>OY728149.1:171424045-172723629 GCA_963277665.1 Viscum album
TTGCACATGGAGCATGAGTAAACCCTCATTGCACTTGAAGCACGAGTAAACCCTCGTTGCACGTGAATTAGCATGAGTAAACACTCATTGCACATGACGTATCATGATACTATACTTTACCCAATGCATTGGAGCTCTATAAAGGGCGCACCCTTCTTAAACATTTCATTTCATGCATAAGTGTGCCACATGGATAATAAAACATGTATTCATAAAACATAATCATTTATTCCACGATAAAGGAATGTGGAATTCACACATGAAACTTTACAATCAATAAGTAAATGTGCATAAAGGTGAATACCCTTGATGGAGAAATGGGCATGGTATTCACTACACAATGACATTGGCTTAGAAAATTGTGGCGATTTTCGGCAGCGTAACGGCGTGACATAAGAATTCATAAAAAAGTTTGATGAGAGAGAAAGGGGTTCCTCATCATATTTACATGTAATGGACAGCAAGGATGTCATATATATACATGTCCCAACAATTGAAATGGAATTTAAATTCATGATACAAAAGTATTGCTTGAATGTAAAAGAAGAGAGAGAAGTTCCTTTCGGAATTTCGGCATAATAACGGGTGTACATGGGAGGCTTTTAATGAGAGAGAAAGGGTTCTCCCATCATTCAAACAATAAGAGGGCAGTATGGGGGAGGTTCGAAACCATACCCCAACATTCATAATTGAAATTAAAAGGGCAATACAACTTAAAAAAATTGACAAAAATGAGAAAGGAAGAAAAAAACCCTTACTTGGAAGTGTGCTTCCAAAGGCTAGAGAGAGGCTTGTGAGAGGCTTCTTGGGAGCTTGGGGCACCTTGAGAGGATTATAGAGAGATTAGGGCAGAGGTTGGACGAACTTCAAGGGCTTTGAGTGAGGAGGAAGTGGGAGCTTGGGTGGGTTTATATAGGAAAGGTGAGAGAATTCTTTATTATTTAGGTTTGGGACCCCTTATATTAAAATAATCCAAACCACAAACCATCCCATGGTATTTGCCCATGGTTTCTGGAAAAGGAAATAGAAAAACAATATTTTAAAAGTCCAAGGTCCGAACTTATTAAAAAATTAGGGTTGCTTATGTGGAGGTGAGTCACACTCCCATGGAAATTAATTTAAAAAGGCAAAGTGTTGAATAAGTCTTGAGGGCTCCATTAATGCTTTGAAAAGTAAGTAAAACAAACCCAAAACCTCATTATTTTAATGATAAAACACATATTGGCCGAACATAAGGATTATGGTATTTTATTACATCACCATTGGGTCATTATGATGTCATAAAACACATTATATGTTTAAATGGTATTTAATTTTTACCCAAAAATTTTGACTGTCTCAGAAAATTATGAAAAATTCACTGTTGGATAATTTCGACATCCTGATTCCAAAAATAATATTTATTTTATCTAAATAATTTCCTAAATATGTGAATTTTCACTTTTAAAATAAAAACCTACATTTATAAAAAATTCACGGGTTTTGACAGAAATGGCCTTCAAACCTTAATAAAAATTTTAATTGCATTCATAAAATTATAAGATCATTTATATTTAATAAAAATTAATTTAATATTAATAATAATATTTTATTGAAATATTATTTAATTCAAAAATCCTTTAATTTAATAAAATATAATTCTTAATTAAATAATAACTAAAAACACCATTTGTACTTTAAAAACTAATTACAATGTATCAAAAAAAAAATATTCATTATTATATACAAAAAATAATGTACATGAACATGGTGCTACTTATTTGTTACATAACCCCTTAAAATAGCCGCATAAGACCTAAGGGTAAGGTGTGCGATGGTGACAGACTCTTGGGGTTGCTCGGATAACATCGCTCGAGTGGTAATCTCTATCAACTTCCATTTTTCCCGTAGACGATCACGTTCGAGCTTGACTTGATGAAGCTCAGCTTGGGCTTGGTCTAGGGCAAAGCCCAAAGACGCCACCTCTTTTCCGAGCTCCGTCAAATGGGCTTCGTAAGGGGAAATTCTACTGGATGAGGCCATCGCTTCTTTTGTCTGAGTAGAAATGGTTTCGTTAAAGCCTTATATTTATACTACTCAGATGATCACTGTTCAACGGCTATAAAAGTAACGGTCACAAATCTTAACATAAAACTAAAGAAGTTGACATCTTATAAAAACTTTTTTTTTCATAAAGAAACATTTAACTGGATCAAGAGGGATTTTCCATTAATGAAACTTTGGGTCGTTACAACATTCCCCCCTTAAGAAATTTCGCCCTCGAAATTTTCCTTTTCCCACACTAAAACAAATGTGGGTAACTTAGCTTCATCATATCCTCCGAATCCCAAGTTGCTTCTTCAAACTTGTGGTTTCTCCACAACACCTTGACGAGGGGCATTGTCTTATTTCGTAGAACTTTTTCTCTACGATCTAAGATCTTCACTGGTTGCTCCTCATAAGAAATATCATCTTCCAATTGTACCACCTCGGAAGAGAGTACATGTGAAGGGTCTGGTATGTACTTACTTAAGAGGGATACATGGAAGACATCATGCACCTTGGCCATAGTAGGTGGAAGTGCTAGTCGATAGGCCACAGCCCCAACACGATCAAGAATCTCGAAGGGGCCGATGTACCTTGGACTTAACTTCCCTTTCTTTCCAAACCTCATGACCTTCTTCCACGGAGATATGCGTAAAAACACCATGTCTCCGACTTTAAACTCAAGGTCTCGTCGACGATTATCTACATAACTCTTCTGTCGACTTTGGGCTGCTTTGATATGTTGCTGAATGGTTTTCACCTTCTCCACCATTTCTTCGACCATTTCTGGTCCAAGCAACTTACGTTCACCGACCTCATCCCAACATGCCGGTGTTCTACACCTTTTCCCATACAGGGCTTCATATGGTTCCACTTGGATGCTCGAGTGGAAACTATTATTATAAGAGAACTCAACCAGAGGAAAATGTTGATCCCATCCTCCTTTAAAGTCCATTGAGCACGCTCTCAACATATCCTCAAGTGTTTGGATAGTCCGCTCGGATTGGCCATCAGTTTGAGGATGATAGGCCGTACTGAAGTTTAGTTCAGTATTCAGATCATGTTGAAGACTCTTCCAAAACTTAGAGGTAAATCTTAGATCTCGGTCAGACACAATAGATAGTGGTACTCTATGCAATCGTACCACTTCCCTGATATATATCTGTGCCAGTTGATCCAAAGAGAAGTCCTCTCGAATAGCAATGAAGTGTGCAGTCTTTGTAAGACGATCCACAACAACCCAGATTGCATTGTTGCCTTTGGATGTCCTTGGAAGTCCAGTGACGAAGTCCATGGTGATGTTCTCCCATTTCCATTCTGGTATGGGCAATGGTTGCATCATCCCCTTAGACTTCTGCCTCTCTGCCTTCACTTGCTGACACACCAGGCACTTTGATGTATATTCAGCGATCTCCTTCTTCATATTATCCCACCAAAAGTTTTCTCGGAGATCTCGATACATCTTTGTGCTCCCTAGGTGAACAGAGAAATTTGAACTATGTGCATCGTCCAAAAGTTCCTTCTTCTGCTCCGAACTTGATGGAACACATAGTCTTTTCCCAAACCGCACAATTCCTTCTTCATTAACATTAAACTCTGAGGATTTTCCCTTTTTGATAGCTTCCACTTTTTCTTGGATTCCCGCATCATCCTTTTGAGCATCCTTTAACCTTTCCAAAAGAGATGGTTGAGCAATCATTTGTGAAAGGATTGATGACGTTCCCTTCTTTATGATTCCCACGTCCATCTTCATCAAGTCTAAGAAGATTGGATCCTTCTCAATTCTCATCATTGATAGAATAGCTGGATCCTTTCTACTTAGGGCATCCACCACCTTGTTCGCTTTCCCAGGGTGGTAATGTATTGAACAGTCATAATCCTTGATGAGCTCTATCCATCTTCTCTGGCGCATATTAAGATCTTTCTGTGTGAATATATATTTAAGACTCTTGTGGTCAGTATATATCTCACATTTATCTCCATAGAGATAATGCCGCCAGATTTTCAATGCAAAGATCACCGCCGCCAACTCCAGATCATGCGTTGGATAGTTTCGCTCATGGATTTTCAACTGCCTTGAGGCATAGGATATCACTTTATCATTCTACATCAGCACACATCCTAATCCCTTCTTCGAAGCATCACTGAATACCACAAAAAGCTCCCCACTTGTGGGTAAAGTGAGCACGGGTGCAGTGATAAGCCTCCTTTTCAAATCCTTGAAGCTTTCTTCACATTCATCACTCCAAGCAAACTTTACTCCCTTTAGAGTTATCTTGGTAAGAGGGTTGGACAATCGTGAGAAATTTCTCACAAATCGTCGATAATATCCAGCTAACCCCAAGAAGCTACGGATATCAGTTACCGATGTTGGTCTCGGCCATCCCTCAATTGCATCTGTTTTGGAGGGGTCCACAGATATCCCATTGCTTGTGATGATATGGCCCAAGAATGAGACCTCCTTCAACCAGAACTCACACTTACTGTACTTTGCATAGAGCTTCTCCTTGCGCAAAGTCTCTAGTACAGTTTTTAAATGCTCCTCATGGTCCTCCTTGGTTTTGGAGTATATTAGAATATCATCTATAAAGACTACCACAAATTTGTCTAGGTAATCTCTAAAGACTCTATTCATCAAGTCCATGAATATTGCTGGAGCATTGGTGAGTCCGAAAGGCATTACTATGAATTCATAGTGCCCATACCTTGTACGAAAAGCAGTCTTGGGGATATCTTCTTTCTTCTCCCTTACTTGATAATATCCCAACCGCAAGTCCACCTTGGAGAAGTATTGTGCTCCACGCAGCTGATCAAACAAGTCATCGATTCTTGGGAGAGGATACTTGTTCTTTATCGTAATTTTGTTAAGTTCACGATAATCGATGCAAAGTCGCATTGACCCATCCTTCTTCTTGACGAAGAGGACTGGTGCACCCCATGGTGAAGCACTAGGGCGTATAAACCCTTTATCCAGATTCTCCTGTAGTTGTTTCTTCAGCTCTTCAAGCTCAACAACATCCATTCTATATGGAGTCTTGGATATTGGTAGCGCCCCAGGTATAAGTTCAATTGAGAACTCAACATCTCTTCTTGGAGGAAGACCAGGAAGTTCCTCGGGAAAAACTTCAGCGAATTCCCTCACAATAGGCATTTCTTCAAGGGTGGTTTCTTCCTTGGACTCAATCATCTGAGCCAGATATGCATGCTCATAAGGCAGTAATATCCATGCTTGAGATAATGGAGCTAAAGGAGATTCATCTTCCTCCTGACACTTGTAAAGAATCGGGGGTCGATTCTCCATATGGAGTGTGATTTCCCTCTCCCGACAATTTATGTTGGCTCTATTTAAGGAAAGCCAATCCATGCCAAGAATTGCATCAAATTCCACCAAAGGGAGTATGACGAGGTTCGCTGGGAAATTCAATCCACATATTATAACAGGGGAGGACTTATACTCATGGGATGCAATGATTGCCCCATTTTTCGTACTCACCGACATCTTTACTTCCAGGATTTGTGGTGGTGTTGTGATTGTTCTACTAAACATTCGAGATATAAAAGAATGCGTAGAACCTAAATCAAAAAGTACGTTCGCTATTCTTGAATGAATAACTAGCGTACCTATCACCACTTCGTTGTCGGGGTTCACTTCGGCAGAAGTGATGGCAAAAGTTCTTCCTTGCTGTCTTGGAGGTTGCTGGTTGCCTCCGATAACCCTTGGATTAGGGCACTGATTCGCAAAATGACCTGGTTCTTTTCATTTGAAGCATTGAACAACGCGTTGAGGTTCGAACGGAGCGTTCCTCTCCTCTGTCGCAGCCGCGGGTCCTTCTTTCTGACAGTTAACAGCTAGGTGCACTTCTCTTCCACACTTGAAGCATTTTCTTGTCCCCCTAAGGCAATTTCCAGGGTGCTTCTTTCCACACTTTTGGCAAGTGGGGTGCTGGAATTTCTTAGCGTCGTTGGATTTATCCATCGGACCACCAGCATTGAAGTCCACCTTATGCTTCTTGTCCCCATGATACCCCTGTGATTCTCCGATCTCCATTTCAACCTTGAGGGCACATCGGACAATGTCCTCATAGCTGTCGAAGTCACGGATCGCTAATGCTTTCCGCAAGCTAGGCTTCAGCCCACCAAAGAAGCGATCAAACTTGCATTCGGGGGTAACGACAAAGCCGGAAGCGTATCGTGGAATCCTTGTGAAGTTTTCCTCGTACGCTCCCACAGATTCTTCATCTTTCTGTTTGAGGGAAAGGAAGTCCCTTTCCATCTTAAGACGGAGGGTGCGTGGAAAATATTTATCGAAAAACATCTTCCGGAATACCTTCCATTCCAAAGCCTCGATCTCCTCCTCAGGCTTCGTATTTTTGATCAATGTTCACCATTGATCAGCTTCACCCTCCATACGATAATCCGCCAGGAGAACCTTCTCTTTTTCAGAGCATTGGAGGATGGAGAATATCTTTTCAATGGAGTTGATCCATTGTTCAGCAATCGTGGGATCGGATGATCCACTAAAAGTAGGAGGCCTTTGTCTCATAAAGCTTTCAATAGCGACTTGTTCTTTCTTAGGGGGGGTTGAACGTTCCTCTTGACCAGTGTTTCTATTCAAAACTTGAGTTAGCTGAGAGAGAAGCGTGACAAAGTTCGCGATTCCTGCTCCCATTGGATTGGGCATCTCATAAGTACAATCATCACACTGATCTTCACAACGGTTGTTAGCCCGAGTTCTCCTATTACCGGCCATTGGCTGGAATAAAAGGAAAGTTAGGGGTAACACATAAAGGGTAATCCAAAGACAAAATTTGATGACTTATAAATAAAATTTAATCTCTTTAACTCATGAGTCTATAGGATTCAATCCAGGCTTTTCATGATCTACCTTCTAACATAAATTCTAGGGGCATTTTTTCCCTTAATAAGGGTTCATACTAAGATTGTGAATTTATCAAAACATATCCCCCGGGAGTGTCGTAACCAAGAGTGCAGCAAGGCCCGTTGTCGTGCACCAGTTCCCGTTCGAGTCTAGCTCAAAGCGGTGTTTTCGGGTTTTACCCCTAGGATACATCTGTGCCAGAGCCGCCTCTACCTGCTCGTATCCAGACAGGGATGTATTTGTTTGATAAACCACTTACATAGTATTTACCAAAACTTAGGGATGTTTTTATTATGCTTAGTCTTGTATCTAAGGCTTTACTAAGGTTTCCTAATCCCAAAAATAACTAAACCTATCCTCTGATACCAACTATAACAACCCTGCTTTTTATTATAACTTAAACATGCTTTGTTACATAAAACTTCACTTGATCCAACAAAGAAGATAGAGAGGTTTAGTGTCTTTGGGGATTAGGATCATTACATAAAAACTTTAAACTTGAAATACAACATCTTTATTGAAAACTTCCTTTACATGACCACTACATTCCTTCGTACTTAGCATTGCATGGGATAACCTGAGGACATGCATTAGAAAAGGGTGAGCTATAAAGCCCAGTAAGGGAGTAAACAATGAATAACATGAGGAGTGAAATACATGTTAGGCAATAGTCATATCAATAGAGCATAATAGAAACATGAACATAAAGGCATGATAAAGCATGATAATCATAACATGGAAATGTGGCAACAACACTTATCATTGAATTAGCATGAGCCAAGGCTCATTGCACATGGAGCATGAGTAAACCCTCATTGCACTTGAAGAACGAGTAAACCCTCGTTGCACTTGAATTAGCATGAGTAAACACTCATTGCACATGACGTATCATGATACTATACTTTACCCAATGCATTGGAGCGCTATAAAGGGCGCACCCTTCGTAAACATTTCATTTCATGCATAAGTGTGCCACATGGATAATAAAACATGGATTCATAAAACATAATCATTTATTCCACGATAAAGGAATGTGGAATTAACACATGAAACTTTACAATCAATAAGTAAATGTGCATAAAGGTGAATACCCTTGATGGAGAAATGGGCATGGTATTCACTACACAATGACATTGGCTTAGAAAATTGGTGTGATTTTCGGCAGCGTAACGGCGTGACATAAGAATTTATAAAAAAGTTTGATGAGAGATAAAGGGGTTCCTCATCATATTTACATGTAATGGATAGAAAGGATGTCATATATATACATGTCCCAACAATTGAAATGGAATTTAAATTCATGATACAAAAGTATTGCTTGAATGTAAAAGAAGAGAGAGAAGTTCCTTTCGGAATTTTGGCATAGTAACGGGTGTACATGGGAGGCTTTTAATGAGAGAGAAAGGGTTCTCCCATCATTAAAACAATAATAGGGCAGTATGGGGGAGGTTCGAAACCATACCCCAACATTCATAATTGAAATTAAAAGGGCAATACAACTTAAAGAAAATTGACAAAAATGAGAAAGGAAGAAAAAAACCCTTACTTGGAAGTGTGCTTCCAAAGGCTAGAGAGAGGCTTGTGAGAGGCTTCTTGGGAGCTTGGGGCACCTTGAGAGGATTCTAGAGAGATTAGGGCAGAGGTTGTATGAACTTCGAGGGCTTTGAGTGAGGAGGAAGTGGGAGCTTGGGTGGGTTTATATAGGAAAGGTGAGAGAATTCTTTATTATTTAGGTTTGGGACCCCTTATATTAAAATAATCCAAACCACAAACCATCCCATGGTATTTGCCCATGGTTTCTGGAAAAGGAAAGAGGAAAACAATATTTTACAAGTCCAAGGTCCGAACTCATTAAAAAATTAGGGTTGCTTATGTAGAGGTGAGTCACACTCCCATGGAAATTAATTTAAAAAAGGCAAAGTGTTGAATAAGTCTTGAGGGCTCCATTAATGCTTTGAAAAGTAAGTCAAACAAACCCAAAACCTCATTATTTTAATGATAAAACACATATTGTCTGAACTTAAGGATTATGGAATTTTATTACATCACCATTGGGTCATTATGATGTCATAAAACACATTATATATTTAAATGGTATTTAATTTTTACCCAAAAATTTTGACTGTCTCAGAAAATTATGAAAAATTCACCGTTGGATAATTTCGACGTCCTGATTCCAAAAATAATATTTATTGTATCTAAATAATTTTCTAAATATGTGAATTTTCACTTTTAAAATAAAAACCGATATTTATAAAAAATTCACGGGTTTTGACAGAAATGGCCTTCAAACCTTAATAAAAATTTTAATTGCATTCATAAAATTATAAGATCATTTATATTTAATAAAAATTAATTTAATATTAATAATAATATTTTATTAAAATATTATTTAATTCAAAAATCCTTTAATTTAATAAAATATAATTCTTAATTAAATAATAACTAAAAACACCATATGTACTTTAGAAACTAATTACAATGTATCAAAAAAATTATATTCATTATTATATACAAAAAATATTGTACATGAACATGGTGCTACTTATTTATTACATAACCCCTTAAAATAGCCGCATAAGACCTAAGGGTAAGGTGTGCGATGGTGACAGACTCTTGGGGTTGCTCGGATAACATCGCTCGAGTGGTAATCTCTATCAACTTCCATTTTTCCCGTAGACGATCACGTTCGAGCTTGACTTGATGAAGCCCAGCTTGGGCTTGGTCAAGGGCAGAGCCCAAAGACGCCACCTCTTTTCCGAGCTCCGACAAATGGGCTTCGTAAGGGGCAATTCTACTGGATGAGGCCATCGCTTCTTTTGTCTGAGTAGAAATGGTTTCGTTAAAGCCTTATATTTATACTACTCAGATGATCACTGTTCAACGGCTATAAAAGTAACAGTCACAAATCTTAACATAAATCTAAAGAAGTTGACATATTATAAAAACATTTTTTTCATAAAGAAACATTTAACTGGATCAAGAGGGATTTTCCATTAATGAAACTTTGGGTCGTTACAGTTATCCCCAGAACGCAATCACCATTCACTCCCTTATTCTGGGGAGGTGAATGAGCAGGTCCCTCAGGGCCTTAATTCAAACAGATATGAGTCCTTCCTGAGGTATACAACCAACAATCGCCGCCAGACTCGTGTGGAAGTGATCCCTCAACATGATGAGGGTACCGACTCCAGGCGTTCGGCTCAGGTTCCTCAAACCCGAGCAGGCAAGACGAATCGCCAGAGGCGAAGTCCGGTTAACAGTGAGCAGGTTCTCATCTCTACCATCTCCGGAGAAGTCCACCAACCTAACTTGGTGGAAATCAACGAGAAGTCACACACATGCCCGTTTTAATTCCGTTGTCCAGCAGACTCATCTGGAAGCATCACGCCAATCCTGCCAGGAAATTTCGACAGAGTACTATAGGCAGGAACATACACCTATTTATACATCATCAGCTAGTCAGCAGGCTCGTCTGACTACATATGATGAATCTCATCAACTACGTTCGGAGTAGTGTAATCATCAGGAACATACACCTGCTAGTACTAATCAAGACTACCAACAGTCTCACTTGGTAGCATTCAGAGAAGTTAGTCGGAAAGCCCCGACAACAAATAGGAGGCAGACTCAACTCTATTCCCCCACACTTGATTACTGTCAGGATTCACTGACAGGAAAAGGAGGACAGGAGCAGGCACATACACCTACTCCAAGCCCGGAATGGACATATATTCCTGTTCCGAAAGCTGAATTAACCAAGCATATTCTATCAACGGTGAAAGAGAATAAGAAAATCACTGCTCATATTCTGGATGCCTGTTAGGATATTATAACAACTTCAGCGGCATCTCAGGGAAAGACACATAATCTATCCGTACCAGTGGAGTGACACATCAACAATTCACTCCGAAACAGACACACACATCTGTTCCAGTCCAAGAGGGTTGTGGGGAATACTCCCCCATATCATACGGACAACCAAGTCAGGCACATACACCTGATTTGAGTGGAGATCGTCAGCCTAACCTAGCCATATTTCCTAATCAGGTATATACACCTGCTCAGAGCATCCACCTTCATCAACAAGTGGTTTCCATGGTGAGTAAGAAGGCATCTAAGAAAAATACCCGCCCAGCACATTCAAGAGATCAAGAGACAATCTGTAACAAGGCCTTTCTCAATGCTGGAGTTCTTGAAGACCTCAGACAATTATCTGTTGAAATTCAATATTTTACTCCCTCATTTCCCAATAGTGGGAACATTAATTCTAAAGTTCTTCAATAGAAACTTCCTTATGAAGGCTTTCTTAATGAGAATTCGGTCGATCTCGAAGTTTCATCTTCAGATGAGAGCCACAGGAACCCTCTGTGTGGTCAGAAGACCAAGGAGCAAGAGATCTCATATTTTGTTGTAACCCATTATGGTGGTCCTCCCCATGATGATGAATTTCTCTACGAAAGTCCTCTCCGTAGTAGTGATACACATTGCCTAGAAAATGCTCCAGTGGACAATGTAGTGATGAGAAAGCCCTCTTATCTTGAGGCACTTGCAAATGCGAAACCAGTCATGTCTGAAGCTTCATCGCTAGTAGGTGAAATATTTTCTCAATCAAAAGATAGCCTAGGGTATAGGTCATTCTCCAAACCATCCCTAAGTCATGTATCTTCTAGTTTGATCATTTATTTCTCTACCAATCCTGTTGAATCCAATGAAGAAACAAGGAAACACCAACTCTGGTCAAATCAGGTAGAAGAATCTTCATCAAATGATAAAGAGGAAATGTTGAACATGAGAAAACAACAGGCGAAAGGTGAAGTTCCAGTCATGTTTTGGCCTATGGATGACTCTCAGTATGACATTACAGAAATGTTGAAGGAAGATGAAATTCATGAAATTCATCTCAACATATGGAAAAATATTTGTCAGTTGAAAAATAAAGTATTATCTTATGATGAATATGAAAATCATCTTAAGATAATAGAAGGATTACAACATTGGATTGATTTGATGTCTCTATCAGTCTCTCAATATCCGAAGGCTGAAAATTAGCAGAGATCCCTTCAACGTTCATGCTTTGGCGCATTAACAAGATTGCGTCAGTTAATTTCCAATGCCCCATCTGGTATTCATGTCAGAGGATGGGGTGTTCATGGAGCACTGCATTTCATGGTTCTCTCCAGTCATCAAAGCCCGCCGAAAATGGACTCATGCAATGTTATTGCCCACGGCCGGCCACAATCAATGGGTTTTGTTTGTAATAAAAAGATTGACCATGAACAGGCTTCAACTAGTTCCTCTCAAAATAAAGAATACATAGAACAAGTTATTGAATTAATCTCTCATCAAGAAAACGAGAATATTGAACAGGCCTCTCATTTGGAGCAATCACGTCACCAAGTGATAGAAGTGTCAGAAATCATCCAAAGGTCTTTTGAACCGAGTGATAAAAGTGGATAGAGTTTAATGCATCCATATAATTTCCGGACTAAGGTTTGCATGATCAGGAGAGATTTTAAGAAAGTATCAGACATAGCATGTTAAGAGCCACCCCAGCTCGCCAGACTGGGGACTCTTTTAAACCAACCCTCGGAATCAACAAATAAGATTCGAGGAGTTGAGAAGGAACAGCCCCAGTCCACTGGACTGGGGACTTTTCAAATCATAAATCCCCTCCTTAGAGAAAGTCGGTTTTTTATTAATTGGGGAAGAAACCTCAAGAGGAATGAAGAGCCAAATTATCAGGAGATTCCCTCCAAATTACGGTTCGTCAAGATGTTCCTGAGAGATCGAATCCACAAAAGGAAATTTCTCATCCAAGACATGGAAGAAGAAAATATCATAGAAATGTTGATAGAAGGGATGCGATGAGTTATGCATCAATCAATGTCATCAATGTCGTTGTTGCTGATCCACCAGATGAGGCTAACTCAGGGGACTCAGATGAAGAGGTTACTGCTCAAGAAGATGTATGCACCGACACTAATGAAGAAGGTGTGTGTACACGAAGTCAGTGGATTACTCAGATTTTAGGTAATCCTTCAAGTAACCAACTTCCCCCTCTCTGAAAAGGATCCAACAAAGGGAATGGAAAGAACCAGGTTACATATCCTTCCTCTGGAGAAGTTCAATTGCTCTCACTAGAGCAAAGGTTTGCACAAAAGGAGGATGAAATGAAGGAATTAAGAAGGTTGAATGCAAAACTACTTCAGGGTAGTCTTCTTCTTAAGCATGCGGGAGTCAGTCAGCCAAAGGAATTTGTTGCAGCTACTAAATGGATCAAGAATATCCTCCTCTATCAGTACACCCTCACAAGTCAAATCCTACGGGTCAAGTGAAACAATAGTTGGAAGTGATACCATCAGTTGCAGCACCAATCGCCACATCTGTCCAATCTCCAGTCATTTCACCTACCAAGTCCAAGTTCAAACGGATGTTTCTCAAAAGTTAATAACTATTATTGAGTCATTAACAGGTTAGTTAGAAACTATGGAAGGGAAACGTGCACAAGTTCAACCAGAAATGAAAGTTTACCCTAAATGGGTAGATTCAATCTCTCCTCTATCCAGTTTTGGGAACCCTGTATTCCCTATTTTCAATGGATCAGGAGATCCTGAACAGCATTTTATGCATTACGTGTCTTGTTGAGATCCTATGATGGGAACTCCGGAGCAGCAAGAATCAGTGAAACTGAGATTCATCGTTTGAACCTTGCAAGAACCAGCTTTTGTCTGGTATACAAGCTTGCAATCCCGGTCAATTACCGGATGGGAGGATCTTCGCCAAAAATTCCCCCTTCAGTTCAGCTCAACTTTTCCAAAGACAACAGTTTTCGATCTTACAAACTGTAAGCAAAGGGAGAATGAAAGGGTCTCTGATTTCATTTCTCGATGGAAGGGATTAACATATTCCTTGAGTTTAGCACTCCCTCAACAAGAATTGTTTCCAATCTGTGTGGAAAATCTGTGTGATGAATTACGCACGCCATTAATACCTGTGAAATACACATGAGGGTTTCGAGACCTTAATTCAATCGCTCAGTAGATTGAAGATTCCATTATATAGGCTAAGGCTAAATCTCATGTAATTCCATCATCTCCAGGAAGGAGAATGGGTAAAGCAGAAACTGCTATAGTTATGCTTAAACAAACACCTGTACCCGTTTCTACCTCAAAACCTTCATCTTCTCGAAGGGCTCCACCTTATGAGCTCCAACAACAAAGGCCATTTTGTCCAGACGATCAAAGAGATCAAATACGAAAACAATTTGAGGATCTGAAGAGAAAAACATACTCTTTCCTAAATGAACAAGTTCCTGGTTATTTCATTTCGGCTCTGGAAAACAATTTGGTTCAATTTCCAATGCCCAAGAGTCCAAACTGGAAAGGAGATGAAGACCGTCCCAATTATTTCCCTTTTCATAAAATGTTGGGGCATCCCATCCAGGAGTGTTTTGTCTTCAAAGACCCCTGCAAAAGATGGTCGACTTGGGACAAGTCAAACTGAAAGGTTCTTCAGCTCAGGTAGCATCTGTTATTGCTACAGTTCCAGAGGATAAAGGCGAATGACAAGAAGTCAAAAGAAAAAATGCACAAGAGTATGATGATTGGATGGTCATAAAGACAATCAATTGAACTCGTGCTATTTTGCAAACACAATTAAAGAAACCAATTGTGTCTTCTACCATGAATGTTGTGACAAAACCCTCTTTGTCAGAGGGAAAGTCCTCAAAGAAACGACATGATTCAAAGAAAGAAAAAGAATCAAAAGAAGATGAGTATGTATCAAAGCCTAAGTTGTCTTTGACTTTGGAAGACTTCATGCCATCTACTTCAAAGCCACGGGCACCACCCCACCAAACGGCACAGCCTAAACAGGCTAATCAGGCAGTGTCTTCATCAGATGAAGAGTTAATCTTTGTATCTGTTAATATGATTCAATTAACAGATCCATATGCCAGTAGAAGTTTCTATTTCAATGATCCTGAATTCCCTATATCAAACAGGGGAATCAGATGAAGTTCCAGGGGCTCAGGATATAGGGGAAGACATGGATCTTTCAGAAGCCACTATTCCAATTATACCCCTACTAGAACTGTGTACGCAGCAGAAAATCATGGTAGATCCCTTCAGCGAGCTCAGTAAAAACAAGAATGTTCTTCTACCAATAGCAAATTCAGTCCTGGAACAGTTTTTTTGGAAGACAGGTCAAAGTTTCCATCTTCTTCCTCTCAACAAGTAAATGGATCTAATCGGTCTAATCTTCCAAAACCAGGAATATTGCCAACTCCTATCCCGATACAAGATGCATCAACTTCCAAAGCATATGCTTCCAAGGTACCAGATTAACCACATATTCCTATTGGGAAACGCAGACCTCTAGATCAAAAGTATGATATATTGAAACACTTGGACCAAGTACTAGCCATGTTATCAATTCTGGATGCTCTAAATCTGTCAAAAGATCTTCAGGAAGCACTCATCGAGGCTTTGTCAAGTCCTCAGGAGTTTGAAACTGAAATTGTTGTAGCTGAAGTCTATCACATAGAGAATAATTCTGCAGAATTCCATGCAATAATATCTTTTACTGATGAAGATGAAGATGATGTTGTGCATGGACATATTAGAAAATTGTACTTTTCTGGCAAGGTCAATAGCATAGACGTCCGAAGAACTTTCATTTACAATGGTCCAGGAGTCAACCTCATGCCCATTCGTACACTTCGTCGATTCGGCCTCAAAGAATCTGATTTAGATCCTTCTACCATGATGTTACATGGATATGATAAAAATGAACAAGAACCACTGGGCGATGTTACACTCAGAACTCAGTTTGGAGATCTTGTATCCAATTCAGATTTCATGGTTGTTGATCAAGACTCAGCCTTCAACATCTTGCTTAGAAGACCCTGGCTACATAAACATGAAGTTATCCCTTCATCATACCATCAATGTCTCAAATATTGTTTCGATGGTCAAGTTGGGACATTGTATGGTGATAAGGCCCCGTTCAAGACATGTGAGTCTCAATACATTAAGGAAGAATTCTATTACATGAAGGGAAGGGAGAAATCCACAACAAAGGAGACTTCCAAAGTTAATGCTCCATATGGTTTGGAGAAAATTCCAGTTCATCTATTTACACATGTGAGTACAGATTATGTGTTTCCTATCGGTCAAATTGACAAGATAGACCCAAATCAAAATACTCTTATGGAAAGATCCATAATGTCAATTACGTCAATCGAGCCAGACATCATGGGAGAAATTGGTAATCTACCAAGTAGCGATGAAAGAACAAATTGTGACGTCTTCATTTCATCTACTGAAATCCAACAAGTCTATGCTTCGCCAATTAGGCCAAAAGAAGTTATAACAACATCGAAGGTGAACAATGATGTCAATTCTCAATACAGCATCTCCTCTTTATTACCCAAAGAAGACCCTTCATCATCAATCGGGTCAGAAATGGAAGCTTCTTCTTCAATATATGCAAATTTTGACATCTCTTCGGATCATGAAAATTCTACTTTATCATCTACTATGCAAGTAGAAATGGAAGAAATAATACATGATGAAGAAGAAGAGTAAAATCTCAGAGATGCTCCTCCATCATTTGAAGAGGGTATCTCTACCACTGTGGATGAATTCAGAGAAATAAATCTGGGTACAAAAGAAGATTCATGCCCCACTTTAATCAGTGCGGCCATGACCCTTGAAGAGAAAGAGATGTATATTTCTTTTATAAAGAAAAATAGAGATATATTTGTCTGGAACTATACAGAAATTCCTAGGCTTGATCCTGATGTTGCTACTCATCATTTGGGTTTACCAGAAGAACATCGAGGATTTAAGCAAGCCGCGAGAAGAACACGCCCAACTTATGCTTCCAAAATTGAAGCTGAAGTGGATAAGCTTATCAAATCTAACTTCATCAGAGAAGTTCAATATCCCTAATAGTTGGCTAATATTGTCCTTGTAAAGAAGAAGAACGGACAAATTAGAGTTTTCATCGATTTCAGAGATCTTAATCGGCATTGTCCTAAGGATGATTTCTCAGTTCCAATTACAGAAATTTTAATTGATGAAACAGCTGGTTATAAAGAACTTTCCTTCATGGATGGATATTATAGATATAATCAGATCCGAATTTCCCCAGAAGATGAGGAATCTACAGCCTTCAGAGCCCCTCAGGGTGTGTTTTTCTACCGGGTAAGGCCCTTTGGCTTAAAGAATGCAGGTGCAACTTATCAGCATGCCATGCATCATATATTCAAGCCCTTCTTAGGGAAGTTTGTTGAATGCTATGTAGAATATTTGGTATTTAAATACAAACAACGTTCTAATCACTTTCCTGATTTGGAAGTCATATTCTGCAAGATTCGATAACATAATTTGAAGATGAACCCCTTAAAATGTTCTTTTGGGGTAACCTTAGGAAAATTTCTCAGCTTTGTTGTATGCCATCATTGTATTGAAGTTGATCCTGAGAAGACCAAGTCAATCCTTGGTATGTCACCTCCTCAAAATTTGAAATAATTAAGAGGACTTCAAGTAACTTAGCCTATATTCGGCGTTTCATCGCCAATTTAGTTGGTAAAAGTTTACCCTTCACCAAATTGATGAAGAAGGGAGTCACTTACCAGTGGACTGGAGAATGTCAAGAAGCATTCGATATTCTCAAGAAATACCTCTTGAGTCCACTGGTACTCATGCCACCTGTTGAAGGAAGACCACTTATCCTCTATGTGACAGCTCTAGAGTGATCATTGGGTGTCTTTCTTGCTCAAAAGAATGATGTTGGGAATGAAAACAGCCTCTACTATCTCAGTCGAACCATGCTTGAAGCAGAAACCCGGTATTCAAGTATTGAGAAGTGCTGCCTAGCATTAATCTTTGCAGTTTAGAAGTTGAGACACTACCTGCAACATCACAAGGTCCAATTGGTAGCTCGCAATAACCCGCTCAAATTTATCCTTAGTCGTCCAATGCTTACAGGGCGTCTGGCAAGGTGGGTAGTTATTTTGTAGCAATTTGACATTCAGTGTGTGTCTCAAAAGGCGATAAAGGTCCAAGCTCTGGCCGATTTCCTAGCTGAACACCCTTCAGTGGAAGACACATCTTCAGATATTGAACTCACTGATGAGGAAGTCGTCTCTATTCAAGAAAGTCCTCAGGCATGGGAAATGTATTTTGATGGTGCTTCCAGAAGTCCAATAGGGAGGAAAATGGAAAATCCTAAATTCAACAAAGTTAGCTTAGGAATTGTGCTCACTTCTCCAGAAAAGGTAGTGTTACATTATTCCTTCTTATTGTGGGAAGGTGGTACCAATAATGAAGCAGAATACCAAGCTCTCATCATAGGCTTGGAATTAGTACTTCAAGAAAAAGTGAATCACTTAAAGGTGAAAGGTGATTCAGACCTAGTAATAAAACAAGTCAATGGGGATTATTCCATCAGAAAAGAAGAACTAATCCCTTTGTATGATTACGTCAGAGAGTTAATGGAAGAATTCCTTTTGGAACCGAAATTTTCTTATGTCCCAAGATCACAAAATGCTCAAGCTGATGCACTGGCTAATATAGCCACAGCTTTGGCAGATCCAAATCGGGATGAGACAACCATCAGTATTGCCCACCGTCGTGCAATTTCACCCTATGTTTGAATCAGAACAGAGGAAATTAATGAAATTTGTCCCATTCCTGAACCATATGGTCATACTACATGATGGATGTCACCTATCAGGGAATACCTTCAAAATGGAACACTTACACCTGATAGAGTTGAGAAATAACAAATCTGGCGACGTGTGGTCAATTTTACTCTTTATGATAGCCCAGATCACCTAGAGAAAATTATCTACAAACGTGGTTTTCATGGACTTCTCTTCAGATGCATTGATGTTGAAGAGACAATGGTTTTCATGAAAGAAGTGCATGCAGGAGTCTATAGTGCCCACCAGTCTGGACATACACTGTCTGATCAGATTCAAAGGCTTGGATAATTTTGGCCTTCAATGATACGAGATTGTCTCGATTTCACAAAAAAGTGTCATTCATGCCAAGTACATGCCAACTTAATTCATCAACCTCTAGATTTACTTCATACAGCTAAATACTCATGGCCATTTTCCACATGGGGAATGGATGTGGTGGGACCTTACCCTTCGGCTACGGCCAAGCAGTTTAAGTACATTCTTACTACTACTGACTTCTTTTCGAAATGGGCATAAGAAATACCTCTCAAGGAAGTTAGTTCTAAATGCGTTGTTAGCTTAATCAATTCTAACATAATTACCAGATTTTGTGTCCCTCATACTATATTGACGGACAATGGAACCATCTTCTGTTCATCTGAGGTGAAGAAGTTGTATCAAAAATACAACATCAAATCCAACCATTCATCTTTGTATCATGCAGCGGCCAACGGCCAGATAGAAGCCTTTAACAAGACTCTTTCAAATATACTAAAAAAGATGGTGGATAAAGATAAGAGGTCATGGCATAATAAACTCTTTCATGCTTTATGGGCTTATAGGACTACCACCTTCACTGCAAATTGGTCAACTCCATATTCATTGGTATATGGAACGGAAGTCTTCTTTCCCATTGAAGTTCAACTACCCTCGCTCAGAGTTTCCATTTTTGATCAATCATCTACAGATGAAAAATCTCAAAAGAGATTGAATGAATTGGAACGGTTAGATGAGAAAAGATTGTGCACTTTGGACCACTTGGATGTCTATCAGAATCGAATAGCACGAGCTTTTAACAAAAAAGTTCTTCTTCGTTCATTCACTCAGGGAGAATTGGTATTAGTTCTCAGAACTCCAATGATACCAGGAAAGAAACCTCCCAAGCTTGAGCCAAAATGGGAAGGACCTTATTCAATAAATAGGGTCTACTCCAATGGAGCTTATTCATTAATCTTGTTGGATGGAGAACTCATCACTACTCCAACCAATGCCAGATTTTTGAAGAAGTATTTTTTATAAACACAAAACCTCTTTCGTCCTTGCTATATGACGTTAAACTATATAGTAACGGTCCATACATATGACCTTAAACTATTTGTATTAATTTTTTCCCACACGACGTTAAACTATGAAAAAACAAATTCCCTAATTTGTCCTCATTGCATGACATTAAACTGAAAAGTCCCTCTTTCGTCCTTGCTATATGATGTTAAACTATACAGCAATGGTCCATACATATGACCTTAAACTATTTGTATTAATTTCATCCCACATGACGTTAAACTATGGGAAACAAATTCCATAATTTGTCCTCACTACATGAAATTAAACTGCAAAGTCCCTCTTTCATCCTTACTATACGATGTTAAACTATACAGCAACGGTCCATACATATGACGTTAAACTATTTGAATTTAATTTCTTCCCACACGACGTTTAACTATGAAAAAAAATCCCTAATTTTTCCTCACTACATGACATTAAACTGCAAAGTCCCTCTTTCTTCCTTGCTATATGACGTTAAACTATATAGCAACGGTCCATACATATGACCTTAAACTATTTGTATTAATTTCGTCCCACACGACGTTAAACTGTGAAAAAGTTCCCTAAATGGTCCAGTATGACCTTAAACTGCAACTAAGTCCCATATGACCTTAAACTGCATCATCAACGGTCCATGCATATGACCCTAAACTATTAGCGAGTCCCTTAAGTTCAGTAAGACGTTAAACTATGATGTTCTAACTACATGACGCTAAACTATATAGAAGTCCCTTACGTCCGGAAAGACGTTAAACTACATAATAATCAAAGGTCATGTATGGCCTTAAACTGCACTTTTGTCCAGCATGACATTAAACTGCACCATCCACGGTCCATGCATATGACCTTAAACTATTCACACTTTCGTCCAACATGCTGCTAAACTGTGGAAAAAATCCCCAATGCATCCAACATGACGTTAAATGGTGTACTCTTTTGTCCTCACTGCATGACATTAAATTGCACAGTCCCCCTTTCGTCCAACATGACGTTAAACTATATTGTCCCCATCGTCCTAACTACATGACGCTAAACTGTACATAAAGTCTGTGATACGTTCTACATGACATTAAACTGTACTTTGTCCCTGTTACATGACACTAAACTGTGCAGCACCAATAGTCTTAACTGTAAGACTTTAAACTTCATAGTCCCTTTATATGTCCTACATGACATTAAACTATGCATCATTAAGGTTGTTGTTACCTCTTTTTTCTCACACCGAGTATGACTCACGTGAGCTTAGAGAAAACCTCAACCATAACACTCTCTTTGGGCCACTAAGCATGTGTAAGTCCCAACTACATCATTTTTTTATCATTGTCCCCAAGAACAACTTGATCATTAATTCAATATTTAATTGAACTACACGGACTTTGATCCTTTCCTTCTAGGCTGGGTATGTAGGCAACCTCCCAAGGTTCAAGCCCAAAACCAATCTCTTCACAACAGTTCATCTCCATCTCATACAATGTTAATTTGTGAAACTGCCCTTAGAATCAATATCTTTACATTGGTACACTTTCGTCCTTTCTATACGACGTTAAACTATACAACACTTTTGTCCAGTATGATAATAAACTACAATATTCTTTGATACCCTCACCAAGGAGGGAACCATTATTTACATTGATTTTTCAATCATGTTTCATTTCAAAGAATATGTGCATACATGGAAACACCCAAACCTTTTATCTTGGGTTAAACCATCATTGTACTAAAGTCCCCTTTCACCCTTCACATGTACGAACCAAATTTGTACAAAGGGTATTTCTCGAACTAAGTGGGCTTGATTCCCATCCTTATGGGATACATAGGAACGTTCGAGTGTCCCTCGAATCCAGCCCCAAGTCTTTGGGCCTAACCCCAAATTCCACTTTCAGTCCCTTGGCTGAAAATTCCCCATAAAAGCACACATTGTGTATTTCTTTTAATGGTCCAAGCTCTATGACCCTAAACTAAGATCTCTAATCCTTTTTCCCACACGACGTTAAACTGTAGTTTAAGAACTACGTATGGCTTGATTCTCATCCTTATGGGATATGTAGTGAAGTCCAACATTTCAATTTAGGGCCCAGCCACAACATGATTATGGTTAGCATTGATCTATGTATCTCTGTATACATTGGAAAATACCCATATTTATGTGTCATAATCCTAACCTTAAATATTTTCAGATCTTCATAACCCTTTTAATGACTTCTAGTCACAAAAATGTCAAACTTCTGAGAGTTCTTTTGCCTGACTATGCAGCACGTTCCCATAGGCGGCCTTGCATAAACAAACAACATAACAAACTTCTTAGCCAAAAGATACTATAATCTGACTATGCAGCCAATTCCCTTAGGTGGGCCTGCATAATTCAACACCCTAACGGGTTTGTCAGATATTGGTAACTTCATTCTTGGGAAGAATGCCTCTTTTGTCCTTATTTGTCTTAAATGACAGTATGTAAGGATCTGCAAAAACATCCATCCTTAACATATTTTTCCCATATCCTTTTTCATGATCTGAAAGTATTCAAGTCTATTTTTTATATTCTCCTTCCCTACGTTTGGGTCAGACCTTCGTAGGAGTGATATTCATCTAGTTATTCGATAATCTTGTTTGGAAATATCATCTCCATATTCAAGTACCTATTTCCATACAGAAAACTCTATACATTGGAAGATTTGAATCTCCATAAACTTTCATTGGATTTTAGCACTAGGAAAGTAAATTTCTGAAAGTTCTTTTTCCTGACTATGCAGCACGTGCCCATAGGCGGCCTTGCATAAATAGTCTACATAACAGACTTGTAAGCCAAAAGATACTATTTATTTGACTATGCAGCCAATTCCCTTAGGTGGCCCTTCATAATTCAACCCCCTAACGGGTTTGTTAAATAATGGTAACTTAATTCTTGGGAACTACTTCTTATAATGACTTTTAGCTCTTTTTCATATCTTTCCTTAGATTCAAATATTCTTAAGTCATAGTTTACATATTTTCCCTCATACTTGAGTATGATAATATGTTTTCAGACGAATTTTCAAGGAATTGAGTCAATTCTAATTCATTCAGTCAAAGCTATTTCGACCTTAAACATTATCCTTTTTATGTCCGACGTGCATGACTTTAAACTGCCCACAAAATACAAAGTAAATCTGAATAAAAGTCAAGTTCCAAGCTCACTAAACATACATTTTGTATGATTTAGGTAATATTGAGCAATTAAAAGGTTCGATGTTTGTAGGGTTATTTACATTAATCCTAGTAAAAATCAAACTATGCTTACTAGGCCCATTGGATTAGGTAAAATCTAAAGCATGTAGTAAAAGAGAATGCAGGTACAAATGATTGAAGATAAAAGTGTTTTTCATTGATACATAGGAGATAGAAGGACATCCACAGACTGGAGTATCTTCTCTTTTTCAAGAATTACAAGAGGCTTTCAACATAACTCTTCATTTGATTTACGGCATCCCGAGCTTCATCAGCAACCACCTAGAATTCATTCGTCCAAATGGATACAATAATAGATGTAGTGATACCATCTCTTCATGGAACAATTGTAAAAGGATGTTCTTGAGTGCGGTTTGAGAAAAACAATTGCTGATCAAATAGTGACTCTGTTTCTGTCCAAGAGACTTGGAAGATGGATACATGGATTTGAGAATGAAGCATTGGAAGTAAAGAGCCAATTGTAGAGAGTACACTTTTCAGATATTGCTCTAATGCCATGTTTGTCTTCTCTCCACCAATCAGCAGTGGAAAACATTTCAGCCCATGGGTTTTCCATTTTCATATCTGCAAGGAAATGACATGGAGGAAAATTTTGAAAGTTCACACCATTGTTGTTGCTCTTAATGAACAGCATAATCGAAATAGAGGAGTAGCAGTGTAGCTGCATTTCAGGCATATAGTTCTTTGAATCTAGAACATTGACTCCTTACAAATGACCATGACCATATAGAGGCAGGTAGATGCTCTGTGGGAAATTAAGATGATATTTCTTCAAGTACTTAGCCAAATCTGAGAGAGTGATGTCACATATATCATAGTAATCATGGCCAATGATGTTCATCATGTCATCAATCCACTTGCTAGACAGTTCATCAGCCATTCAAATTCCCTTGGGAGCCATTGAATTTGCACAAAGGATGAATAACTAACTCTTAAATGGGTTTATTTTTCATAAAATTTGTGAAGGAATTCATAAAAATGGATAAGGCATTAAGTCGCGCAAGTCTAAACTTGGCACGCAAGTACGGATATGCCGCACAAGTATTTGGTGTGAAAGTATCACCGCGTGGGTCCAGATACCTTGATAGTAGCGCGACATCATAGAAACAGCGGAAAACAGAGCAACCTGCGCGGCGAAGGGGACCTGCACGACGAGAGCTTCAAGGTTTGAAATCTGGAAATCTGGATGCTTTGTACGGAAGTGAGGCCCTCTATTTATAGACGCAGCCAGAACCCTGCACGCCATACCCCTGTGTACCAGGCCCTGCGCGATGCACACTTGCACGCCGCCCTCTGCGCAATCAAGACTTGCGCACCACCTTTCCTTTGGTTTTCTTCTTTTCCTCAGAGTCAAATCCTCTATTATCTCCAGATCCAACTCTGAGGGGGGACTTTTGTTGACGCTCCTTTCATCATAGAATCTAAAGATTGGAAAAGGTAAATACCTTAGTCCAAATTGATTCATCCTTTGAAGAAAATATCAAAAATCAACAAAGGGATGAACAAGGAGAACACTGCCAATAGGTCGTGCAAGTTCCCTCATAGTCTTGCAAGTCCACTTGCGCGACGCATAATGTCACGCAAGTGACTTGCACGACCCAAGTGATAACCGCCCGGGGTCTTCTCCTGCCTATAAATAGACCCTGTGGGCCCCCCATTTGAGGAGGATTTTTTCTAGAAACTCAGATTTGAGCTCCCGGCGCCCTAGTCCCTTCTCAAATCTTCTGAAACACTTTTAAGGTAATTTCTTACCTAGAACGGAAGATCTAAAGAGGGGGAGGAAGGCCTAAGTGTTAAAACTCATCAACACTTGCACGCCTGAGTGGCCATCCCTTAAGGGAAAAGGCCACACTTGCGCGCCGCCTTAATCCTTCAAATAGAACTTGCGCGCCCCTCTTCTGGAAGAACCTCAAGGGGATTCTAAAGGCTTTAACCAAGAGTCGCTCAAGTATTACCTTGCTGGTTAACCATCGCGCAAGTACCCATGTGTCGCGTAGGTATACCTGCGCGACCACGACTTGTGTTCCCACACAGTACCTGCGTGCCTACCAGGACTTGTGCGCCCCTGCCTTTTTGGGTGCCCTTCTTGCCCATTTCGTCACTCTTAAGCCATTCCACCTATCCTATTCAAGATTCAATCTTCAAGACACTCTTCAAAGCCATTTATGGCATGATTTCTTGATTTGGATTCCTTATCTGAAAGGAACTCTGTGGAATATCTCTCAAAACCTAGTGATTTACACATCTTTATGTCACTAAAAAATTGAGATTTTATTCGTTCAACCTCATCCTTTAAGATGAGAGAACCCCTTAATCTGGGCCTCCTTTTTAGGAATAAGACCCAGTCATAATTCTCAAATCTAGGCATCCTCCTTAGGAGTAAGCCCCAACAATAATTCTCTTAACCTGGGCCTCCTTTTCAGGAGTAAGCCCCTATCTCAAATATGGGCATCCTCTTCAGTAGTAAGCCCCAAGTCCCTTAATTTTTCAAATCTCTTAACCTAGGCCTCCTTTTCAGGAGTAAGCCCTAGTCATAATTTCTCTTAAACAGTCCTAATATACCTTTGATCTAGGATTACTTTTCATGAGTAAAATCCAATCATAAGTCCTCTTTTAATTTGGGCCTCCTTTTCAGGAGTAATCCCCAAGTTAGAGTATTCAAAATCTCTATGAATCACATATTTCTTTATGGACCCTATTCCTGGATTTCTTCCCTAAAGTAAATCCTAACCTTCATTTATCTAAGTAGTCATACATATATAAGCCCCACATTATTTATTATTATTGCATCTGTCAGGGCACAATTGTCTAATTTTTTTACCAATACCTCTTGTTTCTCACACTGAGCATGACTCACGTGAGCTTAGAGTGTAAAAGTAATTATGAAATCCTTATTTGAGCCATCAATCATAAACATCATACTCCCTTACTCTAACTACGTGGGTTCTGATTCCTTTTATAAACAAAGGATATGTAGGTAGCCCATCTGCGGGTTCGATCCCAACTCTAAAATAATTCATGTCCTTCTGAATGAAAATAAAATTCAAGTGCCTCACTGAGTGGCTTTAAAACCAGTATGGTCATCATAAGGACCAAGATACTTTTACGTATCAAAGGATACAATTTACTAAGAATCTCTAACAAATACAGATGATTCTTTATCAATGAAGAACCTCAAATACATATAAAAGATTCACTAAATTTCCTACATATCGATCATTGATTTTCAGATCTAAAGGAAAACTCTTTTTATATTTGGTAATGTAATAAGGATTCACGAACATAACTTAAATCTATAAAGAGAGTCCCGGAGTAGACAATAATTCCCCTAAAAAAGGTGTCATGAGTCCGACCTCCCATCCTCTCGACCAATGCAAACTCCTAAGCCTCATCAGTACATAAACTAATGAGAACCTACCTTTGGAAAGTATGTCCGAATGGATATGGAATCATTGGATGTTTCCGGTTCTACGAACAAACCCGTTAGAAACCGATCAGAATGTTTGAACCTTCCATCAAAGGAGGTCATCCCCAAAATCTGAGGGAAACAATGGTCAAAATATCGTTTTCATTGGAAAAAAAGGTTTTAGAATGGGTAGTAAGAATGTGGATCCACTTATTTATATAATGGAAGAGGGTTTAGTAAATTTTATGGTCATAAGGATGGTGGAGTCTTCCATATTTGTTGAGTAATTTATGGATATATTCCATGATGAGGTTGAGACAGTTCCCCCTTCGATGTGATGATGATTTTAGGATAGATTTATAGTTTGGTGCTTCTCTAATTTCAATGTATCCTTATTGGATCGTTTTCTCTGAGTTACATTAGTTGAGGATTCAGATAGATGATCTAATGTAAAAAATGATTAATCTATCCTAGTGTGTCCTCATGGGGTACTCTACTATTATTTACTAAGAAGGTGAATGGTAGTATGTGGTTGTGTATAGACTACCAAAGGTGGAATTAGGTGATGATAAAAGTTATTTACCCTATTTTAAGTATTGATGATATTTTCTAATAGTCAAAAGGTTCTAGTTGGTTTTCTAAGATTGATCTATGATATGAACATCATCAAATGAGGCTAAAAAAGGAATTCATCATGAAGTATGTTTTTTGGTGTTGGTATTATTACTTTGAGTTCGTGGTCTTTTCATTTCGTGTCATGAAAGCACTGGATATGTTTCTGGGGGTCATGAACTCTATGTTTCATGAATTCTTATAAAATTTTATATACATGTTAATTGATGACATATTGATCTACTCGACATTTGAGGAGGGACATATAGATTATCTCATATTTGTCTTGTCAGTTCTTTGACACCATTGTCTCCATGGAAATTTTTCAAAGTGGATGTTTTGGATTTGGGAGGTGTATTTCCTTATGCATGTGGTATCCTATTAGGTTTTTTCCATGGATCCTTAGAATATTGAAGCATATTTTTGGGAATCACTCAATAATATGGAAAATGTTTTTAGTTTCCTTGGTCTTTCAGAATATTAATGAAGGTTCATATTTGATTTCTCACAGATTGAAGCCCCATTGATAACTCTTAAAAGGAAGTTATGGGCTTTCATCTAGAATTATCAATGAAAATAATCATTTTACTACCAAAAGGATAGTTTGATTAGTGATCCGGTTCATTTCTTTCCATCAGAACAGGTGATGTTTGAGGTTTTCTATAACACTTCTCGTTTGGGATTGGGATGAATCTTGATGCATTAGAAGGAATAAATCTCTTATAGGTCTAGGAAATTATCTCCCCATTAGTATAACTATTCCACCTTTGATATTTATCTAGTTATGGTTATGTTTTCACCAAATGTTTTGTAACATTTCTTAATCAAAGAACACTTTGTGACCTTTACCGATCTGAAGAGTTTTCGGTATATTTTTTCCCATCTTGACCTAAATCTACGACAACATGGGTGGATGATATTTCTTCCAGACTATGACTTTGTGATCTTCTATACCTCCAAGAAGGTTAATTTCATGGTGAATACATAGATTATAAATTCAATATGGGATGTTGTTCAAGATTTTTAGGATGCTTAGAGGGTGATGGAGGAGTTAGCATCCACTGACCTTGATGTAGGGGTGGTTGATAATGGAGGTTTCTTGATTAAGATGATAGTACAGTCTTATCTAATACTATATGTGAAGGATTCTTAGTAGAGATACTTATAGGTAGAGTTGATTCAAGAACATGATGGTCATGGTGATTCCTTAGAGGTATGGTTAGAGGATGGTCGTAAACGGATATTGTTTTAGGGGAGGTTTTTAATCCTGATGGAGATGCATGAGGGAGTCTTCAATGAGGTCCACAAATCATATTTAGTGGAACACCCAGAATTATCTAATATTTACCTTGGTTTGAGGGTATAGTTTTGGTGACCCTAAATTAAATGGTAAGGGGAAGAGTTCATGGATTGGTGTCTGGTTTTTCAGTAAGTAATGGAATGACATCACTTCCCTGGTGGTTTATTATATCCATTATATATTACATAGTAGAAGTGTAATGACATCTTAATGGACTTTATTATAGTATTACATAGGGCTTAGGGTGGATATGATGATATCTATGTATTCATCTATTAACAAACAAAGTTAGTTAACTTCTTACCAATCAAGGATTCAATCATCATGGATTTTTTGACAATGTGGTATATGGATGTGGTTATGCATATTCATGGAGTTTTGAATTGCATTTTATCAAATCAGGATCCTCATTTTATCTTTTGATTCTATAGAGTATTGAAACATGATTTTGGTACACAGTTATGCCTCAACACTGTTTTCCACCCTCAAATAAATGGACAGACAAAACCGACCATCCATACTCTATAATATATATATTATAAGCCTAAATTTTAGATTTTGGTATATCCTAGGAAATGAATCTGTATTTTCATGAGTTATATCATAACAATAGCTACCACATATCCATTGTAATGTATTCATTTTAAGTGTTTTATGAGAGGTTATTATTATCCCCATTATACAAGACCGAGGTTGGAGAGGCCTTTATTCTTAGTCTTAATGTAGTATAAATTATTATAGGGAATGTTCAAGTAGTTTATGCTGTTCAAGTTCATCAAGTTTATCATGAGATGCCCTTAGAGTTTGAGGTTGAAGACCATGTGTTCCTAGATTTTTTCACTTGTCATGGGTAGCAGAGGTTTTGTAAGGGAAGTAAGATTTATCCCTCATTCGTCAGACCCTTTGAGATGTGGTACTGTGTTAGAATAGTGGCATGTTGGTTGGTGTCCCATAGTGGTTGGAAAATTCCCACGACATATTCCAAAAGTTCCATCTCCATTGATATATTTACAATGAATCTCGTGTTATTTACTTGGGAGAGTTAGATATCGAGGATGGTGTGATGTTCATGGAGAAACTAGTAGAGATCCAAGATCTTCAATAAAAGGTGTTGGGTGTGTGAACCATTCCTTTGGATTATGTGCTTTGGATTCATAGTGGATTGGAGAAGAGTACCTAGGAGCAAAAAACACATATGCATGCCTAGTACCCCGAGTTGTTTTGAGTTTTGTTTAGTCTAGTTTTTCTTTGATGATATAATGCTTGAATATTTATGATTTATGTGATTTTTCATTTTTCTTATTGATGGTGTTTGTTATGTATTCTAGTATATATATAAGGGAACACCCCTCCCTAATCAAGATTTTTGGTTCTTGAGACAAGTTTTTAAATTGTGGAGGCAAGTGAATTCAACCCAAAGATAAAATATCTTGATATAGGGAGTATTTTTAAATGATTTGTGTGATTTGGGTAGTATTTTGTGATGTATATGATGATTGTATGATTGGGATGTCTAGAGGTTAAAATAGTATTTTGGATTCTTGTATATAAAATAGGTAGATTGAGGCTGGTATGAGGTAGTGGTAATATTTGGTTCTAATAAGATCCCTGATAGGTATCCCAGAGGATAGTTGTTTTCCCCCTCCCTATCTTTTTTGTGTTTTAGGATTAGTTTTGATTCTTGGGGATGAGAATTATTTGATAATTATATAATGTAATTGTACAGATCTTATTGACCTTTATATTATGTTTTATTGAGTATCTGTGGTGTTTAGGAAGAGTTTGTGGGTGTATCGGAGGCTAGGATAGGTCTTGCGATGTTATAGGGTTTATCATGCCCTTAGGGTGGGTATGGTGAATTGTGTATTGGTTGGGAGCTCATCCTGCACAAAATGGATAGCTCTAATATACACAGTAAATGGAATGGGATATGGAATAGTATCTCAAGGGACCTCTTATTAAAAATATGGAAGAGGACATCACCATTCCATGTTCATAGGCATTGTAAGAGTGAAATGACCAGGTATTGGTGGGAAGACATGGTGGATAGTCATGGAAAACAATGTAGAAACCGCCATAGCTTAGACCATGCTATGTTCTAGGTCATATTGGTGTTCAAATCACATTTTTAAAATTATCAAGAAAGGGAGGAAATGCTGCATGAGATTCAGATCTACCTTTGACCAAACCCACCATTGGTATTTTGGAATTACACCATGACATGGTGGATTCCAACAGGCATAGTTTATAAATAGGGTATTGGCCTCCTGTATTTCTATACCTTTTTTAACCCTTCAATATCTAGGTAACTCTTATACCTCTTTATCCATCTACAAATATTTATTTTAAAAATCTTAACCCCTTTTGTCATTATATAAATACTTTTGGATCGAAATCTTGTTGATTTTCCTTTTGAGATTAGTGGGGCTTGATCTATTGTTTTTATTTTATTATGACTGGTAATTCTCTTTGAAACTTAAATAGAGATAGGGTATTCTTCATATCTCTCTATTTAGATTTAATTTTGGGAGTATAATTCTTTCTCTTCCTTTGGGTAGATATTATATATCATCTTAATGAATATAATGAACCATCTTAATTGAAGTTCAAGTGGAGGAGAGAAAACTCATGAGTTTCGCTTTTTCTTACTATTTTTCATATATAGTTAAGCTTACTTATTTATTTTCAAAATATGACTTATGTTAAAGTTTTTGTGTTGTTATAGTTATTGACAATTTATTAACCTCACTATGTTTGTTTGATTAAACTAAACAAACATGAAAAAGGATAAAAATATATATCTAGATAATAATTTCCTTTCCCATTGAATCTCATATTTTTGTGAGAACACATTCAAAAATAATGATGTAATTATGAAGAAATGCCTTTTGTTAACACTGTATGATATGTTTGGTGGTTTTAATTTGTGGCTGTTGTGATGTGTTGTGGTTCTGATGTTTGGTGGTTGAGGTTTGTAGTGCTTGTGATGTGGGGTGGTTATGAAGTGGTGATCCTTAGCATGGCATGGTTTAGTTGTTATGTTTCATGTTGTGTAGTTTCCTATTAGATATAAAATTAACTTAAAATATTGACATGGAAATGAATGTGTGCGGAAATTAATTTGTGTGTTAAATAAAATAATGTATGAGTTGGGTAATAAATGGTATGGGGTTTAAATATGAAATGAATGGGATGGGTAAATAAAAATGGTTGAAAACTAGAAAAATTTATAAATTGGTTGTTTTGAAAGGAGAGATGGGATATGGCTTATGTGTAACTTTTTTATGTGGTGTAGTGTATTTAGAGGTGGAAAAGATAGTGGAGTAAGTTGTGATGACTTTTGGGGATGTGGTGAGATATGTTAGTACCTTAACCATGAACACCAAGGTTGGGATTGTGTGTTATTTATATATCATGTTCATTTATGTTATTTCTATACACCCCCCCCCCCAAGTTATATGTTTACACTGATTCCCAAAGAGTTTTGGTTATGGTTATTTTTTCAAATCAACTATAATGGTGAGTATGGATGGCTTGGTTACCCCCTCTTCTCTGTTATCTCTTCAAGGTGAGATTGATACGCAGCGGCTTTGACGGCCAGAAATCAATAGTTCACTAGAGGTGGTGATTGATAAGAGGATAAGGTGGTTCTTGGTGAGGGTCATGCATGGTAGGATGAGGAAATGAGTTTTATGTCCTTCAAGTTCATGAAAACCTATTATTCTAGTTCTACATAATTGTTAATGGTGTGATGTGGTTTCCTCGGTGTCTACGAGTGTGATGCGATGTGGTTTTCTAGGTGTTTATAGGCAAGAGGTGATGAGGTTTCCCAAGTGTCTTCAGGAAAGAATATTATAGAATTTATGGGAACACCATGTCATATGAAATTGGGGAGTCATATTAGAAAATTAGTTAAAAATAATTTTGGGGTACCCTTTATCGATATACTACTTTTTATGTTACTATATTGGATATGTTAGTGAGAATGTCACAGTGAAGGTGGGATTGGTTAGTTGACATGTTTAGGTGCATGCGGGTTATTTTATTTTCCCATGTGTGAATTAGAAAACTATTTTCACTTTTGAATGAGAGAATTTGGGTACGATACCAACTAGGTATTTTTGCTTTTCTCACCCCACGTATATAAAAAGTGTTTTTAGGTTTCCAGGAGGACTTCGACGACCAAGCCAGACATTACTAGCCTGGGCATTGGAGATGTTGTTGATTTACTTCCATAGTATTTCTTTTGGTATTTATTTAGATACTTTTATTTTAATTATATATATATATGCATCCTGGGATGGTTTTTGTTTTTATTTTCTTTTTAGTTGTATTTTTATTGTGGTTTTCATTCTATCTCTTAATCCTTGTTAATTAACATGGGGTAATGTCTTTCATATGAGATATTTTTGTACTCTCGATGATAGCTACCAACACAGGGCCTAATGAAGATGGGAATTTGGGGTGATTATCTATCTTATTTAATTGTTGACCTAGGAGGGGTACCATTAGAAGGAGGGGTTTTTATGTCCTCAATGGAATAAATTTGATCACGAGAATCATGAATTTGTAAATAATATAATAAACCTATATATAACATTGTCTAAGTATGGAATGAATCCTTTTGGTGTACAAACTAGAACTCATAAAACATGGATGGTTATGTTATTAAATTAAACTTTCTATCGTGGTTATGCAGGAATCAAAAGTACATTATGTTGTCTCTACTTATATCATGTCCAAAACAAACTAGTACTGATATTGATTTTTATTTGGCTCCATTAAACAAAGATCAGAAATTTATGTGGGATTTAGATGTCATAATTTATGATGATAATATAAAATAAGAGTTCATATTGATGTCTATGTTTTTCGGGATGATAAATGAATTTTATTCTTATGAAAATATGTTTGGATATAGCATTAATGGGATATTAGGATGTCTATTTTATGGAGAAGGTAGACTCAGTTAGGTGAAAACATTCCTTGAAGATAATGGTTAGAGGATACTTTAAATGTTTACCTTGATGACATAAATATTAATCTTATTCAACATCATTTGGTGGTAATATAATATAAGGCACAACTCCTTTTCAAATAACTTGTAATGAAAAATCTAAGAAATTAAAGTATATTGTCACTATTTTCAGTAAACCCTTTTCAAAAAACGTTATGAAAATAGGATGGAGAAAGAGATTATTTCTTTAATTACCATATTGGAATTATTTTTATGTAAATATTTTTCTTGATGTCATGAATATAGAAAAAAATACATATAAGGGTGTCATTAGCATGTTAAAAAATGAACCTAAAAAAATATGGAATTAAGACAAGGTTAGACATTATTAATGTGGGAATAATAGAAGATTTGGAATTAGTGAAGGGAGAAATATGGAATCTTATTTCTCTAGTGTCTTATCTCTTTAAAGGTAATAGAGATTTCTATTTTTCAACTTCCTAAACAGTGAAAACGAACTATAGGGGTATTCATCAAATATTAAGAATATCATGTTGATAACTGATTTCAAAATAAAGGTATTAAAATCACATGACTATCTTGTTTTGTAACAAGATTTAATGATTGTGGATTTACATTTCATTCTAACTAAAAATTTATATAACAAATTAACCAATATTTTCTTCTTTTTCAAAGTTTTATATAGTAAATTTATAGACTCAAAAAAGTTGTCGGTTATGGAAAAGTAAACTATTATCATATTTATGTGAATTGAAGATGTTATTCCCACCATAATTATTTGAAATAATTTTTTACTTGATGGTTCATTTAGTAAAATAGATCTAATTTTTTGGTCCTGTATATTATAGATGGATGTACCCCATTTAATGTTTTATAACTTTTAAAGGATACATCAAAACCAAAATTTTGATAGAAATTTTTATTGAAAAGTGATATATTATTGAGGATTTAATTTAATTATATACTAAATTCTAATCAAATATTGATAGAATTAGTCTCCCAAAATTCATCATAACGGGTGCCTTATAGTTGAAGGAATTTTCGAAAGAGATGTTGTAAAAATTACCATTAAAAATAAAGACCATACTCACATTTATGTTTTGGATAATAGTATAGAGGTTACACCATATTTTGAAACTCAAAAAGTATATCTTAGGTATTTAAATCCATCGAGGTCTGATATATGGATATCAAATACACATAATAAATATTTTATATGATAGTTTTGAGACTATGTTTTTAAAGAGTTATTTATAAATCCAAATTCAATTTTAGAATGGATTTTATGGATGGAAATAGGACTAATTGTATATGAATTATCTTCATATAGTTATGTAATTAATAGCTATATATTCCCTACAAAACAATACGACGAACATAGTACGATCCAAAATAGTGAAGTTACTTCTATAGTAGAAATAAAATATGAATCTAGTACTAAGGAGAGAAATCCAATTTATGAGAATATTTCATAATTTATAATCATTAAAAAAACAATGAGAGTTGGACTTTACAATATTATAAGTATTGATTTTTTGATAAAAATTGGTTGGTAAAACGAGTTCTAGTAAAATCAATTAATTGATATATATTAAAGTGAATTTTAGTGAGGAAGGGTACACGGATGAACTGTACATAATGAAATCATATGGATTATAAGTATCTCTTTCCATAGATCCATAAAACAAAAATTAGTCAATTTTTTTGTTTTCTACTAATACAAAATATTGGTAAAATGAAAATTATGTTGAGTAAAACCATTTCATTGAGATGATATAGTTATTTCAATTTAGTACTAATATAAAGAGTGTCTTGTACGTTAGATATTATCATAAATAGAATATTTGGATACTTGATAGAGGTTCCAAATCCCTTCAACCATTATGTTAAAAAAAGAGATCAATGAACATGTGATATGTGTATAATTATTTCTATATATAAAAAGTATTTTCTCATAAATTATATGTTCACTACTACATTAAAATAATTTAAATTAAATATTTAACTAGTTGTGCATATAATGGATTCTTCACCTACTAATTCTACTAATCTCAAAGAACAATATAGTGGAAATGCTAAAATTGAGAGAATACTAGAAGTTGAAAAAAAATCTAGAGGTGAGAAACAGCCTAAAGATGAGTAAGTGGGAAAAGTGATAAGGATGAAAAAATACAAGAACAATTTAGAATAATAGTGTTAATAAAATTTATTAAGGTAGGAAGTAAAGGTAAAAAAATTCATGGTTAGATGGAATAAAAAAGGTCATCTTATTGACCCAGACAAGTCCATTTTCATTATTTACATTGGTGTCAATGCTCAAATTCATCTATTTATTGATATATATATATATATATGTGTGTGGAAAAATGTTTTGTTTGTATTGAAGGTAATAATTTGGGAAGACATTAGGGTAACATCATGATATACTTTATCTATTTTACCCAAAAAATAACTGATGAAACATTGATTCTTTCTTCATTATCCCTTACAGAGTATATTTATATTAGAATATTTTCAGATGAAATTCATAATAATGGTCACTAAAAAGGATCATGGATCATTTCATACACTTCTTACAAAACATCATCTTAGGGATGTTGATGGGAAATTAAAACCCCAACCACCATCTATATACACAAACGTCATAAACTAAACAACCTTGGGTTGTTTCATTATCAATCTGGAGGATGAAGAATTTATGGTACATTATAATTGGTATTATTCTATTTCATATTACATGCATTAATCACTTTTTAAAAAATATAAACCATAAAAGGATTTAAAAAAATGTTCATCAAAACCACCATACCCCTACCATAAATCAAGGATGAGGTGCGCTCCACTTGAAAAAAATGGTATGTATTTTAAATCTATAGAAAATTTCTTGTGATGTGGAACAACAACATGATTATGTTCTTTTTTATATGTGTATTAATGAATCAAAATCGCAAAACACTTCCATATCACATCATGTTCTATATAAAGAGGATCATGTAAATAAAAAGGTAAAATAGTAGATAAAAATATAAAAAAGAGTACTTGAATCATATGTAAGTATGAAATAATAGAAAATTGTTTATATTAAATCATTATTACATAACAATGAATACTTATTTCTCAATATTCTTAATTTGTTTTAGACAAAATAATCACCACCAATTATAGTAGACGAACAGCTACTTTTAGTGGCTTTTAATTATCCAAAATAATATGGTTTTTTTATATATGCAAGATTTAGGGTGTTAATATGAGAATATTTGTTGAAAGAAAAGATGGAGGTGGATAAATATGATAAAATTGAAAAGATAAAGGCATAGATTGTTACTCTAATGGAATTTTTTTTCGAATGATTATGTGATAAACCAATATCTTTTAAAGGAAAAATAACAAGAGTCAATATAGAAAAAAACATAACATAAAGATCCACACACCCTTAGTTTTGAGTGAATCTGTTCCCCTCAAGTCTTTCCTCACCTTAGGTAATCAATTTTTTCATGATAGTTTCTACTAAATATGAATCCAAAAACTAGTGATACCCTTATCGTACTAAAATTACACATGGTGAAATTGATTGTGATTTATATCTATCAAAACCCACTCATCACTTTATTATGAGGGATATTGTGTATAATATACAAGGTGATATCTTACATAATAAAAAAATACAAAAGATTGTGTGATGGTAGAGATTCATGAAGATCATAAACCAAGTGTTGAGATACAAGTTCCCCTTGATGATCTTGATGTTCACATGGTAGAACTTCCAATTATAACATTCATAGAATGTTTATTTACTCAAATAAATATACATTATGATAATGAGGTACGTCCTTTCCAAAATATTTTATATGAAAAATCATGAAAATTAATGAAAAAAAAATTTGAACTGAGGTATATTATTATAAAATGAGAAATAATAGGGGAAACACAAGTTCAAGTAAAGATAATATAAAGCATCAAGTGGTAGATCATAAGGACCTGCCAAGGTACCTTTACCCCCCACTAATTTCACTTTTATATTTATTAACATTATAAGTTCATATGGACACATTGTTCCAAAATAGAAATATAGAATTCATTGAATATCAAGAACAAATGTATAGAGAGTTCATTAATAATATGATTAGTCTTGATAATATAAATGCGATTTTCAAGCATGAATGGTTGGGAGCCACAGTTGTGAATGTATACATGAGGTGATTTTTTTATAATTTATACTATACAAAATTCATATTTCGGCATCAAATTTTATTAATTAGTAGTGGTTTAAACCACCGCTAAATATGGAGTTGGTAAATATTTCATGGTGGTCTTCTGAATTCTAAGTTAGTTTTTCTCAAGTTTCAGGAAATATTTTTTAGTGGTGGATCTTAGGGTTTTTTGAAATAGTTTTTAATAAAAAATAGGTGGTATAATTAAACTTATTTAGTGGAAGTTTAAACCATTTCTATATATTTAATTTCAAAAAAATGATTGCAATGTAGTTTTTTTCCAAAAAAAAACAAGAAATAACACCACAAAATAGATCCAGTAGAAATAGTAACAATATTATTTACATTCAAAGTTATTTTATATTGATCACTTAATCCATTTATACAAGACAACAAGATACATGATTAGACTACATAATTAATAAAAAATATAACTAATTAAGTAACATATATATATATATATCTAACAAAATATAATAAGTTACAAATAGATTTTAGTTATACAACATCACCATTGAGTTCAAAATCAAGCCTCTCCACTTTTTCCCAATGGGTTGAAATCATCTCCATCCCCATTTCAATCTTCATCTCAATCACCATATCCACTCCCATCTATTGAAACCTATATAATAATTTTATTGAAAATTAAAAATTATTTATATATAAATTTGAACATAAATACAACGAAACATTGTATTTTAAATTATTATGAATTTGTGTCATTTACCAGCTGACTTGAACTAGTCATCGATGAAATATCACATGGGACACATATAGTAATATTTTTATATATTCCAATTAATTATTTTATCAAATTTAATACCTTCACATGTTGTATTTTAAGATTATCCCCTATTGTTTTTTGTGTTCCCTTGTTCTTGAATTTTGTTTTTTATCACAAAAAATTCCCTTTGAGCATCGGGATGGAATGAATAACTAGAACCTAAATTAGCTACTATTTCCGTCACTAGTGACCTACCAAAGGCCTTAGATTGTACTAGGATAGAACACTTTCCACTCACATGACCAGGATACTCCTTCCCAAGGACTGGACCAGCTGGGTAATCCTGGACGATTGAAATGAGTGTGTGGTATTGTAATCCCCAATTTCTTTTATTTTATTCCTATAAATCAAATACTAGTCGACTTTAAAGTGATAAGTATTAATAAAAAATATATAATTGAAATCTATATATCATAAATAATTCCACAGTAAACCAGACCCATATATTTTTACCTTTTAACCATTACTGAAAAAACATTAAATCCCCTTATACACATAACTATATATCATGGAATCCAAATAAATAAATATCCCTGTAAAACTAATAAAACACCCAAAACTAGTGACATATGAGATCTAAAATTTATAAATATTCCCTCATATTACATGAATTGATATATATATAAAGCGCATATTTTTATAATGATATGTTTATAAGTACACTTTTTTAGACATACAATTTTATAGAAAAATTATACATAATATCAAATAAAAATATAATTCTATTCCAAGAAGAAAATATTTCAAATTAGTTTTAATAAGATTATATAAAAAATCCTTGGTTTCATAAGTTATTATGGTATTAATCTGTTTTTTGAACCATTATATTGAAAAATAATTTCATGCTTAAACATATTTTGTGGGTTTATTTACATTAATCCCATCGAATTTCATAAAAACATCATACCAAACTTTCATCTGAGAGACTTGTCGCCCGAACCTTTTTTTATAAAAAATATATAAACAAAACTTTAATATATAAAACACATAATATTATCATATAAATATTTTAACTAATTAAAATATTACCATACTGGATCTATTTCCTGAAAAACTCTTCGAACCGATTGTATGAGGGATGGTTTGTTTCACTTGGCTCGATACATTTTTTCTTGAAACTTATTGAAATAAATAACAGGTAATTTAATATTAATTTATTAACTGTAATATGATTTTTAAATGTATGTAAATATGTAAACTAATATTAATATAATAATATATTATTCAATATCGTATTCATCTTATGGATATGACTATCAATAAAAACTTTCCACTACTCTTGAGGTACCCCTCCAGGCACCTTGTCATAAATCTACTAAGTAGTTAATGATTTATCATTAAACTCATTCCAAAATATCTATTTTAAATATTTCTATTTATTACAAAAAAATTATCAACCACTTATATGTGATAGAATCATCCATGATAAAGTTTAATAACATCTGTAATAAGACATTGATTCAAAATATTAGAATTTAGTTAAATAATGACATTCAATTGAGGTATTATGTTTTAAAATTACAATTATCTATGAATAAAATACATCATTATTCTAAGATAGTGGAATATTTCTTGAATTAGAAAATGTAATGAGAAGGGTTACTAGCTTAGATTCCAACTGGCCTAGGATCTGGCCAAATATTCCCACAACATCTTCTAATCATATCCCAAAACAATTAAAATAGACAACTGACTTCAATACATTTATATTACACACTTTTTAACTATTAATTTTTTTTATTTATAGTACTATTACTTCTATATATTATGTAAAAATAATTTCATAGTATAAAAATGCCTGATAAGTTTTTTCACATTAAATTTTCTGCATATAGTCATAACCCTCTAATATCCTCTTGAGGAGATTGCAGTGACCACCTATTTCATCACTATAGGATTTTCACATGCATAACTTGGTTAATCAATATGAAATGTGCCAGATGTTTTTTAAAGGGAGATGGAGAGAATCTCATATGTTATAGAGAATGGGCCTAAGGGCATAGTAAGTGTCATTGAGATGGAGTTGATAGGTTTCTTACATACAAGAGGTGAAGGATTGTTGGGAAACATTGATGACATCTTTATGGAAGGGGGAACATCCTGCAGAAATAAACTAGTGTCAATGAATTACTTTTTCCAATACTCCAACCATATAAACAAGTAAAAAAGATTCAAAACATATATATATATATATATATTGAAACAAGTATAATTTTTATTTTTTTCACAATTAAAAATATCATAGATAAAAACATATTTAAAAAGGATAACAGATTCACAATACTGAAAATAAAAATCTTAATACATAAGTAAGTTAATGGATGATTGAACATACAAAAAAATATAAAATTAAATTTTTCAAAATTAGACAATTTATGCATAAATTTTTTTATTGTTATAGAGTTTTTTAAAATGGAATTTATTTATTTTAATGTTTTTTAATTAGAAATATCTCACATTTAATTAAATAATGATAATTAAACTAATATGTCATTAATTATCTTATTAATGATTGATAATTTACTTCTTATCTCACATTTATACATATATACATTTATACATTTATATTTTAACTATTTCAGTGAATTGTTAATAATTCAGTATTTGATGTTAATTATAAAAAATTATATCTTACCATGTTCGTTTCATAGGTTTTATCATTAAGTTTATAATTTATGTATTTTGGTTATGATAATAACATGTTTAAATTCATGGATAATGACCTCTGGTAGCTATAGAATCTCCCTCAATGGGAAAAATCTATAGCTTTGGTCCTTCTACTTCTTAATTGCTCGATTAGTTTAGTGGTAGCAGCTTTTGTGCATTGTGTTTAGTAATTGTATCCCTCCTCTAGCAGTGATATCGAGAGTTTTTTATATTTAATTTTTCTAGAAAAATAATTATTTAAATAATACTTGGGTAAGTTATTCTTGAAGATTAATGTAGAAAGATGGCATCGGCGATACAGCCTTTCGGTTATCTTGAAAGGTAAGAAGGCTGATTCCGCATTTTCCTCCCATAGACCCGGATCGATGAGATGGAAAAGCATAAAGGCAGTATTCATGATCCTGCCTTTTTAGTTTATTAATGTGGAAGGTAGCATCATCTATGTCGCATTTTACCCAAACCCAAATAAAAGGGAACCCAACCACCCCTTCTCTTCACTTATTTCACACTCTCTAATTCAACACTCTCTCCCTACACTTTTCCCTCCTTTTTTCATGATTATTTTTATATCCTAAAAGGAGTTCCAAATTTTGTAAAGCTTCATTCAAAGGTATTTTTTATTATTTATTTTAAATTTATTTATTTAATTAATTTTTTTAGTTAGGTTTAATATATTATTTACTTAATTGTTTAGATAAATGTAGTTTTTAAATATTAGTGGAATAATTAAGAATTAAAATTAACTAGATGGTGAAAAAAATTGGTGATATAATGAGTAATCCATAATTCATTAAGGATTAAATAATTCTTAATAAAAAATTAACTAATTAATAATTAATTGATAACAAATTTTTAACTAATGATTAAAGAAATATTAACAAATAACTAATTAATGATCAACTATTAATTAACTAATAATTCACTATAAAGTAACTACTTGATATTTTTTTAATTATTTAATGATTAATGAGTGATTAATAAATGACTAAGGGATAATTAATATAGGATTAATGAATTCTTAACTAATAATTAGATAATATTTTACTAATGAATAACATATTATTAACTAATGTGTAAATAATAATTAATTAATGATTACTTAACGATTAACTATTAATTAATTAATAATTATCTATAAAGTATGTCTTTGATATATATTAATTATGTAATGATTAACTAGTGATTAATTAATGATTAATGCGTAATTAATATAGGATTAACTAATACTTAAATATTGATTTGATAACAATTAACTAATGAATAGCATATGATTAACTTATGAATAAATAATTATTAACTAATAATTACTTAATTATTAACTATTAATTAACTAATAATTAGCTATAAAGTAACTATTTGATTAAGTAATGATTAACTAGTGATAAAAAATGATTAAGGCACAATTAATACAGGATTAACTAATACTTAACTAATTATTTGATAATGACTAACTAAAGAATAATATATGATTAACTAATAATTGTTTAATGATTAACTATTAATTAACTAATAATTAGAAATAAAGTAAGAACTTGATATCTATTAATTAAGTAATGATTAAATAGTGATTAATAAATTATTAAGGCATTATTAATATCGGATTAAAAAATGTTTAACTAATTATTAGCTATTGAATAACTAAAGAGTAATATATAATTAAAAAATTACTAAATAATGATTAACTAATAATTACATAATGATTATCTATTAATTAACTAATAATTAGTTGTCAATTAACTATTTGATTAAGTGGTTATTAACTAGTAATCAATGAATGATTAAGGAATAATTAAGATATTATTAACTAATGCTTAAATAACTAATAATTACTTAATAATTGACTATTAATTAACTAATAATTAGCTATAAAAATTCATTGATATTTATTAATTAAGTAATATATAACTACTGATTAATGAATGAATAAGGCATAATTAATATAGGGTTAAATAATTCTTAACTAATGATTATCTAAGAAATAAATAATAAAATAACATATGATTAACTAATGTGTAAAGAATGAATAACTAATAATTACTTAATGATTATCCTTTAATTAACTAATAATTAGCAAAAAAGTAACTATTTGATTAAGTAATGATTAACTAGTGATTAATGAATGATTAATGCATATTTAATAAAGGATTAACTAATGATTAACTAATTATAAGATAATAAATAACTAATTGATAACATATGATTAAATAATAATTACTTAATTATTAGCTATTAATTAACTGATAATTGGCTATAATGTAAGTACTTAATACCTATTAATTATGTAATGATTAAATAGGGATTAATAAATATTTAAGGAATAATTTATATAGGATTATATAATGCTTAAATAATTAATATCTAGTGAATAACTAATGAATACCATATGATAAACTAATGTGTAAATAATTATTAGCTAATAAATAATTAATAATTATCTATTAATTAACAGATAATTAGCTACAAAGTAACTATTTGATTAAGTAATGATTAAATGGTTATTAATGAATGGTTAATACATTATTGATATAGGATTAACGAAGGATTAACTATATAATAATTACTAAATGATTAACTATTAATTAACTAATAATTATCTATAAAGTAATTCTTTGATATCTACTAATTAATTAATGATTGACTAGTGATTGATGAATAATTAAGGAATAATTAATATAGGATTAACTAAGGCTTAACTAATGATTTTTTAATGAATAACTGATGAATATAATATGACTAAATAAGGAGTGAAAAATGAATAATGAATAATTACATAATTATTATCTATTAATTAACTAATAATTAATTATAAAGTAACTATATGACTAAGTGATGATTTACTAGTGATTAATGAATGATTAAGTAATAATTAATATAGGATTGACTAATTTTTAACTAATGAATAACTAATGAATAACTAATTAATAACATATGATTAACATTTAATTTCTTAATGATTAAGTAATAATTAATTAATCATTATCTATAAAGTAATTACTTTATATCTATTAATTAAGTAATGATTAAATAGTGATTAATTAATGATTAAGGAATAATTAATATAGGATTAGTTAATTCTTAACTAATGATTAGTTAATGAATAACTATTGAGTATCGTATGATTAAATAATGATAAAAGAATTATTAACTAATAATTACTTAATGATTAACTATTAATAAACTAATAATTAGCTATAAACTAACTATTTGATTAGTTAATGATGAAATTGTGATTCATGAATGATTAAGGCATAATTAATAAAGTATTAACCATTTCTTAACTTACTAATAATTACTTAATTATTAACTATTATTTAACTAATAATTAACTTCAAAGTAAGTCATTGGTATCTATTAATTGAGTAATGATTAAATAGTGGTTAATGAATGATTGAGGAATAATTAATATTGGATTAATTAATACTTAAATAATTATTATCTAATGAATAACTAATGAAAAACATATGATTAACTAATAAGTAGTGAATGAATAACTAATAATTACTTAATGATTATATATTAATCAATAATTAGCTATAAAGTGACTATTTGATTAAGTCATTGTTAACTAGTGATTAATGAATGATTAATTCATAATTAATATAGGATTCACTAATTCATAACTAACTAATGATAACTTAATGATTAACTATTAATTAACTTATAATTTTCTATAAATTATGTATTTTTTATCTATTAATTTAGTAATGATTAAATAGTTATTAGTCAATGATTAAGGAAAAATTAATATAGTATTAACTAATGTTTAACTAATGATTAACTAATAATTAATTTATGAATAACATATGATTAACTAATGAGTAAATAATTATTAACTAATAATTACTTAATTATTAACTATTAATTAACTAATAATTAGCTATAAAGTAACTATTTGATTAAATAATGATTAACTAATGATGAATTAATGATTAAGTAATAATTTATATAGGGTTAACTAATTCTTAACTAATGATTAGATCATGACTAACTAATGAATAACATGGGATTAAATAATAATTACATAATGACTAACTATTAATTAACTAATAATTATTTATAAATTAACTACTTGATCTCTATTAATTAAATTTATACTAACTAATTTTGAACTAATAAATAATGAATGTTTAACTATTGAACATACATTTATGAATATTAAAAATTATAATATAAAATATTAGCGTCATATTTTTGGATATAAGAAGATGTTCTAAAATTTTGGTATAATAAGGATTTTGTGGTGATATAAGAAATGAAATATCTTTATGTATACTACAAGTGGATTTGGCTCTATGACTGATATACCTAGGGGTAAAACTTGAAATCACGATATTTATATAGACTCGATCAGGAACTAGTGCATTAAAATCGGCCTTATTTCACACTTAGTTTGACACTCCTATGGGATATGCTTTAGAAGACTCATATTTTTTTTCTAAACCATGAAAAATATCTTTAAGAAAATTAGAAAATATACTATGAAACATTACTATCATCTTTTAGGATATAAGAAGTTGTTCTAAAATTTTAGTATAATAAAGAATATATGGTTATCTAAGAAATTAAATCACTATCTTTATACTTCAAGTCGAAGTGGCTCTAGAATAGATGTCCCTAGATGTAAAAATTGAAAACACTATATTGATCTAGACTCAATTAGGAACTGACGCATGACAATGGGTTTTGTTGCACACCAGGTTTTACACTCTTCGGGGATATGCTTTAGATGATTAATGTTTTCTTTGTAAACAACTAAACATACCATTAGGGTGATTAAAAATTATACTACGAAACATTAGTGACTTATTTTAATATATAAGAATCCATTCTGAAATTTTAGTATAATAAAGATTTTATGGTCAACAGTACATGATTATTCCTCATTTTCAATATTATTTACACTATTATAATCATAATCAAAAAAACATTTTTCCCATATAGAATTAAGCTTTACTATGTCTACTACTATGTAGTGGTCATTCAAACTAAGCAAGGAGATTATTATAGTACACAACCAACAAAAATGGTTATGACATATGGTTGTGTAACCCTAGGATAACTTTAGGCAAGAATTCATGGTTGTTTAAATCAAGGAACTGATTAAGAGATCCAGTCTATTACCTATAGACATTTTCAATTCCTAACTACATTATGACATCTAGATTTTCCATTGGATGTTGATGAGCATTGGGTCAAAGCGATAACTTTATTTTCCCAATAGTCATATGGTGCCATGATGGAGTTATTTTTTGTGGTTTCTAGTGTACAACAACAATTTTCAATAGTATGAAGGTGTAGACATGAAATATTGGTTAAATAAGGTCCACAACAACAAAATGAGGATATAACCTATGATGATGAAGAATAAAACCCAACTAGTATCCTAGGTATATATCTAAATTTATTTTCTGATGGGGAATTTTTAAATGATGGAACAGATGGATACAACAGTGCTGATGAGGAGGAAGCTACAGAATTTTGGGAGAAACATTCTAGAAATGCTGTTGTTTTACGACAACCTCAAACCATAATAAATCATCCACCACTCTTTTCATCTTGGACCAAAGAAACGTCACATTTTCCTAAATTCTACTAGAATTTATCACACCTTCAACTGAGATTCTTGTAGTAGTAGAGGATAAGTTTAGTGATCTCTAAAAAACAATATATGTTTGAAGGGATTTTCTATGTAAAGATGAAATGAAAAAGATACTAAAAAGATTTCAAATTGAGATATGCTATAGATATTTAATTTAGGAATAACTACAAAAATAATACATCATACGGTGTGATAAATAATTGGATGATTGTAGATTCAGATTGAGGTTGATACATGACATTGCATTTGGAGGTTGGATAATTTCTAAGATGGAGACAGCTTACACTTGTACTCTTCCAAACCTGACACAAGATCATACTTCATTGGATACTGAATTTGTGTCATCTATTATTATTTATATGATTAGGACATTAGAATATGTTCTTATATCCTTTGTGAAAGAGTGGATACAACAAATTTTTGGTTATATGATTTCCTATAATAAGACATGGATGGAGAAATAGAAGGAAATTTTCAAGGTCTATGGTGATTAGGATGAGTCGTATCAGGTGTTTCCATAATTTATAGACATAAAAAGACACAATGGAAAAAATTTATTCTAGCTTGATGTCAACAAACATGTGTCTCAAGATAACAAAATGGATCCATATCATGTAAAATTTCATTGGTTGTTTTGGGAATTCCTTCCCTGTATTTTATCATTTTGTTTCTGCAAATAGTTCCTATAAATTTATGGAACATTTTTGCATGAAAAATACATGGGTGTATTGTTGATTGTGAAAACCCAATATGGAAACCATTCACCTCTTCCTCTTGAATTTTCTATTGTAGATAAGAAAAATTATGAAAAATTAAGTTAGTTATTGTCTTGTATCATCAACCATTTCACCTTCATTTAGGGTATCTGTTTGATATTTGATCATCTTTGGAAAATAAATGAGAAAATAAAGGAGGAAATAAATGTGAATCCTGATATATGAAGACCCCCAAATTCATATAATCAATACTTCTTCATACACATTTCTAGAAATGTGAGAAAAATATTCCATAATGAACCTAGGAATAAAGAAATTAAGAGGCTTGGTATGCAATATCTTTCTTATTTTTTACTATTTCAATGTAATGATAAAATTAATTTTTGTGAAATATGACCACTTTTGGGTATCATATTATCTAGATCAATTAAGGTTTGAACAATGTTTCGAAGAAATCCCCCGGGATAATTAGGGAGTGTATGATTATATGATTTGTATTCGAATATAAAAATGGAAATTAGCATATGATAGGGGAATGATGTATGGACACATGACCACAAACATTATGGAGTACATAAATGGTACATTCAAGGGGATTTGAAAGTTACCTATAATTGGCCTAGTTTAGAATAAATTTAATTGTTGTGTCAAGAACTCCATTGATAGAGAATTACAAAATATGGATGGGATTCAACATGGAATAAGAATAGAAGAAACTTTCAATGGGATATTGAAAAGAACTTTGAACAATATTTTTCTTATCGAGTGTGCATTTTCTACTAAGAATACTCTTGATTTAAAGTTCAAGTTTTTATAAACCCCATAAAAATAGCAGTGTTTGATTCCTTTTGGTATTACTAGAAGCAAGGAAATGTCAATATGGAAACTTCTAGGCATTATAGTTTCTATGTACACATTCCATCGCAGAATGTGCCTATGTAAACATATCATGTGAAGCATATGTTCATCTAGTGTACTAATTGGACACATTTTCTAACTACTATATTTCACCATGGATTCCTATTGGGGAGTTTTGACATTTTCCAATGCTCGAATACCATCGAATATTGATGCATGTCATCAACAAGTTACAATTGTGATGGGGACCAAAGTCCAGAAGGATTCAGAATGAGGTGGACTAGACCTAAGAACAAGGGAAATGTTTCAGATGCAACATATTTCATCAGGAAGGTCATAGAAGGAAATGATTCCCAAACTTTGTTGTATGTAGTTCACACTCTTAGACATAATGATGTATTTTTTCTGATGTGAACATTTCACATTATCAATTATAGGTTGTTAATATAAAATCCTTCATTTTTTAGAATTTCTTGACATTTAAGAATACTTTTACTAACAATTATCAATAATCCTTCGATATTCACATTAAAAGTAATATGAAAAGTGCATATGATATGACATGAAAGAATAATCAATCTATCCATGGATACACCATAAAGTAAGCATGTGAGTAAATAATCATGAAATATACCATCATGTGAGAAATCATACATAAATTACGAATCATGCCATTTGGGATCTAACTTATTGGTATATGTTCTTGACATCAAATAAATACTCAATCCATAGAGTGTTTCCAACCGATATAACCTATGTGTGAATTGATCTATTTCTAAATTAAAACCCCTTTAAAACATGAATCTATTCCAACAATAATATATGAAAACCCAATTTCCTTTAAAAACTAATATTTGATGAATGAAATCTACAAATTCCCAAGAAGGGACCATGTAGGGTGAGGCATGAAGCCTTGTAGGATTCCACCATTAATCTATTTAAGTATTTTATCCATTTAAACTGATAAACTTGTTTGAAAACAATTTCAAAACTAAACCACTTGAAAATAAACCAACTTCAACTAAACATTTTAAATCCCTTTAGTTTTATTTTATAAAACAAACATGTTTTTCAAAAACAATTCCCAAACATGGATCAAGTACACAAATGAGGCTATAAGGAAAAATATATTTCATAAATAAAACATGAACAATTTAATAAAACACCCTTTCCAATTTAAAATCATATATAAAACCACTTAAGAAATATGATTTGAGAAACATGAAGACATTCCCTTTTATTTTGGTAAGAAAAACATCATAAAACAATGGTATTAACATGTTATTTCTTATATTATACCATTCATAATATTCATCTCACCATAAAATTATATTTACATTTTACACTGAAGACTTTTTTCATTTTTATACATAGAGATGGAGGATATGATGCTACTCATTGAGAATTATTGGCATGTTTCACATGACTTTCTAGCGGTCTGTGAGGATCAACGGATCATGGTGTGTAGAGAACACCATTATCAAAACATTTTGTCTCTATCTACTATTATAACATACATTTTTCATGTCGAGTTATAAGGAATTATTGTATTTTGCTTCAAATTTTTTGATCACCACCTCCTTTCTGCTCTCACTGAGATATGGATACCTGATACACACACATTTCACTTTCCCTAGGGAGAGATGGTTATCACCCTTGAAGATTTGTAATTTCTTATTGGTTTTCTTATCCAAGGGGATTTTGTTATAAGACACTCCCATGGATATGGGCATGATCTTTTATAGTGATCTTTAGGTATAAACATTATCAGCGATGATGATGCTATAGATGGTGGGTAGATATCTATGAGGATCCTTGAGATTTAATTTTCACAATTACCTACTGACGCTGATAGAAAGACTATCATGTATTACAACCATGAACACATCTTGTGGCTCATTGTAGGGACACTATAAACTTATCACTCTAGTATTTATGTGCACATGATTTATCTGGTGATACTAGAGGATTTTGATCAGGCCAAGAGATATAGATGGGTATCTACATGCTTAGAATACAATTATAGATAATTATACACAGCGTGCTGATTAGATCTCATTGATCTCAGGGGATGTGTCACACTTATTCAGATGTGTGTATAGAAGTTCATCCCTTCTCTCTCCCCTATTATTGTTCTTCGGGAGATTTATAGATGTGTTTCATGATGCTTGACATGGATGATGGTATGATCACTCGTATTTATTTTTTTCTAATTCTATTATGATTTATTAAATTTAATTTCTTATTATTTATCACTTTCTATATTATACCTTATATGTGTAGTTAGTCACACCACCTTTTTAGGATGTCAAGGCATAACTTGGGTGAATATTGTCTCATGTTTGATAGTCTAGTACCCATGGATGTAATTATAAACATTCTTTCCTTGACTAATAAATTTCAAAATATTGTATTTTTTTGTTTTTAATAACCAAACTTTTTAACAAATGTCACATGAAATTTCAGATTCCATGACTACCATATTGGGCTCTATTAGACCAGCTTTCCCAATGATGCACTGATGGGATTCACGAGTCCATGGATATAGTTCCTCTCATTCACTTAAATATTGTTGATTGGAACCATCCAAATAGATTCATGTGACAATTTGGATTTTTTCAATGTATTCCCTTTCCAACTAGATAGTCAGTGGCACTTCATTCTCTGAATCTAACAGGGTGACAGGATATTGATGGATACTGACGACATGTAGAGTATCTCGACCTATAAGATAGATGATCATCGTTCTATATCAAGGGTATGTATACTATGTGATTCCCCCTAGTATATCATCTTGAATGTGATCAATTGTATATATTGAAGTCCATATTTTATCTTACTCCGCACAGAAGAGGGCTCTAGGATCCTATAAGTTAATAAATTTCCATTAGTTTATTTTTTCACTATTATTAACTCATTTTTAATATATTTATAGCATATTCGACTACATAATATTATTCACATGTCTGATCCAAAGAAGGAGTTAGTCGGGTAATATACCATGTTGCAAAGTAGGGGATGATGTCCGTATATCTTGTTCTACATGATAGTATCTTTTATCTTCCACCTCAGGGAGATATTGTTTGTTCTAAAGCAGATAAGGTTTCTTTTAGTAACTTCCTCCAATAGCTATAGATGTTGAGGATCCATGACGGTGATGATGTATAAAGCATCATGTTGTATGTGAGGTCTCACCTATACCATATGAAGAGGGTACACCTCTAGTATTATACCCTCAGCTGATTACGGATGTGCACCTGGATGCATGGGATACATTTATATTGTCACGATATCTATATTTTTAGTCGAATATATTGGAACTGATCTTGTATCAAGGGTCATTACTCATGCCCCAACCTTTTGTGACCGAGCCTTCACAGGCTTTATCATTCCCCCAACAGATAATGACAGATCCTTCCACTTACGTAGTGGGGGAAGGATCAGGTACACATTATTACATCCAGATTCCACTTCCTCATAATGAGTCATAGACAGAGCATTATACATGTGAGGTTCTAGCACTCAAGGATGATCCCCATCCAACTCCTCATACTCCACCCCAGCACAGAGTTTGGCGATTGTGATACGGGCATCCCATTTTCAAACCAGATTGTGGGACTGGACCTCATCAAAGACAGTGATTGTAACACCCAGATATTTTATGAGATATATTATTTTTTACTTTCTTTTATGTCATTTATTATACACTACACCAAGATTAGCTTGTACTATACGCAACACCATATTAGCTTGCAGTATACGCAACACAATTCTTGGCTCGTGTTACACACAATTTCAAGTTTGTTTTGTGGAAATTATTCTACGCAACATTAAGTATATATGTTATATAATATATAAATGAAATAAGTTTTGATTATGTTATACGCAACACCAAATGGATCTTTCACTAAACGCAACCCTGACTTGGCTTGCATTACACGTAATCAAGACCTTCTTCAATAGCGTGTGTAGTATGCAATACTAAGTTTCACTAAACTAGATATTATTATAATATTATTATGAACTAGCCATTATGAATAGTAATACCCACTTTTAAAATTTTATAAATTTTAACTTTCAAAATGGACTTCATTTTTGGATTCGTAATATCGAAATTATCCTGGGGTGAATTTTTGGTATTTTTCTGAAAGCTCTCAATTTTTGATGAATAGTGAAACACTAGGCAACTATTTAAAAACAGACTTTTTATTTAAATAATTATTTATTTTATTTAAAATTATTTTAGGTAAAAATTGATACATAACACCTATATAATTTCAATGTAATTCATTTTAGTCATTTTATAATAATTATATATATATATATAAATTTTATTGATTTTTTCATCGTATTTTACCCACCTCCTAGGAGAACATGAAAATTTACATAAAACATAATTTTACCACTTCTGTCAGTGGAATTTAGAAATTCCGAGAGACACGGTTAACATCAAGGAGTAAAATGTGGTTCAATAAGATAAAAATAATTTTTTGGTGAATAGTAACTTTTTACTTTTGTTTACCACGGTTAAAAGTAAATAGGGTAATTAAGGGTAATAATGATATTATTATTACCCTAACACATGTCGTAATTCTATTGGATAAGTGTAATTCGACCAAAAACAACCTTAGGAATAAAATATTACCCTTTAGGTCCACTTGGATTAGATTAGGACACTTATTATTATTTTATTTAAAGAAGAGTCAAAATATTTAAAATCAAAGTTTAATAACTAAAACATTTTTTAATATAGGGTTATACATATGATAAATTTGACTATAAATATTCATTATAAATATAGAAATATTTCCTACATAATGGAATTTTATTTATAATTTTTAGACATTAAATAATTTAATTTATTTATGACATAATGATGATGTAGTAATTACCTTATTAATGAAATATTAACATAATTGATGTTATAAAAACCCAAATAAATGTAATTTGAGAAATTTTATGAATTCCACTAATTTTATAGGTTAATATGACATGTTATTATTTATTCAATTAACTTTTTTCGAACTAATCATGTTTTTATGATTTTCACAAAAATCAATTACCAAATAGTGTCAAAATTGACATAAAATAGTTTTTAAAACAAATATTATATTATTAATTGTTATTATATTCATAAAAATATAAGGTTCGGCTGAATTACTTAAATAAGGTTATATATATTAATAATGAACCACTTGGTGTTCTTTTGGCTTGTTATAGTAAGTTAATTAACCATATAGTGTAAGAAAACAAGAAGACATGGTAAAAGTTAAATTATTTAACTTAGAGTTAAATCTAAATGATATGGTTAAAATAGTAACCTAAACTTGTCTAAAACCTATTGTTTGAGAGTATTTCTACCCATACCTACTTTATATTAGAAATAAATCAATTTGGATCTATTATAAACTGAATATAGCTTTATTATAAAATAATATTTTAAGTTTTTCCAAAGGTGCCCCTCTCCTCCCTTATAAAAAGGGCACCCCATCCCTCTTCTCTTCACACCCTTTTGAGCCTTGATGCTCGTCCAAACTCTGACCATTCCTCTTATAAACCTCTCTAGTTATATCATAGAGGTTCTGGTCTTCCCAAAATACCATCTCTAGTGCCCTAAGAAGATGTTTAAAGGAGGTGCGTCGAGGAAGAGGTAATCTCTTCTACCGACTCTTTCAAGTTTCTTTCTTCTTCTACTTCCTCTACTTTAGTTGTTTCATTATAAAGTAACCACATAAGTATTAATTATATACTGATATGTTATTATAAATATGAAACAACCCTATTTCACCTTCTATCTATCCTAAGGAAAATGAAAATCACTGCGCGTGTGTAAGTACGGAATACCGTCTCCACGTCGTGGTGTAATCAGTTTTTCCACCACCACCTTACTTGGAGGGGTATAATGGTGTAAATAATAAGTATGTATGACTATTATAAAATCATACTGATTATAAGATGTTATATCATCAACTCCAATTCCATTCAATAACTATGGGAATGATATCACCGCTCGTGCGTACGTACGGATTACCGTCTCCACGACGCGATGAGATTAATTTTCCATGTTAACAATTCAAGAATGATTATAAAGTATATATAATAAGTAATCATGAAATATATGACATAATAATACTACTGGATTTATTTATATATATATTTATATATATTTATTTCATCTACTTAATTCCATTCAATTCAATAAGGAAATGAAAAACAGCATTCATGCGTAGGTATGGCCTACCCTCTCCATGAACGGTGTATTTCTTTCCATTTATAGATCTATTATATATATGTATATTATGAATATATATTATATATATATCATTTTTTATATACTAGAATTATTTAATCATGATCTATGTAATCATATTAATAATTACAAGTCAAAACACAGACGATAAATAAAACGATTTTACCCAAAACGCTGCTTTAACATGGAATTTATAAAAAAACGAGTAATATAAAGTCATAAGTGAACCATATATGATATAATAACAATGAATATGATTATTTAATAAGTAAATGACATTATTTAAATCATTATACAGGAGGTTCAGATACGTACGAATCAAATAGGACCTAAGGTAAGGGAAAATCTCATAATCGCATTTTTATCTGAGATTGTTTATACTTCAGAATTTATTGGGGAATATTTATCATCCACATCCATGTTTCATAAATATGTAATATTATTTATATCCTCCTAAATTTTTTTAAATACAATTTTAGCTATTGGTGAATTTTTAGTAAAAGATATGAAAGGAATCTTTTTTCGTTTTCAGTATGAGAGACTTTTTGACTTTTCTGGCCAAAGTACGAGAAGAATGTTTTTTTAACATATACGGCATGAATGGATTTGTACGGTTTCATAAATATTTATTTTCATGAAGCTTACTCGACAATATTTCATGACTATTTTCAACAAAATCCTTTTGTTTTAAAATTGCATGTCATTTTGTGAAAAGAAAATGATTTTGAAGAAGAAAGGATATTTTCCTCATGAATTCATTTCAAGTGTTTTATCAAAACCATTTTCCATATAAGATGGAATTATTTCATATGTGTATGTTTCAAGTATAATTTCTCTATGATTTACATGGTTTCACTTTTCTTATGATGAAATGATATCCATTTTTTTGTATGGATTATGTTATGATGGGATGATGCTTATGAAACCCATTTTATACTTTGGGTAATGATGAATGATTTATGTTCATGTTGTGGCACAAGTAAGAATGATTTAATTATGAGATGGGTGGGACCTATATCTACCTCTAGTGAATTGGGTAAAGATTTATATCTCATGAGATATACATGGCTGGAATGGTAAGTTAATCTGGTTCAGTGTTACAGGACTGAAACGAGGAGTGAACTCGATTCAGAAAGGGACTTTGTCCACTAATATGGTCTTGGAGGAAATGCCTTGGCTAATATGGAAATAATATCATGTGCTTAATGGTTTTCCACAATTAAATATTTTATTCCCATGCTATTTTATCATGATTAATGTTCCTTTATGACCTATTCCTCATGTACTGCCAAGATTTATTTCACAACTCATGATTTTGATGTCTAAACTTTATGATCAGGTTTTGAAGTTCAAATGTATATGGTTTTTATTATTTTCTCCTTGAATACCCTTATTGAGCATTTTATCTCACCATTTATATGTTTTCTTTTCCCCAGGATATAAAGAAAGGTTTTAGGTAAGAAAACAAAAAGGAGAAGATGTTTTAGGGACATGTTGAAGATCTTTCACCATGATTAGAAGATTATGTTCCGATTTTCCAAAGATACTAAACTATTATGGTCCTTGTGTGTTTTTTTTTTGTTGTGTATGAAGTATTCCAAAAAACTCATGTAATGTCCATGTATTTCAAGCTTTGGGTCTCTACATTTGTTATCATAGGGAGTTTTAGTCAACCTTTAGAAACTAGGATGTGAATACTTTAGTGAGATCCTTAGAGATATTTCTAAGGTATGTCTGGGGATGTCCATAAGGTTATGTATAACTATATATTATTGTCCTAGGATTATGGTAATGATAATAGAATTAAACCTAAGATGTTAGATATTGAAGGTACTCCCCCTTTATTATGTTGTTTTCATAGCATGATGTTTTCCTCTCACACTATTATTTTTGGGTTTTAGATGATGGTTGGAACCTGAAGGAAACAAGTTGATCAATGTAATGGGAAATGCAATGATTTTCCTCCTGAACAAACCAATGTTATGGGAGATGGAGTTCAAAATATTATTGATATACTTAAACAAGCTATGAATCATTCTCGACTTCCAAATGAGCAGATAAGGGAACAATATTCTATTCAGACCTTCATGAGGCAACTTCCACCTTCTTTCAGTGGGTCTTCTGATCCACTTGTTATTGAAAAATGGATCAGTACCCTTGAAAATATATTTTCCAAAATTCGCTATTCAGAACATGAAAAATTCATTCTGTCTATTTACTGTTTAGAAGGTGAAGCAGATCAATGGTGGACTCTAATTAAGAATACGAGGCCCTGAGATGAAATTGAATCCATGGAATGGTATGAGTTCAAGAACTTATTTTGCAATAAGTACTTCCCTTGTATTATTCGAAAAAATATGGAAAAGGATTTCCTTGAGCTTAAGCAAAAGGATGATGAATCTTTTGGTATATACGAAGCGAATTTTACAAGGCTTGCAAGGTATGCATCTGGCTTTATCATCCAACCTGAAAGTCAAGTTGATCGATTCTTCAGTGGCTTAAAACCAAGTCTTTGAAGGGCATTAGCTATAAGATACTTTAGTAGCTATGAAGAAATTGTGTGTTGTTCTATCAAGGTAGAAATGGAAGTTGGTGTTACATACCCATATCATGGTTTTGACAACAAACGAAAGATGGAGTTCAAGAAGAAATCTCAGAATAATGGTGGAAAGAAGATGAATGTTTCTTAATGCTCAAAGTGTGGAAAGAAGCATGGTGGAGATTTTATTAAAGGGACTAGAAAATGTTTTAAGTGTGGAAAATAGGGTCATCAATTTGGTGAGTGTCGAAGTAATGGAAAAAGGGTTGCTAATTATTTGAATAAAGAAAAGACTGTAGAGAACGCACCACCAACAATTCAATGATTCAAGTGCAAGGAAATGGGGAATTATGCTAATAAATGCCCTAATACAAGGGTTAATGATGATCAATGTGAGCAACCTATTAAGGCAAACGATAAAGGGAAGTCACATGCGATCACTATTTGTGATGTTGAGTATAAAAATGATGTTGTTTAATGATTATGTGTTTATGTAATGGGATTTCAAAATAGTATCATGGAATCTCATTTATGGAATTGTGGAATTATGGAATATCTATGTATTGGTTTTAAATAATTATATGTTACAGGTAACCATGAAAAGTGATTGAAATATTTTTGGAAAGAAGATGATATGCGCATAATGAAGCGATAAAGAAAAAAATGAAATGAGCTCATGAATAATATAAGGACAAAGTTATATCATGGTTTGAGTATATAGAAATTTTTGGATTTTGGTATGTGGAAAGTGTTAAATTTTGATAGCATTCATGTTTTCAGTAAGGGTTAATGGGTATTCATTTTTCAAGAGGATACATGATTAAGGTATTCACATATTTTTAATTTGACCAACAAGATATATTGTATGATATATGGGGGATAAATGATGGTATTCACAAGCTCGGTAGATGACATTTCTAGTAATTGTTTTTTTATACTATGAGCTTGGACAGAAGTATTTTGGGATAAGCCTAAAGATTGGAATGGATTATGTTGGACATAAGTCAGTATTGTTTAAGGATATAAATTTTTTCTATATTATTTATGGAATGTTATAATAATTTAGTTTTAGAAAAAGGACAACCTACAGGACGGGCGACAACCCATCGCGTCGGACAAGGCTGTGGGAATCGAACCCGCAACTGAATTGTGACAGGCCTTTATCGCCTACCACTGGCCTACAAGAATCCCCAGGTTAGTAGGAACTAGTTTTATTATTAATAGGTATGATATATGAATTATAAGTCCATTTTAGGAACCATATACGATTAATCTCACTATAGATGGACTTATGTATATCTAATAACTTTTTCTATCCTTTTGTTTGAGATAGATGGAATGACCTATCATTCTATCACATGATTTGCTAACACTTCATAGAAGAAAAATTCAACTTCGTTTCTTCAAGAGATGAAGTGTAAATTGTTCAAGGCACAAACAACAGTAAGATTGTACCAAAATCAAGTAAGTATTTCTTTTAATTCAACAATTCTTCAACTTTAGGGAAATGATCTTGAAAACAAAAAAATGTTGTCTTAGTATCCTTATATCCAATGAATTAGATGGCACATTAAATCATCACAAATTTATGGCTTTGTGATTAATGGATTTTTTATAGCCATGTTCTCTACAACTCTCCATCAGAACTTGATGGTTAGACTTCTCTTCCATATCCATATTTTCACCTATGTTGTCCTATGTGGAAACCCATTGATGAGTTACTTTGGGTGACTGTTATGATTATAACTTCCCTTTTTAAAATGAAGTTTTGGTATTCCTTTTTACGATGAGGGTTTCTATGAAAGAAACTTTCAAGTAGTAAACCATTTATAACCCCGACTAATTTCATGGGTGAAATTCATTTTAAGGGGGGTAGAATGTAACACCCCGAGATTTTATGAGATATATTATTTTTAATTTCTTTGATGTCTTCTATAATACACTACACCAAGATTGGCTTGTACTATATGCAAAATCGTATTAGCTTGCAGTATACTCAACATTATTCTTGGCTCATGTTACACATAATTTCAAGTTTGTTTTCTGTAAATTATTCTATGCAACATTAAGTATATATTTTGTTTAATGTATAAATGAAATAAGTTTTGATTATTTTATACGCAACACCAAACGGAGATTTCACTACACGCATCCCTGACTTGGCTTACATTACACGTAATCAAGACCTTCTTCGATAGCGTGTGTAGTACGCAATAACAAGTTTCACTAAATGAGATATTATTATAATATTATTATGAACTAGCCGTTATTAATAGTAATACCCACTTTTTAAAATTTTATAAATTTTATATTTCAAAATTGACTCCATTTTTGGATTCAGAATATTGAAATTATCATGGGGTGAATTTTTTGTATTTTTCTGAAAACATGCAATTTTTGATAAATAGTTAAAACAATGGGTTACTATTTAAAAATAGACTTTTTATTTAAATAATTATTTATTTTATTTAAATTTATTTTAGGTAAAAATTGATACATAATACCTATATAAGTTCAATGTTATTCATTTTAGTCATTTTATAATAATTTTAGATATATAAAAAAAATTATTGAATTTTTCACCATCTTTTACCCACCTCCTAAGAGAATTTGAAAATTTACATAAAACTTAACCTTACTGCTTCTGTGAGTGGAATTTCGAAAATTTGAGAGACATAGTTAATATCAAGGAGTAAAATGTGGTTCAATAAGATAAAAATAATTTTTCGTGAATAGTAACTTTTTACTTTTATTTACCACGGTTAAAAGTAAATAGGGTAATTAAGGGTAATAATGATATTATTATTACCCTAACACATGTCCTAATTCTTTTGGATAAGTTTAATTCGGCCAAAAAAAAACCTAAGCAATATAATATTACCCTTTAGGTCTACTTGGATTAGATTAGGACACTTATTATTATTTTATTTAAAGAAGAGTTAAAATAGTTAAAATCAATGTTTAATAACTAAAACATTTTTAATATAGGGTTATACATATGATAAATTAAAATATAGTTATTAATTATAAATATAAAAATATTTCCTACATAATGGTATTTTATTTATAATTTTTAGAAATTAAATAATTTAATTTATTTATGACACAATGATGATGCAGTAATTACCTTATTAATGAACTATTAACATAATTGATGTTATAAATACCCAAATAAATTTAATTTGTGACTTTTTCTGAATTACACTAATTTTATAGGTTAATATGACATGTTATTATTGATTCAATTAACGTTTTTTGAACTAATCATGTTGTTATGATTTTCAAAAAAATCAATTACCAAATAGTGTCTAAATTGACAGAAAATAGTTTTTAAAACAAATATTATATTATTAATTGTTATTATATTTCTAAAGGTATAAGGTTCATCAAAATGACTTAGATAGGGTTATATAAATTAATAATGAACCACTTGGGGTTCGTGTTTCTTGTTATAGTATGTTTATTAACCATATAGTGTAAGAAAACAAGAAGACACGGTAAAAGTTAAATTATTTAACTTAGAGTTAAATCTAAATGATAAGGTTAAAATAGTAACCTAAACTTGTCTAAAACCTATTGGTTGAGATTATTTAAACACATCCCCGCTTTGGATTTGAAATAAATCAATTTGGATCAATTATAAACCGAATATGACTTTATTATAAAATAATATTTTATGTTTTTCCAAAGGTCCCCTTCTCCTCCCTTATAAAAAGGGCACCCCTTCCCTCTTCTCTTCACACCCTTTTGAGCCTTGAAACTCATCCAACCCTAGCCAATTCATCTTATAAAACTCTCTAGTTATATCTTTGAGGTTCTGGTCTTCTCAAAAGACCAACTCTAGTGCCCTAAGAAGAAGTTTAAAGGAGGTGCGTCGAGGAAGAGGTAAACTCTTCTACCGAATCTTTCAAGTTTCTTTCTTCTTCTACTTCTTATTCTTTAGTTGTTTCATTATAAAGTAACCACATAAGTATTAATTTTATACTGATATGTTATTATAAATATGAAACAACCCTATTTCACCTTCTATCCATCCTACGGAAAACGAAAATCACCGCGCGTGTGTACGTACAGAATACCGTCTCCACGCCGTTGTGTAATCAGTTTTTCCACCACCACCTTACTTGGATGGGTATAATCGTGTAAAGAATAACTATATATGATTATTATAACATCATACAGATTCTAAGATATTATATCATCCACTCCAATTTCATTCAATAAATATGGGAACGATATCATTGCTCATGCGTACCTATGGATTACCGTGTCCACGACGCAATGAGATTCATTTTCCATGTTAACAATTCAAGAATGATTATAAAGTATATATAATAAGTAATAAAGAAATATATTACATAATAATGTTACTGGATTTATTTATGTATATATATATTTATATCATCTACTTAATTCCATTCAATTTAATAAGGAAACGAAAAACAGCGTTCATGTGTACGTACGGCATACCGTCTCCAGAAACGGTGTATTTCATTCCATTTATTTATCTATTATATATATGTATATTCTGAATATATATTATATATAAATCATTTTTTAAATTATGGAATTAAGTAATCATGATCTAAGTAATCATATTAATAATTATAAGTCAAAACAAGGACGATAAATAAAACGATTTCACCCAAAATGCTTCTTTAACATGGAATTTACAAAAGAACGGGTAATATAAAGTCATAAGAGAACCATATATGATATAATAACAATGAATATGATTCTTTAATAAGTAAATGACATTATTTAAATCATTATATAGGAGGTTCGGATATGTAGGAATCATATCGGACCTAACGAAAGGGAAAATCTCACAATCTCATTTTTTTCCAAGATTGTTTATACTTCAGAATTTACGGGGGAATATTTATCATCCACATCCATTTTTCCTCAATATTTAATATTATTTCTATCATAATATAATTTTTTCAATCCAATTTTACCTATTGGTGAATTTTTAGTAAAATATATGAAAGGAATCTTTTCTTGTTTCAGTACGAGAGACTTTTTGACTTTTCTGGCCAAAGTATGAGAAGAATGTTTCTTTAACATATACGGTAAGAACAGATTTTTACAGTTTCATAAAGACTTATTTTCATGAAGCTTCCTCCACAAGATTTCATGACTATTTTCAACAAAATCCTTTTCTTTTAAAATTTCATGGCATTTTGTGAAAAGAAAATGATTTTGAAGAAGAAATGATATTTTCCTCAAGAATTATTTTCAAGTGTTTTATCAAAACCATTTTCCATATAATATGGAATTATTTCATATGTGTATGTTTAAAGTATAATATCTCTATGATTTACATGGTTTCACTTTTCTTATGATGAAATGATATCCATTTTTTGTATGGATTATGTTATTATGGGATGATGTTTACGAAACCCATTTTATACTTTGGGTAATGATGAATGATTTATGTTCATGTTATGGAACAAGTAAGAATGATTTCATTATAAGATGGGTGGTACATATATCTCTCTCCAATGCATTGGGTGAAGATTTATATCTCATTAGATAGACATGGCTTGAACGGTAAGTTAATCGGGTTCAGTGTTACAGGACTGAAATGAGGAGTGAACTCGAATCAGAAAGGGACTTTGTCCGCTAATATGGTCTTGGAAGAAATGCCCTGGCTACTATGGAAATCATATCATGTGCTTAATGGTTTTCCATAATTAAATTTTTTTTTTCCCATGCTAATTTATCATGATTAATTTTCCTTTATGACCTATGCCTTACGTACTGCCAAGATTTATTTCACAACACAATATTTTGAGGTGTAAACTTTATGTTCATGTTTTGAAGTTCAAATGTATATGGTTTGTATTGTTTTCTCCATGCTTACCCTTACTGAGCATTTCAGATCACCCTTTATATGTTTTCTTTTCCCCAGGATATAAAGAAAGGTTTTAGGTAAGAAAACAAAAAGGGTGAGATCTTTATGGGAGATGTTGAAGATCTTTCACCATGATTAGAAGATTATATTCCGAGTTTCCAAAGACACTAAACTATTACAGTCCTTGTGTGTTTGTTTTTGTTATGTATTAAGTATTTTTCAAAAGTAATGTATTGTCCATTTACGTCAAGCATTGGGCCTCTATATTGATTGTACTCATTTATTTATAAGTGTGCTATTGACTTAAATGATTTTTAAAAATAATGTATTCTATCGTCTATATGATTGTTTGTCTATTAAAATGATTATATTTTTTACTAGTAACCAGTTTTATATGTTTATCCACTGTTTTAATTTTTAATTATATAATACTTATAGATTATATTTTATAAGCTTTCAAAGTCAACTACTTAAAACAGATAAAAACGTATTAAATTTCAAGTAGGTAACTATAAATATTATAAAATATAATCTATAAAAATAATCTAAATTAAACATAAAACTTATATAAAATTTATTAAAATTTATTAAAAATAAAAAAATCATAAATATAATAAAAAAATATAATTTTTTCAACATGAATATTATTGATTAAAAACATATATTTACACACTAAAAAATAAATTTACATAAAATATAGTATAATTAAAATCAGAATGAAATTTAGTACATTGACTAAACATATAATAAATAATTTAAAATGAAAGGAATGTAAAAAAAATATAAATACAAATGTAATGGTTTAAAACCACAATATATTATGCCTCTAAAATTAATTTCTATTAATTTGTTTATGAAATTTATGTTATTTTTAATTATTTTTTATATTTTCAGTAAGTATGAAAATTTTCATTTAGATTGTATTTTTACTTTATTATTTATCGACTTTCAAATCCACCAACTTGAAACATTATTATGTTTCATGTAGGTGACTTGAAAGAATAAAAATTATAAAATTTAAGTGCAATCTAAATGATACTTTACAAACTGACTCAATATATAAAAAATAATTGAATATAAAACAATCATAAATATAATAATAAAAATATAATTTAAATGTCACGAAATTTTTTGATTAAAAACATAAAATTTTCACTTTCAAATATTGATAGAAATAATAATAAACAAAATAAAATAAACAAAATATATATATCAAAATATAAAAACATTATTTCTTAATTTTTTTAATTGATTTTATACAACTAGTAAAGGAAAATTTGGCCTTGTCACCTTTGGACAAAAACCCAAAGGAGGCATGTATGATGTTGCCTTTATGTATTATAATTCAAATAAATTTTAACCTGGTATTATTAAAAAAAATATTTTTTTCAAAAAATGCATACCAAAAGAAACTCGATAGCGGAACCATCTTTCTATTGTTCCCTAGTACATGGTGGTGAATACTATTTCCTCTTGATTGTAGAAGTTCCTCATTAGCATGATAGTAGACTAGTGATTTAACTTTATGGTAGCATAAATTTATCTTAGTGGTATTGTTAGCATGTACATCACCTCTTCACACATCGGTAGCAGTCCAACCACACATCAGTAGTATATCATATGTTACACCGGTTTCAAATATTTTTTTCAATGGTAGTTTATACTTTATTTGAATGATTGTTTGATCCCCAGAGATATTCATGTCATCTCGGTGGCATATTGTGGGGATTTCATCCTTATTTAATAATTTGGGTAAGGTTTACTATATATTAATGGTTTCCACTGGGTTGGTTCATGGAATCGGAAACTGAAGGTCCCAGTTAGGATCCATGTATCACTGAGAGGGGGAGGGGGTGAATCATTGATATCTTTTTCTTTTTATGTTTCCTTCTAATTGAAACAACATTCTCCTCCTATTAAAGAGTTTCTTCCCTGATGAACACACACAACCACATGAACACAATATTTACAAGGTTCACTACTCAATAAGAGTAGCTACTTCCTTGGTATAGAACGGAAATAATCCAGTACCACACAATCCACTCGGAAACAATCATTTGATGTGGAATACAATGAGTTGGATATACCCTTACACTCGTGTAGCACTTGGAAAAAAATCTGCAAGCACGTGTGCACCATATTAGCACAAATAGGGTATTATAGTATTTCAGTGCTTCTTTACAATTGAACAGTTGTATTCTCTAAAGTACAGATCATCACTTTCCTACCCAGAAGCTGGTAAGAACTCCCATACGCACAACTGAATATGTACGCAGACCCCAAATTTTTCGCGCAGCCTTTAGGATAACTTGCACATAATTCAAATGTCTTGTGTTTAAAAAATATTTTTTGGCATGAAAAAAGTTTTCATGCAAATTCCCTTTTTCGCATAACTTCTTCTCTTTTCCACGCAGTAGTCCTCTTTTTGCGCAAACTCCATTCTTTTCACGCAACTCACTTAGAGTAAAATTTTTCGTGCACAAGAGCTCAAGATTTATTCTAAGTGTCGAGCATTGACAAATGAGAGGGGTTCACCTCATATTTATAGGCATTTTTGACCCCGCATGAAAAACACTAATCCTCACATAAAAACTCCTTCAAGCGCGTAAAAACTCATTTATGCAACTTCATATTTCACGTCATGCTTCAATATTTCACGCACCTCATGCCTTTGACAATTTTCGAGCTTCTGATCTCAAAACACATTTTTCACGAAAAACTTCTTTCCTCTATTTCATGCACTACACCAATATTTCGCACAACCATTATTTTTTCCGCACCTCCCACTGATATTTCTCGCATCCCCCTACTATTTCGCGCACTATATTTTTTCGCGCAACCGGCCGAAATTTCCGTGAACTCCATGCCTTTTCCATTATTCAATGTTCTGACCTTAAATCATGCCTTGAACACAAAATTATAAACCATCTTCAATCTTTCACGCAACCTCCATTGCCAAAAACACATCTTCATCTCTTGATTTTCAGGCCCTAAAATTTCGCAAACACTGGAAAACGACGCCACCTTAAACTGTGATTTTATGTTGCCCCAGATTTTCCATTGCATTGCGATTTCTCTCTTCACTGCTTACCATAACCATTCTTTAGCTTTTATCATGAATTACACTATCGTGATATGTATCCTTTGATAGATCAGATCTAGCATTGTCATAAATACAATGGGAAGTACAGAAACATCCCTATCTTTCAGCAATATCACTCCTTCCAATAAAAATTGTACATGACTGGCATCATCATTTCTCCCCCTTTCCATCATAAGGCTTACATCACAAGTTCTATTAACTTATGATATTTTTGAAATACATATCAGCAAAGAATCTTCTGGTTTCTGGTCCTCTTACAAAGTGAATTGATTTATCTTCTTTGAAAACAAAACACAACACTCTGCAAAGGCTAACTCTTCAAACATCCTTCTCCATTAAACTTGGTCCCAATAATAACACCCAACATTTCCTTATCCATGGGGACTTTCTTTCCAAAGTTATATGCTCTTTGGGAAATTTGTCCAGTGATACTTAAGAACTGACATTAGTTGAGAGTATGGGAGGTGAGGCTCATCACACCCTTTTGGGTGGAACTATTTCCTACTCTAGGAATATCTTATAGATTAAAGATATGTTCATGAATCCTTCATTAATTCCAAAGTATAATGTATGTCATACTTGAATAAACAATCAATTATTATAATTTATAGAAATTAGAATCATCTATATGTATATGAGTTTCTTCATAAATATAGATATTTGTATGTATATATGGATCTCCATCAATGTTATCCTCTTAGGTACTGATTAGTTATTCTTTGGATGTTATTAAAATGATGCTAGTTTTATAGGCATATAATAGAGTGCTCTTGAGTGTATCATCATCCAGGGAGACAGGAGTTGTTTTGGTGTTAGGATCAGAACCATGGATGGGATTCCTATGTATTATTCTGAAAGTAATGATTACCCATGTAGTTTGGTGCCACTTAATGGGTCACATCCTACATTTAAAGGTCAAATGATAAGTACTTAACCATACAGTTTAACATCATATGGAAATTAAATCCAAGAGAAATGTTCCTAATTAAGTTTTGGTGTGGGACTTATGCCAAAGTAGCCTAGGGAAACTAGAAGGGAAATGAATTTACAAGTTGAATTAGACTCTGCTAGGAATTTTTCCCAAAGAGATTAGGGTTGATTTTGGATAATTGGGTTTGGAAATCCGGGAGGCTTCCTACACATCCCATCTATAAGGGAATCAAATCCCACATAGTTCAGTTATGAGGACCTATGCCTATGGATTCCCTTTTATATTTTTCTCGTAAGGAAGTATGGCCCTTTGATAGGATTAAGTTGGTACTTATTCCATGAAAGGATGCCCTAGATGAATGGGGATATTTGACTAGGGCTTACTCCTAATAAGGATTACCATTGATCTCGGGCCTTAGGTAGGTGTGTTATGTATCCTAGTTATAGAAGGAATCAGAGTTATTCTAGTTCAATTAGTGTTTTACTTACACCCTGAGGTTTCCTTGAATAGGTTAAATTCGGGATTACCCATAAAGAGGATTCCCAGAAGGTTTGGGATAATGTGGATATTATGACCACCACCAACCTCTAAGACCATGTGATTCATTATTGGTGTGAGAAACAAGAGGAAACGGAAGATCTGGGAAACTACATGATCTAGTTTTCCTTGATGTTGGATACACAGACTTGAGGACTCATGCCAAGGGATTGCTCTGAATGAAGGCTAGTGGAAAATTCGAAGGATGATTCTCTTTTCACACATGCATCTGATGGTGGGGATGTTGTGATCATTGATATCCCCGAAGACCACAAGTCATGTATGAGTCATTCTTGAATGTTACGGACAATAGGAAGTATAAGATCTAGTAAACCACACATTTCTCCTCCTTTGTTGGATGAAGATGTTGAGTGTACGACACTTACCTCTCTTTACATTGCCTTAGAATGGGTCTAGGGTATGGAGATAGATGAGGGAAGGGAATAAGAGGGAGAGGAGAGGAATCCAATGCCCATCCCTACTTTGAACCAGTGTCCATGAGGTAGAGAGGTGCAAGAGTGCAACCTCCTATAAAAAAAGACTATAGGATTACTCCAATATGGATTTCCTTAAATAGGTTTTATATAAAGGGAGGATGATCTCATTCCATGTTGGATAGAAAATAAAGCATAATCTATATCATCCCAACTAGGAACTAGAGTCCATGATTATTAGAGATAATAAGAGTAGGACACGGTCCTACCCTAGTATCTAAGACTTTGAACTCCCTGACACCATCCCTGGGGTCGGGGTCCTTGTGAACAAATGGATAAAAATCCACATATACCATAAGGATCATAACTATGTGGCAGGACAAGTGTGGGAAACCTCTAACTGATGGAATAAAAAACCAAATAGAAGACACACTAGAGTACCCCTTTCAATGGTTTTTCAAGTACGAATGTCTTGTTAGAGGTTTCAACATGGTCCCTTTTGGGAAAGGAAACCAAGGTAAGAGGATTCCTACCATTGGTGGTTTGGAAGATGACACAAAGAGGGGCTCACACAGGTCATGGTTTAGGTAGGTGCATCATTCAGGGCCATGGAGGAATTAGGGGAGCTTCATATAGAGGGTATTAGCATGTGTGAGCTGGAAATACCTTGGTAAATGGACCAATAGGGAAACAACACTTGGATGAATCTTTAGCTTAAGCACCATGGTTCTCCTCTGGTTTCCTTGGAAGAGTCTCACATAGGTTCCTTATTAAATAAAGTGACCACATGCGGGTAGTTTCTCTTTAATGGAGAATGAATCCCCATATAAGTGTCTTATGTTTTAGATTCTAAAGGGACTTTAATCTCACTTATCCCCCTTAATTACCTCTTCTATCAGGTTTTGGATGGTTACCAGGAGATTTTTTGGAGACCTGGATGAAGGGGTTGCATGGCCAGAGCTTGGGGATTCTTCCAATATTTTCAGTTGTTAAAATGAGGATCCCAATGTTAATATTTATAGGAAAATAGGGTACCCTGATCAAAGGAGGTTTCCCAAATAGGTACCTGGCGTAGGTTTGTGGTGCAAGTGTCCCATATAGGGGTGTCCTGCCCTTTAATTCCACACTGAGGAAACTGTGTGGGCCTTCTGATATGCTGGGGTATTCATGTGGAGGATAACTTTGGTAAATTCCCTTTGATCCTCCATGAGGTTATTTATCAATTCAAAATTCTTAAGTTATTATTCCAAATACTTTCACTCCACTTGACAAAGCGAAGTGTCAACAAAAGTCCTCAATCGGGATTTGATCTAATAAAATAAGGAGGGTTTCGTCCTGAGGTAAAATGGGGAAAAGACTATGAATGGTGATTTAGTGAATTTTGTTTGTATTAAATATAGGAATATGTTGGAGGTATAGTGTATGGGACCACGGAAAATACCAAGTGTGTAGGTTTATGGTGCAGGCCAACAACATCAATAAATATCATTGGCACCTTTCTCATTTTCCTCAGTTTTCAAGCTTCTGATTTTTGATCTCATCACGTAGGTCTTCTTCTCAGATTTTCCACATTTATTTTTTTAATAACTCCCATTGAGAATCCCAATGTATGATTACTTTGGGCTATGGTGTTTCATGGGGCGGACCACATCAAGGGTTCTTTGAAAGAACCCAGTCGAGGGGCTTTTTCCTGGAACCTTTTCTATGAGACTTCACATAGGACATGATTGAGGGGGTTGCATTTGACACCTTTTCGAAGGGGATGCATGTGGGACATAGTTGAAGAGTTTGCACAAATTCCTCCCATTTCCAAAATTTGGTATTATTTAAAGTCAAAACTTAACTTTTCTAAGTTAATGTTTTTAACTTAATAGGAGAACTCAGTTCCCTCTTACAAGATCCTAGTGGCCGCTTTGATGGCTGCAATTAAACAAACTATAGAAGGTTCTCCTAATATGATCAAATTTATTGTCCCAAGTTATTATGATGTGGTTAATCCCAATCTTTTGGATCAATACAAAAATTTGTCACCATACCAACATGATTACCCATGAGGCGATTACTTGTTGTTGTATGGTCATAGGATTTTGATGGATGCTACTATCACTGGGGTTAAGAGTTATTTCCTTGTGTCTTGGTTCGTGAAGCATATCAACTTCACTTCTACCAAAATAACTTCCAAGGATGTTTTTATTAGGGAGGAATGGTCCCTATTGGTTGTATTGTGCATCATGATGGCTTCACTCCAGATCTAAAACTACATATCCAAGAATCGAGGACTCATTGTTATGATTCAACCTTTTATACTTCTTAGAGAGATCGAAATCAAGGATAGAAGGAGGATTGGGACTTCCTCTCTATAGGGGGATTTAGGACCAAGTGTATGTGGGAATACTAGATGTGCCAAACTTGCAGAGAATTCAATAAAAATCTGAAATACTTCCATATCTATGAGGATGTTTTGGTTGGAAAAACCTACGTTTACAAGAACCCCGATATCATCCCTAAACTAGTGATCCAGTGGAGTATTTATACAAATTATTTCTACTTGACACATAGTGAGGTTGGAATTAGCTTGTGGGATGTCTACCAAATTTTTGGGGGCCCATTCTTGGGGAAATGTATCAATATTTCATCCCACTAAGGACAACATGGGATGATACTGAATGGACACCATCATTGGACCATGAGCTTTATAATATGGATAAGAAATTGTAGATCAATGATCCTCATCCAAATGATCACATATATACAAGAATGTGGATAATGGATTTCTTAGAACTGGTAGGAGAAGTTATAGCTTATAGGCATCCAACTATAGGTCCCATTATGGACAATCGGGGCACTCCAGACACATTATGGCAAACTCTAGAGAACATGGAGTTTTACAGTTGGGGTTATAAGGTCAAACCCAAGGTTTATTCAAATACACATCTACTTGGATTCATCTCTATGTGGATAATAGTTTATCTGCTTCTAGTTCATGAGTCTGGTGGTAGTGTGAGGGTAGGAACTTTCGTGATCATGGAAAAATTAACAGAGGGAAAGTACGTAGGGTTGGTTTCCCCTATTTTGGAAATAATTTACCATTAAATACTATATGCATAAAATGGAAACGCGCTGTTTAAAATTTTAGGGTTTATCAAGTGTTGTTGGGATGGATCGGAATGCACTTTAGTTCATATGCAGTCTAGAGCCCAGTTAAAATCCCTGACAGTTGATTCTACTCAATTGTTTAGGTTGTTTCTAGAATCCAGCCTCTAAACATGAAGTATGCAGATATACTAAGGAATGTGAATGTGTCAGGGGAATTTAGATTCTTTCTACATGGTCATCCTCTAACCAGGAGGTTTATTGATGATGGAAAGTAAAATAATTATGAGATAAGGTCATACATGATAGAATTTAAAGACAACATATCAGTAGTTTATATTGACAGTGAGAACATATGTGAGGATTATTCTATTTATTTATTTTCACACGAATTTAAATTTCTATAATAGTCAAGCATTTTTTCCCAACATATGTTAGGTTGTAGAAGCATATGAATGTAGCCCATAAATTTTATATCCTATTGTCCCTATAGGTATCCAAAATTTCAATCACTCGTCCTCCATCAGAGGCATCAATTAGGTTGGAGAGTGGGAATGTCAAGGCATGGATCTCTTTATACCCTTAGGGGTAATTGGATAAGGGTGTTTATTGAGTCCAGGCCACAAAAACTATTGTTCATGGTATTCATGGTAAAAAGGGCTAAGCTAATGATAATGATTTTAAAGCTTAGGCGCCTTCAAAGTGATCCCAAGAAAAGAACACCATGATAACTAGGGTTGAGAATACCACACATCCCACACAAGGGTGGTCTAGTTTTCATCATCAAGAAGAGGCTCATTCTATTTATCTTTGTTATCCTATGAGATAAAAGAGGCCAAAAGAGGCTTCCAGGCTGAAGGTAATTGCGTCTTCCTCACATTTATCCATAACATATTAAGATTATGTATGGGATTTAGTAATCTAAGTTTTGGAGAGAATAACTCAAGATTTCATAGACGCCTGGGAATTTTTCTAGGCCATATTTCAGATCCCAGAGCTAGGAGATATCAAGGAACCCTCCAATACCCACCTTGATAGTGATTTGGATGATGTGATGAGGTATATTCAGGATTTGTAGGCCTTGATATATTCAACTAATTACTAGACCCCGAACACAAAGTGGGTGTCTGACATGATGAATTGAGAAGTGCTCGAGGGGGTATTTGTTCATCCCAATAATGAATGTTACATCTACCACGCCATTTTTTATGTATTTCCCATTTCTCTTTTCCCTTTTATCCTCTTTTATCCCCTGTCATTAATATTTAGGGGACTTTATTTTTTATTTCATAATAGAAGAATAATAGGAATCCATTGGAGAAGGAGTAGCGAGGTTCTTGTGTAACTGAAGTATGTGCTCACAGACACCCCTATTAATGCAGTTGATGAGACCCTTGATTCCCCGGGGCTATCCTCGGGTCAAACTAGAATGATAAAGGAGATGGAAGTGGGAACCCCTCGACCATCCCCTCTAGTCTCTACTACCAAGAGGACTGAGACGAGTACTTCACCATCTCAAGAGAGGAAGAAAAGAATAGAATTAAATTTTACTTGACACATGCATTGTAGTAATTCTTTTTACTATAATTTAACATTATGAAATGCTTGACATATCCTTTGACTTTATTTTTCATTTTTAGAATATGTTCCTCTTTCTTCCCTCAAGGGGTTTAGGTCTGATCCTTCAAGGACAGAAAAAGATACCCCAATGGTGGTACAGACTCATGCTGATGTATCCTACATTTACATAGATGAAGTTTCAAGAGATGCGTCAATATCTGTTCTTATTCATTCAGAGAGGGGAGATGACCTAGGTATTTTTAGATGCACCCCATTGTGTGTCACATTCTATTTCTAACTTTCTTCTCCCTGTGATATTTAATATTCATCACTCACACTAGAGGACCCTACGACAGTCAATGTTGATCTCATTTTCTCATTGGAAGGGGATGAAATGTATATTGTATGGTCCAAGGAAGTTGTTGACACTGACCCTAGATCCATAATGGATGATGATGTTGTACTTACTGAGGAGTCAGTAGAGGGGATCGTTAGTGTATCCCATTCGGTTATTGACCAATGCATCTCAGATACACTTAATAGTAAGGATGTTGTAAGACTTGAGACAAAGTATCATGAGCTGTGGGATCTAATTAATCCAAACATTGATATTCCAGGTTCCCTCAAGGAGTTTGGGGATTTTCATTAAAAATTGTAAGGATGTGAGTTTTATCAATATTTCACTTTTTAAACATAGTTGATTTCCAATCACCTAATGATTCACATCACATTCTAACTTATGAAGCATTGTCTAGAGATAACTTCACCAAATTTCTTCAGGAATAGGTCATCCAAGTCCACCCCTACTCCTATGTCCAAGGGGAAAATGGTTGAAAATCTTGAATTGGTAAATTCTCAAGAGACTATGGTTGTAGTTTTTGAGAAAACTCAAAAGGATATTTCTCATTATGAGGTTCTTCCTCCATGGACTGAGGCCCAGGATGCTAGAGAGGTATCAATTATAACATTCGATATAGCACAAGGTGAGTGCAATCAATTATTTTGGTTGCTTCATTACATTTACTACTCATTTACTTCTCGATGTTAATGAGAATAATCACCTATTATCCATTTCTATTAGATTCGGTGACTGGGTTTTCAATGGGGGATTCCTTGTTAGATCCACAAATGTTGGGAGGTAAAGCTGAGAATGTTTTGGTGGGAGTAATACAGTGAAACTCATTGAGTGCACTGATATCAGATTATGTCTCTCCCTCTAAGAGCTACTTTGAGTCTGATCTAGAGGTGCATGAGACTTTTTTTCCTACGCATCTTCTCCCCTAGTGAGATATCTGGAAGAAAGATGAGGAGATACCTCTTGAGGAAATTTTATTATGGATTCACTAACTTCATTAAATATTTCCACACTAGGATATAGAGTATTTAATTACCATTAGATACACAATATGGTGAAGGTGATCATATGAAAAGGGAAGAGGAGCAAAGGTTGTAGCAGGATGAGGCATGGTAGGGGTCTAGTTTGAGGAACTCAAATCTGCAGCAATCCAAGTTGAGGTCATCCACTCCATAGAGGTGGAATAGTAAAATATCACCTCAATGAAAAGTATCTCTAAATAATGTACCTTGAAGAAGAGTTAAATGCTAAAAGGGAAGTGGTATTCCAACTCCAATAATCCATAACAGGAACTTAGGCACAAAGGTTATATATTTTCAGTGTCGATCATGATAAGATTCATAATGATAAGGTGTTTGTTTCTATACAAATATCTATTCTTTGGGAATTTGTTCTAGTTGTTTGGGGTTAAATTCAAATTATCAAATCCTACATTCATGGAAAATTGAAAATTTTGGTATAGAGGATCAAGTATGTGGAAGTTCCCCTACATTTTGGAACATAAATGAAAAAGGATTTGGTTTCCAATCACTTGTTTCATCATTTATATTTTCTTTCTGTGGTCATATCATAACATTGAATCTGGTCTTCATAGTAAGAAATATGTGTATCATCTTTTTGTAACAACATTGATAGGGACGGGGAAATGATCTACTTTTTTTCTAATCCATGAGTCCTAGAGAGCATAGTTTGACTATTTTTGGGGTTGTATGGGCCACCCCAAAAGCTTTGGGTCTTTTATGTCTTCGCCCTAATTTTTTCCTAAGTAAAATATAAGGAATAGTTAGTGGGTGATACTGGGATTTTCCTCAGTCCATCCTTTTCAGGTTTTTGGTCAAACAAGTTTTTAACCTTTTGTCTTTTAATTGATTGGTTTTTCCTAAACCAAATAGAGTGTAGGTATAGTGAGCTAAGACTCGACCTATTTCCATATTTCCCTTTGTGGGTTTTCAATCTAGAGAGTATTATGTCTCTTTTTTTATCAGTTTAAATTCATGCAAGACAAACTCGTGAGACTGGTTTTTTAGGTCGAACATTTTTTACCATAATATTTAAAATGATAAATCAAATAAGGCTTATTGGATAATAATGTTCCAAAATTCTTTGGAAACCTCCTAGGGGAATTTTATGACACAATTTTGTGGTTTTTAAACCTAAAACATGATATTTGGGAATAGGGTAGTTCTTTCCTAAGGATGAAGTTACCACTAGTTGAAAAACCTATTATGAGGCTTGTTTCACAAAAGTCCAACTGGGCTGAGTATTGCATATTCAAATATTAGAATCCTTAGGCTGATAGACCCGTTACGGGGGAGAATTATGCAAGGAAAAGAGCGGCATGTGTCGCATAGTTAGGAAAATGAGTTCCCAAGAATTCTGATATTCTATTGCTGATGGCCGAAGGGATTTTATAGAGATTCAGATTTCTCAAGACCACTAGGGGGGTCTCACCAAGGTAAAATTTATGATAATAAAAAGAGAATTTGTATCAGCATTGTTCATGAATAGGAAACCACTCCTATATGAATTTTGTGTGTTAAGGAGAGTATATTTTGTAAAATGATCATTGTTAGAGGAAGGCTCCTTACTAACAAGGGTTGATGTATCATGCAGTTTAATGTTGTGAAAATAGGACAATGATTGTTTAATTTAACATCTTACGATAAGGATGTTATGCTATGTAGTTTAAAGTTGTACCACAAGGAAATTAAGGGGGTTTAATTTAAGGTCTTTAACTTTGACTGAAAGGTTGATGATTCTCTCATTCTTGGTAATTGGTATGGGAATGTGTTTCCATATTTAGGTGTGAGGAGAGAAAATTTTGTAATTTGTAACCTAAGGATATTTGAATCCAAATAGTGGTATGGGGAAAAGTTATTATGGCATTAGAAAATATCTCTCCCAAGAAATATGTTACCACTGATTGAAAAGCTTATATCTGGGTTATTTTATGCAATTTTAACTAGGGTGTTTTACCGCATTATCAATAGTGGCATCCTTTAGTTGAAAAACCTGTATATGGGATATTTTATGAAAATACATTTGGGGCATGTTATATAATATTCAATAAAAAAAAATTAGAAATTATGAAATTATATTGCTAAAACCTGATGGATGTCTATGAATATTCTAATTTTCCTAGGCACAGAGTTTTGATTGTGAACGGAAAGTACCTGGATATGGAAGGATCATTTCAAGTTGAAATTTCCAAATAATTGGAGGAATATGTTTCCTACACTAGTCTGGATCAACATAGGATATGTAGTTTCTATAGTTTTAGTCTATATGAATAGAAACATGGTATTATGGAAACATAAGATGATATGTGGCCTAACAGTCCAAGGTTATTTTAGTATGATTCGAACAAATGAATGAGTAAATTATAAACCACGATATTAAGAGATCTCATATCAGAAGAAAGGATATGGGACAGATATGAATAATAACTACTGAATATTTCAAATTATTGGTTTAAACATATTACCATTAATGCTTACAAGGAAAGATGAGGATTCTCCCAAAGGTGATGCTACTGCTGGTTAAAACCCCTTTTATGAGGGTTGTTTATTAAATTCCAACTTGGGAACATGTTGCACAGTCAAATAGTGGTATCATTTGGCTGAAAGTCCTGTTATGAGTGTCGTTTTATATAAGACCAACTAGGGCATGTACTGCATACTCCGAAAAAAGAGCCTTCAAGTAGCAAACATTTTTTCACCGAGAGATAGAGAAGGATTCTGAAGATCTGAAAGTATCCACGACTAGGAGTATGATGTATGAAAGGGGGAATGAATGAGCATATAAGAAGTGTTTTGACCAATGATCATCTATAAAGTGTATATTCCCTTCTATTGATCTGACTCATATGTAAAAAAAGATGAATCTCTATTTCCTTGGTGGATTCCCTAATAAGGGGACCCAAAATTGGATGATCTTGCATAGATTTTTGTTTGTAATTATGAGAGGGGGAATTTTACCTTACCCTGGGGTTGGGACTAAAAAATGAGTCCTAGGAATCACTACATATCACAATGGAATGAGAATAAATCCAAACCTAGTTCTAAAATAAAGGGGCCCCGCACTGATTGGATTCGTGTGTGAAGTGAAAGATGGAGGTTTTTTAAAAATATAGGCTCACACATGGGGTGAGGCACCATATTGAATCCTATTATGTATATTTGACTCATACATAGGATATTTGGGGGGATTTCCCATATTATGTTTCATCTGGGTCTATGATGGAGGGTCTAGACATCACTACATATATCATTATAATGAGAATCAAGTCAAACATAGGTCTTAAGGAAAACAAGTAGTTTATTGTCATGCGATGAGGTCATCTAGTGTTTCTTTTTAAGGCCTTGAAACCAAGAAAAGGATAATCCCAAAAAAATTGATATACCTTACTTTTCAAAGGAACTCCTTTACCAAAACTCCTAAGCACACATGAGTTATTCTCAATGTGTGAAACAATGAGTTGTAAAATATTCTTCCACAACACGAAGGAAACACGAGTGAAGGATTGGGAAAATTAGATTTTATGATGGCTATTTTAGGATGTATGATTTAGTCATCTCTACATATCACATTTGGATGATAATAAAACCATACATAGTTTTTTAATTCCATGTAGTTTAACATCATGTGGTAAGGATGATGGCCATTCGGTTTAATGTCATGCGGTAAGGACGAATATAAACCGATGTGAAAGAGGGGAAATGTTGTGGTTGGTCTAAATGATGAAAAATTGGGTGTAATTACTTATCTCATAGGAATGTGAATCAAGCGATATGTAGTTATTGAAAAAGGACCCCATGTGCAGGTTTGAACTCAAACGTAGGGAGTAGAAGGGATTTTGTTGTTTAATTGCATCTAGACCCGAGATAGGAGATTTTGGCATCACTATATATCTCATTGAAATGAGAATAAATCCACATCTAGTTCTTGAAAATTCTTCCCTGACATTAATTAGGCTTTGATATGGGGAAAGGGGTTTATAGTTTTCTAGGATGGTGGTTGGGCCTAAAACATGAGGTTTAGGTATCATTATGTATCCTGTTGTAATAGGAATCAAGCTATATTCCCTAGAAAGGTTTCTTATGAAGATCTTATTTGTTAATAGGGGAAAGTAGGTGGGTTTTTTTCCTTAATCATGGATGGACACAGGATATGAGATACAGGATCACTACATATTTCATCAGAATGATAATCAATCCACACATTGTTCTTGAAATTTACTCGGTGTAGGTATGATCTATATATACGGGGAGTGAAGGGTATTATGTTATTTAATTATGGTTGGACCTGGGATTGGAGACCTGGGTGTCACTACATATCTCATTGGAATGAGAATCAAGGCACACATAGTTCTTAAGGAACTATGTAGTTTAACATCATATAGAAATGAAATTTTTCACCTGATGTGAAAGAAAATATTGTGGTCGGACTATGGGATAGGACCTGAGTTTCACTACATATCTTGATGGGGAATGAATCAAGCCACATGTAGTTATTGAAGAGGTTTCATGCGTTGCTCTAATTCATACCTAGGTAGAAGGGTGGTTTTCATTATGGATAGACTTGGGATAGGAGATTCATGCATCACTTTGTATCTCACTAGAATTAGAATCAAGCCACACATAGTTATTCAAGTAATCATGCAACGTACCTTCATGAAATAAGGACATGATAGCAATAGAGATTATACCTATAAAGGGACCCAAGTGCCACTATAGAGTGGTTATGATGCGAGTGGGGATTATACATGGAATATTCCCATCCTTTATTCTTTATGTCTTGCCAAGAGAGAATCTCAACCCACTGAAGGGTTAGAGGGATAAGATTGGGACCTACACCTGAGATTGAGGCCCATATTTGAGGGACCACAAGGAGTATCAACTCATGGTCTTTTAGGGGTTTCTTAATATCAAATGAGTGAGAAGTTAACCCTGAAATTTAATCTCATGCAGTATATACATTATGTCATGCCTTTTTAAGGTCACGTGATAAGGACCATCTATGAAATTTAACATCTTGTGAATGGGGAATATATGGTTCTATGCAGTTTAACATCCTATAGCTTGGACAATTTGTCATGTGATTACACGAAATACTTCTTCAAGAACCTTTCATGGGTTAGAGTTGTAATTATTTCCCCATCCAATGATATCAAGTAATAAGCTCTGTTAGAGTGGAACTTGTGTATGGAGTAAGATACCTCCCACTTTTTCTCAAAATTTGGAGGCTTATTTCTTGGTATCATTGGAATAATAAGGACCAATACCAATTCACCATGGAGAAATGAATAGAGGCAGAACGTTTTGTTAAAGGCTCATTCTATCTAATTTTGATATAGTTACAAGTGATGTAAGGTGTGAAATCCTTTTTCATCCAATCACCCCAACTCATCCAATCATTTCTGGGATTACTCATCTGTAGATAGTTGATCACATATGGAAATACATACTGATGGAAACTAAAGCACAATGGAAAGGACTACTTTTTTCTATGTACCAACGAGAATGGGGTCACATGTGCGGTAGTATGGTTTGTAGAATGATAAGACCGTAAGGAATAAAAGATGTTGTAAGGCCAATACTTTTTATCTTTTTCCTCCATCCTCTACAGTATGTTCAACAGGGTCTTTTTTAAGGCCACTATATTACCATTAGATACTTCTTAATAGTGGGATGAATTGTTGTATTTGATGTTATATTCCTAATATAACTTTTCCACCTTAGAAGAACACAAATTGGTTCCATTTTCCATCGTTATTGTAAGAGGGCACCAAAACAAGTAATGATGTTAGCTTTTACAAAGATAAAAATACTTTTGGCCCTAACATATTTGAGGGGTATTTCATCTACCTGTTTGGAGAAGAAATTAGTAAAAGTCAATATATATTTTAACTACTTTTCCATAGTTGTAGGGTATGGCCACAAAAACTCAATTATCCATATAAAAAATGGCCAGGAGTATTTTGATGTATGTATAAGCCTGGGGTTTAATGGATGAAGTTGGAATGCACTTTGTAGGAATAACATTTCTTGGTGAAATATGTGAAATCATGTGTCACAGTGGGTCATTAGTACCTAAGCCTTCAGATTTGGTTGGAAATCTTGTAGCATTACTGGTGGGAACCACAGTCTCCTTATTGTACTTATTTCATAAGGGAAATGGTATCTTCTCCATATATATATATCCGAGAATGACTCCATCAAAGCCTCATTTATGGAGGAATTACTAGTGATTTGGGTCGTTATAAAGAGTCAAGTTGACCCCTCACCACCAGATTTTCTCTTTCCTAGCTCTATCCAATGGGATCACTTCATCCTTAAAAAATCCATGGTGAGCATCATCCACCTAGTGGTAGGGAAATATGTATTGGGTATGGTACTGAATTCATTAATATCCTTTGTTCTAATTTGAACACATGTTGAGAACATTATATAGTGGGAAATGTTGATGAAATTTTCATCATAGTTTGTAGCTACCAAGTGGAGTCCACATTTTCCAAATCATCTGCCAAGGAATTCTATGATTGTAGGGCATGAGTTAATGTAGGTTCTAAAGGAAACTCTCCCATCAACCCTCAGACACAATCAAGTAAGTAAATTATCACTTATTTTATAATATCATAATCCATGTTGATAGTTTTTATAACTAAATATGAATCACCTTTCACCTCCAAGTGGTCTACGGGTATTTGAAGCTCTAATTCCAAGCCTCCAATGAGGGCCTGATATTCTGCCTCATTTTTTGTATAGACTTCTAATAATAGGAAATAGAAAGGGAATATTGTCTTTTCTAGTGAGATAAGAACAATTCATAACCTATATTTTTTTGATCACAGGGTCTTCTATTCTCCTCCCTGTCAGGCTCCTAGATGCACCGTTGAAATATATTTCCTATGTTTGGGATCCATCTTGAATAGAAAAGGCGTCTTTATCTTTAAATTCAGTATTTAATGTGTCTCTTCTATATATGGATGCTTTGTAAGTAAATATACCAAAACCTGACCTCTCACTACTTTCTGATGAATGAACTATATATCAAACTACTGTAGAATAGATACCCACCATGCTAGAAGTCCTTTAATTATATAATGAAAGAGGATAAATTTGAGTATGTTATTGCAAGAAACCAATTAGACCTCATGTTTTTATTGGCAGTGCCTCAACTTCTGAACTATAAATATTAATTTCAGGAATCTCATCTTGATATCTGAATAACAAGTCTCAATTTCAACCATGTTTTGATTGAGATAATAAAGGTTATTTTCATTCCCAAAATTGTTTTTTTAAATAATTCACTCAATGATCGCTCCAATGCCATCACATATAGAATGAGTAGCTTTCCCTATACATATTTCATTAACACTAGTGGACTCAAGAGGTATTTATTGTGGTTATAAAATGATTCCTAACAGTCATTGGTCCACTGATATGGGAATCCCTTCTTCATCAGCTTGGTGAAGGGAAAATACTTTATTGCAAAGTTTTCTTTGAAGAACCAGATATAGGCCAAGGGTCCATGAAGTACTCTCAACTATTTTAGGTTTATAGGAGTAAATATTTTGAGGATAGCTTTAATTTTATCAATATTAACTATGATTATGTGATGGCATACAATGAAGCTGATAAACATTACCGAAGTTAATCTAAAAGCACATTTTAAGGGGTTTATCATTAGTATATGTTATCAATTCTTGTTAAAGATGGTCTCTAGGTTATCCAGGTGGTTATAATTTTTATGGAACTTAACCACAAGATCATCAACATAGAATTCAACAAACTCTGTCAAAAAAGGTTTGAAATTGTGATGAATAGAACGTTGGTATGTGGCACTAACATTATTTAAGCCGGAGTGAATTACCCTATAGAATAATACTCTCAGACAGGACTTGAAGGGGGTGGATTCTTCATCTTTCAGGGAAATAAAAATTTGGTAGTACCTAGATTATCCATCCATGAATTAGAGTAATTGATAACCATTTATTGCATCAATAAAGAGTTTTGTGACTATAAATGAGAATTCATCTTTGGTACAGTGTTGGTTGAGATCTCTGAAGTCGATGAAAACTCTAATTTCCCCATTATTATTCTTCACTAGGATGATATTGTCTAGAAATTTTAGATATTTTACCTTTTAGATGAAGTCATCCTTGATGATCTTATCCACTTCAACCTAAATTTTGGAGGTGTGAGTCTGGTGTGTCTGTTTGGATACCAATTTATATCCCTAGTGGTATTATGGAAATCCCAAGTGATGGTCGACCACCTCAAGGTCAAGGCCAAGAATCTTTATGTAATTACTAGAAAATACACCCTGGTGCTAATTCAGGAAGGAGTTATATACCAATTATTCTTTGGGATTGATGGCCGCACTAATCAAGGTGGATCGAGGATTTTTTTTATACCCATATTCATATCTCTGCTTTTATTCATAGTAGTGGAGATGCCTTTCTCAAATAATGGAGGGGAATCCCTAAGGTCTTCTTATTCTTCCTCTTTCTCAATATTTAATTCTTTAACTATTTCTTTGGAGGTAGGTGATGAAGAAAAAATATATGATCTAGGGGAGGAAACATCATTTGGATATCCAGAAGATGAAGCAATCATTTCTGGCTCAACAAATGGAATGAGGCCTTTTTGGAGATCTAAAGGGGAGATGAGGGACTAAGAATGAGAATATCTATCTTCTCCCATTAACATGGAAAATTTTTACAGCCTAGATGATGAAATAGTTATTTTTTGAAGCTCATGGGTGGAGTAAATATATTTCCATCCAGGCTTTCAATACTTATTGAAGAGTTGAAAACTTCTCTTGTGTTGCCGGGTTTGGTTTTCACGATTGAAATTATGGAATTTGATGAATGAGTGCTTGAATTTGGTCCCAAATCTTCAATTTGATTGATTGGAGGTATGTAATATATACTAAGTTACTTAAAAGAATTTTCCAGAATAATCTCCATACATTTGGGGTATTAATCTAAGAAACATTTTCATCCATGGATTCTTTACCTTCCTTATAATGGAACCCTACATCAATGTACTATGACTCACAAGATTTTAATGGGGATTTGTCTCCATGAAATGTCCCAATTTGACCATTTATATAATATTTGAGGCATTTGTTGTATGATGAAGGAATGGATATAAGAAGTTGTACCCAAGGACTTCCCAGGAAGACATTGAAAGCTATATCGTACCAAACAACCATGAATTCTAAGTCAGACACAAGATACCTAAACTAATTTCTAATTTTTATCTTTCCAAGAGGCTCTCGATCATTCTTTTCATAACCCTATAACATCAGTGTTTATGGGGACAAGTGAGATTAATTTCAACCTGATGGGTGAAGTTTACAGGCCAGAATGAGATTGACTCCTGATCAATTGTCAATAAATGATCATCTGATATCAATGTCATTTATCCTTATGGATATATAAAATGGTATGAAATTTCCTTGTATGAAATAATCCTCATCCTAGTTAGTGAAATAGATGACTGTATGGAATTTTATAGGATCATTCTCTTCATGATATACTTTTGTGGAAAGAAACACGACTTCAAACACATTAGGTCTTGACAATGCCTAGATAAGCACTTCCTGGAGATATTTTGATAGGCATGGGGAATTTAGGATTGATAAATTAGTTAGTACTTGATATATTTTCTTTAAAAATCATACTTATGATCCATAGGTTTTCTCTTCCTAGAATAGGGATACTCTTTTATAAGTGATTAGGGAGATTAAGTTCCTGATGCCGATGAACCATCCCTTTTAATAGAAGTTGAAAGTTCTTCTGTTCCTAGTGGATTAGGTTGGTTGGGTCTGCCTAAACACTAGAGATTGATTAGGATGTGGTGTATCCTCTAATCTATCTTCCTAGATAATCATACTAGGGAAGACCCTATCATGTGTGGGATAATTACCTTATTCTCACTAAGCTTGCTAAAGATATCTCCCATGAGTTTTTAACACATAGACGGTTCGAGTGGGGGTGTGGTTAAAGTAGTGACTTCTAGCACGACCATGTATTCCCTTGTAACCTCAACTTTGATGGCCTCTTACCCTAATTCCACAATTAAGCATAGGGAATTTGTGTTCATAATCATAATCATCATCTATGAAGGAATCCATTAAGTGAATAACATTAATAGAACTGGAGATCAATTCCTCATATGATGAAGATTCTATCCGGTGGTTGGATACTCGTTGTACCATTTGGCGGGGTGGTGCACATACTTTTGGGGATGTAAGCATGAAGTCTAATATAGTTAAGGACAACTTTAGCTTTGGGTAAGTCTCATCTTCCTATATTTTCTTCTTACCTTTCTGACCATGTCACTTTTTTGAGGATTTGCCTTTGGAGGATTGAGATATTGGTGTAGTTGGGTGTATTATAGCTAAATAAGATGATGGAATATTTTATTATTTCAACTATGTTCGATGAATATCATGATTTTGGTTGATCATTTTCCTGACCATCTTATCACCAAACTTCTACACACTCTTTTTCTTAACTTCTTTCCATTCATTTTTCTCCTCTAGATTAGTGGTAGAAACATACGCAACCAGTGTAGGAGAATTATTCAGCTTCACTTGCTCAAAGTCCTCCATCTTTTGTAGGAGGTCCTTGAAAACAAAACAATCCTGGGTGTGGTTCCCCAGAGATTGATAAAAGGGGAAATAATTTGGGAGATCTTCATCACCTTATTTTTGGGCTTCCTCTAATTTGGAAAATTAACCAAGTTAATTTATAATTTTGAGATGAAGCAACAAGGGACTTGGTCATTTCAAAAATAATATACCTTGTTTATCATCTACTCAAACTATTTCTGCCTTTTCCTTATGATCATCCTGATGAGGTTGAAAGGGTTGTAGACTCTCATGAGGTGGGTCTACATGATATACTATGGTCTTTGAAGTGGGAGTTTGTATAGGGGCTTTCTTAAGTGTAAATTTATTGGTCTCTACTTTCCATGCTCTCTTACCTTAAGTTGATAGAATTACTTTGGCCTTGGATTTTGTCTCTATGATGGATTCTTCTTCCGCCTTTTGAGAAATTTTAGAAAGGTCACAAAACCCTACTGTATATTTCAAAGGAATCAATTGTGTGTTGAACTCATTGTGATGACTCTCTATGCATATGTACAACAATTCTTCTTAAGGGAGTGGTAGGTTTAAGGAGTATTTAAATCCTTTCCACCAAGTAAATAAATCTAAGACCCTTTCATTCACTCATTTTTTTTAGTTTGTGAGATTGAAGATTGTTTTATTCTACAAAGTTGAGATGAAATATAAAAGAAAATTCTAATGGAGGTCTTACCATCCAATGACTGACTAAGACTGCAAGATAGTGTACCATATGAAAGTTGGTCCCGACAGTGACTACATAAAGCACCTAATTTTCACTAACTCATATTGTTTTGAAGTACCCATCGTGGTATCACAACAAAAAAATGAATCAAGTTCCACTCTAGGTCTCCTAAGACACTGATGATTAGAAATTTAGAGTTTCCAAAGTTTCGTGGTGGAAGATATAGATCCACCCATTCATAGTAAAGCTTCTTTTCTGGTTGTATCATCACACTCCATTCTTCTAGGGTTTCAAATCAATCCATTAGTGACTCAATAGTGTTCATTAGTAGTTAAAGAAACTCTATCTAAGTCGGGTCTTAAAAATTTCTGGTGGTCAGTAAGGCCATTGGTGGGGGTACTGGTGGTACCTACTATGGGTAACCAATAGGGGAAGACCAATAAGAAAGAGCCTGACCCTATTCTGGTTATGCACCCAATAGAGGGAAATCTAAATCTTCTGTTGCAAGATCTATGTATATTGGTGGTTGGTATCCTGTGTTGAGAAGACACTCCAAGTATACTTCATTTTCTGCAGAAAACCCTCTTTTCTAAGGTGTGACAAATGGAAGTGCATGTTTAGGATCTTCTTATGGAACATATCTAATTGGAAGGATTCCTCAGAGTAGTTATTTATTGACTCTTCTCAATTATTTCATCTCTTATTCTTGGTAAGAAAATATTTCCTCAGGTGAAAGGGTATTAAACTCTTTAGAAGGAAGGCGGGGTACTATTTGACCCTTACCTTTCCCCTTCATTTGAGTAGGTAATGAAGGATTATTTGAGGTAGTGCCCAAATTCAAGGTAAGTCTATATTTTTGGGTAAGTATTGATCCTTAAACAATTCTAGTGTAAACCACATTATGAACTGAAACTTCCTCTTATGACTTCTCTAAATTAGCCTCCTGCTCTGTAGAATCTTCAAGGGAAGTGTTGATGATGTTAATTGATGTGAAATGAATTATAAGCATTATATCAGTGTATTTTTGAGATTGTATTCTTCTACACCCTCCATGAGGCTGTGTCCTCTATTTTGCTGAATCTCTAGGATATTCTTAGTGGATGGTAATCCAAAATGAATCTATATATAGTTTAGTAGTGTGTGTTCCAAGTGAAGGTATCAGATCATGAGATGGTACAAATTGGGAGGATTAATTCTATGACATATTCCCTAATTAGGTGAAGATTGATTACCACTGGGGAGGGGGTTATTGAGGTGACAAATACCATATCCCTAAGGGTTGGGACTATTCATGTTCTTCTTTTACAACTCTTCGGGTCGGGTTAGTTAGCCTCATTGGTTGGGTTAAAAAAACCCAGCCCTATGGGATGGGTTTTCTCTTGAACTGTCATGGATGCTACTACTGTGGCTTCACTTGTGATTTTATGGAGTTTTTTCTGAATGTGGTTTGGGTGCATCATTTGGAACACGCTTAAATCACCCACTTCTGAAGAATGGTGCATTTTTTTCAACATTTGAATTATCTAATGATTTATTTCTCCAAAACATGAGGTTTGATAGATATTATCATATTTATAATGAAAAATTATCTCAATATCCTACTCTCTTCTGGCCTGATGTTAGTGAGATTCAGTCAGGGCCTATTGTTGAGCATGTATTTTGTCATAAACAGAATATATTAAATTAAGTTGGCCTGAGGCAATAACATTAAACATTATAACCTTTAGTGTAATTTTCTGGTTAGGGAAAACAATGAAATTTAATTCCCCATTTTCACTCCATCCTATGATTTGAACACTATATGGGTCATCTATGATCTACTATCGCGAACTCATTAAAGTGTTGAGGCTTACACATTGAAGGGATATTTTCTTTTTCTAGATCTTTGTATGCCATGGAGATAGGAGATCTTCCAAGTCAATTTGGTGTTTCAACCCTTCTATTACCTTAACATGACTTCGATATTCATCGTAGGGTAATACCTTTTCTTTCAACTGATGAAGAGTTTTACATATATTGAGGTGGATTTTATGCACACAATCTTCTTAAAATGTCTCTAGAATGTCGTACTAAGGTGTGACAATAGTCCAGAACATGAATGGTATGTCATATTTGGATAGCTATTTTCTCCATTTTAGTATTTATTTTTTTTTCTAAGGCTCCCTTATCTGGTCTGACCAGAGTGGGTGTTTCTCTTCTGTTTTATCGTAGGTAGTAATATTGGTAGGTATTTCATCCATTTCAATAGAAGGTATGTGGTAGAAGGGCGGTTTGGAGAATGATTGTTTCCTTGGTCAGTCTTCTGATTGAGAAAGGATTTCACCTATCAATGATAAGTAATAATACATGATTTCCCTTATATTCTCAATTGTCTCATGGTATGAGGGATTTCTTGTCACTACATTTACTATTAGAGAATTATTTTGAAAACGTGAAACACTACTAAAGAGATAACTTTCCTGTAGAATGCCATCATGGGGAGGAGCACCATGGTGGATTGGAGAAAAGATAAGATACTATTTCTCCTTGATCTTCTTGAAATTTAGAGGGCTACTATGGCTCTCATCAGAATATGGGATCTCAAGATCGATCAGATTTTTTCTATAAAGTAATCCTTCATGGTGAAGTGTCTAAGTATGACCTTGGAAATTACTACTACTTCCCCAATAATTCTGTAATGAGAGAGTGGGATCTTGAGCTACCACAAATAAAAGTCTTAGGGCTTCAAGAACTCCATCATTTAGTAGAGCAGGATCATAGATCAGCTCTTTATCTTCCAGTTTTCTTTGATGAGGATTATTCTTGTATTTATTCATGTGAGTGACTCGGGTCACTTCCTAGGGGAAGTGATTTTTATGGGTAGGTGTTTTTCCTACCTTAGAGTTCCCTTGGGATAAGTTGATTAAATATATTTGGAGCGAGTGTATGTTCTCGATCTGATTGTCCATATATTATGGGGTAGGTTTCCCCATGTACCTCCTAGATGGGAGAAGAGGTGTGTATCTTCTCCAGGGTGATATGTTTAAGAGACACCCCATTTGTGGGGATGGAGTTGTGTATCCACCCCTCAGGCACTACCATCATTGTCTTTATGATGTCATGGAAAGTTTGTAGGTTGTGGTCAAGGATTTTCATATGCCCTTTCACCATTTTTAGAATATTCCTGGTGACTTTACTGATAGAAATGGGGATATATGCCCATTACCTATCTAGAGTAATTGTATGTTCCTACTCCTATCCTCCATTTCCTACCATTGGATACTTATAGTACTCGTGTGTGGGGTAGAGAGTTGATTCTTACCCCCTGGTTTTCATCGGAACTTTCTGACTAACTTCTACGGGTGATTCCAGATGAAACTGCTGGTAGGTTTGATGAATACAGGTAGTGTTGGAGGTTGTGTCCTAGAACCAACTGCTTTGTACTTTATTCATTAATAAATACCTTATCACATCTAGATTGTTCTTCTACATGACAACGCATGTGATAATTTCCTAAGGATTACTATTTCATTAAAGGGTCATAGAGGATCCCTATAATGATAAGAAACTGGAAGTGCCATAACACTGTTCTTGAATATATGTTCTATTGCCGGATGATGTTATTTGAGGAAAAAAATAATACAGGACATTAGGGGTGAGGACTCATAAAACTTTGAGGCACCTTCTCATGGTGTGTGCCCTTAGTAATGTTTAGGAGGATATTATGAGAACGAGGCCCGCCAGTAGGAAATCCACATTTCATAGTTTCATTGGATGTTCCTATCTACGGACCTGTGTATTGGTCCTTAGACTTTAAGATTATTATTAAAGGGTATTACAACTCATGAACTTAGATTTATTGACAATAACTATGATGAAACACTCTTCACAGTGAGGTAGGATATGTTTGGTGTGTCACGAGTGATATTTCATTAATAGATAATGTGAGGAAAAAAATTCCCTTCTGTTCCATAACGAAAGTAGATATCCCAGGACCTTTGATGGAATTGATATTGCCTAAATAAATCCATGGCCATAGTGAGGATTGGGCAAGTTCAATTCTGGAAAGTCAAAGAAAGAATAATCAAGCACATTGGTTGATGGCATTGGCATGCAACCTTCTTGATTAGAGATATCGTGACAAAGGTATTACATTACATGGTAAGTGTTCGTAGGAGGTAACATGTCATTACGGTGTTAAATTCTTTCTCTATGGATGACTTGGCGAGTTTCTAGACTCTAACCTTGGACATTAGGCAGGATCCACCTAATTCCACTGAGAATGAGGCCTAGAGGGTCACACACTAAGTGTTTCCAAGTATCTCAGTTAAATATTAACTTAACAAGCTGAATAGAGATTATTCCTAACTGTGGTTTAATAATTATTCAAGGATACCAGATAGCATTTATTTCGATACTAGTTATTCAAGAGAATATATTGTGGGCTAAATAATATATTTATTAGTGAGTAATGTAGTGATATTTATTTGAGAAATAAATAGTCATTATTCAAGGTCTAATAAATGTGGAGGATAAAATTAAGAAAAATGGAGATTAAAAGTACACGTCGTGTATATTAATAAGTGCACACCATGTAGTTTTTCTGGGAATTTATGAGAAATAATATTAATTATTTAATTAAATAATATTAGGTGTAATTCGTTGGGTGAATATCAAATAACAATAATAGTCAAATGTTATTATTAGACATGGGGTATTACTAAGAATTAAATGAAATGAATAAATGATTTCAGGTAATTAATTCATTTTATTATTCTATGTAATTAAAAATCCCAATTATATATTTCTCGTTAGCCTATCCATTTTGAGTTTTTGTGCACAATGGATTTGAAAAAGATCTCAAGCAAAGAGAGAATTATTTTTCCACCAATAACACTCTCAAGCTACGGGAGAGAGATCCACCTACACCGGATCAAGGCGATCAAAGGCGGACATCGCAAGCGAAGGCTCTTCTGCGCTAGCACTCAGATATCCCTTCGGCGATGTCTATATATACATGGGGCATGTTTGGATCACCGCTAGAGGAATTATTCACTTGGATTCTACGATGCAACGACGGATCACATCAGATCGTGACCGGAGACATAAACAAAGAAATAATTCCATCAGGGTAATTCTTGTCAATTAATTAATTTAATTATAACCAACATATGATGATCCTCTATATGGTTCCGGGACTCCCCTCTTTCTTTTTTTTCTTCATTCTATTCAAAATATATGGTGTTTTATTATCGTGACGGATCTCAGATTGATCATTGTTAATGCTAAAATTAAAGTTGGGTACACCCACCAACGCACTTCCGCTGCACCCAGAACCTACAAGTGGTATCAGAGAGATTCATATCGTTGATTGTAATTATTTAGTTTTTCTTTGGTGATTTACACATTTAATAATTTAGTTGTTTCAACTCAAGTTAATGATTCTTTAAATCCGAATCTTGAGATTTGTTCCTCCTCTTTCATTTCTAGTTCACCTTATAGAAATGAATTTTTCTTTTAATTTTAAATAAAATAAAATAGGGGATCTCATCCAGAGGTTCCAAATGTTCCTGGCTGTACAACACCAGAATACACAACATGTATTTGGAAGTACACATTGTATAGTCTAGGTTCAATGCATTGGACTGGTCCTCCAAATCAGGCCATGTAAATGGATCCTATCTAAGTTTTTTAAGACTTGATGTGTTGACTAGGAACAAGTGGCACATGGTTTCCAGATTACATGCTGCGTGACCCATGGAACACAACGTGTAGTCAATTTGGGTTAGGCTTAGACCGTGTAACTCATACACGGCTTGCCTGGCTGGAAACCATGTAATGTGGATACTACATAGTGTGTGTCCCAATGAACACGCAGTGTACTCTCAAATTTTCCAAAGTACATCTACACGCCATGTCCTCGGGTGTGTACTTCAAATGGATGGTGAACAAGAGTACGCACCATGTAGTCGAAACTACATGATGTGTACTCATCCAAATTATGTAGATTTATTAAAATTTATTATTATATTATACAAACCCTTGAGACGTGTACCATAGTGGAGGCATAAAGCTGGGGAACAACACATGATAGGTGTTTTATATATGTGTGTGTTTAATTTAACATCTGTATAATGTTCATTTCTACTCATTGGGTAGTTATGAATAGGATTTCATAGGGTCGCCTCCATGGTACAAGTTATGTACAAAGATAATTTTAAATAAATTTATTTGTTTAAAATTATGATGGGTGAGAATCTGAAGGAAATTCAGAAAAGGGTTTAAGATAAAAGGATTTATTAATTAAATATAATTAATTGATTTGAGCGTGATTTATCTTAAACAAGAACGATTAAAGAATTGAATGCTATTTTTATTTATGCATAAATATTTTTCATTCATGTATGATCATGATCTAGACCAAGACCTTTTTATGTGAATGATTTATTTTAATTTATTTATTTAAATTAAATTTGTTACCCTGTGAGCCTTATCCTCATTAATATTTCGGGCTTGCGCACCCAAGGTTTCTTTTATGTAAAACCCCATCTTACCCCTCATCTGTGTGTGAGGTAAAAGAATATGTAATGGATGGAGCACCCAATCTAGTGGAGGCGGCTCATGTTAGAAGCCATGGTGAAACCAATCCAAGAAGATACAAAGGTGGACAGGTGGAAAGCTATAAACACAAACCCAAAAGGATCAAGGTATTTCTCCCTTATGTCTTGGGTTAGTTTATCAACCTCTAGATAAACTAACCAATAGAACAAACTCATTATCATACCATTTATTTTATTTCTATCAATTTCATGGTTTATTTATTGTGGATTTGTCATCACGATCACACAATTAATGAATTAAACAATCATGTAAGACGGAACTAAAATAAGACCGGTTTATGACTAAAATATTATATTAGACATGGTTAATCACTTAAGTATATCCCACTTAATATTAAAAATCATGTAATCAAAGACAATAAAATTGAAATTTACGTATAAGGATAAAATCCCTCAAAGAAATATTATGTTGGTATAGGCTTTCATAATCTTAGTTAGAATTGAACCATAGTTCAAAGTGCTTGATCAACCCTAGTTGGGGTGCTTTCAATTATCAGGTAATTATAATTCAAGGTTTTGGGTTGACTTGACTTGGTTCGCATCAAGGGTTGACTGCTACAGTAGGACTTGGTGTGACCAAGAGGCAAAGGTTGAAGAAATCTGAAATAAAAGGATTTTGGGATTGGGAGTCCACTAAACATATCAAGGAGTTGTGAGTTAATGTAGTTGGAATTTGGAATGCCTACTTAAACCCCTTTAAGTTGCTTGACCAACCCTTGTTGGAGTAATTCAAAGGGAAATATGGATCCTTTCCACTATAATATTCAGGCAACAAAATATTCTGAAGTCAATGGTGAGGGATATTGGATTTTGATAAAATAGTGGGAGACTAATAAGTATTAATTTATTTATTTGTATTAGTTGTATTATAATAAAGTACTAAACCTTTGCTCATATTAATTTTTAGAAATGATAAGAAAATTATTATAAACATATCATTGAAAACCATACTTGAGAAGGAAAACATTCTCACCAGCACCAATTTCCAAGAGTGGCAGATGCGTTTACACGTCATCCTTCACCACAAGAGGAAATTGTATGTGCTGGAAGAGCATGTTCTAGTTTCACCTGGGAAAGAGGCCAGTGATAGGTAACTATATCTCCATATGATACATATTTATGACTCCACATATGTCCAATGTTTCATGCTATTGACCATGTCTAATGAGCTCTTGAATCAACATGAAAACATGGATGTGTATAGGATGATGTCTCACATTAAGGATCTCTACCAAGAGAAGGCAAGACAGGAGAGATATGAGATCTCCAATGATTTGTTTACAACTAAGATTGGAGAGTCTGCACCAGATGGGCCTCATGTAGTCAAGCTTATTGGCTACATTGAATTCTTGGACATCTTAGGGATTAAGTTCCCAGATGAGTTGCCTACAGATCTCATCCTATCATCACTGCCCAAGACCTTATCTAGATTTATTATCAACTATAACATGAGAAGAAATGATAAGAGTCTATCAGAACTTCTGACATTAATTCTCCAGGTATATAAGGACATGGGGCGTGACAAACCCACAGTTCTTATGGTGAATAAAAAATGTAAGGACAAGGAAAAGGGACCAAGGACTTATAAATGGTCTGAAGCCCCCAAGCATCATCTCTATAAGAAGGGGAAGATCTAGAGGCAGAGCAAGGAATGGGAGGAAGTATGTTTTTCATGTGTCAAGCAAGTCCATTTGAAGAGGAACTATACTCAGAAGCGTGGGGATGCTAAAGGTGAATTCGTTATCGAGTGTAATCTTTCAATTTCTACACATTTTTTTATTATATACATCTTCTGGGGATCCCATCTATATTCCAATGTAGGAACCAAGTAGATTTAAAAAGATTTCCAGAGGAGAGGTGGATCTTCAACATGCCAATGGTGTGAGGTTGGCTGCATTATCCATTGTAGATTACCACCTCTCACTACCAACTGGGATGATTTTGGTTTTACATAACTGTTATTATGTGCCTATTTTTACCAAGAACATAATTTTTGTATCATATTTGGATATGGATGGATTTTTTTTAAATTTTGGAAATAAGGGTTTCTTATTTTATAAGAACAACATATGTTATGGTATGGCACATTTAAATAATGGTTTTTATGTATTAGATTATGAAAACCAAGTTTTTTCAATAGATAACGAAACAAACTCGCATGACTCATACATCACCCAGTTATGGCATCACTGCCTCGGTCATGTAAATGAGAAGTGCTTGACAAAGCTCTTCCAAGATGGCTATTTAGACTCTATTGAGCTAAAACCACTTGATAGATGTCGTGCTTGTTTACAAGGTAAAATGACAAAGTCACCTTTCGGTGGACAGAGTGAAAGGGCCATAGAGATTCTAGGATCAGTGCACACGGATGTGTGTGGACCATTTCCAGTAGAAGTAAGAGGTGGACATTCTTACTTTATTAAACTTACTGATGATTTATGTAGATATGGATATGTTTACTTAATGACTTATAAGTTAGAATCCTTAGATAAATTTTAGAAATTCAAGAATGAAGTAGATAATATGCTTGGTAAGAAGATAAAGAAGCTTTGATCGGATATAAGTGGAGAATATTTGAACCAAGAGTTCATCGATCTTCAACGGGAGTCTGGGATTCTATCTCAGCTCACTCCTCCTTATACACCATAGTGGAATGGTGTTAGTGAAAGGAGGAACTACACCTTATTGGACATGGTGAGATCGATGATGAGTCATAAAAATCTTCCATTATCCTTTTAGGGATATTAATTTCAAAATACAACATACATATTAAACCAAATACCAACTAAGGCAGAAAATGGAATTTCCTTTGAGTTATGGAATGGAAAGAAACCCATTTTATCTCACACACATGTATGGGGATGCGAGACATTTGTTAAGGCCTTCTTAGGCAACAAACTAACACCCCAGGGCATAGGAAACAACAAGCCTGGTATATAACATGGAATACATACTTTGGAAGTATCACCTATTGATGGATTTCTATCAAAGGTGTGAAGTTGAAGTGATTAGAGTGTCCATGTAAGATAATGTGGTAGACCCCATGACTAAAGGCCTATCTCAGCAGAAGCATGAATATCATGTGAGAGCTAGCGGGTTAAAGGTTGTTAGCAGTTGGCTCTAGTCCAAGTGTGAGTCTGTTGGATTTGGTGTCCTAGAATCAACTACTTTGTACTTTATTCATTAATAAATACCTTATCACATCTTGATTTTTCTTCTACATGACAATGAATGTGATAATGTCCTAAGGATAGTTGTTTCATTAAAGGGTCATAGTGTATCCCTCCTATGATGAGAATCTGGAAGTGCCATAACATTGTTCTTGAATATATTTTCTATGGCCGAATGATGTTATTTGAGGGAAAAAAATAATACAGGCCATTAGGGTTGAGGACTCATAAAAATTTTTAGGAACCTTTACATGCTGTGTTCCCTAGGTAATGTCCAGGAGGATATTATGAGAACGAGACCCGCTAGTAGGAAATCCACATTTCATAGTGTCATTGGATGTTCCTATCTGCGGATGTGTGAATTGGTCATTAGACTTTAAGATTATTATTAATGGGTATTACAACACGTTCACTTATATTTATAGAGGAAAACTACGATTACATGACATTTTCAGTGCGGTAGGATATGTTGGGTGCGTCACGAGTGATATTGCATTAATAGATAATGAGAGAAAGGATTTATCCCTACGGTTCCATAATAGAAGTAGATATCTCAGGCCCTTTTATGGAATTGATATAGCCTAAATAAATCCATGGAAATGGTGAGGAATGGGCAAGTTCAATTCCAGAAAGTCAAAGAAAGAATGATTTACCACATGGTTTGATGTCACTAGCATGCAACCCGCTTGATTTGAGATATCATGACAAAGAGATTACATTACATGGTAAGAGTTCATAGGAGGTGACACATCATTGTGGTGTTAGCTTCTTTCTCTATGGGTTCCTTGGCATGTTATTAGATGCTAACCTTGGACTTTAGGTCGGATCCACCTAATTCCACTGAGAAAGAGGCCTAGAGGGTTACACACTAAGTGTGTCCAAGTATCTCAGTTAAATATTAATTTAACAAGTTGAATAAGATTATTCTCGACTGTGGTTTAATAATTATTCAAGGATGCCTGATCGCATTTATTTTAATACTAGTTATTCGAGATAATATATTTTTGGTGAAATAATATATTTATTAGCGAGTAATGAAGTGATATTTATTTTAGAAATAAATAATCATTATTCGAGGTCTAATAAATGTGGTGGAGGAATTTAAGAAAAATGGAAAATAAAAGTACACACCGTGTATATTAATAAATACACACCATGTAGTTTTTCTGAGAATTTATGAGAAATAATATTATTTATTTAATTAAATAATATTAGTTGTAATTCACTCGGCGCATGTCAAGTAATAATAATAGTCAATTGTTATTATTAGACAAGGGGTATTGCTAAGAATTAAATGAAATGAATATATGATTTTAGGTAATTAATTCATTTTATTATTCTCTATAATTAAAAATCCTAATTATATATTTCTCATTAGCCTATCCATTTTGAGTTGTTGTGCACAACGGATTTGGAAAAGCTATCAAGCTGAGAGAGAATTCTTTTTCCACCAAGAATTATCTCAATATATGGGAGAGATATCCTCCTCCTCCGGATCAAGGTGATCAAAGGAAGACATCGCAAGCAAAGGCTCTTCTATGCTAGCACCCAGAGATCATTTCGGCGACATCCAAAGATACTTGGAGCACATTTGGATCACCGCTAGATGAATCCTACACTTGGATTCTATGACGCAACGATGGATCACATCAGATCATGACCAAAGACATCAACGAAGAAAGAATTCTATCAAGGTAATTCTTGTCAATTAATTAAATTAATTATAACCAACATATGATGATCTTCTATATGGTTCCAGGACTCCCCTCTTTATTTTTCTTTCCTCGTTATTTTCCAAAGATCTGGCTTTTTGTTATCGTGATGTATCTTGGATTAATTGTTGTTAACAATAAAATTAAAGTTGGGTACACCCACCAATGTGCTTTCGCTATGCTTGGAACCTACAGGTAAGTGTGTGGGACTACTTATGGTTCTCCCACAAACTTGGTTGGTGGGATTTTCTTAATGTTTCCAGATTAGTATATTGGTGGTATTAATGGGTATAGGTAGGTTCATGTTCTTTCTTGTGGGTTTTTTCCATATTGAATTAGTGGGATTCTTTGAATTCCACCAGGCGAGTGTACTGGATGGCTAAATAAAGGAAGACGAGTGTATGTGACTACTCACAATTTTCCACCAAATTGGGTTATTTAGATTTTTAGAGGAGAGAGGGGTATGACCTTTATCCCTGGAGACTGGTCGCAGCCCTCGGTGGGCTATCTTTCATGCTCAGGTTTGAGTGTCTTGGTCCATTCAGCAAAGGAAAGAACCCTCATCAAGTTGAGGGTTTACTGCCATGTGGCATTAGTGGTAGTTATTGTTGGAAGGATCCCTTTATAAGGACCTTTGTGCCTTATGGGTGACTCTTTATGTATCAACTTGATCCACCTCCCTCAGATATGGGAGGTAATAGTTGTCACATTCCATGGATAAGCTCCCAAAATGGTTGAAGACAGTGGTTAGTATCATTTTCTTTAAGACCATCAGTCATCACTGACCATATGATCGGTGGAGTTTGGTGAGATTGAGAGTCTATCAAGAATCCTCTAGGTTTGATATTGTACTATGATGACAGTACTCCCTAACCAACTAGTTTGAGATCCAGCATTGAATATTCTGGGTTGGTGATGGTGTCCTTTAGTTAGACAAAGACTCAGTGTCAGTAGTATTCAGGGTGTACATCTGTGAAAGATGGAATGATGTCATTGGATTGAAGGGACCTCTGAGAGTATGTTACTAGATATATGAAAAACAAAAGGAAGAAAACCTTGTCATAATAGAATTCCGTTTTGATGAACACAAGCATAATTTATTATCTTATTGGGCCCTTTTTATCAAGAAAAAGGGTCCTAACAGATGGGTGACACTATCATCTTGGTTAAGGATTCACATCGGGTTCACCGTTTTTGCTTCATCCCTAGAGATATTTGTGTCATCTTGATGGTCGATTTCAAGGGTTTGAGCCTTATGTAATCATTCATGTTGGTTTTACTATCTCAAAATGGTTTCCAATAGGTTTGTTCGTAGAACTGAAAACACTCAGTGGTTCCTTATCCATGGAGGCCTACTTTCCAAAGGCATGAGCTCATTGGGAAGTTTTGACAATGATTCTTAAGAACACGCATTGGTCAAGAGGATGGGAGTTTGGGCTCATCACACCCTTTTTATTGGATAATTGCCTACTATGGTGCTCCCTTTTAGATTTAAGATATTTTCATGAATAATTCAATAATTACCAAGTATAATGTAGGTCATCCATGAATTAACAATCAATTATTATCATGTATGGAACTTAGAATCCTCTCTATGTATCTGAGGTTCTTGATCAATAGAGTTATATGTATATATTTTAGGTACTCCATCAATGGAATCCTCTAAGGTGCTAATTAGATATTCTTGGTCATTATGATGATGATGATGATTTTTTTCTAGCAATGTAGTGGAGTGCTCTAGAGTTTATCAGTACCCAAGGAGACAGGATTTGTTTTTATGTTGGGATTGGACCCATGGATGGTCTTCCTACATATCCTTATGAAACGAATCTGAACCCATATAGATTGATTCCACTTAATGTGGAATAACATACTTTTTAAGTTCATGTGATATGGACCTGACTGTATAGTTTAATGTCATGCAGAAAGGACGTCCAAGTGAAAGTTTCCTTGTCAAAGTTTAGTGTGGGACTTATGCCGATGTAGCTTGGGAACCAGCAAGGGATGTGAATTTCCAAGTTTAATTAGAACCGATTGGGAATGTGTCCTAGAGAGAATGGGTCTGATTTTGGATAATTGGGTTTGAACCTTAGGGAGGATTTCTACATATAACATTTGGATGGGAATCAAATCCCATTAGCTCATTTATGTGGACCTATGGATATGGAGTCCCTTTTAGATTTTTCTCATAGGGGAGTATAGCCCTTTGAGAGGATTAAGTTTTGGATTATTCCTAGAAAGGATTACCTTGATGATTTGGGGGATTTGACTAGGTATTATTACTAATAAATATTCTCATTGATCTCGGGCCTTAGGTAGGCGTCCTACGTATCACAGTTATAGTAGGAATAAGAGTTCTCATTGTTTAATTAATGTTGTACTTACACCCTGAGGTTTCATTGGATAGGTTCAATTAGAGATTACTCTTAAGGAGGATTCCCAAAATCTTTGGGATCATGAGGATGTCATGACCACCTCCAACCTCTAAGCCTATGTGATTCATGATCAGTGTGAAAAATTAGAGGAAAAAAAGATCGAGGAAATCACATGATCCACTTTTCCCTAAGGTTTGATACATGGCCTTGAGGGCTAATTCTGAGGGATAACTCGGAAGTAAGGATAGAGGAAATTCAAAGGATGACTATATATCGAAAAATACATCCAACATTGTGTATTTTATGATCATGTCCATCCCATAATCCCACAAGTCATGGATGAGTCATGCTTGAATGTGATGGAAAGGAAGTAGAAGATCCAACAAACCATACACTTATCCTCCTCTATTGGTGGAAGAGGCTGACGGTATGGAACTTCCCTCTCCTAAATTTACCCTAGAATGAGTCCTGGGTATGGAGACTAAAGAGGGAAGGGAACATGAGGGAGAGGAGAGGACTCTGGTTCCCATCCCTTCTCTGAGCCAGTGGTTATTTCATCAGAATTCGAGACATGGAATGGGATTCATCTAATAATTTGATTTTGGGGCACCTAAAGGCCTCATTTAATCACTCACATCTGTTTTTTCATTTTTTAGTCTTCCCTAGTCAATCCCAATAGTTTCCTCATCCATAGCGAGGTAGAAACATGCTTTCCAAAGGCTAACGGTCATTTGGGTTTTCAAGCCCAACGGCTCTTGGGGACTCGCATTGGTCGAGAGGATAGGAGGTTGGGTGCATAGCACCCTTGGGGGAGGTTCCTACTCTAGAACTCTCTTATATATTTAAGATATGTTCATGAAATCCTTCCCAGACCCCGTTACAAATTTGGTTACCCCTGTGTCAATAACTTGATTATGAACATGAATCAATATGAACAATATGTGTCCTATTACAGGTTCTCTACCACTATATTATTATTTATGATGCTTTGGGATATGGATAGGTTCGAGAATTCTAGAGTTCATTGTTATCCAGGGAGGTATTTGGTGCCTTGGAAATGGGATTGAACCTCTATGAGGTATCCCACGTATCTTTGGAAACAAGAATCAAAACTCACGTAGTTCATTTGGAATAGTTTAAGTTCATATGACCAGGACCATTCATGTGGTTTAGAATCATGCGATAAGGAGATGAATATCGAGCTCAGGCTTCTATGAGGTGTCCTATGTATCCTGTTTGAAATAAGAATCAGAGTCAATACAGTTCTTATGGAAGGCATCCATGTTGTGATTGATACGATAATAGAGTCCCTAGGCGGGACTTATGTATATGAGATTGCCTTGGATTTATTCTATAGGAATATGGACCTTTGATCGGAGATGAGATGTGATGAGACTTACATCCCAAATATGGGCCCATACTAGGGGAATTATCAACATATTTTTGATAAAATCATTGTTTATCTCTAAGCTCATGTGAGCCATGCTCGCTGTGAGAAACAATAGAGGGAGGTAGATCAGACACATTACATTGGAGTACATCTATATAGGGCTTACACATTAAAGTTTTACCTTTGAGAGGAAATATTACCCATCACATAGAATATATGGTATGGAGTTCGGGCCTTAGGAAGGTGTCCTATATATCCCAGTTTTGGAAGGAATTGGAGTTCTTGTTTTTCACTTGTCCTTTAAACTACTGATATGATAAGGTGGATAATCACACTTGGATATATTATTGTTATCCCTAAGGTTTTGGGAATACTAGGGGCTTATACCATAGTGGATTCCATTTGGTCAGGGCTTACACTCTAGGGTTAACCTAATGATTGAGGACATATTATATTGTGTCAATAATTGGGGATTATGCACCGTGGTTTTCAGACTAGTTGGGTCTTACACTCTAAGTCTGCCTAATTGGTAGGGGTGTACACTCTATGGCTGCCCGATTTGTCGGGTTTTTCACTTTTAGGCTTCCTGATTGGTTGGGGCTTACTCTCGGAGGCTTCCCTATTGGTCAAGGAATACACTATGAGGATTCTCAATTGGTCAGGGCTTACACTCTGAGGTTGCTCGGGGACACACTCATTCTTTATCTTATGATAGATTGAAGTAATGTTTGAGAGCATGAAACTCATAAGGTCACATGAGTGAATAAGCCTAGCTCATCAAGGACACTTCCCTTATAAAAGTAGAATGTGGCTGAAGGTCCTCAGTCAGGGTCCACATGGCATGAGTCTAAGTTGGTATGCATAATGTGATTGACATGTCCTGGGGGATCTTTCTGACATGTTTTAACTATTTTCTAGGCATGTCCTCTTTATCTATCTGATATATTAGAAAATTATCCTGATAAGGCATACACGTCCAAGGGTGTCTACCTGACATGTTCATGATGCCTCACATGACCTGAGTTGATGTGGATATGATCTTCCCTATGACAAAAGTGGATATGACCAGGGTCCTCCGCATGATCAACTAAATTGTCTTGGATGACTTTTCCTAAGTAAATTTTACATGTACAAGGTGCTTTTCATAACTAAATTGGTCATGTCTGTGATCTTGAGCATGATTGAGTGATGTCAGATGATTATCCTAACTCATATTTGGACTATTGTGTGTCAATGCTGACATGTCATTTGGCCATCGTGTGATCATGAAAACATGTCAACGAATCCTTCACCTGATCAAGTGGAATTGTCTAGGGAATCTTCTTCTGACCAAGACGGACAACTCTAAGTCACTTCGCATGATCAATATGAATTTTCCTTAGATTTTCCCATGACAAAGAAGACATGTCAATGGGATATTGTGACATCAAATCAGCTTGTCTTATGACCAACATGGCATGTCCAAGGTCACACAAGGACATCACGAGATCATCAAAGGGTCTCGCGATCACATTTCCTTGAACCATTCATATGTAGGGGTCATGCGTACATGTTTAGAATCTTACATTTGTTTAATTAATTAAAATGAACATCCAAAGGGATCATACCTGAAGTCCATATAGGAAATATTTTCTTAGAAAGAGGGATGCATGGCCATGGAAGGGTCTTCCCATGAATTCTCCAGTGAGTCAAGGTCATGTACATGCTAGGAATATATACCAGAAAGAGTCATATGAAACTCCATCCTTCATGAAATTTACATGACCTTAATGAATTATTGGGAGGAGTATTGTGGTCATGCGTAGGGTTTGTGTATCATATCCTCTACATGCAAGGGTAATAATATACATTTCATGTATAAGAGGAGGGGTGAACATCCCAAGCCATGCACTGTGAGGTCGAGTAGGGGTTTCATTGCAAGACTCGGGGTGGGGATTCTTTACTCCTTATGAAAAGCAGGTTCTTGACCAATATCCACCTATGCATTGCATGGTTTTATGATCGCTATACAAGTATGTGATCTCCAAAGGATCATGCAATGGATTCTTTGGATGAACACTGGGGATGATCTCTAGTGTCATATATACACATAGGGGCTCTCGGTCGAATATTATTGGCCCACATTTAGGCATATATTTTCCATCTAGAAACTCAAGAGTCATTTCTCACTAAATCCATTGCTTTTGAGGGTTCATGGTGTCATGAGGTTCATTTTTACTGATGTATGGGTTGTGTGGAGAAGGACATGTGACACTACATGAACGAGGGCATGTATTTCCATAGTTTTATTCTTGTAGATACCATCATGGACATAGCCTGATAGATGGAGTCTCATCAAGGAATTCCTACGTGATAGGGCCACATTAACCTCAACAACCCATCTGAAATATCATGACCTCCATGCGATCTCACGATGAACTCTCTGATTGGGGCGGTTATGTACAGAGTCACTTGGGAATACCTCAAGAAAAAGGGGGTCTTAAAATTTTGATGTAGAAGGATAGAATATTTAATTGCATGAGATTATATTACTCATTTTATCACATGATTTTAAGGTCCTTCATGGGGTCTCATGAACAAATGTGGTGGGTACACACCGGTTCTATTCACATGGAAGAAGGATCTTCCTTGTGAGATCGTGAACCCAATGGTTTATCACATGATCGTGTGAAAACCTTACATGAACCAGGTGCTTCATGACACTCAATTCATCATGTGACTGCTTGATCTTCAAAAATCAATAAAGTAGGATCTTACGATCACCTGACGGAGTTCATTGGGGGTGGTCTCTGGTGCATCCTCTTCCACCTTCCTTCTTTTTTGGAGCACTCTTCCTTCCCTCCTACCACTGTTTTTCTTGATAGGAGTAGGAATTTTATAAGTGGGGTCTGCTCAAGGATGGTGTTGCTTTCCACATAGAGGATATTTCATGCACTAGATGGGGTGGTGGAGTTTTTCATGTTATCTTAATTCATGACATCACATGATAAGATAAATAAAAATTAATTTGAAGGAAAATATATCAAAGGTTGAAGGGTACATGATCATTAATCTTCTCACAAAGATTTCATCATTAATCTTCGCTTTGATCGCATGATCAAAGGATGATCATGTGATACTGTGAGTGCAGGTGGGAGATCTCACAGAATTCTTCTGGTATCCCCAATACTGGATCATGTGGCATCATGAGTTCTTCAAATTCATGAAAAACATAGGTGTGTGTATTCCTATTATTTGATTTGGACCTTTTCTTGATGGCTTCATGGTGGCTAGTTTATTGTGATCTCAATTGGATAGGCCACTGTCGGGAGGAATATGATGACGGTTCAATTTTTTGCAGCACGAGATCTGCTCATTTCAAGATTACAATGGATAGAATTGGGTTAATTTGAACTCACAAGGCATTGTATTGAAATGGAAAGCTGAGATCAATGAGAGGAATGATTGGATGGTCCATATGGGATTTTCTCCATCCCACATAGAAATCTCATTGGTACCTTCCTCTGGTATACATTAATAAAAATATGGCCTTTATCAGTGCTAGAAAATTTGATTAATAATGCTAAAAAAGGGGTTGTTACTCGAGGTGAGGATATAGGGGTCCCTTTTATCAGCACTCCGAAAAGCGCTGATAAAATCCCCTTTTATCAGTGCTAAAAAAAGTGTTGATAAAAGACCCCTTTATCAGCGCTTTTAAAAAGCACTGATAAAAGTCAAATAAATTTAAAAAATAAAAAAAAAGAATTATATAATGCGGGGGGGAGAATTTAACACTACTTGACCCCCCCCCCCCCCCCCTCAAACTCTCCCATGTGCTGCCCTTCCTGCGCATCCCCACATGTGCACACCTCTTTACTTCCACCCAAGCTCGAAACCTCTACCTCCTCCCTTTCACAGCTACACCTTTACCACTACACCATTTATTTTTTTCTCTATTTAATGATATATATATTTATATATATATATATATAGTTATATTTATTCGTATATTAATATAAATTCATATTAATGTAAATATATTTATTCATATATTAGTATATATATATTCATTCGTATATTAATATTTATTAATATTTAATAATATATATATATATATATATTTAGTTATAATTTTTTATCCGTATATTTATTTGTATATTAATATATATTTATAAGATTAGTTTTAAAAACATTTATGAAATATATTTTTTATGTGTTTTTATGAATAAATAAATACATACATACATACATATATACAACACAGATACACACACATAGACACACACACAGAGACACACAGACACACAGACACATATATATTTACGAATAAATACATATATATGTTTATTTGAAAAGTTATAGAATGTTAAAATGACCAGAACATATAATCCATAAACCATTTTTAACTCCACAACCAGTAAAATTGAATAAAATGAGACAATCTTTGATATGATATGTGGTACAGGCCTAACGGACATCCGGATCAGAAGTTATATGTGTTTAAATGTTAACAAATCAGGGTATCCTGACTGAAAACTCAGTTTTTGAGGTCTTCTGGGCTTTTTTGGGCCTCTAAAAATGTGACATTAGCTTTTCTTCAATCACTAGCATGTAAATCTCATCACATGATTCGATTTGACATGTTGTAGAGCTCAAACGGACACCCGGATCAAAATTTATGGTCGTTTGAAGTTTGAGTTACATTTTCAACTAATTTTATATCTTTTATTGATTTTTTTGATTTTTGTGTCTTCAAATTGTTATTAAATGATATTTAGTCAATAATAATTAGTAAATTATTAATTAATAATATTTTTTAAAATATTTTAAATCCATTTTCACTAAATTTCTTATATATTAAATGTAATAGTCTATTTATACTTATCTAAAACATATTTGAAAAATATATATTATATTTATATCAATATAAATATACTTATATAACAATATTTTATTTTTCATGATTTTTTTCAAACATAAAATTTATCAATGGTAGGAAAAAGCGCTGATAAATCCCCCTTTATCAGCGCTACTAAAAGAAGGGCTGATAAAGGGGGCCTTTATCAGTGCTAAAAAAAGCGTTGATAAAGGGTCACTTTTAACAATGATTTTTTTAGTGCTGCTAAAAGTGCCCCTTTATCAGAGATTTTTTTAGCACTGATAAAAGGGTAGCACTTCCCTTGCCCGTTTTTGTAGTAGTGATATAAGACAAGATGTGGCTTCTTCTTCATCGAGCTGGAAAAGGGGTCAGCACCTGTACCACACGCATCACTTCCACCTCAAGCTTCAATCTACGGATCTTCTATCTTGGGCTATGTGCACCAACTAGCTCTCAAACTATGAGCCATATACATGGTCACACCTACTTTTTGTGTGAACTATACTCCTTTCTTCATCCACTGGCTAGCCCGAGCTAATTTCCACTGTGTGTGGTTGACCCTTGGTCCCACATGGACCACTAGTTGAGTTGGCCTAGCTAGCTTGTAGAGGCATTATTTTTTGGTTAAGGAAATATTCACCACTAAGAATAAAATTCTAATTTCATATCAACAAGGGCCAAATTGTACCTTTAATCTGCAGACCAAACCTTTATGCATTCCATTCCCAAGTCATTTATGCAAATTATATCATTTTTTTTCAAGGTCGTCGTACCTCTAAAATCTTCAACCACAAATTGTAAGATGCACAAATATGGGTGCTAAAAAAAATTCCCCCCCATAAAATGAGATTTTTTCAGAATGAAAAAAACTTCTTATAAGGTAAACATAGATCACTTTTATACATATATAGACATCTTTTGATCTTTTATATTGAGATTATTTGGAATGTATGTCCCAACTTTGTCAACTAAAGAATTTTTCATGATATCCATAGGATATTTCTTACATGAATGCTTCGCTGAATCTGTGATAGGGAGTATTTTTGGCTTGGGGCATGGATATCCTGAATTTATAATGTATACAAATTCCAAAATGGAATAGGTATTGGGTGAGAAGGAACTTATGGATGGATCTCAAGTAAGTCACTTGGATGTCTCTACATATCCCATGAGGATGGAAATCAATTTGCATGTAGTTATGAAATATAACACTATGAAAATCAAGCTCACACATAGAAAACATAGGTTTGTAGATAAATAAATATATTATTAATTTCCTTACAAAGATCATTATCATACAAAATAGGGGAAATTTCATTGTTTTGTGATGAAATCGCAGGTGGAGATCCATGTTCAGGTGGAGATGTTGCTTGGATCATCCACAATTCCCATCCCTTGTGTGTCATGCCAAACAGATCCAATCACATGGATTTGAATGATTGAATTTCAAAAGGTTACTCTTTTATAAATTTTTATGAATGCCCACTAACATGAAATTCTTCATTAATGCACCTTCTCCATTATTTTTTAGATTTTCTGATTTATAAGGACAATTTGGACATGGTATCCTTTTGGAATGATCTAACTTCTTCCAAAGTCAAGGGACTCAGTGATCATTGGTTGATTTTTTCTAAGACCATATAGTGGGACCTAAAAGCTTTGTATCTTTTTTTTTTGTCCTAACGTTTTTCTAATCTTCATATAGAGGAAGACTTAGTGGGTATGGATTTGGATTTTTCTCATGCCGCCTTCTTATAGGTTTTGATCCTAAACTTTTTTGTTCCTATTTCATTTTATAAATTCACAATATTTCTTGGCTCACTCAAAGTTAATTTACAATGTGAAAAGACCCAAATTTTCCCCAGGATTCCCTTATTAGGTTTTCATATTAGAGAGTATCATGTCTCTTGTTGTTTTAAGGTCTTGAAAGATAGACCATCATTGTGCTATATTTTAGGGTCTTTGGTCTTTGACCTTTGGTATATATGTTATGGGGAAGACATTTTGGGTATGTCTCCAACATTATGAGATGTGTTGTTCCACCCCGGTGTCACTAGGGGCTCGCAAGGATTATAAATCCCTTTATATTAGGTCAGGATGTCACCGTTTGGTGGGTCTCAAGTCCTTCTGTGTTGATATCATGGTTGAATGGAGAGATATATTCTCTTTTTTAGGGGTCATGGAATATTTATGGAAGGAAATATGGTTAAGGGTGAAATACTAGGGATTCTTGGTCTTCCTGGATAGTTAGAATGTGGGTTATATAAATCATAACCTCTAAATCATGAGTCTGTGAATGTGGGATGGGGCAGACATGTCGGGTATGTCCGGTAACATTTTGAGATGTTCGGTTCTACCTCAGTTTTTTTGGGGATCAAAAGTATTATAATCTTATTTCATGCAAGTAAGAGATTCCTTTAATTGGTGGGATGAATCGCTTATGTGTCGATAGCATGGCCAAGCAAAGCTGATCTCCACTTCCATCCAAGGGTCATGAAAGATTTATGAAGACTCAAATATCTTGATGATAAATTTGGGGATGGAAACAAGGATACATAGGAAGGTTTATGGAAACCTAGGGAAATAAAAATATTATGTTATGAATTTTGGTCCATAACCCCTGTGGTTTCGAATCGCGAGGTGTGTTCCATCAAAGTTTTTGGAATGATGTGTTTCATTCTGACCTTGAGAAATGGTACAAAACATGGTGATGCAACATTGAGTATGTTGGATCCACTTGAATAGTTCAGTACAATGATTTTAAATCATATTCCAAAGTGATCAAGTCATGAGGAAGGTATGGGAAAGTCACATCGACGATATCTTAAAACACTATCAGGTGATAAGTTCCATTGTGATGATGTCAGGATCACAAGAATTTGAAATCCATTTATATCAGATCAATATGTCTTTGGTTGGTGGGTCTAAGCCCTTCTTCATTGATAGAATGGTAAAAAAGATAGATCTATTTTCATTTTCAAGGGTTATTATATGATTCAATGACCCAAGACACTTTAAATCATGAAGTGTGATTTATGGAAAATGTAATATCCAAGAAGGGTTTGAGAACCCTAAAAGTCGTGCCACCACCTAAAAAATATATTATTTCAAATAGGAAATTTGAAAATTCATTTTTATAACTTTTTCTTAAATAGAGGGTCTAGTAAGCCTAGATTTTATTTTATTAGCGCCACAATGTGGACCCTATGAGCTTTATTCCTTATACATTTTTCCCTAATTTTTTCTAAAACTTTGGAGATGGGGAGTTTAGTGAGTGAAGTATTGAATTTTTCTCAGGTCCTCATTTGCGGGTTTTTAACCTGAAAAGTTTTGTGTCTCTTTTACTAATAGTTTAAATTATTTCAATTTAGAACATTATAGGCTGTAGTTTAAGGTTCTCTAAATTTTACAAAATTACAGTCACATTAGGGTCATGACCTACACAGACCTAAATGGGAGATGTTACACAAGATCCTAATTAAGATACCAAGGGTTAATATAACTCCAACATACTTCTAAGTGGGATATGGAAATTTTTTAAATCATGGCTCAAGTTTCTCATGTCATGAGTAATGATATGGTATAGTCATTTAGGGTATGTCCCGTAACATCTTAAGATGTTAGGTTCCACCTCGGTGTGACGTCAAGCTCACATGGACTAGAAATCCCTCTTTACAGATCCGAGATGTCGCTATTTGGTGGGTATCAAGCCCTTCTATGTCAATAGCATGGAAGAACCAAGTGATCTCATTTTTTTCCAATGTATTTGAAATATTTATGATAAATTAAGGTGTCATGTCATGAAATGTGGTATATGGATTAATGTGATTTAAAATATGGAAGAAAAATCATGTACTCTTGTTAACTATGGTAAGGCTCTTGTGGTCCCTTGATAGTGGATGAAAAAATATATGATGGTCTGTACAGTTTAGCATCATGTGGTAGGTGAAGTTCTCATTCGGGATTCGAGTATCACTGAGAGGGGGAGGGGGTGGATTAGTGGTATCCTTTTCTTTTTATGTTTCCTTATTTTTTAAACAACCTTCACCTCCTGTTAAAGAGTTTCTTCTATGACAAACACACACAACCACAAGAACACAAGATTTACAGGGTTCAATACTCAATAAGAGTAGCTACATATTTGGTATGGTACATAAATAATCCAGTATCACACAATCGACTAGAAAACAATCCATTGATGTCGAGTACAATGAGTAGGATATAACATTACACTCATGTAGCACTTTGAAAAAATCCTCATTAACATGTGCACTCTCTTAGCATAAATAGGGAAAAACAAAGTTTCAGTGCTTCTTAATCATCTTTCATAGTTTGATCATTCAAAACAATTCTTCTCTTTCCTACCTAGAAGCTGGTAAGAACTACCTTGCACAAAACTTACTACTTCTTCTAAACTCAAATCTTTTATGTGCCTTATTAAGCATATTGCATTCAACTTGTATGCCACGAATGCAAGATTTGAATTTTATTCACAAAACACCTCTTTCACGCAACTTCAATCTTGCACGCAACTTCTCCTTCTTACATGCAACCCTCTTTCTTTCGTGCACCTCCCTTTACATAAAATTATTCTGCTCTTCAGAGCTTAGGATTTCTCTATGTTTTGAGCCAAAACAATGAGAGGGGGTCACATCTAATTTATAGGCTTCATCTACCCCCACATGAAAAAACCCTGATGTGTTACACAAAACCCCAACGCATCATGTAAAACCCCATTTTGACGTCGTATTGGGCGTGTAAGTCTCTTTGACGCCAACCTCATATTTTTCATACTTTTTGAATCATTCGTGCACTTCATTAATTTTCCATTTTTTGATGTTTATATCTTGGAACGCCACTTGCGTGCAACATATAAATCCATCTTTACACTTTCGTGCAACATCCTTGCCCAGAATCACATTTCTCCATCTCCCAATTTTCAGCCCCAAAAATTTGCCAAACACTGGGAAACAGCGCCACCTTAAGATCTACTTCAGCAAGAACACCAATGAAAATTCATTTTCATCTGTATTATTAAAAAAAACTAATTTAATCATTAATCATATCTACCATGATATATGGTCTTTGATCAAAGACATTTATCATCATCAAATTTTCAACAGAAAGTACTAAACCATCCTTGTATTCCACTAGCATCTTTCCTTCCAATGAAAACTAAATATGACCGGCATTAGCTTTTCTCCCCATTTCCTTGATGATTATTGCTTCACAAGTTATCCAAACTTATGATATTTTTAATATAAAAATCATAAAATCAACATTTGGTTTTTCAAGTCCTTTACAAATTGAATTGATTTATCTAATTTAATAACAAAAGACAACACTCTATAACAGCAAACTCTTCTTACTTCCTTCTCCATCCAACTTGGTCCCAACAATCTCCCCCTGTGTATTTTGTTTTCAACCAATATTCATAAATCACTGAACATTGTAACCTCATGCAATGGATTACTTATCAACAATTCTAAGCATATGCGAGCTAACTCATTGTAGGAAACAAGAATTATTGATAGCAATACCATATTGTCTAAATGTAGTGACTATGAAATCTCTTCAGCATTTCTTCCTCATTATTCTCCAGAAACATAAACATCTTTCCTCCAAGAATTCTTCTACAAAATTCTTCTACAGCTTTATCCACTCCTTCAAATTTTTTTGATACACAAAGTTTATTTCCTGCAACCACTCTAACAAATAGTTAGAATAGTATACATAGTTACATGCTGGATTCACAGCTTACCCAAAACTCCCCCTTTATACATGAAATCATATGGATAGATTTATGAACCAATTCTCCTCCTTGATAAAACTATCCAAAGGTACAATAAGAGAGGGGAAATAAACATGTACCTCAACCTTGATAAGAATGATATTGGACACCCATGTTCAACCTCAATTTTGAAAAGGGTTCCTTCGGTAAATGTTTTGTGAAAATGTCAGCAACTTGTTTCGATGTAGGAATATACTACAACTTCAACTCATTATTATCCATATGATATTTGATGAAGTGGTATTTGAAGTCAATATTCTTTGAATGGGAATATTGTACTGGGTTCCATGTAAGATTGATTGCACTTTGATTGTCACAACCTAAGAGCAAGGGTAACTTTACTTCAACAAGTAGATCTTTCAACTGATTCTTCATCCACAAAAGATGGGTAGTAGCTTGAGTGGAAAAAACATACTTAGTTTCAGTTGTGTTGCGGGTTACTAAATTTTGTTTCTTGGTATTCAAACTAACACAAATTTTCTTTAGAAAGAAAATTCCACTAAATGTGGATCTTCTATCATCTATTCTTCCTGCCCAATCAGCATCTAAATACCCAAAAAGATCAATATGTTTTGAGCTATCATACCTGATTCCAAAAAAAATTGTGCCCTTGATATATCTGAGAATTCTTTTTCCAGCAATCAAATGTGATTCTTTAGGAGCGCTCTGAAATCTTTTGCATAAGGTAACAACATAGACAATCTTGGGTCTTGAGATAGTCAAATATAACAGACATTCAATCATCTTTCAAAACACTTTCTGATCAACTTCCTTGTGTTATTCATCTTTAGACAATTGGTTCCCACTAAAATTGGTGTGGAAATGGTTTTGAATTTTCCATGCGAAACTTCTTCAGAAGGTCCTTATCATACTTTTCTTGAGAAATAAAAATGTGGTTCCTCTTCTATAAAATTTTCAACCCAAGAAAGTATTTCATTTATCCCAGCATGGACATCTCAAATGAATTCTTCATTTCCTCAGAAAATATTTCACATGATCTTTCATCATTTCTAGCAAAGATAATTCCATCAATATAAACAATTACTATGAGAGAAAACTCCTGAAATTTCTTGATGTAAAGATTATTGTCAACTATACCTTTCTTGAAATTCATATTCCTCAAGCAAGTATCCAATTTAGAATACCATGCCCTCAAAGATTGTTTTATCCCTTAAAAAAATTCCTTCAACCTGCACACATAACTTTCATCCTTCCCAATAAAAAATCCACAAGGTTGATCAATGTAAACTTCTTCATCATGATCACCATTAAAGAATGTGGATTCTGCATCCATTTGAAATATTTTGTAACCTCATTGTGCAGTAATAGAAAGAAATATTATGATTGTTTCTAACCTTTCCATTAGAGTAAAGGTTTTATCAAAATCAATGCCTTCAATTTGTGAATACCCTTTGCAAAACAATCTTGCTTTGTTTCTTATAACTTTACCTTCTTCATTCAGTTTGTTCTGAAAAGACAAATTTGTACCAATAATGTTCTTGTAGTCCAGATTGGGTACAAGTTCCCAAGTATCATTCTTCTCTATCTAATCAAGATATTCATTCCCAACATGAACCCATTTTGGATGCTCAAATGCTTCATTTAAATCATTCAGTTCAACTTTCAAATAAAGAGGAGTCCGTGTAAAAGATTTCATTGTTCTTCTTGTTTGAACCCTCTCATGTTGATCTCCAATAATGTTATGAGCCTCTACTTGTTTCCTCATCCTTGTATGAGATGTTAGAATTTCATCCTAATCACTTGAGATTGCTGAGTCTGATTCCTCTTATTGAGTAGGATTAACACAATCTGCAGCATTATCAGAATTGTTAACAAGGTCTTCTCTATCTTACTCAACTTCCATGTCAGTATATGACTGCTTTTCTTTCTCAAAATTTTCAAGAACTTTCATATCTACAGAATCAATAATTCTTCATGATTCTTTTTTAATACATCTATATCCTCTTCCTTCTAGAGAATATCCAAGAAAAATTCCATCATCTCCTCTTTGCTCAAACTTTCCAAGGTTTCCACCTTTCTTCTTTATAATGCATGGACTCCCAAAAACTCTTAAGTATTTCAAACTTGGATATTTTCATATTACATTTCGTATGGAGTCATATATGATTTTGGCCTACGAAAACATCGATTCTAAATATACATATAAATTCTCATGGATTACCTCCAATAATAATGAGAAAGACTATGTTCAAGTGACATAGTTCTCCCAATTTCCACTAGACTTCTATTCTTTCTTTCAGTAACCCCATTTTTTTGAGGTGTGTATGGTGAACTGAACTCATGTTGAATTCCATGTTTCTCAAGATAAATTTCAAACTCTTCATTATTATACTCACTTCCATTATCAGTTATCAACTTATACACTGAATACTCACATTCCTTCTATTCTTTCCTCCTGAAACTCTTAAACATTTTCAAAGCATCTGACTTATGTCTCATAAACATAACACAAGTAATGCCAGTAAAGTCCTCAATGAAAGTAATGAAGTACTTATCTCTATTTTTTAGATTTCTTTCTCATTAGACCACAAATATTAGAATGAATAATTTCCAAGGGTCTTTATGAGAGAATGTCAACTCTCTTATGCATAGAGTTTTTAATCTTCCCTTTCTCATAAATAGCGCAACACTAAACTCTTCTTCTAGATAAATCAAGCATATCTCTGGCACTATCTCACTTTAATAAATTTAACATGTTTATCTGACACATATTTCTCATCCTTTTATGCCATAACTAATTTTCATCCACTACACCCATGTAACAAGAGTTTTGTACTTCACCAACTTGGACCAAATTCCCTTTTGTATGTTGGCCTCTTGTAACTACATTTCCATCATTTTCACTTTTCACAAAAAACCCATATTTTCTGAAGATAACTCTGTTACCCGCATCACAAAGTTTTGAAACACTCAACATACTGTGTTTTAGCCTATCAACATATAATTTTTTCCTAGATTTAATTTTTTTCTTTCCTGATGATGGTTGATCCAACACCTTTGATCCTCAAAGATTCATCATTTCCAAATGTAACTATTCCTTCTTTGAAGTCTTTCAAATTCTTCAATAACTTTAAGTCTCCTATCATATGAGATGAATAGCCACTATTGAGGATCCATGGTCATCCTCCTTTTATAAAATTCAAATTAGTTTAAAACACAAGAGCTTTCTTTTCATCCTTTTCTTCCACTTTTTGTTGTGATTCCCTTAATTTCCTAGCCATGTCAATGTGTTCTGTACAGACAACCAAGCACTCTTTATTTTCAGACCTAGAAGTTCTATCTTTATTGGAATTCAAAATCTCCAACTTCTAAGGATTTTTGAAAAACTTTTCTTGTTCTAGTAACATAATCAGGCAACCCTTAGCAAGATTTCCAGGTCAATCACATCTTTCACAGATAGTTTCTAGTGGTTGGAACCTATTCTCAACTTTCACACCAACCTTCTCATATGTATTCTAGACTTTATTTTGAGATTTTTTTTTTGAAGAGATAGAATCCCCTCCCCCTCAAACCTTGTCTTCAATAACTTGTGGAATAGTAGTAATGTTATTGATTAAACCAACACATGTTTTCAGTGTGTCTGAATCCACCATAATACAAACAGCAACCATAGAATGAATATTTCTCTCTGAAACTTCTATACTGGATGGAGTTGTGAACATGATTCTCAACAGCCTATTTAATAGTACTTTCATGACCATCAAACTTATTTTTTTCAATCATAATATTCTTCTTCAGCTCATATTTCTGTTCAGACTTATCAGTACCATAAGTAGTGGAAATATTTATAGACTCAAGATTTTTATATACTTATGATTTTTTATCATTTCTGACTTTTTCCACATACATAGCCTTTCCATATTTGTTCTTATCAAAACTATTTATATATTTCCTATCAACCTTTGAAGGTTACTTTTTTGGATCCTCATTTGGTTCATTCTTACAAGAACTTTCACCAACTTTTGATATAGATTGTTTGAAACTAATATTCATTTAATTAGTTTTAGAAAGTTTCTGTTGGAAAAGTTCCAACTCTTATTCTTTTTCCTTAAACATTACTTCAAGATGATAATTATGATTATTTTCATTCTCAAGAGAATTATTCAGATCGTCAATCTCCTTTTCCATCTTCATTTTCTCATTAGGAAAACCTTCTTGATTGTTTAATGTGGAATTTTCATTTATCAACTTCTTGTTTTCCTTCTCAAGCCTTATAATCTTCCTCAAACATTATTTCAACTCTTCATTCAAATGATATTCAAGTTGAGTTTCTTCTTCTTCAGAATTGTTGCTCTCGTAATCTATATTATTCAATACTGCAATAAAGGTATTATCCCTATATTTCTAAGAAAATGATTTCTCAAATACAGTTTCTCTATATTCTTCTTCTTCATCTTTAGATAAAAAGATTCTTCTTTTTTATTTGAAGAAATTTTTATCCTTCCCCTTTGAAAAATATTTTTCTTTTTCAGTTTGTTTCTTCCAAGACCTTCTTGTCCTTCTGTCATCATTATCTTTGTCTTCTTCTTTATTCTTTTGAGGATAGTCACCTGCAAATTGACCAACATCTCCACAATCAAAAAAATTTCAAGGGAAGTTTCCCCTTGTATTTCCATGTACCTATTTTCACATTCTTATAAAACAAGGAATAATTTCATCAAAATTTTACATACCACATCTTCATAATCGGATTTACCAGCATCATCTTCAATAAGAGTCTTCTTTGACTTCTCTCTCTTTGCATCCTTGGATTAAGTTTCTCTATCTTATTTTGTTTTGATCTTCATAGTCTTCTCCCTTGTTATTTCATAAGTAATGAGAGTTCTACGGAAATAATCTAGAGATAATGTTTCAAGGTCTCTGCCTTCTAATGAAGACACTTTAGCATCAAACTTTTCAGGAAGAATTCTAAAGATCTTTTCAAAAAATGTAGAATCCCCCAACTTTACACCAAGACTTCTGATTGTATTGAAAATGTCATTTACTATGGTAAATAATTCCCCAACAGATTCATATTATCACATTTTCAAGTCTTCATACTTCAGCCTCCATATTTGTAGTTTTACCTTCTTCACTTTTGTATTTCCTTCATTGATGTTCTTCATCTTATCCCATATGCCTTTAGTTATAGATACACCTTTCACTCATAGAAACTTAATCTCTGAAAGAGATGAGTGTAATGTATTTTTGGCCCTTCCACCATTCTCAAGACTCTTCTTATCATCTGGTGTAAGAGGAACCTTGTCATTAATAGGAGTAAATTCATCTATTGTAGTTTCAAGAACTTCATACCCAAGAGACATAAGATAAGGCATCATTCTATCTTTCCAGATATGATAATTATTTCCCTCAAATATTGGAATACCCTTACTGTTCATCAAATTCATATTTTTCATCAAAACTTCTCTTCAAAACTTTAACAAAGAACAAACAAAGTTAGCCTTCCTTTGATACCAATTGAAGTTCCCAGTCATGATTCAAGTATCACTAAGAGGAGGAGGGGTGAATCAGTGATATCCTTTTCTTATTATGTTTCCTTATTTTTGAAACAACCTTCACCTCCTTTTAAAGAGTTTCTTTTGTGCTGAACACACACAACCATAGGAACATAACATTTACAAGGTTCACTACTCAATAAGAGTATCTACGTCCTAGGTATGGTATAGATACAATCGATACCACACAATGAACTAGAAAACAATCCTTTGATGTGGAGTACAATGAGTAGGATATAACCTTACACTCATGTATCACTTGGGAATAAATCCTAAAGTGTGTGTGCACCCTCTTAGCACAAATAGGGAAAAACAAAGTTTCAGTGCTTCTTAATCAGCATTCACAGTTTTATTTATCAAAACAATTCTTCTCTTTCCTACCCAGATGCTGATAAGAACTACCTTGCACAAAACTTGCTGCTTGTGCTAAACTCAAATCTTTCAAGAACCCTATTAGGTGTCTTTCATGAAAATTTTATGTCACATGTGAAATATTTGACTTTTTTCATGAAACACCTCTTGATCACAACTTCAATATTGTGCACAACGTCTCTTTCTTACGTGCAACTCTCCTTATTTCACGCACCTCCCTTTACATATATTATTCCTATATTCAGTGATTGGTATTTCTCTAAGTGTTGAGCCACAAAAATGATATGGATTCACCTCTTATTTATTGGCTTCTCTGACCCCCATGCACCAAAACACTAACGTGTCAAGCAAAACCCTGACACGTTGCACAAAACCCCATTTGATGTTGCATTGGGCACGTAAGTATCTTTCGTGTCAACCTCATCTTTCATGAACTTTTTGAATATTTTGTACACTTCATTAATTTTCCATTTTTTTATTTTTAGATATTGGAACTCCACTTGCACGTAACATATAAATCCATCCTCACACTTGCACACAACATCCTTGGCCAAAATCACATTTCTCCATCTCCCGATTTTCAGCCCCCAAAATTTGGAAAACACTAGGAAATGGTGCCACCTTAAGAAATGATTTTGGAATAACATCAATGATACTTAATTGACATCTGCCGTATTGAATAAAAAACTGATTTCATCATGAATCATATCTAATGTAATATATATTCTTTGATCGAACACATTTATCATCATCGGATTTTCAATAGAAAGTACTGAACCTTCCTTGTCTTTCACTAGCATTTTTCCTTCCAACCAAAACTGAATAGGACTAAAATCACCTTTTCTCCCCCTTTCCTGGATAAGGCTTAAATCAAAAGTTCTCCAAACTTATAATATTTTGAAAATACAAATCAAAAAAGCATTATCTGGTTTTTCAAGTCCTTTACAAAGTTAATTGATTTATATTCTTTGATAACAAAAGACAACACTCTGTAATAGCAAACTCGTCTAACTTTCTTCTCCATCCAACTTGGTCCCAACAGTAGAGATATCTTCTGTTTAGTTTAACATCATGCAGTAATGACATTTATCATGAAGTTTATCATCATGTGATAAGTACGTATTTTTTTGTGTAGTTTTAATGTCATGTGACCAAGACATTCTCCTTGTAGTTTAACGTCTTGTAGTAAGGACATACTGCTATGTAGTTTATCATCATGCAGGGATTATTTGGGAACCTATGTGAATGGATGGATATTTTATAGGTGGTCCAAAGGGTGGAATCACAGGAATCACTACATATCTCAAGAAAATAAGAATCAAACCACACATAGTTCTTAATAAACTGTGCATTTTAACATCATGTGGAAAGGATGAAGATGGACCGACATGGAAAAGTAGTGATATCATGGTTAGGCCTAAGAATGGAAGTTTGGGTGTCACTATGTATCTCATAAAAATGAGAATTATGACACATGTAGTTCTTATGGAATCATGTATATTAACATCGTGCGGTAAGTACATGGAAATTAACTATGTAGTTTTAACATCATGCAGTGAGGACTCATGGTATTCCTTTTATGTTCTTTCATTCAAGACCAATATGGGCTTGTCGAAATCTTTTATGCCTTGTTTGTGTGGGGAAGCCCCTACTGAGACTCCTAATCCCATGAGGGCTATTATTGGTGTGAGAAACAAGGAATAAATAGGGTTCCTCTCATAGTGTAGAGTCATTTAATAGTATGACATGGTCATTTTGTATCATGTGATGGTTGGACCAAGATATAAAATCATGGTGTCCCTACGTATCTCATTGGAAATGTGAATCAATCCATACGTAGTTCTAGGAGACCTGTGTAGATTAACATCATGTATTAAGAATTTGGGTGACTTGAATTGAATAAATATGGATATCATGGATCCATATAGTTTTACATCATACTGTGAGGATGTAGATCACTCGATGTGAAGGGAAAGTGAATTTGTGGATCCATGCAATGTTATTTCATGCGGTAAGGAAATTTTCCCTATAGTTTAATGTCATGAAGTAAGGAAATTATATCACCAAACATGAAATAAAATTAATCCTATGGATATACCCAATAATAGATTCTTGGGAATCACTACATATCATGTGATAGTATGAATAAATCCATACATTGTTCTTAAAGAATCGTGCAGTTTGACATCATTTGGCTAGGTTGAACTCTGTATAGTTTACTGCAATATGGTTTCGATGAATTTTTATATTTTAATGCCATGTACTCATAAATAATTTTTGGGATTAATCTAATGTTAATGCCCATTTTATGGAAGTTATGCAAATTATTTCTTGAGAAACCTCACATTAGTGGGGTGTGATACACTTCCCATCCATAGTGGCTAATGAGTAAGATCCATTATGGTAGAACTTATGAACGATATAAGGCCCTTCCCATTTGGGTTCCAGCTTTGGTGGCTTCTTTCCCAGTATCATTGAGATTTGAGAGCTAGGACTAGTTCTCCTTAGATGAATGAACGATAGAGAAACTTTTTATTAAAGGTTCATGTTACCAATTCTAATGGACCTCTAGGTTGTGCAGTGTGTGAAATCTGTTCTCGTCTAGCCATTCCATATCGTCCAACAACTTTTATGATTGTTCATCATCTGAGATCTATCCACAAATGGATATTTAGAGTAAAGGAATCTAGTCCTTTATGGGTAACACCGCCTTAGTCTCGTACACTAATGAGTATGGTATTTCTTGTGTGGAAATGTGTGTGGTGGTATGGTAGGCCCATAAAGCATGGAGTATTTTTTCCAGCCAAGACTTATTATCCTTGTTCACCATATTTTGAATTATATTTGATATAGTCTTATTGAATTCATCTATCTATCCATTTTTTAATTCATGATAGTGATATGAGTGATTGGACTAGATATTATACTCTAGGTACAATATCTTCAATTATGTAGAATAGAATTTGGTGTTATTGTATGTCAATATTGTGTGAGGGACCCCAAGCTTGGTGAGGATATGAGAATTCATGAATTTGATGAAATTATTCATCCAAAATTCCATGAGGGTTATTTTCTGAACCCATTTGGAAAATAAGTCGGTAGAAGTAAGAATGTACTTGAACTAAATAGTTGTGACTAGGGTATTTAGCCCCACAACTTCCATCCCCCAAATGAAAAATGACCAAGAATATATATCTGTATGTAGGAATTCTAGGGGCTGATGGATGAAGTCTGGATGGATCTGGCATGCATGACATTTATTTTTGAATTACATGTAGTCATGTATCATGTTTTTCTAGTAATATCCCAACCTACTGATTTTGTAGGAGAGTGAGGTTCCAGATTTGGGGGCACCACAAGAACCTTCAAGGACTTCTTCCATGATGGATGAAATATCTCCTCCTATTATTCAACAGAGGATGATCCCATTAAATCTTCATTTGTTGAGGGGTTTTTTCTCAATTGGACCATCCTGTATAGTGAAATTTTATTCCTGGTTCTGAATTTGTTCCCTTCTGACTAGTCTATTGGGATAATCCCATTTTAGAGATATCCAATTATAGGCTCCATCCATCCAAGGGTGTTTGTTGGTTCATCACACCCTAGGGAAGTGATGACCTGATTTATTTCTTCCATATTGCATATTATGATTGATGAGACCATTCTTAGATGTGTGATATGGAATATTGCTTGCTCCTAATCAGGGTCCGCCAAGATGGTGGATGTATTATCCAGTGCGTCGATGTTATCATTCTGTGATCGGGGAACATGATGCAATGTGGGATCAAAAAGGAATTATTCCATCAATCCCATGACTTTTCAAGTAAGGGGTTCCGTTTCTTCCTTTTTGATGGAATATTCACCATTGACCTGCTTTATCACCAATTCTGATTCCCCTTTGATATTCAACTAGGTTGTGTGAAGTAGTAGGGACAGTTCCAATCTAGAGATGAGGGATTGATATTTAGCCTCATTATTTTTGAAAACTTCAGATAGTGAGAAAGAGTAGAGAAAAAATACTTTGTCCAGAGAGATAAATATAATCCCTAGAACAACCCTATTGAGCTATGGGTTTTCCATCCTTATACTGACCGGGATCCGAGAAGCGCCATCAAAGTACATCTCCCATGTACGGGAAGTTTCATGGGCATAGAATACCTCTTTATCTGGGATCTCAGTGTCTTTTGGTGTATTTTCAATGGTAGTATGTGATGCGAGAAAATCATATAGGGATTTCCCTTCTACTGACTTTTGTGATATAAAATGAATGTCGTATTGTTGCAAAATAACCACCCAACAATCCAAGCGTCCATTCAACATAGGATGACCAAGGATATTCTTGATAGAATCAATACGAGATACTAGGTGGAATTCATGGTGATGTAAGTAATGCCTCATATTTTTTCACTACAAATATGAGTGTAGGGCAGTTCTTCTAGACATCAGACTATCTAGTATTAGAACCTAGCATCGTGCAGTTGAGGCAGTATAGACTATTCTCACTCTCTGTATTATATTTTGTTTGTTTAAGGAGTGTTCCTAGTGAGAATTACATGGTTTACACACATAAGATGAGTGGACTCCCTTCCACTAGAGGCATCAGAACCGGTGGTCGCAAAAAATACTACTTGAGAATTTTGTAGTCTTTTTTATAGTCATCACCCCATTGATAGGTGATCCCCTTTTTCATTATCTTGGTGAAGGGAAGAGCTTTTCCAGCCAAGTTTTAAATGAATCATCGAATGTAGACGAGGTTCCCTTGGATTCCCCTCAATTATTTAATATTTCTAGGCCATGCAATTTCTAAAATAGCACTAGTCTTTTTCAGGTCAACTTCAATGCCATGATGGTGCCCCATAAAGCTAATGAATTTTCTAGATGTTACCCTAAAAGAAAACTTTAACAGATTCATCTTTAAACTGTATTGTTGTAGATTGTCAAAGATTTTACAGAGATCCATGTATTTATTACATCACTGTTGGTATATAACAACTAGGTCATCGAAATAACACTCGGTTATCCTTCCCAAGAATGGATTGAAGGCGTGTTGTATGGAGTTCTGATATATAGTTCCAGGATTCTTTAGTCCAAAGGGCATGTCATGATAGTAGAAGATCTCTTGAGGCACTCTGCAGCTAGTGGATTCTTCATCTTCGAAGTCCATTTTGATCTGATTGTATCCTGAGTACCCATCCATGAAGAATATGGATTGAAATCCAACAGTTTCATAGATCAATATTTTTGTGACCAGTAATGGGAAATTATCCTTTGAGAAATATAGATTAAAGTCTATTAAGTCAATACTGGCCCTAATCTTTGAGTTCTTTTTTCTTTACAGGGATTATGTTAGAAATCCATATTTGGTATTTCACTTCTCATACAAAGTTTGATTTGATAAACTTATCAACTTCTACCTCTATATTGGGTGAATGAGAGGGGTATATCCTCCTTGCTGCCTATTTGAAGACTTGATGCTCATCGGGCAGTCAGAGATAGTGTGTAACCACATCTGGATGCAGTTTGGTAATTTCTGTATAGTTCCAAGAAAACACATATCAATGTTTCTTTATAAATGAAATGTACATCTCTTGGTCTTTGAGGGGCATGGTGGAACTAATCAGAGTAGGATGTGGTTCTTCTTTTGTTACCATATTTATCTGTCTAAGCTCAATTATGGTGGTAGATATTCCTTCTACAAATGCTGGAGTGAAATTCCTAAGTTTATCCTCATCTTCCTCCAATATTGATTCTGTGGAGTCATTTTCAGATGGATCTGGAAATATAGGGGCTTCTCTGTCACCATTAGGGTGAGGTGGGAAGTTAAAAGAGGCATTATCATCCCTTTTTATCTAATTCATCATAGAGAGATGTCAGATCGAATTTTATTTTACACTTCCACTAAGGATGGGAGGGGCCTTGACCTTTAGGGTTAGATCAATTATCTCGACTAGAAATATAAGGAGCACATAGTCACTACTGAGCATACTTCATAAATTCACAGGGGCAGTCCCCAAGACATTGGGAGATACAACCTATATATCATCGACCACCATTAGTTTCTTTCCCACCTTCTCTTAAAAATATGCTTTAGCATATGTGGTTCCACGAGTCTTTAAGGTGGATTTTTCACCATGGAGTATGCCAACTTTTACATCTAATGTTGATGATGTCTCCTAGATATTGAGATGTCATGTAATTTATTATCCAATGACCAGGACATGTTCTATGATGCTTGTCATCCGTAGGTAAGGATGTTAATATAGGTGGTTGGGCCAAGATATAGCATCCAGGCATCCCTACATATCTCAAGAGGCTAAGAATCAAGTTGTATGTAGTTCTATAAGACTAATTTAGTTTAATTTCATGCTTAAAGGACATCATCCATGAAGTTTAATATATTGTGGTAAGGATGATAGATGTAACCTATCAGGAGAGTATCTCTTTCAATAGATCTTGTATAACTCTTATTCATATTTCATGACTTTTAAAATCCTTCAACTCTATCAATCCTACACTTAATTTTCCCTCCAACCAATCTTTAAAGACAAAAATTTTCTCTATTGTATACCTGAGGCATTGGTGTTAAGAGAAATAATTTTCATGACCTACCAACCTTGCTTCTTTTGGTCTCCTTATTGTCTGAAGTTCCATCATGCCATTTTCCATGGTGTGTTCAAAATACACTAGGACATGTTTTTTTGGAAATATTAGGCCTCGTTCAATCTTAATTTGAAATATGGCCGCTTATCTCTGGGAGGTAGCTATCTCATGCTCTGCTACACAATTGGTGTTCCCTGCTCACAGTGATCAGATGATTGGATTAGGGATTCAGGTGTTGGTGGTTCCATTATCCCCATGTCCATCTACTGATGAATCCATTATTTAAAGGAAATGTAACCTTTTATTGGGTTCTCGAGATGTCTATGGTAGGGAAAATGATTTTCATGGCCTACCCTCTTTTCCTCACTCAACTTTATCATTACCAGGATCTCTATCAAACCGTTCTCTATGGGATAGATGAAATACCTTGGAACATTTCTTGATTGGAAGGAATATACTTTTTTCTTCCTGTCTTTAAGATATGGGTAAGAATACTACTTATCCCACATGTTATTTATTCCTCCATTGACATGGGTACCTAAAAGAGTCTGAATCCTAGGGTATAGATTCCTGGTCCTTGTTTTTTCTGGGGTAGGTGCCGAATCATTGGGGGTCTTGGATGATGCAGATGCTTCCCACTGATTAAAAGATCACGACTATACTTGAGGTTTTGTGGAAACATATGATGTAAGATGTTTTCCAAAATATTCTCAATGAGGAGGTGGAAAATATGGAAATTCCCCAACCCTGTCAGATGTGGGTCTTGAAAATATGAAAATTACCCCAATCCTATGGGTTGGGGTGAGGTGGAACAATGTTTGGATTTCACCTGATGAGGGGATGAAAATTTTGAAAATACCCCCAACCCTGTGGGATGGGGCACTTCACTACAAGGTGGGATTCTATAATAATACATGGGTATGCCATCTAGAGGTAGAGATCTCATGAGTATTCTCATAATTATCTCCCAGATATCCATATTCTCTTGTTAGAGTTGAGTGATCTGTTCTTCTATGGAAATTTCCTTGTCGTCCTTAAGGGGATGACTGGAATGAGCTAGGAAAACACCCTCTCCCAGGAAATTTAGAACTGATTTATATCGTATTAATAGAGACATGAGTACGTCGGTGTTACTCCTTGATGGATTTTTTTATTTAGCAGGTTGGTGCCCGGTATATCTTTTGAGGTATTGGTGACCATAGTATCGTTTGAGGGGATAGTTCCCATGATACAATTTGAGGATTTGATGCCCATGATGTTGTTTTAGGGGTTTTCCCCATGATATTGTTTTAGGGGTCGGTTTCCATCATAAAGATAATCCTAGGGTAAAATATGATGAAAATTATCCCAGCCTTGCGGGATAGGATGCTCACAAGAATTCCACAGTTATCATGGCTAGTTGTGATCAAGTCATAAGCTCTTAGATAGTGATGACCTGGTATTGGTTTTGGACCACTGCAAGGATGCACTGGTGGTCCTTAGACAGATTGGAAATAGCAAGTAAATAAGTCTACTCTAGAGCTGCATCATTTGGATACCCCAGGCAGGATCTCCTATTGGGTGCCCCAATGTGGTCAGTTGGTTTTGGAACAACTTACTCTATAGCTTCTTGGGAAATCATGGTCATATGTTGATGATGATGATTAGAATGGATGGGATCCCTCATAGGCAGCACCTAAGTTATTTAGTTAACCTGATGATTATCCTCATCCACCTCCCTACTGTATGGAAGGTATACATTGTTGTACTCTAGGGATAGGCTCCCAGAGCAGATTAATGTGGAAAAAGGTACACTTCCTCTCTTGCAGTCTATCATGGGAAATACATCCAGTGGGAATTCATCCTCCGAAGGATTTCATTCAGCGATTCCAGAGTCGGGAATGAGCTATTGATGTGGTAGTCCCTGAGCGATATGTTCACCAATCGATATTGGATGTGGTGTGTTGGTGACAGTGTATATAAGGGACTCAGGGCCAAATCATCTTTTTTGGGGATCATAGAATTTGTTGGAACATTCGATGATTTCATTTCGATTTCAAGGAATCCAGAACATCCTGAAAAAGAAACAAGACAACTTATTAGTGCAACATCATATATAAGAGTACATGTTCGATCATTTACTTTCATAATTAAAGGATAAAGATGTGATCCCTTATTTTTTACATGATGTTTAGTGTGTTTAAAACAAACATGTCAGGTTCACTATTTTATTTTGAAACAATAAGAACATAAATTGGTCTAACAGGAATTAGATAACCTATCCTTTTTTTAGATCTGTGGAAGAAATGATTTAGTTAAAGGATTTCACATCAGGTTCACCATTTTGTTTTGTCAATATTCAATATGTGGAAAGGGATTCATCTGAAAGTTTGATTACGGAGTGGTTTAAGGCCTCTCTAAATCACTCTCATTGGGTTTTCCATTTGTTTAGTCTTCCCTAGAAACTCCCAATGGTTCCCCCATCCGTAGCTGGGTACAGACCTACTACCAAAAGGCCACCAGCCATCTGGGTTTTCAAGCCCAATGACTCTTGGGGACTTGCATTGGTTGAGAGGATGGGAGGTTGGGCTCATCACACCATTTTGGGGGGAATTATTCCCCACTATGGGTCTCTCTGATAGATTTAAGATATGTTTGTGAAATCCTTCCTAGACCCAAATACAGATCCAGTTACCCCTATCTCAATAACTTGATTACAAACATATATCGATAGGAACATTTTTTGTGCTATTACGGGTTCTCTACCACTCACTTATTTATTTATGATGCTTTGGGGTATAGTGATGTTTTATTACTCTAGATTTTATTACCATCTAGGGATGCGGTTGGTGTCTTGGAAATGGGATTGAACCTCTATGAGGCATCCTACGTATCTTGTGAAATAAGAATCAAAACCCACATAGTTAATTTTTCATAGTTTAATTTTGTATAACTAAAACCATCCATGTAGTTTAACGTCATGTGGTATGAACATGAATATAGATCTAGGAACTCTATGAGGTGCCTTATGTGTGATGGCCCAGACCCTCATGGTCCACCCCTTTGCCAAAATCTGCATCATAAGGGTGGCATATCGGTGGGTGTGACCGATCAGCGTGCGACCGATCGGTGTGAGACCGATCGGTGTGAGACCGATCGGCGTGTGACCGATCGGTGTGCGACCAGTCGGCGTGCGACTGATCGGAGTGCGACCGATCGATGTGCGACCGATCGGCACGACCAATCGGTGTGCGACCGATCGGTGCGACCAATCGGTGTGCGACCAATCGGTGTGACACGATCGGTGCCCCACCGACTGGTGCGACACGATCACGTGTCACCGATTGGTGCCTCACCAATTGGTGTGTGGCATGATCGGTTCCACCCGACCTTGTTGGGTTTTTCTTCTGTTGTTTCTCATGTAACACCACTCTTAGGCCTTTTTAAAATTTTGGAAGTTGTTTAAGTCCATTTTTAAGCCCTTAATCAATGTTTAAATTCCTAAGAGTGGGGCGACCCTCAACGGACCTAGCTGTGTTGTAACAGCCCGAGATTTTATGAAAAATATTCTTTTTAATTAATGTCTTGTGTTGTACGCTACACCAAAAGGAGCTTGCACAACACGCATCCTTGACTTGCCTTGTATTACATGCAATCGCAACCTTCCTCGATAGCGTGTGTAGTACGCAATAACGAGTTTCACTAAACAGCAATATGCTATTAAAATACTATTAAAACTAGACGTTATGAATAGTAATAACCACTTTTTGAAATTTTGTAAATTTTATTTTTCAAAGTGGACTTTATTTTTGGATTCGTAGTATCGAATTTAGCCTAATGTGAAATTTTGGTAATTTTCGGATAACTTTCATTTTCTGATGAATAGTGAAAATTACTAAATTTTAATTAAAAACAACTTTTTTAATCGAAATAATTAATAGTGATAAATTATTAATTTGAGTGGTTTTAAAGTATATTTAGAATATATTTTTACAATTCAATACAATGTTGGTCATTGGATGTAATTTCACATTTACACCAGACATAAACAAGTGTTAATCTTTTGATAGTTATTATCTCTTAAAAACACGCTATTTGTTGTGACAGAGGAAATTAATTATAAAATTAATTAATGAAACTTATATTTTGTGAATTTTGTAAAATAGAAATCATTTTTGAATTCGGAATATCAATTATAGATTAGGGTGAAATTTTGGCATTTTTCTGAAAAACTTCAATTTTTGATGAATAGTGAAACTACTAAGTGGTAGTTAAAAAAATTAATTTCTTCATAAATCTTAATTTTACCGCTTCTGTGAATGGAATTTCAAAAATCTGAGAGACACGGTTGATGTCAGTAAGTAAAATGTGGTTCAATGAGATGAAAATAATTTTTGGTGAATAGTAATTTTTTACTTTTATTTACCACGGTTAAAAGTAAATAGGGTAATAAAGGGTAAAAATGATATTAATATTACCCTAACACATGTCCTAATCCTATTGGACAAGTGTATCTCGACCAAAAACAACATTAAGTGTAAAATATTATCATTTAGGTCCACTTGGATTAGATTAGGACATTTATTATTATTTAATTCAAAGAAGAGTTAAAAGAGTTAAAATCAAAGTTTATTTACTAAAACATTTTTAATATATGGTTATACATAATATAATTTCGACTATAAATATTCATTAGAAAGATAAAAATATTCCCTACATAATGGTATTTTATTTTTAATTTTTATACTTTAAATAATTTAATTTATTTATGACACAACGATGATGCAGTAATTACCTTTTTAAGAAAATATTAACATAATTGATGTTATAAATGCCCAAATAAATGTAATTTGAGACTTTTTATGACTTACACTAATTTTCTAGGTTAATATGACATGTTATTGTTTATTTAAGTAACTTTGTTCTAACTTATCATTCTGTTAGAAATTTCATAAAAATCATGTACCAAATAGTGTCAAAATTGACATGAATTAGTTTTTAAAACAAATATTATATTATCAATTGTTATTTAATTCCTAAAAATCTAAGGTTCGGCCAAATGACTTAGATAAAGATATATATATTAATAATAAACAACTTGGGGTTCTTTTGGCTTGTTATGGTAAGTTTATTAACCATATAGTGTAAGAAAACAAAAAGACACGGTAAAAGTTAAATTATTTAACTTAGAGTTAAATCTAATTGATAAGGTTAAAATAATAACCTAAACTTGTCTAAATCCTATTGGATGAGAGGATTTCGACCCATCCCCACTTTATCTTCGAAATAAGACCATTTGGAACCATTATAAACCGAATTTGACCTTAATATAAAATAATATTTTGAGATTTTCCTAAGATGCCCCTCTCCTCCCTTATAAAAGGGCACCTCCTCCCTCTCTTCCTCACACAACTTTGAGCCTTCAAGCTCGGCCAACCCCTGCCAAAATCTCTTCTCCACTTCCCTAGTATCATACTAGAGGTCCTGGTCTTCTTCAAAGATCATCCTTAGTTCTTTAAGTGGAGGTTAAGAAAAGGCGCGTCAAAAAGAGGTAATGTCCATTACCGATCTTTTTCAATTTCTTTCTTCTTCAACTTCTTCTTATTTAGTTGTTTCATGATAAAGTAATAACATCAGTATTTCTTATATACTGATATGTTATTATAAATATGAAACAACTCTAATTAACCTTCTATCCATCCTACGGAAAAAGGAAATCACCGCGCGTGTGTATGTACGGAATACCGTCTCCACGTCGTGGTGTAATCTATTTTCCGCCACCACCTTAATTGGATGGGTATAATGGTGTAATGAGTAACTATATATGATTATTATAAAATTATATTGATACTGAAATAGTATACATACACTTCAACACAATTCCACGACCATGGGAACGATATCATCGCTCGTGCGTACGTACGGACTACCGTCTCCACGACGCGATGAGATTCATTCTCAATGACTAACCATTCATGAATGATTATAAAGTATATATAATAAGTACTAATGAAATATATGATATAATAATGATACTGGATTTATGTATATTTATATGTATGTCATCTACATAATTCCATTCAATTCAATAAGGAAACGAAAACAGCGTTCATGCGTACGTACGGACTACCGTCTCCATGAACGGTGTATTTCTTTCCATTTACTAATTTATTATATATATGTATATTCTGAATATATATATATATAAATCATGTTTTATATTCTGTAATTAAGTAATCATGATCTAAGTAATCATATGAATAATTACAAGTCAAAACACGGACGACAAATGAAACAATTTTACCCAAAACGCTCTTTAACATGGAATTTACAAAAGAACGGGTAATAAAAAGTCATAAGTGAACCATATATGATATCATAACAATGAATATGATTCTATAATAAGTCAATGACATTATTTAAATCATTATACAGGAGGTTCGGACACTTACGAAGCAAATCGGACCTAAGGTAAGGGATAAATTTTCAATCTCATTTTTATCCGAGATTGCTTATACGTAAGTATTTACTGGGGTTATGTTTATCATCCATGACCATGTTTTCTAAAAATGTCTTTATAAAATATTTACCATTCTTCCATGAATGTTTAAAGTCATTTTTACCCTTTATTGACTTTTTACCACATTGTATGAATGGAATCTTTCCTTTGGATTACCATATAAGGTAATTTTTGACTTTTCCGACAAAAGTACTAGGAGAATGTTATTTTTAACTTATACGGCGCGAACGTATTTTTACGGTTTCATAACACCTCATTTTCAAGAAGCTTCCTCTACAAGATTGCATGATTATTTTCAACAAAATCCTTATCTTTTAAAATTGCATGGAATTTTGTGAAAAGAAAATGATTTTAAAGAAGAAAGGATATTTTCCGCAAGAATTCATTTCAAGTGTTTTTCTCAAAACTATTTTCCATCTAAGATGACATTATTTGATATGTATGTTTCAAGTAAAATGTCTCTATGATTTAAATGGTTTCAATTTTCTTATGATGAAATGATATCAATTGTTTATGGATTATGATGGCATGATGTTTAAGAATCCCATTTTATTACATGGGTTATGCAATGATGTATGATTTATGATTTTGTGGCACACATAAGATTGGTATCATTATGAGATGGGTGGGACCTATATCTCCCTCCAATGAATTGGGTAAAGATTTTATATCTCATGAGATAGACAGGTCTGGAACGGTAGGTTATACCGGTTCAGTGAAACAGGACTGGAACGAGGGTGACTCGGTTCAGAAAGGGACTTTGTCCACTAAGATAGTCTTGGCAATGAGTCTTGACTAACAAGAAATGATTCTCTATGATTATGTGTGTATGCCACAAAGTTTCATGTTTTAAGTTATGATTATTTTGATTACATTTCACTGCCATGAGTTATCGCAGGTTATGAAATTATGATCTCTTTCACAGGTTAAGATTTCCAAAAGTTATGGGCTTATGTATATGATGTGATTGATATTTCTTTTGTTTACCCTTACTGAGCATTTGAGCTCACCCTTTTATGTTTTCTTTCCCCCAGGATATAAAGAAAGGTTTTAGGTATAAAAAAAAGAAGATCTTATGGGAGATGTTGAAGATCTTTCACCAGGATTAGAAGATTTTATTCCGAGTTTCCAAAGACACTAAACTATTACGATCCTTGTGTGTGTGTTTTGTTATGTACTAAGTATTCCGCAAAAGTAATGTAATGTTCATGTACGTCAAGCTTCGGGTCTTTACAGTTGGTATCAGAGGAAAGGTTTAGTCAACCTTTGGAAACTAGGATGTGATAACGTTAGTGAGATCCCTAGAGATATTTCTAAGGCATGTCTAGGGATGTCCCTAAGGTTAAGTATACGTATAGGTTATAGTACTAGAATTACACTAACGATCATATAATTAAACCTAAGATGTTAGATATTGAAGGTACTCCCCCTTTATTATGTTGTTTTCCCTAGCATGATTTTTGCCTCTCACACTATTCTTTTTGGGTTTTAGACGATGGCTGGAACCCGAAGGAACCGTGTTGATCAATGCAATGGACAATGCAATGATTTTCCTCCTGAACAAACAAATGTTATGGGAGATGGAGTGCAAAATCTTATTGCTATACTTACACAAGCTATGAATCATTCTGGACTTCCAAATGAGCAGAGAAGGGAACAATATTCTATTGAGTCCTTCATGAGGCAATGTCCACCTTCATTCAGTGGGTCTTCTGATCCACTTGTTGCTGAACAATGGATCAGTACTACTGAAAAGATATTTTCAGTTCTTCAATGTTCTGAACATGATAAAGTCATCTTAGCAGTATATCGTTTGGAAGGTGAAGCTGATCAATGGTGTAATCTTATCAAGAATACGAGGCCAAGAGATGAAATTGAGTCCATGGAATGGGACGAGTTCAAGAACTTGTTTTTCAGTAAGTACTTCCCTCGTATTCTTCGAACAAAGATGGAAAAGGAGTTTCTTGAGCTGAAGCAGAAGGATGATGAATCTGTTGGTATATACGAAGCAAATTTTACAAGACTTGCAAGGTATGCATCTGGCATTATCATCCAACCTGAAAGTAAAGTTGATCGATTTTTCAGTGGCTTAAAACCAAGTCTTCGAAGGGCATTAGCTATAAGAGACTTCAGTAGCTATGAAGAAATTGTGCGTTGTTCTATCAAGGTAGAAATGGAAGTTGGTGTTACATATCCATCTCATGGTTTTGACAAGAAACGAAAGATGGAGTTCAAAGAGAAATCTCAGAATAATGGTGAAAAGAAGATGAATGTTTCCTTATGCACAAAGTGTGGAAAGAAGCATGGTGGAGATTGTCTTAAATGGACTAGAAAATGTTTTAAGTGTGGAAAAGAAGGTCATCGAGCAGCTGAGTGTCGAAGTAATGGAAAAAGGGATTCTAATGATGTGAATAAAGCAAACACTGCAGAGAAAGCACAACCAACACTTCAATGCTTCAAGTGCAAGGAAATGGGGCATTATGCTAATAAATGCCCTAATCCAAAGGTTAGTGATGATCAACATGAGCAACCACTGAAGGAAAAGGACAAAGGGAAGTCACATGCGATCACTATTGGCGATGTTGAATATGACAACGATGTGGTGAAATGATTAAGTGTTTATGTAATGGGATTCCAAAATAATATTGTATCATGGAGTATTGGAATATTTATGTATTGGTCTAATGTGGTATTCAAAGTGATTGATATATTTTTGGAAATAAGATGATATGCGCATAATGAAGGGAAAACGAGAAAATGAAATGTTTAACAGTATTCATGAGATCATTATTGATATAAGGACTAAGTGATATCATGGTTTGAGTATATAGAATTTTGAGGATTTTGGTATGTGGAAGGTGTTAACTTTTAACTGCATTCATGTTTTCACTAAGGTATTCAAGAGAATACGTTATTAAGGACTTTGAATGTTTGGAATGTGACCAACAAAACATATCTTATGATATATGGGGATCAACGATGGTATTAAATCTCTGGTAATCGTTTTCACTATGTTATGAGAGTGGACTGCAGTATTATGGATAAGCCTAAAGATTGGAATGGATTATGTTGGACATAAGTTAGTATTGTTTAAGGATAGAAATTTTTTTTCGATATTATTGATGGGATGTTATAGTAATATAGTTTTAGAAAAAGGACAACCTGCAGGACGGGCGACAGCCCATCGCGTCGGATAAGGCTGTGGTAATCGAACCCACAACCGAAGTGCGACTGGCCTTTATCGCCTACCACTGGCCTACAGGAAGTCCCTGTTTAGTAGAAACTAGTATTATTATATTAAGCAGTATGATATATGAAGTATAAGTCCATTTTAGGAACCATATATTATTAATCTCACTATAGATCGACTTATGTATATAATTTTTGCTAACCTTTTGTTTGAGACAGATGGAATGACCCGTCATTCTATCACATGATCTGCTAACACTTCATGAATAACAAATTCAACTTCATTTATTTAATAGATGAAGTGGAAATTGTTCAAGGCACAAACAACGGTGAGATTGTACCAAAATAAAGTAAGTATTTATTCTAATTCAAATTCTTCAACTTTAGGGAAACGATCTTGAAAACCAAAAAAAAATGTTGTCCTAGTGCTCTTATATATGATTAATCAGATGGTACCTTAGATCGTCACAAATTTATGGATTTTGATTGCTGGCTTTTCCATAGCCATGTTCTCTACCACTCTCCATCAGAACATGATGGTTAGATTTCTCTTCCATATCCATATTTTCACCTATATGGAAACCCAGTGATTAGTTTATTTGGGTAACCGTTACGTTTCATAAATTTGTTTTTAAATATTGGTGTTGATATTCCTTTTTACGATGTGGGTTTCTATTAAAGAAACTTTCGAATAGTAAACCATTTATAACCCCGACAAATTTCGAGGGCGAAATTCATTTTAAGGGGGGTAGAATGTAACAGCCCGAGATTTTATGAAAAATATTCTTTTTAATTAATGTCTTGTGTTGTACGCTACACCAAAAGGAGCTTGCACAACACGCATCCTTGACATGCCTTGTATTACATGCAATCGCGACCTTCCTCGATAGCGTGTGTAGTTCGCAATAACGAGTTTCACTAAACAGCAATATGCTATTAAAATATTATTAAAACTAGCCATTATGAATAGTAATAACCACTTTTTGAAATTTTGTAAATTTTATTTTTCAAAATGGACTTTATTTTTGGATTCGTAGTATCGAATTTAGCCTAAGGTGAAATTTTGGTAATTTTCGGATAACTTTCATTTTCTGATGAATAGTGAAAATTACTAAATTTTAATTAAAAACAAATTTTTTAACAGAAATAATTAATAGTGATAAATTATTAATTTGAGTGGTTTTAAAGTATATTTAGAATATATTTTTACAATTCAATACAATGTTGGTCATTGGATGTAATTTCACATTTACACCAGACATAAACTAGTGTTAATCTTTTGATAGTTACTATCTCTTAAAAACACGCTATTTGTTGTGACAGCGGAAATTAATTATAAAATTATTTAATGCAACTTATATGTTGGGAATTTTGTAAAACAGAAATCATTTTTTAATTCGGAATATCAATTATAGCTTAGGGTGAAATTTTGGCATTTTTCTGAAAAACTTCAATTTTTGATGAATAGTGAAACTACTAAGTGGTAGTTAAAAAAATTAATTTCTTCATAAATCTTAATTTTACCGCTTTTGTGAATGGAATTTCAAAAATCCGAGAGACACGGTTGATGTCAGTAAATAAAATGTGGTTCAATGAGATGAAAATAATTTTTGGTGAATAGTAACTTTTTACTTTTATTTACCACGGTTAAAAGTAAATAGGGTAATAAAGGGTAAAAATGATATTAATATTACCCTAACACATGTCCTATTCCTATTGGACAAGTGTATCTCGACCAAAAACAACCTTAAGTGTAAAATATTATAATTTAGGTCCACTTGGATTAGATTAGGACATTTATTATTATTTAATTCAAAGAAGAGTTAAAAGAGTTAAAATCAAAGTTTATTTACTACAATATTTTTAATATAGGGTTATACATAATATAATTTCGACTATAAATATTCATTAGAAAGATAAAAAGATTTACTACATAATGGTATTTTATTTGTAATTTTTATACTTTAAATAATTTAATTTATTTATGACACAACGATGATGAAGTAATTACCTTTTTAAGAAAATATTAACATAATTGATGTTATAAATGACCAAATAAATGTAATTTGAGACTTTTTAGGACTTACACTAATTTTCTAGGTTCATATGACATGTTATTGTTGATTTAAGTAACTTGGTTCGAACTTATCATTCTGTTAGAAATTTTATAAAAATCATGTACCAAATAGTGTCAAAATTGACATGAATTAGTTTTTAAAACAAATATTATATTATCAATTGTTATTTAATTACTAAAAATCTAAGGTTCAGCCAAATGACTTATATAAGGATATATATATTAATAATAAACAACTTGGGGTTCTTTTGGCTTGTTATGGTAAGTTTATTAACCATATAGTGTAAGAAAACAAAAAGACACGGTAAAAGTTAAATTATTTAACTTAGAGTTAAATCTAATTGATAAGGTTAAAATAATAACCTAAACTTGTCTAAATCCTATTGGATGAGATGATTTCGACACATCCCCACTTTATCTTCGAAATAAGACCATTTGGAACCATTATAAACCGAATTTGACCTTAATATAAAATAATCATTTGAGATTTTCCTAAGATGCCCCTCTCCTCCCTTATAAAAGGGCACCTCCTCCCTCTCTTCCTCAAACAACTTTGAGCCTTAAAGCTCAGCCAACCCCTGCCAAAATCTCTTCTCCACTTCCCTAGTATCATCCTAGAGGTCCTGGTCTTCTTCAAAGACCACCCTTAGTTCTTTAAGTGGAGGTTAAGAAAAGGCGCGTCAAAAAGAGGTAATATCCATTACCGATCTTTTTCAATTTCTTTCTTCTTCAACTTCTTCTTCTTTAGTTGTTTCATGATAAAGTAATAACATCAATATTTCTTATATACTGATATGTTATTATAAATATGAAACAACTCTAATTAACCTTCTATCCATCCTACGGAAAAAGGAAATCACCGCGCGTGCGTACGTACGGAATACCGTCTCCACGCCGTGGTGTAATCTATTTTCCGCCACCACCTTAATTGGATGGTTATAATGGTGTAATGAGTAACTATATATGATTATTATAAAATTATATTGATACTGAAATAGTATACATACACTTCAACACAATTCCACGACCATGGGAACGATATCATCGCTCGTGCGTACGTACGGACTACCGTCTCCACGACGCGATGAGATTCATTCTCAATGACTAACCATTCATGAATGATTATAAAGTATATATAATAAGTACTAATGAAATATATGACATAATAATGATACTGGATTTATGTATATTTATATGTATGTCATCTACTTAATTCCATTCAATTCAATAAGGAAACGAAAACAGCGTTCATGCGTACGTACGGACTACCGTCTCCATGAACGGTGTATTTCTTTCCATTTACTGATTTATTATATATATGTATATTCTGAATATATATATATATAAATCATGTTTTATATTCTGTAATTAAGTAATCATGATCTAAATAATCATATGAATAATTACAAGTCAAAACACGGACGACAAATGAAACCATTTTACCCAAAACGCTCTTTAACATGGAATTTACAAAAAAAACGGGTAATAAAAAGTCATAAGTGAACCATATATGATATCATAACAATGAATATGATTCTGTAATAAGTCAATGACATTATTTAAATAATTATACAGGAGGTTCGAACACTTACTAAGCAAATCGGACCTATGGTAAGGGATAAATTTTCAATCTCATTTTTATCCGAGATTGCTTATACGTAAGTATTTACTGGGGTTATGTTTATCATCCATGACCATGTTTTCTAAAAATGTCTTTATAAAATATTTACCATTCTTCCATGAATGTTTAAAGTCATTTTTACCCTTTATTGACTTTTTACCACATTTTATGAATGGAATCTTTCCTTTGGATTACCATATAAGGTAATTTTTTACTTTTCCGACAAAAGTACGAGGAGAATGTTATTTTTAACTTATACGACACGAACGGATTTTTACGGTTTCATAACACCTCATTTTAAAGAAGCTTCCTCTACAAGACTGCATGATTATTTTCAACAAAACCCTTATCTTTTAAAATTGCATGGAATTTTGTGAAAAGAAATTGATTTTAAAGAAGAAAGGATATCTTCCTCAAGAATTCATTTCAAGTGTTTTTCTCAAAACTATTTTCCATTTAAGATGACATTATTTGACGTGTATGTTTCAAGTAAAATGTCTCTATGATTTAAATGGTTTCAATTTTCTTATGATAAAATGATATCAATTGTTTGTGGATTATGATGGCATGATGTTTAAGAATCCCATTTTATTACATGGGTTATGCAATGATGTGTGATTTATGATTTTGTGGCACACATAAGAATGGTATCATTATGAGATGGGTGGGACCTATATCTCCCTCCAATGCATTGGGTAAAGATTTTATATCTCATGAGATAGACAGGGCTGGAACGGTAGGTTATACCGGTTCAGTGAAACATGACTAGAACGAGGGTGACTCGGTTCAGAAAGGGACTTTGTCCACTAAGATAGTCTTGGCAATGAGTCTTGACTAACAAGAAATGATTCTCTATGATTATGTGTGTATGCCACAAAGTTTCATGTTTTACGTTATGATTATTGTGATTACATTTCACTTCCATGACTTATCCCAGGTTATGAAATTATGATCTCTTTCACAAGTTAATATTTCCAAAAGTTATGGGCTTATGTATATGATGTGATTGATATTTCTTTTGTTTACCCTTACTGAGCATTTGAGCTCACCCTTTTATGTTTTCTTTCCCCCAGGATATAAAGAAAGGTTTTAGGTATAAAAAAAAAGAAGATCTTATGGGAGATGTTGAAGATCTTTCACCAGGATTAGAAGATTTTATTCCGAGTTTCCAAAGACACTAAACTATTACGATCCTTATGTGTGTGTTTTGTTATATACTAAGTATTCCGCAAAAGTAATGTAATGTTCATGTACGTCAAGCTTCGGGCCTTTACATGTGTGTCCGCGTAATGTTCCCCTCTAATTATATAAAATCCTTAAAGTCATATTTTTCACCACCTTTTCTGATGGGAATCATTAAATAACAATTAATTAAGTCAGGTGTAACCACCCAACCACGTGGGGAACCACGATCCGAATTTAAAGCCTTTAAAATCCCCATATCCCGTAAAAATGGGATCTCATATATATGTTGAACAGGAATTTCTTGTTCTTCTTCTTCCTTTTGGTCGGCCTCCTTTTCTTCCCAGTGCGTTTGGAGTCTCCCTTCCCGAGGCAAGTGGTGCACCTATGCCAAAGCTTTTCTGCTCACCCTTGGAGTCCCCGACGTTCCGACCCTACAAGTCGTGCATCCCCCATTCTTGGCGCGTGGAGAAGAACTTCGATCCTTGATCATTCAGGTAGGGCTTTCCCTTCGTCTCTCCTTAATGTGTATCATGCGGGGTGGGTATGCTTGTTTCTGTGGGGATTGTTGAAACCAAACTTAATGAAGATAATGAATGGACCTTTAAATAATGAGGGGGTTGTGATTGATGTTCTTCTGTAGTCTTTTATGTTGATATGTGTTGTGAACTGTATGGGCTTGTGCTCACTAAAAATCATGGCTTTTGGTGGTCTTTCCTTGCATCCTAATGAACCCTTGTCTTTTGTGATGACTAAATAACTATAACATGGAAATTGGTTAGTCACCTAAACTCAGTTTGGTTTAAATGAATGTTCAGTATAAAAAGAATCCATGTGTGATCACCCCGGTTAATAGATAGGATGAAGAACCTAATGAATGATGTGCTTGAACCTGAAAGTTTCCCCCTCTGTTTTGGTAGTAGGTGTGTTGTTCTATTTTATGCTTGTGGGATAATGTGGGTGAGGATGGGGTCCTATGTTGTGGCATGGTTGTTAGTTGTGAATCTGAAATGGTGTGGGGATATATCTTGAGTCTTGGTTTGGTTCCATTACTTTGAGGGATCTCACTTATCCCTTTGTTGTTGTGACTTCACAAGTGAACCGGTTGTGAATGCTTAAATTGTTTTTTGGTTGTTTCTCTTTTCCTAGCTTGTGGTTATGCATATTAGTTTCCCAGTAGTGAAGAATTTACTTAAATGGGATCACTTGAACATGAAACCAAGAATGGGTTAAATGGGGAATTGGTTTTTGGAATGAGATATGACTTGGCCGTGAGTGATGTGGCTTATTTTATGAATGAATAGTAACAAAGGTGTTATGCCTAGGTTGGCTTTGGGAACCCTGGGTTGGGATGAGTGCTTGTTAACTATACATATATCTATAGTTTTTATGCTTCTTATTTGCACCCCACCCAAGTTGAGCACCTAATGCCGAACACCCCCATTTCATGGGGGAGGGTGTTTTTCCCAACACTCCTATGAGCGGCCGGTTATTAGCTCGTTTTCTGCTCCCTTTCCTGAATAACCAAAGAATATTCGGGTAGTCTGTGATGACATGAGGTTCATTATAGCCCAAGATTCATCGGGCAGGGTAGTTATCGGTGTTGGCCCAGGTGTGGGCGGGCAGGTTGTTCCCAAGAATCTTCGGGATGAGGCCCAGGTGTCTTCGGGCGTGGCATTAGTTGTTCTAGACCAGGTGTTTGTGTGTGTGGTTACGTGTGGTGGTTGTGGCCCAGGTGTTTGTGGGCAGGTGTTGACCGTGTCAAATTATTTGTTTAATTTTGACTAGAATTTCTGCAGTATAGCAGCAACCCTAGGTCGTCTCTCGAAGGAGCCTTAGATCATTATTTCTAAAATGTGGTTCTGATTATGAAATTAAAAAGGCAAAATGGGGTTTTATAATACTTGGGTTTGATGATTAAAGATGACAATAGAAAATAGAAGCTATAAAACAAAGTAGAGATTAACAGAATTAATTAAGCGTGATCAACCCGGGGTACTCGTATGATGTTTATCCTTCATCACTTCATGATATAAGGTTATGATCTTTTAATCCCTGGTTTGTAACACCTAGAACTAGAATGTTACTGAGTTTATACTAGGATACCTCCTAGGGTTCAGTCAAAAACACACAATGATTCACCAGACACCGCCGATGATTGAATGAATTGTGTTTGACTTCATAACCAAAACTCACCAAGGCAACACACAAAAAACTCAATGTGATGTCTAGATTTGTATGTTATTTCTTTTTGATACCATGACATAAATTTACATGGCCTTGACAGTGCTTGTGTGAGTTAAATTGACCAATATAAACCACACAAACACCGCAATTGAAAGGGGAAAGAAAGTGGTGAACGGTGTGTGAAACATCACATGAATGGGTACCCCCAAACATGATCATATGAGTTGAGCATGACATACTAGTACATAACTCAATAAAATAAGAATAGAGGATTATGAAAAACAAGATAACAATCTGTAATTTAAAAGATCATTCAAATATTACAAACATGAAGCTCGGGATGTACATCACATTCCTCCCCGGGTGATCACAAGGGGTTTAGAAACCCATGGGAGAGGAGGAAGAGAAAGATGTTGGGGTAGAACTTCCCATAGCCTCCAGAACCTCTAGGGATGTTGAGAAGACTCCTTGGGGACTCCAAAATGGAAGCACCTTGCCTCTTGTCCGAACTTACAAATGAGGAGCCCAAGGTGCCCTTTTATAGGAAATGTGGGAGGTGGTTTTGGGCACACAGATTTCATCAATCCACTTCCACGACGCGTTTCGGCTTTCAGACAGTATTAGCTCACTTTTGAGAAAATAGAAAAGTTTTTTCCCTACCTCTTGACTGTCTCCACAGAAAGTTTGGCACCGTTTGGACAACTATAGCTCAAGTTATTAATAAAATACATAACACCGCATTTGACTTGGTCCAAATTCGGTGGCTTGGACAGATCAGTTCGGTTGGGCCCCTTAATGGACGAATTTCTCTTGGGTTATTAAATGAAAGTTGTATCCCAATGCGTTTTAGATAAGCCCACAAAATTTCATCCCATTTGGATGAACGGTGTAGTATCAGTATGAAGTTTAGTCCACTGAACTTCTTGGATCCTGCGCAGATTGGCCCATTTTTCAAGGACTTCATCATGGGCCCTCCAAATCACCTCCACCTACATTGTAATTTTCAAAACAAGTATCATTGCCCTATTTAAAAGTGATAAACACAAAATTATTGAATCAAACATGAATCACAATTTGATAATATTTTTATAGTTTTTAATACAAAATATGTTTAGCACAGCGGTGTAAGGGTGAAAATGAAACAGTGAATCGTGGTACGATCACACCCCCACACCTAAACATTTGCACTCCTGGGCAAAGTAATATATCCAAATACATTGATGCATATATATATATACATTTCCAACATCCTGAAGATTTTTCATTTGAGGAAATTTTATTTAAAGTAAAGTGATCAATGCACGAACCACACCAAGGAGTTCTTCCTAGTGAAAATAGAAAAAGATGTCACATAAATCATATCATAGCGAAATTCAAAAAGATTCATGATACCCAATTGAGAAAGGAATTCATAAGTAAACTATGACACTAACTCTCCATGTGTGTCTGTGAAAACCATTCCATTCTATTTTTTTCCACTTGCTATCCAATAAATATATGTTATTTTAACATTTTTCAGCTTAAATGATTTTGTCACCGAACCTGTCCTACATCCTTTGAAATCATATTTCAAGACCCACTCATTTAAGAATTCCCAGAAGTCAAACCATAAGCTCCCGACCTAGATATCCCCATATGGTGCACATTTCATCACTCCCCTCATTTATTATTTTTTTTGAAGTTGCAATTGGAACAAATCTCACACTCATCTCTCAACCCTTGTTTGATCTCCTCACGACACTAATTACAATAGTTATAACAAGATCAAAGGTTGAGGAGGAGTGGTTTTTGACCTGCCCAAGACACAACAATTTTCTTTTTGAGGGCGTACAACAGTTGGACATTAGGTACACACGCATAGGCCAATCTGGTACAGTAATGAAATAGATCGGATAAGGAATGAACGTATGGAAATATCATTTAAAGCTGAAAAATATTAACCCAACATATATTTACCTTATATTAAGTAAGAAATAATCACACTTTGTGGTTTGGTGCAAATTTTTTTTTGGAGATATTAGTGACACAGTTTTCCCAAAAAATACTCACACAATGGGCATCAATCATCTCAAAGGTTTCACATAGATACGACCATTTATATCATTGACAGAAAACCAATTCCCTAAAAATCACTCCCTGGTGTTAAATTCATACAAATATTCTTTTTAGCCTTCGTTATGGTATTTTAACTTTCCCCACTCTATGGTCTCCACATCATGGAATTTCGAAATTGTTGGGGAAAAATGAAAATACCATAAAGAAGGCAATAAAAGAGAAAAAAATGTAGAAAATGATGAAAATTCCTAACTAACACAGGAATGTATCAACCCCCACACACCTAGAATGTGCGGTGTCCTCACTGAAATAATTGAAAATGTGAGAAGGAAGGATAAAACCTGGTGTGTTTTATTGGTATGATGCGTCGAGAAGGTGGATTTCCTCCACCGGATTCTTTGGAAAATACTCATAGAAGTGTTTAAGTCGCTGCCCATTGACGGTAAGACTTCGTCCACTCTGCTCATGCAAAACATGTATTGCACCAAAAGGGTAAACATTAGTAACAATATAAGGACCGAGCCATCAAGAACGAAGCTTACCTGGGTGGAGCTTAAGCCTGGAATTGTACATGAGGACCTTCTCACCAATATGGAACTTCCGCTGGTGAATCATTCTATCATGAATAGCCTTTGTCTTCTCTTTATAGATTCGGGAGTTATCATATGCATCACGTCGAATTTCTTCCAACTCTTGAATCTGAAGCTTTCTTTCCTCATCTGCATCTGAAAGGTTCATATTACATTGTTTAACAGCCCAATATGCACGGTGTTCTACCTCCACTGGGAGGTGACAAGATTTTCCAAACACAATCCTATATGGTGACATTCCGATCAGTGTTTTAAAAGCAGTACGGTACGCCCAAAGTGCATCCTCCAAGCGCAAACTCCAATCTTTCATATTGGGTTGTACCGTTTTCTCCAAGATTCGCTTAACTTCCCGATTTGAAATTTCTGCTTGTCCGTTAGTTTGGGGATGATATGAAGTGGAGACTTTATGAACAACCTCATACTTATGAAGCAAGTTTTTCATGTTATGATTGCAAAAATGTGAACCCTGATCACTAATGATGAATCTTGGTAGACCAAACCTACTGAAAATCTGGGAGCTCACAAAATCAACAACCACTCGAGAGTCATCGGTCCTGGTGGCCTTTGCTTCCACCCATTTAGATACATAGTCAACAGCCAATAAGATGTACACAAAGCCAAATGAATTTGGAAAAGGCCCCATGAAGTCAATGCCCCATGCATCAAAGATTTCACAAAACAACATGGGCTGTTGGGGCATTTCATTCCTCTTGGTGATATTCCCTGTGAATTGACATCGAGTACATGATTTACAAAACCTATGGGCATCTCTTTACAATGTTGGCCAATATAATCCTGAGTCAAGGACCTTTCGAGCTGTTCGTTGAGAGCCAAAGTGGCCCCCACATGCCAAGGTGTGGCAAAAGGTCAAAATAGAGGTGAACTCATGGTCAGGGACACACCGACGAACTATTTGGTCACTACAAATTCTCCACAAGTATGGGTCATCCCAAATGTACCAACGAGAATCATGCTTAAGTCTCTGGGATTGTGAAGTGCTAAAATCAGGGGGGACCCTAGATGTTGCTAGAAAATTCACAATGTCCGCATACCAAGGGGTAAGCTCCGAAACATCACAAAGGTTCTCATGAGGGAATAATTCTCCAATGGGTAGGGGTGAGTCAACATGATGGTCCAATGGTGGGGAAATCCTACTAATGTGGTCAGCTACAACATTCTCCACCCATCGCTTATCTCTAATCTCAAGGTCAAACTCTTGGAGGAGGAGCATCCACCGAATGAGGTGAGGCTTGGCTTCAGGTTTCTTTAGGAGGAAACGAAGGGCAGCATGGTCAGAAAACACAATCACTTTTGACCCAAGAAGATATGAACGGAATTTTTCCAAGGAAAACACAATAGAAAGGAGTTCTTTTTCTGTGGTTGTGTAGTTTACCTGGGCAGGGTCAAGGGTACGTAGGGCATACGCAATGACATGAGGAGCCTTTTCAACCCTTTGTGATAAAACTGCCCCAACTGCAAAGTTAGAGGCATCACACATAAGCTCGAAGGGGAGATCCCACCTAGGTGGTTGGATTATGGGAGGTGATGTGAGACTCTTTTTTAGTGAATTGAATGCATCTTCACAATTTTTATCAAACAGAAACTCAGAATCCTTTTGTAATAACAGTGATAAGGGAAGTGCGATCTTACTAAACTCTTTAATGAATCGTCGGTAAAAACCAGCATGACCCAAGAAAGACTGCACCTCACGAACACATTTTGGATATGGAAGGGATAAAATTAATTCAATTTTAGATTTATCAACCTGAATTCCCTTATTTGAAATGATATTCCCAAGAACTATCCCCCGCACAACCATAAAATGGCATTTTTCATAATTTAAAACAAGATCTTTTTCAATGCAGCGGCGGAGGACAGAGCCTAGGTTTTCCAAACAATCATCAAAAGAAGAACTGTAAACCGTGAAATCATCCATAAAGACTTCCATACAACTCTCAAGGTACTCAAAAAAAATACTCAACATACATCGCTGAAAAGTACCAGGAGCATTACATAGACCGAATGGCATCCTTCTGTATGCAAATGTGCCAAATGGATAGGTAAATGTTGTCTTTTCTTGATCCTCAGGGGCTATATGGATTTGGAAATAACCCGAATAGCCATCAAGGAAAAAATAATGGGACTTACCAGCCAATCGTTCTAACATTTGGTCAATGAAAGGTAAAGAAAAGTGGTCCTTCCGCGTGGCTTGAATCAGTCGATGGTAGTCAATACAGACTCGCCAACTGTTTTTCACACGTGTTGGAACCAATTCATTCCTTTCATTCGACACAACTGTTATTCCTGTTTTTTTAGGCACAATTTGCACTGGGCTAACCCATTTACTGTCAGATATAGGATAAATGATCCCTACAGCAAGTAATTTACTGACTTCCAATTTTACCACTTCAAGGAGAGTGGGATTCAACCGGCGTTGAGATTGTCTTACAGGTTTAGCCTCATCATCCAAAAGTATATGGTGCATACAAATAGATGGGCTAATCCCGGGAATATCAGCCAATGTCCATCCTATTGGCTTTTTACACTCTCTCAAAAGTTTGATAAGTTTCAATTCCTATTGTGGAGAGAGGTTATTGGCAATAATGACGGGCAATTGGTCAATACCCTCAAGATATCCATATTTTAAATTAGAAGGAAGTTGTTTAAGTTCAAAAACCGGTTTTTTCTGGATTAAGGGAGGAGATTTAGGGGGAGCGAGGTCCATGAATCTATCTATATGCTCATGTTTATTCTCAAAGGAAAGAGAATCTATTGAAATGAGATTTGCAGAATCATCGATAGTCATGGGTACCTCAGAATAAACACACTCATCAATTAAAGCACAAAATTTACATTTTTCTGAACCCACACAACATTCAAAAGAAGAACCAAAACTCAAATCATCCAAGGGTGAAGAAAACAAAAAAGAATCAGAGTTTGGGTTGAGGAGATAATTGTGTGTGTGTGCATCGTTTGAGATCACTTCCATCGAATAGACAGGAAGAGTGGAGTGCTCTTCAATGGGGTGTTTCATAGCCTCAAGGATGTTAAAACTTACCTTTTCTCCACCAAAATACATGGACAGCGTACCATTGTGAACGTTGATGATCATCTTTTCTGTTTTTAGGAATGGCCTCCCAAGAATTAGAGGGGCATGTCCTTGGGTTCGGGTATCTTCCCTCTCAATAATGTAGAAATCAGCAGGGAAGATGAGATTCTTCACTCTAACAAGGACATCCTCAATCACTCCTTTTGGATGCGTTGTACTCCGGTTGGCAAGTTGCACAACAATTCCTGTTGGTTGAAGCTCTCCAACCTGTAGAGAAGTATACATAGAGTGAGGCATTACATTAATGGAAGCACCTAAATCTAGCATAGCATCAGAAAAGAAGGTCTCCCCTATGGTACAAGGTATGGTGAATGTGCCGGGATCCTTGCATTTGGTTGGCATTGCTATTTGAATCAAGGCTGAGACATTCCTTCCCAGGTTGACTCTCTCATTCCCCTTCAGCCTTCGTCGATGGGTGCAGTGTTCTTTAAGAAATTTGTCATAATGGGGAATTTTCTTGACTGCATCCAACAATGGAATATTAACTTGAACTTTTTTAAATGTATCCATTATTTCATTGTCAATCTCATTATCAAAGTTTTTCTTAGATTTAGAGAGTCTTTGAGGGAAAGGAAGAGGAATGGATTGTTCATTTGAATCATCAATGACTATTCGATTACCATTTTTGTTTTTTTCTTTACATGAAGTTTTTGAGGGTTGGGAAAGAGAGTTTTCATGAGGGGGACATACCTATTGTGCTGAATCAGTAGAAGGAGAAACTTCTTTACCACTACGAAGTGTAACTGCACATACATTACCTTTGTCCTTTGGATTGGAAATGGGTTGGGATGGTAGTTGTCCAGAACCTTGCATCTTAAGCTCACCGATGGTGTTTTCCAATTTCCCCACTTGGGTTCGTAGGTCTTGAATAGCTGATTGTGTGTTTTGTTGGAACTGAAGGTTCTGGGTTGCCATTTGTTTCACCATGTCCTCGAGGCTTGGTTCAGATTTGGGAGGAGGAGGAGGATGATTGTTTTGAGAAGTTGAAGGATAATAAGGTTTCATACCTTGGCCTTGTTGATACCAATTTTGCTTTGGGTAGCTTGAGTTTCCTCCTTGTCGGTATTGGGGTTGTGCTTGCCACCCTGGATTTGGATTTGGCCTGAATGGTTCTTGCTTGAAGGGAGGTGTTTGTTGGAATGGACGCCCTAGGAACACAGCTACACAGGACTCAGATGAATCTTGAAGTTGTGGGCACTGGTCAGAAAAATGAGTGTTCTCAGAACAAATCCCACAATGTAATGGAATAGAATTAGGGAGTGAGTTACCTTGTGCTTGAGCTAATTGCCTTAGAAGGGTATGCATATCATCAAGTTTAGTATCTACCTTTTGTTCTAGGGCTGACTGACTTACCTCATGAACTCCTCGGGTTGGTGCAATAGCTCGTGTACCAAATTGTTGTGCATTTTGAGCCATGTTAGCTATTAAGTCACGAGCGGCAGAAAGAGTTTTGTCAACTAGGGCACCACCAGTTGCAACATAAATCATTCCACGATCCATGGGGATAAGTCCCTCATAGAAGTATTTAATTAAAAGTTGTTCACTAATCTGGTGGTGGGGGCAGCTTGAGAAAAGTCTTTTGAATCTCTCCCAGTATTCATGAAGGGTCTCTCCTTGCGATTGCCTGATTCAACAGATTTCTTTCCTAATTGATGCAGTTCTGGAGGCAGGGAAGAACTTCTCTAGAAAGAGTCTTTTTAGGTCATTTCATCCCCCAATTGTGGAAGGAAAATAGTATAGCCAATCTTTGGCTACACCATCAAGGGAGAAAGGGAAGGCCCTAAACTTAATGAGGTCCTCAGACACATTTTGGGGTTTCATGGTGGAGCACACTATGTGAAACTCTTTTAGATGTTTGTGAGGGTCCTCTCCGGGAAGACCATGGAATTTTGGAAGAAGGTGGATGAGACCTGATCTAAGCTCAAAGTTGGCTGCTTCCTCGGGATATTGGATGTACGCAGGTTGGTACTCCACATCAGGGGTAGTAAGTTCTTTTAAAGTTCGATTATTTGCATCCATGTTTTCTTGGGTTTGATTGGGTTAAATTTTGGGTTGGTTTAGAAACACTTGAGGTTTCACAAGGGTTTCATCAATGTTACTTGATTGACCTTATCTAAATTCCTTGATTTGTGTGTGAAGTAACTTTTCAATTTCAGGGTCAAATTCAAGTAGTGTTCCTTTACCAGATCTTGTCATGCAACAATGATGTCCAGTTTCATTGATTGATTGTTTGTTGTGTTTTTTTTTGATTTAAAATTGATAAAATAGAAACTTAAGATGGGTGAAATAAGAATAGAATTTTATACTATATAATTAGAGAGGGAGATATGGAAGAAGAGATATAGAGAGAGAGAGAGATAAAGAACACACCAAAAAAACAACCAAAAATAAAGACAAAACCCAAAACAAAAAACAATCAAATGGGGGTAGGTATTTAAAGGAGTAATAATTAAGAAGTAAAATGAATAAATAAAATAAAATAAAGAAACAAAAATGATCTTGGCTCCCCGGAAACGGCGCCAAAATTTGACCGCGTTGTCGAGCGCGTCAAATTATTTGTTTAATTTTGACTAGAATTTCTGCAGTATAGCAGCAACCCTAGGTCGTCTCTCGACGGAGCCTTAGATCATTAATTATAAAATTTGGTTATAATTATGAAATTAAAAAGAGAAAATGGGGTTTTATAATACTTGGGTTTGATGATTAAAGATGACAATAGAAAATAGAAGCTATAAAACAAAGTAGAGATTAACAGAATTAATTAATCGTGATCAACCCGGGGTACTCGTATGATGTTTATCCTTCATCGCTTCATGATATAAGGTTATGATCTTTTAATCCCTGGTTTACAACACCTATAACTAGAATGTTACTAAGTTTATACTAGTATACCTCCTAGGGCTCAGTCAAAAACACACAATGATTCACCGGACACCGCTGATGATTGAATGAATTGTGTTTGACTTCATAACCAAAACTCACCAAGGCAACACACGAAAAACTCGATGAGATGTCTAGATTTGTATGTTATTTCTTTGTGATACCATGACATAAATGTACATGTCCTTGAAAGTGCTTGTGTGAGTTAAATTGACCAATATAAACCACACACACACAGCAATTGAAAGGGGGAAAGAAAGTGGTGAATGGTGTGTGAAACATCACAAGAATGGGTACCCCCAAACATGATCATATGAGTTGAGAATGACATACCAGTACATAACTCAATAAAATAAGAATAAAGGATGATGAAAAACAACATAACAATCTGGAATTTAAAAGATCATTCAAATATGACAAACATGAAGCTCGGGATGTACATCACATTCCTCCCTGGGTGATCACAAGGGGTTTAGAAACCCATGGGAGAGGAGGAAGAGAAAGATGTTGGGGTAGAACTTCTCATAGCCTCCAGAACCTCTAGGGATGTTGAGAAGACTCCTTGGGGACTCCAAAATGGTAGCACCTTGCCTCTTGGCCTAACTTACAAATGAGGAGCCCAAGGTGCCCTTTTATAGGAAATGTGGGAGGTAGTTTTGGGCACATAGATTTCATCAATCCACTTGCACGACGCGTTTCGGCCTTCAGACAGTCTTATCTCACTTTGGAGAAAATAGAAAGGTTGTAGCCCTACCTATTTAATGTCTCCACAGAAATTTTGGCACCGTTTGGACAACTATAGCTCAAGTTAGTAATAAAATGCATAACACCGCATTTGACTTGGTCCAAATTCGGTGGCTTGGACAGATCAATTCGTTTGGGCCCATTAATGGCCGAATTTATCTTGGGTTATTAAATAAAAGTTGTAGCCCAATTCGTGTTGGATAATCCCACAAAATTGCAGCCCATTTGGATGAACGGTTTAGTATCAGTATAAATTTTAGTCCACTCAACTTCTTGGATCCTGCGCAGTTTGGACCATTTTTCAAGGACTTCATCATGGGCCCTCCAAATCACCTCCACCTACATTGTAATTTTCAAAACAAGTATCATTGCCCTATTTAATAGTGATAAACACAAAATTATTGAATCAAAAATGAATCACAATTTGATAATATTTTTATAATTTTTAATACAAAATATGTTGAGCACAGCGGTGTAAGGGTGAAAATGAAACAGTGAATCGTGGTACGATCAGGTGTGGCAGTGGGACTGCAGTGAGAATGGCGGGATTGGTACGATGCATAGGATGTCTTCAATAACCAGTGGGAAAGTGGCACGTGGCACCCAAATGTCGATGTGCTATTACTATACATTACTTTACTTGATTTATTTGGGGAGTGTGCCTTGGTGAGGCTCGGGTGGATAGTTTTCCTTGTTAGGTGATTTGGTTGTCTCTTTCTCACAAGGCATTAGAATTCCTCCTCACTTGTGGATGAGAGTCTTTGGTTTTCCCTACTAAGTATACTTGTATGCTCACCCTACGTTTATAAAACTGCTTTCAAGTTTCCAGGAGGACTTCAGTGATCGTGCATGACCGTACTAGCTCGGACCTTGGGGCAGTTGTTGTTGTCGTTTTCCTTTTTCTTGGTACTTTACCCTTGGAGTTCTTGTGGCTTGTATCTTTTACTTTTGAACATGCATATGTGAATGGTTTACTTTCGGCTTTACCTTTACTTTCATCTTTGGTGTTTTTGGGGTTACTATCTTATATCAGGATCCTATAAAAATAAAAAGGGTAATGTCTTCCATCTTGTGTGTGATTCTATACCCTTGGTGATGGTCTCCACTCTGGGACCTATCGAAGGCGTGTATCAGGGGTCATTATCTCTCCTTCAACTTAAAGAAGGAAGGTTCTGGCAATCTGTTGTCCCTTATCTCCTTTTGGTGAAGGGGGGTCGTGACAGAATGGTATCAGAGGGAGCTTGAGAGATAGGATGGAGTCTGGAGTTAAGCACAGTGAGAATTTCATGTGATGGTAGGGAAATAGTGTTGGGTGATCTTGGTGCATGAAATAGGTCAGGGAAGACCGGCTAGGACATGGGATTTTAGGGCCCCCCATGATCCAATGCAAGGACTCCGAGCCTACCAAACGACCAAGTGAGGCTACACTGATTACAGGGTAGAGACCCTAGGAAAGTTACATGCGTCATAATGACTTGTGTTCTTATGTTTTATGGGTATTTTGGGTATTTAAAATGAATGATAAGTCTAAGAAAATTTAAGAAAAATATTATACACTACTCGGGATTAGGCATTCCTTGTTTACCTTGCAGTTATGGCACCTGGGAGACGACCACGAGTAGTGTGGGCGATCGAGGCCTAGGAGGTTAACTTGGCTGATCGACAGAGGGCTGACTGAGAAGAGGAAGATGATCAGTGGAATAGGACGCTTCGTTAATTTCAGTGGTAGACCCTCGGGAAGTACGAGGGCAGCATCTCAGACATGGAGACAGAGTGCTGGCTAGAGGAGCCGGTGATAGCTTTCGGCTTGATCTAGGCTCCGATAGAGTACTGGTTCCTATGGTTGTAAGTCAGATGTGTGGAGCAGCGCGTAAGTGGTGGATGCTTTATCTTGGGGAGAAGAGGGAGATTGAGGTTACGTGGGCTGACTTCGAGAAGGAGTTCTGAGTGGAATTCCTCTCTTCCATGATGAAGGCTGAGAAGAGGCAGGAGCTAATCTCCCTCCAGCAGGGGAGCATGTCCGTGATAGAATTGGGGATCAACTTCAAGGATCTCCTATGCTTTGCTCTGGACCTCTTTCCAGATGAGGAGTCTCGGGAGATACATTTGGAGGAGGTGCTTCGACCTTCTCTTTAGTATGTTGTTACTCCTTTCACCCAACCGATGTACTTGGAGGTCCAGAAGAAGGCTGAAGTGGTGGATAGGATGCACACGTTGGGAGGTGTATCACGAGAGGGAATACAGTTGGGCTCATTGAAGGATAAAGTCGTCAGCAGTAGGCCTCTAGTGTCAGGACCCTCTAGGTTTTGACCAGTAGGAAGCAGGCCTCATCAATTCCAGTTCTGATCTCCTAGCTCTCGCCATTTCCTTTCAGGACTAGGGATGAGATTCGTCATATGTGGAAGCTATGGGAACCTTCAGAATCAGTTCCCGTATAGAGTACAGTATAGAGAGGGTGGGTAGGTTCAGTGCCCACCTCAGCAACAGCAGTTTCCAGTTATATACTTTGAGCAGCAGCAGCTGGGGCATCAAGCTCCCGCTCCCCCGAGGGTAGGCGTTGCAGGAGGAGGCCGACCACAGGAAGCCTCTCAGGGACCTAGACCAGGGTGTGGTCAGGGAGGCAGCCGATAGCCGAGGGGCAGAGGAGCTGGGCGTGGACAGTTTCATACCGCAGAGGCAGCGGTTCCAGCATTGCCAGAAGTCGTTCGAGGTATGATCAGCATGTTTAGTACTCTTGCCTATGCCTTGTTCGATACAGGAGCTTCTCACTCCTTTATTACACCCAGTCTGGCAAGTGCTTTGGGTTTAGACGCTGAGAGACTTCCAGTGCCCCTGGTGCTGAGCACACTAGTCAGAGGTCAGACTGACTTGTCTTATGTTTTTTGAGGGTGTAAACTGATGATATGGCCACATCAGTCTATCAGGGATCTTCTACTATTGCATATACATCCATACAATTTCATACTAGGAATTTAATGGTTGTTCTCTGTATATTCCATCATTTAATGCTTCCAAGGAAGGGTCGTGTTTTTAGATTCGGGCGGTCAACGTGTAACTTTCATCAGCGAGCGGGGTTGTCAGAAAAGCAGCAGACGAGAGAATCCCCTCTTTTCCCTATTGGATGAACTATCAATGGAGTCGGTGGATGCAAATATGGTGGAAGTCACAGAGATCTTCAGTGAGTTTATGGATGTATTCCCTAAAGAGGTGGCGACTCTACCCCCTCTACGCGATGTTGAGTTCGGGGTAGACATGCAACCTAGTGCCCGTCTGATTTCGATGGCTCCCTACCGGATGGCACCTTCTGAGTTGTGGGAGTTTCAGATCTAGATTGAAGATCTGATGAATAATGGTTTTGTTCTGCCAAGTGCATCACTATGGGGTGTTCTTGTCTTTTTTTCGAAGAATGCGGATGGTGGTCTAAGACAGTGCATAGATTACAGGAGGCTGAATCAGGTGACGGTCAAGAATCTCTACCCTCTCCCGTGGATAGATGATCTCTTTGACTAGCTGATGGGAGCTGGTTGGTTCTCAAAGATCGATATGTATTTTGGATATCACCAAGTGAGGGTGAAGGAGGGAAATATCTCCAAGACTGCCTTCAGGTGCAGATATGGGCACTTTGAGTTTGTGGGCATGTCATTCGGCATTACAAACGCTCCATCTGTGTTCATGGTACTCATGAAATCCATCTTCTAGGAATACCCGGATCAATTCGTAGTCGTTTTTATTGACAACATCCTGATCTACTCAAGATCAAAGGAGGATCATGTTGAGCACCTGAGAATAGTTTTAGAGGTCCTCTGATGGCACCAGCTCTATGGGAAATTGTCCAAGTGCAAGTTATGGACGTGAGAAGTGCATTTAATTGGGCACGTAGTGTCTGAGCAGGGGATAGTAGTGGACCCATCGAATTTCTAGGCGGTTGTTTCTTGGGTAGAACCCAAGATCATGATAGAAGTTCATAGTTTCCTAGGATTGGAATGTTACTATCGGAGGTTTGTGCCCAACTTCTCCTGAGTTGCGGCACCTTTGACAAATTTGACCAAGAAGGACCAGGCTTTTGTGTGGAATGGGTAGTTCCAGGCATCCTTTAGCTATCTAAAGGAGAAGTTGGTAAATTCCCTAGTGCTGAGGTTTCCAGAAGAAGGGGAGTCGTATAAGGTGTTCTGTGATGCTTCAGGACAAGGCCTCGGGTGTGTGTTGATGCAATGACAAGTGGTGATCTCTTATGGGTCTAGACAGTTGCGTCCTCATGAGAATAATTATGCCACCCACGACCTAGAGCTTGTGGCGGTCGTTTTTGCACTAAATTTTTGGCGGCATTACCTCATCGGGGAGCGCTTCGTGGTCCTCACGGATCACAAGAGCTTGAAGTATATCTTCTCCCAGTGGGACCTAAACATACGACAGTGAAGGTGGATGGAGTTCCTTCAGGACTATGACATCGAGATTTCCTACACCCCAGGAAAACTGAATGTGGTGGCTAATATTTTGAGCAGGAAGTCGCAGAAGGATTCGGTTTGAGAATTGGAAGATGCTTGGAAGGCAATAGAGGAGTTGGTTGTCCTGCACCTGGATGCAAGGATGGAAGGTGGTAGAGGTTGACTGTATCAGTTGACAGTGCAGTATTCTCTGTTACAGTAGGTACAGGTGTCCCAATGGGGAGACTCAGAAAGTGAAGTGATGCATGACCATATTTACCAAGGTGATGCTCCGGAAGGGTGGACGGAGGATGGTCAGAATCAGGTATTTTTCCAAGGAAAGTTTTTTGTTCCAGAGGCGATGCGAGGAAGGGTTCTCGGTGAGTTACAAAACTCACCCCTATCAGTTCACCCGGGAGTTTCCAAGATGTATCGGGGCTTGAGAGGTTAGTTCTGGTGGCCCGTGGTGAAGCGGGTAATGGCAGAGTTCATGGCCAGATGCCTAGTGTGTCAGCAGGTGAAGGATAAACATTGTGTTCCATGCGGTTTGCTGCAGCCTTTGGATGTACCCGAGTGGAAGTGGGATGACATCTCGATGGATTTCATCACGGTACTACCCAAGGTTTAGGGAGGCTGCGACGCTATCTAGGTAGTGGTGGACCGGTTGACGAAATCGGATCACTTCCTAGCGATCAAGGAGTCGGGTGCAGTGGATTCCTTAGCACAAAGGTATGGGGATGAGGTGGCACGGTTTCATGGAGTTCCAAGATCCATAGTCTCGGATAGGGATGCACGGTTTACCTCACGAGTCTTGAGAGTATTTCAGCATTCTTTTGACACCCAGCTACGTCTTAGCACTGCTTTCCACCCCTAGACAGACGGACAGATAGAACACACCATCCAGACAATGGAGGACATGCTACGGGCATGTATTCTAGACTCTGGGGGATCATGGGTGTGACACTTTCCTCTGGTAGAGTTTTCCTAAAATAATAGATATTACTCTACCATTGGCATGGCTCCGTTCAAATACTTGTATGGAAGGCCATGCCGCTCACCCGTGTGTTGGACCAAGGTTGGAGAAATAAGTGTTCTTGGCCTAGAGGTGGTACAGAGCATGATGGAGAAGATTCAGCTTATATGGGAGAGGATGAAGGTAGCTACAGACCGGCAGAAGTCAAATGCCTATAATAGGAGGAGACCCTTGGAGTTTGGGGTTAGGGACCACATATTCTTGAAGGTCTACCCTTGGTGTGGATGACGGAGGTTTGGTAGGGGGGGTAAGGTTTCTCCCAAATTCATCGGACCCTTCGAAGTGTTTCGGTGGGTCAGAGAAGTGGCTTATTAGCTAGTGTCATCACCTCCGCTACTGAAGATACATGACGTCTTCCATGTGTCACAACTCCGACAGTATCTACACAACTATTCACACGTCCTAGACTAGGGAAAGCTGGATATCGAGGAAGACGTGGCCTTTGTGGAAATACCAGTGAGGATCGAGGATCGTGAGGAGAAGGTGCTCCGAGGATGAACCATCCCTTTGGTTCGCATGTTTTGGAGGCATGGCGGGCTCGAGGAGAGTACCTGGGAACGGGAGATGCAGATGCGCTCCCAATACCCAGAGTTTTTTTAAGTTTTGTCTTGTTTCGTTATATTCTTGTTGTGATGTAGTGCTGACCTTGTTAGTTTATGAGATGTTTTTTTTCCTACCTGGGGAGTGTTGTAAAATTTCCTAACTGTAGAGAAGGTAGGACATGATCCCTAATCAAGACGCATTAAGGTGGATGTGGCTAAACCCATGTGGGCGAGTCAGTGCCTCCCAAAGCAGATAGTATCTTGACATGGAGGAAGGAACTCCTTAATCCATATGACTGGACAGTTGATCCTTGGGTGTTGCCTAGTTACTTAAGGTAGAGGTGTTTCTAGATGCCGATGAGGTTCACTCCTAAGAGGTATCTTTCAAGGTGGTTGTACGGACCCCCCCCCCCCCTTTATTCTTCTAGTTTGGTTTTGATTCTCGAGGGAGAGAATAGTTTGAGAGGTATCTAATGTGATGGCCTAGACCCTCATGGTCCACCCCTTTGCCAAAATCTTGATACTAAGGGTTGCGTCTTGGTGGGTACGATCGATCGGCATGCGACCAATCGGTGTGTGACCGATCGTCATGCTACCGATCGGTGTGCAATCGGTCGGCGTTCGACCGATCGGGGTGCAAACGATCCGCGTGCGACCGATCGGCGTGGGACCAATCGGCGCGACCGATTGGTGTGCGACCGATCGGCGTGCGACGGATCAGGGTGCAACTGATCAGTGCCCCACCGACCGGTGTGACACGATCATGTGTCACTGATCGGTGGCTCAGCGATCGGTGCAACCGATCGGTGTGACCGACTGGTGTGTGACATGATCGGTGTGTCACCGATCGATGCGATCGATCGGGGAAACCGATCGGTGTGTGTCACGATCGGTGCCACTCGACCTTGTCGGGTGTTTCTTCTACAGTTTCTCCCGTAACACCACTTTTAGGCATTTTTAACCTTTTGGAAGTAGTTCAAGGCCATTTTTAAGCCCTTAATCAATGTTTAAATACCTAAGAGTGGGGAGACCCTCAACGGACCTAGTTGTGTGTCCGTGTAATGTGCCCCTCTATTTATATAAAATCCTTAAATTCATAGTTGTTACCACCTTTTTTGATGGGAATCATTAAATAACAATTAATTCAGTCATGTGTAACCACCCAACCGTGTGGGGAACCACGATCTGACTTTAAATCCGTTCAAATCCCCATATCCCGTAATAATGGGATCTCATCTATATATCGCACGGGAATTTATTCTTCTTCTTCTCCCTTTTGGCCGAACTCCTTTTCTTCCCAGTGCGTTTGGAGTCTCACTTCCCGAGGCAAGTGGTGCGCCTGTGCCGAAGCTTTTCTGCTCACCCTTGGAGTCCCTGACATTCCTCCCCTGAAATTCGTGCATCCCCCGTTCTTGGCGCATGGAGAAGAACTTCGATCCTTGATCATCCAGGTAAGGTTTTCCCTTCCTCTCTCCTTACTGTGTATCATGCGGGGTGGGTATGATATTGTTTCTTTGGGGATTGATGAAACCAAACTTAATGAAGATAATGAACCGACCTTTAAAGATTAAAGGTGGTGTGATTGATGTTATTCTGTACACTTTTATGTTGATATGTGTTCTGAACTGTATGGGCTTGTGCTCACTGAAAATCATGGTCGTTAGTGGTCTTTCCTTGCGTCCTAATGAACCCTTGTCTTTTGTGATGACTAAATAATTGTAACATAGAAGTCGATTAGTCACCTAAACTCATTTTGGTTTAAATTGATGTTTAGTAAAACAAGAATCCTTGTGTGATCACCCCGGTTAAAAAATAGAAAGAAGAACCTAATGAATGATGTGCTTGAACATGGAAGTTTCCCCCTCTCTTTTGGTTGTAGGTGTGTTGTTCTGTTTGATGCTTGTGGGATGATGTGGGTGAGGATGGGATCCTCTGATGTGGCACGGTTGTTGGTTGTGAATCTGAAATGGTGTGGGGCTGTATCTCAAGGCTTGGTTTGGTTCCAGTACTTTGAGGGATCTCACTTATCCCTTTGTTGTTGTGTCTTCACAAGAGAACCGGGTGTGAATGCTTAAATTTTTGTTTGGCTGTTTCTCTTTTCCTGGCTTGTGGTTATGCCTGTTAGTTTCCCAGTAGAGTATAATTTACTTAAATGGGATCACTTTAACATGAAACCAATAATGGGTTAAATGGGGAATTGGTTTTGGGAATGAGTTTTGACTTGGCCATGAGTGTTGTGGCTTCTTTTATGAATGAATAGTAACAAAGGTGTTATGCTTAGGTTGGCTTTGGGAACCCTAGGTTGGGATGAGTTTTTTTTAACTATAAATATATCTATAGTTTTTATGCTTCTTATCCGCAACCCATCCAAGTTGAGAACTTAGTGCCGAACACCCCCATTTCAGGGGGGAGGGTGTTTTCCCAACACTACTATGAGGGGCTGGTTATTAGCTCCTTTTATGCTCCCTTTCCTGAATAGACCAAGACTCTTCGGGTAGGCTGTTATGTCCTGAGGTACATTAGAGCCCAAGATTCTTCAGGAAGGTTAGTTGTGGGGGTTGGCCCAGGTGTGTGAAGGTAGGTTGTTCTCGAGAATCTTCAGGATGAGGCCCAGGTGTCTTCAGGCGTGGTAGTAGTTGTTCTTGCCCAGGTGTTTGCGGGTGTGGTTATGCATGGTGGTTGTGGCTGAGGTGTTTGCGGGCGGGATGGTGGTTGTGGCCCGGGTATTTGCGGGTGGGATGTGTGGTTGTGGCCCAGGTGTGTGCGGGTGGGTGTGGCAGTGGGACTACAGTGAGAATGGTGGGATTGGTACGATGTGTAGGATGTCTTCAATAACTAGTGGGAAAGTGGTGCGGGGTACCCAAATGTTGATGTGCTATTACTATACATTACTTGACTTTCATTATTTGGGGAGTGTGCCTTGGTGAGGCTTGGGTGGATAGTTTTCCTTTCTAGGTTCTTTGGTTGTCTCTTTCTCATAGGGCATTATAATGCCTCCTCACTTGTGCATGAGAGTCTTTGGTTTTCCCTATTGAGTATACTTGTATACTCACCCTACATTTATAAAATTGCTTTCAGGTTTCCAGGAGGACTTCAGGGATCGTGTAGGACCGTACTAGCTCGGACCTTGGGGCAGTTTCTATTGTCATTTTCCGTTTTCTTGGTACTTTACCCTTATAATTCTTCTGGCTTGTATCTTTTACTTTTGAACATGAATATGGGAATGGTTTAATTTTTACTTTACCTTTACTTTCAACTTTGGTGTTGTTGGGGTTGCTATCTTATCTCCCGATCCTATAAAAATAAAAAGGGTAATGCATTCCATCTTGTGTGTGATTCTATACCATCGGTGCTGGTCATCACTCCGGGACCTATCGAAGGTGGGTCTCGGGGGCCATTATCTCTCCTTCAACTTAAATAAGTAAGGGTCTGAAAATAGGATGTCCCTTCTCTCCTTTTGGTGAAGGCGGGTCGTGACATTATGTATCATGTTTGAAATAGGAATCATAGTCTACATAGATCTGGTGGAAGGCATTCATGTTGTGAGAGATATGATAATAGAGGCCCGTGGAAGAACTTATGTATATCAGACACCTCTAGATTTCTTCTTCAGGAATATCACCCTTTGAGCGGAGATGAGATGTAATAAGACTTACATCCCAAATATGGGCCCACACTAGGTGAATTCTCAACATGATTTTTGGTACAATCATCATTGATCTCTAAGATGGCATGATTCATGCTCGGTGTGAGAAATAATAGATGGCATTAGATTGAACACATTGCATGGGAGTACATATATAAGGGGCTTATACAATAAATTTACCCCTTTGAGAGGTGTGATTACCCATCTCATGGAGGATATGGTATGGAGATCGGGCCTTAGGAAGGAGTCTAACGTATCCTGGTTATGGTGGGAATCTGAGTTCTTATAGTTCACTTATCCCTTAACCTATTGATAGTATAAGGTGGATAATCACACTTGGAGATATTATTTTTATCCCGGAGGTTTTGGGAATACTATGGACTTATATTGGGATGGATTTCCTTTGGTCGGCACATACACTCTAAGGTTTCCCTCATAATAGGGGACATATTATATTATGTCGGCAATTGGGGATTACACAATAAGGATACCTGATTGGTTTGGTCTTACACTCTGATGTTACCTAATTTGTAGGGGCTTACACTCTGAGGCTTCCCGATTGGTCAAGGATTACACTCTGAGGCTTCTCTATTTGTCGGGGCATACACTCTGAGGCTACCTGATTGGTCGGGGATTACACTTGGAGATTCCATGATTAGTCGATGACACACTCATTCTTTATCTTCTAAAAGATTAAAGCTCTGTACAAAAGCATGACATTATTAAGGTCATATGAGTGCATAACCCTAACTCATCAAGGACACTTCCCTTATAAAATGGGAATGTGGTCGAAGGTTCTCAGTCGGGGCCTGCATGGCATGATTCCAAGTGGGTATTCCGAATGAAGTTGACATGTCATGGGGGATCTGTCTGACATGTTTTAGTTGTTTTATAGGAATGTCCTGATAGTTTACCTAATATATTGGGATATTAGCTTCATAAGGCAGACCCATCCAAGGGTGTTTTCTTGACATTTTTACGACGCCTTGCATGACTCGGGTTGATATTCCTAAGAGCTTCCATATGACAGAAGTGGATATGACCAGGGTCTATCACATGATCAACCGAATTGTCTTGGATAACTTTGCATGATCGAAGTGGACATGTACAAGGTTCTTCGTATAACCAAAGTGGTCATGTTTGGGGTCATGTGCATGATCAAGTGATGTCAGATGATCATCATGACTCGTCTTCGGACGGTTGTATGCCAATTCTTACATGTCATTGGGTCATCACGTGATCATGTTGACATGTCAAAAAATATTTTGTATGATCAAATTACATTGTTTAAGACATCTCCACATTACCATGATGGACAAATCCAAGGCACTTCACATGATCAATAAGACTTTTCCTTGTCTTGTTGTGTGAAAAAGCAGGCATGTTAATGGGTTATTGCAAGATCAACTCGGCTTATCTTGTGACCAATATAGCATGTCCATGGTTTCCCAAGGACATCGTGAGTCCATCAAAGGGTCTCATGATCGTGTGTCCTTGAACCATTGACATGTCAGGGTCTCACAGGCGTGTTTAGGATCTTCCATTTTTTTAAGTGCCACAAATTCACATCCAAATGGATCATACCCTAAGTCTGTATAGGAAATATTTTCGTAGTCGTAGGGATGCATGGACATGGAAGGGTCTTCCCATGAATTGTCCAATGGTTCAAGGCCATGTACATGTTAGGGAATATCCACATGAAGGAGTTATATGAAACTCCATCCTTAATGTAATTTTCATGACCTTAAGAAGGAATTTCGAGAGGTGTTGTGGTCATGTGTAGGGGTTGTGTATCAAAGCCTCTACATGTATGGGTAACAGTAGACACTGCATTGAGAAGAGGTGGGGTGAACATCTCAAGACCTACACCGTGAGGCTGAGTAGGGGTTCCATTTCAATAATCAAGGTGTGACTTCTTAACTCCTTATGGAAAGGAGGTGATGCCCGATCTCCGCCTATACACCGTATGGTCGCATGATTACCATACAAGCATGTGATCTGCAAATGATCATGCAATGGATTCTGTGGATGCTCACTAGGGATGCCATCTGGTGCCACATATCCACATAGGGGCTCTCAGTCGAAGATTATCATTCCACCTTCAGGCATGGAGTTCACATCTAGAAACTCGTGAGTCGTTTCTCACTGAATTCATTGCTTCATTCACAGTGTCATGAGGTGCATGTCTACTGATGTTTGGGTTGTGTGGAGAAGGACCTGTGACACCGCATGACCGAGGTCATGCTTGTACATTATTATATGTTTGAGGACACCATCATGGATATCACCTGATCGAAGGAGTCTGATCAAGGAACGCCCGTGTGATAGGGCTGCCCGAACCTCAACAACCCATCTACTATCTCATGAACTCCATGGTGTCTCATGATGAACTCTGTGAGGCGGTTATCTCTGTGAATATCGCAATACAAAGGGGTGATGGATATTTTTCCAGCTACCATGGTTTCTGGGTGGTGCACCAACCATAGCCAATATGGAGGACTTCTATATTGAGGGATGCACATTTCACATGTGCAGCAACTATTGTTTTGGCTGCCATTGGAGTTGGTGGCCACCATTTTTGAAGTCCAAGGTTTGGTGGGAGGATTGGTGGGAGTTGTTTCAAACTTGACACCTCCCACCATGGCTATTTAAGGAGGGACAAGGGTGCTTCCTCCATCATTAGATTAGAGCCAAGGAAGAGCTCTTTGAGAGAGGGTCGGGAGAGCTTCATGTGATAGAAATCAAAGGGAGGTGTGGGAGGGGTCTTTTGTAATCCTTGTTCTTGTGAAATAAATATTATTTTTCTTCCTATTCTTCTCCTATTATCTCTCATAGTGGTCATAGAACCACAATAAGTGGTATTAGAGGCGGTTTCGGTGAAATGGTGGCAGGTGGTGGAAATTTTTCCAATGGCTGGAAAATTCAAGCTGCCAGGAATCATGTTTTGAAGGCATATTCTGAAATCCTGTGTCAAGATGATTCCAACGGCGCAAACGGCATAAAAAATGGAGCTAAAACGATCTTCCTAGGCTCGGTCAAAGTTTGGTCAAACTTTGGGTGAACAGTGCCCCTTGCTGGAGAAGAAGGTACTGTTCTGGCACCGTCGACTTTTCCGGCGGGTTTCTGGCAGATTCTCTGGCATGCCACGTCATCGCCACGTCATCGTCACGTCATCGGACGATCTCGACCGTTGATACTGTTTTGATCATAACTTGATCAATCAGTATCCGTTTTCAATGATCCATAAGTCAATTCCACCATTTCGGACTGTTCCGGATGCAACGGTGAGCTCCATTTTTTCAAATTCTGCATCAATATTTAACTGAATTGAAATCCAATGGAGGGATCATCCACGGGAGGGATGATCATGTTGACTTCTTAGAACTACTCCATTTGGAAGTCTCGAATGGAAGATATTCTCAATGCTAAGGATCTTTTTGAACCCATTGAGAATGAGGGAGTCAACCCCGATGCCACAAAGTATGCGGAGTGGAAGAATCTAAACAAGAAGACGATCGGCCAAATCTGCCAATGGATTGATCACAGCGTTTACCACCATGTTGTTCAAGATACTGCTACGTATGAACTTTGGACAAAGTTGGAAAATACGTACCATTCAAAGACCGCTAGAAACAAGATCCTCTTATTGAAGCAGTTGATGAATCTTCGACTGCAAAGTGGAAACTCTATGGCCAAACACACCAGTGAGTTCCAAAGCCTGGTGAACCATTTGGTGGCTGCCGGTAAGACTCTAAATGATGAAGATCAGGCGAACCACTTAATCTGCACACTTTTAGATAGCTGGGATATGCTTGTCATCTCACTCAGCAACTTGGAGCCTGGAGGAAAACTTACTATGGCGATGGTAAAGGATGCACTATTCAATGAGGAAGCCCGAAGGAAGGATGCGAGTTTCAACCAGATGCAAGCTCCAGTTCTGGAGAAGCGAGGGAGACAACAAGAAGGAGGTCTTGGGGTAGGAACCAGAGGTCGAAGCAAGAAAAGAGGATGTTCCACATATGGTAGGAGGCCAACATACAAATGCTACCATTGTGGTATGGAGGGACACATGAAGAAGAACTGCCAAAAGTTGTTATAAGAAAAGGGTCAAAGTAACAACCAGCAAAGAAGAAATAAAGATGCGCTTGTGAGCATCACCGGAGAAGTTTTTCTTTGCTCCAAAGATGAAGAAGAGACAAGCATTCATACATCAGGCCAAGACATAGAATGGGTGGTCGATACTGCAGCATCGCACCACGTCACACCACATCATGAGTATTTATTGACTTATCAAGCTGGTGACTTTGGTGCAGTTAAGATGGGGAATACCAGTTTGGCGGAGATTGTTGGCATGGGTGATATCCAAGTCAAGACGAATGTTGGATACACAATCACCCTGAAGGATGTTCGACATGTTCCAAGCCTTCAGCTCAACCTGTTATCAGGTATAGTCTTTGATCGACAAGGCTATGAAAACATCTTCAGCAACGGAGCATGGAAGATGATAAAAGGAGCCATCATCATCACTCGAGGACACATATGTGGTATGTTGTACAAAACTCATGTGAAGATATGTACATACAGCCTCAACACAGTGGAAAGAGATACGTCATCTAATATGTGTCATAGAAGGCTCAGCCACATGAGTTAAAAAGGGTTATCTACCCTAAAAAAAGAATAAGTACATCAGTATTGACAAGGATGCATCACTTGATCCTTGTAAATACTGCTTGTATGGGAAGCATCATAGAGTTTCATTCAATACTGCTTCATCACGGAGATCAGAGTTGTTGGATCTGGTGAACTCTGATGTATGCGGACCCATGGAGGTGGATAAACTCAGAGGTAACAAATGTTTTCTATCCTTTATTGATGATGCATCTCGAAGGGTGTGGGTTTTCTTCTTACGAATTAAGGACCAAGTACTGGAATACTTCAAAATGTTCCACGACATGGTGGAGCGTGAAACTGGAAGGAAGCTAAAGTTTCTTCGTTCAGAAAATGGAGGAGGGTGCACATCCAGAGAATTTGATGCCTATTGCAGGAGTCATGGCATCCAACATGAGAGGACAGTCCCTCGCACCCCACAACACAATGGAGTTTCATAAAGGATGAACAGAACCATCATGGAGAAGGTCAGAAGCATGATGAGTTTGGCAAAGCTCCCTAAGCCATTCTGGGGAGAAGCTGTTCAGGTTGTCTACTGCCTCATCAACCGATCACCGTCAGTCCAGCTGAATTTTGAGATTCCACAGAAGAGATGGTATGTTAAACATCCCTCTTACTCTCATTTACGAGTATTTGGATGTTTGGCATTTGTACATGTATCCAAGGAGCTCAGGAAGAAGCTAGACGGGAGATCTACTCCATGCATCTTCATCGACTATGGAGATGAGGAGTTTGGATACAATCTTTGGGACCCGAAGGAGAAAAAGGTGATCAGAAGTAGAGATGTTGTGTTCCATGAGAACCAGACGATCGAGGACATTCAAAATCCTAGAATGACTCGAAGGGAATGTGTTGAGGAATCAATTCATGATCCAACACCGGTACCAGCACCACCTATCAATGAAGAGGAGGTGGTGTAACAAGACTCATCGGCAGCGGACCAGGAGGCAGTGTAAGAGGATATTGAGAAGGGGGAGACTCAATCATATCCACAAGAAGTTGCAGAACCATCACAGAATCTAGGTGATGTTGTGCCTCTCTAACCTAACATTTCACAGGTTTGAAGATCTTCACGAGGAAGGATTCTATAAAAAAAATATTCATATTCAGAGTACCTGTTGCTGACTGATGAGGGGGATCCAGAAGGATTCCAAGAAGAAGTATCTCATCCTGAAAAACTCATGTGGCTTCATGCAATGGAGGATGAGATGGAGTCTTTGACAAAAAACCAGACATACAATTTGGTGGAACTACCCAAAGGTAATAAGGCACTAACGAACAAATGGGTGTTCAGGCTGAAGAAGGATGGAAGCAAAAGGGAGGTCAAGCACAAAGTTCGATTAGTTGTCAAGGGATTTCTTCAGAAGAAAGGAGTCGACTTTGATGTGATTTTTTCATCCGTGGTGAAGATGGCTTCAATCTGAGTCATTTTCGGATTAGTGGCTAGCTTGGACTTGGAGCTTGAACAGATGGACGTGAAGACATATTTTCTTCATGGTGACCTCTCCAAGGAGATCTACATGAAGCAACCTGATGGATTTGAGGTTTCTGGACAAGAAAACCTCTTCTGCAAATTGAATAAGAGCTTTTATGGACTGAAATAGGCCCCCAGACAGTGGTAGAAGAAGTTTGACACATTCATGGTGAGTCATGGCTACAAGCGGACACAGGCGGACCAGTGTGTTTACATCAAGAGATTTCGGGATGGTAACTTTGTTTCTCTTCTACTTTATGTTGATGACACGTTGATCATTGGGAAGGATGCAGTGAAGACTTTCCAGTTGAAGAAGGAGTTATCCAAGTCGTTTGATATGAAAGACTTGGGTGCAGCTCAACAGATTTTGGGGATGCAGATCATTCGTGATAGAAAGAGGAAGTTGTTATGGCTATCTCAGGAGAAGTATGTTGAACGTGTTCTGAAACGTTTCAACATGGACAAATCCAAACCAGTAATAATTCCACTTCCCGGCCATTTAAAGTTGAGCAGGAGTTCATGCCCATCGTCTAAGGAAGAAATCTAGACGATGAAGATGATACCATACTCCTCGGCAGTTGGAAGCTTGATGTACACTATGGTGAGTACGCGACCTGACAATGCCCATGCAGTGGCAATCATGAGTCATTTTCTCTCCAATCCCCGGAAGCAACATTGGGATATTGTCAAATGGATTCTGAGGTATCTTAAAGGTACCTCAAATTTATGTTTGTGCTACGGGGGATCTGAACCACTCTTGGAGGGCTATACAGATGCAGATATGGCTGGAGATCCTGATAGTAGGAAGTCTACATCAGGATACATCTATACTTTTGCAGGACGAGCTATATCATGGCAATAAAGGTTGCAGAAGTGTGTCGTTTTATCCACGACGGAATCAGAGTACATTGCTGCTTCAGAAGCTGGCAAGGAGATGTTGTGGCTAAAGCGTTTTCTCTAGGAGCTCGGATTCAACTAGAAGGAGTACAAGGTTCATTGTGATAGTCAAAGTGCTTTGTACTTGAGAAAAAACTCCATATACCATTCTCGGACAAAGCACATCGACATTCTCTATCATTGGATACGCAAAGTGATGGATCAACAGCTGTTGCGACTTGTGAAGATCCACACGAAGGAGAACCCGACAGATATGCTGACAAAGGTGGTTGCTCGGGAGAAGCTAGATCTTTGCCGATGCTCCAGCGGATTACAGCTGGAGGGGGAGAATTGATGGATATTTTTCCAGCTTCCATGGTTGGTGGGTGGTGCACCAACCATAGCCACCATGGAGGACTTCTATATTGAGGGCTGCACATTTCACATGTGCAGCAACTATTGTTTTGGCTGCCATTGGAGTTGGTGGCCACCATTTTTGAAGTCCAAGGTTTGGTGGGAGGATTGGTGGGAGTTGTGTCAAACTTGACACCTCCCACCATGGCTATTTAAGGAGGGCCAAGGGTGCTTCCTCCATCATTAGATTCGAGCGAAGGAAGAGCTCTTTGAGAGAGGGCCGGGAGAGCTCCATGTGATAGAAATCAAAGGGAGGTGTGGGAGGGGTCTTTTGTAATCCTTGTTCTTGTGAAATAAAGATTATTTTTCTTCTCATTATTCTCATATTATCTCTGGTAGTGGTCAGAGAACCAAAACAAGGGGCTCTTGGCATCATGAGGTCAAAGTCAGGAATATTATGTTGCATGAGATTCTATTACTCATGTGATCGTATGATCCAAAGGAAGGTCCTGCATTGGGTCTCACAAAAAAATGTGGGGGTGCACACTGGGGATATTCATGCGGAATAAGGCTCTACCAGGCTAGATCGTGAACCTAATGGGGTGTCATGCGATCGTGTGAAAACCTTGCACGAACCAAGCATCGCATGACACTCAGTTTTTCCTGAGACCACTTGATCTTCAAAAATCCATACAGTGGGATCGTGCAATCACCTGAGGATGGTCGTCGGCGCGTCATGTTCTGCCTTTGGTTTTCTTGATGGGAGAGGGGCTTTTATAGGCGAGGTAGGCCCAAGGGTGGTGCCGCCTTCCATGGAGAGGATTCCACATGCACTAACTAAGGCGGTGGAGGCTTTCACGTGATCTTCATTCACGACGTGCTACTGGTGTCCCTGACACTAGATCTCACAGCGGCTCGAGTTTTTCAAAGACATGAAAAAAGTAACAGCTTGTCTTACTGTGATTTGATTTGGGCCACATCTTGATATCCCTGAGGTGGCTGGTTTTCCACAAGCTCAGCTGGACAGGCCATCTTCAGGAGGAAGGCGATGACCGTTTGAATTTTCGCAGCATGGGATCTGCTCATTTCAACCTTTTGATACACAGGATCGACTTAATTCGAATTGGCGAGGTGTTGAATAGACGGCTGAGATCAGAGGGAGGGATGATCAGAAGGTCCAGATTCGATTTTCCACATCCCACATAGAAATCTCATACGTGCCTCCCTATGGTGTATAAGCCAAGATGTGGCGGCAGCTTTATTGAACCCAATCACTTTCTTCCTAGACCTTTGGCCATCAATCCTTTGGCTCATCTATGGGCTTCGGCCAACCAAGTTTTTGGCTCACGCATCCTCCTTTCTCTGCTAGCTAGCCAAGTCTAATTCTGGTTGAGTTGGCCTGGCTAGCTTGTGAAGACCTTATTTTTTGGTTAAGGAAATATCACCACTAAGAATAAAATTCTAAGTTGAGATTAACAAGGGCCAAAGTGGCCCTTTAATCCACACCCCCAAACCTTTATGCATTCCATTCCCAATTAATTTTTGAAAATTATATCAACGTTTTTCAAGTTATTCATACCTCTAAAATCTTCAATGGAAAAGTGTAAGATACAAAAATATGGGTGCTAATAGTGGCTAAGAAGTAGAGATGAGCAAGAGTACAACCTCATGACAAAATGGATACAAATCAACATGGACCATGAGGATCCTAACTATATGGTAGAAAAAGTGTGGGAAACCTCTGACCAAAGGAATAAAAATCCAAATATGAGACATTTTGGTGTGCCCCTTTTCATGGTTTTTCAAGTCCATAGGTCATGGTGGAGGTTTCAACTCGGTCTCTTTCGGGCAAGGGGGCAAGGGAATAAGAGTCCTTCCATTATTGATTTAGAAGAGGGCTCAAAGAGGGGCTCACGAAAGTCCTGGTTTAAGGGGGAAGAGGTATCTTGCACCTGGCCTAAAAAGAACTGGAGGAGCTTCACCCAAGGGGTATAGGCCTGCACGAGCTGAAAATTCCTTGGGAAATGGACCACCAAGGCAACAAAACTTGGCTGAGAATTATTCTAAGCACCCTGGGTCTCCTCTGGTGTCCTTGGAGGAGTCTCACAAGGGTCCCTTATTGAAGAAAGGGACCTCGCACGGGTAGTTGCTTGTAAGGGGAGAATGGATCCTAATACAAGTGTCTTGTGATTTGGACCCTGAAGGGAATTTAATCTTACTTATCCACCATAATTCCATCCTATCTTGGGTTTTAGAAAGTCACCTAGAGAATATTTAGAGACCTAGATGAAGGGGCTATGTGGATGGAGCTTGGGGATTCTTATGATTTTTTTCAGTTGTTCAATTGAGGAGCTCAAAGTTCCTATTTATAGGAAAATAGGGGACCTTAGTCGAAGGAGGCTTCCCGCATAGGTCCATGCCGCAGGTCTCTGGCACAGGTGTCCCACGCGGGGGTGTCCTGCCCTTTGATGTTGCATAGGGGAAGTTGGGTGGGCCTTCTAATTCACATGGGTGTGCATGTGGATGAAAACTTCATGCAAATCCCTTTGGTTCTAGTTGGTGTTCTTTGGTGATTGAACATGCTTGTGGTATGCTTTATAAACTTTTCACTCCACTTAAAAAAAGAGTGTCGAAAACTTTAGAACCCAGTTCTTCTTAGCGGTAACACCTGCTCCTTCCATTGAATAGTAGTGAAAGCACTCACCCCCTTTGAACAACAATAGTATCATATGACTCTATAGTAATAGGTTCTTGATCTTCTCATGGTAGTGACATCAGATGCATTCTACCATCAATTGTAAACTCTACAACCATGAGTTATAATTGTTTTAACATGCTTTATATTTTTATTTAATTTTTCAATTGTTTTTGTAACGCCCTGACCCCAGCTACCCAGAGTCGATGCATTACTTCGTAACATTGGCATGATCACAAAAGATCAAGTCTCGAAAGACCGATTAGTTTAGTAGCCTTGGAAACACTAGATACATTCGTAAACGTTACATTACATCATAAAGTGAAAAACTACAATAACAAAGTATCCATAGTCCACACTCATATCCTCACTGACTATCCTTGCAAGTCAGTCATAATACACTTCTTCACATCCTGGAAAATATTTAAACATTGAAAGGGGTGAGCTCAGATGCTCAGTAAGGATAACAATATTGCGGAAGCTTTTATAAGAAAACATAATCATTTAAGGCAATTTATAACTAAAACAAAAGCCTTATTGAACTTGAACTTCAGCATAATATGGAAAAAGTAAAATAAAATAATGCCATTACTTACTCACATGGATATTCTACTAGACGAATAATCACATGAAATATCAATAACCACTTTCATAATGAGGGAATGTATAATGCCGGACATTCTGAAACATTTTGTCAAGGCCTCGGCCAAGACGTCTAAAATGATTAAGGCCTCGGCCAAAACCATAAATCAAATTGGGAAAGGGCATCGGCCAATTCCACGTCTAGTTGTCTCATGAGACCTACCGATGCATCGAGGAGCTATAGCGGGCTCCACCCGTCACTTATTAAGTCCAATACATTCCTCATATGAATAGGTTTAAACATATCATAAACCATAACATAATCGTATCACATAAAACATGCATAAAGGAGACATAACATTTCCACATTTCAATCACAAGATATCAATACAAAACGTTGATATAATAAAAATGCTTTCAAAACCATTTTCAATACCAAAATAAAAGAAAGGTAAAACATTGTATTTATTTTTCATTTAAAAAAAATGGCTTGTAGAGGAAGCCGAAATTCAAATAATGGTCACGGCGGCGGAGAAGTCGTTGTCGCCGCATAAGTATGGAAAGAAAAACATTCCCTTTTGTCGTTTAGCAAAACGCTTCGTATAGAAAGATTCTTTTTGAATAAACGTAAAAGTCAAAGGGGTTTATACCCCGTATAAAATAAAGTTGTGTATAAAACCAAATATGCCTCAATGAAAGGATATTGAGACGAAGTCCTTAAAAAGATAATTTTTAAAATAAAAGAGATCTACTATGTGTATTAACTATAAGTACACATAAATAAAGTACAAATACAAGATATGACATAATAATATAATGACATAATTTGAAAGTAGGAGATTAACCCAAAGAATGGAAATTGGGTTAAGAAATTCCCTTACAAATATCATTTAAATAAAATATATCTATTATGTGTATTCACTATAATTACACATAAAGAAAGTACAAATACAAGATATGACACAACAATATCATGACATAATTTGAAAGTAGGAGATTAACCCAAAGAATAGAAATTGGGTTAAGAAGTTTCCTTACCTCTTGTCTGACTTGACTCAACCGTTCTTTAACCTCCTGAATAATAAACTAGAGTTAATATATACCTTATTAAGAACCATTTTCAATTTCATTATCCTTATTATATCACTTATTACAATGATATGAACATTATGTAATTAATTAAGTTAATAACGGTCGTTTTGTCGATCTTTGGAACTTGAGTCAACAATAAGCTTCTTATAATTACAAGTTGTTTATGTGGTGAAATATCCATTATATCCAGAATTATATTAATGATTTAGATGTCATATATATCTTATATATCCAGTATATACATTCATTTGTAATATTACGTAACATTTAGAGGTAAGAAATGAAATGCACCGTTCATGGAGACGGTAAGCCGTACGTACGCATGAACGCTACTTTCATTTCAATTTCATATTTAATGGAACTAAATCATAATGATATAAATGTATAATATAATTCCAGTATAATATAGTGTATAATACCATTTACTCCATCCTTTATACATCCCACATATGGCATTAACGATTTAAATCACTTTGAGGGGGCGGTAGTCCGCACTTCCTAAAATGAAATTATCGCGTTTTACCCATAATGGAAATCATAAAGTATGACATAAATGAGAAATACAGAAGCATAAGTAAAACATAAACAAATTATAAATCATATATAAAAATAGTGACATCTTAATGGCCACCTTTGAAGGTGTTATATGAGTGTTGAACAATCATCGTTTCGTGAGGCAGAAATTCGCCATCCACAGAAACCGTATGTTCCTTAACCATTAGACGAAGGTGTGTGTAAGTGTAAACCAAATCCTTATCATAACAACATCCTAGTATATTGTAGGTACTGGTGTTGTTACAAAAGAATGGAATGAAAAGAGTTTAGGGGGTTGGAGAAGAAAAATAAAACAAAACAACATTAGAAAAGACATTACCTCAAAATCGGGTAACTCTTTTTGATTTGAGCCAAAGGCTTCCTTGGGAAGAGTTCTGCCCAAAGTGAGGCTTCTATGAGTAAGGGAGGAATGTTGGGAGAGTATTTGGGCAGAGGTTGGCCGAGCCAAATGGCTTGAAAGTGTAAATGAGGTGGGAGAGGTGGGGGCCTTTTATAAGTGGAGAGGAGGGGCTCTTTTGGAAAGATTGAAATGTTACATTATTTCACAATGCTTTTCGGATTCTAAAGGTCCCACACTTATATAATTCGAGGATAAGGTGATAAGGGTTCGAAATCTCCTCATCCAATTGTCTTTGGACAAGTGTAAGCCTTGGATTTTGCATTATCTTCCCATTTTATTTAAATCGTTAAATAATGAGGTCATCACTACATCATCATGATGTCATAAATAATTTAATTTATTTAATGTCTAAAAATTATAAAAAAAATACTATGATGTAGGAAATCTTTTTATCTTTCTAATTAATATTTATAATCAAAATTTGGACTTGTGTAACCCCTCGTAAAAATTGTTTTAGTAAAACAACTCATGTTTGTGTCATTTTTTACTTTAACATTAAATAAAAGGTATTTATGTCATTTTCCAACTAAAGTGGCTCCATGGGGTCCCCAAGTTGACCCATGGGTTGTCTTGGTCGGCCATGACTCATCCAATAGGAGTAGGACAAGTGTCATTCTCATCTCATATTATAAAAATATTGTTTTTACCTTAAACTACACTAATTAACTCTAATCGCGATTAAGAACTTAAAAGTTACTATTCACCAAAAAATTATTTTAATCTCATTGAACAACATTTTACTTCTTAATGACAACCATGTATGTCGGATTTTTGAAAATCAAATCACAGAAGTGGTAATATTTCATTTAAACGAAAAATCAGTTATTTAACAACCACTTAGTGGTTTCACTATTCATCAAAAATTGAAGTTTTTCAGAATAAGGCCAAAATTTCACCCTAAGCTATAATTGATATTCCGAATTCAAAAATGATGTCTATTTTACAAAATTCCAAACATAAAAGTTGAATTAATTAATTTTACAATTAATTCCCGCTGTTACGACAAATAGCGTGTTTTTAAGAAACAATTTATATCAAAAGATTGGCAATTGTTTATGTCCATTTTCAATGTTAAATTAATTCTAATGACCACCATTGGATAAAATGGTAAAAATATATTCTAATTATACTTTAAAACCACTAAATAGTATAATTTATGACAATTAATTATTTTGATTAAAAAAGTTGTTTTAAGTATTTTCCACTATTCATAAAAAATTGGAAGTTCTCAGAAAGTTACAAAAAATTCAACTTAGGATAATTTCGATATTACGAATACAAAAATGAAGTCCATTTTGAAATATAAAATTTCTATAATTTTAAAAGGTGGTTATTACTATTCATAACGGCTACTTTGATTAGTTGCGGTGTGTTAGAATTCGAACTTGCGTACAATGCAAGCTATTGCATTATTGAAAGAGAGGCGTATCGTAGAAGCTCGGGGTGTTACATTCTCCCCTCCTTCAATAAATTGCGTCCTCGCAATTTGAAATTTTTCTTGGAAAATAAAAGGTTGAAAAGAGAAAATACCTTTGAGGAAAACCCACATCGGAAATAAGGTTAATAAATATATAACATTAAAAGAAAGCAGGATAAGTACAAAGGTCACCCGATATAGCCCATTATAGGATTCTATGAAAATATGGATATGGAGGAGAAACAAACCATCAAGGTCTGATGGGGAGTTATAGAAAACAGGATTAGGAGAAAGTTTAACCACAAGAAAATCACAAAATTGTGATTGGTTAAACGGTCATTGAATCCCTAGTTGGAAAAGTTAACCGACAACATTTTTGTTTTAAGTTACCTTTTATAATGTTGAGGATTTTATTTAGGAGATTTACTAAGAACGTAAGGGAATATACATACTTGTTATGTATACTTTCATTTATTAATGAATTTTTACCACAAACCCATCCTTTACTCCAAATGGTAACAGAACTCAAAAATATTCTATTTATCCTAATTGTATAAGGTACCAAAGGTTAACACATATCATTTAGATTAGTAAAATTATTTTGTAATAACCAGGGACTTCCTGTAGGCTAGTGGTAGGAAATAAAGGCCTGTCGCACTTTGATTGTGGGTTCGATTCCTACAGCTTTGTCCGACGCGACGGTTTATGCCCCACCCTGCAGGTTGTCCTTTTCCTAAAACTATAGTATTATAATACTCCAAAAATAATCTTCATAAATTTTTTAACATTAAACCATACTATCCAAAAATCAACTTAATCCACTCCAACCTTTATAGTTATCCAAAATACCTTCATCCAGACTTTCTCTAAAAGGTCTCTAAATTCCAAAATCAATTGTAACATCAGATTCCCCAAACAAAGAAAAGTTTCTCTTATTGTCACATACTAAAAATATGATTACCTTAATCATATTAAAACCTTACTGAAATCAAAAAGTACTGCAGTACAATCCATATATATATATTACATTATTCTTATAACCAGAATATAATCCTTGAGTCCAAAAGCACCAATACATTAGTTATTCTGCTTCAACTGTAGTAACAGCATAAGATTGTCCTTGATCCCTTGGCCTTTTCTGAGGTAAGTTTCCCTGACGCTTAGGACATTCATTTGCATAATGACCCATTTCTCTACAATTGTAGCATTCAACTTTGACAGCCTCTTTCTTTCCCTTGCAATCACGAGCCTGGTGACCCTTTTCTCCACATTTATAACAAACTCCCATTCCTTTTAGGCAAGTACCAGGGTGATTCTTCCCACAATTATCACATAATGGAAAATCCTTCTTTCCCTTTTTCCCTTTATCTGTCTCTTGTTCCACCGTTCTCTTCTTCTCTTGCTTTACTTTGTTGTCATAAGACTTAGAGAATTCCTTTTCTGTCTTGATAGCACATGAGACTATATCTTCGTATGTTGAGAAAGATTGTGACACTAGAGCTCGACGGAGAAATGGTTTTAACCCATCAAAGAAACGATCAATCTTACTTCTTGGGTTACGTATATAATCTGCAGCATGCCTCGCTAACCTTGTAAAGTTAGCCTCATACTTTGCGACATTCTCATCCTCCTTTTGTCTCAGACTCAAAAATTGCCTTTCCATATCCGCTCGATGGTCTCGAGGAAAGTATTTTTCTAAGAACAGCTCTTTGAACTCCTGCCATTCCATGTTTGTTAATTCATCATCTTCCTTTGTGTTTTGAATTAGTGACCACCATTGATCGGCATCTCCAGTGAGGCGGTAAACTGCCATGACAACCTTCTCCCTTTCACTACTCCCCAAGGCATGGAATATTTTCTCTAAGGAATTTATCCATTGCTCAGCTACTATAGGATTTGTACTCCCATTGAAGGTTGGTGGTTGTTGCCTCATGAAGCGGTCTAACATTGATCCTCCACGTTGCGGATCAGGGTGCTCCATACGAGTAAGGTTATTATTCATAACCTGAGTGAGTTGTCCCAGTATGGTAATAAGTTGATCAGCACCAGTTGTATCTCCAGATCCACAATAATTATCTTGATTAGGAGGGCAATCCCTACACGGAGTTCGTGCATTGATACGGTTTCCATTTCTTCCACTAGGCGCCATTTCTAAACAATGGCATAAACTAGATTAGTTTATGAATCAAAATACATAATCCCATACTTATAAAACACTTAACATAAATTGAACTATTTATGGATATAATCCATAATCATAAAAAGAAATGTTTTCTTTGAGGAAGTATATACTCATAACCCTTCATAGTGGTTTGTAAATAAAATGAGAATTATCCTAAGCATATCCCCCGGGAGTGTCGTAACCAAGAGTGCAGCAAGGCCCGTTGTCGTGCACCAGTTCCCGTTCGAGTCTAGCTCAAAGCGGTGTTTTCAAGTTTTACCCCTAGGTACATCTGTGCCAGAGCCGCCTCTACCTGCTCGTATCCAGACAGGGATGTATTGCTCGGAAAACTCATAACATCTCTATAATACCAAAATTCTAGGAAGTTCTTCTATACTAATCCTCAAAGTTCATCTTAGGTCTACGTGCTCTAATCAGAGTTTATCTAAATCTAGCTTCCAAGGTTTGTACTAAACTGCCTCTGATACCAACTGTAACGCCCCGACCCTAGCTACCCAGAGTCGGTGCATTACTTCGTAACATTGGCATGATCACAAAAGATCAAGTCTCGAAAGACGGATTAGTTTAGTAGCCTTGGAAACACTAGATACATTCGTAAACGTTACATTACATCATAAAGTGAAAAACTACAATAACAAAGTCTCCATAGTCCACACTCATATCCTCACTGACTATCCTTGCAAGTCAGTCATAATACACTTCTTCACATCCTGGAAAATATTTAAACATTGAAAGGGGTGAGCTCAGATGCTCAGTAAGGATAAAAATATTGCGGAAGCTTTTATAAGAAAACATAATCATTTAAGGCAATGTATAACTAAAACAAAAGCCTTATTGAACTTGAACTTCAGCATAATATGGCAAAAGTAAAATAAAATAATGCCATTACTTACTCACATGGATATTCTACTAGACGAATAATCACATGAAATATTAATAACCACTTTCATAATGAGGGAATGTATAATGCCGAACATTCTGAAACATTTTGTCAAGGCCTCGGCCAAGACGTCTAAAATGATTAAGGCCTCGGCCAAAACCATAAATCAAATTGGGAAAGGGCCTCGGCCAATTCCACGTCTAGTTGTCTCATGAGACCTACCGATGCATCGAGGAGCTATAGCGGGCTCCACCCGTCACTTATTAAGTCCAATACATTCCTCATATGAATAGGTTTAAACATATCATAAACCATAACATAATCGTATCACATAAAACATGCATAAAGGAGACATAACATTTCCACATTTCAATCACAAGATATCAATACAAAACGTTGATATAATAAAAATGCTTTCAAAACCATTTTCAATACCAAAATAAAAGAAAGGTAAAACATTGTATTTATTTTTCATTTAAAAAAATGGCTTGTAGAGGAAGACGAAATTCAAATAATGGTCACGGCGGCGGAGAAGTCGTTGTCGCCGCATAAGTATGGAAATAAAAACATTCCCTTTTGTCGTTTAGCAAAACGCTTCGTATAGAAAGATTCTTTTTGAATAAACGTAAAAGTCAAAGGGGTTTATACCCCGTATAAAATAAAGTTGTGTATAAAACCAAATATGACTCAATGAAAGGATATTGAGACGAAGTCCTTAAAAAGATCATTTTTAAAATAAAAGAGATCTACTATGTGTATTAACTATAAGTACACATAAATAAAGTACAAATACAAGATATGACATAATAATATAATGACATAATTTGAAAGTAGGAGATTAACCCAAAGAATGGAAATTGGGTTAAGAAATTCCCTTACAAATATCATTTAAATAAAATATATCTATTATGTGTATTCACTATAATTACACATAAAGAAAGTACAAATACAAGATATGACACAACAATATCATGACATAATTTGAAAGTAGGAGATTAACCCAAAGAATAGAAATTGGGTTAAGAAGTTTCCTTACCTCTTGTATGACTTGACTCAACCGTTCTTTAACCTCCTGAATAATAAACTAGAGTTAATATATACCTTATTAATAACCATTTTCAATTTCATTATCCTTATTATATCACTTATTACAATGATATGAACATTATGTAATTATTTAAGTTAATAACGGTCGTTTTGTCGATCTTTGGAACTTGAGTCAACAATAAGCTTCTTATAATTACAAGTTGTTTATGTGGTGAAATATCCATTATATCCAGAATTATATTAATGATTTAGATGTCATATATATCTTATATATCCAGTATATACATTCATTTGTAATATTACGTAACATTTAGAGGTAAGAAATGAAATGCACCGTTCATGGAGACGGTAAGCCGTACGTACGCATGAACGCTACTTTCATTTCAATTTCATATTTAATGGAACTAAATCATAATGATATAAATGTATAATATAATTCCAGTATAATATAGTGTATAATACCATTTACTCCATCCTTTATACATCCCACATATGGCATTAACGATTCAAATCACTTTGAGGGGGCGGTAGTCCGCACTTCCTAAAATGAAATTATCGCGTTTTACCCATAATGGAAATCATAAAGTATGACATAAATGAGAAATACAGAAGCATAAGTAAAACATAAACAAATTATAAATCATATATAAAAATAGTGACATCTTAATGGCCACCTTTGAAGGTGTTATATGAGTGTTGAACAATCATCGTTTCGTGAGGCAGAAATTCGCCATCCACAGAAACCGTATGTTCCTTAACCATTAGACGAAGGTGTGTGTAAGTGTAAACCAAATCCTTATCATAACAACATCCTAGTATATTGTAGGTACTGGTGTTGTTACAAAAGAATGGAATGAAAAGAGTTTAGGGGGTTGGAGAAGAAAAATAAAACAAAACAACATTAGAAAAGACATTACCTCAAAATCGGGTAACTCTTTTTGATTTGAGCCAAAGGCTTCCTTGGGAAGAGTTCTGCCCAAAGTGAGGCTTCTATGAGTAAGGGAGGAATGTTGGGAGAGTATTTGGGCAGAGGTTGGCCGAGAAAAATGGCTTGAAAGTGTAAATGAGGTGGGAGAGGTGGGGGCCTTTTATAAGTGGAGAGGAGGGGCTCTTTTGGAAAGATTGAAATGTTACATTATTTCACAATGCTTTTCGGATTCTAAAGGTCCCACACTTATATAATTCGAGGCTACGGTGATAAGGGTTCGAAATATCCTCATCCAATTGGCTTTGGACAAGTGTAAGACTTGGATTTTGCATTATCTTCCCATTTTATTTAAATCGTTAAATAATGAGGTCATCACTACATCATCATGATGTCATAAATAATTTAATTTATTTAATGTCTAAAAATTATAAAAAAAATACTATGATGTAGGATATCTTTTTAGCTTTCTAATGAATATTTATAATCAAAATTTGGACTTGTTTAACCCCTCGTAAAAATTGTTTTAGTAAAACAACTCATGTTTGTGTCATTTTTTACTTTAACATTAAATAAAAGGTATTTATGTCATTTTCCAACTAAAGTGGCTCCATGGGGTCCCCAAGTTGACCCATGGGTTGTCTTGGTCGGCCATGACTCATCCAATAGGAGTAGGACAAGTTTCATTCTCATCTCATATTATAAAAATATTGTTTTTACCTTAAACTACACTAATTAACTCTAATCGCGATTAAGAACTTAAAAGTTACTATTCACCAAAAAATTATTTTAATCTCATTGAACCACATTTTACTTCTTAATGACAACCATGTATGTCGGATTTTTGAAAATCAAATCACAGAAGTGGTAATATTTCATTTAAACGAAAAATCAGTTATTTAACAACCACTTAGTGGTTTCACTATTCATCAAAAATTGAAGTTTTTCAGAATAAGGCCAAAATTTCACCCTAAGCTATAATTGATATTCCGAATTCAAAAATTATGTCTATTTTACAAAATTACAAACATAAAAGTTGCATTAATTAATTTTACAATTAATTCCCGCTGTTACGACAAATAGCGTGTTTTTAAGAAACAATTTATATCAAAAGATTGGCAATTGTTTATGTCCATTTTCAATGTTAAATTAATTCTAATGACCACCATTGGATAAAATGGTAAAAATATATTCTAATTATACTTTAAAACCACTAAATAGTATAATTTATGACAATTAATTATTTTGATTAAAAAAGTTGTTTTAAGTATTTTCCACTATTCATAAAAAATTGGAAGTTCTCAGAAAGTTACAAAAAATTCAACTTAGGATAATTTCGATATTATAAATACAAAAATGAAGTCCATTTTGAAATATAAAATTTCTATAATTTTAAAAGGTGGTTATTACTATTCATAACGGCTACTTTGATTAGTTGCGGTGTGTTAGAATTCGAACTTGCGTACAATGCAAGCTATTGCATTATTGAAAGAGATGCGTGTCGTAGAAGCTCGGGGTGTTACAGTTTTAACCTTATATAAAATATTTAAATTGATATTTTAATTTATAAATAATTATGTCTATTAAAAATATTAATGGTTTGATTGATTAATTATTTTTTGTACAAATTCCTTATTCAAAAACACATGCAATATATATGTTACAGTGATCTGTTTTAATTAGTTTGTTTTAATTCAAATATATATATATATATATATATATATATATTCTAACAACTATATTAAAAATTTTATGATGAATAAATATCAAGGGAAATATTTTTTTAATTGTTGAGTTGTGGGTTATTTATTTTATGATATACTTTTATAATTTTTGAAATATTGAATTACTATAAGGTTTTCATAATGGTTATTATGGTTTTATTTATTTAAGAAACTCTCATATGCTCTAAAAATCATATTGTAAGTTGTTTTAATGAGTTCAATACATTAATTAGAGTGTTCCAAACTATTACTTGAATACATGTGATGTTTAAACAACTAATGGTAGTGTGTTTGTATTTCTATTATTTTACTGCTCCTTGGTGTGAAGTGGTTATAAGAAACTCCTATGAAATTATAATTAAAGAGGGGGATGATCATTGGTGATTTGTCTATAAATAAAGGTCGATGCATACAATGTGAAACATAACTAATACATACTAAAGTACTGAGATCTTATGTGATTAGTGTTTCATGGGTGCAATCAAAAAAGAACTTCAATGTTCAACTCTTTAGTGCTGAAGTGGTAAAAGATATACAAGCTACATCAACTTCCACAGGATTTTTTTTTACGTTTTTAAGAAAAAAAAATTTCCATAAAACGCTTAGGGAAAAAATATTTTTAAAAATTCACCTCAAAAGCGGCATCTCGGATGTCGTCTTTGCATTTCGAGGGCAAGGCGGCATCCGCGATGCCGCCTTTGCGCTTGTAAAGACCCGTAAAATTCAAGGGAAATTTTTTCTTAATTTTCTTTAGAATTTTACAAGAGCGCGGTTTCAGACGGCACCTGATTCCGAGGCCCGGAGTGCCCGGAATCAATTTCCGAAGTTTGGCTCGGGTACGTTCAGTGAACGAACGAGCGGGAATTCCTAACTTTTGATCCGGTGCTCGGAATTGAAATCCGAGGACACCGATGAACTCGTAGCGCCGATATTCGCTTAAGGAGACCTTTCCCGAAGTTGCGTTTACACGAGGGGAGTTGTAAAAATAAAATTGTGAATGTTAAAATAAAAATTTAACTTCAATTTTTATTTTTATCTTCCTTAAGTGTTTTTATCCTTTGGGTGGAAGTTGGGTGACAACCCAACTTCCCTTGGGAGGTTAAGTGGGTGGTGGGGCCCACACGAACCCCACCCCTTCATATCCTCTAACCCCCCCAACTCACAATTAATGATGTAAACTTAGGTTATAACTTATGTCATTAATAAGTGAGTTTAATTTAAGTTTTGAAATTCAAACTCTTGAATTTCAAAAGACTTAAGTTGTGTTGTGTTAAGTTGTAAGGTCATGCTTTAATTTTAATAAACTTAAGTTATAACTTAAGTTTTAATTGTTGGGAATTAAATGAAGAGGTTTGAATTTCAAACCTTTGAAATTCCAAACCCTTCTATTTAATTCAGTTTTTAGTTTCCTTTGCGGGTTGGCGTTTGTTGTGCGGAGAGGAAAAGAGGGAGGCTTCTTGTGAGTTCTTCCTCCACGACGAAGAACGCGGCGTCCTTCTTCCACGACGTCGGACTGCAACGCGTTGGATTTCCTCCACGACGCCGCAACGCATCCTCTCCGCGACGTGCTTTCCGCGGCGAACCTACGTCCGACGCCGCAAGGCACTTTCCGCGACGTGCCTCTCGCGGCGAACCCACGTCCGTCTACCGCGACGCCATAACCGCGATGCCGACGACGTCTTCTTCCGTGACGTCCGACCTCCGCGACGCTCGTCCTTCGCGGATCGTTGATGAGATCCGCGAGCTTCCTTCGAGGTAGGGGTTGTTGAATATTGTTAATTTATTCCATTTCTTGCTCGTGGATCGCATGTCTACGTGAGGATTTTGAATATTTTATATAAGTGTTTTTGTTAACGCGAGGGGGGCCGGACCGCACGAATACGGCCGAAACCCCCTCCATCGTCCTTGTTTATATTTGCGGATGGAAGTAAGTGGCGTGGTGCCGTCGCACCACGCGGATGATCGTACTTTATTTTACGCGGCGCCGTCGCGCCACGCCGAGGTAGAATCTTCAAGAACGCGACGCCGTCGCGCCGCGTTGAAAGGAATCAAGGCACGACGAAAGGGGCGCGGTGCCGTCGCACCGCGCCGGACGACGAACATCGCGGCTGGTTCCGGGCCGCGGCGGGACGAGGAGACCGCGGCCGGTTCCGGGCCGCGGCGGAAGAGAAGACCGGCGGCCGGGCCGCCGGCGTCGGAAGCTGAAAGGGGGACCGGAATTTCCGGTCCCGTTAGAAAAAACCGGCCGGCCAGCTGGCCGGCCGGATATCTTTAAAACCGGGGGAATTAATCCCCCGGCCACCTAATATAAAACCCCCCCTCTTTAAGAGGGGGGGCGGTTCTTTGAAGGGAGGGGGGCAGCCGGCCCCCCGGATCCGCACCAGCAGGCCCCCCACGTGGGGGGGGGCGCTTTTATAAAATAATGGCGCGGCATAGCCGCGCCGCCTTTTGAAAACCGCGGGGGTTTGATCCCCCCCGCGCGACCTCCTTGCGGCGACAAGCCGCCCCACGTGCGGCCCCTCGCGGCGCCAGGCCGCCGCGCCGCCTCCGCGCGCCTCCGCGCGCCGCCGCCGGCCGCCGCGCCGTCGCCGGCCGCCGCCGCCGACCAGGGGGGGGTCGGGCCGGGTCGGCCCGGACCCGGACCCCCCCGTTTCGAACCAGAATCGGTTTTTGGCCCATAACTTGAGCCTCGGACCTCCGAATGACGAACCGTCTGCGGCAACGCGATCCTTGGATCGAGACGGTCGTTTCGGTATATCGCACTCAAAGTTTCGGGTTACTTTGAGTTCGGCCGGGTTGGTTCGTTCACGAAACCAACCGGGCCTTCGGAGCGGAAACGCTCATATCTTGAGCTACGAACGTCCGATTGACGCGCCGTAAGTCGCGTTGTGTTCCTCTTAATGAGACGGATCTTTTGGCATACTCCACCCGAGGTTTGGACACAGGTGGAGTACGACCGGGTTGGTTCGTTCACGAAACCAACCGGGCCCTCGGAGCGGAAACGCTCATATCTTGAGTTCCGGACGTCCGATTGACGTGCCGTCGATTTTGATGGAATCCTCTAAGTGAGACGGATCTTTTGGCATACTCCGCCCGAGGTTTGGACGCAGGTGGAGTACGGTCGGGTTGGTTTTGCCTTAAAAACCAACCGGGCCCCGGGAACGAAAATGCCAATAACTCTCAGACCGGACGTCCGATCGACGCGCCGTCTGTTGCGTTGAGTTCCTGTTGACGATACGGAACTTTTGGATACATCAACTCTGGTCTTTGTGACAGTTGATGTATCAGCCTCTCGGCTCGTGGAGCGGACCCTCCGAACGAGCTTGCTGTGTGCGGGAACCCTAGTGCTGGCTGCGACTGTTACTGTGACGACTACTACTACTGCTACTGTGACTGCGACGACGACAGTACAGAGATCCTGTGTGGATTCGACGCCGACGACTACAGCACTCAGCGATCCTACGTGGAACAGTGCTACCGAACCTGTGTGAGCTGAATCTTCTGTTTACCTTGGGCGGTGTAGCGCTTGGGTGTAGCGGCGGACCCGTGGTACTTGACAGTGGTGGTGCGCTTGGATGCAGCAGCAGACCCTTGGCGGTGGAGCGCTTGGTTGTAGCGGCGGACCCGCGATACTCTACGGAGTGTGTGCGCTTGGTTGTAGCGACAGACCCGCGACGGTGGAGACGTGCGTGCGGAGTACGGAGACCGTGTAGATGACTGAGACCTGACGACTGCTTGACCAACTCGACTTGGAGTGAGTCGACTAGCCCAGTGGACGGAGCGCCCGGTATTTGGCGGCAGACCCACGGCGGACGGAGCGACTGGTAGTTGGCAGCAAACCCGCGGTACTCGACAGGAGGAGTACCTCAGTAGGCTATTTGGGTGAGCGCCCGGTATTTGGCAGCAGACCCTCAGCGGACGGAGCGCCCGGTAGTTGGCAGCAGACCCGCGGTACTCGACAGGAGGAGTACTTCAGCAGTCTTAGGTTAGTGAGCAGTACCTCGGAGTCGTGACAGGACTACTGCACACTTCAGAGACGGGGCTCTTCAGCAGCTACGGTTTCGATAATAAAAATCCTGGTTTGAGCTGAGTCAATGATCTTTGTGTTTCCTCATGATTGAGATGGACCGCTTGATAACTTAGGTATATGTATGGGCATATACCTGGGTAATAGTTATCCGTTGATTTCATAAACTTGTTATAAACCGTGTGGACTTGTACTGTTATCCTATGTGGATTTTACTGTTTACTCTTCTTTGTGGATTGGATTGTTCTTGGGCTCGTGTTGGAGCCGAACGGAAATTGGTGACATAGGTATATGTATGGGCATATACCTAATCAATACTGGATGTTACTTCGTGATTGTTACTTTTCTTCGTGGTTTATCCTTTGTGGATTTGAGAGACCTTCAGGGGTCTCGGGGTCCCTACTGAGTAGCTTATACTCACCCCTGCACGGGCTTTGCCCGCACTTCGTTGTGTTGGTTGCAGACGACGGACAGCGCTGACTGTGGATGAGGCTTTCGGAGTAGGTCGGTACCCGGAGGAGGACCACTGAGCGGGACGTGCTCGGAGCGGACAATTGGACCCGAGGAGTTGTGAGCTATCTGTACCTACCCTTCAGGTAGGATCCGTGGTGGATGATCCAGGAGCTGAGCCACCTGTACCTACCCTTCAGGTAGGAATCTAGGAGGACGTCCCAGGAGCCGCTTGTACTTTCAGTTGCTGTTTTCCCTTTCGAGTTGTACTTTACTTTCAGTTGGGCTTGTATTCCGGCCCCTTTACTTCAGCACAGTTATTCTAGTTTTGTGTACTGCTTTACTTCCGCTTGTTACTCTGAGGTGCTTGTTTACTTTATTAAGGCAATGCCTTCCCTTTTTACTGGGATTTTACGCCTTGGTGCTAGTCGCCAGCCCCTGGCCTATGGAAGGCGGGCTTGGGGTAGTCACGGCACGGGCCCCGAGGGCGGGTCCTGACAAATTGGTATCAGAGGAGTTCGGTTCTACCGCAAACTCTGATCTTTTCTATGTGAAGCAATAATGTTTAGTGTATTGAGTGTGGTTATCAGTCCAGGGAGTCCAGTGTTGGTGCGGCGGCCGACGTATCCAGACACCAGGACCCTGACTTCTGATTTCCGACTTAATGCACGAGAACATTGATTGCGTGTGTGTTTCCCAAAAGGTTTAAAGTCAGCTCAAACCAGGTCAGCTCACCAGGTATAAATTGTTGACCGTGACACAACTGTTCAGGATGTCACCATGCAGATAGTTAGCTGGAGTTCCGAGAGAGTTCTCGATGATGGCCCACCGAGCAGCGAGACTCCGGTGCAGGGCCCTTTTTCAGTGTTGGCACCTTCGGGTGGTGTACCAGCAGCACCACCACCCGTTAGGAAGCAGATGCCACTAGCTGACGGTGCACGCTAGCAGAGCGCGATGCACGAGTTCCAGCAGTAGAGGCCTCTGAGGATACGAGGCGAGACAAATTTCCCAGGCAGCAGTGGACTGGATGGAGGCGGTTGCTAGAGTTCTACGCCTAGCTTGGATACTAGTAGAGCGGATGATGATCTTATCTCTTGGTGCTTCCAGTGAGAGACCATGAGGTTGGTCCTTATAGTAATGAGGCTTCGGTACGCGAACCGATGCCTGGGATAGTACCTACGGGTAGTGCGCCAGCTATGTCACTACCTGTTGGTCAGTAGACACTACCGGCGGTACCGGTAGCAGAGACTCACAGGCTTAGTGCCTTACATATGTTTTAGCACCAGATATCCCTCAAGTTTCGAGGTGAGCCTGACTCGTAGGCGGCTGAGGACTGGCTTGAGGAGGTGGTTGTGAGTTTTCTGGAGCTAATACAGCTTCGACAGTACGACATGTCGGAAGCAGAGCACTCAACGTAGCTTACCCATCAATCTTGGTACTCGTTGGTTACGTTGTGATCAGTTCTTTAGACTCGAACTTCTGAGCGAAGTGTGTCTAAAGGACATCTGAACCATTACTTTTCCTCTATGCATTCCTACCTATGCTAGGATGCTAGAGAGAACCTTTGTGGTTGTGAACGTTAGCAGTGAAAGGCAGGAAACTAGCGCCAGTCTCAGAGACTCGGGCGTGTAAAATGTTTCAGGAGGAGGAAGTGCTAAGGACAGATGAATCTGCAGGGTAGAAGACGTGGAAGCGGATCTTGGAGAGCAGCATGTGGTGGTGTACATTTCGACATGTTACGACCACCCGACTTAGTAGTCCCCGTCAGGCTCAGGGAGCAGGAGGGCTGGGGAGGAGAATAGCTGCATTGCGGTCAAGGAGTGTGACCCAGGAGCTCTAAGAATGATTCGGGGTATGAATTATGTCTACTACGAGCTGCCATATCTATAGACATAGGAACCAATCATTCTACCCTTCCACGAATCATGTCCCAGACCTAGAGGTTCTGGGTAAGCCGTAGACTTGACCCTCACGTCTGGAGATACCTTTGGGAGGAGACTCGATAATCACACTTACGCCGACGGTGTGATTTGACCTCGAGGCGAGAGTTTCGGTTGGAATCTCTTGGTGGCAGCGTAGAGGCCTTACGACGTTGATCTGGGTATGATTCACAAATCATACCCCGGTTGACTGTTTTAGGCAAACGTCGGAATGGGTTTTCCTTGGTCGGCGAAAAGGAAACCCTGGGCAGCACATGTTAAACTCAGGCATAAGAGGGTGTGACCGATCACTCTTGAGTTGGTCAACCCTACCCTTGTGGCAGCAGGAGTTTTGAGTTTCAGTTCTAACCTAAAAAGGGAAACCTCTTGAGTTCGAGGGTGACGAACACGTTCTTATACGGTCTCACCCCGATGAGGTTTCGGAGATGTGGCCGAGGCGGCATGTTATCTCCGAAGTTCGATGGACCCTTTTGATCTTCAGCCGGGTAGGCGAGGAGGTTTACCGCTTGACCCTACCACCTCAGTCGCACCGGGTGCATAATGTCCACCACGTGTCTCAGCTGTGGAGATACGTGTATGTTTCTTCACACGTCATCGACCCCGGGGAGTTGGACGTCGATGACAGGGCGACAAGCACAGAGGTTCTAGTAGAGATCAAGGTTCGACAGGAGCAGGTTCTACGTGAACGGTTGCTTCCTCTGGGGTGCTTCTCGGGTAGCACGAGATCTTCAGGTGAGCATATGGGAGCGTAAAGCTCAGTTGCGTGCTCAGTACTACCTTGTTTCCCTTAAGTGTGAGTTGAAGCTTTACGGGGACGTAAAGCCCTGAGGTGGGAGTAATGTAAAGACCCGTAAAATTCAAGGGAAATTTTTTCTTAATTTTCTTTAGAATTTTACAAGAGCGCGGTTTCAGACGGCACCTGATTCCGAGGCCCAGAGTGCCCGGAATCAATTTCCGAAGTTTGGCTCGGGTACGTTCAGTGAACGAACGAGCGGGAATTCCTAACTTTTGATCTGGTGCTCGGAATTGAAATCCGAGGACACCGATGAACTCGTAGCGCCGATATTCGCTTAAGGAGAACTTTCCCGAAGTTGCGTTTACACGAGGGGAGTTGTAAAAATAAAATTGTGAATGTTAAAATAAAAATTTAACTTCAATTTTTATTTTTATCTTCCTTAAGTGTTTTTATCCTTTGGGTGGAAGTTGGGTGACAACCCAACTTCCCTTGGGAGGTTAAGTGGGTGGTGGGGCCCACACGAACCCCACCCCTTCATATCCTCTAACCCCCCCAACTCACAATTAATGATGTAAACTTAGGTTATAACTTATGTCATTAATAAGTGAGTTTAATTTAAGTTTTGAAATTCAAACTCTTGAATTTCAAAAGACTTCATTTGTGTTGTGTTAAGTTGTAAGGTCATGCTTTAATTTTAATAAACTTAAGTTATAACTTAAGTTTTAATTGTGGGGAATTAAATGAAGAGGTTTGAATTTCAAACCTTTGAAATTCCAAACCCTTCTATTTAATTCAGTTTTTAGTTTCCTTTGCGGGTTGGCGTTTGCTGTGCGGAGAGGAAAAGAGGGAGGCTTCTTGTGAGCTCTTCCTCTACGACGAAGAACGCGGCGTCCTTCTTCCACGACGTCGGACTGCAACGCGTTGGATTTCCTCCACGACGCCGCAACGCATCCTCTCCGCGACGTGCTTTCCGCGGCGAACCTACGTCCGACGCCGCAACGCACTTTCCGCGACGTGCCTCTCGCGGCGAACCCACGTCCGTCTACCGCGACGCCATAACCGCGATGCCGACGACGTCTTCTTCCGTGACGTCCGACCTCCGCGACGCTCGTCCTTCGCGGATCGTTGATGAGCTCCGCGAGCTTCCTTCGAGGTAGGGGTTGTTGAATATTGTTAATTTATTCCATTTCTTGCTCGTGGATCGCATGTCTACGTGAGGATTTTGAATATTTTATATAAGTGTTTTTGTTAACGCGAGGGGGGCCGGACCGCACGAATACGGCCGAAACCCCCTCCATCGTCCTTGTTTATATTTGCGGATGGAAGTAAGTGGCGTGGTGCCGTCGCACCACGCGGATGATCGTACTTTATTTTACGCGGCGCCGTCGCGCCACGCCGAGGTAGAATCTTCAAGAACGCGACGCCGTCGCGCCGCGTTGAAAGGAATCAAGGCACGACGAAAGGGGCGCGGTGCCGTCGCACCGCGCCGGACGACGAACACCGCGGCCGGTTCCGGGCCGCGGCGGGACGAGGAGACCGCGGCCGGTTCCGGGCCGCGGCGGAAGAGAAGACCGGCCGCCGGGCCGCCGGCGTCGGAAGCCGAAAGGGGGACCGGAATTTCTGGTCCCGTTAGAAAAAAACCGGCCGGCCAGCTGGCCGGCCGGATATCTTTAAAACCGGGGGAATTAATCCCCCAGCCACCTAATATAAAACCCCCCTCTTTAAGAGGGGGGGCGGTTCTTTGAAGGGAGGGGGGCAGCCGGCCCCCCGGATCCGCACCAGCAGGCCCCCCACGTGGGGGGGGCGCTTTTATAAAATAACGGCGCGGCATAGCCGCGCCGCCTTTTGAAAACCGCGGGGGTTTGATCCCCCCCGCGCGACCTCCTTGCGGTGACAAGCCGCCCCACGTGCGGCCCCTCGCGGCGCCCGGCCGCCGCGGCCCGCCGCGCCGCCTCCGCGCGCCGCCGCGCGCCACCGCCGGCCGCCGCGCCGTCGCCGGCCTCCGCCGCCGACCGCCGCCGCCGGCCACCGCGCCGCCCAGGGGGGGGTCGGGCCTGGTCGGCCCGGACCCGGACCCCCCCGTTTCGAACCAGAATCGGTTTTTGGCCCATAACTTGAGCCTCGGACCTCCGAATGACGAACCGTCTACGGCAACGCGATCCTTGGATCGAGACGGTCGTTTCGGTATATCGCACTCAAAGTTTCGGGTTACTTTGAGTTCGGCCGGGTTGGTTCGTTCACGAAACCAACCGGGCATTCGGAGCGAAAACGCTCATATCTTGAGCTACGAACGTCTGATTGACGCGCCGTCAGTCGCGTTGTGTTCCTCTTAGTGAGACGGATCTTTTGGCATACTCCGCCCGAGGTTTGGACACAGGTGGAGTACGGCCGGGTTGGTTCGTTCACGAAACCAACCGGGCCCTCGGAGCGGAAACGCTCATATCTTGAGTTCCGGACGTCCGATTGACGTGCCGTCGATTTTGATGGAATCCTTTAAGTGAGACGGATCTTTTGGCATACTCCGCCCGAGGTTTGGACGCAGGTGGAGTATGGTCGGGTTGGTTTTGCCTTAAAAACCAACCGGGCCCCGAGAACGAAAATGCCAATAACTCTCAGACCGGACGTCCGATCGACGCGCCGTCTGTTGCGTTGAGTTCCTGTTGACGATACGTAACTTTTGGATACATCAACTCTGGTCTTTGTGACAGTTGATGTATCAGCCTCTCGGCTCGTGGAGCGGACCCTCCGAACGAGCTTGCTGTGTGCGGGAACCCTAGTGCTGGCTGCGACTGTTACTGTGACGACTACTACTACTGCTACTGTGACTGCGACGACGACAGTACAGAGATCCTGTGTGGATTCGACGACGACGACTACAGCACTCAGCGATCCTACGTGGAACAGTGCTACCGAACCTGTGTGAGCTGAATCTTCTGTTTACCTTGGGCGGTGTAGCACTTGGGTGTAGCGGCGGACCCGTGGTACTTGACAGTGGTGGTGCGTTTGGATGCAGCAGCAGACCCTTGGCGGTGGAGCGCTTGGTTGTAGCGGCGGACCCGCGATACTCTACGGAGTGTGTGCGCTTGGTTGTAGCGACAGACCCGCGACGGTGGAGACGTGCGTGCGGAGTACGGAGACCGTGTAGATGACTGAGACCTGACGACTGCTTGACCAACTCGACTTGGAGTGAGTCGACTAGCCCAGTGGACGGAGCGCCCGGTATTTGGCGGCAGACCCACGGCGGACGGAGCGCCTGGTAGTTGGCAGCAAACCCGCGGTACTCGACAGGAGGAGTACCTCAGTAGGCTATTTGGGTGAGCGCCCGGTATTTGGCAGCAGACCCTCAGCGGACGGAGCGCCCGGTAGTTGGCAGCAGACCCGCGGTACTCGACAGGAGGAGTACTTCAGCAGTCTTAGGTTAGTGAGCAGTACCTCGGAGTCATGACAGGACTACTGCACACTTCAGAGACGGGGCTCTTCAGCAGCTATGGTTTCGATAATAAAAATCCTGGTTTGAGCTGAGTCAATGATCTTTGTGTTTCCTCATGATTGAGATGGACCGCTTGATAACTTAGGTATATGTATGGGCATATACCTGGGTAATAGTTATCCGTTGATTTCATAAACTTGTTATAAACCGTGTGGACTTGTACTGTTATCCTATGTGGATTTTACTGTTTACTCTTCTTTGTGGATTGGATTGTTCTTGGGCTCGTGTTGGAGCCGAACGGAAATTGGTGACATAGGTATATGTATGGGCATATACCTAATCAATACTGGATGTTACTTCGTGATTGTTACTTTTCTTCGTGGTTTATCCTTTGTGGATTTGAGAGACCTTCAGGGGTCTCGGGGTCCCTACTGAGTAGCTTATACTCACCCCTGTACGGGCTTTGCCCGCACTTAGTTGTGTTGGTTGCAGACGACGGACAGCGCTGACTGTGGATGAGGCTTTCGGAGTAGGTCGGTACCCGGAGGAGGACCACTGAGCGGGACGTGCTCGGAGCGGACAGTTGGACCCGAGGAGTTGTGAGCTATCTGTACCTACCCTTCAGGTAGGATCCGTGGTGGATGATCCAGGAGCTGAGCCACCTGTACCTACCCTTCAGGTAGGAATCGAGGAGGACGTCCCAGGAGCCGCTTGTACTTTCAGTTGCTGTTTTCCCTTTCGAGTTGTACTTTACTTTCTGTTGGGCTTGTATTCCGGCCCCTTTACTTCAGCACAGTTATTCTAGTTTTGTGTACTGCTTTACTTCCGCTTGTTACTCTGAGGTGCTTGTTTACTTTATTAAGGCAATGCCTTCCCTTTTTACTGGGATTTTACGCCTTGGTGCTAGTCGCCAGCCCCTGGCCTATGGAAGGCGGGCTTGGGGTAGTCACGGCACGGGCCCCGAGGGCGGGTCGTGACAGCGCTGTGGAAGAAAGGTGGCATCCGCGATGTCGCCTTTCCCCTAAAAACAAATTTTTTTGAAAATTTTTATTTTTAGTTTTTGTTTTGTTTTGTTTTGTTTATATATATATATATATATATAAACAAAATAAAAAATTTCAGTAGAATTTCTCTGCAATTAAAGATCCAGCGTTACAGCCATTACAGCAGTCTGGATTCTGACAGAAACTCTTACTCATGCCTCCCTTTTATAAGAGGGCTTGCCCTGAAAATCATTCTGCACTTTCGATGTGGGATTCAGGTTCTCCCTTTCCTGTACAGTACATTCTGCATTTCCGATGTGGGATTCTGTTTCAAGTACGTGACTTTGAAATACAATAAAATATAAAGTATAAGGCCAATATAAATGAAATTTTAAACATTTATTAAACATACAATAAATAGTTGAAATCAAAAAGAATTTCCTCAAAAATGTTGACGAAAAATAATCTATAACCTTTCAAAACCACCTACTTGAAACTTAAAAATGTTTCAAGTACGTGAATTTGAAAGACTATAAAATATAAGCTATAAAACGAAGATAATTAAAACTTTAAATATTGATTAAACATGTAATAAATAGTTGAAAATAAAATAAATTTACAAAAAAAATGTTGATGAAAAGTATTTTATAAGATTTCAAAACCGCCTACTTGAAACTTAAAATTTTTCAAGTACGTGAATTGGAAAGACCATAAAACATAAAATAGAAGACCAATATAAATGAAACGTTAAAAATTGATTAAACATATAAGAAATAGTTGAAAACAAAATTAATTTCCAAAAAAATGTTAATGAAAAATAATTTATAAGCTTTCAAAACCACCTACTTGAAACTTAAAAATGTTTCAAGTATGTGACTTTGAAAGATTATAATTATATTAATAATTAACTAATTAATTATTATATAATTTATAGTTATATTAATAATAAACTAAATAATTATTACATAAGTAATAATTAATGAGTAATAATTAATAATTAATAATTTAATGAATAGTTATAATTAATAATTTTAATGAATAATTTTAATTTATAATTATATTACTAATTAACTAAATAACTATTATATAATTAAAAATTATATAACCAATTAAGTAATTAATTATTATATAATAATTTTGAATAATTACTAATTATTAATTATAATGGATAAATATAATTTATAGTTATATTAGTAATTAACTAATAAACTATTATATACTGAATAATTATATTACTAATTAATTAGTTAATTATTATATAATTAATTATTAATAACTTCTAATTAACTAATTAATTATTAACTAATTAATTATTAATAATATTAATTTAATAATTAGATAAATTATTATATTTTTAATCCATGTTTTAACTTTAAATTATATTGGTCTTATAGTTTATATTTTAGTCATTCAAAACCGCATACTTTAATCATTTTAAGTTTCAAGTAGGTGGTTTTGAAATCTTATAAATTATTTTTCATGAACATTTTTTACAAAATTCTTTTTATTTTCGACTATTTGTTATATGTTTAATCCGTGTTTTATGTTTCATTTATATCGGTCTTATAGTTTATATTTTATAGGCTTTTAAAGTCATGTGCTTGAAACATTTTTAAGTTTCATGTTGGTCGTTTTGAAAGCTTATAAATTATATTTCATCAATATTTTTTACGAAATTCTTTTTTATTTTCAAATATTTGTTTTATGTTTAATTCATGTTTTAAGTTTCATTTATATTGGACTTATAGTTTATATTTTATAGTCTTTCAAAGTGACGTACTTGAAACAGAATCTCACATCGGAAATGCAGAATATTTTGTGGAGGAAATGGAGAACCAGAATCCTACATCGGAAATGCAGAATGATTTCCAGGGTATGCAGTCTTATAAATAGTTATATAATTAGTTAATTGTTAATATAATTATTTACTGTTTAATAATTAATTAGTTATTTCGTAATATAATTATTAATTATATACTAATTAATTAGTTAGTTAGTAATAGAATTATTAATTATATAATTTGTAATTAGGTAATTAGTAATTATTAATGTTGTATTATTATGTTCGTATGGTTATATAAATATATATAAATAAAACCTAATTTACCCCCTCCTGAGATTCCACTCTGACCAACAAGTAATAATAGTATTTTGATTTCAGTACACATAAAACATGTAAAAAATAATGTAAAATAAATGCATATGTCTGTGGCGAGGAGATTCTGTCCCACATGGCGGTCTGTGAATATGACGTCTATGTCGAGTGCGCAGTGGAGCCTAATGACCTAGAGAAGGCCGATCCTCGGGTACTGAAATGTCGACTGTCGCATCCTCCATCTGTGTGTCAGTGAGAGGAGCTGTCAACTGCATCTCATACTACCATTCAGATCCTTCTCCCACTAGGGTGGTAGAAGGACTTGCCTCCATCGTAGAGGGGAACGAAGCCTATGATGGAGATATACCCCAAGGCGACGACGGCTCTAGAATCCAATGTTGTGAAGGATCTGGAACCCAAGATGGAGAGAACTGCGGATATCCTGTCAGGAAAGACGGATCCCATGCCACCTGAGGCACATCCTGAATAGGTTGATCCTGGACTACTAGAGGCCCGACCTCTACCTGTGGAAAAAGAGAGGCCTCACGTGCAGCACGACGCTGTCTACGTCGCCGTGGTCGTGGCTCCTCAGCACCATCAGCAGCTGCAGGATGTTCTGCTGGGGCAGGAACCTCCTCTCTCCGATCCAGACGCGCGAAGATGCTCCCGAAAAGCGCATGAAAAGATGCCCTCACCTCCAACACTGTAGCATGGATGGCTGCCCAGCTAAAGACCCCCTCCTCCTCTTCATCAGTTATGCGAACAAGCTACTCTGTGTGACTTCCCTGTAAATAGATTCAAATGGAATTAGAAAATAATTCAACAAACAAACTAATAGAAATTTATTGACTTACCACCCTCTTCATATCTATGCAATCTTGGGTAAGATACAGTATAGACTTCAGTCTATACCATGGAGCATAGTCAACCTGCTCTGAAAGAGAGAAACGATTTGTAGGAACACCCTGAATACGTAACTCTGCATGTATGGGCCAGCAGTCGATAAAACTCGCATGTACATGGGACGAGTCATCATCCTGCCTCCCTGTCAGCTTCATCCCATGAAGCTGGTCTGTCTGTCTCGATGGTAATAGAATCGGCTAATTACGGAAAAATTGGCACATGACCCTGTCAGGCTGCTTCCACTCAATAATATGAAAGTTAATGAGGGGCACTATAGCCATGACATCCTCAAGCCCAATAGTGCAGTATGTTGGAAACTGGTCCATAATAATCTAGTATGGAAGCCATGAAATCTGAAATGACAAGTGATTTGGTCAAAAAAACACCCAACTAAAAACCAAAATTGATGTTATTATTAAATATGTTAGACAGTGATAGATTGTATGTACATACCTGATCAGGTAAGAGACAGTCCAACTGTAGTCGATATACGCCCAAATGCTGTCTCGGAACCACGCCAAAATTGTGTCGCTGACACCACATGTAAAATACAACGATAATGAAAAATAATGAGAAATTATGGTCAATAACTCATAGTAGAATCAAAAACCAATAAAAGTAACTTATCATACCAGCGTCCACGCAGAGCATCATGTAGCACCTCCATCTCGACCAGTGGACCAGCAAGGTCAGGGCGGAATGCTGGGATGCACTCCCATGCCCACATCTGAATAAGGATGACGCATCCTCCGTGACTTGTACGGTTCCTATGGGATAGTCTGCATAATGATCTGTACGTGTATGCCAAGCAGGATGATCCCCAACTGTACGTCCCAGCCTGATCAAAGTCCTCTAGTAGGGGTAGATACATCATATACACGTTCATCCCCGAGTGATCAGTACACATGGTCCCACCAATGAGTCGTAAGATATATGCACGGGCGTAACGCATGATGGTTTGCTCATCATCATCATCTTGTGAATGTGGAATCTGCGACTCCAACCAATGCATAGATATGGACGATCCATCTGTATCCCTACGGTCGGACAAAATATCAACGCCTAACAAGCGTTGAGCAAGGTCTGGCTAAGCTGCACGAGTGAGTCCAATAACGGGTCTCCCCTGGATAGGCAGACTGAGAATCACTGCGACATCCTCGAGGGTGATGGTCATCTCTCCCTCAGGCAAGTGGAATGTGTGTGTCTCTGGTCTCCATCTCTCAACGAGGGCAACAAGTAGGTAATGATCTACAAATATGAAATCTGATACGGAAATGCCATAGAAGCTAGCATAGCGCAAGTAAGGTCTAATGGCATGTGGAGGCTCCATGTGATGAAAATGGTGCACTCGATGCACCTTCAAAAATCGATCTGGACGACCCTCTAACACGGCCTATGAAATATGGGTAGGCTGCTGAGTGAGTAGTATGGTATCATCCATCTGCATATAAACAAATAAAATGAGTCGTAAGTGTAAAATGTAAATATAACATTATAATGTTTTTAGAATTTATCTAATTTTATGTATTCAATATCTTATGATGATTATTATGATACTATAAATTTGTTATAGAACAGTTTGCTAAAATATCGTGCATGTTTATATTGGGGTTTACGTTGGGGGGTTTACGGTTAAAATTTTTAATATTAATGTCCAGGAAACATGTTAATGGGTTAACTGACATTTACTTTTCAATATGGGTTAAGTGTTCTGCTTTCGGAGTTTTGAAATAAATTCTATTATCTCATATTTAAAGTTATTTCTTGAAAGCATGAATATTAATATGAAATAAGTTATATTATCTAAAATATTGAGTCTTGAATTTGGTTACACATATTTTGGGGGAACTTTATGATTAACTACTTATGGATTGGATTAAGATAAACCATGTCAATTAGTAATGATTTTTTTAGAATTTATCTAATTGTATGTATTCAATATCTTATGCTAATTATTATGATACTATAAATTTGTTATAGAACAGTTTGCTAAAATATCCTGCATGTTTAGATTGGGTTTTATGTTGGAGACATTAGGGTTAAAATCTTTAATATTAACGTCCAGGAAACATGTTAATGGGTTAACTGACATTTAATTTTCAATATGGGTTAAGTGTTCCGCTTTCGGATTTTTGAAATAAATTCTATTATCTCATATTTAAAGTTATTTCTTGAAAGCATGAATATTAATATGAAATAAGTTATATTTTCTAAAATATTGAGTCTTGAATTTGGTTACACATATTTTGGGGGAGATTTTTGATTAACTACTTATGGATTGGATTAAGATAAACCATGTCAATTAGTAATGATGTTTTTTGAATTTATCTAATTGTTTGTACTCAATATCTTAGGCTAATTATTATGATACTATAAATTTGTTATAGAACAGTTTGCTAAAATATCCTGCATGTTTAGATTGGGGTTTAGGTTGGAGGGTATAGGGTTAAATTTTTTAATATTAACGTCCAGGAAACATGTTAATGGGTTAACTGACATTTACTTTTCAATATGGGTAAAGTGTTCCGCTTTCGGATTTTTGAAATAAATTCTATTATATCATATTTAAAGTTATTTCTTGAAAGCATGAATATTAATATGAAAACTTATCTCAGATGTTTGGGGTTTAGAAAACCGAGGAATAAAGAAGAGATAACAACAATTAGTTTACAATATGGGAATGTCACAGTGAAGACAATACATCATTATGAATGAGACTGTGAAGTCGACCCAGTAATGTTAGGGCATCGTTTCCGGTTATGACCTTCTTTATGACATATTGTGCATCTCAAACTCTATCCTTGTTCTTGAGGCCAGTCCATCTCATTACGCATCCTACTCTCCTTTGGTCTCCCACGAGGACGTAATCGATTCATGTCAGGTATCACTATCGGTTGGCCTTCAGGCATTGGGAAATAACAATACTCCCCAATAGGTGTCCATGGTGCAGCATAATAGTTAGCAATTATATCCATCCAGTACACTGGATCAACATATGTTTCCCATGAGATGTTCATAGAGGCACATGCTATGATGGCATGTGTACATGGAAACCGTAAGGCCTGAAGGTTTCCACATTGGCATTGCCTTGTTTCCAGTATTACCACCATTTTTTCACCGACGCGATTTGTGATGGGGTCTGAACGCTCTTGAACTTCAAATCAGGAGTCTTCTCTTCGAAAGAGACAGACGTGATAGCCAGAAGATTCTTTAATATTTTTTTTAATCTCTCATTGAAAGTGTCTTCCATATCTTAGCCCTTGATGTATTTCATCTGATGCTAGTTTTTGTCTATCCACAAAGTACTTCACACATCAATATAATTTCTCCTGAACTAAGGCGGTTTTAGGCAGCTTGTGAAGTCCTTTGAAGATACCATTGATGCACTCCACAATGTTTATCGTCATGTATTCGTACCTCTTCCCCACGTCGTATGCCAATGTCCATTTCTCTTTTGGAATCCGCATCATATAATCATAAACTTCTTGACTAACCTGATGAATTTGTTCAAAATGTTCTTCAAATCATCATTGGTTTGACTCATATGCTATAAAACATAGATGATATTTCACATAAATTGATTTTATCTTTATATTGAAACAGTAAAACAGAACGAATAAAATACGTACCGAGCCTCGTGATTGCCTTCTTCATCGGTTCCTTGTGGAATTGTTTATGCACATTGCTAGCAATGTGTCTAATGTAGGACCAATGATGTGCATTTGGGTATCTCCATGTATCAGGATCTGCATTGATTGCCTCATTAATTGCTCGATGGCGATCAAATATCAAACAAACTCCCTGAATGTTGGTGAAATGGTTGTTGATACATGCTAAAAACCAACTCCATGATTCATAGTTTTCTTTCTCTACAATGGTAAAGGCAAGCGGAAGAGGTGAACAGTTTCCATCTTGGGTTGCCGCAATCAACAATACGCCCTTGTATTTTCCATACAGAAATCTTCCCTCAATCTGAATAAACTGTTTTCAAAAACGAAATGCGGAGATACAAGGAAGGAATGCCCATAATAACCGATGAAATTGAACATGAGATGGATCAAGTCGGTTATCACGAGACACATGTTCGTTAGTATCCAGATGGAATATAACTTGGTTATGATGCCTCAGTATGGCTAGCAATTGCGGAAATACTCAATATGAGTCATCCCAATCACCATATACCTTCACTATTGCCTTCTGTTTCGCCATCCATTCCTTATTATAGGAAATCTTATAACCGAATTTCTGTAGAATCCTCTCTTTCCCAAGGGATATTGGAACATCTTGACATGTCCTAATAATCTCAACAAAAATAGATGACACAAATTCTGCATCCAATGAAGTATGATCTTGTGTGAGACTTGGCTAAACGCAAGTATGAGCTGCATCAATCCTTGAGATTCTCCAACCTCCAAATATAATGTCTGGAATAGCCCTTAAGCGAAATCTACAATCATCCCCATACTTCACGCACCGTATAACATATTTACTACGGCATGATTTGTGAACTACATAGTTGAAGTGTCTCTCAATATGAAATCTCTTTAATGTGCTTTTTAAGGCATATTTACTAGGAAAATTCCTTCCAATATATAAGGTTTTGTCCACCTCACTAAACCTATCTGGTACAACTCCAGGGAACTCAGTTGTCGGGGTGAGAACAGTATTATCGAATTTATGCATGCGTTTCATTACTTTTGACCAAGATTAAAAGAGTGGTGGATGATTTATTGACCGAGGTTGATGTAAAACAATTGCATTTCTCAAAACCTCCTCCCTATCTTCTGTCATTCCCTCCTCGTTATCAATTTTGTCACCGTCTGATCCATCATTACGAAACTTCTCATCAGAAGTCGGATTGACATGTATATCCAGGAGATCATCTAGGTTGTCCTCTTCTGCTGCATCATTTGTAATAGGCTCAATTTAATGGGGTAGACTGCCTTCAACCACTCTTGTATTTCTACTTCTTTGTACAAGTGGACATTGTTGTTATAAAGTAGCAAAAAAACATATAACTCCATCATGGTACCATATAACCGTTGAGAAAATAAATTAATTGCTTGGACCCACTGCACATCAGCAACCAATGGAAAAGCTATATGCCACAGTGTTGTTGGAAATTGCAAATGTCTATAGCTCATAGACATGATCTCTTGATTGGGTCCCAGATTTAAGGAAACACAAATTCTCTCTTGAAGGCCACTTATGGTAACACAATCAACTGTACTAACCACTGTAATTGGTTGTGTACTGTAAGAATCTCCTTGCTCAGTTTGAATAATCTCCCCATAACAGTACACACTGGAAAACATGGCACTCTATGTCAAAAATGTTTCTTTCATCAAAATTATGATAGTGTAAAAAATATTAACAATTATTTTTGACCGTATGATGTTTATTAGAATGTAATTTTAGAGCGCCTTTCTATACCCTAAACTAAGCTACTGATGTTTGACCATATGATATTTATTAGAATGTAATTTTAGAGCACCTTTTTATTTACTTTGTTTGTTCTTCTTCATTTCAGTTTATATGTTCATCAGTATCGTTAGCTAATCATTATATGGATCCATGTTTTAATCCTATGTTATTTATTAATTATTCTAAAATTAACTAATAATAACTAATCGTTAATTATTCTATTATTCTATAATTAATTAATAATAACTTTAATTCATCAATTCTTATGTCCTTATTTGATTCTATAGCATTTTAATTATCATTTATCATTGATAAATATACTAATTTTCTTTTTCTTCTCTTAGAAATTTTAGTAGTTTATAAAGAAAATATGTTCATCTTAAGCATATTCCCTGGGAGTGTCAAACCAGGATGCAGCAAGGCCCGTTATCATGCACCATTTCTCATTCGAGTCTAGCTCAAAGAGGTGTTTTCGGGTTTTAGCCCTATGTACATCTGTGCCAGAGCCAAATCCACTTGTTTGTATCCAGACAGGAATTTAATTGCGCAGATAACCACATAATCTTTAAGCTACCAAAATTTCTAAATACTTAATCTTAAGTTAATCTATACTTAATCTATACTACCTAACAATAATTATTTAAAACTATATATAACTAATTACAGAAACTAAATAACCAAATATTAAGAACTACCTAAACTACTTAACAAATGAAAGATTTAAAACTAAAAAAAATAAATTAATTAAATAAAAACATTAAATTAAATAAAGAAACATACCACTAAATGAAGCTTCATAAAAACTCACACAGCAAAGAAGTTTTTTAGAGAGAGAGAGAAATTTGGAGAGATGAAGTGAGGAGGGAGAGAGGAAGGCAATGATCAAGTGAGGAGAGGGGGGGTGGCCACCCTTTTATAGGGAGTTCAGGCCAAGGCAGCATCACGGAAGCCGCCTTTCGCCTCTGCGTATGGCCAAAGGCGGCATCGCAGAAGCCGCCTTTCGCCTTACCCTAAGGAGAAAGGCGGCCTCCCCCCGTACGCCTTTTCCATGTCATTGATCCGGGCCAAAGCTGTCACGGGGGAGCAATGGAGGCATCTCAGATGCTGCCTTTGTAGCGTATTTTTTAAAAAAAATTGACCTAAGCAGTTTTAAAAAAATAAAAATAAAAATGTATTTAAAAAAAACTCACTTCCACATCCATTACTCCTTATTGTTTCTATTTTCTTTATGGTTTTTCTTTTTAAAATATTTTCTTCATCTATTTTTTCTTAAGCATCAGTTTATACTTTTCCCTATAAAAATCAAGCCTAGTATCAATTATTCCTCCTAACCAAAAGAAAGGTCATTAGGTTGTCACTCCTGAACAAAATTTAGGTTAGTATAGTTTGTGAATCCTATAAAAAGTCATGTTGGTTGTGCCTCCTAGTGTTGTAAAAGGTAGGGTCTATAAATAGGTTATCACACATATAAAAGTGAGTTTATAATGGGTATCGATCTTCTCGCCAAGTAGATAAGATTGAAGAGCAGAGTAGGATCTGTCTTATCTGAACTACTATAATTTTTTCATATTTTATTTTTGTTATATTATATTTTAAACACTACACCATACTATTTCTTAAAACTATAATAAAATATAATTTATTATTTGTTTTAAAACTTAAAATAACTATTCACCCACCCCCACCCCCTCCAGTTCATTGTTTTCATCAAACTATGACTAACAATTGGTAACATACGGAAATACTTTTAGATATAGATTCTATTGATTATTTTCTATTGTACTAACATGAATATCCTAGACATAACAATCTAAGGAATAATATCCTTGAAGATAGAAAGTATAGATGAAAATGATGATTGGATACCTCAAAAGCCACCTTTTTTTTAGGGAAGTGATTATGGGTATTAACAAGAATGAATGGAAGCATAGCTAAATTAGTCAAGTTTAGATCACTGGATAATCATGGAGAAGATGTATAAATAACCTAAAGCTGATCTATCGAAACTTATGGGTAATGATATGAGAAAGTATGTTTTAAACTATAAAATAAAGGATATTTTGTATTGTTCTATTTGTAGAAGCATGCATAGCCATGTTTCAGTCTGTAAGACACCCCTTGAAATTTGGAGAATTATACATGTTACTCATAATGGGACAAAAAAGGATTAAAATAACCAATATATTAATTATTTGAGCAGAATACTTTGATTTTAAGATGGGAGAAGATGAGTCAGTTAATCATATGTTTCACTAGTTTATAAGTATTACAAATGGAATGAGTTAACTTAGTGAAGCACTGGACAATAAAAATCTAGTTGAAAGGGTACTGAGGGCATTACCAAAAAGATGAAATGAAAATAAATTTGTGATCGATGAAAGAAATAATTTTTAAATATTATACTATAGATAAACTAATCGGTTCTTTTCTATAGTATGAACTTGAATTGAAAAATATTTTTGATGAGAAGTATACAAAGAATAAAGTCATTGCTTTTAAGTAAAAATTAAATGAATTGTCTAACACTTATGAATATGATTCTAAGGAAATTGATATAGATGTGGCTCAAATAAAAATAAATGTTTTCAAATGTATGAAAAACAAAGTATTAAAGAAGCAATTCAAAAGAAATAATGAAAACTAATACAAGAAATCTAATAATATCAAGAATAATTATGTTTTAGATCTAACGTGTTATAAGTGCATGAATAAAGGACACATCATGACTGGATTCCCAAAGATAAACCATCCAAAGAAAGATAAAGACAAAAAAATAAAGGAAAAGAAATCAATGTTTATAGGATGGTATTGTTCAGACACTTTTTATTCAAGTAGTGACTAGGGAAGTGAATGGAAAATAGGTAACCTTGATTTGATGGATGAACACTATGAGGTGCCTGATTCATTTTTTATATAGTTATAAAAAATTGTTAATAATTTTTTATTGGAAAAATATTCTAAGGAACATGAATCGCCTTTTAATATGAAAACCATAAATGTTGATCATTATACTGGTATTGATGAAGATAAATAAACTGATTCTAATTCAAGTTATGATTCTTAATCTGAGAATTATAGAGTTAAATAATTTTTTAAGTAAAATGAGGAATTAAGAAATTATAGTATCAAAATGATTGAAAAATATGTAGATTTAAAAGGTAAAAATAATAAATTTCTTAAATAATATTAGAAAGATAAAATGGAATGTAAAAAATTTGGATAATAGTGTTTCCTAGAATAAGTAATATAAAAAAGACTTAGGATTCAAAGATATTGAAACTAAAAGAGGAAAAGGGTGAATTAAAATATTTTTGTAATTAAATGATAAAGATCAACAACAACCAAAATTCTATTGTGGATAACCAGACTAAAGTTGAGAATACATGTAAAAAATCTCAAGTAAGAAAAAAAAATAAGGCTTCTGGTTCAAATGAAAAAGTCTATATTTTTTTAGAATATATTCAAGAAGAGAATAGGGATTTGAAAAAATAAGTTCCTAATATAAAAAAGAAACTTTATTTAATTTTGTTCAAGGAAAATATAAATATGATAAAATGATGTCCAAAATGAAACCAATCTATTGCAATAATGGTTTCTATTATAATTGATTTTCAATAAGAGTGAATAAGAATACTTTTATTAAAAGATCAAAAGGTATCATTTCAAGTGTAACATGATTTAATTGTAGAATGCAAGGGCATTATGATAATGAATGCACTTTGATATTTACCAAATCATTTGGTCATACTAAAACATTTATCTCTAATACTTTAGTTTTAGAAATACCCAAAAATAAATGATTCAAATCTGTTTGGGTGGCCAAAAGTTCTAATATAAATTTAGTTGTATCCAAGACAAATAGGGTACCAAAAAGATCTTACTGAAATCTTATTGCACATAAATTGTTCAACATGCCCAGGTAAAAAAATTTATTACCTCGCATGAATATTCTTTTTTGTTTCATAAACTGGTACGTTGGCATGCATAAAATCTAATATCTTTTGTCATGTTATTTAAATTTCTAGTCTTTAGGCATGTACCTTAACTTTTGATTGTTTTTTCAAAAGTATATTGTATCTTATTTAGTATAAAATTTTAGTTTCATATATACTAATTACGTGTTTATATTTCATATAAGGAGAGTTTTAATATATATTTTTTTCAAGAGAATTTTGAATTTAGGTGGAGTTTCACCTAGTTTTTTTAATAAATTTATTTATTAATATTTAAGTTTTAAAATAGTTTTCAAATTATTAGTATATGAAGATTTAAGTTTTGATTAAGATGTTTGAATTATTTTTCTATAACTAATTTCAGTTTTGGGAAACAAATCATGTTTTTTTAAAACTATTTTATTTTACACATTAAGTGTTGAGATGTTTTTATTGTTAAACTATAGATAACCTCCTACTAATTTAACAATTTATTCCTTGAAATACAATTTTGAACACTTCTGATTCAGGAAAGTATTCTATAAACTTCTAAATATATTTTATGCATAATAATTTAGTTTATCTTAGTATTTATATTAAATTTTTGTGAACTTCTAAATCTAGTTCATATTATTGAATTATGTAAAATCTTTTTTTATTTTGTAGAAGGATAACTTTTTAAAAAAAATACTTGAAATTAAAGTAAATTTCCTATTTTAAACCACATCTTAAAACCAAACCCAACTTGATTAATTTTTTTATACTTAAAATATATTTTAATTCAATATAACACACACATAGGTATCTTCTATACCATAATGTTTGATATTATGATAGAAATATTTCAATTCCATTGACAATATAATTTGATTTATTTTTAATTTCTTGGTTTTAGTTTATCTTCTTTGATAAAATATTTTAGATGTTTAACTAAGGGGGGAGTTTGTTTTTAATAATTTTAATAAAATTGATTTATCATTTTTTGGGGGAAATAGTATGTTGGGAGAATAATATTTTATTTGTTAAATATCTGTATATGTTTTTTTAAAATTTAATTTAATAAGTCATATAAAATTATTATAGCATATATGTTTTTTTATATATTCAGCTAACAAGATTCTTTAATCTACTTTTGTTTAAAGAAGTATGGAATATATTTAATGAAGTTTACTATTTTTTTCTATTGAGTGTTGGTATTGATGTTTTTTTTAAATTATTTTCATTTCTCTAAGGGGATTTTGATGTATATATATTTTTTTTTGGGGGGGGGGGGTTATTAATAAAAAGAAGAGAATGTTTTTTTATATTTAATTTTTTTACATTTTCATAAATCTTAAAGAGGGGAAGAATTTTTACCATTTTAATTAAATATATATTTTTTAATTTACAAAAGAGAGGGATATTATTATTGTATGGGAGTTTGTTAAAATGGAATTTATTCATATTAATATTTTTTTAATTAAAAATCTATCACATTTAATTTAGTAATTGTAATTAGTTTAATATGTTATTAATTATTTTATTAATTTTTTGAAAGTTACTTGTTATCTCACATTTATTCATATATATTTCAGCATTTAAAGTTATTTACAAGAACTATTGTTTAACCATGTTTGTTTAATAGGTTTTATCAATAAGTTTGTAAAGTTTATATTTTGGTCATGATAATGACATTTTTAAATTCATGGAGACTTTTAAATCAACTTACATGTATTATAAGAACTATGAATTACTATAATGAACTCCTCACATTCAAGATGTTCATTTTATATGGAAATATAGTATTCCAAATAGTGGTATTAAAAAATCCTACATTCTGATTATGTTAATGATTTAATTATTTTATGCCAAAAAATATTGTTTTATATTATAATGTTCATTTATAAATATCATGTTATATATATTTTCCTGTTTAATTTATTTTCACAAACATATATATATATATATATATATATTGTATTGAATCATCTTCTACCTATTGTAAACAATGCACAGACATGAACCAACATCTCCTATGACTATAGTTGTGTTTTACTTCATCCTTGCATGTTCGTACAGTTCATAGGTGTGGCTTCAACCCATATTTTGGTTCCACAGTAACAGATTTTACCTTTCATTCTTCTTTGACCATGCATGAAGAACATTGACCATATGAGCATTACAACTACTCACTGACTGAGCCCCCTTGTTCGACACCTGTAGTAGTAGTGTGACATCGTTGGACCTCCGGAAACTTCAGTATCTCCCTAAGTGCACCATGATAGTAGTTTAGGTCCTTCTGCTTCTTAGTGGCTTGATCGGTTTAGTGAACCATATACATCAATTGAAGCACTCCTATGGTAGAAAAATCACTCTACCCCATCAAATGGTATTGGTGGCAATGACTCCATATTATCAGGTTCTCAATTGTCTTGCAGTAGCTATAGAAAATGCCTTCTACCATTAGTTATAAATTGTGCCACTTTGATTTGTTATTTTTTTAACATGCTTTAAATTTTTATTTAATTTTTTAATTTACACAACCTTATAGAAAATATTTTAATTGATATTTTAATTTATAAAATAACTATGTTTGTTAAAAATATTAATGGTTGATTTGATTAGTTATTTTGTGCATAAATTCTTTATTCAAAAACACCTACAGTATATATGTTACAATGCTATGTTTTTAGTTTTTTTTTTGTTATCTCAATAAGATAAAAGTTTAATTAGTTTTTTATAATTAGAATATATATATTCCAAAAATTATATTGTAAATTTTTTTATGAAGAAATATCATGGGAAATATTTCAATAATTGATAATTTACAAATTATTTATTTTATTCTATATTTTTATAATTTTTTAAGTATTGAATTACTGCATGATTTTCATTATGGTTCTTATAGTTTTATTTATTTGATAAAATATCATATACACAAATGAGAATATTGGTTGTCATTTTAATGGGTTTAATACAAGAATTAGAGTGTGCCAAAATATTCTTTGAAAATATGTGCGATTTTTAAAATAGTAACGGTAATGTGTTTCAATTTTTATTATTTTATCATTTCTTTGTACGAAGTGATTTTATGAAACTCTTGTGCAATGAGAATCAATAGAGTGAGATGAACTTTGATATTTTTATATAAATAAAGGTCAAGGCATGCAGTGTGAAACATAAATGATACATCATACCGAAGTACTGAGATCTTCTATGATTAATGTTCCATTAGTGCGATAAAAAAGAAACATCAAAATTCAAGTCTTTAGTGCTTAAGTGATCAAAGTTCTATGAGAAACATCGACTTTCACATCCATTTATCTTTGATGTTTCTATTTTCTATCTTGTTTTCCTTTGTTAAATATTTTCTCCATCTGTTTGTTCTTAAGTGTTGGTTTATTGTTTTCCCAATCGAACAAAATTCTAGTATCAGTTATTCCTATGAACTAAAAGGAAGGTCCTTAGGTTATGAATTCTAAAAAAAATTGGTTAGTATAGGTTTTCAATCCTGTAAAATTTCAGGTTGATTGTTCCTTTGAGTATCATAGAAGGTAGATACTGTAAATAGGTTATCACTCCTTAAAAAGTGAGGTTATATTGGGTACTAATATTTTCACCAAGTATTGAATATTGAAGTGTAGATTACAATATTGATGATACAAAATACTATAAAATTACTATGTTCATGTTTTATTTTTACTGCATTATATTCTGAACACTGCACTATAATGTTAGTTGATACAATAATAAACTTTGATTGATTATTTGTTTTAAAATTGTAAAAGGCCTATTCACCCCCCCCCAGAACATTATTTCTACATATCCGATACCAAAAAAATGAAATTTAAATATGATAATAGATCTATAGTACTGAAAATGAATAAAATAATAAATTATAAGTTGATAAGTTAATGGATCATTGCACATACAATCATTTTCTCCTTCAATCATATCGTTATATTTCTCTATCATTACATATTCTACTCCATGTAAGGACCCTGCTGGAGTAATGAACCACTGAGAGGGGGTGAATCAGTGGTACACCTTTTTCTTCTTTTAAGTTCCCATAATGTTGAGAACAACCTTTGTCTCTTGTTAAAGATATAATTCCCTGCTGAGAAACAAAAAATCACACATCCAATGAAACCCATCAATTTACAAGGTTCACTATTCAATAAGAATAGCTACGTCCTTGGTATGGTTAGAAATAATCCAGCACTATACAATTCACTAAGAAAATAATCCTTGGATTACAATGAGTAGGATATACCCTTACACTTGTGAAGCACTGTGAAATAATCACTCCATTGTGTGTGCACCCTCTTAGCACAATATGGCAAAGTTTCTTTTCTTGTAACAACTTATGTTACATGCACTTCCTTTAAAATACACAAATATAAGAAATTTCAAGAAAAATATTCACTTCCTTACCCAGAAGAAAGTCAAGGACTTCTTGGACTAGAGATAGATCAATTACAGTCAGAACTTCCCATTCCGAATCTCCACTCTGAATTCTTCACTCCGAATTTTTCTTCTTCACTCCGAATTTTCTTCTTCAGTCCGATTATTCAATCTGAGTCTTCCTCAGTCTGAGAAACTCAATACCGTGACAGCCAATACTGATTCCCCATCCTGAATCTCCACTCCGAATTCTTCACTCCAAATTTTGCTTCTTCACTCCGAATTTTTTCAATCCGAATCTCCACTCTGAATTTCCACTCTGAATTTTCACTCTGAATCTCTACTCCAAATTCTTCACTTTCACTCTGATTCTTCAATATAAGTTTTCTTTAATCTAAGAAACTCAATACGGTGTCAACCAGTATCAAATTCTCGTTTCAATTGAAACTGCAATGAAAACTCAATCGGCCACACACTTCGTTCTCTCTCTAGAATATCAGAGCTTCTCTCACTACAGCATCATCAATCAATTTACTTAGTACTCTGATCTCCTTTTATAGGTTCTCCAAAGTGTGCTTAGGTGGGAAACCAAAATATTTTCCCACTCACTTAAATTCACCCAAATATTAATTTCTCGTGAAATCTCAGAGTAATTAAGAATTTTTCAATGCTTCCAGAATCTTCTCGAATCTTCTTCCACTTCTCTTGATTTAGAACTTTGGCCTTTTTCAGAGCTGACCTTGTTAAACAAGTTTCTTGGTATCACCTTCTCAGATCCACTCATCTATCTTCTCGGCATCATATTCTCGGATCCACCCTTCTTGATTCTTCGACATCACTTCAATTCTCGGCATGACTCTTCACCGCTTCTTCAGCATGACACCATTTCACTTCTCGGTATGATCTTCTCTGGATCTCGGTATAGCTTCACCAGTTCTCGGTACGTCTTCTCGTTACGACTTCACCAATTCTCAATATGACTTATCATTATGAACTTAAGACTCAAGAATTCGACTCCTCACTTCTGACTACAAACTTCAGGTTCAGGAAGTAGACTCCACACTTCTGGCTACAAACTTGAGGTTCTCGGTGCGACTCTTCAGGATTCTCCGAATGACTTCTGGTTCTCGGAGTGACTTCTGATTCTCGGAGCGACTCTTTCTGATTCTTGGAACAACTTCTCATTCTCGGAGCGACTTCTGGTTCTCATAGTGACTTCACCGATTCTCGGTACGACTTCTCTAATTCTTGGTACAACTTCTTCAATCATCGATACCGGAGATTTTGAATTCTCGAAATGACTCCTCCAGATCTCAGTATGACTTCACCACCCAACTTTTGATTGCATCATGAGTACTTGCATATACTCACAAATTTTAGTTACAAAATAGAAAATCATTGTCATAATTAATGCCTTCACATCTCCTATCAGCCATCTTTTGAGAATTTTCAATTTCCCGGTTCCGAACTTCTCGATTTCCAGACTCCGAATCCCAGACTCTGAATTCTTCAAACACCAGGATATGAATGTTCAATATACTCGATTCCAAATATTCAAACTTCTAGCTTCTGAATTCTTAGAAATTCAAGGGGTCTTTCCTTTATGAAAACCTCCTCAAGATCAACAAAAAACAATCCATGCAAACCATCTCTTCCTTCATCTTGGTCCTAAGAATCTCCCCCTTTAGATTTTGTTGTCAAACAAGTTTTCATAAATCACCAAACTTTGTAACCTTAAGCAATGGATTACTTATCAATAATTCTAAGCCTACGTGAGCTAAGTCATTGTAGGAAACAATAATCATTGACAACAAAACCATGATTTCCATAGGTAGTGAAAATGACGTCTTCAACTTCATACGTCTTCAGCTTCATACAACTTCAGCTTCATACATCCTGTAAAAAACTTCAAGTTCTTTCCTACAACCACTCCAACAAATAGTTAGAATAGTTCACAAACACAAGAAGTACTGAGTTCATATCTTACCCACAACTCTTTCTTTAAACAATAGATTTATGATATAAACAACTTCTCCCCCTTGATAAAAAAAATCCAAAGGTAAGAAGAAGAGAGGGGACGGAACAACATACCTTATCCTTGAAGAGAAATAGGTTGGACACCCATGTTCAACCTCAATATTGAGAATGATTCCTTTGTTAAGGTTTTCGTGAAAATATCAGCAACTTGTTCAGCAGATGAAACATATTCAAGTTTCAGTTCATTCTTTTCCAGATGCTCTCTGATGAAATGATATTTGATGTCAATATGCTTCGATGGAGAATGTTGGACTGGATTCTTGGTAAGATTAATTGTGCTTTGATTATCACAGCCCCAGAGTAAGGCCATCTTCACTTCAACTAACAAATCTTCCAACTGTGTCTTTATCCAGATAAGTTGAGTGGAGGCTATGGTGGCAGCAACATATTCAGCTTCAGCCTTACTAAGTATCACATAATTTTGCTTCTTCGAGTGCCAGGAAACACAACTTTTTCCTATAAATAACACTCCACTAGATGTGGATCTTATATCATCAACATTTCCTACCCAATATGCATCTGAATAACCACATAAATCAATTTTATTTGAGCCACTATACTTGATTCCGAATTCTGTTGTGCCTTTTATGTATCTGAGAATTATTTTTCCAACAACAAGATGTGATTCTTTAGGAGCACTCTGAAATATTTCACATAAGGTAATGATTAGCCACTAAATGAGGCTAATATTCATTAGTAATATATATAATATTCATGTTCTTTATTATTCATAAACACCATTTTAGTGCATTTTACACTTTGAACATCATTTCACATTATGATTGTAATACCTTCTTAAAATGCACTATTATGTGGTACATTTTTGAACATCATTTAAAGTACCAAATGATTCATCTGATTATACATATTTTAATTTGATAATTGATCTACACTCCAATATGAACATGTTTCATTCAGGGATCAATGGAGAATTCATGGAGGGTGATGGAGATATTTGGCAATGAAATGAAGCAATTCTAGAGAAGGCAGATTGGACACCATCCCACTAATGAGCTTGTTGGGCCCAACATACAGGCCCAATTAATCCCAAATTTCATGGTATGCTAGAAGAAATGTATAGGAACAAATCACTATTCATGATCCAATGCTAATTCGGATTCTATGGTGGTCATTGAGGCGGCCCAAGTTAGAGATACAATTCTGGGCCAGATTCTGCGGCCCAGAAAAACAGCCCACTAATTTGATCATATCTCGGAATCCACAACTCCAAATGGGCCCACATTTTACATACTATTAGAAGATATCCGGAGCTCCATTTTCGTCTTCTATGGCCCACTCTGCGTCAGCCGTCTAGAAGGTCTTCTAGACGCGTCTGTTCGGTGAAGGAAAGTTGGATGCCACCTCGGGTCAAATGTGGAAAAGTTCAAATTCCACAAGCTTTCCACCACCTATGGCCTACCAAAATTAATTGAGATGATTTTTACTGTTGTAGGATCAACCCAAGGCTCCCAAAAATTCCTATTTAAGGCAGTGGTGGTGAAGGAGTTGAAAATCTTGGATGCTTTGTTCAATTGTAATGTTATGCTTCATTTTTGTTGCCTCAAATTTGTCTTTCACATGTAAGTTGTTCAATTCACTTTAGTTTCTTAATAAAAGTTATTATTCTACTCTTATTCTGTTGTTCTTCATATCAATTTGATACCTTTGGATCAAGGTGTGAATTTATTCACACCAACCCTTGTGAAATTATTCACACAACGGTAGAGTGATCATTTTATTTTTGTTGTTTTCTTTACTTCTCTATTTCCTCCCTCATGAGTCTACTTTACACTTCCATTGAAACCATGGGATAAATGGAGGGCTATCCCACTTGTGGGTTGATCCAAGGGAGTAGAAAGGGGCTGGATTGGATGTTATTTATCACCTAGTTAATATATAATCACTTCTTTAATTGGGATTTTTATTTGATGATTTTTAAACTCCATCGTCCTTGTTGAATTTAAGGTCACGCACTTCAAGTACTAATACAAACCTTTACCTTGAAGTGCTCAAAACTTTGATCCTTCAAGTGTATAGGTGATTAGTATTAAAGGGTGTAGGAATTAAAACAGAAAGTGATGATGTTGTTTTATCTCCTTAAATGAACCCATCTCAAATTTAAGAAATTGAAATCATTAAAAAGAAAATACGTCCAATCCACCCCGAGCGATAACCTAGGATAAACTCATTATTTTAAATTGAATTCACTTAAATCTATTAGATGTCATTAAAACCCATCCAAAATTAATCCAAGTTGGCCACTTCATAGCCAAAAACAATCCATAGAATGTACGTGTCTATAGGTTTCTTCTTAGGTCTCTGTGGATTCGATAACCCAAGCTAAACTACAAGGACCGTCTTACCTTCTTCTCTTGGGTAAATTTGAGCGAGAATCAAATTTTGGCACCATTGCGAGGGACCCAAGTAATTCATCTAAACACCCATTCTATTCTCCCCCATTTCTTCTTTTCTCATCCAAATTCTCTTATCTTGTCCCTTTCTCATTTTTTTTTCTTTTAGCGCATGTCCGCCTACACCCGCGATCAATCAAACCGTCTTGTTAGGGTGGATAGTCCTGGGGTTGGGGAGTAACGTACACCAAGGGAACTCTTTCCATTAGATCCTAATCTTTCTATCACCCCCGAGTCAAAAATTGAGCCAATTTCAATGGAAGTTCTTCAAAGAAAACAACTCACAAACCCGGGTGGGAACCAAAATGGAAACCCAAATGAGGCAGCCCCAAACTTGGGGAATGCAATTGATCAAACCATGAATGACTACCTCACACCTTCCTGGACCAATGCCCCCTCATGCATTAGACACAATTCCCTAAGATATTCCAACTACATCTTTAAACCCCAAGTCCTAAACCACCTTCCAACATTCCATGGAATGGAGTCCGAGATGCCATACCTGCACATTAAGGAGTTCAATGACATTGTAGAAACCATGTGTCCCCCACATCAACTAGAATCTTCTAAGATGAGCCTATTTCCTTTTTCTTTAAAGGATCGAGCTAAAAATTAGATAAACAATTTGAGACCATCATCCATAAACTCTTGGGACCAACTACAAAGATAATTCTATAAAAAATACTTTCCCCACCACAAAACAATTGCACTTAAAAAGAGTATCCAAAACTTTTTTGAAAAAGAGGGAGATTAATTCTATGAAACAAGGGAGACGTTTAAAGACACTATAAACATGGTTCCACACCATGGTTTTTCTATTCTTGAACAAGTGATAATTTTCTATGAAGGGTTGGGTCCGGGGAACAAACAATTCATTGCCATGATGTGTAATGGAACCTTTAAAAACAAAGCCCCAAATGATGCTTACGAGTATCTAGAAAGCCTTTCTAAACAAAACCAAACATGGGGAACTTAACCTTATTCTAAAAAGCCACAAAGAACTACTGTAATTCATACACTTAGAGAAGAGGAAAGCCTTAGGGATAAACTCGCAGCACTCTCTAGGAAGGTTGAAGAAATAGACCTTAAGAAAGTCCATGAAATCCAAACTATTGATCCTGTTTGCACAATTTATGACAAACAGGACCATAAGACAGACAACTGCCCAACCATTCCATCCATCAAGGATGTTCTCTTAGGAGGACCCCTAGTGGAAGTAAATGCTTTGAACTTTCAAAAGCCTTAATACCAAAACACCTTCAACCCATGTTATAACGACCACCCAGGCTTCACTGGAAAGATAACCAACAACCTAGCCAACCACAGGGACAAAATCCTTACCCCCATCAGAACTACCAAACCCATAACCAGTTCCAAACCCAACCTATCCAATACCTACAGCCACCAGTCCATTTTCAAGAAACCGTCCCACCTCCAAAATATCCCCCTAGGATAAACCAACCTACTCAAGCACCCACCCAAACTGTTCCACAAAGCCTACTAGAACAACTGTGCAAACAAATGGAGAGGATGAACTCGGAGGTATCTTCCCTAAAACAAGAACTTCAGACCATCAAAACTGGAAAGGCACCCATGCCTACTCTGGCGGTGCCATCCTCAACTTCAAGGGGAGAGTCAAGTTGTGCTCAAACAACTCATGAACAACTAAAGGATGTGACTGTTTTAAGAAGTGGGAAATCAATTGAGAACCCTGAAAAACTAATTCAGAAGCCACCCGAAGATTCAAACTTGGATGAAAATTCAAATGAACCACAAGATAAAACTGAGGAAACTAATAACAATGTGAAGGAAACAACTCTTCAACTATCAACCCCACAACCTGCACCATTTCCTCAACGCATGAGGGGGAAACCCAAGCCTGAACTGAATGAAACATTGAGGGAAATATTTTCACAAGTCAAGTTGAACATACCCCTTCTCGATGCAATCCAAACCATACCTTCCTACTCAAAGTACCTTAAGGACTTGTGCACTTTTAAAAGAAAATTTTCACATAAAAACCAAGTCCTTTTGGCTGCTAATGTGAGTTCCACCATTCTAGGGACCATTCCTCCTAAGTTGAAAGATCCAGGTTTCCCTTACATCAATGTTGAACAAGGAGAAAGTAAAGTTGTCAAGGCCTTGTGTGACCTAGGTGCTAGTGTCAATCTCATCCCATATGCTGTGTACTGCCAGTTAGGCCTAGAAGAACTCCAACCCACATCTGTCACACTTCAGCTTGCTGATCGTAGCATTAGGGTTCTAAAGGGGATTTTAAAGGACGTTCTAGTAAAGGTTGAAAACTCCATCTACCCTGCTGATTTCATTGTCCTTGAAAACCATCCAAATTTAGGAAATAATGAACAAACCCCAATCATCCTTGGTCGTCCTTTCCTTGCAACAATCAACTCTATTATCCGAGTCCGAAATGGGAACATGACCATCACCTTTGGGAACATGAGTCTAGACTTGAACATCTATAATACAAGCTCACAAATAGGGGATGACGAGGACATTCATGAAGTAAACATGATAGGAAGCATTGATAATGAATCCATGGAACATCAAGGAATATTTGATGAATGTTTAAGTCATAATTAGATTGATTTCCTTTGTTCATATGAAGGAAGTTTATCTTCTTGGCTTGAATCATTTTCAAATTGCTCTTATGATGAAGTATTAGGCCCAACAATCAGTGAAACCTTTCAAGAAACCAATTTCATAGAGACCCCTCTAAATTCCTTCCCTAAATCTGATCAAGCCAATCTAGTAGCTGAAACTTCTACATGTGAGGAATCAATCCTATCTAAAACTCTAAAAAAAGAAATTGATCTTGATCCAATGTCCCAATCTTCTGCTGAAATTCTGAACCAACCTGATCTTGAATTGAAGGAACTTCCTGCTGCACTAAAGTATGCCTTCCTAGGGGAAAATCAAACACATCCTATTTTCATTTCTTCTTCTCTTGAATCCAATCATGAGAGGATGCTTCTAGATGTCCTTAGGAAGCATAAGAAAGCCATTGGTTGGACCCTTTCTGATATTCCTGGGATTAGCCCACTTATCAGGACTCATAGGATTGTTCTGGAATCTGATTCAAAGCCATGTCGTCAACCTCAATGGCGACTCAATCCTAATCTCATGGAGGTAGTAAGGAATGAACTTCTAAAATTGTTGAAAGTTGGTATCATATATCCCATAGCTGAGAGTGAATGGGTGAGCCCAATCCAAGTGGTTCCAAAAAAGGTTGGAATCACAGTGATAACCAATGAAGATGGAGAGATTCTTCCAACAAGGGTGAGTAGTGGATGGAGGGTCTGCATTGACTATAGGAAACTAAACTCATTCACCAAGAAGGACCATTTCCCCTTACCATTCATTGACCACGTTCTTGAGAGAGTGGCAGGTCATGCCTTCTACTGTTTCTTATATGGGTACTCGGGGTACAATCAAATTGAGGTCTCCCTAGAGGATCAAGGGAAGACTACATTCACATGTCCTTTAGGTACCTTTTCCTTCAAACGCATGCCCTTCGGGTTATGCAATGCCCCTGGAACCTTCCAGCGGTGCATGATGGGAATCTTCTCAGACATGGTAGGGGATTTTCTAGAGGTCTTCATGGATGACTTCTCTATGTTTGGGGATACTTTTGAGGGATGTCTGCAGAATGTGGAGAGAGTCTTGTCAAGATGTGAAGAAAAGAATCTGGTCCTAAACTGGGAAAAATGCCATTTCATGGTTAAAGAGGGACTTGTTCTAGGCCATCTGGTCTCGAGTAGGGGGATTGAAGTTAATAAATCAAAGGTTGAAATCATTCGTCACCTTCCATCACCCAAAACCGTCAAGGAAGTGAGGTCTTTCTTAGGACATGCTGGTTTCTATAGAAGATTCATCAAGGACTTTAGTTTAATATCCCGTCCCCTTTGTGCTCTCTTAGTAAAGGATGCTCCATTTTTTTGGACAGAAAGCTGTGAGGGTTCATTCTCAACCCTCAAATCCTCTCTCACCTCTCCTCCAATTATGAAATCTCCAAATTGGAACCTTCCTTTTGAACTTATGTGTGATGCCAGCGACTTTGCTGTTGGAGCTGTGTTAGGACAACATTGTGATAAAACTCCTTATGTCATTGCTTATGCAAGAAAATCCTTAAATGATGCCCAAATCAACTACACCACCACTGAAAAGGAGTTACTTTCTATTGTGTTTTCCTTAAAGAAGTTTAGGTCCTACCTCTTAGGATCACCCATCACTGTGTTCACTGACCATTCGGCACTAAAATACCTCTTCCAAAAACAAGATTCTAAGGCTAGACAGATTAGGTGGGTCCTTCTCTTACAAGAATTTGACCTCACAATCAAGGATAAAAAGGGAGTTGAAAATGTTGTAGCTGATCACCTCTCTAGGATGGAATTCAAAGACAAATCAAATCACCTTTCTGTGTCTGATTCGTTTCCTGATGAACACCTATACTCTGTGAGTGACTGCCCTTGGTCTGCTGACATAGCAAATTTCTTAGTGACAGAAGTCATTCCAAAATTCTTAGGGACTCAAGATCAAAGTAAATTCCTTTATAATGTTAGACATTATGTGTTTGATGATACATACCTCTATAAGTTCTGCCCTGACCAAGTCATTAGGAGGTGTGTTCCAGAATCTGAACAAGAGTCCATCCTTAAATTCTGTCATAGTGAGGCATGTGGAGGTCACGTTTCCTCTAAGAAAACATTTTCTAAGATTCTTCAATGTGGTCTCTTCTGGCCCACCCTCTCAAGGGACTCCTACACATTTTGTCAAAGCTTTCCTCGGTGTCAACAAGTAGGGTCCATCACAAAAAGGAATCAAATGCCACTCACTCCCATCTTAGGGGTTGAAATCTTTGACTGTTGGGTAATTGATTTCATGGGTCCCTTCCCAAACTCTGATGGATACCTCTACATACTCTTAGCTGTTGATTATGTCTCGAAATGGGTTGAGGCCATTCCCACTAAGTCCAATGATCATCAAGTTGTGATTCTATTTCTGAAAGAGAACATATTTTCAAGATTCGGAATTCCTAGGGCTATCATAAGTGACCGTGGAACTCATTTTTGCAATCGTCCATTCTCATCACTCATGGAAAAATATGGAATTTCTCACAAAGTGTCCACTGCTTACCACCCTCAAACCAATGGTCAAGCTGAGTTAGCGAACAGGGAGATTAAGAAAATTCTTGAAAAAACTGTCAACCCCCTTAGGAAATATTGGTCTGAGAAACTCTTAGATGCTCTTTGGGCCTATAGAACCACATATAAAACCATTTAAGGAATGTCCCCATATAGTTTGGTTTATGGTAAAGCATGCCATTTGCCAGTGGAGATTGAACATAAGGCCTTTTGGGCAATTAAGAAAATGGATTATGATCTATCATTGGCTGGAACAAAAAGGAAATTAGATCTCAATGAACTGGAGGAACTAAGGATGGAGGCTTATGAAAATTCAAGGATCAATAAAGATAGAGTTCAAGCCTACCAATCTAGGAATATCAAGGTCAAACATTTGGAACCGGGAAAACTTGTGCTCTTGTATAGTTCAAAACTTCATTTACATCCGGGAAAGTTAAGGTCTAGATGGTCAGGACCTTTCATAGTGCATCATGTATTCCCCCATGGGGCAGTAGAGATTCAAGATCCCACAAGTGGTTAAATTTTCAAGGTCAATGGTCAAAGGTTAAAACCATTCATTGAATCATTCAATAAACAGGAAATAGAGGTTGAGTTAACTGAGCCAACCTATGAATAAGGAAAAAATTGATAGATTTAGGGTCCATGTCGGGCTAACGACGTTAAACAAAGCGCTGCATGGGAGGAAACCCATGGTTTTCAAGTTTCTTATCATTTTGTTGTTTTAATAAACTTTATATTTTAAATAGGATTAATTAATCATTTTTACATTTTAAAAAAGGACTATTGACTTGTTCTTCTATTATGAGTATGGATGGGTATGAAAGGGGAGCATCGTATTCATCCGTGTCACGCGGTGTGATCCCTGAGTAATACCTTACCCAGAAAATTAAAAAGAAGACAATGTATCATTAGTTTGATTTAAAAAAAATAAAAAAGGGAAAAAAAGGAAAAACCATAAAAATGATGATACCTGGAATTAAATAAGTCATTATGTTGTTTGTTTTGTCTGGTTTGTTCTTATTTTTGTTTAGGTACTATTTTGGGTAATACATGTTCAATCAAGGAGGTGCCTACATCCCCCAAGATATCAAAGGACTAATTTGGAGCAGTAAGAACTTCAGCTTCAACCACCAGGTGATTTCATTCCATGATCCTCAGTTTCAATTTACTTTTTGAACTTCCATTATCTGCCTCTACTCCTTCTAAATTTTTACTTCTTCAAACACTGGGGAAAGTGTTGTTTTAAGTTGGTGGGAGAGATAAAATAATAAAAAAATGCTTTTGTGTCAAAAAAAAGGCTGATTTGAAAAAAAATTAAATGGAAGGAAAAATTCCTTTAACTTTAAACATGGTAATACACATTGCACACTTTGAAACTGAATATCAAATAATTTGGCATACCCTGATTCTGATTTTAATCCTTTTATAATTTCATGAGCATTTATTTTGTAAAGTGTGGCTGTCCAATGTGATATTTCATCGTTTATATTTTCATCCAAATAAAAAAAAAAGATCACAATGCACGTCCCTTGGATAGTGGGGTATTAGTTTGAGTTCATGGGGTCCCCTAAATAAAAAGCATAGGTTTGGTGATCATTTTAGTTTAATATGAGTATTCAAAAAAAATTATTAAAATTATTATAAAAAAAATTGTGTGTAGAGCAATGAAATGACCTAATGTGTGGCTTTCGGCACTTGGGGATCGTGACTACACAGTTGTCTGGCCCAGAGTTAGTAATTTTATCTCTATTTTTGGTAATTTGAATTTGTTTTTGACTGGGTTAACTCGAGATGATGCCCGAGTATGTGGGCTTCACTTGGTTCCCTAAGGTCTTTGAGCCTGGGAGTCATCGGTAAAGTCTCGCTACAGGGGTTGACTCTTTTGAGTGCAACTTCAATTACCATGGAAAAATTGCAAAAACAAAAAAATAACAACAAAAAAAAACAAAAAAATTATACAAAAAAATGAATACTCATCTTAATATTGAAATATGATTCCACCTAGCACTTCCATAATTTCCCCCCTTGAATAAAGATGAACCCCCATGTCTATTGTGATGCACAACACATCCTCATACTTAATTGATATTGGATGAAATATGGAAATGAATTTAAACAAAAGAATGGCCTTGGGATTGGGATCTTCTTATGAAACTATCTTTTATTAAAATATTTTTATGGGTTTCATGATTGTTTGGTATAAGGTTTTTTGGTGATCATTGTGTATTAAAATGTTTTTGGAAAAGGGAATTCGAATTTCATTTTGTTGAGATATATTTTGCTCGGGACTAGCAAAACTCAAGTTGGGGGGGTTTGATTAGCCCTTAAATGAGGCTGATATTCATTGGTAATATATATAATATTCATGTTCTTTATTATTCATAAATATCATTTTAGTGCATTTTACACTTTGAACATCATTTCACATTATGATTTAATACCTTCTTAAAATGCACTATTATGTGGTACATTTTTTAACATCATTTAAAGTACCAAATGATTCATCTGATTATACATATTTTAATTTTATAATTCATCTACACTCCAATATGAACATGTTTCATTTAGGGATCAATGGATAATTCATGGAGGGTGATGGAGATATTTGGCAATGAAATGAAGCAATTCTAGAGAAGGCAGATTGGACACCAGCCCACTGATGAGCCTGTTGGGCCCAACATAAAGGCCCAATTAATCCCAAATTTCGTGGGATTCTAGTATCCATGTATAAGAACAAATCAATCTTCATTATCCAATGCTAATTCGTCCTCTATGGTGGACATTGAGGCGGCCCAAGTTAGAGATACAATTCTGGGCCAGATTCTGCAGCCCAGAAAAACAGCCCACTAAAGTGATCATATCCCGTAATACACCACTCAAAATGAGCCCACATTTTACAGGAGGTTAGAAGACATCCGGAGCTCCATTTGTGTCCTCTATGGCCCACTCTGATTCGGCCGTCTAGAAGGTCTTCCAGACGAGTCTGTTTGGTGAAGGAAATTTTGATGCCACCTCGGGTCAAATGTGGAAAAGTTCAAATTCCACAAGCTTTCCACCACCTATGGCCTATCAAAATTAATTGAGATGCTTTTTAATATTGGAGGAACGACCAAAGGCTCCCAAAATGCCTATTTAAGGCAGTGGTGGTGAAGGAGTTGAAAATCTTGGATGCTTTGTTCAATTATAATGTTATGCTTCATTTTTGTTGCCTCAAATTTGTCTTTCACATGTAAGTTGTTCAATTCACTTTAGTTTCTTAATAAAAGTTCTTCTTATACTCTTATTCTGTTGTTATTCATAGCACTTTGATACCGTTGGATCAAGTTGTGAATTTATTCACACCAACCCTTGTGAAATTATTCACACAACGGTAGAGTGATCATTTTATTTTTGTTGTTTTCTTTACTTCTCCATTTCCTCCCTCATGAGTCTACTTTCTGCTTCCATTGAAACCATGGGATCAATGGAGGGATAACCCACTTATGGGTTGATCCAAGGGAGTAGAAAGGGGCTGGATTGGATGTTATTTATCACCAAATTAATTTATAATCACTTCTTTAATTGGTATTTTTATTTGATGATTTTTAAACTTCATCGTCCTTGTTGAATTTAAGGCCACACACTTCAAGTACTAATACAAACCTTTACCTTGAAGTTCTCAAAACTTTGATCCTTCAGGTGTATAGGTGGTTAGTATTAAAGGGTGTAGGCATTAAAACAGTAAGTGACGATGTTGTTTTATCTCCTTAAATTAACCCATCTTAAATTTAAGAAATTAAAATCATTAAAAAGAAAATACGTCCAATCCACCCCGAGCGATAACCTTGGATCAACTCATTATTTTAAATTGAATTCACTTAAATATATTATATATCTTTAAAACCCATCCAAAATCAATCCAAGTTGGCCACTTCATAGCCAAAAATAGTCCATAGAATGTATGTGTCTATAGGTTTCTTCTTAGGTCTCTGTGGATTCGATAACCCAAGCTAAACTACAAGAACCGTCTTACCTTCTTCTCTTGGGTAAATTTGAGCGAGAATCAGGTAACTTAAAAAATAATATCTGGTCTTGATGTAGTCAGGTATAACAAACTTCCAATCAACTTTCGATATTCTTTTTGATCAACTTTTTTTCCTTCGTCATCTTTTCTTATCTTCGTTCCCACTGAGATAGGATTTGATACAGGTTTTGAGTTTTCCATCCCAAACTTCTTAAGAAGTTCCTTAGCATACTTTTCTTGGGAGAGAAAAATGAATTCTTTCTGTTGAAAAATTTGTAACCCAAGAAAGTATCTCATTTCACCCAACATGGACATCTCAAAGACATTCTTCATTTCTTCAGCAAACCTTTCACAGCTTATTTCATCATTCCCAACAAAAATAATGTTGTCAACATAGACAATCACAATGAGAGAAGGATCTTGGCTTTCCTTGATGTACAGATTGATGTCAACCCTCCCTTTCTTGAAGTTCATCTCCTTTAATCAAGTATCTAGTTTGGAATACGATGCTCTTGGAGATTTCTTTAGCCCATACAAGTCTTTCTTTAACCTGCACACATAACTTTCATTCTTCCCAACAACAAAGCCACATGGTTTCTCAATATAAACTTCTTCTTCGAGATCACCATTAAGAAATGCGTATTTAACATCCATTTGAAAGATTTTGCAGCCTCGTTGTATTGAAATAGAAATAAATATTCAGATAAATTCTAATTTGGCTACTGAAGAAAAAGTTTATTCAAAGTCAATTCCTTTAATCTGAGAGTAGCCTTTGCAAACTAATCTTTCTTTATTTCTAATAACTTCACCTTCTTCATTCAACTTGTTCCAGAAGATCCATTTGGTGCCAATAATGTTCTTACATTCAGGCTTGGGTATGAGTTCCCATGTGTCATTCTTTTCAATCTGATCCAATTCTTCATTCATGGCTTGAACCCATTTTGAATACTCAAAGTCTTCTTTAACATCATTTGGTTCCACTTTGGAATACAAGGAAGTATGTGATATAGAATTACTTTTTCTTCTTGTTTGAACCATGTGACATTGATCACCAATAATATTCTGAGCTTGCACTTGTTTCATCAGCCTTGGATAATTTTTTCATGTGCCTTAGTCATCACTTGATATGGCTGAATCTGATTCTTCATCTTGATTAGGATTACAATTTATTGCATCCTTATTAGAATCATTAACTTCATCTTCCTCAACATCCTTGTTTATCTGGACATGCTTATCTTTTCCTGAAGTTTCAATGACTTTTACATCAATTAAATCCATAATTATTCATGTTTCTTTGTTAAAGCATCTATAACCTCTTCCTTCTAGTGCATATCCAATAAAAATTCCATCTTCTCCTTTCTGCTCAAATTTTCCACTGCTTCCACCTTTATTATTTATAATTCATGGTCTCCCAAAAACTTTATCATGCTTTATACTTGGAGTAATGCCATAGAAAATTTCATATGGAGTCTTGTTTGATTGAGGCCTGTAGAAACATTGATTTTGAATATAAACAAATGTACTTGTATCTTGCCTCCAAAAGTAATGAGTACGGACATGTTCAAGCAACATGGTTCTTCCCATTTCCACCAAGATTCTGTTCTTCCTTTCAGAAACCCCATTTTGTTGAGGTGTATATGGAGCACTATATTCATGTTTAATCCCATGCTTATCAAGATAGTCTTCTAATTCTTCACTTATATACTTACCACCATTATCTGTTCTCAACTTCTTCATAGAGTACTCACATTCTTTCTCAGCTTTCCTTCTGAAGCTTTTAAACATTTTCAGGGCGTTTGACTTGTGCTTCATAAACATAACACACATAATGCGAGTAAAATCATCAATGAAAGGGATGAAGTACCTTTATCCATTTGTTGATTGTTTTCTCATCAGCCCACATATATCAGAATGTATTAGTTCAAGGGGTTGTTTAGAACAAATGTCAACCTTCTTAAGCACAACACTTTTAATCTTTCCTTTCTGATTGGTAGTGCAACACCAATCTCTTCTTCTTGGAAAATCTGGAATATCTCAAACACTGTCCCTTTGAGATAAATTTCTCATATTTCTCTGAAACATGTGTCCAAGTCTTCTGTGCCACAACTGATTTTCTTCCACTATGCTCATGTAACAAGAGTTTTGTGAATTTCCTACTCGAAACAGATTTCCTTTGGTTCATTGGACTCTTGTAAAAATCTTCCCATCTTCTTCACTTTTCACAATAAATCCATCTTTCTTGAAGATAACCTTATTACCCTCATCACAAAATTGTGATACACGCAGCAAATTGTGCTTCATCCCATCAACATACAGAGTTTTCTTGGACTTTAATTTTTCCTTTCCAATGATGGCTTATCCAACACCTTTGATTTTTAAAGATTCATCATTCCAAAATGTCATTGTGACTTCTTTAAACTTCTTCATATTCTTTAGCAACTTCAAGTCTCCTGTCATATGTGAAGAACACCCACTATCAAGTATCCAAGGTCGTTCTTCCTTTTTAACTTTTAGAGAAGTTTCAACAACAAGAGATTTTTCTTCTTTCGCTTCATTCTTCACTTTCGGCTTCTGAAAATTAAGAACTTTTTGTTGAGCGGGTAATAGCACAAGACATCCTTTTGAAAGGTGTCTAGGTTGTTCACACCTTTTACAAATGGTCTCCAGAGGCTGGAACCTATTTTCTATCTTGACTTTATTCTTCTCAAATTTCATTAAGAAAACATTCTCACTCTTCTTCCTTTGAGGAGATTGACTCCCCCTCAATCTCTGCCTTTCATAACTCATGGTGTGATGGTAATAATGTTGATTAAACCAACACATATTTTTTGTATGCCCAAATCCACCACAATACCAACAGTACCCATAGAAGGAGTACCTTCCTCTAAAGATTTTTTTTCTGATACATCTTTATTGCTCTTTCTTCAGCCCCACCAACCATTATTTTGTTATTAAGATTTCTCTGCTGTAATTCTACCTTCTTTGATTTTTCTTGTTTCTCACCAGTGTAAGACTTAGGTTTCCTTGAAACTTCAGAGTTCCCAGTAATGCTGGTCTTGGCCACATAAGTAACTTTCTCATCTTTCTTCTTCACAGCAACCACCTTATTCTTCTATTGAATTTTCTCAGAATGTGCTTGTTGAGAGCCTTCACCAACATCAGTAGTTGAGTTTTGAAAATGAATGTTTTTTTATTCAACTTCTGAGAGCTTCTTTTGAATGAGTTCTAATTCTTCCTCTTTTGCCTTTAGCTTAAATCTCATGCGCTCATTTTGATTTTTCTCATCTTCAAGAGACTTTTTCAAGTCTTCAAGATCTTTCTCAAGTTCTTATTTATCATTGACTTGATTGGATGCGGAGAAACATTCATCTTCCAACTTTTTTTAAGCTTCTCTAGCCTTATGATCTTCCTTAAACATTCCTTCAATTCTTCTTTCAGATGCATATCATGTTGACTTTCTTCTTCTTCCAAGATGCTACTTCCGAAATCCTCATCATTTACTATTGCAATGAAAGTATTCTCATCACCATGCTCAACTGATTTTTTGGATTCAGCATCACTTTATTCATCTTCTTCATTTATGGATAGAAAGTTTTTTCTCTTGGATTTGAAGAACTTCTTTTCTTTCCCCGACTTTCCTTTACCACCATGATTCTTCCATAACTTTCTTGGATTTATTTCTTCTTTATCAATGTCTTCTTCATTCTCCCTTAGAGGAAAGTTATCCACAAAATTTCCAATGCCTCTACATTCAAAACACTTCAAGGGAAGTTTTCCCTTGTATTTACCTGTGCCTCTTTTAACATTTTTTGAAAACAAGGATAAAATATCATTAATATTTTTACATAACTCACTTCCAGAGTCAGAGTCACCGCCATCTTCTTTAATAAAGATCTTCTTAGACTTATCCTTCTTCATGGCTTTGAAAGAAAATTCTATGTCAACCTTTTTCTTGGTCTTAATAGCCTTTTCCCTTCTCATATCATAAGTAATTAGTGTGCTATGAAAATCATCAAGAGATAGAGTCTCTGAGTCTCTGTCTTCTAATGAAGATACCTTCGTATAAAATTTATCAGGAAGAATCCTCAAGATTTTTTCAACCACAATAGAGTATTTCAGCTCTTCACCAAGACATCTGATGGTACTAACAATATCATTTACCCTGGTGAAGAAATCCCCAACAGATTCATGCTCTCCCATCTTCAAGTCTTCATACTTCAATCTCCAGATTTGAAGTTTTGACTTCTTGAATTTTTTATTGCCTTCGTATATGTTTTTTAGTTTGTCCCATATACCTTTGGCTATCTCCACTCCTTTTACTCTTAAGAATTCACTATCAGAAAGTGAAGAAAATATAGCATTCTTGGCTCTTCCATCATTCTCAAGAAACTTCTTATCAACAAGTGTAAGTGGAACATTGTCTTCAATGGGGGGAAACCCAACTGTTGCAGCTTCAAGAACTTCATAACTAATAGACATGAGATACGATAGCATTCTATCCTTCCAGATGTGATAGTTCTTCCCATCGAATACCGGAATGCCTTTATTGTTCACACAATTCAGATTCTCCATCAGCAAGGAAAATAAAGGGAACCTCCCTCTGATACCACTTATAAGGACCCAGCTGGAGTAATGAACCACTAAGAGGGGGGTGAATTAGTGGTACCCCTTTTTCTTCTTTTAAGTTCACTTAATGTTGAGAACAACCTTTGTCTCCTATTAAAGATATAATTCCCAACTGAGAAACAAAAAAGAACACATCCAAAGAAACCCATCAATTTACAAGGTTCACTATTCAATAAGAATAGCTACGTCCTTGGTATGGTTGGAAACAATCCAGCACCATTCAATCCACTAAGAAAATAATCCTTGGATTACAAAGAGTAGGATATACCCTTACACTCATGAAGCATTGTGAAATAATCACTCATGTGCGTGTGCACCCTCTTAGCACAATAGGGAAAAGTCTCTTTTCTAGTAACAACTTATGTTACCTACACTTCTTTTCAAATACACAAGTATAAGAAAGTTAATCACAAATATTCACTTCCTAAACTAGAAGAATGGCAAGGACTTCTTAGACTAGAGATAGATCAATTACAGTTAGAACTTCCCATTCTGAATCTCCACTCCAAATTCTTCACTCCGAATTTTTCTTCTTCACTCCGAATTTTCTTCTTCACTTCGATTCTTCAATATGAGTCTTCCTCAGTTTGAGAAACTCAATACGGTGACAGCCAGTACTGACTCTCCATTCCAAATCTCCACTATGAATTCTTCACTCCGAATTTTTCTTCTTCACTCAGAATTTTTTCAATCCGAATCTCCACTCTGAATTTCCACTCTGAATTTTCACTCTGAATCTCCACTCTAAATTCTTTACTTTCACTCTGATTCTTCAATCTGAGTTTTATTTAATCCGAGAAACTCAATATGGTACCAACCAGTATCAAATTCTCATTTCAATAGAAACTGCAATGAAAACTCAATCGACCACACACTTCTTTCTCTCTCTAGATTATCAGATCTTCTCTCATTACAGCATCATCAATGAATTTACTTAGTACTCTGATATCCTTTTATAGGTGCTCCAAAGTGTGATCAGGCGGGAAACCAAAATATTTTCCCGCTCACTTAAATTCACCCAAATCTTAATTTGTCCTGAAATCTCTGAGTAATTAATACTTTTTCAATGCTTCCATAATATTCTCAAATCTTCTTCCACTTCTCTTGATTTAGAACTTTGGCCTTTTCTGGATCTAACCTTGTTACACAAGTTTCTCGGTATCACCTTCTCTGATCCACTAATCTGTCTTCTTGGCATAATATTCTCAGATCCACCCTTCTTGATTCATCAACATCACTTCAATTCTCGGCATGACTCTTCACTGCTTCTTCGGCATGAAACCATTTCACTTCTCGGTATGATCTTTTCTGGATCTCGGAATGGCTTCACCAGTTATCAGTACGTCTTCTCGTTACAACTTCACCAATTCTTGATATGACTTCTCATTACAAAATTCAGAATCAGGAAGTCGACTCCACACTTCTAGCAACGAACTTCAGGTTCAAAAAGTAGACTCTACACTTCTGGCTACGAACTTCAGGTTCTCAGTGAGACTCTTCCTGATTCTCGGAACAACTTCTGGTTCTCGTAGAGACTTCTGGTTCTCGGAGAGACTCTTCCGGATTCTAGGAGCGACTTATGGTTCTCGGAGTGACTTCTGGTTCTCTAAGTGACTTCACTGATTCTCGGTACAACTTCTCAAATTCTCGGTATGAATTCTTCAATCATCGATACCGGAGATTTTGAATTCTCAGAATGACTCCACCTGATCTCGGTATGACTTCACCACCCAACTTTTGCTTGCATCATGAGTACTTGAATATACTCACAAATTAGAGTTACAAAATAGCAAAGCATCGTCACAATTAATGCCTTCACATCTCCTATCATCCATCTTTTGAGAATTTTCAATTTCCCGGTTCCACACTTCTCAATTTCCAGACTCCAAATTCTTTAAACACCAGGTTCTAAATGTTCAATATACTCGGTTCCGAATATTCAAACTTATAGCTTCCGAATTCTTAGAAATCCATAGGGTCTTTCCTTTAGGAAAACTTCCTCAAGATCAACAAAAGACAATACATGAAAACCATCTCTTCCTTCATCTTGGTCCTAACACTCCACACATCCCTACATGATCAATATTCTCAATATCATGGTAGAAAAATAATTCGACTTCCTACCATTAACAAGATTCAATATTAGATGTCAAATCTTCCAATTTATCACCTATATCATACAAATATATTTGTTTCATTTGAACAACTACACTTCATCCCTCATGCACTGCATCTTCCAAATAATATACCATTTTCACTCGTAATGAAAAGATATAATAATCAGGTACTTCATGGTCACAAATATCAATCAAGAGAGATAATTTTTCAAAATTAAATTGTAAGGAATCTATTTTAATACTCCTAGTAATATTGACCCACTTGAATTTGAATAAAATAACTAAAAAAATATTATGGTAGTTTAAATAAATAATATCAATAAACTTTGAATTTTATCCAAATTCAGAAATAGTAAATATACAACCATTATTTGTTTTTAAACCCTCTTCTAGATCTACTAATAAAAATTTGAAGCCATTCAGGTTATAAGTATTGAACTTCCAAGTCTACTTTAGAGAACCCCAAGCAAGAAACTTCAAATATTCTAAAAATTCTTATTGAGTATCAGTATTCAACATTTTAAAAAATATAAATTAATAAATTTATAGAATATATATGTCACCAAAAATAAATTTTAATTATATTATTTATAAACTTACACGACATACAAACCATTCTCATTTAGTTGAGATTGAGTAATGATGTAATTAACACATCTAACTTGGTAGAATCTTTTCTCAATATCATCCATGTATCTAGAACAAAAGGTAAGGCACTCTTCTACCAAGTAACCTTCAGAAATAGATCCTTCTAGTTGAGATTTATTTTTCGTATATGATTTCAAATTACTGAGGTATCTATAAAACAAAATAATTGAAACATATTTCTGTATTTAATGAAATTTAAAAAAAAAATTAACTAATAAGAAAAATATAAATAAAGTAAATCTCAATTTGATACATCCATATATAATGTATATGAAATATTAATTTAGTGTCCTCGAAAAAATCCATAGATAAATGAAAAATTACACTAAAAATGATTGAGGAAAGATCGTATCCATTACATAAAGTCTAAGGAAAAATAGTTCCTGAAGCTTTTAATGATCAAATGGTTGTATAATTTTCTCACATAGTTTTTTGAATAATGTTTAGAACTTGAGTATTACTATATTTACCATTTCAATTAAAAATGTATGCAATGCCAAAGGTAGTAACTATTGTAGAAAAATATATGAATCATAAATTTTTAATCCATGTAACCTACAATGATTTAAGTTAACACACCTTGATATGTTACTTAAATAACCATCATGTACTTACAAATGTTTTAAAATTTTAAGGAATATATTTTTATACTTATTTTTCATTGAAAAAACTAATCTAGAATGATTTCCATTCTCACATGGCTATAGATCACACTTTATATTCATTGATTTTATGTCCTTTAAAGCACTAAGATGGTTCTTCTATTTTTCATACCCATTAAGTAATGTGAAGATTAAATTGTCTCAAACATTCTTCTCGATATGCATAACACCAAGATTATGACACAACAAATTAAATTCCCAATATGGAATTTTAAAAAATATATTCTTTTTATTCCACTGCTATGTTTTAATTTCAAATGATCATGTAATTTGAACTCATTTCCCACTATCATTGAAATAATAGACCTTATCAAATTCTTCTTCAGAACTTAATAATTGGGTCAATATTTCATAACATTTCAGTAAATTCAGAGGTAGTTTGTGATCAATGAATCCATTGAATTTTGACTTGTTCAAATAAAATATATAAGATGCATTGGGAAATCTATGATGACAAAAGAAGAACCATTTTTAGTATAAGGTAGTCATTCAAGCTCAAAATCAAACCTATAAACTAGAGAATAAAAACATGTATTATTATTCTAACTAGATAAGGACTCAATTTTAGGGAATCCACTAATGGTCCTTATTAGTTTAGCAAGCATTTTGAACATTGATATAGAAGCTTCATCATACGTCTCAGCATTATTGCTCCATATCTCTTTCAATTATTCTTTTAGAAGCTTTAAATATACATCAATACCATTTTTAGGAATTTATTTTTTAATAAAAACATTGAAAGGGTAAATAAATTTTTTTCATACATATTCATAGAGTTAGATTGAAAGGGATTATAACAAAAATCCAAATACTATAACTAGTACTCAAAGTCCTGAATGAGTTGAACCCATCAATATCCAATCCAAATCACACATTCCTATAATCATATGAGAAATATTAATGAAATTAATATAATTTCATCCATGATTTTGAATCTCATGGATTTCACATTAACCCATCATTCATATTCTCTATAGCTTTCCACTTCATGAGATTAAAAAAAATTATGACATGGATAATCTTTTCAATCAATATTTTAAAGGTAAGTAATGAAAAACATCCACATGAGTTGTATTTTCTACTTCTATGTAGTAGTATGTTGATTCAACCTTTTAACATTACCCATTTACTTCCACCTATAAGAAGAACATTTTTTACACTCATGTATAATTGGATATTCTCCCAAATAAAGAAAACAATTATTGTAATAAGAATTTATTTTAGTATATTTGAGTCCAATATTGTTAATAACATTCATCATGTCAAAAAAACACTCATGGATCTTAGCTTCAAGAAATTCATCAAACAAAAATTCCAATATCATAGACATTGATTTATTTGAAATTCATCATAGACATTTTATATAGTATATATTTAGTAGAAAATAATGTTTTGAGTACTTCATAAATCCTCCATATAGCTCTTGATTTCCACCCTCAAAAAAATCATGAAATGAATTTATCTTCTCAATAAATTTTTCTCTTACATTATTCCCACCAACACTAGAAATATAATCCAGTGATATGTTAAAATCTTGATATAGTTTATCGAAGGTCCCTAAAACAGTAGTTGTAAAGTTAATATTTATAGTATCCTTTATTGTTTATCTTGATATGTTTTTATTTTCATGACCTTTCCTCACAATGAAAAAATCTTCATTCATAAGGTTTTTCATTTCATTTTTCATTGACAAGGAAGTTGAGCACTATTTATGTTGACTAACATAAGTTCTCAAACTTTTTGTAACATTCTTTTCTCTATGAAAAATCTAATGCACATATTGAGTGAGGAATTGCTTCAATATCAAATGCTCATAAACTTCATGCCTCTTCAACCATATCTTAAATTTATATTTCATACATGTATATCTTATTCTACCATTAACGGAATGATTTCAAAAAGGAAAATCTAAAAAATCATCCAAACCCTTAGCATATTGAGGTTTATTCCAAGGTAATATGGTCTAAATTTTATCCATATATCACCAACTACCTTCACTATCTTAAAGAAAATTAAATTTCAGAATTAGAATAACTTCTAAATCTAAAAAAACACAAAACAAATATTCTTAATTGTAATTTATAAATATATTTGATTTTAAAAATAAAATATTTATAATCAAATATGAGGTTTTTAAAAAAATGTCACTGTTTAAAAAATATCAAATTTATGAGTATTTATTTTTAAATCCCTATTTAACATGACAATAATAAATATTTTTGACACTTTTGTATCATTATGATATCTTAATAAAAATTATAATTTTTCGAAGTGGTAATACAATCAAATAGAATCCAACACTACTTGATTCATATAAGTAGTAACATATATTAATTTCAGCCTTTATAAAAAAATCAAATTGATTTATATTTTATAAAAAAATTATCCTTTTTAATAATGGTTTTAAATACACCCACAAGCTTTTATTTTTCATTTGGAAATTATTTTATATGAAAACAACAATTTAATTTAATATTTTTTTTATATTTTTAAAGTAACACCTATTTATAATTCAGAAATATCAACATTATATAATAATGACATAAAAAATTAAATCATAATGTGTTAATTATAAAATTATATAAACACACTAATGATATTTAATAATTAAATTCATACCGAAAATAAAATTAAAATATACTATAACAAAAACCTAGCATGGGTACATCCCAATAAATTTAAAAACCAAAACCATATAAATCCTATATCATTAATAAATATTTTATAAACACCCCTATGTAGTTTCCTATACACTTTCTATGAATCTAGGTTGACAATTTTGATCACAATTGAAGAACATTTGAGTACTGAGAAAAGTTTCTTTTATCAAAATTTTTTTATAACATTAAGAAAAACTTTCACTATAACAAAAATAGAAAAATATATGGAAAGAAATTACAAAAATAAATCATAAAAATATTATATAGGGAAAATAATATAAAATCCAAAAATATGTAGTTAGCATATAATATATAATAAATAATAGAAATAAAATTAAATAATTTTACCTCCCTGGCTAGTGCAAGGGTAATGGTGAGGGGAGAGCTTCAGTGGAAGTGAATATGGGGAAGGAATAACCATCTAAGGGTGAGTGTGAGGGGAGTGATGGATTAGGGTTATTATCATACTATGTCAGCTTGGGTTTTAAATAAGGGATGGTGACTGTGAGGACATAGGCAAGGGGTCGATAGCTTGGAGGTTGGGGCCTGTGGGGGTCATGGTGGGGTTGAGGGGACAATAGCTTGAAGGATGCAGGATTGGGGAGCGTTAGTATTGAGGGTGATGACAAGGATGAGGGTGAAGGGATTATGGGTGGGGAAATTGGGTAGGTCGAGGGGTGTAGTGGCGGTGGGGGGAAGAAACATGCTTTTTACAAATATCTAGCATCCATTTTTAAGGAACTGCTACTAATTTTTTTAATTTTTTTTAGGAAAATTTTCCTAAATCATTGCTAAAAATTGTTGTTAAACTATAATATAGTTGTAGTGTTATTTATCCAATAATTTATCAAATTATTTAATTAGATTTTCATATTTTTCATATTTTCTACAGGAATTTATACTGCATTAATGTAAAGGGAATTCCTTGAGATGAAAATTTTGGATTCGTTAGTTCCCATGTCACTTCTATAGGAAACAATAAATGGATGTAGATAAAATTTTTAGTAAGAAAACACCAAGTAGCCACGTCATTTGAAAATAAAATAATAGACAACATGCATTTTTGAACATCGAGAATGTTGGGATAAAACTCTACACTCAATTAGTATAAAATATATTTTCATTTTTTTCCATTACTTATACCTTTTTTTAATATTCACTAAATGCTTGTTGAGATCAACTTGGATATTTAAAAGATGTGATCTTTGGATACAACGCATGGATATATAATAAATCTACGACACATATTGTCACTTACGAATTTTTAATGCACAAAATTCAATATTTTAAAAATAAATTTCAAATTATACGTTTTATATTATGTTTGAAAAAGTATTTGTTTATGATAAGGAATTGTTTATTTATCATCAAATCCATTGTATAAGGATAATTAATACACGCTTAAAACTTATGGATTACTATGACTAGATAAGTTTTTGGGTATATATAATAATATCTCACTATTAAAACATATATTGAAATCACTGCTACAAAACTAGGTTTATCCAGCGCTATGGATTTAACAGTGCTAGTTAAAAATGTTTTTAAAGACCCCCTTTGTCACTGCTAAAAAAGGTTTTGTTAAACAGGGTCTTTAATAACACTTTTTTTAATGCTCTTAAAGGGGGTCTTTAACAACACTAAAAAAAGCATTGTTAAAGGGAGGCCTTTATCAGTGCTTGTAAAAAAGCAATGGTAAAAGTATACGACAAAAAAATATATTTCATTAAAAATAAAATATTAATATATAAATATAGTTATACTGATATAAATATAAGATATATTTTTTAAAAATATAATGGATATATGGCCACCGCTGAACAAAACAACATTCCTCACACACCAGAGGTTTTTCAAAATTTTCTAACCGTTAGTCCTCCAGCTAGTCACTCTCAGAAGGAAGATGCAATGGAAACAGCCTTCGAACCTAGCTCTAGCCATGATGTTATAGGTTCTCTGCTTCCCTAGGCACCTCCTAGTTCTCCTTCATTCCTATGAAGGACTAAAGCCTCCTACAAGGATGTGATTTTTGGATCTCTTCATGGATCTTAGATCTCTTGCTTCCCAGAGGCTCCCTCAGTGACTCTAATGGTTTCAAGGGTTGGATCTGGCCTATCCTTGGATGTATCTACGACAGAGTTCAATGCAGAAATTGATGTCTTGAAATGGACTCTTGTGTACAGGTTTGGAGGTGTAAAGTCACCTCTACCAGCATTCAAATGATGTGTGGACTCTTGGGGGATACAGGTTCTGGTCCACATCTCTGTAGTCTATCAACACTCATTTTTTTGGTCTTCTCCTCAGAAGCGGATTTCATCTATGTGTGGTGCAGAGCTCCCCGGCATACTGGGAGGTGTAATTTTAGTCTAGCATGGTGGTCACTGGATGTTCATAGAGGCAAGGAGATCCCAAAGGCGGTAGTGTAGATGAATCTTCTAGGGCTTTCGTTTCCCTTCCAGAATGGATCTTTACTCAAAGCTATTGGAGACTCACAATGAGGTTTCCTCTGTGTGGATGATCGTACTAGGTGTTGTTCAGATCTTTCGGTCACCCGGATGTGCGTCGAAACTGATCTGACCTCTCCCATTCTAGAAAACTCTCCCTGAAGGTCTAGGGATCAAAGCTGTGGAACCAAGACATTGTGTATCTAGTGTTTCCCATGTTTTTTTCATCCTATATCCTCTAAGAGCACTCCTTGAATATGTGCAAGTGGAATCGACATGGAAACCTTCAATGTGAGGGCGGGTCAGTCCTGGGGTGTCCCTCTCCCCCTCGTGGGTTGGCTGGTACCTCCTCAGACAAAGTGGATCCTCAGACCAATGCCTCACTTATAGCACTGCCTGATCCAACATCTATCTCGTCTTTCTTGAATGATCTGGTCGATGTTTCTTTTCCTTGAGAATCTCTGGTACCCCTTTCTCATAGGGATCAACCTTTATGGTTGTCTATGTTTTCTAGTTGGGCTTTTGGTCCCCACTAAATTCTCTCTACGGGTGGATTACTGGAACACTTTGTGTGGCTCCCTATTGGCCTTCGAGAGCCCTTGGATTTGCCTTCCCCTATTTATGATATGGCTCCTGAACTAGTCGGGTTGATTGAGTATAGAGGTAAGCTTGATACTCCCCTCTACCTGTCGAGAGGTGTTCTAGAAAATTATGTGGTTGGAATGGTCGGGAATGAGGATCTAGTTACTCAGGCATTATGGGAGAAGGGTAAACACCCAATGGATATGTCTCCCCCAAGCGCTGTGAGAGGGAAGACAATCAAGATACACTATCACTTGCAATCGACACCCCCATATATCCTAGACCCCACTCTGGGTGTTTTCACTCATGTGAAATCCCAAAAACAAAGGTCGTAGAATAGGGAGTGCCTCCCCTACCTTCATCTTGAGACCATGCTACCAAGGGCTAAAGTCAGGCCAAAGGTTAACCAATTACACCCATCTTCATATGGAACTCTCGCGGACATGGGGTGAGGGTCAAGACTGAATTCATAGATTCAGAGATCAAGAAAAAATGCTCATTGCTGCTATTATGGAACCCAGGAAGGACCTGGAGAAGCTGCATGAGTTCACCCATAGGATCCAAATGCATGTGTCTATGCAGGAGGATCCAACTAACCAGCATATACGGATCTTTTGGAGTAGGGATATTTTTGTGGACCTGATACTGGTGGGGGATGAGTCCATCACAACTAGGGTGAAAAAGATTCCTCTCAACATCTCTGTATCCTTTTTCTATGGTAGCTATGACAATGGAATAAGGGAAGCTCTATAGAAGGAGATTTACATATTTGATCTAGGAAGTGAACCATGGATTTTTGGCGGTGACTTCAACATCATCACTAAACCATTTTAGAAAAAGGTCTTGGGAAATTCCCACATCATGCTAGCATGTACTTTGTACATTTCAGAAAAATAAAGGGATTAATAGATCTGGGGTACACTGGTGACTACTTCAAATGGTGCAAAAACTAAATAGGTAGTAGGAAATGTTGGAGTTGGCTTGACCGCTGCCTCGCTAACTTGCATTCCATAACCATGTTTTTGAATTATAAGGTGAATCACCTGGTTCATGTTATCTCTGATCACTCCCCACTGCTGGTCTTTCTATCCTCAAGGAATATCCACCAAGTTTGGTTCAATTTCTATAACCAATGGAATTAGAATTCACAGTTTCTACATTAGGTGAGGGCTTTATGGGGGGAACTGGTACAAGGACACTCTTGGGTGGATCTGTATAATAAACTGAGGTGGCTTAAACATGGGTTACATGCATGGATAGGGGATCTTACTCCCATCGACCAGAAGATGGAGGATCTCAAACTGGATGTAGATCACATGGAATCCAGTCTCGAGGTATTCTGGAATGACTCTAATTTAGAGGATATTTCTATCATGAAGAGTAATCTAGAGTAACTGATCCTTAGATAGGAACGAAGGAATCAGGAAGAATCAAGGATAAAGTGGTTGCACGAGGGTGACAAGAACATGGCATACTTTCATGCAAGAATCATGGAGAAAAGATTCCCTATCAAACCCAATATCATGATCGAAGATGGAATGTACACAGATGATAGATATTTTGTGGGTGGAAAGGCATATTATTTCCTCAAAGACCTTCTTGCAAGACCAAACACAAGGATGGTCGGTGGGTACTTGAGCGGAAGTCCAAAGATCTGGGAGGAAATTTCCAATATTGTATCCTCCAAGGAAAATGCGTGATTGGAAGGGGTCCCAGATGATATAGAGATCGATGCCTCCATGATGAATCTCAACCTATAGAGTGAACTGGGTCCTAACTGTTTTCCTACTTCATTTTAGAGAGCCTCAGGGGAAGTGATCAAAGATGACATAGTTGCAGCAGTTCAGAAAGTTTTTCGAGGTCGAACCGTTCCACGTGTTGCAAGATCCAGGACTATAGTTCTCATACTGAAGGTAAAGGACCCATACTCCCTTATCCATAATTGGCCTATGATCATGTACAACTTCCCCTACAAGATCCTTTCAAGTATCTTCAACATGAGGTTATCCATGCATCTACCCCACTGGATTTCCATGGAGAAACACAGTTTTGTGAGGGGGTGCAGAATTTAGGGATCAATTGCTCTGACGCAGGAGATGTTGAGGAACATAAACAACAAGACTCATGGATCAAACATGGTCATAAAATTGGACATGAACAAGGCATAAGACATATTAGAATGAGGATTTGTCAACAGGGTTTTGGCACGCATGGCTCTCTCTCACAGAGCCTCGTACATCCTTTTCTGATGATTTAGCTCTCCATGGATGGTTGTCTCATTCATGGGTAGATCCCATGGTTTCTTCAAGTCCACCCATGGTTTATGATAAGGTAACCCATTATCCCTGACCTTATTCATTCTCATGTAAGATACGCTTATCCGACTCTTGAATAGAATAATATCCATCGGTAGTATACTACCCTATCAAAGGAAAAGGAACCTCCCTCCCATCTCACACTTGATTTTTGTGGATGACAAGATTATATTCTCTAATACATGTAAGAGATCCATGCACAGGATTAAAAGGATACTAGAATAATACTGCTACTGGAGTGGTCAGGTGATCAACTACACCAAAACAAACTTATATATCTCAAACAAATGTGTGAAAAAGACTAGCTAATCTTATATGCAACAGAATTGATATGCAGCCTGGACACCTCATAATGGATTATCTTGGCACCCCTTTATCATCAGGAAGAGTACATATCTGAGACTTTAATCAAGTGATGAGAATTATAACGGGTCGCATCCTCAACTGGAAGAACCACTTCTTATCCTTTAGAGGGTGTATTGCACTGGTGAACAGTGTAATGGCTACTATACTAGTGAATATGGTGGCTTCAACTTCAATTTCAAAGGGGGTGATCAAAGAAATAGAAAAACTCCTGGATAGCTTCTTATGGGATGCGCTTGTGGAAGGGAAGAGACACTGGGTTTAATGGGACAGAATGGCTCACCCCATTCATGTGGGGGTATTAATGTTAAAAGCATTGGGGCCATACACTAGGGTATTCATCGAAAACTTGCATGGGAGATCATGGAGAACCGGTCTCTTGGGGGAGAGGATTATGGCCCACAAATATAGAAGAAACCTTGAAGTAGATAGCGTTTAGGGATCCCCATTCTGGAAATCGATATGTTCCCTCATCCAGAGTCTCCAACAACACCCAGTGGATAGTGGGAGAAGTAAATATATTCTTCTGGAAACATAACTCAGAGGGATTAGTGCTTGGCTTCCCAAGGTGTCTAGCACCAATTATTACCTTCAAGGAGGCAAGTATGTATATGTACTTCATCAAGTTAGTGCTTGACAAGAGCCATTATGTCATCTTCCATTCAATCCTCACCAACTCGGAACTAAAACAATGTGTGTTCACCCCCTCTCAATCTAGTAAGTTAAATTCTAAAGACTTTCGAAGGATCTCAACCCCCCAAGTGCACCAGGTAAGCTGGAATGATATTGTGTGGTGTAACAAACACCTAACTAAATACAACTTCTGAATGTAGAGAATTAGGAACTCCGTGATCCCATTAGATGAAGGCATCAAGAAAATGGGCATTAATATTGCATCCTACTATTAGGGATTCAATAAAAATCATGAAGAAAGCACTAACCACATATTTTTTGAAGGAGAGTGGGTCTAAAATGTGTGGAAGTTATTTAGAGATTTCACGGCGATCTCATCGACTAGACTTCGGGATACGTAATTCTTGGAGAGGTGGTTTCAAGGGACAATGGACAAAGGCCCGGAGAGGGTAGCGAGGTCTATTATCCTTAGTGCCAGTTGTTGGTGCCTCTATCAAGCCCTTAACAAGTCTATATTTGAGGGGTCTCCCTCCAATGGAAGGTCCATCATTATGAGAACCAGAATCTTGAAGATTGATATAGTCACCCTCATAAAGAAATGGAATAAATCCTCCTCCCTGTGTATCATGTAGGATTTCTCCATGTCATCCACTTCACCCATGGATAGAGTGTGGGGTCACTGGATAAAATGGTTCCCACCAATAGATTGTTTAAAATTAAATACAAATGGCTCATGCATCGTGGGTGACATGTGAGTTGGTGGAGTGGTCTGCAACACAGGAGGGAGTGTATTACTTGCATTCATGGCACACTTCGGTGATGGAAGTGCAATTCCAATGGAGGCTAATGCAGTACTCACGGGGCTCCTTCTATGAAAATAGAATAATATTTCTCTCTCATAGGTGGAAACATAATCAAGGATTATACATGAATCCCTACTGGGTATAGGTGCCACTCCTTGGTCAGTTTTGTACGTTATCAAGAAATGCAAACAGAACCTTAACAGAAATATTTGGGTCACCCACACCTGGAGAGAGGGGAAAAAATTATCGGATCACCTCGCCTCCCTAGAATACATGGTCTCCAATGTCACTTAGCTCACCAATATCACCTCCCTCAAGCTGGATGGAATTAACCTAATTCGTGGGGATGACCTCAATCTCCACTGTTTTAGATACCCCTAGTCCTAGGTTTTCTTTTTTCCCACCGCATTATATCCTGTACATTCTTCGTTTAATAAATATATAATAATGATGATCATAATAGTTTTTAAAATATGTTTTAGATAAGGTAAATAGGAATTTACACTTAATATAAAACATATTTGGTGAAAATGGACTATAAAATAATTAAAAAATATATTTTTAATTAATAATTTGCTTATTATTACTGAGTAATAGTCATTTACTATCAATTTAAAAATAACAAAAATCAAAAAATTAATAAAAGATATAAAATAAGTTGAAAACATAACTCAAACTTCAAATGACCATAACTTTTGATTTGGGTGTCTGTTTGGGCTGTGCCTCATATCAAATCGAATCTTGTGAATATATATACTCCCTAGTGTCTTAGAGTAAACCCTAAAACACATTTCTTGAGGCTAAGAATGGCCCAAAAGGACTCCAAAATTGAGTTTTTATTTTGGGTACCCAAATTTTTTTACATTAAATGAGTTTTAAACCTCTTTTAAGGGGGTATTTCCCCCTTTTTCAATGGGGAATGCATTTATTTTTAGGGAATACATTCATGTTGATATTATAGATTTGAAATTTTATCATTTTTCATGACATAATTCTATTTATAATTAAATATATGCATGTTTTATTATATGTGCTTATAATAAATCACTCATATAAATACATATATCATCATATTTACATAAAAATGTATATTATAATATATATAAATAAATAAATATTCTAAAAATGTATTTAAAAAAATATCTAACCATTTTTACAATATAGATACATATACATATATTTGTGTATTAATAAATTGATATATATTTATATTATATTCTAGTATATGTAAATGAATACAATATATAATATATTTAAATAAATATAAGTATATGTATATATCTCACACACACATATATTGTATAAATGTATTTAAAAATAATTCTATAAATATAAGAAAATAAATATATAAATATATATATATCATTAAACAGATAGCAAAACTATATGGTGTTGTGGTAAATGCATTCCATCTTTGAAGGAGAGGTTTGGGGTTTGAATTTAGGAGGGCGTGCATGAGGTTGGAAATTCACAAAGCGCTGATAAAGTGGGTGAGAAAAGTTCTAATAAAGGGGGGTAAATAACACTGATAAAGGGGGGGTGGAGAGATGTTAAAGGGTTCATATAAGTGATAATAAAGGGGTCATATGTTCATGGAAGTCCAAAAAAAATTATCCCCTTTAACATGGTTAATTTTATTAGTGCTAAAAAATAACTGTTAAATGGCCCCTTAACAGTGTTTTTTAGCACTGATAAAAGTTTCAAACTTTAAACCACACTCAGATTATCAATGTTTATTTATCACTGATAATGGACTATTCTAGAGATCTTAAAGGCCTTTTTATAGTGGTGATTTTTTTCTAATTCTCAATGGTTTTGAAGCATCTGAAACAAATTAATCACATTGATTATGGTTTTCAAACCATAATGGTTGATCATAGAATTCAACCAATAATATTCATATAACTTTACAAAGAGACCCTAGAAAATTCTATAAAGGATATTAAATATTTAATTTACAATTAATTATGAAATTTAAATTACCTTAAATGGGATAATTCTTTTTTATTTATCTATTCAGTCATTGCTTTTGTTGTTCCATTATTAAAAAGTAGAATCCAAACAATAATTCTTCTAGAGGTATCCAAACATGGTCTGTAAATCTATGAACAATGTGTTAGGTATTTTGGGAGCTAATGTAGAAGAACCTAGGGACTTTAATCAATAATTATTGATTGCAACAAGTTATTATCTTGTTCTCTCTTTCTTCTTAATGGGGACAAAGGTGGGTTTTCTCACTAGGGATTGAGAAAATTTGTTGATTTTCTCTGTTGTACACAATGACTCTTATCCTCTATAAATGATATAAAGTGGAATATATAGTTTTTATAAAATATATTATAATTATGCTAAGTACCTTTATTAATTATACTCTCTAATATATTCCCCATGTCTAATAATAATAATATTATTATATCACTTGGCATGCACATCATCATCATTGATATTTATTTATTAAATAAGGAAAGAAAACAATAAGGAACAGAGAACATGAAATAGAATAGACAATCAACCTATGGAGGTATAAATAAATAGAGTCTGAGGGCATCCCCTCTAATTATATTGACCCCTCAGAGCTTAACGAGTTGATACTAGAAAGATAAGAAATGTTGGAAACCTGGGTCGTCAAAGAGGTGAGGTGATCTGTGGCCAGATTTTCTTCATGCCAGGTGTGGGAAATGTGTGTATTTCTCCTAATAAAATGTTTTCAAATTATAAAAATATAGGATATGGACCAAGGGGTCACTCCTTTACTGAGTAGAGAATTATAGAGAATAATGGAGTCAGTTTCCACTTCTTTCAGTGTTATGGACCTTTGGATGCAGATATCCAGACCCGTAAGCGTCGCTTTCCCTTTCACATGTAGGGGGTTCCTTCTAGAAAAGTGTTCATTAAACTCCAGGATGAACGATCTGTAAAAATCATAACCCCCCCCCCCCCACACACACACACACGCACACACCTTTCATGACTCCATCCACGCAGGATCCATCTGTGTTCAGCTTGAGCCCATTGATGGGAGGAAGCCATCAGACCCAATGGCCCCAAGATCCATCTAGGACAGTATTAACCTTAGGATTATTCACCATAAAGAGCATGAGAGTGGGGGAATCCTTCTAGTTATCAAAAAAAATCACCATGTCAAGCATTATATTTTTAGTTCTGATGATCATTGTTCTCTCGGTATATTAGATATCCTCATGTCGCACCTTGTCTTGTGCTTTCCAAAAGCACCAACACCCAGTGTTAAACACCAGTGTCCTTTCTATTATCTCCACCCATACATCACCTGCACCAGGAATCCATCATTCTAGGAAGGATGCAATAGTAATATCCCAAGATGAGAAGGTTTTCAATCTGTCAAAGGACTTCTAGAGTGCGCATGCCCAGTCCCTTTCAAAGAACAGTTGTTGCGTACTCTCTTCCCTATGATATCTACAACAATGGCGATGCGAAAACATACAGATACTAGATCTATATATATCACTTGACATGCACATATTTAAATATCATTTTTTAAATAAATATATCAATATTTATTTAAATGATATTAAATAAAATATATCATTTTCATCAGGCCATTAAACTAGACCAATAAATCCTTAGTATTTTTTGAACCTTAAATAATAAAATATTTATATATATATATATATATATATATTATATTCAAAACACTCATGGATAAATATTTACTTTAAAATTCATGTAACTAAATACATATTTATATTAATCTATTCACTAAAATGGTGAGTAAATAATATTTATTTATTACCTTGTGAATAGTAAAAAAGATATTAAATAACTATTATATTCACTAAACATGGAAATAAATATTTATTTCAATATTAAACTCACATGTTCTAAACTCTAATATCCTGTGATTGAATTTATATGAAAAATAATACTTTAAAAATTATTCTTCCACAAGCGGGAATAATATTTATACTTAATAATAAATTCAATGAAATGTAATGAGATTTTGGATAAAATTAGTGTGTGACCCTCCCAGACTCTTTCATAGGGGCATTGGGTGAATTCACCTAAATTCTAATATCAATATCTTTCAAGAGGTCAAGGAATCTATAGATAAAGTTTAATTTTTTAATGAAAATTGTAATGCTCCGGCCTGGATTCCACTAAACTAGTGCTTAGAGTTGGTTTTTTATGAGGTCTAAAGTGAATCTATCTATATTATAGAGCTCGCCAACTAGTATTGAGGGAATAGGGTGTATCTGTGGAGAGACTATTCCCTCATATCAGAGTAAAAAATAGCAGAAATAACTAGATATCATCTGAGTAGTAAATAAATAGAGTGACAAAGAAATAAATAAACTTAAATAGAACATGTTGTTATAATAAATGAAATTCTATAAAATCCCAAACAATCATTTCATACATAAAACATTGGTCACCCACTACATCGACCATACACACAAGAGTATATAAAAGAAACTCAAATAAAAGTACAGGGCTCTCTTGTTAACTCTAATCTAGACTATATACCCGGTCTCCAAACAATGTTGAATTATACCAGTCTAATCATAATAATCCACACACATGGATCTTCTTAATAATGCAACCCCGGTCTAAGGCCCTATCTAACATACATCTATGCTCACCCTAAAAATTAAACACAAGGTATGAACACACACCGAGGTTCACATAAAATATTTAGAATATAATCTAGTAGGCCACCGAAATGATGAACCTATAAATCAGTTGTCATAAGCGCATACTCAGGAAATATTCTTAGCCTATCCAAGGGAACTGTAAAGTATAAAACAATAGATATAAATAATATAAATATTTCCATGACTAATTCTTAGGTTCGTGACCCCAATCATATAGTCACAACTCCATCTTATATGAGTACAAGTCTTCATGGATATATATACATTCCCATATATATATATCTGTGTGTGTGTGTGTGTGAATGCGCTCATACACGTACTTATAAAATAAAGGAATAAAATAATAAGTAAATCAATCCACAAAAGATCTATGGACCCATTATCTAATCAGTTTGACATCATGTAAAAAGGGCATTGAGCTAGATGTCATACCACTCAAGCTATGTATCATTAATTTGATCACTGGGTCTACAATCTCAATCTAAAATACCTTCTTTGGCCAACACTATAAATATCTCTGAGAAAGTTACATCATCATAGGGGAATAAATTTCCTAACCTTGGGAACATCCATACTCACAACCAATTACTATAATAAAGGATACTATATACCGATGGAAAATCCTGTAAAGATGACATTACATAAACTATGGCCTATTTTAGATGTATCATGTATCAATCCTATAAGGGGCAGATCCAAGGTGTAGAAATGACCAAGGCATATTCAACGTGTTAGGTATATATAGTCTGGATCCAATGTACAAATAACCAAGTCATACCTTTAATTCCTAGGAGAGTCTCCATAGAAACTTTGTAATGACTTGGGTAGAGCCTAAGGATCATGTCCATGGAGAATGTACAAGGTGGTCCAAGAAATATATATCCAATTGGTAGCAATGTACTTAGCATCCAAAATAAACGGTATCCCTGGAGTAGAAATGTCCATTGAATCCAATTTTATACCCTATGGGATGGATCCAAGGATTGGAAATGTCTAAGGCATCCCATCATGTAACGATCAATAGCTAAATCCTAGGAAGTACCTATGGGCATCCTTAATAATATAACAATAAAAAATATAGGATCAGTACTCGGTCCCTAGGAATTACACCTGGTCATCCCCAATTAATAAGGCTCGGAATTCAAATCCCTGGGAGCACATTTGGTCATCCCAAAGATAAATGTTTCATCATGTTAGGATCCTTAGACCCAAACTAGGAATAACCCCTCACAATCAATGTTGCATTAGTAGTAAAAAGGTGAAAGCATAAACAAGGAGTAATGATGTCAAAATTCTTAACCTGCCTCTACTAACATAGCCCCACAAGATTACATGTTTGGTATGGGTTCTAAGCTGACACTCGCTACCATCTCTACCCAGACTTAATGAACTATCTCAGCATTAGTCAAACATCAGGACACCCATTAGGTCCCTCAAGTCATAACACAAGAGATACATCCTACTTAGAATCCTCAAAGGTGAAGGTAAAAGGCGAAATCCTACATGGGATCCTCTAATGGTAAGTAAAAAGAGTCATCCTACATGGGATCCTCAAGGCTGAAATATAAGAAGAGGCATCATAAAAGGGATAATTAGAAACAACTAATCTCATAGCCTCATAGGATATAAGGTAACATCTCGTAAGGGATACATCCTAAAAGGAAGAGATACGAAATCATTGTTCAAGGGAGATTGATCATGTCTCATCTCATATCAAGCTCTCACCCGTAGGATACAACTGAATTCAATTACTAGAGGAAGAACTTATCTATTTAAGAGAAATCCTAAAATACCACCTAGGAAACTTAAAATCACCCCATGGGTTTCTACATTGCGATATATGTGGAAAAATACTCATAATTGACTACTCATGTGTCCAACTCGGAATCCTGGGAATTAAGATATGAAAAATAATAAAACACCTAATAGGGTGGAAAAGGAGGAGTACACAGCATGTCAGCCCTAGAACATGGTGTGTACCTCAGAGTCCCACCTAGGTGTGTACTTCATCTAGACATGGCATTTCAAATCCCATGTACACAGCATGTTCATCATATACACAGCGTGTACCCTATATGGGTTACATTGCCGTATACCTCAAATTTTTTATCTATGTACTTCACATGTCTACGTACCTCTACATGGCATGCAACCCACACGAGGTATGGTCATGTACTCTACATGTCCATGTGCCCCTACATTGTTTATCTAGATGGGTACTCAGCTACACAGTCGAGTCCCAGTAAACAGTGTGTATAGTCCATACATGGTGTGTACTTCCAACAGATCATATTTCGCAAACAAAACGAACACACAGTATGTGTTCTCTGAACCACACGTCGTTTACATGGGTTTTTCTAAACAGAAAACCCCTAAATCTCCTAAAACCTCCATTTCCCCCCCAAAACAACTAATCAACCCATAAGGTGTCATATACAAGAACATAATGGGTTTAAAATGTGAAAATGTTAAATCTATATGAATTTATGTTAAAACATAAAAATAGACGAGCCTTAGGCGGAATCTGCCGAAGCTTCACCTATTCCCATGCCCCATGGCTACCGCATGATGATCTGATGCGTCCTGAGATTCTTAGTGGAATCACTCTTAAACTTCCTCTCATTATAACTCTCCCTATCCCTTTCTATCTAGGTCATGGTAAAGGAGATCACATGAGTTCATTCATAAGAAGATAAGGAGGAAGAAAAGAAGAAAACGAAAAGAAAAAGATAATGGGGGCCTGACCCCGATGCCCAACCTGATTTTATGCCTCTCCTGGGAAAAACATCTCATTCTAGACTCAACTGTTAAGATGAAATCTAAATATGATACTCCTTTCAAAATATATGTCCAAAAAAAATTGCGCACATAAATTAATAATTATTTAATTAATTATTAATTATTCTGCTAAAATTAGAATGGCTTAGAATTTGACCAAAATCCTCTTCTAGTGTAAACACCTTATCCCAGGACCAACAAAGTGATTAGAAAAATTATCTGAAGTCATCTTCTTGGGGAAAATTACCATTTTTTCACTTACAAGAATTTGATAGAAAAACCCCAAATTTTTACTCAAAATTCCAGTCCATAAAAACATGGATCCTTACAAAATCTCCACCATAAACCTTATCATCCCCAAGAAACCTTAGTGTGAAAACCTGAAACCATGCTCCCAACCCCAATATGTTCACAACAAGATATATGAACTTTCTAATGAACAATCTCATAGAGTCCATAATTATCTCCTATATGGGAGACATTAAACTGTGACTGATCTAGTACTCCCCACCATAGAAGTTCCCTTATCGTCACCTCACAACCAAACTCTGAGATTAACGGCTCAAAGAAAACTTTGAATTCCAATTGAAAATGAGGGTGACCACCCTCAAATATCTAATGGTGTGATCCCCACCATATAGATTACCTTATACCACTCCTCAAGTGTAACCTAAAAATGTTTCCTCGTCAACCAAGAAGGTAAAGAAAAGAATCTTAGCATAGAGTGGATGATATCAAGATAGATCATGGTCTTATCTAACTAGGAGTACACAAGGATTCCATCTAAAGTCACATATATCTCTCTCCGATCCACACTCACATCAAAACAAGCTAACTTTCCTTTAACTAACACCTAACACACTCTCAACAATGTGTGTCCAGGTTCAAACATGGGTCAACCATCACACAACACCTAATTTATTCTTGATATATCCTATAACTTGGAGGTACATTAATCATTTAACCACAACTCTCATGAAACCATGTTCGAAAATCTTGAAAACATCGGTCCTCAGCTCGCACATGGCCACTCACCGATTTAAAATTTTAAAAGTTTCCATGTGAAACCAGCATAACTTTATCACCCAAATTATACTCTAATGATTCATGTAACATAAGGATAAGATGACCATGCTAAATAGAACATCAGTACAAACAATAAGATGTTCCCTTGGAACTCCTCTCCAAAATAGGGCACCTCACCTGTACCATGATTTATTTTGTGACCGCTTGTCATGTGATGTCATTTAAGTCAAAAGTGTCTACCCACGCTCTGAATACATTAGTAATAGTAAAAACACTAGTAAATAGGGCTAGGAACCTGAACAGTCTTCCTGTCGAAGCCAGTCTTGATACCAAAGCACCCTTGGTGATAGTCAAAATCCAAAGGCAACAACATTCCTATAACGCAAAACTCAAACACCTACCATGCATTGATCTCAAAATGAGTCTATAACCAACCTCAATACCTAAAAAGGAATTCATAAACCTAGGAAAACCACTCACATAGATTTTACTTGATCAAAATTAATGTCAAACTACAAGGTTCTGATCCAAAACTAAGGGCCTCTAGGTCTCCCACCAACCCTTGTCGATCAAGTCCCACAATTAGGTCACAATGTCAAACCACACGTCCCAAAAGATCAGACCTCTCTAAATAAGGTGATATCACAATGACCTAAACTAGTACAAAATAGGCCTTTAATAGCTCTAAAAATTTCCTTTATCAGCACTAGAGAAGGGTTGATACAAGAAAATAGTAATATATTATAGACATTCCAAACATTGGTTTATGAAATTACATAAGTACAAATAATTACATACATTCAAAAACATCAATATTCATTTTCCTTTTGATCCTAACCCCAGATAGAGAAAAACTACGCACCTATATAAGAAAAAAAATCTTATGTTAGTACTAATATAAATAAGTAAAGTTACAAAAAGTGTTAATTTTAAACTAAACATTAAGTCATTCCAAGAACACTGTGTATTGGATTGATTTGTGGTTGATTCTTTCACTTCACACCATTTCTTACATGTATTCAAAAATTATCTCTTTGAAAATTAACTAAATAAGTATAAGATAAAAATGATAATGAGATTAATTAAGTAATAGAAGATACAATGATGAGAAAACAATCTATACCTATTTTCTCTGTTTTGGCGATGTGAGGCACATTTTAAACTAAAATGACACTTATATATTGAAAAGATTCAATTTGAGTCATATCTGTCAACATGTGTTTCATATTTAGGTGTCGATGATTCCTACACATCCCAAATATATTATGGATTGTTTACCTAAAGTATCAAAACAATCTAAATACATTTTCTTGGTTTTGAGTGTGTCGCTTGTCTTTTTTGCTATAATGTCATTTTAAAATGGAAACATAGACTTTGAGTCATATAATCCACATAATGTGTTGTTTTTAAATGATACTGATCCCTACACACCAAACAATATCTATGAATTGTTTTCATGAAAGTATAAATTAAATTTGATAAGATTTTATTAGTTTTCAGTGAATCACACTTTGTGAACTAAAATGTCAATTTTAAGATGATAACGAATACTTTGAGACATACCAGGAACATTGTGTATCATATTGAGGTGAGGATGATTCCTACATGTCAAAATGACTTATGGATCATTTTGTATCAAAACAATAAAAATGAATTTTCTAGGTTTTGAGTAGGTCAGTTGTCTTTTTCTAAAATTAATGTCACTTTTAAATAAAAATATTCACTTTGAGTCATACCAGTCACAACGTGCATTATATTGAGGTGTGTGGGATTCTTACACCTCCCAAATGACTTATGGATAATTTTAATAAAGTATAAAAATAATACAATTGATTTTTCTCGGTTTTGAGTACATCACTTGTCTTTTTTACTAAAATGTCATTTTAAACTAGAAACACATAATTTGAGTCATACCAGTCACATTGTGTATCTTTTATATGTGAGACTAATTCCTACATGTAAAAAATGACTTATGAATCATTTTCCTAAATTATCAAGATAATCCGAGCATGTTTTCTTCTTTTTTAGTGAGTGACACATTTAGAAATAAAATATCAATTTTAAACAGATAACGGACACTTTGAGTAATATTAGGCACAATATGTATCAAATTGAGGTGAGGATGATTTTTACACATCAAAAATGACTTATGGTTCATTTTCATAAATTATAAAAATAATCTGAATGCATTTTATCAGTGTTGAGTATGTCAATTATCTTTTTTACTAAAATTACTGTCAATTTTAAATAAAAAGACACCCTTAGAGTCATATGGGAAACATTGTGCATCAGATTGAGGTTTGGATGATTCCTACACATTTAAAATGACATATGGATCATTTTCCTAAAGTATAAAAGCAATTTTAATTATTTTTTTTCAATTTTGATTATGTCACTTGTCTTTTTTACTAAACTTTCATTTTAAACTGGAAACACATACTTTGAGTCATATCGAGCATATACTGTCTTGGTTTTACATGAGACAAATTCTTACATATCAAAAATGAATTACGAATAATTTTACTAAATTATCAAGACAATCTAAGTGTGTTTTCTTGGTTTTTAGTGAGTGACACTTTTTTTAATTAAAATATAGATTTTAAACTGATAATGGACACTTTGAGTCATACCGAGCACATCATGTATAGGATTGAGGTGAGATTGATTCCTAAACATTGAAAATCACTTATGGATCATTTTTCTAAATTATAAAAATAATACGAATGTGTTTTCTTGGTTTTGAGTATTTTAGTTTTCTTTTTTAGAAAAATTGATATTAGTTTCAAATAAAAAGACACACTTAAAGTCATATCGATCACACCGTGCATCAGATTGAGGTGAGGATGGTCCATACACCTCAAAAATGACTTATGAATTGTTTTAATAAAGTATCAAAACAATATGAATACCTTTAATTGTTTTTTAGTATGTCACTTGTCTTTTTTACTAAAATTTCATTTTAAATTGTAAACACACACTTTTAATCATACCAATAACATCATGTAATGTTTTTATGTGAGACCGATTCCTATGCACCAAAAGTGAATTATGAATAATTATACAAAATTATTAAGACAATGTGAGTAAATTTTATTAGTTTTCATTGGGTGAAACTTTTTGAATTAAAATATCAATTTTAAACTAATGACAGACACTTTGAGTCATATTGGGCACATCATGTATCGGTTTGAAATGAGGATGATTCTCACACATCACAAATGATTATGGATCATTTTCCTAAATTATAAAAACAATATGAGAATTTTTTATCGGTTTTGATTACGTAATTTGTATTTTTAACTAAAATTGATGTCAATTTTAAATAAAAATAAGCACTTGTAGTCATATCAGCCACACCATATTCCATATTGAGGTGTGGTTGATTCCTACACATCCTAAAGTCTCAAAAAATCCCAGCTACTAATGTTACCATGATTTAAATTGGTTTTCTTTATCAAACTGTCATCATTGCATATTGATTCGATGATCTTATCCAAATAGGTTTTTTAGAGAGGAACATCAACTCAATATATAGTGTTACATTTCGACAAAAAAGATAGTGGAAAGTGTGGTAACATTGGAAGTTGGTATTGTTATCACTTTTGTGTATTGTTGTGGATAGTTTAAAGAAAAATATAAATTCCCAACAGATCTGTGAAAAAAACTAAATAAGTATTACATAAAAATGATAAGAAAATTAACTTAAAAATATTAGATAAAATGATGACATAATTAATTAAATAAGTAGTAGAAATTTACCTTTTCATGATGGTTGTATACATTATTGGCTCGTTTCCTTGTTTTCCTTATCTCGGTTTTATGCTTGAATTCTAATATCTCACAAGCATGATCATATTTTAACAAACCACCACAACTCGAACAAAATAATCCACTTATATGAGAAAAAAATTATTAAATGAGTAATATTAAAAAGAAATAAATTAAACATAAATATGAAATAATAAATTAATTCTTTGGAAAAATATTTTACTGTGAAAACATCAATATTACCCCTATGATGGAGTAAAGGTAGTTTCATTTCTCTTCTTATAAAGGAAGTGGAGCGAACTTGAAGGAAATTGATAAATTCCAAAAATATATGGGTGAAAAAGTTTTGAGGGAGAGGAAGAATGTGGAATTTTTGGTACATAAAGGCATGAAAGATTGAAAGAAATATTCTAAAATAAAAAACATTGAAAATATGACTTACCAAAGGATATGTGAAAAAAACTAAATAAGTATTAGATAAAAATAATAAGTAAATTAACGTTAAAATAGTAGATAAAATGATGAAAAAATTAATTAAATAATTAGTATGAATTCACTTTTTCATTATGGTTGTATAAATTATTGACCCATTTCTTTGTTTCCATTATCTCAGTTGTATCCTTGAAGTCTAATCTCTCACATGCATGAACGGATTCAAACAAACTACCCCAACTCAAACAAAAGAATCCAACTGTATAAGAAAACAATTATTATGTGATTAATACTAAAAATAAATAAATTAAGCATAAATATGAAACACTAAATTAATTATACAGACAATAGTTTTACTATGAAAACATCAAGATTACCTCTATGATTGAGCAGAGGTAGCATCATTAGTCTTCATACAAATTCAGTAGAGGTAACTTAAAGAAAAGTAATAAATGACAAAACTATAGGGGTGAAAAGGTTTTGTGGGAGAAGTATTATGTGGAAGTTTTGGTATAAAAGGCATGAAATATGGATATAAATATTCTAAAATAAACAAAATATTCATGGAATAATGAAAATTAAATCAATGTTTCATTATATAATGTTTTGGTAAAATAGAGAAAGTATATCCTAACATTAACATTAAATATTCCCAGAGGGTTTCCTTCATTATAGTCCTTTCTTCCATGGGATTGGTAACATCAACATGTACAGAAGATAGCATCTCCATGATTAGTCAAAAATTTAAATTATATTATATTAATATGGTAGAGAACATATAATAATTTGAGGAAAAACATAGTATATTAAAAAACAATTTTTCCATATCATTGAACTCGCTTTATTTTTTTAAGTTTTTAGGGATTTAATTACTCTATAAAGAATCCAAATACCCTATTTGTAGTCCCCTATAACATACAAGACATTTTCTATATTAGGACTGGTATGAACTACTTTTGATCTCCCAGCTTTCAAATTATATAACTTCAATACAACTGACAATGTTGTATATTTAGTACAACCAGTATACAATGGTCTCTTAGAATGTCTATTTAACTTCTAAAACAACTTTGTAAAACCATAAAGGTCATCTTTAATTTCCATTTTCAATTCTTCTATGCGATCTCCATCATCATTTTTAATGGTATTCATATCAAGTGATCCGTAAATCGTAGTATCATTTCAATTTGTGTGCATGTTCAGTTTTTTCCTGTGTTTAATCCAACATTTATAGCTTTGGTCTATTCAATGACAAATAAAATGATCTTCCAACTCTTTTAGACTAATTTTTCTTGAATAAAAACAATGAAAACATGGACAAATGATTTGAAAAGGGTCGTATACATGCTCTATTATAAACTTGATGAATTCTATAACTCCGTCTTCAAAATATTTTGTTAAACAATTAGAATGCATCTATTTTATATTTATATCCATCCTATTGGGTTCATAAAATAATAATTTTTTACATTGAATAAATAAATACACATAAGATATTCATTATCAAAGGTGAAAGTTATAGATAATTCTAATAACAGAAACCCAATATTTTATTGTTTCAAAGAATTTCAGTATGGTTTGAAGAAAATGGGTAATTTAATTTAAGAAAATAATTAATCTATTGGGGTAGGTTTTATCCTCTAAATTCATTAAAATGTGAAATTTATAGACAACTACCATCCTCATCATCTCATCTCCTAAACATTTATCATTGTATTTTGTTGTATGACACACATCCTCCATCTCTTGTGGATATTAACCTATGTTTCTTGAAATACTCTAAGAAATAGTCATAAATGGGATGACTACTGATCAGAGTAGTATAAGAAACATAAAAGAGATGGGGGATGAGTCTCAAGAAAAATCTTTCAATAATAGTTGTTTATGAGATGAAGCTGATGAGGATGATAGGTGTACTTCATTATATTCTATAAAAGGGGTAATGCCTCCCATTTGTGAGAATTACACCAATGGTACTAGTTATTAACTCATGGACTATTTAAGGTGATATTTGGGGGGTGTAAACATTTTTATATGTTATTCAAGGGGTCTAATCAGGGTCATGTTATGATATATGAATCTTTGGGGCCTCTATAAATTCTATATTTATAAGAGAAATACAACTTTTAATACTTTAAATACTATAATTAATACTAGAACTACCTCTTCTAAAATGATACATAAATTATTTCTTAAATCCCCTAAACAGATGAAAATTTAATATAGGTGATTAAGGAGTAATCAGAAACCAAAATATGATAAAAAATAATAATAAACCCCTATTCAGTCAACTAGAATATATAAAAATGTATTGATAAAACATTTTAACAAATAAAGAGTTATTTCATATACATGGATGGTAATCAGAGATTCCTTGGGGTTTAACCAATACATGTAGACCTAAAATGATGAATACTTAAATATAATTTCTAATAATTATTCTATTAAATATAAAATTTGATAACCTCTATTGTATTTTTTAGAACAAGTGATGTAACAACCTAAGGAAATATTACATTTAATATTAGTGGTATATCAAATATTTGAAAACATCAAAAAATTATCATTTTAATTAAGAATCAATAAGTAGTGGAAAAATAATTCTTGGAAAAGAATATACCTAATAATGATAAAGGTTTTAAACATCTCAAAATTATTATTTGATAAAATGATTCAATAATTATGTCAAGATAGTTTGAAAATAAGAATTATTTACAAGTATATGAAGAGTAGGCTTTATAATGAAATTTAATTTTCATGGCTATTATGGGTTCTATGGTGATTTTGGGCACATGGTATAAAAGTTTAGACATAATGAGATAAATAATAAAAAAAATATGGAAGATATTGAGGTTTAAAGTTAATTGGGAGATGACCCACTCTTACAAAAATAGTTTCGAAGTGAGATGAATCTTAATAAGTAAAATTGGATGATGAATTTAAACCATTGAATGAACTCAATTAAACATGTGACAAATTAAATGGTTGTATTTAGAATTGTAAAAAATTTCTAAAAACATAGACAAATGTGAAGAAATAATTAGAAATGTATTATATGAAAAATAATGTAAAGTAAGAGGAATTTATAATTTATGTCACACTAAAGGATTTACAAAAGAAACATCCTGTCATATTAGGTATTTGTTGTTCATCTCACATGACTAGTAAATTGATGTAATTATATATTTTTTACAAGTATAAAAGGTACTCATTATTTTAGAAATGGGGGATCTCTTAAGATAAATTGTTTACATATAAAATATGTTGTAAATAAAAGGAAATGTTAAATAATGATCCGTTTCATAGATGGATTAAATTACAACATACATAGTGTTTATTAGATGTCTGATGATGGAAATAAATTGATTTTTAAGAATTATTAATGTGTGCATTATCATTTCAAAGAAGTATATATTTTTAAAAAGGTATATAAAACTATATGAACCATATTCTAATTTGGGGTCGGTTAAAATTTAAGGTAATTGTGTTTGAAAGAGGAAATTTATTTGTGGTAGAAAAAAATTGATCATATTGAATAACGAGACATTTAAATACAGACTTAAAAAATGATGGGTTGAGATTTTTTCTGGATGAAAATATAAACTTGATAGATATTTTTTACAAATTAGAATGGGGAGATTGTTAAAAATTAAAATAATAAATTAAATATTTAAATGAAATAAACCATGGCGGTTATTCACTATGATATTTATGGACCCTCGAATTATAAATCAATACATTGTGATAAGTATTTCATTTCACCGATTTATAATTATACTCAAATCATATGTATTATGTTTTAGTCATATATATATATATATATAATTCTCTAAAGGGGATTATAGTTTTAAGAAGAAGTATTAAGAATGAGCTTCATTATGTGGTAAAGAATTCTATATTAGATTATGGGGTTGAGTATATGATACACCTATTATGATCAATATAATTCACCTAACTACCTCTGACTTCATATCCCATCCAAGGAACTAGTGATTTATTATCACATGGGAATTAGAACTAGTATTTCTTAAGTACAATGGAATGAGGAATCCCTCAATTGAGTATAACAGCCTTTAGCTTCCACATGCATCAACATGAATGAATTAAGATATCCCCATTGTTTATGTCTAGTGGTCACTAATTTATTCACTATATTGTTACTGATATATATCACATTCAAGATAAATTTTTAAGGGGAAGCATTTATCAAACTATAGTGTGAGAAGAAATATTTTTTTAATGAATAGAAGCAAGTAAAAATATTTTAGGTAGGTCCATCCAAGTGTAGTTTCTTCCTCCTTATGTTGGTGAGACAGTAAATTCTTTATCCATTATCAAATGGATATTCAGGGAATCAAGAACACCATAGTTTAGAAGGGTCAGTATATGGGCATGCTTTTATACTTTGGGCCGCCCTTAGTGAGACTTCCTCTTGGATATGATCTATTAGATGGTTGTGGGCATTTGATAAAATTAGAAATCATCAAATGTGATCCCTATCTCAACTTACCAATAAGTTTTAATTGGATTATCTAGATGAGATATTTTAAGGTTTGAAGGAATATGGGCCTTCCCTAATGTGGTCGTTTAAATGGGACAATGATCAACTATCAGAATGGGGATATAACCTTGATCCTGTTTTCCATTATTTATCAAAACATAACAACAATCCTCCTAAATGGAAGTAGGAATATATTTCTACTCTTTTATGTTGTTGAGCTACTCTAGTGGCAAGGGATTGAATATATGAGTGTCTACTATTCACCACAAGGATATGATGACGGTAAAGAAATAATGATGAAAAAAATGAAAATAGATATCGCTAAATAAGAAATCAACAAGTGAGGAGGGGGGAAACCTTGGATTAAAGATTTGAATCATATGAGGGAAAGTAGAGACATCACAAAACCTGGAATTCATTAAATCCTTGTATTTGTTCGACCCATGAGTCATTCAAGACTTTTAATTGTTCGAGCCTTGATTCGAGCTTAGAATTGATGAGGAGCATCGGCGGTAGGTTTCTTCCACAGAATGCTTCGGATATAATGAATGGTATGTGACTGATTAGAGTTCCTTAAATAGATCGCGACACTTTTATTAGTGCTTCCAAAAAAGTGCTGATATAGATCCCTTTTATCAACGCTAAAATAATAAGTTCTAATAAAAGGCATCTTTATCAGCGTGAATGTTTTAGCATTGATAAATATGGATTTTATCAGTTTTTTTTAGCACTAAAGAATATATATATCTTTATTAGTGCTAATAAAGATGTCTTTTATCAGTGCTTATTATTTAAGCACTGATAAAGGATTTATAATTATAATTATAAATAAAAAATTGAAAATATGTTTATATAATTATATATATATATAATATATATATATATATATAAATATAGATATAGTAAATATATTCTTTATTTAAATATATTTATTATAATTTTATAATTATTTATATATATAATTATTCATTTATAATTATATAAATACTTTTAAAAAAAATAATATTATATTTTTATATTTTTATATCATTATGTAAATTTATAAAATATATATATATATAATATAAATAAATATAAATATAAAAAATATATTAATTATTTATAAAAATTCTTATAAATTTTATAATTATTTAAATATATATAATTATTTATTTATAATTATATAAATAATTTTTTAAAAAAATATTTATTTATAATGATAAATTTATAAATGTATAAATATAGTAAATATACATTTATAAATATAATTTTTTATAAATAATTTTTTTACAAATATATTTTAAACATTATTAATGAATATTTAATTTTAAGTGCATGCATGTTAAAAATGAGTGAAATTAAATAATGAAAAATTAGTACACTTGAAAAATATTAAAAAACTAGATAAGTTTTATTAATTAAATATAAATTATTAAAAAATATGGATATATATTGAAATAAATATAATACATATTTATAATATTACAAATAAATATATATGAAATAAATAATAGAAATTGATTAAATTCCCAAAAAAATAAAACATAAAACATATTAAAAAGGAATCAATGCCTAACTATAATAAAATTAAAAATTAATAAGTAAAATTTACCAATTAAAGACATTATATATTAAATGTATTATGTTACAATGAAATTCTAAAATGAATACTAAAATTTGATTAAATTACATAAATATTATGTGTATGTGTTTCTATATAAGATTTCATTATTTTAGTAAATATTTGTGTGTGTGCGTTGAAATAAAAATGCATTAATTAAGTATATGTAAAACCAATATAACACACATTTTATCTATGTTAAATTGAATAATCATACGACATTCAATTATGTCCATTACTCGATGCAATTCTCCCGTATTTTTAATTCATATTAATTTTTAATTCTAAACCATTATTCACTAAATATATGACTATTTAAGGTAAATCATAAATATTTTGTTTTATATAGATCATATTTATATATATTCATATATATCTATATATTTAATATACATTATTTATTAACATTATCCATAATTATTTAATTAATAAAATATTTAATATTTTTTCTCAATTTACTTATTTTTAATTTTTATTTGTTTAATTTTCATTTAACATATATATATTTAATATACACTATTTATTTGTATTTATAATTTATATATAACATAATCAATTTATTCATTTTTATCAATAAATATTTAATTAATAAATTTGTAATATTTTTTTAACAAACTCATTTTTATTTTTTATTTATTTAATTATTTCATTTTAATCAGACCTTTATCATCTCTAAAGAAAATAGATGATAAATTTCAGTGATGTTAAAGGTTTGTTTTGTAATAGTTCCACAAGGGTCAAAACTGCCAACATCAGCCTACAAGGGCCCTGATCCCCTCCAAACATCCTCATAAGGAACTTCTTCCTATAGGTCATGATATGATGCAGATGAGATGAAAAACTAACAGTCATCGGGCATCTGTATACATTAATAACCTCTTGAGGTCTAGTTCACTAGAAATTTCCTAGTACCTATCAGCACCATAATCAATAATCCAACTAGATGAGCATAAATAAGGTCGGTTAAGTATAATTTCATTCCAATATATGTAGTAAAAATTGTATATATTGTTACCAACACTTTAAATAACCAGACCTGAGAAGAAACACCCTATAAGGGGTCCAAAATTTGGGCACCAAGTGCTCTATCGACCTACTAGGGTCATTGTTGTATGCCCCGACCCCAGTTACCTAGAGTCGGTGCAATATTTTAATACATTATCATGATTACAAGGAATCAAGTCCTGAAGGGCCGATCAGTTTTTCAATCTTGGAAAATAGATTACATACTTGAAAGTTATATTACACTTTCTAACATAAAACACAACATAAATAATCCTTTGAAAATTCCATTATTTCCTTCTCTTATCCCTATATATCAATCATTATACACTTCTTGGAATTCTGGGAAAATAAAACATAAGAAAGGGGTGAGCTCAGATTCTCAGTAAGGATAAATAATTCAGCGAAAGCTAAATAATTTTAAGGAAAGTTTTTTAAGATAAATAGTAGCCTTTTAAACATAAACTTGAACATAATTTGGAAAAAATAAATCAAACATTACCATATAAACATGCACATGGATATTTTACTAATGGAATAATCACATGTAATAACTAATTTCATAATGAGGGATTGTATAATGTTAGACATAATAACTATTACGTCAAGGCCTTGTGCCCAGACCATTCACAAATATTTTTTCAAGGCCTTATTCTAAGACATAGTATGTCTCATGAGACCTATCGATGCATTGAGGGTTTATAGCGGACCTCAGCGGTCACTTACTAAGTCCAATTCATTTTTCATATGAAAAGGGTGAAACATAACATAATCATTCCTATTAATACTAGCATACAAAATTTTAATACATTAACCATAAATGGTATAAATATATAGCATCCACAGTCAAACATATCATAACTTATTCAATACAATATGGAAGATTGTAAAATAATAAATCAACCTCAATCAAGAATAATATCCAGTAAAAGATGTTGACATAGTTGAAAATTATTAGTAAAACTCTTTGAGAGAAATATCCCTTTTCATGAAATCATTTAAAAATCTCATAATTTATAAAGGAATTCATTCAAAAGAGATTTTTGAATCAAATTTTTCCATACCAATTTGACACTTTTGAAATTAATTAACATTTTAAAATAATTATGTCCATATAAGTAAATCCTTGAAATCATTTTGAACACATTGACATTAATTAAAAATATTTGGAAAAATAAATATTTAGAACATTTAAAATGATGATCTAGTAAAAGAGACCCTTCCATAAAACCTTAAAATATTAATTCTGAAAATATTTTTTTGAAACATGGATATGGATGAATAATGATGTCCTAGTAAATTCATACACATAAACAACCTTGAATAATAATGAGATTGTGAAATTTACCCTTACCTTAAGTCTGATACTCTCTTTACAACCCAGAAAATCCTATATAATGTTTTCAAACATATTATTAATTTATATCAGAATAATAATAATGTTTATGATATCATATATGATTTTTTTATGACTTTATATTATCCATATATTAACAATTCCAAGTTAATGCAACATTTCCGGTAGTATCGCATTGTTTATCGTATGTGTTTTGACTTGTTATTCTTGATCATATTACTTAGATCATGATTTACTTACTTCTAGAATGTATAATATGATTTATATATCATATATATTGATTATATAAATATATATAACAGATATATATATATATATATATATAATGGAAAACACCGTTCAAAGATACAGTAAGCCGTACATACGCATGAACGTTGTTTCTATTTTCTTATCATATTGAATGGAAGTAAGTTAATTACATATATGCACATACATACATACATATAAATATATATATATATTTATATCATTATAGTAAACTTATTATGTAACATATTTCATAATTATGAATAATATATTTTTTATAATCATTATTGAATGGTGAACATGGAAGATGACTCTCATCACGTCGTGGATATTATAGGTCGTACGTACACACGAGCGACGGTATCGTTTCCTTAAGGGTTAAATAGTATGGAATTTTAGGGATTATTAATTTTAAATAGAAAATATCATGTAATATTTATTATTTAAATACATTATATTCATTATTATACCCATATAAATAAATTGTACATGAAAAACAATTTACAACACGGCGTGGAGACGGTAAGTCGTACGTACGCACACATGGTGGTATTGTTTTTCATAGGATGGGTAAAAATGGAAATATGGTTGTCACATAATAATAACAAAATATCAGCATATATTAGATTCTGTAGTTATTATTTTAGTATAGTAACAACTTAGTAAGAGGAAGTAGAAGAAGAAATGAACATTGAAAGAAGGGATAAAATGATTACCTCTTCTTCGGGTGTCTTCTTTTTATTTACACAAAAAAAACTAGTTAAGTTGGCTTTATACCCAAATATTTACCTCTCAGATGAATTGTGGGAAGTTTGGAGGATATGTTTTTAGGGTTTGACCAAGCCAAAGGGATTTGGAGGTGTAAATTAAAGAGAAAGGGAGCTTCCATTTTATAAGAGAGGTGGGGTCCACTTTAGGAAAAGCTTGGAATATTAATTTATTATAAAATTATTTTTGGATTATAATAGCTCCAAATTAATTTATTTTAAGTATAAGATGAGTATTGGTCTAAATCCTCTCAACTAATAGTTTTTATACATGTTTAGGTCATAAAATTAAACTTATCTTTTAGATTTAACCCTTTGTAAAATAAGTTAACTCTTACCTTGTCCTCTTGTATTGTTATACTACATAGTTACTATTAATACTAAAAAATTCAAAGAGAACATAAAGTGGACCATTTATGATATTTTTATCACTATCCATGTTTTTTTACGAACTTCAGTTTTTTAGGATTTTTATATCATTTAATAAAATGGTATTTGTTTTAAAAACTCATTTATGTTAATTTTGAAACTATTTAGTAATTGATTTTTGTTAAATTCATAAAAACTTTATTCCTTAAAAAAAAGGCATTAAATCATACCTAATATATCAATGTTATCTATAAAATTCCTGGATGGCATCAAAATGTTCAAATTACATTTATTTGAATATTTATAAATTCAATTATTAGAATCTTTAAATAATTAGGTAATCACAACTTCATAATTGTATCATAACTAAATATATTTATATAATGTCTAAAAATTATAAACAAAATACACTGATGTACGAAATTGTTTTAGATTTATAATGACTATTTATAGACATAGATATCAGTTATATAACCAAATATTAAAATCGATTTAGTAAAATATATATGTTTATGTTATAATTATCTTTACTTTAAATTAATTTTTATAACATGTCATTATCACACCCAAGTGGTCACCAAATGCAACACATTCAGCCTAAGTATTTTCATGGTTGACTATATCTAATCCAATAGGATTAGTACATGTTTTAGGGTAGTTTTGTATTATTTTTAACCCTTATTTACCTTATTTACCCTTTAACCATGGTTAGTAAAAATAATTTCTGAAGTTACTATTCATAATGTCCATAAATAAAAGGTACCTATTTACACAATTTGGACCTTATGATACCAAATATTTAATCCATTTTTCCAAATTCAAAACATATAATTTTCAGTAATTAATTTAAAATTAAATCTTTTTGTCAAAACCAAAAAATCGGGTTTTTAAGAAGTAAAAACTATCAAAAGATTGATATGTGTTTATGTAAAATTTATTTGTGGAATTACTTAAAATGACCTATATTATATTAAATTATAAAAATATAATCTAATTATACTTTAAAACCACTCCAATATATAATTTAACACCCTAAATTATTTTGATTAAAAAAGTTCTTTTAAATTGAAATTTAATATTATTCACAATTCATTAAAATATGAAAGTTATCAGAAAAGTACCAATAATGTATCCAAACTAAATTTTTATGTCCCTCTACTAAAAAAGAATTTAATTTAATCATATTTAATATATAAAAGTGTCAAATATTTGATTTAAAAAGGGTTCTCTATTAAAAGTTGGAAAAAATGCATTTTTTGAAAAAAAACTTCTTTTATCTGAAAAATCGAATTTGTCCTTATATTATGTATAAGAAAAAAATATGAATGTTAAAATTATATAGGATTTATAAAATTAAAATTGTGGTTAATAATATTCATAAACTCTTTTTAAATGGCTAGTTTGATAGGTCATGGTGTTCTTGAACTTGGTGTTGCGTTCATCGCACACTATTGAATTATTTAAAAAAGAAGAGTACTGTGGAAGCTTGGGGTGTTAAATTATCCCCTCCTTCAATAAATTTTGTCCTATTAATTTAAACTCGGGATGTAAAACTAGGGGTTTGACATTTCAAAATATCTTAGTTGAAATCCCACATTGAAAAATTGATTAATGAGACCTTTATTTTAAAATAAAGAATGGTTGGTATGAAGGTTACCGGAAATAACACATACTAGGGTTCCATGTATGAAAACATGGATATGGAAGAGAACAAAACCATAAAGTTATTATGTAGAGTGATAGATAATATTATTAGGATAAAGTTAGCAATAAGAAAGCTATAAATCTATGATGAATTAAGGGACCATTTGATTCATCGCAAAAAAAAAGAATAGGAAAAAAAATTGGTTTTATGAATCTCTCCATAAAGTTTAATAATTTCATTGAATAATAAAAAATAATACTCACCTAACAAGTATAGTTCCATCATTTAACTAATTTCTACAATAAACTCATCATTCTCTCCTAAAGATAAAAATAAAAAATATTCTAATTATCTTAATCATATAGGGTTCAAAAAAATGAATTTATACTTAATATATCATACCATAAAAACCTATGTTATACAAACCAGGACACCTTATAGTCAAGTGGTAGGTGATGCTCCATTTTCGCCCTTCAATTGCAGGTTCATGTCTTGCGGCCTTTCTGGACACGATGGGTTGTCACCCAACCTGTGGGTTGTCCTTTTCTACAAAGTATAACATTCCAAAAAAGAATTATCTTAAGAAATGTTTTTACCTTAAATAGTAGTATCCAATTTCTAACTTAATCCATTCTAACCATTAGAGTTATCCAAAATACTTTTGTCCAGTCTCTGTCTAAAAGGTCTCTAAATTCCCAAAATCAACTATAATATTTCATTCCCCAAACAACATAATATTTATCTTATTTTCACAGAATGAATATATTATTACCCTCATAATATTAAAACAAAAAATTATTGTAGTATAATCCTTATATATATCACATTCTTATTATAAACAGAATATAATTCCTGAATCCAAAAACACAAAAACATTAATTATTCCATTTTAACTATAGTAATAGCATAAGCTTGACCTTGATACATTTTCTTTTTCTATGCTATATTTCCTTGACTCTTTGGAAATTCATTTGCATAATGTCCTATTTCTTTTCAATTGTATCATTGAACACTGGCAACCTCTTTCTTCCCCTTGCAATCACAAGTTTGGTGGCCTTTTTCTACACATTTTTAACAAACTCCCATTCCTTTTAGGAAAATACCAGGGTGTTTCTTCCCACATTTATCACATAAGGGAAAATCCTTCTTTCCATTTTTTCCTTTATCTGTCTCTTGCTTCACCGTTCTCTTCTTCTCTTGCTTTAATTTAATGTCATAAGACTTGGATAATTCATTTTCTGCCTTAATAGAACACGAGACTATATCTTCATATGATGAGAAATATTGTGAGACTAAAGCCCATCGGAGGAAAGGTTTTAACCCATAAAATAATTGATCAATCTTACTTATTGGGTTATGTATGTAGTTTTCAGCATGTCTTGCTAACCTTGTGATGTTATCCTCATACTTCAAAACATTCTCATCCTCCTTTTTCCTCTGGCTCTGAAATTGTCTTTCCATATAAACTCGTTGTTCACAAAGAAATTATTTATCTAGATAAATTTCTTTAAACTATTTCCATTACATATTTCTCACTTCTTCATCCTTATTTGTGTTTTGAATTAATGACCACCATTGATCCGCATCTCCTGAGAGACGATAAAATACCATGACAATTGTTTCTCGTTTGTTACTTCCCAAAGAAAGAAATGTTTTTTAAGGAACTTATCCACTACTCAATTAGAAAAGGATTTGTAGTCCCATTGAATGTTTGAGATTATTGTCTCATGAAGCAGTCTAACATTGATCCTCCGCATCGTTGATCAAGATTATCTACATGAGTAAGGTAATTATTCATAACCTGAGTCATTTGTTGCAGTATGGTAATAAGTTTTTCATTGCCACTTTTGTAACCATCTCCACTATCATTATCTTTCATAGGATGGAAATCCCAACAAGGATTATGTGCAATGATATTATTTACATTCCTCTTAAAAAGCACCATTTATAAGCAATGTTATACACTAGATTAGGTTATGAATCATAATTCATAACTCCAAAATAGTAAAATACTTAACATAAATTGAAAATTTTATGCATATCTAATCCATAATCATAAATATGTCTCCTTTGAGAACATATTTACCCATAAATACTTCATAATGGTTTGTAAATCAAATATGAATTAACCTAAGCATATCCCCCAGGAGTGTCAAAATAGGTGCGCAATAAGGTCCATTGTTGTGTAACAGGTTACCCTGAGTCATGCTTGAAACACCTTATCAGAGTTTTCACCCCTAGATACATCTAGGTTAGAATCATGTTCACCTGTAGTATCTAGATAAGGATTTATTTTCTAGGAATACCCACATAATCTCCATTAAAATTATAGGATTCTTTTTAATACTTATCCTAAAATTATATCTTAGGGTTATGATCCCAAATCTTAGTTTTCTAAATCTATTTCCAAGGTTGTTGCTAAATATCCTCTGATACCAACTATATTTCCCCAACCCCAGTTACCCAGATCTAATGCATTATTTTAATACATTGGCATGATTACAAGGAATCAATTCCCGAAGGACTGATTAGTTTAGTTGTCTTGTAAAATATATTACATATATGAACATTATATTACACTTTATAACATAAAACATAGAATAAATAATCCTTTTATAATTCCATTATTCCCCTATATTAACCCTGCATATTAATCATAATACAGCTCTTGGAATCCTGGGAAAATAAAATATAAGAAAGGGGTGAGCTCAGATGCTCAGTAAGGGTAAATAATTTATTGGAAGCTATAAACATTTAAGTCAAGATTTATAATAAAAATAGAATCCTTTTAAACATAAACATTAACATAATTTGGCAAAAATAAATCAAACATTACCCTATAAACATGCACATGGATATTCTATTAGTCTAATATCACATGTAGTAACTAATTTCATAATGAGGGAATTCATAATTCCGGACATAATAACTACTACATCAAGGCCTTGTACCAATACTATTCACAAATATTCTATAAAATCCTTGTTACAAGACACTAGTATGTCTCATGAGACCGACCGATGCATCGAGGGGATATAGTAGGCTCTGCCTGTCACTTACTAAGTCCAATGCATTCTTTATATGAAAAGGGTGAAACCTAACATAGTTATTCGTATTAACACTAGAATACGAAATGTCAATACATTAACCATAAACCATGAATGGTATAATATAGCACATCCATATTCAAACATATCATAACTCATTCAATACAATATAGAAGATTTTATTATAATAAATCAACCTCAATCAAGAATAATATCCAATAAAGGATGTTTACACAGTTGAAATTTATCAGTAAAATTCTTTAATAGAAATATCTATTTTTCATGAAATCATTTAAAAGTATCACAATTTATAAAGGAATTCATTTAAAAGAGATTTTATAATCAAATTTTCCCATACCACTTTGAAAATTTAGAAAGGAATTAAAATTTTATAACAATGATGTCCATATAAATAAATCCTTAAAATCATTTTGAAAACATGGACATTAATTAAAATGATTTAGAAAAATAAATCGTTAAAACATTTAAAATGATGATCTAGTTAAAGAGACCCTTCCATAAAAAATTAAATGGATACTTTTGAAACCATTTTTTGAAACATGTTAATTGATGAATAATGATGTCATAGTAGATACTTACACATCAGCAACCTCGAATAATAATGAGATTGTTAAATTAACCATTACCTTAAGTCTAATACTCTTTGTACAACTCTGAAACTCATGTATAATGTTTGTAAACATATTATTAACTTATATAAGAATCATAATAATATTTGTGATACCATATATGATTATTTAATGAATTTATATTACCCATTTATTAATAATTCCAAGTTAATGCAACATTTTGGGTAATATCGCTTTGTTTATTGTACGTGTTTTGAATTTTTATTCTTGATCATATTACTTAGATCATGATTTACTTACTTCAAGAATGTATAATATGATTTATATATCATATATATTCATAATAAAAATATATAATATATATATATAATGGAATACATTGTTCATGGAGATGGTAAGTCGTACGTACGCATGAACGTTGTTTCCATTTTCTTATCGTATTGAATGGAAGTAAGTGAATTACATATATGTGCATACATATATATATATCATTAAAGTAGACTTATTATTTCATATATTTCATAATTATGAATAATTATTATTTTTATAATCATTCTTGAATGGTGAACATGAAAGATGACTCTCATTGCATTGTGCAGACTGTAGGTCGTTCGTACGCTCGAGTGCTGGTATCATATACTTAACGATTAAATGGTGTGAATTGGATGGAATATAAATTTTAAAGAAAAATTATAATGTTATATTTATTATTTAAATCCATTCACTACTGGAAAACTAACCTATACCAATGGTTTGGAACCGTTGGTATAGGCCTCCAAAACGTTGGTATAGCATATACCAACAGTTTGGAGAACCGTTGCCAAGTAAGTCGTTGGGATAGGTCTATAGCAACAGTTTTGGGAAAACCGTTGGTATAGACTTATACCAATGGTATGGGAAACCGTTGGTATAAGTAATATGAAAATTTATACCAATGGTTATGGAACCGTTGGTATATGTATTTCAAAAAAAACATTTGCTGGAATTTGATCCCAGGACCCCTAGTTTACCATCGAACAACTTAACCACTAACCTAACATGAATTTTGTGAACATAATTATATATATATATATATATATATATGTATTCTCATAATTATTTTAAATTTTGATTTATATAATGTTCTCGGTAAGAATATATGATAAAAAATCAAAGGATCTATACCAACGGTTGTCAAAACTGTTGGTATAGACCTATACCAACGGTTTTGACAACCGTTGGTATAGATCCTTGGGGACCTATCCCAACAGTTTGGCAAAACTATTGGGAAAGGTGTCCACAAAGTGGACTTTTCCCAACGGTTTATCCAAACCGTTGGGAAAGGGTATACCTATCCCAACGGTTTGGCCAAACCGTTGGGAAAGGGGACCTATACCAACGGTTTTTACAAACCGTTGGTATAGAAGTGTAGGGAAAGGTCAGATTTCCAGTAGTGATTTTATTCATCTTTATACCCATTGAAATAAAGAATATATGAAAAACAATTTACACCACGAAGTGGAGACGGTAAGTCATACGTACACTCGCATGGTGGTGTTGTTTTTCATAGGATGGGTAAAAAGGGGAATATGGTTGTCTCATAATAATAAAAAAACATAATCATATATTATATTCTGAAGTAAATATTTTATTATGGTAACAATTTAGTAAGATGAAGTAGAAGAATAAATGAACTTTGAAATAAGGGATAAAACGATTACCTCTTCTTCGAGTGTCCCTTTTTTATTTGCATAAAAGGACTCCTTAGGTTGGATTTTTGCCCAAATTTTTGCCTCTAAGATGAATTTAGGGATATTGGAAGGATATTTGGGCAAGTTTTGGCCATGATAAAGGTATTTGGAGGTGTGAATTAAAGATAAATGGAGGTTCCCTTTTATAAGAGAGCTGAGGGGCACTTTAGGAAAAGCTTGAAATATTAATTTATTATAAAATGATTTTCAGATTAGAATAGCTCCAAATTGATTTATTTCAAGAATAATATTGGTATGGGTCAAAATACTCTCAGTAAATAGGTTTTAGACATGTTTAGGTCATAAAAAACCTTATCTTTTTTATTTAACCCTTTGTAAAATAAGTTAACTCTTACCATGTCATCTTGTATTTTTATACTACATCGTTAATATCATTACTATAAAATTCCAAGTGAAATAAAGTGGATCATTTATGACATTTTTATCACTATAAAATTTTTTTTCTAAACTTTAGATTTTTAGGATTTTTATATCATTTAATAAAATAGTATTTGTTTTAAAAACTCATTTATGTCAATTTTGACATTATTTAGTAATTTATTTTTGTTAAATTCATAACAAATTGATTCTTCAAACCAAAGGAATTAACTCATACTTAATATGTCAATTCCATCCCAAAAAATTGTGGATGGCATCAAAATTTTCAAATTACATTTATTTTAATATTTATAAATTCATTTATTTGAATCTTTCATGAAGGACGTAATCATTACTTCATAATTTTGTCATAAATAAATATATTTATCTTATTTATTAAAATTATAAATAAAATACAGTGATTTAGGAAATATTTTTATCTTTATAATTACTATATATATACATAGAGATCAGTTATATAAGCATATATTAAAATCGATTTAGTAAAAGATATATGTTTATGTTATAATTATCTTTACTTTAAATTAATTTTTATAACCTATCATTATCACACCCAAGTGGTCCCCAAATGCAAAATATTTGGCCTAAGGATTATCATGGTCAAATATATATCATAAAATATAATTAAGACACGTTTTATGGTAGTTTTATATTATTCTTTTACCCTTATTTACCTGATTTACCCTTTCACCATGGTAAATAAAAATAATTACTGAAGTTACTATTCAAAATGTCTGAAAATAAAAGGTACATAATTACACAATTTGGAACTTCTAATTCAAAATATGGAATAAATTTTTTAAAATTCAAAATAAAGAAGTTGTACTAATTAATTTAAAATTAATTTTCGTTGTCAAAACCAAAAAGAGGGTTTTTAAGAAGTAAAAACTATCAAAAGATTAACATGTGTTTATATCCAATTTAAATGTGAAATTAATTCCAATAACCAAAATAATATTAAATGATAAAAATATAATATTATTATACTTTAATACTATTTAAATCTATAATTTAACACTATAAATTATTTCGATTAAAAATTTTGTTTTCAATTAAAATTTAGTACCTTTCACTATTCATCAAAATATAAAAGTTTTCAGAATAGTACCAAAAATTTATCCGAACAAAATTTTTATGTCCATATTCTAAATAAGAATTTAATTTCATCAAATTTAATATATAAAAGTTTCAAAAATTGGATTTAAAAAGGGTTCTCCATTAAATGGTGGGAAAACTGCATTTTTTGAAAAAAGACTTCTTTTATCTGAAAATTTGAATTTGTCCTTATATTATGTATAATAAAAAAACGATGAATGTTAAAATTATTTGGGATATATAAAATTAAAATTTTTGTTAATACTATTCATAACCACTTTTTAAATAACTAGTTTGATAGGTCGTGGGGTACTTGAACTTGGTGTTTCATTCAGTGCACGCTATTGAATTATTTAAAAAGGAAGCATGTCGTGGAAGCTTGGGGTGTTGCAATTGCACCTCCCCTGCATGAGGAATGGATAACTTCACTCACTATTAAACACCTCAACATTGATCTATGTTACCTTACATCAGAAGGATATATATATATATATATATACGCAAGTTGGATTAATTTAGTAAAATACTACCAAAAACCAATTTGGGAAAACACCATTTAGATTTTTTATTGAAAATTTAAATAATTGGACTCTTTTATCACTAAATCACGCATTATATGGCATATAACATGTAATGTTATGTGCCAAATATGGTGCATGATAAGCCTCTTCCTTTTTCTAGAAAAAAATAAAAATCCATCATCAGCCTCTTTTCGATGGCCAAGAGCCTGTGATCCAAAATAAATCATAAAATAGATACAACATGTGTGTTACTCAAAGTGAAAATCATGTACAACTATAAAATCACAGATCAAAAAAGTAATCCCATAACCCTGGAAACTAGGAAATCTCATCAGAATGGGTGTTGTCAATGCATCAATCTAATATCCATCATAGGTTCTGAAAAAATTATAACACTTCTATTTACCATGTCCCAAATAGTAATACAATAGGAAAAGAAATAGTGTTAATTCCACTTTGAAATGTCCTAACTCAGATTCCACCAAACTGGTGCTATAATCCAGTTCATTATGAGGCCTCAAGCTCACCTCTTCATACTCCAGAGGCTTCTGAATAGTAGCAAGGGCCTACGGTTTGTAAATGGATATATTATACCCTCATATCAGAGTAAACAACAACAGAAATAACTAGATATCATCCAATAATTAAATAAACATAGTATAGAAGAAATAAATGATCTGAAATAGAATATTCTATAATAATAAATAAAAAAATATAAAATCCTAAATATCCATTTCATACATAAAACATAGGTCACCCACTGGGCCGATCATACATACAGGTGTACATAAAAGAAACTAAAATAAAAGTGCAGGGATCTGCTGCTAACTCTAAGCCAGACCACATACCCAATCTCCACACACTATCAAAATACACTATCCCAATCATAATAATCCACACGATTGAATCTAATTGGTCATGAAACCCTAGTCCAAGGCTCAATCTGTAACACCCCAAGATTTCATAGTGTGTTATTTCTTCAAAATAATTAAATAATTTCCACTACATGAAACACCGAGTTCAAGCGCACCATTACTTACCAAACAAGCCGTTCAAAAGAGGTTATGAATAGTATTAACTAAATTTTAAACTTTATATAATCCTTATAATTTTAGAATCCATATTATGAGTTTCTTAGACATAATGTAAGAACAAATTCATTTTCAGTATTGCACTTTTACCAACTTTTAATAGTGAACCCTTTTTACATACAATATTTTAAACTTTTTGACTAAATGGGGACATCAAAAATTTAAAATGAAACATCCCAAGCTTCCACGGTACGCTTTCCTTTGAATAATACAGTAGTGTGCGTTGTACGCAACTTCGAGTTCTAACACACACTACAACCAATCAAACTAGCCGTTATGAATAGTAATACCTAATTTTTGAAATTATATGTATTTTATATTTCAAAATGGAATTCATTTTTGGATTCTTAATATTGAATTTATCCTAGGGTGAAATTTTGGAACTTTTCGGATAACACTTATATTTTGATGAATAGTGAAAATTACTAAATTTTAATTTAAAACAACTTTTTTAATCGAAATAATTTATATTGATAAATTATGAATTTGAGTGGTTTTAAAGTATATTTAGAATATATTTTTACCATTTAATATAAATTTGGTCATTGTACATAATTTTACAATTAAACTGGACATAAATAAGTGTCAATCTTTTGATAGTTATTATCTCTTAAAAACACGCTTTTGTTTTAACAACGAGAATTAATTTTAAATTAATTTCTTCCACTTTTGTGTTTTGAATTTGGAAAAATGGATTTCATATTTGGAATCAAGATTTTCATATTGTGTAAATAGGTAACTTTTATTTTTAGACATTTTGAATAATTGATGCGGTAAATATTTTATTTACCTTGGTTAAGGGTAAATCCGGTAAATAAGGCTTAAAAAATAATATTATAATAACACTAAATTACCCTAAAATGTTTCCTAAACTTATTGGTGGATACATGTCCGAACATGAGCATCTTTGAGTCGATTTTGGGACCCCATGGAGCCACTTGTAGGTGATAGGGACACTTTATTGTAATTAAGTTAAAATAAGTACAAAAATGACATAACCATATATCTTTTAGAAAACAAACTTTTACATAGGGTTATATATGTTTTATTTTAGACTATAAATATTCATAATAACGATAAAAAGATTAGTTACATAATTATATTTTATTTATAATTTTTAGACATTAAATAATTTAATTTATTTATGACACAATGATGATGCAGTAATTACCATAAGAGTGAAAAATTAAAATAATTGATATTATAAATAACCAAATAAATATAATTTGAGACTTTTATTGAATTAAAATAATTTTATAGGTTACTATGACATATTAGTATTGATTTAATTGACTTTTGTCTAAGTAATCATTCTGTTATGAGTTTCACAAAAATTAATTATTGAATAGTGTCTAAATTGACATAAAAGGGTTTTTAAAACAAATATTATATTATTAATTGATATTAAATTCCTAAAAATCTAATGTTTGGACATGAGACTTATATCATGATATTTGTATCATTAAAGGACCACTTGGGGGTCGCTTGGATGTATATAGTATGTTCATTGACCATATAATATAAAAATACAAAGAGACATTGTAAAAGTGAAACTAATTAACTTAGAGTTATTACTTAAAGATAAGGTTAATATAGTAACACAAACCTGTCTAAATTCTATTGGTTGAATGGTTTTAGACCCATCCCCACCTTAAACCTTAAATAATCAACTTTGGAGCCATTAGAAACCGAATATGAATTTATTATAAATTAATATTTCTAACTTTTCCAAAGGTGCCCCTCACCCCTCTCATAAAAGGGCACTCACCCTTCTCATTACTTCACACCTTCAAAGCCTTTTGGTTCGTCCAAACCCTACCCAAATACTCTCTAAACTTCCCTAAATACAACCTAGAGGCATTAGTTTGATCATAAAGCCAACCTAAGGAGCCCTTTTGATCTAATCAAAAGGAAGAACCCGAAGAAGAGGTAATGTTTTCACCACCCTTTTTCAAATTCATTTCTTCTTCAACTTCTTCTTTCTTTGTTATTCCCATTCTAAAATAATTAATCCAGTATCTCCTATATACTATAATATTATTATAAATATGGTACAACCATATTCAGTATTCTATCCACCCTTTGAATAACATGTCACCATATGTGCGTACGTACGGCTTACCGTCTCCACGTCGTGGTGTAATTGTTATTCAATAAATTATTATTTTGGATGGGTATAATAATGATGTGTAATTCATGTAAATAATAAATATAACATGATAAGTATTCTTTATATATGATATACCATCCAATTATATATTATTTTAATATCAAAATAATGATATTGTTGCTCGTCCGTACGTACGGACTACCGTCTCCACGAACGTGATGAGATTCATTCTCTATCGTATCCATTCAAGTATAATTATCATTTGATGATTTAAAAATAATGTTTAAGGACTTGATATAATTCTGGATATGAATAAGATACAACCTATCCATGAAAACCACGAATTACGTAACAAAACATATAAAAGAAAACGAGTAAATTAACACCCGAAACAACGATAATTCTAAGATATTATTAACAAAGCAATGTTAAAAGATCATATATGATATCATATGAATGTATATGATTCTTGTATAATTTAATAACAATTATTTAACCATTATACAGGAGGTTAACCTACCCCCAACCAAGGAAAATTACAAGTTAAGGGTTATTTCCCAATCTCTTCATTATCCGAGGTTGTTTATACGTAATAATCTACTGGGATCTTCTTTATCATCCACATTCATGTTTCTTAAAAATGTATTTCAAAACATTTTTACTCTTTACAATAATAGGGGTTAAAGTCATTTATACCCTTGTTTGACTTTTTATAAGAGTTTTATAAATGAATCTTTCCGTCGTTTTCCAAACAAGGTGTTTTTTAACCTTTTCGACAGAATTAAGGTAAGAATGTTTTTTTAACTTATATGACGAGTGAAGCTATTTTCCGCCATTATAAAATTGTTGAAGCTTCCCTTACAAGCTTATAAGAATATTTTCAAAGAAAATGTTTTATTTTATAAATATATGACTCTTAAATTATTTCAAAATAGAAAGAGATATTTCTCTAAAAAGAGTTTTGATTTCATCTATGTCAATATCCTTTGATGGATTTTACGCTTATTTGAAGTTGATTTATTATGATACAAAACTTCTATATTGTATTGAAGGTTTTGTGATATGTTTGACTGTGGATGTGTTATTTTTATACCATTCATGGTTTATGGATTATGTATTTACATTTCGTGTGCTAGTTTTAATATGAATGTTTATGTTATGTTTAAACCTTTTCATATGGGAATGCATTGGACTTAATATGTGACGGGTGGATCCCGCTATAGCTCCTCGATGCATTGGTAGGTCTCATGAGACAAACTAGTGTCTTGTCACAAGGCCTTGAAAAAATCTTATTTGTAGTCTTGGCACGAGGCCTTGGCTATGTGGTTATGATAGTCTAGCATTATTCATTCCATCATTATGAAAGTGGTTATTGATATTGCATGTGATTATTCGATTAGTAGAATATTGATGTGAATAAGTAAATGGAATTATTTCATTTTATTTTTGCCATGCTATGTTGAAGTTCAAGTTTAAAAGGCTTTTGTTTTAGTTATACATTACCTTAAATGATTATTCTTATTTATGAAAGTTTCCGCTATATTGTTATCCTTACTGGGCATTTGAGCTCACCCCTTTTCTATGTTTTATTTTTCCCAGGATGTGAAGAAGTAAATTATGAATGACCTGCAGGGATATTATGAAGGGATAATAGTGTGGACTATGGAGACAATATGTTTTTGTTGTAGTTTTTCACTTTATGATGTAATTTAAAACATTATGAATATATCTAGTGTTTCCAAGACTACTAAACCAATCGGTCTTTCAAGATTTGATCTTTCTTGTGATCATACCAATGTTATGTAATAATGCACCGACTCTGGGTAACTGGGGTCAGGGCGTTACAGTTGGTATCAGAGGAAGTTTAGTACAAACCTTGGAATCTAGATTTAGATAAACTCTGATTAGAGCACATAGATTTAAGATGGACTTTAAGGTTTAATATAGAAGAACTTCCTAGAATTTTGTTATTGTAGAGATTTTGTGAGTTTTCCGAGCAATACATCCCTGTCTGGATACGAGCAGGTAGAGGTAGCTCTGGCACAGATGTACCTATGGTTAAAACCCGAAAACACCGCTTTGAGCTGGACTCGAATGGGAACTGGTGCACGACAACAGGCCTTGATGCACTCTTGGTTACGACACTCCCAGGGGATATACTTAGGATAATTCTCATTTTCTTTACAAACCATTATGAAGGGTTTATGAGTATATACTTCCTCAAAGGAGAAATTTTTATGATTATGGATTATATCCATAAACTATTTAATTTATGTGTCTTACAAGTTTGGGATTAGTTATTGTAATTCATAAACTAATCTAGTGTATGCCATTGTTTAGAAATGGCGCCCAGTAGAAGGAATGAGAACTCCAGCAATGCATATGGTCCAAAGAGAAAGAAGGATCATGTCTTTCATGGTCTTAAGACAGAATTTATAATAGAAATAGTCTCCCATGTATTATCATCATATGAAGAAATAATATCATGTGTTGATAAGATATTTAAAGAGTTTACTGAGTCCTATGGCTTTGAAGGGAAGCAAGAGAAGACAAGTATGGAAGAGAGAAAGATGGATAAAGGGAAGAGGGAAAAGAAGAATTTTCCCATATGTGATAACTGTGGGAAGAAACACCCTGGAACTTGCCTGAAATGAATGAAAGTTTGTTATAAGTGTGGAGGAAAAGGGCACAAAGTACGTGACTGCAAGGGGAAGAAAATGGTTTCAAATGTGCAATGCTTCATTTTCAAGGAGTTTGGACACTATGCGAACCTATGTCACAGTCATCAGACTATGTCGTAAATGATGCTATTGGATAATAATCAAGTTATGATACTACCACAGATAAAGATGAATGATTAGAGTTCTTGTGTTGATTATGTCATTTGAGTGTTGTATCAACAATGTACTTGTTATAATAATTATGGAGTATATAAGGATTGTACTGCAGTACTATTTCATTAAGGACTTGAGATTGTGTGGAACAAAGAAAAGTGACTCAACAGCAGGATAAATTTTTGGAAAATATATGGTTGAGAGAATGATAAACCATAATATAGTTCTGATACCGAGGTAGTGATTTTGGAATAATACATGATTGATTTGGATAAATTATATTGGATATTCTTGAATACCTTGAAACTGATTAATGATTTATATATTCCATCATTGTTAGGGTTTAAAACATTTTTGGATTGAAGGAGTATATCTATTATTCTTTAAGGAATAAGGGATCATTAATGTAATCAATAAGGTTTTATGGTAATTCAGGATGTCGCAGTGATTTAAAAGAATACATGATGAAGGTGTTCACATGTTATTACGCGGAAAAAGGATCTTTATTCCGTTTACCTTCCTTATAAATTTTGTACTGAAGTATTTGGGATAGTTCTAGTTTGGATTATTTTGGATTGCCATAAAAGGAAAACCTGGAGGTCGGGCGACAACTCGTCGCGTCTGGCAAGGTCACGAGACTTGAACCCACAACCGAAGGGCGAAAAGGGTGTATCACCTATCACTGACCCACGTGATATCTGGGATTAAATAATGTATTTTTTTTTAAAATATCTGGTAGATGAATTATAAATTCATTTTTTTTGGAACCCTATACGAATAGGATAAATAGAATATATTTTGTACGTTCTATTATCTTTTAGGGTGAAAGATGAGTTTATGGTAGAAATTAGTTAAAAGATGGAACTCTACTTGTCAAGAATATATTTTTCTTATTCTCTTATTCTATGAAGAAATTAATTCTTAAACTTTATTTAAGGAATCCTAAACCCAAAAATTAGTTATCCTAATACCCTATGTTTTGTTGAACCGATGGTATTTCAAATCATCATAGATTGATGAATTTAAGGACCTCAATTTTACACTTGTTTGTGATTGATGACCTCAATCACTAGCTATAAATATTTATGTTTTTCGTCCAATTATATGTCTCTAATTTCCACCAATGTTCTCCTAATCGATATCATAATTTGGTGGTTACCCTTTCATTTCTCTTTTCCTCATATTAAGACTAAATTTTATTAACCCAGTTTACGATGTGGGTTTTCCCACAAATATATTTTCTATTTTCAACCTTTTATTTTTAAAGAACAATTTCAAATTGCGAGGACCCAATTTATTGAAGGTGGGGAGAATGTAACACCCCAAGATTTCATAGTGAGTTATTTCTTCAAAAAAATTCAATAACTTGCACTACATGAAACACTGAGTTCAAGTGCACCATGAATTACCAAACAAGCCGTTCAAAAGAGGTTATGAATAGTATTAACTAAATTATAAACATTATATAATCCTTATAATTTTAGAATCCTTATTATGAGTTTCTTAGACATAATGTAAAAACAAATTCATTTTTAGTATTGCACTTTTACCAACTTTTAATAGTGAACCCTTTTTAAATACAATATTTTAAACTTTTTGACCAAATGGGGACATCAAAAATTTAAAAAGAAACATCCCAAGCTTCCACGGTACGCTTTCCTTTGAATAATGTAGTAGTGTGTGTTGTACGCAACTTCGAGTTCTAATACACACCACAACCAATCAAACTAGCCGTTATGAATAGTAACACCTACTTTTTGAAATTATATATATTTTATATTTCAAAATGGACTTCATTTTTGGATTTGGAATATTGAATTTAGCCTAGGGTGAAATTTTTGAACTTTTCGGATAAAACTTATATTTTGATGAATAGTGAAAATTACTAAATTTTAATTAAAAACAACTTTTTTAATAAAAATAATTTATATTGATAAATTATGAATTTGAGTGTTTTTAAAGTATATTTAGAATATATTTTTACCATTTAATATAATTTTGGTCATTGTACATAATTTTACAATTAAACCGGACATAAACAAGTGTCAATCTTTTGATAGTTATTATCTCTTAAAAACACGCTTTTTGTTTTAACAACGGGAATTAATTTTAAATTAATTTCTGCCACTTTTGTGTTTTGAATTTGGAAAAAATTGATTCCATATTTGGAATCAGGATGTTCATATTGTGTAAATAGGTAACTTTTATTTTTAGACATTTTGAATAATTACTGCGGTAAATATTTTATTTACCTTGGTTAAGGGTAAATACGGTAAATAAGGGTTAAAAAATAATATTATAATAATACTAAATTACCCTAAAACGTGTCCTAACCTTATTGGTGGATACATGTCGGACCATGGGCATCTTTGGGTCGATTTTTGGACCCCATGGAGCCACTTGTAGGTGATAGGGACACTTTATTTTAATTAAGTTAAAATAGGTACAAAAAAGACATAACCATATATCTTTTAGAAAAACAATTTTTACATAGGGTTATATATGTTGGATTTTAGACTATAAATATTCATATAAAAGATAAAAATATTTATTACATAATTATATTTTATTTATAATTTTTAGACATTAAATAATTTAATTTATTTATGACACAATGATGATGCAGTAATTAACATAATAGTGAAAAATTAAAATAATTGATATTATAAATACCCAAATAAATATAATTTGAGACTTTTATTGCATTAAACTAATTTTCTAGGTTAATATGAAATATTAGGATTCATTTAATTGACTTTTTTTTTGAAGTAATCATTCTGTTATGAGTTTCACAAAAATCAATTATTGAATAGTGTCAAAATTGACATAAAAGTGTTTTTAAAACAAATATTATATTATTAATTGATATTAAATTCCTAAAAATCTCTGTTTAGTCCAAGAGAGTTATATCATGATAGTTGTATCATTAATTGACCACTTGGGGGTCTCTTGGATGTATATAGTATGTTTATTAACCATATAATATAAAATTACAAAAAGACATTGTAAAAGTGAAACTAATTAACTTAGAGTTAATACTTAAAGATAAGGTTAATATAGTAACCCATACCTGTCTAAATTCTATTGGTTGAATTGTTTTCGACCCATCCCCACCATAAACCTTAAATAATAAACTTTGGAGCCATTAGAAACCGAATATTAATTTATTATAAATTAATATTTCTAGCTTTTCCAAAGGTTCCCCTCACCCCTCTTATGAAAGGTCACTCCCCCTTCTCATTACTTCACACCTTCAAAGCCTTTTGGTTCAGAAAAACCCTACCCAAATACTCTCTAAACTTCCCTCACTACAACCTAGAGGCCTTAGTTTGATCAGAAAGCCAACCTAATGAGCCCTTTTGAACAAATAAAAAGGAAGAACCCGAAGAAGAGGTAATGTTTTAACCACCCTTTTTCAAATTCATTTCTTCTTCAACTTCTTCTTTCTTTGTTATTACCATTCTAAAATAATTAATCCATTATTTCCTATATACTGTAATATTATTATAAATATGTTACTACCATATTCAGTATTATATCCATCCTTGGAATAACATGTCACCATACGTGCGTACGTACGGCTTACCGTCTCCACGTCGTGGTGTAATTGTTATTCAATAAATTATTATTTTGGATGGGTATAATAATGATGTGTAATTCATGTAAATAATAAATATAACATTATAATTATTCTTTATATATGATATACCATCCAATTATATATTATTTTAAAATCAAAATAATGATATTGTCGCTCGTGCGTACGTACGGACTACTGTCTCCACAAACGCGATGAGATTCATTCTCTATCATATCCATTCAAGTATAATTATCATTTTATGATTTAAAAATAATGTTTAAGGAATTTATATCATTCTGGATATGAATAAAATACAACCTATCCATGAAAACCACGGATTACGTAACAAAACATATAAAAGAAAACGAGTAAGTTAACTCCCGAAACAACGATAATTCTAAGATATTATTAACAAAGCAATGTTAAAAGATCATATATGATATCATATGAATGTATATGATTCTTGTATAATTTAATAACAATTATTTCACCATTATATAGGATTTTAACCTACCCCCAACCACGGAAAAGTACAAGGTAAGGGTTATTTCACAATCTCTTCATTATCCGAGGTTGTTTATACATAATAATCTACTGGGATCTTCTTTATCATCCACATCCATGTTTCTTAAAAATGTATTTCAAAACATTTTTAATATTTAAAAGAATATGGGTTAAAGTCATTTATACCCTTGTTTGACTTTTTATAAGAGTTTTATAAAGGAATCTTTCCATCGTTTTCCAAACAAGGTGCTTTTTAACCTTTTCAACAGAATTAAGGTAAGAATGTTTTTTTTAACTTATACGATGAGTGCGGCTATTTTCTGCCATTATAAAATCGTCAAAACTTCCCTTACAAGATTATAAGAATATTTTCAAAGAAAATGTTTTATTTTATAAATATATGACTCTTAAATTATTTCAAAATAGAAAGAGATATTTCTCTAAAAAGAGTTTTGATTTCATCTATGTCAACATCCTTTGATAGATTTTATGATTATTTGAAGTTGATTTATTATGATACAAAACTTCTATATTTTATTGAAGGTTTTGTGATATGTTTGACTGTGGATGTGTTATTTTTATACCATTCATGGTTTATGGATTATGTATTTACATTTCATGTGCTAGTTTTAATATGAATGTTTATGTTATGTTTAAACCTTTTCATATGGGAATGCATTGGACTTAATATGTGACGGGTGGAGCCCGCTATAGCTCCTCGATGCATCGGTAGGTCTCATGAGACAAACTAGTGTCTTGGAATAAGGCCTTGACAAAATATTATTTTTAGTCTTGGCACGAGGCCTTGGCTATGTGGTTATGATAGTCTAGAATTATGTATTCCATCATTATGAAAGTGGTTATTGATATTGCATGTGATTATTCGATTAGTAGAATATCCATGTGAATAAGTAAATTGCATTATTTCATTTTATTTTTGTCATACTATGTTGAAGTTCAAGTTTAAAAGGCTTTTGTTTTAGTTATACATTTTCTTAAATGATTATTCTTATTTATGAAAGTTTTCGCTATATTGTTATCCTTACTGGGCATTTGAGCACACCCCTTTTCTATGTTTTATTTTTTCCAGGATGTGAAGAAGTAAATTATGAATGACCTTCAGGGATATTATGAGGGGATAATAGTGTGGACTATGGAGACAATATGTTATTGTAGTAGTTTTTTACTTTATGATGTAATGTAAAACTTTATGAATATATCTAGTGTTTCCAAGGCTACTAAACCAATCGGTCTTTCGAGATTTGATCTTTCTTTTGATCATACCAATGTTATGTAATAATTCACCGACTCTGGGTAACTGGGGTCGGGGCGTTACACAATCCATCATGCAGCTGTGCTCAAACTGAAAAGAAAACGTAAGGAATTCATGCACAATGAGGTTCATATACAGGGGTAAGAATATAATCATAGTAGGACACCCCAATGATGAACTTATAAATCTAATTCCATAAGTGCATACTCATGCAATATGCTCAGCCTAGTCAATATAACTATAAAGATAAAACAACAGATATGAATAATAGAAACAAGTTCACAACCGATTCTTGGGTCTATGGCCCCAATCATCTAGACACAACGCCATCTTATATGAGTACATGTATGCATGGATATATAAATTTACATATATATATATATATATATATATATATATATATTCATGTGCTCATACACATACTTATACAATCCAGGCAGAAAATCATAACAAAACTCAATTCATAGAAGATCTAAGGAACCATGATCTGATTAGATTTACATATTTTAAAATGGCATTCAGGTGGATTTTGTACCACTAAATCTCTGTATTATTAAGTTGATCTCTAGGTATACAATCTAAATTAAAAATACCTACTTCATCCAATGCTGAAAATGTCTCTAATCAAGCTATTCCGCCATAGGGGAATACATTTCCTAACCATGGGTTCACCCGTACTCACAACCAATCACTGTAACAGAGGATACCATATATCAATGGAAAATCCTATAAAGAAGAAATCACATTTAATATGGCATATTCTGGATGTATTAAGTGTTAGGCCTACATGGGATGGATCCAAGGTGTAGAAATGACCAAGTCTTCCTCTACATGTCATGCCTACATGGGTCAGATCCAAGATATAAATGACCAAGGCATCCCATCAAGTACATGAATCATCTCTATAGAAACTAAGTAAGGACTTGGGTGGATCCCAAGGATCATTTACATAGGGAATTTATAAGGTATTCCAAGAAAACCGGATCCAAAGAGTAGGAATTTCCTTAGCATCCAAAATAATCTAGATCAATGGAGTATAAATTTATATGGAATTTGATGTGAGACTCTGTAGGCCAGATCCAAGGAGTGGAAATGTCCAAGGTGTCCCATCATATAAGGCTCAACAACCGGATCCTAGTAAGTACCAATAATCATCCCTGATAATATAATAATAAAACATGTAGGATTGATTGCTAGATCCCAGGAAGTAAATTTGTGAATCCTTAATCAATAAGGCTCGATAACTGGATCTCTCGGAACACATTTGGGCATCCCAGAGATAAGTGTTCCATTATTCCAAGCTCATCATCCACAAACCAAGAAGCACCTCTGATTATCATTAATCCATAAGTAGTAAAAAATTAAAATCATAAATTAGGAGTGAGGGTTTCCAAACACTTAACCCACCACTACTACCACAGCCCCATGGGCTTACATGTTTGGTATGGGTTCTAAGGTGACACCAGCTACCATCTCAACCCAAACCCAACATGATATATCTAGTTCATTAAAATATTAGAGCATCCATTGGGTCCATAAATTCATAAAATAAAAGAGGCATCCTACTTGGAATCCTTAGTAGTGAAGTTAAAAGGAGGAATCCTACATTAGATCCTATAATAGTAAGTAAACAGAGTAATCCAACATGGGATCCTCAACGACAACTAAGCTCATAGCCTCATAGGAAATAAGGGTAGTTAGCCTATGAGAGACATCATCAAAGGAATATCTATGAAAGCATCAATCAAGGGAGATATCTCTTGGATCATCTCAGATAAAGGTCTCACCCTACAGTGACAAATGAATTTGATTATCAGAGGAAGGGCCTCTATGTTTAAAAGAAAGACTTAAATGCCACAAAGGAGTATTTAAATCACCCCATGAGTTTCACCATCATGATATACATATAAAACTACTCATAATATACTAATCATGTGTCCAAATATGAATCATAGGTATTAATATATGAAAAACATGAAAACCCATAAAAAGGGTGGCAAAGGAGGAGTACACGGCATGTCAGCCTTAGCACATGGCATGTACCCTTATGGTCCCACCTGAGCATGTACTTTTTCCAGGCATTTCATGTCAAAGCCCATATACATGGATTGACGATCATGTACATAGTATTTACTCTACCCTGGTTACCTTCCCATAGACCTCGCATGGTCTGGCCATGTACTTCACAAGGTCATATACCTCTACATGGTGTACTCCCCACATAGGGTCTGGCCATGAACTCTACATGGCCAGGTTCCCTACATGGGTTGTTTGGCTAGGTACTCAGCTACATGGCTATGTCCTAGTACACTATGTGTATAGCTCATACACGGTGTGTACTTCCAAAATATTATCCTTCCAGAATAGGAAGAACACACCGCATGTGTTCTATGAACCACATGTCGTGTACATTAGTTTTCCCAAATGAAAAACACCCAAATCACCTGAAACCTTTTTTTTCTCCAAAACAACATCTCGGCCCACAAGGGGTCCTAATAAATCATATAAGGGGTTTAAAACATGAAAATGGTAAATCTATATGGATTTATAACAAAACATAAAAATAGTCTTCCTTTGGGCAGAATCCATTGAAGCTTCACCCATTTCCATGCTCCACGGCTATCATATGATGATTTATTGCTTCACAAGCTCCATGGAGGTACCACCCTTCTTCTCCACTTCCTTATACCTATCCCAATCCCTTTATCTCTAGGTCTTTATGTAAGACCTTGACCCTATTATCTCAGGGCTAGTTCCATACTTTATTACATTGGTATGATTACAAGGAATTCATATACCGAACGATCAATCAATTTAGTAGTTTTGGAAGCCATAATACATATATAAATTTATTACTAAAAATTAAAAGTAAATACAATATATAAATTCCATTAGAAACATCCATAACTCCTAGATTATCCCTGAAATTAATTCATAATATTCATCTTCACATCCTAGGAAAAAAATAAAACATAAGAAAGGGGGGATCTCAGATACTTAGTAAGGGTAATTAATATAATGTAAACATAAATAATAAGGAATAATGAATAAATAAAGAACACATGCCATTAAAAAAATCATGAGCATGATATGGAAAGAATAAAAGATGAATACTTGATTCCAAAATAAAATATAACCATGGATATTATACTAGTTGAATAATCACATGGACTATCAATTACTAGTTCCATAATTAAGAAATGATTAATTTCAGAAATCATAATCATATCGTCAAGGCCTCAACCAATACACCATTAATAATGGGTAAAAACCCATACTAGTTTATCTCATGAGACCTACCGATGCATCGAGGGGATATAGTGGGCCCCACCCAACACTTACTATGTAAAATTCATTCCTCATATGAATGGGTATAACATAAACAACATATACATAGGACATGTAAATAACTTTCCCCATACTCTAAACATAATCACTAACCATTCTGGGTAGTATTGTGAATAGTATCAAGATAGCTCATCCATAGCCAATCTGATCTTACACTATTTAATAAAATATGGTGGATGATAAACATAAGAGATAAACCTCAATAAAACATAAAATTAAGTGTAGGTGTTGAAATAGATGAAAATACTCTAATAAAATCATTGATGAATTCTTGAGAGAAATACCCTTTTTACATTACAAGGAGTTCTTTTGGAAAATGAATTTTTATTTGTCATGATTGTTTGTATAAAATAAGTAATGAAAAATATAATTTTTCATGACATAAGTACTTATTTTATAAAAATAATAGTTTCATGTGGAATTAGTATAATTCTCTAGAATTGAAATTATATGATATTAATGAAAATAAATAATTGTAAATAGTTATATATATCATTTACTTATATGATATGACGATGAATCATTAGATAATACATTTAGTGATAACCATTTACATTATTACAGAGGTTATTGATCATAACAAACTCATTTTGTTTTATCAATTAGTATTATGTAAATATGTTACATAAAAAACATAATAAATGTTTTAATACATATATTATAGTTTGGTTTAACCATAAAAATGGTTTCATTGCCATCCTTGAATGAGAAATTAAAGAACGAAAGTTTGTCGTCCATGAACGTTGTAAATCGGCACCTCTCAGATGATGATTTAATTTTTAAAATAAGAGAGAGAGAGAGAGAGAGTAAGGAGATCATTGATGGATATTACATTAAAATGATATAATTATATTATATATATTATAATGGTGTTATCATGATCATTTGGATAGAGGAGGTGAAGATCGGATAGGAAAAGAAAATAAATTGAAAAGAAATTAAAAAAGAAAACAGAAGAGGGTTTACCTCTTGAATTATCCTCTTTGAGAACCTCCTAAGGGAAAATATTTTTGGTCTCTTGGAAAGACCAAGAGCTCTTGGAAGTGGTTGAGAGACTAGGAAAGAGTATTTGTGAATAATTTAGACAAGATTCAAGTCTTATAGGTGTGAGGAGAATATGGGGTAATGGGTGGTATTTATAATAGAGGAGAGCGGTGATTTCTCGTTATTTTATTCATTATTTTATTATTTTGATCAAGACAAGAAATAGTGTTAATTATTGTAATTAAATACAGTAATAAGTGTATGTGAGTTTGAACCAAGGGTGCCTAAATCATATATAAATCATCTATGACTCAATAAATCATGTATTTAGCATTTGTTGTAAATTATCGCATATTACTATTCACCAAAATTTTGATTATTTTAGAAAAATACCAAAAAATCACCCTAACCATTTTTTGACATTTAGAATTAAAAAATGAACTCTATTATACAAAAATAATTTTCTAAATATGAGAAAATTAATTTTTAATTTAAATCATCATTTACTCAAAAAATACAATTTTTGAAAATTAAAATCGATTTTATAACACTCTGAAAAATTAACTAAAGTCTCTTAAAATTATCCTAAAATAATAAGACAATAAGATATTGATTTGTGAGTAAATTTCATGAAAATTTATTTTCTTTTAATTCATTTTATTTATTATAGAATTGTAATTAAATATTTATGACTTACAAAAATACCAACACTTAAATATTAATTTTCAAAATATTCACTTACTTATAATATGATATAATTATATCATTAATTCACTTATAAGATGCCTAAATTTTATTTATACATTCATGGGTTAGGTCACTATTCATTAGTTCAATTTACTATTCATAAAATCCATATTATTATTACTAAGTTTAAGTTATTATTTCATCATTATAGGTCCTTTAACTTCTAGAAATACCTCTTATTTCATTCATTATTCATTTATAAAGTTGGTATTGTGTTCTATAAGTGATTTTGTGTGATCTATACTATTTGAAAAAAAAATAGGAAAAGAAATTTCATTGATAGAATTTTGGTTCGTTACATTCTCCCCTCCTAAAAAAATTCTTTATCAAAATTTCTATAATGTCACCTCACAAAAATATTTGGGTAGTAATTGATCATAAATTCCTCTAGACCCCATATCACCTCTTCAATTTTATGATTTTTAAAAAGTAAATTTACCTTCCAAGTTGTCTGATTCCACAACACCTATTCTTTAGTGTCCATAATCAAGATAGTCTCTTCACAGTAAGATAAGTTAGGTTCTAATTCGAAACCTTCATAAGTGAGTACATGATTTGGGTATAGAATATACTTCATTAACAAAGAGAATATGGAACACATTGTGTCCTTTAGAAAGGATAGGAGGAATCACTTAATTATAATCCACAAATCCAATTCTCTCTATAATTAAAAAATGTCCAATGTACTTGGGGCTGAGTCTCCCTTTCTTCCCAAATCAAATAACACCCTTTCATAGAGATACTTTCAAGAAAACGTGATCTCCCACATGAAATTCCAAATCATTCATTTGATTATTAGCACAGATATTTTTCCTACATTGAGTTACTTTGATATGTGTTTGAATAGTATTTAAATTCGATGTTGTTTCCACCACAAGCTCTAAGCCTAAAATCTTCCTTTCACCTACTTTATCCCAACATGTTGGTGTATGACATCTATTTCCATACAATGCCTCATATGGTGACATTCGAATACTATAATGGAAACTATTGTTGTAGGAAAACTCTACCAAAGTTAAATACTGATCCCACATACCTTGAAAATCAAATGAGCATGATCTCAACATATCTTCTAAAGTTTGGATTGTCCTTTCTGACAGCCCATCATTATTAGCATTTTTCAAATGAAACTTAGTATCCAAAGCTTTCTAAAGGATTTTTCAGAATTTTTATTTGAATAATTGATCACGATCAAACACAATTGAGAGAGGTGCTCCATGAAGTCAAAAAAAATCATTAATATATTGTCTTGCAAGGCTCTCCAGGAGAAAATCTTTCCTTACTATGAGGAAATGTGTGGATTTTGATAGTCGATCAATAATTACCCATATTACATCATTATTTCTTGGAGTTTTTGGTAATCTGATGACAAAATCCATATACATGTCATCCCATTTCTATATAGAAATATGAATAGGTTGCAAGACTCCTATAGGATTATTTCTTTCATCCTTCTCTTATTGATAAACTAAACATCTTTATATATAATCAACAATTCCTATTTAATATCATCCCACCAGAAATGTTCCTTTAAATATCTATACATTTTAGTGCTACTAGGGTGTATAGAGAAATTTGGGCTATGGGAATCATCCAATAACTCACTTTTTATCTTGGGATATAGGGAACACATATCCTCCTCCCAAATTTTATAATTTAATCCTCATAAACAAAGTCTACCAAATTCCCATCACTCACAACATTAATTTTCTTTTAAAGATTCTCATCATCAAAGTGAGAAATTTTGATCCTTTCCAGTAAAGATGGTTTGGAAACCATTTGAAAAGGTAGTGATGGTTCCCCTACCTTCATAATTTCATATCCAGACACACTAGATCCAGGTACATAAGATCCTTTTAAATACATATTTTGTTTAGAAACCCATGATCCTTCCTTCTCAGTACATATTCTACCTTATTCACCTTCTCTAGATGGTAGTGTATTGAAAAATCATAATCCTTAAGAAGATTGAGCCATCACCTTTTCCTAATGTTTAGTTATTTCTATGATAAGATATATTTAAAACTCTTTTGACATGTATATATCTCACATATTTCATCATATAGATAGTGTCTCCATATATTCAGAGAAAATATTACAACTTCTAACTCAAGATTGTGATTTGGATAGTTTTGTTCCTGAGTTTTTAACTACCTTGATGCATATGAAATAACTCTATCATTTTTCATAAGGAAACAGTCAAGTCCTTTCATTTATGAATCATTATAAGTCAAAAATCCACCATTCTCTAATGGTAGAGTCAGGATCAGAGCATTCACAAATCTTCTATTAAATTATTCAAAACATTTTTCACATTCTTTTGTCCATACAAACTTAACCCACTTTCAAGTAAGCATGGTTAATGGGTCGGATAATCAAGTGAAGTTTTGAATGAAACATCGATAATAACTTGTTAAACCAAAAAAACAATGTACCTTGGTTATGTTCGTTCGTGTAGAAAATTCTTAAATAGCCTTTGTCTTCACAGGATCAACTAAGATTCCATCCTTAGAGAAAATACGGCCAAGAAGAGAAATAGTTTGAATCCAAAATTCACACTTGCTAAACTTCCCAAATAACTCATTTATTTTAAGAGACTCCAAAACCATGAACAAGTGATTTTCATGATCTTTATAGATTTGGTATTATTCTAAGATATCATCAATAAATACCACAAAAAATTCATCAAGATATTCCTTGAAAACTCTATTCATTAGATTCAAGAAAATATAGGGTGCATTAGTTAGTCCAAAATGCATTACTATAAACTCATAATGCCCATACTTGGTTTGAAATAATATCTCTGGAATATATTCCTTCCTCACATGAAACTAATGATATCCAGATAAAAGTTCAATCTTCAAAAAATATTGGGCTCCTTGAAGTTCATCAAAAAAATCATCAATTTTAGGAAGAGGATACTTATTCTCTATCATAATAGCAATGATCTCCCTATATTCAATGCACAACCTCATAGATTAATTATTCTACTTAATGAAAGGAATAGGAGCTCCCCATGGAAAAAACTAGGGTGAATAAACCCCTTACAACTAAACTCCTCTAATTATTTCTTCTGCTCTACTAATTCTACTATGGGCATTCCATAAAGAGTCTTTGATATAGATCTACCACCAGGAATTAAATCAATAGAGAACTCGACCTCCCACTCCAAAGGATATCTAGGTAAATCCATTGGAAGCACATCAACGTATTCTTGCACAATAGGTGCATCCTCAATTTGAATATTTATTTCCTCAACCATATATTTTTTTTATCTTCCTCCAAAATAATTCTATTTAGTTAAGCTACTGGGAGTGGATATATATAATAATCAAATTATGGGTTTTTTTGATCTAAAGATAAGGGGTTCTATATCATTCTCAAAAATTGTAACTTACTTTTTCTTACAATAGATTTTTGCATCATAATTTGAAATAAAATCCATACCAAGAATTATAACAAATTCAATCATAGATATGATGATAAGGTTGGGAACTACGTTTATGTGTCATAAAGGGGACTAGATGATACACCTTTGTTGCAATGATACTTTCATTAGGAGTTTTGACTGACAGATCCTTTATTAAATCTAAAGGTAAATGTCTAATTTTCTTGGAAAACTGGGAAGATATAAAATAATACAATGATCAAGAATCAAATAAATCATTGGATAAGTCTGAGTAAATGATTAAATTATCTTCCACCACATTGTTAGGAACTTCAACCTCAATATTTGTGATCACATAATCTTAGAATTTCTCCATTGGACTTCTCTGGGAAAGGTTTCCTTAACATTTAGGACATTCATGTGTATAATGTCTCATGTCTTTACAATTATATCATTGAACATTGGTAGATTCTTTGTTTCCCTTTAAATCATGGGCTTGGTGGATTTTATCTCCACACTTGTAACAGACTTTCATTCCCTTCAGGAAATTACCAGGGTGTTTCTTCCCATAATTACTATAGGGTGGAGTGTCAACTCTTCCCTTCTTCCCCATATCCTTATTTCCATTTCTAGAGTGTTCTTCATCCATCTTCTTCTCTTTCTTTCCTTTAAAGTCATAAGACTTATATAATTCTTTTTCTGTCTTGATAGCAGATGATATTATAACTTCATATGATGAGAATTTTTAAGAGACTATTTCCCTTCAAAGGAATAGTTCTAAACTATAAAATAATCGATCAATATTGCTCCTTGGATTACGTCTCTAGTCCGCAACATGCTTTGATAACCTTGTAAAGTTAGATTCATACTTCGCAATTTTTGTATCCTGTTTCTATCATAGATTCAAGAATTTATTCTCTATATTTTCTTGCAGTTCATGAAAAAAATGTTTTTCTAGGAAAATTTCCTTAAATCATTCCACTTTATATTTAAGATTTCATCCTCCTCCTTTTTGTTTTGAATTAACGACCACTATTGATATGCATCTCCGTAGAGATGATGAACTTACAGGATAACCTTATACCTTTCATTACTTCCCAAGCAATAAATATCTCCTCTAAGGAACTTATCCACTTCTCTACAATAAATGGGTTTATAGTCCCATTGAATGGTGGAGGATGTTATCGCATAAAGCAATATAACATTGCTCCATCACATTTTGGATAATGATGCTCCTTATGGGTAAGTTTATTACTCATAACTAGAGTTAGTTGTTCTAGTATAGTTATAAGTTTCTTAACACCAGTTTCAGCTCCAAAAACAATATCATTATCTTTCATAGGAGGGAAATCCCTACATGGAATACATGCATTCATGCGGTTTTCATTCCTTCCATTGTGATCCATTTCGAAATAATGGAATATAATAAATTAGGTTATCAATCATAATGTATAATGTTGAATTATAAAAACACTTAACATAAATCGATATTTTATGCATGTCTGATCTCATAATCACAAGCACGGTTTCTTTGGGGACATATTTACATTTAAATAATTCATAATAGTTTGTAAAGAAAATTCGATTTATCCTAATAATACCCCCAAGGTGTGTCAAACTTGGTGCGTAGTAAGGACCATTATGATGTACCATGTTACCCTAAGTTAAACCCAGAACACCTTGTCGAAGTTGTTAATCCTACGTACATCTAGGACAGAACCACTTATAGTATCTAGACCGGGATGTATTTTCTATAGGAAGATCCACATAATTTATACCCTACCAAAATTCTAGCATGTTCCTGTATACCTATCCTCAATGACTATCTCAGGGTCACTAGTGCAGAAAATGTTATTTACGTCGGTTATTTTTCATTTTTTACGTCGGTTTTTAGCCGACGTTAATATGGACAATGTTATAAATAATGTTTTTTACGTCGATTATTTAAAAACAGATGTAAAAAACATAACATCGTGGTGTTCATCGCGTCGGTTAATTAAAAACTGACGTGCAAAAACCAGGGGGGTTTATAACGTCGGTTATTATATAACCGCCATGATAAACTGGGGGGGTTATCACATCGGTTATTTAATAACTGACGTGATAAACCCCTAGGAAATTGTTTATCACATCGGTTATATAATAACCGACATGCTAAACCAGACCGAGGGGGTTTATCACATCGGTTATTAAATAATCGATGTGATAAACCATTTCCCAGGCCTTTTATCACATCGATTATTAAATAAACGATGTGATAAACCATTCCATAGGTGTTTATCATGTCGCTTATTCAAAAAACTGACGTGATAAACCCTTCCTTATTCCTTTATCACGTCGGTTATAAAATAACGGACGTGGAAGACAAATTTTTTTAAAAAAAATTGATTGCAGTCCTCTGATCTCCCCAGAAACAACTAAAAACCAAATCAAGAATTCGTACCACCAAAACAAAAGTAGATCAAAACAAGAACTAAATAAAAATTAAGCATTTACATTGATAACATTTAAAACTTACCCCACTGGATACCCCTCCCACCACCCCCTGAAAAGCACCCCCTCACCCCACTTGATAGCCCCCACCACACCCCTGGATTGCCCCCCCCCCTCGACCCCCTGGACAGCCCCAAACACCCCAGGACAACCCCGACACCCTCCTGAATAGCACACCCTCACCCCACTTGACAGCCCCCACCACACCCATGGACTGTCCCCCGACCCCCTGGACAGCCCCAAACACCCCGGGACACCCCCCCCCCCACACACACTCATGTATACCCCCCCCCCCCCCCACACACACCCTGGACAGCCCTCCCCCACCCCACTGGACAGCCCCCACCACACCCCTAATCTGCCCCCCCCCGACCCATGGACATCCCCAAACTCCCCTGGACAACCCCCACCCCCTAGACAGCACTCCCACACCCCTAGACAGCCCTCCCACACCACTGAAACAGACCAAGAAGTTACCAAAAACAAACCAGAACCCCCTCACCCACTAGACTGCCCCCACCACACCCCTGGACACTCCCCCCCACACCCCTGGACATCACCACCACCCCCTAGACATCCCCCACCCTCCTATAGACCCCCCCCCCCCCCACCCCCTGGACAACACTCCCACATCTCTGGACAGCCCTCCCATGCCCTTAAAACAGACTAAAGAGTTACCAAAAATAGACCAGAACCCCCTCAACCCATTAGACAGCCCCCACCACACCCCTGGACCCCCCCCCCCCCCATCCCCATGGACACCCTAGACCCCCCCCCCCCCACTGCACAGCCCCCCCCCCCACCCCTGGAAACCCCACTCACCCCACCGGACACCCCCACACCCCTGGACACCCCCTGGACAGCCTCCCACTCCCCTTGACAGCCCTTCCACCCACCTGGAAACGCTCCCACTCCCTTGGACTACCCCCCCCCCCCCACTCTCATGGACACCCAAGAACCCCCCCCCCCCCCCCCACCCCACCAGATAGCCCTCCCAGACCCCTAGACACCCCCCCCCCCCCACCCCACTGAACACCCCCCACACCCTTGGAACCCCTCCCCCCCAGACCAGAATCCATACCAGAAAAACCATCATAAGTAGACCAAAACAAGAAGTATAGAAAAATTAAACATTCACATATATAACATTCAAAACTTACACTTTCAACTTCAAAAAAAACTAAATCCAACCTAAAAGACTACCAAATACACAATTAAACGACAATATTCAAAATTACATTTTACATTACAAACAACTAAAATTCAATCAAACCTATAAAATAATTTGACCACTCCACTTGTAAGTGTTTGATGTCTTCAGCAGTATAGGTTTGAGGGTCATTAAAAAGATACAAATGAAAAGGATATTAGTTAACATGTATAATGAATAAATAAAATTGAAATATTATGGCAAAGTTTAAGAGGAAATCTTACCAGATCAAAATTCACAACTGTCCTAGTTGTGATTATTTCATACATAAATCTTAACATATAATATCTGCATTCGATGATGCCTTGTTTTTCATGAAAATTATGTTTGAATGAGTGTAAATTCAATATTATATTTTTATTTAATAAATCAAAAAAGTACAAATTATAAATGTATATTTACCTTCGCATTTACATATTTGAACTTTGCACTCCTTTTCTTTGTGTTTTTTCGAAAGTAGACCCATGCCCTATTAGAAAATAATACGAATGGGGAAAATTTAAAATTCATTATAATATATAAAACTATTGAGAAATTGAAACTTACTTTTCCAATATATTCTTAAAACTTTCCTGTACATCATCATGGACAGAGCATATCCAATAAAGTGTTTTCTCCCTTGGGCAACAAACCCCTAACATCCAATGATCACTGATAAAAAGAAATTTAAGGTTAGTGTTTCTTTATGTTAAAAGATAATGAACTCTTTGAGAGAGATTTGTTTCATACCTCTCACAAGAATTCATCATCCAACATTGTGTGACTATATTCTTTTCAAGTCTTTCAGCAATATAAAGCATTCTTTGTTCCTCATCCAATGCACATGCTTCAGGGGAAATCAATTGCGGGTCCATGAATCCATATACATATGTCAGCTCATTCCTCTCAAAAATTTTATAAAGATACCTAATAAAAAACAGACATAAGTATACATTTTCAATAAATATAATGCAGGGAAAAGGTGTTAATACTTACATGGAAAAAAATTGCACCACGTGATTCCCAACTTATCTCCAGTTACAAGCTCCATGATATCAGTTTTCATAATACCCACAGTTATTGCACTTCCACAAACATAATCTTCCATAGGAAACTCATAATGACCGGCCAACAAATTTGAATATCTTGACAATCTGTCAAGGCTACTAGAATCTGTATATGATGTCATAGCCATTTGTCTTTGCTGTTGTCTATACAGTATTTCTTTACCTTTGAAGTATTACTGTAAAAATAAATAGAAAAATATATTAGTTTTCAAATGATAAAATAACTTTAATAAAATAAAATAAAATAAAAGATATAACATTCATACCTCTATGGTAATGAGTCGAAGAAGTCTGGATGGCCAAATTAAAAAATGGTCAATACTATGTCCAACTATCGTCACCTCATCTGTAGGTAATGGTACTCGATCTGATCTATCTATAATATCCTGTACAGGGACCCTCTGATTCTCTACCTCTAATTGTTGATGATGAACTCTATCTCCTATACAATATACCAACCCATATGAAACTATATGATGTTGAGGATCATCAACATACAAATCGAAATAAGTAGGAAGCTGCAGCGGAGGAGTAGGATAAAAACCAGGGCCCACAGGCAGAGGTGGTGGAGTGGGAGCAACTGGAAGAGGTGGAGGATAAATAATGGGGTCTGCAGGGGGAGGTGGAGGAGTGGGAGCTGCAGTCTGAAATTTTCTTTGCATGTCTACAAACATAGACTGTACCGACGATCTAATCTTTTCCTCCATCGTCGCATTAATATTATTAACTTCAGCCTCCAATGATTCTATTTTTTTATAAACCCCCTCAACATTAGAATTTTAAGAATGTGGAAACACTTTTCTTACTGATACACCTGTCGAATATCCTCTTACACGACCAGGATTTTCAGGCTTTCCCAATGCTACAGATAAAATATCTTGCCTCCCAGTAGTTATAAATACCCCCTATGAACTCTGATCCTCAAGAGAGTCCTGTATTAATTAATTTGAAATTTCTGTAATGATTGAAATTATATGAAGAAAATAGTTAACTTAAATAAATAAAATAGATATCTTACAATCCTCTCAGCCACGATTCTTGATTCTTCCGAAAGATATTTCCCTTTTTTCCCATCCAATCTCTCTTCCATTTTTCATATCTAGATGGAGGGGATGGAGGGGCCACCTCTCCAGAGCTTGAATACTCAGCTCTTAGTTGTTGAAATTTTTCCTCCATCATTTGTTCTTCCAAAAATGCATACCCTCCCCAAGATAAACTATGAGGGTATACATTTTTAGATTGGATCTACTAATGATCTTTCCTTGTTTGTTGTAAATTGAGAATAAGAAATCATTAACAAAACATTAATAAGATCATTTATATAATAAAGCTTATAAAAGTTTACATTGCCCTTACCAAAAATGTATCTTTTCTTATACTTTCAAAAAGTTGTCTCCATGTGTCTTCATCTATAAAAGGATATATATATGACATGGATTTTCATGACTCCTATGACCATAAATGAAATCAGATGAGGGGGTTGATTTGAAATCCCTCAATCTCCTGGCATCCAATGATAAGCATTTCTTCCTAACTCCTCTAGTGTCAAGAATATCAAATTTCATCTGATAAAGAAGAGGTTAAACATATTATATATACTAGAAACATTTAAATAATACTCAAAAAATAGCAAAAGATCTTTCCAAAATTGTCTACCATAATTGAGAGATTATCTCTTTATCCACACTTCTCCAGTCATCATACAGAATGCTTACTTTTCTCTTATCCTGAGTTGATACAAAACTCTTAAAATCATTTTCATTTGGACCTATAGGAATATCATCATCATCAAAATCAATGAGTATCCTCTGATCCTACGTACGGGAAAGTGCTAATTTTGGAAAACATGTGCACCCACGTTTACCAACCTTTGAACTCTTTGTCGTAATAGGAGCACGTGAGGAAGATTGAGGAACATCAAGAGGAGCATGTGAATGTTCCTCCCCATAGGTATGACCAATATGCTCATCTCCAGAATCATGTGGTTGATCAATTGAATGATCTGTCATTATCCTTCAAATAAAAAAACAAACAATAGTTTACAAATATACAAATTCATATATTTTAATACTACTGTAATCAGAAAATAGAAAAGTGTACTAAGTTACGTAATAGTAAACATTGTTAATATGGTAAGCATGTTAAACAATGATAAAGATGGTCAAGATGGTCAAGATGGTAGACATGGTAAACCTAGTAAACATGGTAATTGTCACTGAACAAAAATAATAGATATATAATTCATGTAATGGTAAAAATGATAAAGTAAACTCAACAAAATTAAAACAAACAAAAACTTATACTTATTTTGTTTTAATATATGTTTTAATAAAGAAAAAACTTACAATATCTAACATTTTATGAAAAAAATAAATGTAAAAAAGAAATAAACATATGTTACCTATAATTTTAGGAATGTAAAAAATGGATTGTTTTCCCAAATTCCTTTGTTGTGATCGTTCCTTATAGCACAAACCATGTCTTCAACATGCTCATCATTATGTTCTTTTAATATTTCCATGGAAGTAGGGATCTCACATAAATCAGCATCTTCATCAAGTTAGTCCTCACCAACATATTGTTTTTTCCCTTGTAAAACAATAGCCCACTGCATATCTGATTGATCTACTACATAGAAAATTTGTTTTGAATGTGTTGCCATTATAAAAGAATCAGTTGTGTCTTCCAATCTATTCATATTAACAAGTGTCATTCCAAATTCATCGTGTCAGACACCGTTGTTACCAATAAACCATTTACAGTTAAAAACAGGAACTTTAATTTTAAAGTAATCAACCTCCCATATGTCTTAAATCACTCCATAATATTCACTTGATGCAAAAATTGGGTTTTTGTCCTTAGCACTCAAAAAATGCATTGCTTCTGCAAACACCAATACACCACTATTCTGAACTGCACTTCTGTTGTCCTGATCTTTCGTATGAAATGTATAGCCATTAAAGTCATTACTGGACCATGTTATCACATTTAAATATAGACCACCCACTATCCATTTTAATTTATCTGATACATCTAATCTACAAAGAAAGGTCTTTTTAAACCTTGAAAAAAAAGTTTTTTTGTGCTCATTCAAAATCCACATTTCTTTCTTCTTTGGATAACATTGTTTCAACTCATTAATATGCAATGTGATATACGGTTGAGCATCATCTATGTTATTCAAGATGTATGATTCTAAATTCTTCATCTATTCAGCTGAAAATGATTTTACTTTCAAGCCACAAATCCCCTTTATATCATTATTAACTCATTCATGGAGAGATGGAGGCAAACCTATGTGTTGCGACGCATCCAAGTATCTCGTACAAAACTCTGATACCTCCTCAGAAATATACTTTTCAATAATGGAGGCTTCAGGTCGATATGGATTTTTAACATACCCCTTTAATATTTTCATATACCTTTCAAAATGATACATCCAACGAAGATATACAGGTCCAAAAAGCATTATTTCTTGAACCAGATTAATCATTAAATGAACCATTATATCAATAAAATTTGGATGAAAATACATTTCCAATTGAAAAAGTATAAAAATTGCATCCTTTTCCAAAATGTTCAAAGCATTCACATCAATCGCCTTATTACAAATTGAATTGAAAAAATAACACAACTTCATTACAGTCTTTCTGACACGGATGGGCAATATTCCACACAATGAAACTGGTAGAATTTTTTGCATCATGATGTGAAAATCATGTGATTTCATACCTATCAACTTCAAGTCCTTAAATGAGACAAAAAAAATTATATTTGAAGAATAACCTTGAGGCACTTTAATATCATGAAGACACTGACAAAAGGTAATTTTATCCCTCTTCGATAATGTATGACAAGATGGGGGAAGAAATGTTCGTCTTCCTTTAGGAGTGAGAGCTAACTCCAAACGTATTCCCATTGATAGTAAGTCTAATCTTGCATTCAACCCATCTTTTGTCTTTCCTTTAATATCTAACAATGTTCCAATAAAACAATCACAGATATTCTTATCCACGTGCATGACATCAATATTATGTTTAACATCATGATACCTCCAATATGGTAGCTCAAAAAATATTGACCTTTTCTTCCAAATATGTCTATCATTACCAGAGTTTTTTGTTTTTCCTAATGTCACATCAAGGTTTTTCACCCTCTCAAAATATAGATCCGGGGATAAAGGTTTTGGAGTAGTATCAAATTCTTGTGAGCCATTAAATTCTATCTTTAGTCTTCTATAAGGGTGATCCATAGGCAAAAACTTTTGATGACTCGTGTACACTGTTTTCCTCCCATGATGAAATTGACAATATTACGTCTGTTGTTCGTAAATTGGACATGCTTTATTCCCTTTAACACTGTATCTAGACAAATTTCCATATGGTGGGAAGTAATTTATAGTGAACAAAAGCACTGCATGCATTTGAATATATTCCATTTTATAAGAATCATACACCCTAATACCATCAGCCCATAACAGTTTCAAATCATCAATCAACGGTGACAAGTAAACATCAATATCATTGTCGGGCTGCTTTCGAATAGAGATCATTATACTCAACATGAAATATTTGTGCTTCATACAAAATTTAGTAGAGAGGTTGTAAATTACCAATAAAATAGGCCATGAACTATGTGTTCTACTGAGGGTTTGGTATGGATTCATTCCATCTGTGCACAACCCTGGTCTGATATTTCTAATTTCATTTCCAAATGTATAATATTGCTCATCAATTTTCTTCTATTGTGGAAAAGCAGTTGGATGACGTATTTTTCCATAACATACCCACTCATCAGCATGACACCTTAACCTTTTTTCATCATGTGAATTAGCAAATAAATTATGAATTATAGGAAGATACCAAAATACCTTTCAAGGGATCTTTGTAATCTCTACATCAGCATGTGATTTTTCTTTCACCTTATACCGTGATGTCCCGCATTTAGGAAAATCTGACAGAAATTCATATTCCTTCCTATATATAATGCATTTATTCAAACAGGCATGTATTTTCTTGTATCCCAATCCCATTTGGCATAATATTTTCTTGGCCTTATAATATGAATCTGGAAGATCTTTATCTTTTGGAAGAATATCTTTCATCAATTGTAGCAGCTCTGTAAAACTTCTGTCACTCCATCCATGTTTATCCTTTAGTTTAATAAATATTAACACCGCTGACAAAACCATAAAATCTGTACAACTAGGATATAATGGTTTTTCAGCATCACCATATATATGTGCAACTGTTGGTTCTATCTCAATTTGTTCTGATACAATATCGTGAATCATTTCTTCAATTCCATCGGACTTACCATCTTGCGAATCATCATCATCAGTGACATTCCATCCAGTTTCTCCATGCCAAATCTAAGGGCTATAACTCGGATTAAAACCATGACAAATCAGATGATCTTTTATCTCTCTACTTTTCGACTTCTTCATATTCAAACATTTCAGGCATGGATAGAAAAAAATGTCACTACTTGGAACATTTCGTTTATCAAATTCAAAAAAGGCATCAACACCTTCCTTATATTCATTTCTCATTCGATGTGCTGTAATCCAAATTCGACTCATTATTACCTATAACAAATATCAAAATTATATATATTTTTATGATAAGACAAATATATGTTTATATGAAAAAAATCATAATTTGAATGTAAAAAAATTTTGAAATATAAAACAAATCAATGTGTATTTAAAAAAAATATGCTTGAATATTATTTTAAAAACAAAATATAGTTAGATATAATAGTTTTAAATTCCATTGAATCAAAGAAAACCATGGGGCCTACAATGGTTGATTGAGAATTGGAGAAAATGTAGTAAACCTGAGAATCAAATCAAATTTAAAACAAAAACTCAGATGGAGAAAATCACAATGTAAATCCAATCATCATGGCACAATCATCATGTCATAATCTCAAAAACCATGATGCAGTAGTCAATACCAACTGACACTTATCCCCCACCCCCTTGGACACCCCATGGACACCACCACCCCCTTGGACAACCCCCCCCCCCCCCCCACCCCCTTGGACATCCTATGGACACCACCACACCCTTGGATAGCCCCCCACCCCTCATGGACACCCCCACCCCATGGATAGCCCCCCACCCCTCTAGACAGCACCCCCACCCCTCCTAGACACCACCCCGACCCCTACCCCCTTGGACACCCCCCTGGACGGCCCCCCACCCCTCTAGACAGCACCCCCACCCCTCCTAGGCACCACCCCCACCCCTACCCCCTTGGACACCCCCTAGACACCCCCCAACCCACTAGACATCCCCCTTCACCCCCTGGATATCCACCACCCCTCTAGACAGCACCCCCACCCCTCCTGGACCCCACCCCCCACCCCCGACCCCCTTGGACACCCCCATGGACACCCCCACAACCCTCTGGACAACCCCCCCCCCCCCCCCAAACAACCACCCAAACCCTCTGGACTGGCCCCCACCCCCTAGGACACCCCCCCCACCCCCTTGGACACCCCCTGGACACCCCCTAACCCTCTGGACAGCCCCCCCCCCTGTACATCCCCCCACCCCTCTAGACAGCACCCCCCACCCCTCTTGGACACCACCCCCCACCCCCAACCCCCTTGGACACCCCCCTGGACACCCCCAACCCCCCTAGATAGCACCTCTCACCCCTCCTGGACACCACCCCCCACCCCCTACCCCCTTGGACTCCCCCCTGGACACCCTTCAACCCTCTGGACAGCCCCCCATCCCCCAGAAAACACCCCAAACCCTCTAGACAAGCCCCCACCCCTTGTACACCCCCCCCCCCCCCCCACCCACCCACCTACCCCCTTGGACACCCCCAGGACACCCCCCAACCCTCTGGATAGCCCCCCCACCCCCTAGACAGCCCCCACCCCTCTAGACAGCACCCCCACCCCTCCTGGACAACACCCCCCCCCCACGCCCTACCCCCTTGGACACCCCCTGGACACCCCTCAACCCTCTAGGAAGCCCCCCCCCCCACCCCCTAGACAGCCCCCACCCCTCTAGATAGCACCCCCACCCCTCCTGGACACCACCCCCACCCCTACCCCCTTGGACAGCCACCTGGACACCCCCCAACCCTCTGGACAGCCCCCTACCCCCCGAACAACCCCAAAAAACCTCTGGACAGGCCCCCACCCCTTTGGACACCCCCCCCCCACCCACCCACCCACCCACCCACCCACCCCATTGGATATCCCCCCCACCCCCTTCGACACCCCCCACCCCCTTGGACCCCCCCCCCCCACACACACACACACCCCTAGACTGCCCCCCCCCCCACCTCCATGGACACCCTGGACATCCCCCAACCCCCTGGATAGCCACCAACCCTCTTGACAGCGCCCCATAACCATGGGATTTTAACCTCAAGCTACTAGTTTTGGCATATCTAGAGATTTTAACCTCAAGCTACTAGTTTTGGTATCATTCCATTATTCAAAATGAGAACCATGAATTGTATATCCTACTAGTCTAAATGCTCTATTGTGTAATGAATCAGGTTTTAATAGCATGTGAAGACTTATAATAGTCCATGAAAATAAGCGATGTAAATAGATTATGGAACAAAAAAAAGTGATACCCAAAATAGAAAAAACCAAGGATCCAAAACAAACATTCCACCATGAAAAAACATATATACTTATAAAATAAATCACACTGGTATACGGAATGGGTGTATCACAATGGTTTACATATAAATTGTAGTAATATAGATGAATGAGATCATTAGTTGTCAATGAAAACAAAAAATTTCATCAGTGTCGGGAATTTGAGAAACAAAAACAAATGAAATAGAAGTAGGTGAGGTTTACGTGAATATTGCGAGTCGATCTAATAGATCTGGGGAAAATAAATAAGATGATGATTGAAAAACAAGGTAAGAGGGTTCGAAATCGAATAATCTTACCTAGTTTAAACAAAAAATTCGCAAAACGTAAATATAGACTATCTGGGAAAAAAACGAACGAAATAAAGTCTTGGGAGGCTTACCTGAGTGTTGTGAGTTGAGGTGATAGATCCGAGGAGAGTAAAGATGATAAACGATGATGGAAAATTAGTTTAATGCAATGAGATCGACTAGTCGATTAGGGTTTTCCTCGCGAGAGAGATGAGTCGCCGGACTGTCGATCGAAAAATTGTAAATGACAATCCACGGGGCGTGTTAATTTTTTAAATGTTTTATAACGTCGGTTATTTAATAACCGATGTTATAAACTGTTTTTATTACATTTATAACATCGGTTATTATAATAACTGACTTTATAAATGTATCAGATACGGCTTTTTTTAAGTCGGTTATTTTATAACCGACGTAAAAAAATCTGCATGTTGGTTTTTTACGTCGGTTATAGAATAACAAACAAAAAAAATACATCATAAATCATAGTTTTTTACGTCGGTTATAATATAACCGACGTAGAAAATTCTTCGGGTTGGGTTGTTACATCGGTTATCAAATAACTGACGTCAAAAAGGCCTCAAATACCACTTTTTTTACATCAATCATTTTATAACCGACGTAAATAATTCATAGATACCTTGTTCTTTACATTGGTTAATTGATAACTAATGTTAAAAACACCGCGCTTTGGTTTTTCTACATCAGTTAATTTATAACCGACGTAAAAAACGAACGCGCGCGATTTTTAACGTTGGTTATTAAAATAACTGACGTTAAAAATTTACTCTCCGCGTTTTTTACGTCGGTTATAAAATAACCGACGTAAAAAATATTGATGTTAAAAATGTTTGCTGCACTAGTGGGTTTTTCTCACTAATCTACATTTTATAAATCTAGTTTCTAAGGTTTCTACTAAACTTTCTCTGATATCAATTGTAAGACCCCAACCCTAGTAGCCCAGAGCCGGTGTCTTACTTTCTTACATTGGTATTATTACAAGGAATTCATATCCCTAAGGACCAATTAGTTTACTATTTTGGAATCCAGAATATATATATATAAATTACTTATTACAACTTTAAAGGAAATACAATATAGAAATTCCATTAGAAACATCCTAACTCTTAGATTATCCTTCAAAGTCATTCATATTATTCATCTTTGAATCCTAGGAAAAAATAAAACATAAGAAAGGGGTGATATTAGAAGCTTGTTAATGGTAATTAATATAGCAGAAGCATAAATAATTAAACAAAATGAATAATTAAAGAACACATTCCATTAAAACTAAATCTTGAGCGTAATATGGTAGGAATAAAAGCTGAATAAATAATGTCATAATAAAACATAACCATGGATATTCTACTAGTATAATAATCACACAAACTATCAATTACTAGTTTTATAATGAGGGAATGAATAGTGTTAGATATCATAATCATACCTTCAAGACCTTAGCCAAGACTCTATACATATTGGGTAAAAACCCAGGCTAGTTTGTTGCATGAGACCTACCGATGTATCGAGGGGATATAGTGAGCCCTACCCATCACTTAATAAGTCTAATTCATTCCTCATATGAATGACTTAATAAGTCTAATTCATTCCTCATATGAATGGGGATAACATAAAAAACATATACATATGATATATAAATAAATTTCCCCAAACTTCAAATATAATCACTAACCATTCTGAGTAGTACAGTGAATAGTGTCAAGATAGCTCATCCATATCAAAACTGATCATAAACTGTTTAATAAAATATGGTGGATGATAAAAATAAGAGATAAAACTCAATAAAACATAAAATTCATTTTAGGTGTTGAAACATATAAAAATACTCTAATAAAATCATTGATGAATTCTTGATATAAATACCCTTTTACTTTGCAAAGAAGAGTTTTTTGAAAAAATTCATTTTTATTTTTCATGATTGTTTGTATAAAAATAGTAATGAAAAAAAATATTTTTTCAGGAAAAAATTAATTATTTTATAAAAATAATGGTCTTTTAAAATATATTGTGGTTGGTACTTTAAAAAGGGTAAGAAATCGAGACGTCCCCTTTAATCGGACATGCTTATCGAAAAGAATTGAGTAAAGAACCTTGTAAAATATGTAAATCTCATAAATGAAAGATGAAATGATATGGATATATGAGGTTAGAATGTATACACATAATTTATAAGAATTATATAATCATAATGAAGAATCATATTGGTGTATAGAGGAAGAAATCATAGCCTGAATGAAAATGAAGGTTCAGGAAGAAAAGTCTTACCTTATTTTTGAATGTGTTCTACACTTGACCTTAACGTCATGGATAATAAAATTTAATACATTAATTAATTAATTTATAACCTTATATAAATCTATTTGATTTTGTATTATTTTATTAAGTTTTTTATGGCATTTTTGATGAGTTATAAGATACAACATTTGTAACACCCCCAAATGATAAGGGGTAAAATGACTAAATGATACAACTCATGTAAACAAGGTGCACCTTCCTTTCTGAGAGCCTATCTGATTAGAAATACACAGTTAAGCATGCTTGAATTGGAGTAGTGATCAGGATGGGTGACCTTATGAAAAGTTTCCTAGGGTGCGTGTGAGTGAGGAAAAGCATACTAGAAAGGACATGTGTTGGCATGTGGGGACTGTCATTAGTCAGATGACCCATTCAGGCATGTGGGTGGGATCCAAGGTGGGGGCCATGTGTCTGTGGGGAAACGGGTGCTACCTAGTGGTACAAGACCTGACTTCCATGTTAAGGTGGGGTGTTTGTGCTATCAGCATGTCACAGTTGTTACATTTGGTATCAAATGTGGTACTTAGCCTTAAGTGCAGTGCACTGCCTGGGTTGAGATGTAGGGCCCACAATGAGTACTTTGTGCTCTAAAGTGTGGTGAATGTAACACCCTCGAATGATAAATGGTTAAATGACTAAATGATACAACTCATATCAACAAGGTGCACCTTCTTTTTTGGGATCCTATTTGATTAGAACTCCACAGTTAAGTATGTTTGGCTTAGAGTAGTGATCAGGATGTGTGACCTTCTGGGAAGGGTGTGAATGTAACACCCCTGAATGATAAATGGTTAAATGAATAAATGATACAACCCATGTAAACAAGGTTCACCATCCTTTTCATAATCCTATCTGATTAAAAATACATAGCTAAGTGTGCTTTTATTGGAGTAGTAGTCAGGATGGGTAACCTTTTGGGAAGTTTCTCATGGTGTGTGTGAGTGACAACCATGTGTTTGAGGGGAAACTAGTGGTACCTGGAGGGACAAGACCTGACGACCATCTTAAAGTGGGGTGTTTGTGCTATCAGCAGGTCCCTGTTGTTACATTTGGTATCAAAGGTGGTACACAGCCTTAAGTGCAGCACACTGCCTGGGTTGAGATGTAGGGCCCACAAAGAGTATGTTGTTCTCTAAAGGGGGTGAATGTTACACTCCTGAATGATAAATTGTTAAATTATTAAATGATATGACTCATGTCAACAAGGTGCACATTTCCTTTTGGGAACCTATCTAATTATAACTCCACAGTTAAGTGTGCTTAGCTTGAAGTAGTGATCAGGATGTGTGACCTTCTGAGAATGGGGGTGAATGTAACACCCTCAAATGATATATTGTTAAATTACTAAATGATATGACTAATGTCAATAAGGTGCACCTTCATTTTTAGGAGCCTATCTGATTAAAACTTCACGTTTAAGCGTGTTTGTCGTGGAGTAGTGACCAGGATTGGTGACCTTCTAGAAAGTTTCTCATGGTGTGTGTGAGTGGGTAGAAATAACCTCGGAAAGAATATGTGTTGTCCTATCGGGAATATCATTAGTCAAATGACCCATTTGAGCACGTGGGTGAGCCCAGGGTGGGGACCACGTGTCTACGGGGCAACTGGTGGTACCAGGCGAGACAGGACCCAACGATCATATTAAGGCGGGGTGTTTGTGCAGTCATCAAGGCCCAATTGTTACATTTGGTATCTAATGTGGTACACAGCCTTAAGTGCATCACACCTCCTGGGTTTAGTACTCTGCAGTTAAGTGTACTTGGATTGGAGTAGTGATCGGGATGGGTGACCTGGGTTTAGAACTCCAAAGTTAAGATTGATTGACTTAGAGAAGTGATCAATATGGGTGACCTTCTGGGAAGCTTCCCAGGGTGTGTGTGAGTGAGGAAAATGCACACTGGAAAAGACATGTGTTGGCATGTGGGGACTGCAATTAGTCAGAAAACCCATTTGGGCATGTGGGCAGGCCTTAGGGTGGGTGTGAGTGAGGAAAAACCACAGTGTAAAGGACGTGTGTTGGTATATGGGGACTGTCATTAGTCAAATGACTCATTCAGGCACGTGGGTGGGCCCTAGGGTGGGAACCACATGTCTGCGGGGCAATTGGTGGTACCTGATGGGACTGGACTCGATGGCCTTGTTAACGCGGGGTGTTTGTGCTATCAGTAGGGCCCATTTGTTACATTTTGTATCAAAGGTGGTAGCCAGCCTTAAGTGCAGTGCACTGCCTGGGTTTAGAACTCCACAATTAAGCGTGCTTGGCTTGGAGTAGTGATTAGGATGGGTGACCTTCTGGGAAGTTTCCCAGGGGGTGTGTGAGTGAGGAAAAAGAACCCTATAAAGGACATGGGTTGGCCTGTGAGGACTGTTATTAGTCAGATAACTCGTTCAAGCATGTGGGTGGGCCCCAGAGTGGGGACCACGAGTCGGCGAGGAAACTTGTGGTACCTAGCAGAACAGGACCCGACGTCCATGTTAAGGCGGTGTGTTTGTGCAGTCAACAGGGCCTAGTTGTTACATTTGGTAACAAAGGTGGTACCCAACCTTAAGTGCAATGCCCTGCCTGTGTTGAGATGTAGGGCCCATAACGAGGTTGGTGTGCTCTAAAGGGGGTGAATGTAAAACACCTGAATGATAAATGGTTAAGTGACTAAATGATATGACTCATGTCAATAAGGTTCACCTTATTTTCTAGGATCTTATCTGATTAGAACTCCACAGTTAGGCATGCTTGGATTGGAGTAGTGATCAAGATGGGTGACCTTCTCAGAAGTTTCCCAAGGGGTGTGTGAGTGGGGACAAAGCATGTCGGAAAGGACATGTGTTAGCATGTGGGGGATTTCATTAGTCAGATGACCCGTTCAGGCATGTGGATGGGCCCCAAGGTGGGGACCACATGTCTGCGGGGAAACTGGTGGTATCTGGCAAGACAAGACCTGACATCCATGTTAAGGAGAGGTGTTTGTGCTGTCATCAGGGCCCAGTTGTTAAAATTTTATTGCTTGGGATGATTTGTTTCCTTGGTTGTCATGATCAGTATACATGTATATGTGTATGGAAGTTCATGTGGAATGGATATAATTTTCCAAAATTGAATTTATATGATATCAATGAAGATACAGAATTTTAATGGTTATATATATCATTTGGTTATATGGTATGAGTATGAATCATTAGATAATACATTTAGTGATAATCGTTTACATTCTTATGGCAGTTATTTATCATAACAAACTCATTTTGTTTTATCATTTTGTATTATATAAATGTGTTACTTCCAAAACATAAGAAACATTTTAATAAATATGTTATAGTTTGTTTTAATGATAAAAATGGTTTCATTACCATCCATGAAGGATAAATTAAAGAATGAAAGTTTTTCATTCACAAATGTTGTAAATCGTCTCCTCCCGAATGATGATTTCATTTTCAAAATAAAAGAGAGAGAGTAAGGGGATTGATGATGGATATTCTATTAACATGACATCATTATAGTATATAGATGATATCAGTGTTATCATGATCATTTGTACAAAGTATTCAATGATAGGATAGAAAAAGAAAATAAATTGAAATGAAATTAAAAGAAAATGGAAGTGGGTTTACCTCTTGAATTATCCTTCTTGAGATCCTCCTTAGGGAATGTGGTTTTGGTCTTTTGGAAAGACCAAGAGCTATTGGATGTTGGTGAGATACTAGGAAAAAGTATTTGGGAAAAATTTAGACATGCTTCAAGGCTTAGAGGTGTGAGGAGAAGAGGGGGTGAGGGTTGGTATTTATAGTGGAGGAGAGGGGTGATTTCTCATTATTTTATTCATCATTTTATTATTTTGCTCAAGATAAGAAATAGTGTTGATTTTTGGGACTAAATATAGTAATAAGTGCATGTTAGTTTTTAACAAAGTGTGACTACATCATCTATGACTTAAAAAATCATTTATTTAGCATTTATCATAATTTATTGTATCTTATTATTCACCAAAAATTCAAGTATTTTATAAAAATATGTAAAATTCACCCTAACCTTTTTCTAATGTGTAGAATTAAAAACTAAACTCAATTTTATGAAAATAATTTTCTAAATATGAGAAATTTAATTTTTAATTAAAATCATCATTTACTCGAAAAATATTGTTTTTAAAATTAAAATTGATTTTATAACACTTTGAAAATTTTACTATGGTCTCATAAAATTATCCTACAATCATAAGAAAAAAATATATTTATTTATGAGTACATTTTATGAAAATGTATTTTCTTTTAAATCATTTTATTAAGTATAAAATTATCATTGAACATTTATTACTAACAAAAATTCCAACACTTAAATATTAATTTTTTAAATATTCACTTATACTATGATATAATTATATCATTCCTTCATTTATAAGATGTGTAAAATTTATTTATACATTCATAAGTTAGGTTACTATTCATTATCTTGATTTAATATTCTTAAGGGTCATATTACTATTCTTAATGTTAAGTTACTATTTCATCAGTATAGGTTCCTTAACTTCTAGAAATACCTCTTTTCTCATTCATTATTCATTTATAAAGTTTTATTATGTTCTATAAGTGATTTTGTGTGATCTATACTATTTGAAATAATCAAAGGAAGGGAAATATAATTCATAGAATTTTGGGTTGTTACACATGGTGAAGTAGACCCCACAGAAGCATACATGGGAAGCTAGGGGGAAGAAAAGAAAAGAGAAAGGAGAATAAGAAAAGGGAAAGAAGAAGAAAAGGGGGTTCAGCCCGGCCCCAGTGCCCAACCTAGGTTTATACTCCACCTTAGAAAAAATCCTCATTCCATACTCAAAGATAAAGATGTAATCTCAATCCAACACTCCTTTAAAAAGATATAGCAAACAAACCAACACACATAAACTAATATTTAATTAATTGAATATTAAATATTGATTATTTCACTAAAATTAGGATGACTCGGAATTCTATAAAACTTCAGTCCTGGCATAATAATCCTATTACAAGGCCAACTGAGTGGTCAAAAGAATTATCCAAAGTCATCTTCTAAGTTAAATTACAATTTTCCCCTTACAAGCATCTGATAGAAAAAAATCCAAATTCATGCTCAAAATTACAGTCCAAAAAAACTTGGGTCCTTATAATAACAAACTCCTATGAACACTATTGTTTAATATAATCCCTTTATCATAATATTACAAGAAGAATGATGAAAACATATTTCATCATCTTATATAATTTATTTAACTTTATTTATCTTTCTGAAATGAACCCATCAATGAACTACCATGACTATGGATTTAATTAGATAGTTCCATCTCAATCAAAGGTTTGGGGATATCATCATCCATTAAATCGGAAGGGAAAATACATTATTTACTTATTAAATTAATGTTGTAACACTTATAATGCATCCAATGTATGCTACCATGCTACAGGCATATGCCATCATGGTTTTTTCTATACATCAAAGTACATTATTTAGGATATACATTAACAATAATCCCAAGTCTAAGGACCAATGCACACATATGCATATGGAATATTCAATGAGATATATAACATGTGGAATTCATATTGGAAGGTATGTCTTCATAACCACCTCTCTTGGGGATTACCAAATACAAAATTTATGATAAGAAGTCTTAATGTCTTATGATCCACCAACACCTAATTGTAAAATATCTTTTGTGTCATTCCAGATATATATAATCTAGACCATAGTATATATGTTTAATAATCTTATCATAGAATCTATATTTTCTCAATATATTAGGGAACTACTGTAACTATTCGCTGCAGAAAACACTCTAAATACATTATCACATTAATGACATGGAGAAGAATAATCATACTCAGATAATATATTTATTAATATTCTAATAATTGAAATTATAAATTCAGTTGTCTCTTGGGATCCAACTCTAATAGACTCACACTTGCACTAGAGTCGATATATAATTATAAACTCATTATCTTTTACATGGTAAACCTAATTTTTTTGGGTGTATTTATAGAATTTGGTCCTGTAATATTCTAATATGATGATTATACTTACTATAATTTAACCCCTTTGAGAAAATACATCAAGAGGTGATGTCACCAAGTATTTAGCTTTTTTCCTCTATCAAAACTTGAAATCATGGATAATACTTCAAACGGATCAGACATGGGTTTGGGAATGAAACCTATGAAACTATATTTATTAAGAAAAGAAAAACATAGAGTGAAAAGATCAGGTCAAAAAAGACACAAAATTCCTACATTAAAAATAGGTGGTCACTTCCTACAACTCCAAAATATATAATAAATAATTGTTTAAACTATTTCTTAAGTAACATAAGAAACCAAAATATACTAACTTGTAAGAACCTGGTTCTTATTTTTGAGGTGCGGGCTTCTTCTTTTTCCTTTTCCTTAAATGTTTTTGAGAAAATATGGAAAATGGGGAAAATCCTAAATTTTGGAACTACACGCCGTGTACTTTTCCACACACCGTGTACTTTTGGCCGTGTGGAATGGGTACACGGGGCATAAAGCCTTGTCGGTGACGAGGGGTGAGGGAACCGACTACACACCATGTAGTGGTACTTTACACGCCATGTAGTCAGTCGGCATGCTTAAACAGTAAGGCGGTGCAGCAGCCACCAGTTGTGCGATAGTACACGCCGTGTACTCGGGAGTACATGCCATGTACTCATGTCGATGGATGAACAGTGTGGCGGTGCCGCCAGAGTAACAGTTAAATGAAAGAATTACACACTGTGTACTCAGAAGTACACACCATGTACTTTGTTTTTTCGGCTTAAAACAGGCAGTAGCCTCCTCATTTGGCAGAGGAGGCATTTGAGCCGTTTTGGAGCCAAGGAGGACGGTCGGACCTTTGAATATCCGCCAAGTGTTCGTCTGAAATCCGATTCGGCTTCGGACGATCTCGTTGGAACTGCACGGGTAAGCCCTCTCCTCTCCTGGTACAATTATTACAAATTATTTCCCAAGGGAAAGTTATTTACATTTTAATGGGTTTTGTTATTCGTCAGATCTGCGCCATTCTTGGGCGTTTTGGTAGTCGGCGTTCGGGTATAACGTTTGTTGGCGTATAAGGTAGGTGGCTTGGTGTAAATTTCCAACTTTCGTGTTTTTTTGTGCGTTTTCGTGCCACAAACCCATGTTGGGGTGTCGTGTGGCTGAGGTCGTTGCTATATTTAATGCCTAGAATTGCATAAGTGATTAAATTGTGATAATAAAATGCTGGTTTGGATCATTTCTTAGATCTGGAACCACCCCAGGGATGTGTTTCACTGTTTAGCCATTTGGACAGGATACCCGAGGGTTTGCCTTTAAAGTAGTAATCGTAGAATGTCCTTGAGAAGAATTTCTTATTTACTGCTTTTGACATATTGGGCACGACCCGGTTACCTGTTTAGCCTGAGGGAATTGTTGTGATTAGCCTGTGGGCATTGCACTGTTTAGCCCGAGGGCTGTAATTATTTCACCTAAGGGCAACCATTCGTGCCTGAGGGCTTGATTTCTGTGCCTGAGGGCGACACTTCCTATGCCTGAGGGAAATTTCTGTTACGCCTGAGGACAATTCCTGCAGGTTGGATTCTTTATAGCCTGAGGGAAAGCCTGAGGGCGTGGTTTACTATTTTACCTGAGGGTGAGATTTTGGTTGTCTAAGGATGCTGACTACTTACTTATAAATTCATTGTGGTGTTTTTCTTAAATGATTAAATGAATAATAAAATTTCAATATAATTGGTAGTCAGTTACTTTTGAGTATTGCTTACCTTATTGCATTTTACTACTGCACACTATTGTTGCATGTTTACATGCAGTTGGGAACGGGCCTTTGGTGGGTGCCTACTGAGATATATTTCTCACACCCTGTTTGGGTCATGCTTTTCGGCCCAAACAGATTACATTTCTGCGGGTATGGATAGGGGCAAGAGTCCCTATACAGGTACTTGACTGCTGCTGAGGAGTAGGAAGGCATGGGACCGAGCCTAGGCTTGCGATGCCGCTGCCAGTTGTTTTTCTTTGTTTTGTTGTACTCTGGATTTTGTTGTACTGTATTGATGTATAGCATATTCTGGCTGTTTTCTTAGAACTTTAGACATGTATCATCATTTTTTATATACTAATGGTTATATACACTAATGTTGTTTATTTAATTTGTGTATGGTTTACTACTTCTTCTATTTGTTGTATGTTTTATTTCCATTCCGCAGTGCTACACTTTGACAAATGAGGGCATAGTTTCCCAACTATCAGAACTGGGCCCTCACTGCTAGTCGGCAGCCTATGGTGTTTGGGGAAATGCGCTTGAGGTCACGTGGCGAACCGGGCTCAGGGCTCCCGTTGCATGGCACCTGGACCCGGGACGTTACAAAGTGGTATCAGAGGGGTTATTTTCTTTGACTTACTATTTGGAGTCGTAGTCAGGGATAGGACGAACGGTAGTTGGTAATAAGCTATTCTCGGGCGTAGCTGACCCGTGTATAGGGAAAATCCAGTCTACCTCATATTTTTCAATTCTTTTGATATTTCAAATTTGACAGTTGATTTGATTTCACAGTTGGGTGACGCACTTTGAGATTGTGTTGTTTAGAATTTATCTATGGGTTCTATTTAGTTGCAACCCAATGAGATTAGGGTATGTCATCTCATGCATCATATAGGCACATTCTAGATATCACATGTCATGCATAGTTTCCATGCCATGTAGGTGCATTATAATTCGCATGTTGTTGTGATAGTTTTTGTTCTAGAAAAGCATGTTGTTGTGATTGATGCTTGATAAATACCTGCTCTATGGTTGGGTATTCTTTGTGTGAGCTTGTTTATAGAATGGACGCCAAACTTTGGTTTTTGGGGAGTATGGGCCCCCATTGACCATAATTTGGTGGATCATTGATTGTATATTGGTTATAACACATATAAGATGTCAAACTTTGATTCATGGGGAGTATGGGCCCTCATGGGTCAGAATTTGACACTTAGGTGTTGTTTTACGGTATTTTCTGGGTTCCGGAGAAGTTTCTGAGGCATATTGTCCAGAAACCCAGTATACACGCCGTGTAGTATTTTTATACACGCCGTGTATGTTCTTCTGTTCGAGAAGAAAAATAAACTTTTTGAGTACACGCCGTGTACCCTAAGTACATGCCGTGTAGTCTCTTCACGTGTCACAAACCGTGTGGGCGGCGACACGGGGTAGGGGAAGGCTTGGGTAAAACACGTCGTGTAGCTTGAGTACACGCCATGTAGTGTTGACCCGGAGTCCGGCCGTGTAACTAACAACACGTGTCGGTGAACTCCTTGACATAACATGCCGTGTCAATGGTGGAAACGCCGTATAGTGTGACCTGGGGACTCGTTCGTGCAACTAACAACACGGGTCGATGTCACCTCTCCCAGAACACACCGTGCACCTGTGGTCCACGCCGTGTAGTATTGTCCGAGGATAGACCGTGTGAAGTTAGCCGTGTGGTTGGGAAATGGGGTGTTGTACACACCGTGTACGGGTGTAACACGCCATGTAGTGTCATGCCGAGTGGTCGGTCGTGTCACAGACGATACGGGCAGTTGGAAAATAAAATTTTACACGCCGTGTAGATATTATACACGCCGTGTAGTTTTTGTTCGACGGAATCTGTGTGGCTTAGCCGTGTGTAAGGACCTAGGAAAGGGAACATAAGTCAAGTACATGTCGTGTAGTCAGTGTACACGTCGTGTAGTCGTGTTTTGCAATTTTTGAATTCCCTCTTCCTCTTGTTTCCTTTGTGGTTCCTTCGCTTTTCGGTCATAATAATATTTAATTTGAGGTGTGCTTTTGACCATGTAGTGTCATGCCGCCTAGACGACCGCAAGTTTTTCACCAGGAGAGTGGTGACGATTATACTCCGGAGATGGTGGGACATGGGCTACCGGTTAATCCTCCAGCAGAGCCAGATGCGGCGCCAGCTGCTATACCGGATACAAGCACGGAGACGCAGTTCTGTGAAGGATTTATGCGGTTCATGCAGACCTTTCAGGGAGCACCGCAGGCTGCCACATCGATGGCTGAGCTGACATGTATCTTTCAGGCAGCAGAATCCGCCTACGTTTTCAGGGGATGGTGGACCACAGGCTGTGGAGTCTTGGCTAGTATCGATGCAGACTATTTTCGAGCATCTTGAGACGCCTCCAGAGTGGAGGGTCAAGCTCGTGACTTACATGCTGCGTGATTCTTCCAAGAGGTGGTGGGATGTTACCACCCAATCAGAGCATCACAGAAACATGGCATGGGAAGATTTTCAGGAAGTCTTCTATGACTTCTTCTTTCTCGAGACGCTGAGGGCAGATAGAGCGCGAGAGTTCATGAATCTGCAGTAGGGCACTATGTCGGTGATGGAATATTCTGCTCGTTTTACGAATCTTTGGCGTTTTTCACCCATGTTAGTGAGTGATGAGATGCTGAGAGCCAGACGTTTTGAGGATGGTCTTCATTATGACATCCGAGCGCTGGTGAATGTTTTCAGGTTGTCTTCGGTACACACTATTGTGAACCAGGCGCTGATTACTAAGAGGAACCTGCGGGAATCAAGTGGTGTGGGCCAGGGCGGTTCAGCACCAGTCACTAGTACTATTCCTATTGGAAAGAGGAAGAGATAGATGGACTTCTCTCAGGGTGGCAGTACCAGCCAGGTAGCGTCCTCAGGTGGCCCGATCAGGTGAAACCAGTGTGGAAGAGAGGGGCACAAGAGGCCGCAGTGTCCATGAGACCTAGTGGAGTTCCGATCTTGCAGAAAGTTGGGTCATCTACAGTGCTTTTGTAGGGCGTTTCCACCAGTGGCTAGTGAGAGGGGTTCTGTGCAGACTCCGCGTGCGGGAGCAGGACCAGTGGCTTCTTACCAGTCAGGGAACTGGAATACGTCAGGGTGTGCAGGCCGAGATGGTGGTCGTGGTCGTGGTATCCAGACACCAGGATCGCAGAGGCAGCAGGGTGGGGCAGCTCAGGTTAGCTAGGCTGTGTCGCAGGTCCGTGGCACTGGGCAGGCATATACAGTGCAACAGACCCAACACGAGCAGGATCCCGGAACTTCTACAGTCAGAGGTACTATTTTAGTAACTACTGTCTTATCTTCAGTACTTTTTGATACGGTTTCTACACATAGTTTCATATATGTACCCGTTGTGGAGAGCCTTGGGATCGGTGTTTCTTCTTCTTCTGATATCATGACGCTAGAAACTCTGTTGGGGACTAGGATGGCTGGTGTGCGTTAGTGTAAAGAATTTCCCCTGGATGTTGGAGGGTGTCACTTCCTTTGGGACCTCTATGTCTTGGAGATGACGAGCTATGATGTCATTCTCGGGATGGACTGGTTGGTTACCTTTCGAGCCTTTGTAGACTGTTATCTTCACAGGGTGAGTTTAACGTCACCAAAGGGTGGAGAGTTTCTATACAAGGGCGAGTGGGATGTTCAGGTGAGTCGAGCTGGACCAGAGCATCATGGTCGAGGTGGAGTCATAGCCCAGATAGCGAGATTATATCTGGATGATCAGGGGACTTGTCAGATGAATTTCCCTCTAGTTTTTGATCATTTCAGGGATGTCTTTCCGGACGAATTTTCAGGTCTACCTCCGGTGCGAGAGGTGGATTTCTTTATCGAGCTTATGCCAGGAGCAGCATCGGTGTCCATTCCTCCTTATAGGATGGCTACACATGAGTTGTAGGAGCTCAAGAGGCAGTTAGATGAGTTACAGGAAAAGGGATTTATCTGACCCAGTACTTCTCCTTTGGGTTCTCCGGTCCTTTTTGCGAAGAAGGCAGATGGTACCCTCAGACTTTGCGTGGATTATCGGAAGCTGAACCAGTTGACGGTTAAGAACCGATATCCATTGCCTAGTATTGATGATCTTTTTTTATCAGCTTCATGGAGCCCGAGTGTTCTCAAAGATTGAATTGAGATCTGGATATCATCAGCTACGCGTGAGACCATCAGATATACTGCTTACATATTTTCAAAGCAGATATGGTCTGTACGAGTACTTGGTTATGCTGTTCGAACTCACAAATGCGCCATCGATTTTCATGGCTCTGATGAATCGTGTGTTCCATCTGTATCTTGATTATTTTTTGGTTGTATTCATGGATGACATCTTGGTGTACTATTACACTCGACATGACCATGCCACCCATCTTGAGATCGTATTGAGTACACTGAGAGAGCATCGGCTATATGCTATGCTCTCAAAGTGCCACTTTTGGATGTACCAGATTCACTTCCTATGTCATATCATCTCAGAGGAAGCAGTTGTAGTGGACCCAGAGAAGGTTAGAGCAGTATTTTCCTAGGAGCAACCTAAGAACGTGTTTGAAATATGGAGTTTCTTAGGGTTGTCTAGTTACTACAGATGCTTCATACAGGACTTCTCCCACTTAGCAGCACCGTTTACAGGTCTAACTAAGAAGGGTGTGAAGTTCATTTGGTCAGAAGCTTGCAAGATAGATTTTCAGGACCTGATGGGAAGGTTGACATCAGCATCGATCCTGATACTCCCAGAGTAGGGGAAGAGCTATACAGTTTACTGTGATGCATCAGGGATTGGGCTAGGAGCAGTTTTGATGCAGGGCGACTGAGTTGTTGCGTACGGGTCTCGGCAGTAGAGGCCACATGAGCAGAATTACCTGACGCATGATCTCGAGTTGGCTGCAGTTGTGCATGTGTTGCGCTGTTGGAGACATTATCTATTGGGAGATCATTTTGTGTTTTTCACCGACCACAAAATCCTCAATTATATCTTTACTCAGCGTTACCTGAACCTGAGGCAGAGGAGATGGGTCGAGTACCTACAGTCCTTCGATTTTGAGCTTGCCTATACACCTGGTAAGGGTAATGCAGTAGCTGATGCACTGAGTAGGAAGACTCAGATACAAGCGGTGCAGGAGGCCAGTGGTGAGTGGGAACTCATGGCCTTGTTCTCTGAGATGCATCTGGAGGTGCATGACAGTTAGAGGCAGACTTATCTTTCCTCCTTAGTTGTGACTTCTAACCTCCTGGACAGAGTGAGGATGAGACAGCTATCGGATTTAGAAGGCCTAGTTCTACGGGAGTCAGTGTCAAGTGGGGACCCTTATCCTGGGTGGATTATAGGTGATGATGTGGTTCTGCGTTTCCATGGACGAGTATGGGTTCTAGGGGATATACGCGAGGAGCTGATGCGGGAGTTTCATGCTTCAGCTTGGGCAGTTCATCCCAGGGTTACCAAGATGTACCGTGACTTGAGGTGTCAGTACTGGTGGCCAGGTATGAAGAGAGAAATAGCTGGTTTTGTTATGAGATGTTCCACCAGTCCGCAGGTAAAGGCAGAGCATCAGAGACCAGCTAGGCTGTTACAGTAGTTACCAATTCTATAGTGGAAATGGGATGATGTCGCGATGGATTTCGTGACGGGATTGCTGAGGTCACCTCATGGCAATGACGTCGTGTGCGTTGTTGTGGACAGACTCACGAAGGTATCTCACTTTTTTCCGATCAAGGAGACCTTCGGGGTAGACGAGCTCGGAAGGCTGTATATCCGACAGATCATACGTCTTCTTGGGATCCCTCGTTCTATCATTTCTGATAGGTACGCCCGCTTTACGTCTCGTTTCTAGCAGAGTTTTTAGAGGGCACTGGGTACACAGGTGCTTCTGAGCACATCATACCACCCTCAGACCAATATCCAGTCAGAACGTACGATACAGGTGCTTGAGGACATGATGTGTGCATGCGTCCTACACTTTGGGGGCTCTTGGGAGAGGCATATACCCTTAGTCGAGTTTGCCTATAACAATAGTTTTCAGGAAACTATTGAGATGGAACCATATGAGGATTTATATGGTAGGCCATGCCATTCAATTTGTTCTGGTTAGAGGCAGGTGAGGCAGCTTTACTAGGGCCACAGCTCGTGTAGGACACATCTGAGTAGGTCAAGTTGATTCGAAAGCGGATGGCTACCGCACAGTCTCGTCAGAAATCTTATGTTGATCACCGTAGAAGACCTTTGGATTTCGTGGTCAGGGATCAGGTTTTCTTGTGTATTTCCTCATGGCTGGGACACAAGCGGATCAGGAGATAGGGTAAGCTTTCACCGAGGTATGTGGGGCCATTAGAGATTCTAGAGAGAGTCGGGCTGGTTGCCTATCGGTAGCAGTTACTGTAGTGATATCGAGCCATGTACGACGTCTTCCACGTGTCTCAGTTGCACCGCTATCATTCAGACTCGTCTCATGTTTTTCAGCATGAGGAGGTTGAGTTGGAGGTCGGTGCGTCCTTTGAGTAGCATCTGATTTGTATCGTTGACAGGAGTACGAAGGTTCTCTGAGGCCAGTCAATTCCTCTCATACGGGTGCTATGGCAGCATGGCCGAGTGCAGGATGAGACCTGGGAGCGGGAGGCCGACGTAAGTGCTTAGTGGCCAGAGCTGTTCTGAGCTTATTCTTCTCCACCCTTGGAAGGGAAATTCGGGGATGAATTGCTATAAGGGGGGGAGTTTGTAAGAACCTGTTTCTTATTTTTGAGGTACGGGCTTCTTCTTTTTCCTTTTCCTTAAATGTTTTTTAGAAAATATGGAAAATGGGGAAAAATCCTAAATTTTGGAACTACACGCCATGTACTTTTCCACATGTCGTGTTCTTTTGGCCGTGTGGAATGGGTACACAGGGCGTGTAGCCTTGTCAGTGACGAGGGGTGAGGGAACCGACTACACGTCGTGTAGTGGTACTTTACATGCCGTGTAATCAGTCGGCAGGCTTAAACAGTAACGCGGTGGAGCAGCCGCCATCTAGGCGACAGTACACGCCGTGTACTTGGGAGTACATGTCGTGTACTCATGTCGACAGATGAACAGTGTGGCGGTGCCGCCAGAGGAATAGTTAAATGAAAGAAGTACACGACGTGTACTCAGAAGTACATGCCGTGTACTCAGAAGTACACGCCGTGTACTTTGTTTTTCCGTCTTAAAACAGTCAGTAGCCTCTTCATTTGGTAGAGGAGGCATTTGAGCCATTTTGGAGCCAAGGAGGATGGTCGGACCTTTAAAGATCCACTGAGTGTTCTTCTGGAATCCGATTCGGCTTCAGACGATCTCGTTGGAACCGCACGGGTAAGACCTCTCCTCTCCTGGTACCATTCTTACCAATTATTTCCCGAGTGAAAGTTATTTACATTTGAATGGGTTTTGTTCTTCATCAGATCTATACTTTTCTTGGGCATTTCGGGATTCGGCGTTCGTGTATAACGTTCGTTGGCGTATAAGGTAGGTGGCTTGGTGTAAATTTCCAACTGTCGTGCGTTTTTGTGCGTTTTCGTGCCACGAACCCATGTAAGGGTGTCATGTGGCTGAGGTCATTTCTATATTTAATGCCTAGAATTGAATAGGTGATTAAATTGTAATAATAAAATGCTGTTTGGGATCGTTTCTTGGATCCGGAACCACCCCAGGGGTGTGTTTCACTGTTTAGCCGTTTGGCCAGGATACCTGAGGGTATGCCTTTAAAGTAGTAATCGTACAATTTCCTTGAGAGGAATTTCTTGTTTACTACTTTTGACATGTTGGGCACGACCCGGTTACCTATTTAGCCTGAGGGCGTTGTTGTGATTAGCATGTGGGCACTGCACTGTTTAGACTGAGGGTTGTAGTTATTTCGCCTGAGGGCAACCTTTCGTGCCTGAGGGCTTGACTTCTGTGCCTGAGGGCGACACTTCCTACGCCTAAGGGAAATTTCTGTTACGCCTGAGGGTAATACCTGCGGTTGGATTCTGAATAGCCTGAGGGCAAGCCTGAGGGCGTGGTTTAATATTTTACCTGAGGGTGATATTTTGGTTGTCTGAGGACGTTGACTGCTTACTTAGAAATTCACTGTGGTGTTTTTCTTAAATGATTAAATTAATAATAAAATGGAAATATAACTGGTAGTTAGTTACTTTTTAGTACTACTTACCTTATTGAATTTTACTATTGCACACTATTGTTGCATGTTTACATGCAGTTGGTCACAGGACTTTGGTGGGTTCCTAATGAGATATATTTCTCACACCCTGTTTGGGCTATACTTTTTGGCCCAAAAAGATTACGTTTCTGTAGGTATGGATAGGGGCAAGAGTCCCGACACAGGTACTTGACTACTGCTGAGTAGTAGGAGGGCATGGGACCGAGCCTAGGCTCGCGATGCCGCTGCCAGTTGTTTTTCTTTGTTTTGTTGTACTCTGCATTTTGTTGTACTGTATTGATGTATAACATGTTCTGGTTGTTTTTTATAACTTGAGACATGTAGCATCATGTTTTATATACTAATGGTTATATCCACTTCTGTTGTTTATTTAAGTTGTGTATGGTTTACTACTTCTGTTGTTTGTTGTATGTCTTATTTCTATTCCGCTACACTACACTTGGAAAAATGAGGGCATAGTTTCCCCACTATCAGACCTAGGCCCTCGCTGCTAGTCGGCAACCTCTGGCGTTTGGGGAAATGCGCTCGAGGTCACGTGGCGAAACAGACTCTGGGCTCCCGTTGCGTGGTATCCGGACCCAGGACGTTACATTATTATATGTAGATATAGATACCACTATATTTAATAAGAATATCTTTTTTATTTAATTATACTTACTATTATAAATGAGATCAAATTCATTTTTAGGAAAATTAGTTTTTTATACCCTGTAAAACTAGCATTCCCACCTCTCCAAGTATCACTAGATTATCTTTTTAGCTTTCTCAAATATTGTTAGACTATTATTATTACTACTAAATATAGTTCTCCAATAATATATTTGATATTTTCACACTATGATTTATTCATAATAAATATAAAATCTCATCATACATCATATAATATGAGACAGATTCCAAGAACTTAAGTGTTTGTAATTCAATTCATCATAATAATCCCCTACTATGCCTTAACACATCATCACATAGATAATTTATACTATATTATATAGGAAACAATTATCTCCTTCAATTATTCCATATTTTATTCTTTAATAACTTGACATTGTATATACTATGACTTGATCCTATAATTCCTATAAATCTATCTTTGTTTATCTTTTTCCCTAGAACTTAGGTTGATACTTTGAGTCATTCTTGGAGAAATCATTTCATATTGATCTTAACTATAAAATTTAACATTTGTTCTATATATTTTATCCTCATAACTAACTTGAAAAACTATATTTCTCCCACTAACCACTTGTAGACACATAGATCATGTTCATTCTTAATAAAACCAAAATAACTTTTGGATTCATTTAAATGAGTATTCTATGTTCATAATGGTTACATAAATTCATAAATGTACCTATAAAACTTGTATATCTTATTGGATTTATTTGGGGTCACCAACCATTCTGGTTGTGTCATAGACATCTTCCACATGGTATCTATTTAAGAAGATGGTCTTGAAATCTATTTTCCAAATTACATGATCATAGAATTTTGTTATGGCATATAGAATTCTAATGTATTTTATTAAGACAAATAGTGAAAAGGTTCCATCATAGACTATGTCTAGACACTACTGGAAACCATAAATAACCAACCATGGCTTATAGGTATGAAATATACCATCCATGTCATGAATACCGACCAAAAGATTTATATCAGCTGGGAAAAACACTAAAATATAGATTTGGATTTTGGTATATGGGATCCATTTCTGAATTCATATCAACTTTCCAATCTTAGATTATTTTTATTTAGTACTTCTTTACAGGATTCATTATTCTTATTGAATAATATATCGCCAATATTAGTGAATATAAAACCACCTATTCGGTTTTAAATTTCCTACCAAATATGTGTCTCTAGAGCAATTCCTCCCACTAAGACTTGTGAATTTTAGTGTTCTTATTAAAAATCTGTGAACTTGGAGCCTTGACTTCATTGAATCTTAGCTTTCTCCCACTATCGCAAAATAAAATTTCTTCCCTCTTATTGAAAATAGTTAATCATGTGACTAATACCATTCTATATTAGGGATTTTTATATCCTATGTATCATTTCGGATAATTAATTGTGATACACTTAGTTTTTTCTTGATGTAATTTTACTGGTAAAATAATCCTTAACAAACGGTTCACATCAAAACATATGAAGCTATGACATAATATATTTTTATCATATTGAAATTTATATGATATCCAATAGTAAATATAGTTATCATTTGGTTATGTGTTAAAACTATATTTCTGAAATATGTCTTGGAAGGAATTATGGAATACCTTTAATAATTATAATACTTATAATTAATCCACCTTGTATAACCATCATAACTAGGATGTGTAAAATTTAATGTGAGTTTAGGTTTAGCTCCACTATATATTTAATTGATCAGTAAACTATTTTATAAGATATTATTCATCTAACCCACCTAGAGGATCTTATATTATCCATAAAGTATATTAATTACTTCACTTTATATTCTAAAAATATATTAAAGGAATCTCATGAAGTAACTAGATTTACCACTTACTTCTCCTTGTAATAGTTCACATGGATCTTTCTGAACTATATATAAAATATGTATGCATTCTACTTTATCTCTAAAGGTTTATTTGGCTTAAAACTTAGAATTGAGAAAGTCAAAATATCTAATATTTTTACCTCCAAAAATTATATAACACCCTATTAGGTATATCCTATAAAATTACTTTTAGTTTTACTTGACCAAGAATTATCTTTCCACAACTGGTTATGATTCTTATATTTTTATATTTATAATTAATTTTTCGATATTGGAAATATGTGATTCAAGTATAACAAAACTATTAATTTACTATGATATACCTAAAAATATTCATTTTAAACATGAAAAAATGTCTCGTTATGTATTGAACTAGACACTAATATAAATTCTTTAGTAACACTCAATAAAAAACAATAGTTTTATAAGAATCAATCCACTTCACAATGTAAATTTGTGACCTTCTCTTATTTGACTTAGGAATCACCCTCCTACAACTACTTAAAGAGTCTAATTTACTACATGTAATATTTATAAACTTTATTGGTTCCTACATTTTAATATATATATATGTGTGTGTGTGTGTGTGTGTGTGTGTGAATTACACATTTTATTTAATATCCAAGTAGTAGAACAAAAATATTACATATAAGGACAAACATTACTAAAGTAAAATATACTTATTTCTTCTTCTTTAACTCATTATTGTTTCTCTACCAATTACCATTCTTGCCACATGTAAAGCAGATAGTAATATATTTTTTACAATTCCTCTAAATTATTTTCCTCTTTGATAAACATTGTGAAAAAACCATTTACTCTAAACTTTTCATTGTCTTTTCAACCTTTTCAGTGACTTCACTCACCATAAGGGGTAAGGTACCATGGTCCCACCAATCCCCATCTTCTTTGTGAAGCATGGTCAAAATATTCCGGAGCAGATTCTCTATACTCTTCATCCAATAATTCTTGATGAATACAGATAATCTTTGTGGTAAGGATGATATTACGAGATTAATGGATAATTTCTTATCTATATATAATCCCAAAAATGTTAATAGATAAATATAATTCAATATATTAAAGGTGAGATCACTAGTTAGGTGAGAATCGTACAGTTCAAACTTATTCAATATAGTGAAAATCTCATTTATTATTATCCTCCTTTTCATGTTTTTGGAGATGAGTTATCATGGTGTATCCATCCATGTCTTTATGTTGTATCTTCATCTCTCTGGACATGCTTGAAAACATATTGCAATAAATATTTGAATAATCCTCCATTTCTCTCTTATAGGCATATTTTTCACACTCTCTCACTCACTAAGGTGGTGGATCATTAATTGTAACACCCCAAGATTTCATATTAAGTTATTTTCTTTAAATTCAATAGCTTGTGCTTTATGCAACACCAGGTTCGAGCGCACCATGACATACCAAACTAGCCGTTAAAAAGCAGTTATGAATAGTGTCAACTAGATTTTGAATTTTATATACTCCATATAATTTTAACTTATATATTATGTGTTTCTTAGACATATTATAATAACAAATTCAATTTTTCAGATAAAAAATGTATTTTTCAAAAAAAAATCAATTTTACCACCTTTTAATGTAGAACCCTTTTTAAATCCAATATTTGACACTTTTATATATTCAATTTGACAAAATATAATTCTTATTTAGAATCGGGACATAAAAATTTAGTTTTGATAAATATTTGGTGTATTTCTAAAAACTTTCATATTTGGGTGAATAGTGAAAAATACTAAATTTGAATTGAAAACAATTTTTTAATCAAAATAATTTATAGTGTTCAATTATACATTTGAATTATTTTAAAGTATAGTTAGATTATATTTTTACCATTTAATCCAATGTTGGTCGTTGGAATAAATTTTACTTTGAAATTATACATAAACAAATGTCAATATTTTGATAGTTATTGTTTCTTAAAAAACACGCTATTTGTTTTGAAAATGGGAATTAATTTAAAATTAATTAATGCAACTTATATGTTTTAAATTTGGTAAAATAGACATCATTTTTGAATTTGGAATATCAAATATATCTTAGGCTGAATATCTAGTATTTTTCTGAAAAAACTTCAATTTTGATGAATAGTAAAACCACTTAGTAGTAGTTAAAAAACTGACTTTTTCATTTAAATGAAATTTTAACACTTTCGTGAATTGAATTTAGAAAATCCTACATAAATGGTTGTTATTAGTAAGTAAAATTTGGTTCAATAATATGAAAATAATTTTTGTTTAATAGTAAATTTTGACTTTTATTTACCACGGTTAAAGAAAAATAGGGTAATTCAAGGTAAAAAAATATTATAATAATAAAACATACCTTAACACTTGTCCTAACCTTATTTTATAAGCAATGGTCGACCATGGGAATCCTTGGTTTATTTTGGGACCCCATAGATCCACTTAAGAGTGATAATGACACTTTATTTTAATTAACTTAAAGTAAAGACAAAAATGACATTAACAAATATCTTTTAGTATATCAATTTTTACAAGGGGTTATATAAGTAATATTTTTTACTATAAATATTTATTGTAAAGTTAAAAATATTTCCTACATTATCGGATTTTTTTATAATTTTTAGACATCAAATAAATTAAATTATTTATGACACAATATTGATATAGTATTTACCACATTAATAAATGATTTAAATAAATAAGATCATTAATATTAAAATAAAATACAAAACCTCTCCAATTATTATTGGATGATTTTATTTCTACCATGAGTCATCTTATATTGAACTTTAATTAGTTTTTAACCTTTATAAAATGAATACCACTATATAATAAAATAATATTTTTCACTTTTCTAAAGAGCCCCTCCTCCCCCTTATAAAAGGACACCACTTCTATCTCATTCTAGAAACCTATCAAGCCCCTTGTATCATCCAAACCCTGCCAAAATAATCTCTCAAGATCCCACTCTTCCTCCTAGAATCTTTAACTTAGGCAGAAGGCACTTCCAGAACTCATTTTGGTTCAAACCAAAGGAAGTTACTCAAATTAAAGGTAGCGTTTTCTCTTAAATTCTTTTGTTTTACTTTTTTATTATTTTACCTCTCCAACCCCCTAAACACTTTTTATTACTTTATTTTATAACAACACCAGTATCCTCAATATACTAGGATGTTTTTATGAGAATTATTATAACTAAACTTACACCCACCTCCATCTAATGGGTGAAAAACATATTGTTTCTGTGGATGGAAAACTAACGCCTCACGAAACAATGATTGTTCGATTATCTCCTACCTCTTATCATGGTGGAAATTAATATGGTACTATATTTAAATATGATATATATTATGTTTATGTTTTCTTTATGATTCTGTATTTTAAATTTATATCATTATTTTATGGTTTCTATTATGGGTAAAACGCGATAATTTCATTTGAGGAAGTGCAGACTACTGCCCCCTCAAAATGATATGAATCATTAATGCCTTATTTGGGACGTTTAAAAGATGGAATTAATGATACTATATATTATATTATACTAGAATTATAATATACCTATGTATCATTATGTTTTAATTCCATTAAAATACAAAATAGAAATGAAAGTAGCGTTCATGCGTACGTACGGCTTACCGTCTCCATGAACGGTACATTTCATTTCTTATCTCTAAATGTTATGTAATGTTATAAATATATATATATATATAAAGAATATATAATATATATATGATATCTAAACTATTTATTTCATTCTGGAGATAATGAACTTTTTTCCACATGGAAAAATTGTAATTATAACAAGTTCATTTTGACTCAAGTTCCAAACATCGATAAAATATCCAATATGAACTCAAATAATTAATTAATTGTTATAGTAATATAATAAGTGATATAAAAGGAATAAAAAACTTGAAAATTTTTTCTTAACCAAGTAGAAATTAAATTAAGTTTATTATTCAGGAAGAACAAGGAACATACAAGAAAAGTCGGACTTGAGGTAAGGGGTTTCTTATCTCACTTTTAATTTTGTGAGATTTCCATTGTTCGCCACTTATTTATTGGATGTGGTGTATTGTGTACTTCCATTTGATATATATTATCATGATTATATTTATATTCATGGTATTATGTGATTAATTTTTTGTTATTAACTTTTGGTCATAAGACTCGATTGATTACAACAAATTAAGGGTTTTTCATCTCACTTTTTATTCCCGTGAGATTAATGCTATATTGGCCACTATTTCCTTATGGGTGGTGTATGTACTATCCATGATTTAATTATTGGTGTGATATAATTTAATTTATGGGTATTTATATCTTAATTTTATGATAATTCATGGGTTGTATTTTCCATAATTTACCAAATCGGTAAGGGAATTTCAAATTCCAATTTCCACTCATTGGGCTTTATGCATACTTCATTGATTATTTTACTCCATGATTATGTGTGGAAACACTATTTATTATTTGTGTAGTAATTTCCACTCCCATTTCTATGGATATAATTTTTATACACATAATCACTCCATTTATAAATTCTCAAGTCATCGATATGGACTTGATAAGCGTAATTTTAACTCAATCTCCATTTATTGAGTTAAACATTCAATTCATTGGTGTTGTTTTTACAAGAATATGTGTGAATGTCCTATGATTGATTTAAAATGAATATCTAGTCATATTGAGTGTATTTAAACTTTTCACACATAATTATGTTGTTGATTTATCTATAACCTAAGGATACGGTCCTTATAAGAGATTTCATCACAATTTACATTCCATTGAGACTTCTTTGTTGTTATACACTAATTCGCTTTTATATGGTGTATATAATGTACTTTGTCATATATTATCACTAATACCTTTATTCTCATGATATTATAATGTTGTGATTACCTCAATTATTTGTATTCAAGTGTCTCTCTTTTGGTTAGGAACTCTAACTAAAATATCATTTTAAATGTTTTAATGATTTATTATTCTAAATATTTCTCATTGATGTACATGTATTAAAAACGGTTTTAAGGATTTATTTATATGGACATTAATGTTTTAAAATTAAAATTCAATTCAACATTTTCAAAGTGGTTTGGGACACTTTGATTCAAAAATCTATTTTAAAAGGTTGCTTGATAAATAGTGAGACTCTTAAATGTTTTCAAGAAAAAGGGGGATATTTATCTCAAATAGTTTTGATGATTATTTTCATCTATGTATATATCCTTTATTATTCTTGATTGAGGTTAATCTATTACAATTCAATATTCCATATTTTATTTAATGACTTATGTTTGACTGTGGATGTGCTATTTTTATACCATTTATGGTTTGGGGATAAAGTATTGACATTTCATATGCTAATTTTAATACGAATGTTTATGTTATGTTTCAAACTTTTCATATGAGGAATGCATTGGACTTAGTAAGTGACGGGTGGAGCCCTCTATAGCTCCTTGATGCATTGGTAGGTCTCATGAGACAAACTAGTGTCTTGGCATAAGGCCTTGAAAAAAAGTTATTTGTAGTCTTGGCACAAGGCCTAGACTATGTGGTTATGATGTTTGGAATTATACATTCCATCATTATGAGATTAGATATTGATATTTCATGTGGTCATTATACTAGTAGAATACCCATGACTATGTTTTGTTATGGAATTATTTACTCATATCCTATTCCTGCCATAAAGTTTTCATGTTTATTATTTTTAAAGTCTTGTGTTTTCAATTATTCACCATGACAAATGTTTATGTTATCTTCCGTTGTATTTCTTACTCTTACTGAGCGTTTGATCTCACCCCTTTCTCATGTTTCATTTTCCTGGGATATGAAGAATTTAGTTATTAGTGACTTGTAGGAATAATCTTGGAAGCTTGGATGTTTCAAATGGAATAAATTAGTGTTGTTTTTTCTTTCAAATTATAGTATTGAACTTATGTATGTATCTTGTTTCCAATACTACTAAACTGATCGGTCCTTCGGGACTTGACTCCTTGTAATCATGAAAATGTATTAAAATAATGCATCAGCTCCTGGATTCTGAGGTCAGGGAATTACAATTGGTATCAGAGGAAGTTTACTACAGACCTTGGAAACTTTATTTAGAAAAACTTTGATTAGAGAACATTACCCTAACATTGAATTGTAGGATTAGTATAGAAGAACATCCAAATTGTTTGGTAATGTAAATATTTTGTGGGTTTTACAAGAAATAAATCCCTGTCTGGATATGATTAGGTAGAGGTGGCTCTAGAACAGATGTACCTAGCGGTAAAAAAACTGATTTGAAGGATATTAACTTATGATGAGAATAAAAAAACTTGTTTAATCATAGTGTGTTATAGATTGAAAATAAGGTGTGATGATATTTTCTAAATAATTTTATGAATATTCTTACTCACACAATGCTTTATGGCTTTAGTTAATGGATGGATTTTAAGGAATTCATAGTAACATTGAACATGATGTACAAGGTGGAAACATTGGTGGAAATGAGAAATGAAATGGAATGTTGATAGGCATAAAAGATATTTTCTTCATGCCGATTCAGTTTTCCAAAAATATGATCAACAAAATATGTATTAACCAACTCCCGGACTCAACAAAGAAGAGAAAGGTGGTGAATGGTAAGAGCTCCAGCTGTGGAGACCATGGAGAGAAGAAATCTCAATTTCCATCTGGCCAGAAATGTGGAAGGATACATCCAAGAAAGTGTCTCAATGGAACAAAGAAATGATTTATGTATGGGAAGAAAGGGCATAAAGTAAAGAATTGTCGAGGAAAAATAAAGAGTAATACGAAAGAAAATAAAAATGATCCTAATAATCCAATAATAGTCATTTATCTTAAATGTAAGGGATCTTGGCATCACACAAGTCAATGCCCGATTCTATAGGATAACCTCTTGGTCAAGGAAGAACCTATATGTAAATAAATGTATGGAAAAAATTTTAAAGGTATTAGTGCTCTTTGTTGATGAGATTACATTGGATGAATTTTCTCCAATATGTGTAACCCTACAATTTATCATCTGAAAATGATATTTGAGGTAGAATTATCTTTTCTATTGTGGATAAAGTTACAAATAACCATTTGGTTTTATAGGATCCTTGAATTTGAGGCAACTACAAGTTATTAAATTTTGGGATGAAAATGCGTGGTATGAGATAAAATTTATAGTTAAATTATGTTATGGTTATTTTAAGGAATTTATCTCTTTTTGGTAATGTAATAAAATATAGTTTTTAAAAAAGGACAACATGTAGACCGTGTGACAACCCTTCACGGCGGACAAAGTTGTGGGAATCAAACCCACAACCAGAGTGCGATTGAGATTTATCACCTACCACTGGACGACGTGAAGTCTAAGGTTAGTTTGATTAATTATTTTTTGTTAAATTATTTTATTAAGTTGATTTGGGACATTATTTATTATCAAATGGATATCCTTAGTTTAGGAAAATGATTTGGTGATTAAGTGATAAATGTTATTTTGGAAGACGTTCGCTCTGTTGGAAACACTATATGCCTAAAGAAAATAGAATACTATGGGATTTCATTTGAGCAGTAATGGTGGATATTTTTCAATGTTTTTATTTTGTATTTATAGTGATTTGGGTTATTTATGGAAATGATTAACCTATCATAGAGAATATGTGATTAGGTTAATTACTTTTAAGTATGTGACTTTAAGAGTAGTCGATGTTATTTGGAGATACAATTTAATGTGGAAGACTATGTAATCAAATTCTTCTGAATTTTGGGTTTCAATCTTAGTTAGGATTATATTGATGGATTTTAAGGGTAATTTTTCATTGAAGGGTATTTGTTAAACTTTGGGTATTTTTTATTTAAATTTTGGAGATTAAGAGTAATATTTATTTCTATAAAGGATTATCCTTTTTGGGGATCATATGATCATATACTAACCATTTTGGTATGGTTAAATGTTTAATGATAATGGAAATATATAGTTCATACTTTTTAGGTAATGTGATTCTCTATAAGTTTATTCTAGCGCTTTAGGTGTGACCAAGTCATCTTTAATACTCATCATTTGGAGTGAAATATGAGTTTGTGGTAAGAATTAGTCAAAGGATGAAACTATACTTGTCAATTATATTTTTGTTTTCTTATTCTATAAATAAATTAATTATTAAACATTAGTAAAGGGATCTTAAAACCAAAAATTTGTTAACCAAATTCTTTATGTTTTGTTCAACCGATTATATTTTAAATCATCATAGATTAATGGCTTTGAGGCCATCAATTTTACACTTGGTTGTGATTGATGACCTCAATCACTCTCTGTATATATTTAAATTTTTCCTCCAATTATGTGTCTCTAATTGCCACCAATGTTCTTCTAATCGAGATTATAATTTAGTGGTGACTTTTCAACTCCTTTTCCCTCTCATTAAGACAAAATTTTATTAACCCAATTTCCGATGTGGGTTTTCCACAAAGGTAATTTTTTATTTTTAACCTTTTGTTTTCGAAGAAAAATTTCAAATTGTGAGGAAAAAGTTTATTGAAGGAGGGTAGAATTTAACACCCCAAGATTTCATAGTAAGTTATTTTCTTTAAATTCAATAGCTTGTGCTACACGCAACACCAGCTTCAAGCGCACCACGACATACCAAACTATTCGTTCAAAAGCGGTTATGAATAGTGTTAACTGGATTTTGAATTTTATATACTCCATATAATTTTAACTTATGTATTATGTGTTTCTTAGACATAATATAAGAACAAATTTAGTTATTCAGATAAAAAATGTATTTTTCAAAAAAAATCAATTTTACCACCTTTTAATGGAGAACCCTTTTTAAATCCAATATTTGTAACTTTTATATATTCAATTTTACAAAATAAACTTCTTATTTATAATCAGGACATAAAAATTTAGTTATGATAAATTTTTGGTGTATTTCTAATAACTTTCATATGTGGGTGAATAGTGAAAAATACTAAATTTTAATTGAAAACAACTTTTTTAATCAAAATAATTTATATTGTTCAGTTATACATTTGAATGATTTTGGAGTAAATTTAGATTATATTTTTACCATTTAATCAAATTTTGGTCATTGGAATTAATTTCACTTTGAAATTATACATAAACAAGTGTCAATTTTTTGATAGTTATTGTTTCTTACAAATACGCTATTTGTTTTGACAGCGGGAATTAATTTTAAATTAATTAATGCAACTTATATGTTTTAAATTTGGTAAAATATACATCATTTTTGAATTTGGAATACCAAATATATCTTAGGCTGAATTTTTAGTATTTTTTCAAAAAACATCAATTTTGATGAATAGTAAAACCACTTAGTAGTAGTTAAAAACTGACTTTTTCATTTAAATGAAATTTTACCACTTTAGTGAATTGAATTTCGAAAATATGACATACATGGTTGTTATTAGTAAGTAAAATGTGGTTCAATAAGATGAAAATAATTTTTTGTGAATAGTAACTTTTGACTTTTATTTACCGCAGTTAAAGATAAATAGGGTAATTCAAGGTAAAAAAATTTATAATAATACAAAATTACCTTAACACTTGTCTTGACCATATTGTATGAGTCATGGCCGACCATGGGCATCCTTGCTTCGATTTTGGGACCCCATGGATCCACTTAAGAGTGATAATGACACTTTATTTTAATTAACTTAAAGTAAAGACAAAAATGACATTAAGAAATATATTTTAGTATATCAATTTTTACATGGGGTTATATAAGTCATATTTTCAATTATAAATATTCATTGAAAATCTAAAAAGATTTAATACATTATGGTATTTTTTTATAATTTTTAGACATCAATTAAATTAAATTATTTATGACACAATAATGATGTAGTATTTACCACATTAATAAATGATTTAAATAAATAAGATTATTAATATTAAAATAATATCCAAAATCTGTCCAATTCTTATTGGATAATTTTATTTCTACCATGAGTCATCTTATCTTATACTTTAATTAGTTTTGGACCTATATAAACTGAATACCACTATATAATAAAATATTATTTTCACACTTTCCAAAAGAGCCCCTCCTCCCCCTTATAAAAGGACACCACTTCTATCCCATTCCACACACCTCTAAAGCCCCTTGGCTCATCCAAACCCTGCCAAAATAATCTCTCAAGATCCCCCTCTTCCTTATAGAATACTTAACTATAGAGACCTAAATCTTGATGTACATATACATTACATTACTTTTGTTGAATACTTAATACATGACAAAAACAGATGCCCAAAGACTGTATTAGTATAGTGTCTTTGAAAACTCGGAACATAATCTTCTAATAATGGTGAAAGATCTTCAACATCTCCCATAAAGATCTTCCCCTTTGGTTTTCTTTCCTAAAACCTTTCTTTATATTCTGGTGAAAATAAAAAATAAAAAGGGTGAGCTCAAATGCTTAGTAAGGGTAAATATAGAGAATATAAAATAATCCCTAAACATTTGAACGTAAGAACATGAACATAAAACATCAAAATCATGAGTAATGACATAAATCTTGGTAGTTAATAAGGCATAGATCATAAATGAACATTAACCATGATAAAATAGCATGGGAATAAAACATGTAATTGTGGAAACCATTAAGAACATGTTCTGATTTCCATAGTAGCCAAGGCAATGCTGCCAAGACCATCATAATGGACAAAGAACATTACTGAACCAAGTTTACTTGTCATTCCAGCCCTGTATTACTGGACCGGATTCACTTGTCGTTTATCTCATGAGATATAAATCATTACCCAATGCAATATAGGGAGATATAGGTCCCACCCATCTCATAATGAAATCATTCTTTCGTGTTCCACAAAATAAAAATAAATCATTCATCATAACCTAATGAATAAAATGTCTTTCATAAACATCAGCTCATCGTGACATAATCCATATAAAACAAATGGATATCATTTCATAATAATAAAAATCAAACCATGTAAATAATAGAGACATTATAATTGAAACATAAACATTCTAAATAATTTCATCTTAGATGGAAAATAGTTTTTACAAAACACTTGAAATGAATTCTTGAGGAAAATATCCTTTCTTCTTCAAAATCATTTTTTTTTTCACAAAATGCCACAAAATTTTAAAAGAAAATGATTTTATTGAAAATAATCAGGAAATCTTGTATAGTAATCTTTATGAATAAAAGTCTATATGAAACCGTAAAAATCCATTCATGCCATATAAGTTAAAAAACATTATCCTCGAAATTTTACCGAAAAATTCAAAAAGTACCTCATATGGTAAACAAAAGAAAGATTCCTTCCATAACCCAAAGTAAAAGTAAAAAAGGGGTAAAAATGACTTTAAACATACATGGACGAACATTAAACACTTTATTAAAACATTTTTATGGACATGGATGAAAAATATAACCCTATTAAATACTTACGTATAAGCAATCCCAGATAACAATGAGATTGCAAAATTTTCCCTTACCTTATCTCCAATTTCTTCTGTATGTATCCGAGACTCCTGTATAGTGGGTTTAAACATATTATTAAATTGTAACAGAATAATAATATTTATTATATCATATATGATTCACTTATGACTTTATATTACCCATTCATTTGTCAATTCCATGTTAAAGCTGTGTTTTGGGTAAAATTGTTTCATTATCGTACGTGTTTGGACTTGATGTTCTTGATATTATTATTAATTATATCATGATTTAATTACTTCCAAAATGTATAAAAATGATTTATATATCATATATATTCAGTATATATATATAATATATAGATAAATGAAATGAAATACACCGTTCATGGAGACGGTAGACTGTACGTAAGCATGAACGTTGTTTTCATTTCCTTATTGAATTGAATGGAAGTAAGTAGATGACATATATATATCTATAAATAAATACATTAGAATTATTATGTCATATATTTCATGATTATTTATTATATATAAACTTTATAATCATTCTTAAATGGTTAACATGGAGAATGAATCTCATCACGTCGTGGAGACGGTAATCCGTACATACACACAAGTGATGATATCGTTCCCATATTTATTGAATGATATTGGAGAGGATGATACAATTTATAAGAATTAGTATAATTTTATAATAATCATATATAGTTATTCTTTACACCATTATACCCATCCAAGTAAGGTGGTGGTGGAAAATAGATTACACCACGGCGTGGAGATGGTATTTCGTACGTACGCACGCGCGGTGATTTCATTTTTCATAGGATGGATAGAAGGTGAAATAGGGTTGTTTCATATTTATAATAAAATATCATTATATGAGTAATACTGATGTTATTAATTTATTATAAACAATAAAATAAGAGGAATTAGAAGGATAAATGAATTTGAAAGAATCAGTAAAGGATATTACCTCTTCTTCGACGCGCCTCTTCTAAACCTCCTCTTAGGGCACTAAAGTTGGTCTTTTAAAAAGACCAGGACCTATAGTATGTTTCTAAGGAAGTGTAGAAGAGAAATTTTCAGGTTTTAATCTTGATTGTAGGCTCAAAATGGTGTGAGGAGGAGAGGGAGGAGGTCCCCTTTTATAAGGGAGGAGAGGGGCACCTTTGGAAACCTAAGAAATATTAATTTATAATAAATTAAAAACCCACTTAAAAACCTCCAAAAATGACTCAAATCCGAATATTAGATGATATAGGGTTGTAATCTCATCAACCAATAAAATTTAGACATGTTGGGAAATTATTTTAAACCTTATCAACTTGATTTATCCTTATTTAATCTATTTAATTTTATTTGTGGTAATAATATTCTAAATTATAAATTGTTATAAATAATTAATTATGTGTTGTGAATTGTATATAATTGGATAATTTATGAAATTATAGACCATATAAATTTCAATTTATAATTTTTAAATAATTTTTTGATTTTTAAACAATTTTATAATATGTTATTTTTATAAAATAACAATAGTGTCGATTTTGACACTATTTATTTATTTGAATTTAAATAAAATACACACAGAAGATATGTTCAAACTAAAAGATTTAAGATATTCATAACAATTAATATTTATCTATAAATTTGTGGATAACATTAAATAGTTCATATAATATTTATTTTAAAATTTTTATAACCATTTATTTGATATTTCAATCAATAAAATAATTTCAACATCACTATTGTGTCATAATTAAGGATAATTATTTAATCCATAAAAATTTTAAATAAATTCACATGATTTAGATAATTTTATTATATTTCTGGAGACTATTCATGTTTGAAGTCTTATGAAGTTTATCACTAAATTAAAATTATTACACTTATAAGATATAAGAGAGTGACATGTTGTCACTTTCTTTGGTTTTAATAATAATTATATAATTTTCATGGTCAAAAGTCCATGAAATGAATCTATTCCGACCCTTAGGTGATATGGGTTGACTTTTATTCATCCAATAGAATTTTTTCAAGTGTTAGGGTAATTTTATAATCTTATTTTTACCTTTAATTACCCGATTTACCTTTAACTATAGTAAATAAAAATTACCATAGTTACTATTCAAAATATCAAAAAACTTAAAGTAACATATTAACAAAATTTGGACCCAATAAATCCAAATATTGAATCCATTTTTCAAAATTAAAAACACAGAAAGTGCAGAAATTAATTTTAAATTAATCTCGTTGTAAAGAAAGCGAGTTTTAAAAGTTAAAACATTGTCAAATATTGAAATATTTTTACCTATGAATTCAATGTAAAATTAACGGAAATGACTTTAATTATATTAAATGGTAAAAATATATTCAATTTATACTTTAAAACTATTAAATATTATAATTTAACCATATAATTATCTTGATGAAAAAAGTTTTTTTTAATTAAAATTTAGCGTATTTCTACTATTCATCAAAATATGAAAGTTATCAGAAAGTACCAAAAATTTATCAAATGTAAATTTTCATATCATGATTCAAAATAAGAAGTTTATTTTTTAAAATTGAACTTATAAACTTGTCAAAAAAATATATTTGAAATGGGTGCACCGTCAAAAGGCGGTAAAACTGCATTTTTTGAAAAAATACTTCTTTTATCGAAAAATTGATTTTGTTTTCATATCTCATTCTAGAAAATGTGTAATATGAATTATAATGTTATAAAATTAAAAATAAAGTTAATACTATTCATAACGTATATTTCATAATATTATAATAATATATCATTGTTTAGTGAAACTCGGTATTACGTACAACGCAAGCTATTGAGGAATGTCGCTCTTGCGTGTAATACAAGACAAGTCAGGGTTGTGTGTAGGGAAAGCTTCCTTTGGATTTTAATATAACATATTCAAAATATAGTTCAGTTATATAGTGATCAAAATCTATACTCAATGTTGTGTAGAATAATTTCTACCAAAAGAACGTGAAATTGTGTGTAACACGAGCCAAGAATATTGTTGCGTATACGGCAAACTAATACGGTGTTGCGTATAGCACAAGATAATCTTAGTGTAGCATACAAAAAAAGATATTAAAAATAATATATCTTATAAAATCTCAGGGTGCTACATTACCGTAGGCAGAAGGCACTTCAAGAAGTCCTTTTTGTTCAAACCAAAGGAAGTTACCCAAATTAAAGGTAACGCTTTCTCTTAAATTCTTTTGTTTTATTTTGTTTTGTTTTACTTATACAACCCCATAAACACTTTTTATTACTTTATATTATAAAAACACCAGTATCCTCAATATACTAGGATTTTTTTATGAGAAGTATTAGAACTACACTTACACGCACCTTCATCTAATGGGGGAAAAACATACTATTTCTATGGATGGTAAACTAACGCCTCACGAAATGATGATTGTCCGATTATCTCCTACCTCATATCATGGTGGACATTAATATGGAAATGTATTTATATATGATATATATATATATATATATATTTTATTCTTATGTTTTCTTTATGCTTCTGTATTTTCCATTTATATCATTATTTTATGGTTTCCATTATGGGTAAAACGTGATAATTTCATTTGAGGAAGTGCGAACTACCGCCCCCTCAAAATGATATGACTCGTTAATGACTTATGTGGGAATTATAAAGGATGGAATTAATGATATTATATATGATATTATACTGGAATTATAATATACCTATTTATCATTATGTTTTAATTCCATTAAAATATAAAATAGAAATGAAAGTAGCGTTCATGTGTACATACGGCTTACCGTCTCCATTAACTGTACATTTCATTTCTTATCTCCAAATGTTATGTACTGTTATAAATAGATATATATGTACAGGATATAATATATATATTTATGCTATATAAATCATTTATATCATTCTGTAGATAATGAACTTTTGACCACATGGAAAAATTGTAATCATAACAAGTTCAGTTTTTACTCAAGTTCGGAACATTGATAAAATATCCAATATGAACTCAAATAATTAACTAATTATTATTGCATGGTAATAAGTGATATAAAAAGAATAATAAACTTGAAAAAAAATTCTTAATCAAGTAGAAATTAACTTATGTTTATTATTCAGGAAGAATAAGGAACATACAAGACAAGTCGGACATGAGGTAAGGGGTTTCTTATCTCACTTTTAATTCTGTGAGATTTCCATTGTTTGCCACTTATTTATTGGATGTGGTGTATTTTGTACTACCAATTGATATATATTATCATTATTATCTTTATATTCATGGTATTCTGTGATTCATTTGGATGTTATTAACTTTTGGTCATACGACTCGATTGATTACAATGAAGTAAGGGTTTTTCATCTCACTTTTTATTCCCGTGAGATTCATGCTATATTGGCCACTATTTCCTTACATGTGGTGTATTTACCATCCTTGATTATATTCTTGCTCTAATATACTTTAATTTATGGGTATTTACATCTTCATTGTATGATCTTTCTTTCATGGGTTGTATTTTTCATAAGTTACCAAATCGATAAGGGAATTTCATATTTCAATTTCCACTCATTGGGCTTTACGCATACTTCATTGATTATTTTACTCCATGATTATGTGTGGAATCACTATTTATTATTTGTGTAGTAATTTCCAATCCCCTTTCTATGGATATACTTTTGATACACATAATCACTCCACTGATAAATTCTCAAGTCATCGATATGAACTTGATAAGAGTAATTTTAACTCAATCTCCATTTATTGAGTTAAACATCCAATTCATTGGTGTTGTTTTTTATAATAATATGTTTGAATGTCCTATGATTGATTTAAACTGAATATCCAATCATATTGAGTGTATTTATATTTTCCACACATAATTATGTCGTTGATTTATCCTTAACCTAAGGATACGGTCTTTATAAGATATTTCATCTCAATTTACATTCCATTGAGACTTCTTTGTTGTTATACACCAATTCACTTTTATATGGTGTATATAATTTACTTTGACATAGTATATCATGAATCCCTTTATTCTCATGATATTATAAAGTTTTTATTACCTCAATTATTTGTATTCATGTGTCTCTATTTCGGTTAGGAACTCTAACTAAAATATCATTTTAAATGTTTTAAAGATTTATTATTCTAAATCTTTCTCATTGATGTCCATGTTTTAAAAAAAATTGTTTTAAGGATTTATTTATATATACATTAATGTTTTAAGATTAAAATTCCTTTTAAAAGTTTCAAAGTGGTATGGGACACTTTGATTCAAAAATATATTTTAAATGGGTGCTTGATAAATAGTGAGTCTTTTAAATGTTTTTTAAAAAAAGGGGGATATTTCTCTCAAATATTTTTTATGATTATTTTCATCTATGTCAATATCCTTCATTATTCTTGATTGAGATTAATCTTTTGCAATACAATATTCCATATTGTATTGAATGAGTTATGTTTGACTGTGGATGTGATATTTTTATACCATTTATGGTTTGTGGATAAAGTATTGACATTTTGTATGCTAGTTTTAATACGAATATTTATGTTATGTTTCAAACTTTTCATATGATGAATTCATTGGACTTAGTAAGTGATGGGTGGATCCTACTATATATCCTCGATGCATCATCAGGTCTCATGAGACAAACTAGTGTCTTGGCACAAGGCCTTGACAAAATATTATTTGTAGTCTTGACACAAGGCCTTGACTATGTGGTTATGATGTCCAGCATTATGTATTCCATCATTATGAGATTAGATATTGATATTTAATGTGTTTATTAGACTAGTATAATTCCCATGAATATGTTTTATTATGTCATTATTTACTCGGCTCAAATTCCTACCATAAATTGTTCATGTTTATTATTTTTAAAGTCATGTGTTTTCAATTATTCACCATGCCTAATGTTTATGTTATCTTCCACTGTATTGCTTACTCTTACTAAGCGTTTGATCTCACCCCTTTCTCATGTTTCATTTTCCCAGGATATGAAGAAGTAAGTTATGAGTGACTTGCAGGAATAATCATGGAATCTTGAATGTTTCTAATGGAATAAATTAGTGTCGTTTTTCTTTTCAATTTGTAGTGTTGAACTTATGTATGTATTTTGTTTCGAAGACAACTAAACCGATCAGTCTTTCGGGACTTGATTCCTTGTAATCATGCCAATTTATTAAAATAATACACCAGCTCCTGGATTCTAGGTTCGCGGTGTTACATTACTAATAGGGAACCACATAACATAATATAAATTTCATGAAATAGTGCAGTATTCAAAAAACTATACAACTCTTGGAAATTTATGTCGGTGAGGAAATTTTCTTTTATCAAGAATGGTAGAAATGTTTTCATAGTTTTTCTTTCCATTTTATATAATCAATAAAAAAAGTATATAATCAATAAAAAAAAATTATTAATTTATCTTTATTAGTGGTTGTGATGTAATAAATTAAATTTATTAGTTTCCCGCTATTTTATCCAATCTGACTAGCCCTCACCCGTGAATTTTTAATATCTTGTCCCTTAGATATTATAGTGGCATGGATATATATTCCCCTTAAATTAACCAAAATTGATTCCTTACCAAAATATTTGAAGGTATTTATATAGGATATACTTTCCAAATACATTAATTTGAAGCTCCTTAATCTATTGATTGGACTCCCAAATATTAAAATCCTAAACTATGATTTCCTCAAAGCTTCATTTTAGGTAACACCAAGTCTTTTGGGGGAAAATAATATTGATAATAACTTGGTTAAGTCATCCCAACACTCTCATTAGAAATCCCTGATAAATGGAAGTATCATGAAGAGGTCCATACCAATACTTTGATCTATGGTTTCATTCAAATCAGGTTATTGAAGATGATATATAAATTATTATTTTATTTAATGGATTTTCATTCAACTTATGAAAAAGTATTTTTTATTTTATTCCTCACATGATTATTAATATTATATAGATTTTACATAATCAATTAATCATGTATAATAAAATAATTTACTCATAACTCATTTATTTTATTTCATATTATCTTCCTAGTTAACTTACTTTATGTGGTAACATTTAATCAACTAATAAACCATACATCAGATAAACAAATAAATAACTAATTGATAAATAAAATAAATAAGTAATATAATCATGATAGTTTTATCTACTGGTTGGTTTATCGAGTGGAGATAAACCAACCTTGATCCTAGGGGAAAAAACTTCTTGATCCAATTTCTTAATCAAGTTATAGTATTCTACCATTAACCAATGTATGTCCTTGGTTATTTTTATCCCAGATTAAGTCATGAACCTTTTCCTCACATTAAGAGATTCATCCTTTAAAAATGATTACTCATTAAAATTTTATGGTTACTAGGGTTTTAGGGTTATATAAAATAAACCATGGCCATGTATACTTGTACATAATAAAGGTGGAAGGGGTGATACACAAATCACCATATTTAATTTATTAATAAATTTATCAAAAATAACTCATGTAATAAATAATCAAATTAAGTAAACCCAACACATAAAAAGGTCAATAAATCTTATGATAAATCAAAAAATGTAAAGACTATGCATTTACACTTACTAACATTTATTTCAATTCAATATTATAAAAATAAATTTACTCAAATTTGTAAATTAATATACTATTTAATTAATTAATTATTTTATCTTAATAATATGTTCAAAAATTCCTTGATATTCCCATCCTAAAAAAATAAATCTAATTTTAATTTAAAATTAATTAGTACATGGAACGTACTATTGAGGTTACATGATATGTACTTTATAAGTTATAACCAAATTAATTTATTAAATTTATTATATAAATGATATGTACTGGATTTGACCCAATGTTTGCCCTTATACGTCTAATTAAATCCATTTATAGAATTTAAATCTTACACCATTTGTTTTTTCACTCGATATTTCATGATAATTACACTATGAATAGAATTTTCTGCATATAGTGCACTTATATAGAATTTATTCCCACACAGCATGTCACAATGTACATAGTGTGTAGTTTCATGATTCAAGTCATGTATTCAGTGTGGTGTGTATGACATCATGACATGCCATAAATATATGCACCATGTACGACTATCAAAGTGTGTAAAGTATACATCATGTAAGACAACCCTTCATATCAATTAGTTACATAATTAAATGAATTATAATTATTAAGAATTTATTTCCACAAAACCCACCGAAAATTTCCTGACATGTACTTGGTACGGATTAACAACTATCACATGACATGTATAAATAGATGCATACTATGTAGTTTATGTTGTGATTTCATTATCTTTGTTGACTCACATAACATGCCTGTATTGGTATGTACCTTTCTTGATTTGGCATGTGTTATATGATGAGTACATTCGGATACACATCATGTAGTCCATTTATGGACACCCACATGACACACCTAGAATCTTATCTAGTGCCATGCATGGTTTTTTGTGTGTTACACAATAGGTACAACTTTCTACATTCCATGTAATGTGTACATTGACCACATGTCTACATGATTTATGTTTATTCAGTGTCGTGTGGGGTTACACAACATGTACTATAACACCCATGTGTCATTTTTTTTAAATATTATTTAATTATATTCCTATTTTAAATTTTATGAGTTTTGGGATGAAATTTAAAATTTTGATGTCTTTTCTCTTTCATGATTAATATGAATGAGGTAGGGGAGACCATGAGTGAAGTCGTATGAAAGGGTTATTCAAATTCATTTTTTCATCATGTGATCCATCTACATGGATGGTGTAAAGTTGGCTCCAAACCAATTTAAATCCTGAGTAAATAATGTGAGTCCTTTTTCTCATGGAATGTTAGCACATGAATTGTACACAGTTAGGAGGAACCAAGAAATTGACCATACTACAGTGCTAAAATTTCATATCATAGTGATTTTACGTGGTTGGTGTGTGGTTTTTCAAAACATAAAGAATTTTATAGATAACCATGTAACTTGGTTTTTGTGTGTGGGTGATCCACTTTGTGGAAAATGTGCAGCCCAACCCATATAGGGTTTGGTGTGTTAGTCAATGGATCATGTACGGTTGGTGTAACATTTGGAAAATCATGCATCAAAACCAAGTGATCTTCCTAAATTCACATAAAATAATAATTTACCATGGTTCCCTACATGATTTGTAATGGTTTTATGCCCCTTAACTCTCTTATTTGTTTTTTTCTATGCTTGGGGATCTAGGGGAGAGCTCATTTCTCCTTCAATTTTATCCTTCTTTCTTTGGATTTCGAGTGGTTTTCAAGGTAAATCTCACCTCTTTTTGTTTTTTATTTCCTTCTTCTTTCCCCCTTCTATTTCTCCTAGGTTTCTATTTTCCTCAAGAACCCTAATTCATTTTTTAAGGGATATGTAAGGTTCGATTTAGTTATCACTAAAGGTTTTTTTTAGAGTCTGTTGGGGTGGTTCCTTTCTTGATTGGGTTATCACCTTAGAAGGAAATAAGTTTCAACTTCATTCCTCTTGGATTGAGGTAAGGTTTTTAATGTTATTTCTTTATTATTAATTTCTTGAAGTGATTGAGTTTTATAAATTCAATTTTTATGAAACTATACACATTTAAGATGTTTATAATGGATTTATAAATTGGTTTGGTGAATTTTAAGCTTGGAATAAAAGGTTTTCCTTATGAAATTTAATCTTCTCTTTGAAATTTAATTTTTTATCATGTAAGGTTTTTGTATAAATTCCTTTAAGTCTCCTTAAAATGGTTTAGATCATAATTATAGGGCAAAGGTCCTATTTTGGTTTTTAAAAAAATTAAAATTTATTTTAAATGATGTTTTTTAAAAAGAGTATGTTTTTTAAATGGATTCTAAAGGGGTTTTGGAAGTGGGATTTATAAGAAATGGAAAGGAATTGGCATCCCAAGTCAGATTTATTTAAAGGAATATTTGGAACTATATAAAATTAATGGATCAATGTTTATAAGACCCTTATCAATACACCTTGGTCTTATTATCCTTATTAGGGTTTTTCATTTATTATGTAATGATTATATAATGTGAAAGGGTTTATTTTGTGTGAGGGAGTTAAATGTGATGAGAGATATTGTTTATGTTTATGATGTATGTCATTTCTAATGTTTTATTCTTTGATCACCTATATATTTATTTGGTCATTGGAAACTAGCTAACTAAGTGGTTAACCTTGATTCATAATAAAATAGTTCATATCACACATGTTCTAGTGTCCTTTTAGTTATGTTATTTAGTAGGGCTAGGGGGGTTCCTCGATAAGGCCAATGTGAGATAGTTGAGTAGATTTTGTTTTTTTATAGGACACAAAATAGGCCAGCAATTTGTATCATGTTATAGTATCATTATGTTCATCCCGCTTTAGGACCTAGGGAGTTTCCCATGACACATTTTCCTTGATTTGTGGTTGATGTAAAGGATTCCCTATACTTATGTATCCACTTGTACTTGTTTTACTTGTAGCACCACATGATTTATCATTTCTTATCTTGCTTATATTTCTCTAGTATATTGATTCTTATATCTATTATGCCCTTATTCTTTATGGTTGGTTTGGTTCAAAAAATGGTTTTAAAGTTGATTTTGGAGAATCATTTTTAAATAGAAAGTCAAATAATTGGTTTCACATGGGATTTTATGAAATTATAGAAATGAGGGAAATGTATTTATATTATTTTGTTTTAGATAAAAGGACCTTATTTTAGTTTTAAATAATTTTACAATTAAGTAGATATTCCACTTGATTTTGTTTTAAAAAAAGAAAATTTTCATTATTTTAAATGAGAAAATGTAGTTTGATTTTATTTTATCCTTATTAAAGTAAAAACCCTTATTTTTATATTGTATTTCAAACTAGATTTTATGATTTGTTTCATATTGAGTAATTGTATAGACTCTGTGTTGTGATCCTATTGGGTCTGTTATATCACACCCTAGATACACACTCATGTGTGTGTAAGAAACTCTTATTTTATATAAGTTCTATATCCCATTCATATTGTTTATTAATTCCTTTGTCTAATGATTGAGTTGGGATGTGTATATAAATCATGAGTTTAATGGATATATTTTGGTGCTTTGGTTTGGGTGTTACTTTTATTTTGGGTTGGTTTATTATATCACCCAGGATGAAATTTATTTTATTGGTATATAGTATTTTCTTACTATTCTATATTGTATGCTTATTAAGGATGATGTTTTATATTAATGTTAATGGGTTTAATCATATTCAATGGTTATTAATCATGGTATGCTGTCATTTATTTTATCTTTACTTACCTAGATTGGCATGGATATCTAAAATATGGATGATCCATGTCAGATTTTCAGTAAAACCAATTTTTTGTATTTTACTCTGATTTAAGATTGAATCCATTCATAATGTGAATTACATTATGGATGGGAACTAATTTCTTGCCCATGGGGATTAGATATTCCCATCGGGCATAGTGGAAGACCAGGTTAGGTGACGTGTTAGGTTATCCTAGGTTGGTTCATTTTAAATGATATCAAATCCTAGATTTTTTAAAGGCATGGATTCTTAAAAATCTAACTTGTTATTTTTGGAGTATGGTATTATGAAGATAATGATTTTTGAGACTTGATAGGTCGGTTCAGGGAGAGTCTAGAAAGCTCTTTCTTGTTCATATCCTCAAGTTTTATTGGGAAGTTAGGACTTGATTCTAAGATTTTGACTTCTTTCTTGACTAATTCTAATATTTTTTGATGTGGGAATATGGTATTTTAATCCCCTATGATTTATATAAGTGGTTTTGGTGGTTATTTTTATTTTCAGGTTAAATTTTACAAAGAACTACAGTTGTATGGTTAGCTCGCATGGTTTGGTAAACCATATGGATCCCATATAGAATAGTTATGAGGACTTCACAGAGCCTGTTTCATGGTTGTCACAAGATCAACTAAAATCTGTAGCCAAACCATACACATCTCTACATCCCTCTTGAGTTTTTTTAACTTCATTTGATTCTGTATTTCTTCTAAAGTTGTTCTTACTTATTGTAGATGAATTCAAAAGGGGTTTCATAATGTTTTAATGTTTTTGAATTGCATTCATATTTATATATTATGTTATATTTTTGAAATACATTTTTTAAAGGTGTGTTTTGGGTGGTAAGGTAGAATTTAAAAAAATATTATATTTTAAAACCAATTTTAGTTAAATGACTGAAAGGAATTCCTTTTTTCATATGATTTATTTCCAAAAGTTCTTCATTTTTAATGGTATTTGGAAAAAAACTAAAATCAAAGTGGTCTTTAAAGTAAATGCTTTAAAAATGATCACTTTGATTTTGGTAATGATTTTAAATTTTAAAAATGTTATACAAATGATTTAATGAACTTTAAAATGGAATGAATTATTTTACCAAGGTTGGTTGATTTTAGAAGAAGAAAAGTTCATTGTTTTCTATGGTAATGCCTTGGTAAAAGTATATTTAAAACTTCTATTTGATGTGATTGGTTTAAAATAATGGTAGTTTTTATGATGTGTGAATGATGTGTCTTACTTTTGTGGATTTATGTTTTTTTATTTTTCCCTTAGTTTATAATGAAAGCTTTTTGTTTAAATTTTGAAGCATAATTGTTGATTTTTAAGTCTTGTGTTATTTAGAAATGTCTCCTCAACAGGTTTATAAATAAATTAAGAGGCTCAAGTATAATGATGATTATCAATCGTTTTTTTGAAGTTGGTGTTTTTTATCCTAATCTAGTCACAGATGACTTGATGAAATCTTTTTTATTTAGTGTATTTATTCACTCAGACCACATATTATATGTGTTTGGATTTATCCTTCCATCTTTTAAAGTGATTGATAAGAGGTCCATGTAGGTAGAATCTAGTTAGTCTAGGAAACTGATGATGGGTGACAACTTAGTTCTACCTAATTTGATTGAATTTAACCTATTGATTGTGGATATGAAGCTAGGTGAGATCAAATTAAAAGTGAAATTTTGTGCGGTTAAATCATATATGGTACATGTTGTGCCTCTAGATATGAATATACCTCTCATGTGATTTCATTTTGGAGCTTTGGGTCACTCTAATCACTATTTTTAGAAATCTATAAGGACATGTAAGTGTTATGTACATTTGGGTCACATTCATAGGTTTTAAAAGATAAATTTTTGGAATAAGCATTTGGTGTCATTTGGCTTGATATGTGTATCTATTTGTGGTGGTCTATTTTGGTGGTTTCCCTTTTTTAGATCAGGATCAGGTTAAAGAGTTTTATTAAATCTATTGAGGTAATTCTTATTGGATATCTTCTTTGGGTTCCTCTTTGGTCATTTATTTTGGGGTGTTAGTAATTTATTGGTTGTGTTTATGCTCAGTTGATACAATATTATTCCTAAAGGTAGAATCCCATGTTGTTTCTGGATGTGTATTTTTGGGATTTTTACTTTTTCAGTTTTGGTTAGAGATATTCTAGTAGATGGAAACATTTATAGCTTTTATGGGATAATTTGTGTGGATTCTTGGTTTTTTTTCTCTTTGGTTTTTATTGGTTCATTTTTATATTCTCTCTTGTGGTTAGTGGTAGATTTCATCTTCTTCGGTGTTTAGTATATTAGTTATTGGTCTTTGTTATTAGTCTATGTTTATGGTGTTTCCCCTTCATTACACTCTTTGATATGAATTTTAAATGGTGGGGAGACTGGTGATAGGTCTCCTTTCTTGTAGGGATCACAGTTCACTGGTTATGGTTTGGTCTGTGATTAGAGAAACTTGAAGATGTTTGAGTTTTTGGGTTTCATAATTTTAGGTTTTTTATGGGTTTTTCGGTGTGATTTTCCCACCGTACCATCCTTAGTTATTCCATGTCCCACACACATCTTACTCTAAGGTGTGGAGGTTTTAGTTCTTTATTACCTTTTACAATTATTAAGGAAAATCTAGGGGCAAAAAGTTCCCTGATGGGGATAATTTTAACACCATGGTTTCATTAACTTTTTGAATATTATTTAATTATGGTATTATTTTAAATTTGAGAGTTTTGGGATGGAATTTTTAGTTTTTAATTTTTTTTTCTTATCTTTCATGGTTTGTATGCATGAGGTTAGGGAAACCTTGTGTGAATTCATATGCTGGGGATATTCTAGTTCATTTTTTTAGTGCATGGTTTGTCTGCACAAGTAGCACACAGTTTCATCTAATCCATGTGAAATCCTAAGGAAACCATGTGAGTTATTTTTTTCTTGGAATTTTGGAACACAACTTATTCATAGTTAGGAGAAACTATGAGATTGATCATATGAAATTGATTGAATTTCTTATTAGAATGGTTTTTCATGGTTGGTGTAAAAATTTTCAATTCATGTGGTGTTATCTAGGTAATTTTGTGGCTTTTTTTGTGTGGGGGGTCCCAAATGGTCAACAAATAGTTAAAGAAAACTATGCATCCCAAACCATGCAGGGTTTAGTGTGCTAGTCAGTGTCTCTTGCATGGTTGGCGCATAGTTTTGGAAAATTGTATGTCCAACAATGTGTTCTTACTAAATTCACTTAAAATATGAATTTACCATGGTTCCCTTATTTATTTTTAATGTTTTTATCCCCTTCCCTCTCCCATTTGGTTTTATATGATGCTTATAGATCTCTAGAGTAGATAATCCTCTTCCTATTTTGGCCATATTTCTTCAAATCTTGAGTGGTTTTCAAGGTAAATCCCCCTTCTTTACCTTATTTCTTTTCTCCTTCATTCCATTTTCAATTTCTCCTAGGTTTATATTTTACCCAAGAACCATAATTTACTTTTAAGGAGATACATAAGGTTTATGTTAGTACTAACTTATAATTTTTATTTTTTAGGTTCCATTGGGGATGGTTCCTTGCTCATTTTGGGTGTTCGTTGTGCAAGGAAAGACATTGGAACTCCATTCCACATGGATTAGGTAAGTGTTTCTATGTTATTTCTTTATTTAGAAATTTTTTAAGTGCTTGAGGTCTATAAATTTCTTTTTTATGAAATTATACCCATGTATGATGTTTATTATGGATTTAAAAAATGGTTTTCATGAATTTTGAGATTGGTATAAAAGGTTTTCCTTATGAAATTCAAGTATCACTTTGAAATTTAATGTTTTCATGTGCCAAGTTTTTATAAAAATTCCTTTGATGATATTTAAAATGGTTTGGATGGTAATTTTTGGGCTTAGGCCATGAATTTGTTTTTAAATAAATGAAACCTTATTTTAAAGGATGATTTTTAAAATGGGGGTGTGTTTCTAAATGGTTTCTAATAGAGTTTTTAAAACAAAATTTATAAGAAATGTAAACAAATTGGAATCCTGAGTTGGATTTCCTTAAAATCCTATTTGGAAATTTATAAAATGAATGGATTTATGATTATGAGACTATAATTTATTTCCCTTATTCTTTTTATCTACCTTAGGGGTTGTACATTTATTATATGATGATTATATAAAGTAATAGGGGTTGTTTCATGTGAAGTTTTGGAGGAAATATGGGATTTATTGTATAGTATTATGATTCATGTGATGTATTTCATTTAATTTTTTTCTTAAATCCATGTCTATTTGGTCATGGGGACCTGGGTGACTAAGTGGTAGACCTTTATTTATGTTACACTAGTTTAGATCACACATGGTCTGGTTTACCTCTACTTGTGTTATGCATTAGGTCTCTAGAGGGTGCCTTATATGAGGCTAGTGTGGGAGGGTTGGGTGGCTTGTGTAGTTTTTTAGGATTCCACATAGTCAAAAAGTTGATCTGATGATATATTATCATTAGGATCATCTCACTTTAGGACTAAGGGATATTTCCATGACATGTTTTACTTGATCAATGGTTGATGTAGATGATTACCTCTTCATATTCATCCCTTTTTACATGTTTTTCTTATGGTATTGTGTGATTTATCATTACTTATCTTGTTGATCTTTCTTTTATATAGTGGTTCCTTCTTATTTTATACACTTATTCTTTATGGTTGTCTTGGTCTCTAAAATGGGTTTAAAGGTGATTTTTGAGAATCATTTTTAAATGGAAAGTGAAATGGTTGGTTTCACATGGGGTATTATAAAATGATGGAAATGAGGGGAAACAGATTCATCTCATTTTGTTTTAAATCAAAGGCCATCATTTTTGTTTAAAATAATTTTACTATAAGTATATATTCCACTTGATTTTTCTTTTAAAAAAAATCATTCTTTAAAGTGAGAGAAGGCAGTTTAATTTCCCTACTTCTTTATTAAAATTAAAAAAACTATTTTTCTATTGTATTTCAAACTAACTTTTATGAATCATTTCATTGTAAACAAAATTCATAGATTTATGTTGAGATCTTATTGTACATGTTAGCTCACACACTATATGAAAAATTATGTGTGTTCCTATAGGAAAAATGTGTTCTATATAGGTTTTAGATCCAATTTATACTGGTTATCACATTCTCTAGCCAATGGGTGAGATGTTATGTGGAGAGAAACCATGGGTTACATAGAGGTGTTCATGTGGTTTGATTCAGGTGTTAATTTTATTTTGGGTAAAAAAATTCATTTAACAAGACCACCATTATTTTATTTGTATCTTGCATTTGGTTTTTAGTCCATGTTGTATGTTTATTGTTCATGATGTTTTATTTTGATGAGAATGGATTAAATAAATTTCATTGGTTATAAATAATTTGTTTCAACCATTTATTTCATTTATGATTACCTGGTTTTGCATAGATATCCAATATATAGACAATCCATAATCAATTTTCATCAAAAATGATTTTTTGAGTTTATAACACCTCAATATTTTATAATTTATTTTATTTGAATAATATTATATTCAATGGCATGTGGTAGATGCAACACCAAACATAAAAAAAACTATGTCATAGTATTAAAATGTTGTTATTAAAATATCAATTTCATAACCTATTAATTGGATTGGAGGGTATGAATAAGAGTAATTTAATTATTAAATATATTTATAAATGTTTTCCTTAATAAAAATTCATTTATTAATTCTTAAGAAAAAATAAATCTATTTTAAATAAAATCATATAAGATTAAATGAGATATTTTTCATAAAACTAATTTATGTGTGCAATGTATTTTTATCAAAATATATCAAGTTAATCACTATGTATAGATAATTTTAATGAAATTTATAGATCATATAATTAATAAAATGAATTAACATTCATCAAATAGTAGTTACCAGATAAGGAATGAGTTTAAATTCATTTTTTGATTCAAAAATACATTTTCTTCAAAATGTTTTTTATTGACTTTTTTGCATAGATATTATAATTAATTTTTTCCAATTTTAAAAATTTTATTTGATAAAATTTAATTAATTTTTCAAATCATCATGTCAAAATAATCTTAAGATAAAGATTTGGGATTTTTCTAAAAATGTTGATTTTTTGGATAAATAGTAAAAAATACTGATTTTGTAGAAACTGTCATTTATTTAATTTTAATAAAATTAAATTGAATGTTCTATTTGTTTTTTTATTTGTTTCAAAGTAAACTAACTTTCATTTTATTAAACATAACCTAATTAATTATAGAGGAATCAATATTATACATGATTTTGGTATTGTTTTTAGTTGTGTTTCCCAAACTTATATTAAAATTATTTTTTTCCAATTCTAAAAATTGAATATTGAAATTTTAATTTCATATTTTGAATAAATTGGTTCAAATTATTTAATAATTTTCCTTCCATTTTTATTCATAATGAATAATAACCATGGAAAAATTTTATCATCACAGTAAATGGTAAAATGGATTAAATGGGTTTAAAACAATGAGATAAGGTATCATGAATCCAACCCTTTACTTTATTTAATTTTATGTATTTATTTCTATCATAACCATACTGAATTAAAAAATATGACATTTTTGTGCCACTTTCTTTTTATTTCAACCTTTATATTATTTTATGTTAATAGTAATTACAAAGTTTCGCTCTCTCTCTCACTTATTATGTTTTCAAGATATAGATATAGATAAAAATTCTATATGAATGAATATAGATTATAATTTTGATTAATAATAAAATATATTAATTATATTAATTTATTTTGAATTTTTAGTGATGGTATAATTACCTTGAACGCTTATGTGGCGTCGATGTAGCGCTTGTGAAAGTAGTATAAAAAGTAAGTAAATAATTTTAAAAAAATAAAAGTAAACTTTTTTGGAATAATTATGGTGTTAAATGAATTTATTATCTAATTATAATGTATATGTGATGATTAAATGGTTTATATTCTAATTTCTTTATTGTATTTATATTTTTAAAGTCAAATTTTATGAGTACTTCTGAAAATGACCTCAAATGGTATTTAATGTTTAAAAAATAAAATCATTAAAAAATAATAAAATATATCAATTTTATGGTATATTTTAGATTCTATCATGAATATTACATTTATGTTCCACTTGTAATTTTTAAAATAACTTTCATGACCCTTACAGACTAAACAGTTCGTTACCACAACCAAGGTTAAAATGGTTAATGAGGGGGTTAAATTAAGAGATATGATTCCAAATTCCACTTGAACTTGTATAAATTTTATTTTTTGAATTTATTTCAGACTTATAATCACTATATTAGAACATATCTCACTTTTATTCCATTTTAAAAGAGTTAGAAACATATTATATATTAATATTTCATTTATGTACAAGATTGTCACTCATCTCACTTATAAAAGGGAACCTCCTGTCCTATATTACTCACACTTATTGAGCTATTTATCTCAACCAATACCTGAAGAAATACCTTAAAACCCTTTCAATTTTCATCATAGATATTTTTATCTCACCAAAATACAAACCTATAAATCTTAAGGAGTAATCCAGAGAAGTTTTTCCAACAAAAAGTTAAACTCTTAACTGAGTGTTTCTATGTTTATTTCTTCTTCCACGTCCTTAAAATATTATACAAACATAATGGTATAATAACATAAATATATTAAATATACTGAAATTTTATTATTTTTAAGGTACATCCCTTTTTATATCCCTCTCTATCTTATGGTAAATTAAAACATCACGTGTACGTATGTGTTAACTACCACCTCCATGAAGCGATGTGTTTTGTTTTTCATCACTACCTCATAAGGATGGTTATTATGATGTATTTAATTAATATGTAAGATATTTATTACATAATTATTATTCTGGAAATATAATATATTACTTACCATATTACCCTTCCATCCATTGCAAAATGATAACATCCCTCGTGCATACGTGAGGACTACCACCTCCATAAAGCGATGTGATATGTTTTTCATGTATTTATTTCATGGATGGTTATAAAATTTTATTTAATATATGAATATGAAAATAATTTCATGATTAATATTATGGAGATGATAGAACCATGACCCCTTTTACTATGGTTAGCCTACCAAAGTTGTTTTTGTGATATGAAATAAACATCTTCAAAACATCTGGTGTAAACATAAGTAATTTAGTGACTAAATAAGTCATGGTAATAAATGAAATAAAAGTAATAATGATAATGTAATTAAAATGAAAAAAAAAATATTAATAAATTATAAAACTGATATAATTTTATAATTCATAAGTTATAGAATGTATGAAATGATTCGGAACTCGAGGTAAGGTATTTCTTATCTCAATTTACATTATTTGAGAATTATGCTATTTTCCCCATATGTTTTCTTTTTTGTAGTGTATAAAAAAATTATGGATGTATTTTATCAAGAATTTATAGAAATTAAGGTGATTTATAGATCATTTTCAATTGTTCATCTTCATTTTCCTTTTGATTCAGAAGCTACCAAAGTGGTAAGGTATGTTTCCTTAAAACCTTGTTTTAAAGTATTCCTTTAAAATATTTTTCTTCTATGCTCATGTTCTTATAAAAAATTTTCAAGAATGTAATTATTTATTCTTCAAATATCGTTAAACATAAATTTAAACTACTTTTAAATTTCTTTATAAAGTTTTAATAAGTAATATCTTTAATATTTCCCATATGGGTTACTTTTCACTCTTTTTACAAAAGTGAAAAAAGAATATTTTTTAACATATACAGCATGAGTGGAATTTATTGTCATCATGTCCTTTATTCATTATAAATATTGCTCTTAATTTTTTCATGGTTTCCTAAACTAAATTAAATTTTATTTTTTTTATGGAATTTATTTGTAAATATTTTAATAAAGAAAAGGGATATTTATCATAATTTTTATGTGAAAATATAAATTGCTTTGTTATTGGGTTTAAATTATTTTTTCAAGGATTTTATGATGAAAAGAAAAAATGTTAAAAAAATCATGATACATTACTTGATAATTATATATGATAATGGGTGAGGCTGATATAGAACATAAAGATGGGTGAGCCAGATATAGCTCTCCAATTCATTGGATAATGATTAGTCTTTGAAGGTGAAAATGAGGGAGATAACCAGGTAGGTTACTCCTATGGAATTAACTAGGCCTCTGTTATTTTTTATATAGGTTAAAAATGAGTGAACATGGGTTATGAATATAATGATCCAAGAAAAATATTTTATACTTGAAAAGGGTTTTTATATAAATCTATTGATTTCATAAGGTAAGGAAAGTTTGTGAACTTTTAAAAGTGAAAGGTTTGTTTTTTAAAGATATTTTTTCACGATTATTTCATGGTTTTCTGTCACTTTATAATTTTTTTCAAATATTTTCTTTAATAAAATCTTTATTTTATCATTTGGATATGTTTTATTTATGTGTTTAAAGTTTTATTGTGAAAAAGGTAAACATTATTATGGGTTTTCATGTTTTTAATTGGAATAATAGAATTATTTTATTTTTATATCCCTTATTGAGATTTTTTTTCTATTCATTGTTTTAAAATGTTTTTCATAGGTTCTAAGTATGATTAGTAACTATTATGAATTATATGACCAAATAAAGGAAATTATCCTTGAAATAATCAAAAGTTTCAAAAATGAAATTAGACTGTGAACTTAAGATATCTTTTTTTGGAAAAAATAAACTATGTGTTAGTGTTCCCTTTTAGATTTAATGTTTTTCCTAATTATCTAAAACTCTAAACCTAAAAGTTCCTAGAAATGTAATAAATCGCATCCCTTATTAAAAATCATGTAATCAAAGTTTTTTTATATTACAAGATGTTATAATTAGTATTTAAGCAATGGCTTAGATAGCTTCAAAGGTTATGATGATTTGGATGAGGATATTTTAAGAATTCTAGATACCATTATGGGTTAATAAGTCTAAGATTGATCATAAGTTTAAAGTAATAGATACCCATTTTAAATTTTTATATTATAGGAGTTTAATATGATTAAGAATATTTTGGGTGACATTTATTGGAATAAAACCGTTTGGTTTTGTATGTGTTTTAGTGAAAAGGTTATTTAAGGAAGAATTATTTTATATTTTGTGGACATAAGTTGAAATTTATTGATCATATTTAGGTTTAATATGATTTTTAAAGTTGAGGTAATTATGGTTAATTAGGAAAAAATTGTTTTACATTTTTGGAATATAGGTTTTATCCTAAATATAACCAAGGGATTGAAAAGTGAATCAATGAATAAGTGATTAAATTTATTTTTGAAGAATTTCAATATTTTACGAACATTATATGATTATGATAAATTAAAATATTAATTTTATTTGATTAATAATTTTTGAATTATATTTTGAAAATATATATTATTTTATTGTGGATTTTTAGTGATTCAGGTTATTTATGGGAAAGATTATCATATTTTAGAGAATATTTTATTTGGGAATATACATTTTGTGTAAGTGGATTTTTAAGTAATTAATGTTATTTAGAGACAATTGTTAAGTTTATCTTGAAATAATATGTGATAAAATCATTTTAATCATTAGGTTTCAATTTTCTTCTAGAATATTTTGAAGATTTTTAAAGATATTTATTTATACAATGATTTAAGTTAAACTTTGGGTGTTATTTCTTGAGGCTTCGGAGATTAATAGAGTATTTATTCATATTGGATATTATATTACCTTATGCTAAAAAAATTTATTTTGGTTCATGTCTAGAGATGGTAGGAATAACTTGTTATCTATTTATAGATCTTATGATCTGTTATAATTTTATTTTAGTGCTTGAGGTATGAAAAAATCATCTTTAATATTCATTGCTTGAGAAATGAGATAAAAGTGTAAACTAATCAAAGCACAAAAAAAGTATGGAATTGTTATTACATAATAAAAATAAATAAAGTTTTTATATTTTATCACATTCTTTATTTTGATGTTAAAATAATACTTCAACTCAAGCAAGAGGAAGATAAATCTATCGAGCTTTATCACTCAACTATAAAGGTAATCTTATGGAAACTCTTTCACAAGTACGAGTCTCGTAATTGTAAATACATGGTTTATGAAATATTTAACAATGATAAGTGTCTTATTCTTAATATAATTATTAAAGTTATTTTAAAAAATAAATTTATCAATGTGTATTAAAAGAATATTTTTTCCACTTATTTTTATTTTATTTCACTCCTTGGAATTGATTTTGAAGATTTTTTAAACCCGTTTTATTTGAAATAAAATAAAATTGTGAAGTTACAATTTTTTAAGGGGGTAGAATATAACGCCCCAATATTTTAGAATGTATTTTATTTAAATAATATTATGTTCAATGGGCTTTGTTATACAAAACACAAAACTTAAAATGAACTGTGATATATTATTAAAATATAATTATTAAAAGATAACCATTATAACCTATCCATTAGATTGGAGAGTATCAAAAAGAGTAACCTTGTTATGATATATATGTAGAAAAGTTTTTCTTAGTAAAAATTTATTGATTGATGACTAGAAAATAAGAAATAAATTCCAAATAAAATCATTTAAGGTTAAAAGAGATATTTTTCATAAAAATGATTTATGTGCGCAATTTATTTTTTCAAAATAAATTAATTTAATCCTTATAAATGAATGATTATGATGAAATATTGATAGGATATGATTGGATAATTGATAGGGGTGTGAATCAGTGATCCCTTTTTCTTTTATGAGTTACGCCCTTTTAAACTCAACCTCTTGAACTGGTGAAGGTTTTTGATCCACTCAAAATAATCTCTCAAACTTACCTTGTATAAAAATATAAAATAAAGAGCACCAAACATAATATTTACAAGGATCAACTACCCATTCCTACTCATTTCCATGATGTTTAGTCCCCCATCATGGATTGTCTATTATTCTAAAAATGCCTTAGAACATAGATTCCACTGTGTTCTCAACACTTCCAGAGTCCAATAGAGGATTCAACTATTTTAAAAATATGATCCAATAAATAAATGCCTCTTACAATCACCTGGTGATATCTATACCTGTTGATGATGGTCCTCCTCCATGAACAGATGGATCAAGGGATCTACATGTGTCCTTCTCCTTTAAGATCTTCAATATTCTATGATATGTGCCTACTAGTATTGAAACTTAAACAATAATTTTGATAATTTTTGTATTCTCACCTAGATATAGATTATAAATCCTCACTTATTCCTCATATATATTATTTTCCTCACATACATAGTAATATTCCCCTCTCTTCTCTTTTCTCAATTATTTGAGAGTTCCCTGCCTAAATTATACTATATTTCAATCCCCCTAAATAGATTAGGAGATCCTTAGAAATTAAAAAACCAATTTTTAATATCCTTATAGCCCATGAAAACCTCCCACAACTCCTCACAAACTTTCTCTGTGATTTTCTCCAAAACCACATTCAACATAACTGTTTTGTGGTCAAACCATCTTTATTTGGTAGTGTGCATTAATTCACTAATTAATTAACCATTTGGATCATTGAAATCACCTTATAATAATGTGAAAATAACAAAATAAAACTAAATACTTTGATTATGGAAGCATACAAGATCTATTGAATCGTCATTATAATGATTTCACTGGATTTTTACATGTCTCCTACTAAAACACCCTTCACCAAAACATGGTGAAAAACCCTTAGTCATGTTGTCCTAAGCACACTAAACATTATGGAGTGGTACTATAATGTTGTATATTTTTCATTGTCACTCCTCCATCATGTCATGATCATCCCCATATCCTTCTTGGCCCACTGATACACCCTTCACCATGGAATGGTGAAAAACCTTTGTTCATAATGGGCTCAACACACCGAACACTATGGCGCGGTCCCCTCATGTTTCCTATTATGGAAAATCACTCCTCCATAATACCATTGTTTCCGACACTTTCTCCGGGGCGCGCGCGTCCTTCCGCTTGGGCGCGACAGGTGCGGCTTTCTTGTTGCCCTGCATTTTCGCTTTCTAAAGGCGGGCGACATACGCTCCATATTCAGGGACGTCTTCTCCTTGATTAAAACCGGTATGATGGGATTTCGGTTCTTCCTTCCGTGGATTCCTCCTTGGAGCTCGTCACCTAGTCTGGGTCTCCCTCATAGATTTAATACTTTGTTCATGAAACTCTTCCCAGTTCCATCTTTTCATGGACGCCGGTTAATTACACTGCTTCTGTCAGGACATTCCAAAGGGTCTGGTCCGGGAAAAAAACTTCAGTTGGGGGAGTAGTCACGTCGAGGCATCATTGACGTGTCTGATCACTGGGGAATTGGCATTTCTATCTTTTTTCCCTTATTATAGGGCTTCTCGAGGGCGTGGAGGCCCGAGGCATCCCACATCGAGCGCAGGGAATCATATGTCATAGGCATGTATCTGAGGTGTTCCTCAGCTTCCCATGTTTAACACGGGGTATGCCGCAAGTTTAACGTCCAACGGGGATGGATCAAACTGATCAGAACACTAGCTGGAGTGGATCATATTGAAGAATCCCCCCCCCCTTGAGGGGATGCCGATGTTGGGGTCAGCCCATGGGCGGCTTCACGGATACTGTGGAGGGGAGTGGAATGGCATGATCTCACCGGGATGTGTCATCCCGGGTGAAAATCCAGATGGATTATGGATGGATGAATGAAGTGGAGGGGGGATGAAATGGGACCATCATAAGGACGACAGTGAAATTGTGATTAAGCCTCAAAGAGACCTCCTATGTATCCCCGTGGCAAGGAATCAAAGTCCGCATAGTTCGGGGTGGTGCTGGTAAATCGACATGAAGGTGGACCTTAGTCCGATGGGTGTCATCAGTGAACTGACATGAAGGTGGACCTTAGTCCGATGGATGGTGTGCTTGAGCCTCAGGAAACCTTCCTACGTACCATGTCTTGACAAGGATCAAAGATCACATAGTTCAGGTGAAAATCGGGGGGGAATTGGCACACTGACAAAGAGTCAGCCTGGTCTAATGATTTTTGGGCTTGAACCTCAGGGAGGCTTCCTACGTACCAGGCCTTGACATGGATCAAAGTCCTCATAGTTCAAATGAGATGTGGAATACAGTTTAACATCAGGCGGGACGGAGGTGAACTGACGTGAATGAGGTCGAAATGACCGGGTGATGGGTTTGAACCTCATGGAGGCTTCCGACGTACCACGCCTTAGCATGGATCAAATACCGTGTAGTTCAGGTGAAAATGGTGGGTGTTGGCGAACCGACATGAAACAAAGGAGGCCTTGGTCTAGATGGTGTGGGGCTTACACACTAGGCTGCCTAGGTGTTGGTGAACCGATGTGAATGAGGTCGGAACGACCGGGTGATGGACTTGATCCTCATGGAGGATTCCTACGTACCACACCTTAACATGGATCAAAGAACACATAGTTTAGGATGGGTTTTTTCAGAAAATCAACGTGAAAGTGAACCCAGGGGGGGTCTACTGGTGGTGGTTTTGAACCTCATGGAGGCTTCCTACGTACCACGCCTTAGCATGGATCAAAGTCCTCATAGTTCGGGATGGTCACAATGGCTTACCGCTGGGCCGAAATGTAGTTTAACGTCGTGCGGGATGAGAGTGAACCCTGATGTGAATAAACGATGGGCGGTGGGCTTGAACCTCATGGAGGCTTCCTACGTACCATGCCTTAGCACGGATCAAAGACCACGTAGTTCCGGTGTGCAGTTTAACGTCATGCTGGACAGGGGTGGAACTCAACGTGAAGAAACGACCGAGTGGTGGGCTTGAACCTCGTGGAGGCTTCCTACGTACCATGCCTCAACATGGATCAAAGTCCTCATAGTTCACTTAAGGTGGGGCTCAGGGTCGGCGCTCACTCTAAGCTCACATGAGTCATGCTCGGTGTGAGAAACAAGAGGTTACAGGGACCTGACGATCACGTCATGAAGGATGCGTCCGTGGGAAACAAAGAGGGGATTACGCGTTAGGCGGCCCACGACGCTGGGACTTACTCCAAGATGGAGGCCCTGGGTGCGGCGAAGCGTAGGAGGAGAGGGATTTGGGACCAAATATGTAAGGTTCCTCATTCCCTATCATGACCTCCACTGGCCTTGTTAGTGTGGAAGTACGGAGGTGCATGGGTGCAACCTTCCACAAGAGAGGCTTGGGGGCTTATACCAAGGTGTTTGACCTACCCCTGTGGACAAACGCCACTCCAAAAGGGAGAATCTCATTCCATGTGGGGAAGATTCAATTCCCGTGGAAAAGAGTGGCATAAATAATGTCCGAGACAGGGGGGCCTATATTCGAAGTACGGGGTCGGATCACATTTTAACGTCATGTGTTAAGGACGAGGTGCTTGGAAATTTAACGTCCTGCATCTCGGATGAAGTGGGTCTACTCCGTACCCCTAGGACTTACATAACTGGTACCCTCTGCCCCTTGGGGAAGGGAAGGTACCAGCAAATCCATGGTAAAGAGGGGTCGCAGAGCGAACCATCGAGGGGTCCACGTTAGTGTGGCTATGCGAAGAAGAAATAGTCGTTAGTGTGCCTATGTGAAGAAGCATTAGGCGAAGCAACGCTACGGGTGGTGTTGTCCATGGGACTTTGAAATCACATCGTGCAAACCTGGATGGTCACACGGGAAGAGGAATTGCCAAGGAGAGGGGTGTGCTTTGCGACGTGGAATGTCTTGGCCTTAGCATGGGGCAGGGGTGTGAATGGGAGGTGCTTCGCAAAGTGGAATAGTGTTCGCGGAGCACTGCCTCACGAAGCAGGGGTGCCTCGCGAAACAAGGTGTTGTAAAGCAGTGTGCTTCGCGGAGTACAGAGAACCTACCTTGGCATGTGGATCACTTGTACAGGATGGGTGGTTCGTGAAGCATAAAAGTTCCACAGCTGCCCGGGTTCCCTTGGGAATCCCCTTCCTTCGCGAACGCCCTTAGTCTTCATGAAGGGAATCTCTCTCAGAAGAGGGGCTCAAAATGAGACATGGCGAAGGCCGCTCGCGAAGCAAAAATACCTCGCGGAGCTCATGATTCCCAGGGCGAAGGATGCTTCATGATTCGGGAGTTGAGAAGTCAAAAGGTCAGATTGTCCGTCCGTTGGGCTCAAGGGGAGCCCGGTATTTATAGGCAAGTGGCGCCGCGAAGCAGAGCTCACGTGGTGCGAAGGGGCAGTGGTTGCTTCGCGGTGGGTCGCGAACGTCAACCAAGTTCACAGATGGTTACTGCCTCCTCTGCTACGCAGCGGGCTCGCGAACGTCAGGGCGTTCGCAGAGAGGTACCGCCTCTGGGGCTTCGCGGTGGGCTCGCGAACTTCAGGGCATTCGTGGAGGGTTACCGCCTCTGGGGCTTCGTGGCGGGCTTGTGAACATCAGGGCATTCGCGGAGGGTTACCACCTCTGGGGCTTCGCGGTAGACTTGCGAACGTCAGGGCATTCGCGGAGGGTTACCACCTCTGGGGCTTCGCGGTAGGCTCGCGAACGTCAGGGTGTTCACGGAGGGTTACCGCCTCTGGGGATTTGTGGTGGGCTCATGAACGTCAGGGTGTTTGCGGAGCGGTACCGCCTCTAGAGCTTTGCACCGGCCACGTTGCTCATGGGGGCTCCGCATCGGGGCTTCGCAAGGAAGCTCATGGGATTCTTCTCCTTCTTCCCTTTGCGTCCAATATTTTTGGCACCATCAAATTCCCCTCCTCAGTCTTGGAGCCACGGAGGGGCCAAGGGTCGAAACCGGAGGGAAAATCGCCAAAATTATCAGCACTTCGCGATGCGGCCTCGTGAAGAGGGCGCGCGGGGCGGATAGTGGCCACGCGGTCCGGACGCGTCGCGATGCTTCATGCAGGCGGGACGTACCGTGATGCTCTGGGGTCACCGCCTATAAGTAGGGGGGCTGACCTCTCTTTTTTCCTCTCGCGACTTTTGTCCTTTTTCTCTCTCGACTTCGCGAAGCTCCGTGTACTCCACATCTGCTCTCTGAGAATCGAGTTTTGCGGCGAACCACGAGTCTCCGACTCCACGACTGCGCCAAGCGAACTTCTGTTTTCCAGCCAAGGCTAGGCTCTGCATCTTTTTCTTTTCTCTCGAGCTTCACGAGCGATCTTCACGAGCAACCTTCGCAACCCTACCCGAAAAGTTTTCAAGTTCCGAAACCGAAATGGCCCATCAAGAAGCTGTGTTGGGGATGCTTGCAGACGCCACCTGAAGGGATGAGATGGCCAACTGTTTGGGCCTTGGAGAGATGGTCTGAATTCACTCAGACCATACTTCTTTGATAGAACTAATATCAGAGTTTCAGAAGAACTGTCTATAGGGAAAGAAGCTTCCCTTGTTTGGTTTCGGGCTGAGGGATGATGTCTTCATTCCTGAGGCTAGTAGGGACGAACCAGCTTGCTAGTTTAGGAGCACGCCATGCCAGCGCCAGTGGTTTAGGGCGGCTTATGGTCATGCGCAGGAGGACTTCACACCTTTCACCGCCAAATTCTTGTACAACCATGTGAATAATATTGACGAGAATCCACTGCAATCGGAGACATCCCCTCCTCTGTACCGCATCATACTGAAGGAGGCTTTGCAGGATTCGAAGAAGGGGTGGTCTAATGAGTGGGACATGTGCTAGGGTGGCAACTTCACCAATGACTGGGCATGGGCCTACTGGTTAGGAGCCTCATGTGAGGAGTTTGGGGCCGAACTGAGGAGGGTGGGCTTATACGAGGCGGCATGGGCCTCCCAGTTCCACATTCACCAACTGAAACAATTGATTCCAGAGCTGCTGAGAAGATGGTCGTCCAGGACCAATACTTTTCACCTGCACTATGGGGAGGTGGGCATCAGCATGTGGGATGTCCATCAGATTTCAGGGGTCTCGATCTTGGGGGCCATGTATGATGAGTTCCTCCCCATCATGAGCACGTGGGAGGATCCGGAGCAGATGTCGTGACTGGCATCGGCACTGATGGCACTAGTCCCTAGAGAGGACAAGGAGGCGGTGAGAGATGTCCACTTTAAGAAGTGGTTCGAGCGGTTCCTGAACTTCCCGGAGAATCGAGAGTTCCCTCCGAGGCCTCAAACTTTTCCGAAGGCAGATCAACAGGGCAAAGAGAACTCTTATTGGCGGCTCTTGGAGGACAGCCAATGGAAGACTTGGGGTTTTAGTGTCAGCACTGAACAGCAGCCGATAGTCAGGCTGGTTGCATTCATCGCGGCCCTTATCTGCGGTTGGATCCTACCGATGAGGGATACCAACATGGGGGTGTGGCCCAGCTTGTTCATCATGGCATCTATGCTGGCCATGGGAAGGCGGATCAATCTGAGGATTCTGATTCTCGCCTAGCTGTACAGGATGTTGTGGCACGTTAGCGAGGGCAAGGAGCCACCGAGGATATTTGGGCCCTTCCACCTTTTGTATGGGTGGATCGTAGTGCACATCAGGGGGGTTTACGAATATCCAAACCCTATCTCACCACCAGGATCAAACTTCCGCCCCTCCATTCTAAACGCAGTCGGCAGCTTCCCGGTCAAATTGACCATACCGATGGTGCTAAAATGGGTGTGGAAGGCGGATTAGTTTAACTTCCTCTTGTTTTCGTTGCCGATGGGGGTACTCATTGACGACGGGCAGGGAACGGAAGAGCACCAGGCTTATCTTCTAGCCTTTCGAGGTGGAGTCTTGGTGTCACAGGTGGAACGTGAGCCGCTCTGCGAACCGTACACCCCGCATCGATTTGCGAGGCAGTTCTGGTGCCTGCAACGGCTGACCCCGCAGTTCTACTGGGAGGTGCGTCACAAGGAACACTCATGTGTGATGAGGCAGCTGTGGCTCATGTTCACACGGGAAGATGGGAAGATGCGAATTCCATTTCCTCCATCCACTTCCGCTTTCGGATTGGTGAAGGAGTACGCCATCAGCTGGGATGTCGCTTATACGGGGGAGATGCTGAGGCAGCCACTCGTTCGGGCTAGTGATGGCGGGCCTCCCCTATCCCGAGGTCGGGGTCGGAGGGCATCGAGGGCCTCTCGCAGTGGCGGGCCTGTCATGGCAGCGAGACCTGCACTGGCTGAGGGTGTGGCAGTAGCGGTGGTAGTGGACCCGGTGGTCCCAAAAGAGCAGAGCCATCCGGAGGGGCGGCCGCTGAGGGGATTTCATAGGATATCCACTCAAGATCCGGGGAAGCGATTGCGCCACATTGACATACCAAAGGATGCCATTTTTTCTAAGGCCTGGGACATTTGGGATGTTAACCGGTAATTCCTCAGTCCACCTGAGATGTGGGCACACTTGAATCATCTCGGGATTGAGTTACCGGGAATAGGACAAGTCCGGGTAGGTTTCACGGTGTCTCCGGTGGAGGCGGAGCAATACTTGGATGAGTTGGAGGACTACGTTCACTCCAGTGGTGTCCCACACCCAATGACAGACCGGGTGAGGGTACTGTTGGATCGGACGGTTCCCCCACAGCTGTCAGCCGCCGATCTGAGGGAGTGCTTCCCCCTGCCGGAAGAATTGTAGGAATCCTCCCAGAGGGATGAGGCTAGCGGAGGGAGCCTGTTGGAGGAGGGCGAAGTTGGAGACTAAGACTGGGATTTCGATGATTTCACGGAGGTTCTCGAGGTATCATTCCAAATATCTTTCCTCCGAGTCTGCTCTTTGGTCGTTGTAGACCTGTCACGAACATCTGAACCGTGCAGGAGGAACTTGTACGTAGACCTCGCTCTCGCCCTTTGGTGGGTGATGACGCAGGACCTTCAGAACCCGCGCCTACGGCTGCGTCCAGTTCTATGTCTGGCGGGGCCAGAGAACCCGAGGTGGCTCCTCCAGAATCTATGGACCTTCCAACAGTATACGGAGGGTCATGCCTTGGGGTCGCATCAGCATCGACTCCAGAGCAACACCAGGAGTTCGATCTCCATAAGTTCTCCCCACTTGATTCATTGATGTCATATGTACATCGCGCTAACTAAGTTCTACGCCCTTCTCTGTCATACAGTTATTCAACTGGCATGGGCCGCTGCGGCAAGGTTGGTCGGGATGTCTGGTGGCATCCCTCCTATGGGCATTCCGGTGATGGAGGAGATAGTCCCCCCACCTACCCGAGCTACAGCACTCCCTACCATCAGCGGGACCACCAGCAGTGTCATGCCCGAGGTTATCGAGGTGGAGTTCAGTGAAGAGGATCAACCGGTCGACCCAAGTCCCGTCACGCCTGATATGGTGCCAGATGTCGCACTGGATTCAATGCCAGATGCAGATCCTACTGAGGATTTCCTATAAGCGTATCCTGCATACGAGTCTTCCAATCGCGCGGAATGGGATGAAACGGCCTCCGATGAACAAGACAGCAGCATTGTCCACCACCGATCATGGTAGTTAATCACGCGCTTCATCAATGACAACCCCCAAGCGTAATGGATGGATGATATGGACAGACTTCGCTCATGGTTGTGCGAACTGTGTGTTGGGGGATTTGATTCCCAATGTCCTCATGCGATCATCCGAGATCTCATGGCCGAGAAGATCTGGTAGTATGATCGCGGGCTCAGTGTGGGATGGCGGTGGAGGAAAGTGACAAACATCAAGAAGCTCCAGGAGGCTGAAAGCGAGGTCCAGCAGCTGCAGATCTAGGAGGATGAGCATTCAGCCTCTCTTAATACACAATCTGAGCTGATCTCGCAGTTGAAGGCCCAGATGGCAGTGGCAGAAGAGCATATGAGGTAGGCTTCTGAAGAGATGGCTGCTATTCAGGCCGGCATAGAGAGGGCCAGGGCCAAGGCTGATGACTTGTGCCCCACCACTGTTGAAGAGGAGCAGGAGCTGAGTCAGTGGCAGCAATTCCTGGATTCCACTAGTTGAAGGGTGGCAGAGCTTCAATGCTCCTTTTAATTGTCAATCCGTCCATGGGGGGAGTCAACCCCTGGGTACTATAAAAATTACAAACCTTTTAATGGTACTATTGTGCCTTGACTTTCTTCTTTCTTTGAATGCTGTAGCATGCACGATTTCCACCATTTTCATCAGTTCATTACATCCTTACAATGTATGCGGGACGTCCGATGACCATTCCCTTAGCTCACGTGGGTCAGGCCCGATGTGAGAAACAAGAGATAGTTGCCTCACGGTCCCACCCAACATAGCAGTGAAAACCAAGATTCGGGCATCCGAGGTTTGGATAACCAGTCCGGATTTCTGGAACACAGGAGAGACCTGGCAGGAGAAGGAAGTTCTCAAAACAACCGAATTACCATTTCTTCAACGTGCTCTTATGCACGAACGGTGCGACGCCATGGGCGCTGAAATCGGTCCGAACAGATGGAAATGGGAAGTGTGAATCACGATACCCAAGATTCGGAACACTGTGGTGATGGCGTGACAATAAAGGATAATCGTTAACCATGGTGGAAACAGAGCATCTATATCGCATTAGCCTAAAATGGGGATAGACAAATGAGGGTCAACCGTTGACCATGTTCGAAACACAGGATCATGTCACAAATGTTGTCAAGAGCCTTCTGGGGCATTGGCCCAGGACGGTAGGTGAGCCGATGCGGCATGAGAACAGGTCGTTAGGCAGTCCCTTCAGACATGAAAGGGGACAAGGGTTCGAATAAGGGGCACGCAAATCATGGAATATGGAGTGATGGTTTGTCCGAACAGAATCCAACACTCATGTAATTACACCACCGTGGTGGGAGTACGCCATATGGGTGCATCGGTTTGATCATGGATCATTCCTTCTTCGGGACAGGGCCTCTCTGGCGAGGGGATCTTTCGCTTCCCAATGGTATCCTGGGGAATCCTGAACTTGTTCAGGGCAGAGTCATAGTTACATGGTCCTCTATGAGGGGTCCGACCAAGGGGCCGGAAAGGGGAAGAACATGATTAATGATTCCTATGGGCTGGACCCTAGGCAAAATATCAGGGTGTCCCAACGTATCCCATGAGGATGGGAATCAAGCCACACGTAGTTCTGAGAGGTCGACGAGAATCCTGGCCATATTGGTACACATCCTGCCAAAACTACTAAGCCCACGTGAGTCATGCTTGGTGTGGGAAACAAGAAGTAGTGGTGGGGCTTTCCCGACACAGGAAGGTGAAGGTTAGGGTGAAGGGACTCTTGGTGAATACTGGCCCCATGATACTAACACGACCATGTGGTGCACCAAGATGCGTGAAGAGACAGAGTCGAGTGTGTTGGAATTCCACTTGAACATGAGGAAGTGGAAATGCGTGAATCATGACGGTCGAGGTTTGGATCATAATGACGGTAGTGTGACGATAGAGGATAACTGTTAATCATGGTGGAAACGCATCATCCATATCGCATTAGCATAGAATGGGGACAAACAAATGAGGGTTGATCGTTGACCATGTTCGAAACACGGGACCATGTCACAAATGTTGTCAGAGATCCGTAGGGACGTTTTCCCGAAATGATTGGAGGGCCCATAGGTCCAGAATTCATGGAGAGCCCTTAAGCCTAGCATCCATGTCGCCTGAGGGTCCTTTTGGATGTGGAAGAGGGTGGGGATCCAAACAGCGAGCGCACGAAGCTTGGTCATGGGATGAGGGGAATGTCCCCATTAAAATCCCACACTTTGGGCTCTTTTTTAAAACACATCTGAATACGACAATGAGGCGTATTATATAGAGGGAGCAGAGTCCTTTCCCATAGGGAGATCTTAGTTTAGGGTCGTAGAATTCGGACCATGAGTGGGAGAAAGCACAGGAGGCACATGATGGGTATTTAAGAAAACCTGATGTAGATGGGAACCGGGGGTGTGTACGGTGCGGTGAGAAACTCGGCATGAATGAGGACATAATCCCATACCACAGCACACAAGCTCCCTTGAGAGAGGTTTTAGGTCAAGGGACCAAAATCTGAAGTTGATCTGGGCCTGAAGCAAAGTGCAAAGGCATTCCTACGTACCCCATGGGGATGGGGATCAAGCTGCACATAGTTCTTGAAAGGGTATTAGTTTAAGGTCTTAGAGCTCGGACCATGTAGGAGTAAGGAGAGCAGGGGACACATGGTAAGGAGGTTACAAAACCCAATGTGAATGAGTAAATAATCCCTACTTACCATGCGCTCTCTGGGGAGTGCTCGAGTCAAGGGACCTAACGTGAAAGTTAGGTTGGGCCTGCGGGGAAGTGCCCAGGTGCTCCTATGTATCCCATGGGGATGGGAATCAATCCATACGTAGTTCTGAAGGGTGACATGGTAAGATACCAGTGCCAGGGAAAAATGGAAGTGCGGGCATGGACCTTGCACTAAAAGAAGCGGAATTTAATAAATCTTGTTTGTCCTTTAAGGTGAGTGTTTTTTTTTTGTGAAGCAACAGGCCTAGGGTCTCAAGCCCTGGTGTTGCCACAAGAATCAAGCTATGGTAGGCATTGAAAAATGGCATGGAATGTGACCAATACCCAACGTGATTTTATCTACAACAAGTTCATCACAATGCAGTGTCGTTTTCTATCATGCGGCCAGGACAATAATGTCACAGTTTAGGGTCGTGTGATAGGACCAAGCATACATTTTAACATCATGCGATGCAGATGTAGCAGAGATGATACTAGAGGGGTAATGTGTACAGTTTCGTGTGGCATAACCGATGTGAATGAGGATGTAATCCTACATTATACCATACGCAGTCCCGAGAGAGGTACCTCAGGCCAAGGGGGAGAGGTTATGGGGAAGAGTTTATCCCCCAAATAAGCCGGACCCGAAGATGTTCATGTGGTCCGATGTATCCCATGAGGATGGGACTCAAGCGAAACGTTGTTCTGAAGAGATCTTAGTTTATGGTCTTAGAGCTCAGACCATGGGTGGACGACAACTTTCCAGGTGAGCGTAGACCTCAACCCGATCCCTAAGCCCACGTGAGTTAAACTCGGTGTGGGAAACAAGGGGGGAAGATACCTATCTCAATACTCAAAACATCCATCGAGGGGAAGTCGGTGAAGGGCCCCGAAAGACGCCTATGATGTGGTTTTGTTCCCCTAATGCGCAGATATGCACTGAGGAATATTGTCAAGAGTTTCAAAACTCCACTTGGACATGATGAGAATGGAGAAGAATTTTAATCGTGTAATCGAAATTTTGGGCTTAATGGGGTTGGTGTGGTGATGGAGGATATCTATTAACTGTGGCAGAAAAACAGTCTCCATATCACGTTAGCCTGAGGTGGGAACAAAAAACGAGCATCGACCGCTGACCATATTCACAACATGGGATTTTTATTGATTTGTTGTCCGAAACCCTCAGGGGCGTTGGCCCGTAATGGTAGGAGAGCCCTTGGGAGTGGTATCTAGGCCATTCTTGGGGGGTGCCTCCAGGTGTGAAAGGTGATGGAAGCCCTGATGGAGGGATACACAAAGCCTGAAAAGTGGGTGCGGACGTGTCTGAGTAAAGTCCGACATTCCAGGTAATAAACTAGAGTACCTTTAGGCGCATTGGTGAACCACTGAAAAGGGTCGACGAAACAGCTCGGGAGGGAGAGGCACAAGGCGTGGTCATTAAAATACTAACGTGAATGAGAATGTAATCCCATACCACACCACATACTCCCCTCATGGAGGAAGGGTAGGCCAAGGGGCCAAGGTGGGATGAAGATTTTCTAGAGGTGGGTGTTGGACCCGAAGCTTAGACATTCAGGTGATCCTATGTATCCCATAAGAATGGGAATCAAGCCACACATAGTTCTAGAAGATTCCTAGGGGAATGATACCCTATCGAGGGAGTGTGCGGCATAGAAAGTAATGAGGACATAATCCTGCACCACTCCACACAGTCCCGTAGGAAAGAACCTGGGCCAGGGGGACCGAAGAGGCCAATGGGCCTGATAGTTAGGTTTTGGTCAGGAAGGCCTGGCCTACTCGCGGTTTAACGTCCTGAAGTGAGGAAGAGGGTCAGGGAATAGGATCCCCCATAGGTGTATGGTATGGTGAACAACCCGACGTGAATGTGGACATAATCCCTCATCACACCATACACTCCGAGTAAGAATTTGGGCTAGGGCCTGAAAAGGCCAAGGGGCCTGAGGCTAGGCCTCGGTAAGGGAGTCCTGAGGCTGGTATTGGTCAGGACGGCCTGAATAACTTGCATTTTAACATCTTTCAGTGAGGACGGGGGTCGTAGGTCCGGAAAGGCCAAGGGGCCTCAGGTTAAGCATCGGTCAGGAAGGTCTGACCAGTTTGCAGTTTAACATCTTGCAATGAGGATAGAAAAAGAGATAATTGTATCTCATCCGGGGATGTGTACGGCATGTCAAGTAACCCGGCGTGAATGAGGACATAATCCTACACCACACCTTATATCCCTTATAAGAGAATCGGGGCCATGGTCCCGACCGCTGGCACCACCCAGAGGGAAGTTTGTCGCTTCGGGATGGGGTAGAACGAATCACTGCACTCGATGTTTGGGACATCTCAGGGTGGACCTGAAGATCCAGGACACTTTTAACCATGTTCGAAACACATCGTCCCTATGGTGACCAGATATGGGAGCAAAAAATGAGCCTCAACCATTGACCAAATTCGCAACACAGGACTTGTATCATCTTGTTGCTCGGAAACCCTCGAGGGCGTTGGCCTATATCGGTAGGAGAGCCCTTGGGTGTGGTATTCAGGCCATTCTTGGGGGGTTCCTCCAGGTGAGGAAAGTGATGCAATCCCAGTCAAGGAGTGGGTGAAGAATAGTTGTACCCATCCACGAAACTGGAAAACATCTCCAGGGGGGATGTGCAGTCGGGTCGAGGCTTGCTCGACGTGAGTCAGACCAAAAGTGTGCACCCTGCCATATTTCTTGACCCGAGTGGAAGATTTTGGCTTTTGGGCTAGGCCAACAGACAAAATTTCTGGGTGTTTCTACGTATCCCATTAGGATGGGAATCAAGTCATACGTAGTTCCTGAAGGCCATGCAGTTTAATGTCATGCACTGAGGATGTGGGAGGATAGAAGAACGGGAGTGGGAACATGGTGTGACCCTTATAATCCTTGTATGAGCGGGGCTAAGGAAGCCTACTCCTCGTCAAGCAAGGATCCTCTAAGGAAACTATACCCAGGGGGGATAGTGAAAGATAATAGCTTGGGGCTAGGCTCAAGATGAAGCATCTGATCATTCCTACGTATCCCATTAGAATGGGAATAAAGACATATGTAGTTCTTGATGCGCAGTTTAATGTCATGCTGGACGAGATGTAGTTTAACGTCATGCGGGACAAGGGACACATCTCATCTAGGGATATGTACAATACAGTGAGTAACCCGACGTGAATGAGGACATAATCCTATACCATGTCGTACAATCCCACAAGAGATTCCGAGTTGAGGAAGGCCAAGGGGCCTGAGGTTAGGCCTCGGTCAGGGAGGCCTGACCGACTTGCAGTTTAACGACTTGCAGTAAGGACGAGGGTCGTGGGCCCAGAAAGGCCAAGGGGCCTAAGGTTAAGCATCGGTCAGGAAGGCCTGACCAGTTTACAGTTTAACATCTTGCAGTAAGGACGGGGGGAGATCTTAGTTTAAGGTCATAGAGCTTGAACTATTTTGCATTTTACCGTCTTGCGGGACGATATCGCAGTTTCAATGTCATGCAGGACGGTGGTGCAGTTTAGGGTCATGTAGGACCGTAACGTGCAGTTTAGGGTCATGCGGGACCATACAGTTTAAGGTCACGTAGGACCATGGGGCTCAAGCAAAGTACTTCTTGAGGAATTTGGCATTGGTGGGAGGAGTTATGCACTCACCATCTATGGTCACCAAGGAGTATACTCCATTGGGGTAAACTTTATCGATGATGTATGGTCTTTTCCATTTGGTCTCTAGCTTGGGAAGTTTCCTACCAGGAATAATTGGCGCTTGAAGGGCCAACACTAGGTCTCCCTGCAGAAAAGAGAAAAGTCGAACCTTCTTATTGAAGGCTCTGGCTACCTTGTTCTGATGCCTTTATAGATTTTGAAGGGCACGAAGCCTGTTCTCGTCCATTGCTTCCAATTCATCTAGACGGATTTCGGCCACCTTATCTGGCGCCTGTTGGTCGTATACTGTAGCGCGTAATGATGGCAGCTGGATCTCTATAGGGAGGACGGCCTCGGCCCCATACACCAGGGAATATGGGGTCACCTGGGTGGAATTGTGAGTCATCGTCTGATAAGCCCAGAGGGCGTTGGGGAGCTTGTCCGGCCAACTTTTCCTGTTCTGACCAACCATCTTCTGCAAAATGTTATAGAGGTTTTTGTTGAATGCCTCGATCTGTCCATTTTCCTGTGCATGGTAATGAGAGGTATGGTTCAAACGGATATTGTACTTGGCAACAATTTCTTTAGCTCGGACGCTCGGAAGTTAGTGTCGTTATCGGTGAGGACAACGTGAGGGACTCCAAACTGGTGGATGATATTGGAGCTCACAAAGTCAATGATGGAACGGGCCTTAACCACTTTGAGTGGAACTACCTCTTCCCACTTGGAGAAAAAATCTGTATCAGTTAGAATGAACCTACACTGGCGAGCTGTCGCTGGTGGATATGGTCCCACGACATCGAGTCCCCGCACCGCAAATGGCCAAGAATACTTGGTGGAGTGGAGAGGCTCTGGTGGCTGATGCAGGAAGTTAGCGTGAACTTGGAACGCATGGAATCTCTTGGAAAACTCGATATAATCATGGATCATATAGGTCCAGAAGTACCCCATCCTCTGGATCTGATGGGACAGCTTGGGCCCATCCTGGTGAGCACCGCAGGAACCATCGTGAACCTCTTGTATGACCTGAGAAATCTTGTCCCCTTGAATGAAACGGAGGACAACACCATCGAAGCTCCGCTTATAGAGGATCCTCTCAAGATTGGGACAACTTTGGAGGGTAAATTATAGTACACGGCGTCGAATTTTCTCGCGCTCGGCCCGATTGTCTGGGAGGTAACCATTTTGGAGATACTCGAAAAAGGTGATCTCCAGTCAGGAGTGGCCTCAACCACTATGTCTGAAGAACCTAGGACCCCTGACGTAGAAGGTCCGGTGGTAAGATGACTTACCCGCAGGCCGTCGTTGTCCTATGGGGTGATGGGTGCAATGACTCTCCGGTGTGCCACATGTATGATCAAATCATCTTGCTCAAGTTCTACGAGCGACACAACTAAGCCAGCCAATGCGTCTTCTCAACCGTTATGTGACTGAGGGACATGGGTAACCTCTAGTCAAGAAGAGAATTGGGCCATTAGACGGAGGGTGCACTCCAACAATGGCACAAGCTCCGGCTTCCTGACGACATAGTCACCATTGACCTGCTTGATGACCAGCTCGGAATCCCCTTTCACATGTAGATGGGGCACATCGATCTCAAGGGCCAACTCAAGGCCGGTGATGAGAGCCTGGTACTCTGCCTCATTGTTGGTGTAGCTTTCTGACAACAGGAATGAGTATGCCAAGATGGCTTGCACCGGGGTGATGAAGACAATACCCATACCCACTCTATTGAGCTTAGGATCGTTGAGCCTCCTACCGGTGGGGCTCCAGGAGGCACCGTCGAAGTGCATTTGCCAACATGAGACGGCATGATCGACTGAGAGGATCGCCTCATCAGGAAAATCTATGTCCAGGGATTGATCTGCAGAGGTTGGATGAGTAGCTAAGAAGTGTGCCAATGCCTGTCCCTTGATGGCCTTCTGAGGCACGAACCTGATGTCGAACTGCTGGAGGATCACCGCCCACTGCGCTAGCTGACCAGTCAACATGGGGCGGTTCAGGATGTACTTCAGTGGGTCTACCCAGGAAACCAATTGTACCTCATGGTGCTGTAATTAATGTCGCAACTTCTGTATGGAAAACACGAGCACAAGGAAGCTCTTTTCGATATGGGGTATCTGATCTTCGTGTCGAGAAGCATGCGGTTGATACAGTAGAGGTTGTTCTCTGTCCCTTCATTGTTCTTCTAAGCGAGAAGCGCGCCGAGGGACTCTTCCAGGGCAGTCATGTAAAGGACCAGTGGCTTTTTGGGGATAGGTGGAATCAAAACCGGAGGTTGAAGCAGATACTTCTTGATTTCCTTGAAGGCGGTCTGACACTCTTCATACAATTCGTAGGCAGAGCCTTTTTTCATGAGCCGGGAAAAGGGCTTACACTTTCCGGCTAGGTTCGCAAAGAATCGGCGTATATAGGCTAAGTGGCCTTGGAGACCTCATAGCTCTCGAATATTTCTCGGGGGAGGCATTTGGCTGATGGCCTTGATCTTCTCTAGGTTGATCTCAATGCCCCAGTATCTAACAACAAAGCCAAGAAATTTCCCAGAGGTGACCCCGAAGGCACACTTTAACGGGTTCATCTTCAGGTGGCAGGAACGGATGAAACTGAACGATTTCTCAAGGTCTTTGAGATGGTCCTAGCTCTGGTGATATTTGACCACTAGATCATCCACGTAGCATTCCACTAGAATCCCGAGAATCGGCTTGAATATGCGATGCATGGCCCGCTAATAAGTGGCACATACATTTTTCAGGCCGAAGGGCATAACCTAGTAACAAAAGGTACCTTGGGGGCCCTGAAGGCAGTGGACTCCTCGTCCTTAGGGGCCATCCGGATCTGGTTGTACCCAGAATACCCATCCATGAAAGAGATGGCTTGGAACCTGGTCGTGGCATAAATCAATAACTCAGTCACCGGAAGGGGAAAATCATCCTTTGGGCAGTGGCGATTGAGATCACGAAAGTCTATGTAGAAACTGATCTTTCCATTCTTCTTCATGACTGGCACAATGTTGGCAAGCCACTTAGGGTACTGGACTTACTTGATGAAGCTGTATTTGATAAGATTATCAACCTCGGCCTCAACCATGGCACCGTGAGAAGGGTGCATATTTATGGGAGGCTGCTTGAATCCATGATGATTTTTCGGGAGACCAAGGCGGTGAACGGCTACCTGAGGATCTAGCCCTAGAATCTCACCGTAACTCTTGGAAAACATGTCACGGTGCTGCTTGAGAAAGTCTACGTACCGTTGCTTCTCCTCGGGGGACATGGTTGTACTGATCAATGTGGGTCTTGGATCTGCCTCGCTACCAAGGTTCACTTATACCAGTTCATCGACCGTGGTATATACGCCTTCTTCAAAGGCAGGGGGATCATCCTCCAAATCTTCCTCTTCACCTGTGGGGGGATTTCACGCAGGGGGAGCTGCTTCTGAGCTATCAAACCCTGACGGGCAGCTGGTGCTGGCTTGGGCAGCAGTGGTCATCATATCAAGAGACCCATGTGTCACTGAGACCATAGCAATGAAGACAGTCAATCCTATCACATTTGTCCTTTGCCCTAAGGGGCCACGTTTGATGACATCAAAGTAGTGGTGACACGTCAGTCAGAGTCAGTTGATTACAGCCCGGCGGAAGAGACACATATAACATACTTTCGTTGCCATAATCCTGACATTCCGATACCGCACAGGGGTAGGAGGTTCCGGGATCACCTGAGCCTGGTTGGTGTAGGAGTATGAGGTGATTTTCCACCGTCGCTTGGACATGGGAACATGCCTTCCCTTCTTTCCTGAGACAACAAAACACTACCCCATGTCGGGGGTCATGGCCTCCAATCGATGGATCGGGAAGATATAGGCGTCATCCAGGCCTGCCCAGGGAACACTTGTGACCGGGGCGGGTCCATCTTCACTTGCTAGGATTTGATTATCCTTACTCTTGTACTAGTCGGCCTCCAGATAGCGGGATTCACAAGAGGCGAAAGGAGACGCATCTCCTTGGAGCATGCCTACTCGACCATTGAGGGAGTATTTGAGGCATTGGTGATAGGAAAAAGGGACCGCTGCGTGCAGATGGTGCCATGGTCTACCCATCAATGCGTTGTAGGCAGTGTCTTGGGAGACAACGATGAACTCGGTGCCGGAAATTAGGCCACCGAACTGGGTATTCAAGCGGATCATGTCTATTGGGGATTGCTCGATCCTGTCGTATCCCTAAATTCTAAGGTCAAAGGGAGTTAGATCATCCTTTGACAAACCCAGCTTCCACAGTGTTTGGGTCGGGATTAGGTTGATCCCAGAACCCATGTCAACGAGACAGCAGCGGACTTCCACTCCATTGAACTGACCAGTGATGTACAGTGGGCGAATGTGCCCATGTATGGGAGGGTCTTCATCCTCACCAGAGAACGAGATAACTGCCTGGAATTCGGCATTCTAAATTACCTTAGTGTGGGAGGCTTCTGCAGTTGCTACCTCCGTCTCAAATTGGAGGGGGCTCCTTAGGGCCTCGGCAAGTGCTTCGTGCATTTCAGACGATAGACGAAGAGCCTCAAGGATAGAAATCCTTGCTAGAATGTTGTCTAAGTGCTTCAGGACATCATACTCTTGTGCCAGACGTGAGCTTATACCTATAGGAGGTTTCTCTATAGTTGGAAGCATAGCGGGTCCTACCGGTTGAACCGGCGGCTGGCTAGAAATGGGTACATCCTGCTGCCTACTAGTTGAGGCTTGGAGAGTAGCTGCCAGATTAGGATCGGACAACAGAGATTGTCCTGTAGCTGGGTAAGACTGACCGCGATATGGACGAGGTAGTTATGCCTGATTTAGTAGCACGAATGGTGGTGGAGGTAAATCTGAGGGCATTAGATGAGGCTGCGCGTGCTGAGCTCTACACTGAGCCTGCTGTCTGGTTTCAGTAGCGTGTAAGGCCTGACTGAAAGCACCCGCTGACGTGCCTCGATGACCTGCGTGGTTGCGGTTCTGCTGACGTTGACGTCGGCTGCGGACGTTGGGGAGGTTCACCTGGCATTCCCACTCGTCGGGAATCATATAGGGCTTTACCTGCTCCACGGTATTAACCGAAGCTTACCCCTAGTTGTCACTGGACGAATCATCCACCACTGGGTGGATTCTAGGAGGTATCCCCATTTCAGGGGCCATAAAGTTTCCAAGAGTGCGGGATGATGACGGCAGAAGTGGAGCGCATTGCTTCTTCTTGCGTAGTTCAGGTGAAAATGGTGGGTGTCAGCGAACCGATGTGAAATAAAGGAGACCTTGGTCTAGAAGGTGTGGGACATACACACTAGGCTGCCCAGGTGTTGGTGAACCAACGTGAATGAGGTCGGAATGACTGGGTGATGGATTTGATCCTCATAGAGGCTTCCGACGTACCACGCCTTAACATGGATCAAAGACCACGTAGTTCAGGTTGGGTTTTGTCGGCGAATCGACGTGAAAGTGAACTCGGGGGGGGGGGGGGGGTCTACTGGTGGTGGGTTTGAACCTCGTGGAGGCTTCCTACATACCACGCCTTAGCATGGATCAAAGTCCTCGTAGTTCAAGATGGTCACAACGGCTTACCACTGGGGCGAAATGTAGTTTAATGTCGTGCGGGATGAGAGTGAACCCTGACATGAATAAACGACGGGCGGTGGGCTTGAACCTCATGGAGGCTTCTTACGTACCATGCCTTAGCACGGATCAAAGTCCACGTAGTTCCGGTGTGCAGTTTAACATCATGCTGGATAGGGGTGGAACTCGACATGAAGAAACGACCGAGTGGTGGGCTTGAACCTCGTGGAGACTTCCTATGTACCATGCCTTAACATGGATCAAAGTCCCCGTAGTTCGCTTAAGGTGCGTGTCAGGTTCGGCGCTCACTCTAAGCTCACGTGAGTCATGCTCAGTGTGAGAAACAAGAGGTTGCAGGGACCTGACGATCACGTCGCGAAGGATACTTCCATGGGAAACAAAGAGGGTATTACGCATTAGGCGGCCCATGGTGCTGGGACTTACTCCAGGATGGAGGCCTAGGGTGCGGTGAAGCACAGCAGGAGAAGGATTTGGGACCAAAGATGGAAGGTGCCTCGTTCCCTATCGCGCCCTCCACTGGCCTTGGCAGTGGGGAAGTACGGAGGTGCATGGGTGCAACCTTCTGCAAGAGAGGCTTGGGGGCTTATACCAAGGTATTTTCCCTTCCCTTGTGGACAAACGCCACTCCAAAAGGGAGGATATCATTCCATGTGAGTAAGATTAAATTCCCGTGGAGACGAGCGGCGTAAAGAATGTCTGAGATGGGGGGACCTTGCATGTGAAGCACGGGGTCGGATCATAGTTTAACTTCATGTGTTGAAGATGAGGTGCTTGGTATTTTAACTTCCTGTAGCTCGAACGAAGTGGGTCTACTCCGTACCCCTAGGACTTACATAACAAGTACCCTCTGCCCCTTGGGGAGGGGAAGGTACCAGAAAAGTCATGGTAAAGAGGGGTCGCAGAACGAACCATCGAGGGGTCCACGTTAGCATGGCTATGCGAAGAAGCAATATCCGTTAGCGTGCCTATGCGAAGAATAATTAGGCGAAGCAAAGATATGGGTGGTGTTGTCCATGGTACTTTGAAATCACATCGTGCAAACCTAGTGGGTCGCACGGGAAGAGTAATTTCAAAGCAGAGGGGTGTGCTTCGTGAAGTAGAATGCCTTGGCCTTAGCATGGGGTAGGGGTGTGAATGGGAGGTGCTTCGCGAAGTGGAATAATGTTCGCGGAGCACTGCCTCGCAAAGCAGGGGTGCCTCGCAAAGCAAGGTGATGTGAAGGAGTGTGCTTCGCGAAGTACAGTGACCCTGCCTTGGCATGTGGATCACGTGTACAGGATGGGTGGTTCGCGAAGCATAAATGCTCCGCGACTGCCTGGGTTCCCTTGGGAATCCCCTTCCTTCGCGAACGCCCTTAGGCTTTTCGAAGGGCATCCCTCTAGGAAGAGGGGCTCAAACGAGAGAAGGTGAAGGCCACTTGCGAAGCAAAAATACCTCGCGGAGCTCATGATTCTCGGGGTGAAGGACGCTTCGCGATTTGGGAGATGAGAAGCCAAAAGGTCAGATTGTCCGTCCGTTGGGCTCAGGTGGAGCTCGGTATTTATAGGCAAGGGGCACCGTGAAGTAGAGCTCACGCGGCGTGATGGGGAAGCGGTTGCTTCGCGGCGGATCGCGAACGTCAACCGAGTTCGCCGAGGGTTACCGCCTCCTCTGTTGCGTGGCGGGCTCGTGAACGTCAGGGCATTCGTGAAGTTGTACCACTTCTGGGGATTCGTGGCGGGCTCGCGAACGTCAGGGAGTTCGTAGAGGGTTACTGCCTCTAGGGATTCGTGGAGGGCTCGCGAACGTCAGGGCGTTCATGGAGGGTTACCGCCTCTGGGGCTTCGCGGTGGGCTCGCGAATGTCAAGGCGTCTGCGGATGGTTACCACCTCTAGGGCTTCACGGAGGGATCGCGAACGTCAGGGCATTCGCGGAGCAGTACTACCTCTGGGGATTCGCGCTGGCCGCATTGCTCATGGGGGCTCCGCATCTGGGCTTCATGAGGCAGCGCACGGGCTTCTTCTCCTTCTTCCCTTTGCATCCAATATTTTTGGTTCCAACAACCATGATCATTACTATAGTGTTTTTGGTCTTACCTATGTTATATAGGGAGATATATTGATAAATACTCCCACCTCTAAAGTATGGTATTGGTTGTGTTGGTATTTTAAATCACAAGTATTCAATGTAGTTCTTATTCCCCGAACCATATCCACCATTACACCCATTTTGGGTTGAACCATGATAAACAGGTGATTTTTAATGCCACCATAAGGACCACCATAGCATGGTACCTTTATAATTTTCTATTTTAGGCATTTTCTTCTTAGCATTCCCTATACTATGGTCATATCATACACTTACCTTGCTCAATAATATTCATCAATATCTTATTCGCTTCATCTAAACACATATTGACATCAAAACACTCTTCTCTTATTGACAAAAAATAAAATCAAATCCCATAGTCCCAATAATCTCCCCCCCCCTTGAATTTTATTTTCAACACCATCATCTTTTACAAAAACATTAACCGTCAAAATACTCAACAAGTAAATATGTGAATTATTTTTTTCTTAACTTTACCCCTTTATTGAAAACTGAATGAAAAGTTCAAATAATGGGTTCTTATCATCTCATCTTATCACAACCATATTCTCCTAATATATTTCACTTTAAGGAGAGGGGTGATATCACATGATCCATGGAAAAGATCCACTGACTGATCCACTCTAGGTTTATATGAGGTAACTCAGTATGGAAAATAAGAGATATATAACTAGGGCTATCTAATATATATATAAATTTTCATCATGTGATTACATGATCACAAAATTTAATATTTCACAACATTGGGGTTACTTTAAATAAATTTAACATGAGTCTCTAATATACATCTCAACACACCATCAAAATAGTTAATGTGTATAAGATATATCTTACCCTTTCTTTCACATTTTTGGAAACCAAAACTCCCCCTTGATAAATATATTTAATATATTCATAAAAATAGAGTGGAATTGTAATTTTTATTCCACATTTCCATATTTCTCCAAGCTTTCCATAAATTTCAGTTTTAACAAAAAAAATTCAAAATAGACCCCCCTCAAGGGATGCTCTTCTATCCTCTCCATAATAGAGAGGTACTCTATAAACAAATCATCCTCTTTTATATACATATGTGACATCCTCACACTTCTCCTTAAATTACCTATAGGTTTTCATAAAATCTATAAAATATTAAGGGAAAAAGGAGGTACCACTTTATACCTACGAGGTAAAACATAGGCTGAGAAATTCCACTCAACCTGGGCCATTCATTCATTTCATTATCAAAACCCTTTCTATTTTCATTATCCTTGATAGTTTTTTGGTATTATTTATTCTATTAAACTTATTTACTATTTGAATTAGCTTTCTTTACCCTTAACCATCATCTTCATTGCTTGATGAATCAAAATATTTCTTTTCCAAACTCAATAGATGAGTCATAAAGTTTTCTAAAAAATAATCTTCTTTTGGTGTTGTATTTATATTTATTTTTATCTCCTTTATTACGTTGAGGAATTTCTTATTCCTCATCTGATTTAGACTCCTGAGCATACTTATTTGGGAAAAAATGTAATATTACTGATATCATTGAAACTGAAACATCTAAGAAATTGCATACCATTTCCATTATATTTTCCCTAAAAAATCACATTTATAATAGAGAAACAATATAATTGAGATCTTGGTATTATTAGGCATCTGAATCATTGAAATATTCATTCAATTTACCTTTTTTATTCCTAATAGTGTTAAATGTTATCTAAAATTTTTATTACTTTTTGAAATATGATGTATTCCTTATTTCATATACAATAATAATGTTGTGAATTTCATCCAGTGAAAGGTCTTCTCAATATTCCAAAGTTAATACTTTGGGATATAATAGATCTGGAAATTTCCTTATAATTTTCTTTACAATTGTAAAGACTTTAAGTTTATCACCAAATCCATGAATATTGTTGAGTATTTTATTTACCTATGTAAAATAGATATCAATATATTCATCATTAGCCATATTAATATCCTCAAATATACTCCTTCAAAATTTTATCTTGGCTAGATTTAATTTTATGTTTCTTTAATAGTTGTTTCTAATGTTGTATCATATATCTTTTTAGGTTTCAAGACCCATTACCTCAATGTAAACCTTATCTGATAAAGACATCAAAATAAATAAAAAATATATATCTATCTAAAAATTCATTTTATCTATATTTTTAATATGATAATTTTTGGGAATGGGTTGAAATTCCACTTTAGTATCATCTCTAACCTCAAGGCCAAGTGAAATGAGGTAAGTTGGCATCTTATTCCTCCAACTATGGTAGTTTTTACCATCAAAGGTATAAAGTCGTATATTTTTCATAAAATTTAGATTTTATATGCTTCTAGGATCTTTATAGGTAACCTCCCACTAATACAACTTATTAAGATCTGACTGGATCATTGATATGGGGTTAAATCCATGATCTTTTTTCTTTTATGAGTTACTCTCCTTTAAACTAAACCACTTAAACTAGTGAAGGTTCTCTATCCACTAAAAATAATCTCTCAAACTTGCCTTATATATACTGATAAAATAAATAGCATGACACATGATATTTATAAGGTTTTTCTACCCATGATTACTCCTTTCCATATTGGTTAGTCTCCCCAACATGGATGCTCAATTATTCTAAAAATGACATAAAAAATAGATTCTATTATGTTCCTCCACTTATATAGTCCATTATATGATACAACTCATTTACAAATATGATCCAAAAATTAAATACCTCTTACAAACACTCAGTGATATAAGAACCTATTTATTATGGTCCTCTTTAATAATTATATGGATTAAGGGATTTGTACTTATACTCCTTCAATATATTCAATAGTCTATGATGTGCACCTTCAGGTCTTGAAACTTCAACCAAATTCTTGAAGATATAGGTCTTATCACTTTTTCACTTTAATACAGAGAGTATTAGGACTCACTTCTTTCTCATGCATATTATATCCCTTACATGCACATCATTATGATCATATCCTATCTCTTCTCAATTCTTTGAGAGTTCTCCTACTAACTTCTCATATTGCCCAATCCCCATAAAAAGATTGTAATATTTTTGGAAATTAAATTTCCACTTTTTATCATATTTATGGGCTATGAAAACTTCCCAAAATTATCTTGAACTTCCTCCATGGTTTTCTATATATCCATAGTCATTATAACTACTTCATGGAAAAAAAATATTTATTTTACAACATCAATTAATTCACTAATTATTTTTCCATTTGGATCACTAAAATCACCTTAAAATCATGATATAATCATAGAATAAAACTAAAGCCTATGATTATGGAACCATTAATGATTTTTAAAAGCATCATCATAATGAGTTCTCTCTATTTTTATGAATCACTTTTTGATACACCCTTCAACATTCCATGGTGAAAAAACTTGTCCATATTGGCATCAACACACCAAAAAACGCAGTGTGGTCCTCTCATGTTCCTAGTTTTGTTGGTCACTCCTCCATCACACCATGGTCATCACTACTGTAAGATCACAAGTTTTCTATAATGTATAGAACCTTTTTATTTATGGTTTAATTCCTTGGTTTTTACCTAATATAAATTCCTAGTAAGTCTATATAACATCCCAACCTGACTGACCACTAAACCAGTAGCTGAACTAATCTCCACATGGCCTTAAGCATGCCTTCCCATATGATAGAGTCTACTAACTAGAAGTGAGGTTCTATTGATGGTACTGTGGGGAGACTATACCCTCCAGATCAGAGTCTAACAATGTTATAATAATATTAAAACAAAAAACAGTAGAGGAAGTAGTAATAATAAATAAATAAAAACAACAAAAGAATAATATAATAGCTAAATAAAAAATAAATGGCCAATGCCAATTTCATATAATTATGCATGTAATCTTAGGTGTTACTAAAAGGTAAAATAAGTAGAATATAAAAAAAGAAAATAAAAACCAAACATTCAACTGCATGAGAATCCTGAGCATGAGCCCAGTCCTATGCTCCCTAGCTCTCATTTACACAGAACAGCACAAGTAATGAATCTAAAGACCTTCAAGCAAGAAGATCTACTCGAGTACCAAACGGATCTTGATAAGGGTGTGAGATATAAATCACAATAGTCCAACACCCATGGTGTGTAGGATAATCCATCTCATGCAATAAATAAATAATAAGTGTTCCAATATGTATCAATGCATAACAGTGAACAAATTAAATAATAACAACCTAGATCGGGTTCCCAAATAGACACTTGTCCCATATCACCTAATTTATTCTAAGTCGTAATTATGAATAGGGTACCAATGAAATCCATAATGTGTATACAAGGGTAAAAATAAATAAGGAAAACCAAGAAGAGGTGCACCCCTAATCTTGTTCTTTGGGTTGAGTTATAAGTTACAAGTCATCATTTAAGTGTTATAGTAAACCAAGGAGAAGAACCCCACATGCATAAGCAAGATCATAATAAAATTAAATAATGCATCTTATGTAAACACACAATCAATCAATAAACACATAAAATCCAGTGGTGGAGTCCTGAACTCATCCAAGGTGATCTAAATAGAATCCCAAGTATCGGTCTGGTAACATATGATATAACCCAATACCATTGAGTTTGTCCATGGAGATCCATATAGAGTCCCTTATATTACTTGAGGCATGCTGAATTGGAGTCTGTCCCAGGTATCTTACATAGGGTACCGAGTATCACCCATGGAATGGCATATCAATCATTCCAATGGGTCTGTCTATGGTTGCTTCCCAAGGGAACCAATATCACTCAGAAGTATAAGAAACTGTCTGGTAATCCCTCACCTATCAATCCAAATCAACGTTCTCAACACATCGGATTATAACCCATCGAGCACGGTGAGTCCATCCATGAGTCCTTAATACGGAACCCATGTTATCTCATAGACCATATAAAGTGAACCATATCAACAAGTCATATCACAAGGCAAGAAATATATATAATTAATTATAAGCCTTTAAATAAAAATTTGATTCCACAAGATAAACAAGAAATATGTCAAATCCATTGGTTGAGTCTTGTTCCATCCAAGATGATCTAAACAGAATCCCAAGTATTGCAACGGGAACATCCAATAACCCAATACTATCGAGTTCATCCAAGGTGACCTATATAGTGTCCCTTATATCACTCGAGGCATGGTAAACTTTGAGTCTATCCCAGATATCTCATATTGGGAACCGAGTATCACCCATGGCATGGTGTCGCCATCTTTCTGATGGGTCCATCCATGGTTTCTTCACTAGGGAGTCGGTATCACGCAGGATTATAAGAAATCACTCGGGCAACCCCCACCTGGAAAGCCAAAGCATCACTCTCAACATGTCGGTTCGTAACACAGTGAGCACAATGAGTCCATCCATGAGTCCTTAATATGGAACTTATGTTCTCTCTAAACCCATGTCTAGATAACCAAGTATCCAAATCACATCATAATGCAATCATCCATATATAAATTCCTGCTATCAAATAAGCATCATAAATCCACAAGCTATTCAATTTACAAAACATGCCAAGTACATAAAAGGTACATTGGTTTATTAAACATTTATGGGGGGAATTCCTAGTCTATATAAGGATATCAAAGTGGATAAATACTAACTTTACAATAACCATGATACAACACAAAAGCATATGGAGAACTCAAACCATGACTAAGTAGGTTATCAATCACGATTGCTACTTTTTGGTTTAGAAGGATCACTTTATTCGAGGGGTTTTATTATAAAAACATGACTTTGTTTATCAAACAAATCATTTAACATAGTTAATTATTTCATTCAATGATCACAAGTTAATTTATCAAAGGAATAATTTTAGAATAAACTACCCAAAAAGAGAACAAATTCACAAGGCTCAATGGAAGTAATAAAGGTGCATTAATAAGGCAACAAAATCCCTCTTAAATTTAAAGGGGAAAAGGATAGGTGTCCTACCTAAAATGGAAGTGTACCAAGCCAAGCACTTTGGTGCTTGACGCTTTCATCAGTGACCACTCAAAGTTTCTAGTTCCCACCTCTGAGCATTGGCACCTTCACATATACAAAATGACACCAATACCGTATGAATATATTCTCATGGCCATAAATATGTGAAAGGGGATCCTTATCTACATGCTCATATATGCATATACCCATTAACACTCATGTACATATGAATTTTTCATATTATATGTAACCACAGCAAGACCCATATATATATTCACTATGATGGGTAAATATACATAAAACAGGTAACTTACAAATATATATGCCTAAAAATGTATATATGGTAAGTCACCTGACAACGTCAACCTGAAACCACCTCAAGGATGACCAAGACTCGCTACAAAAAAAACTAGGGACTCAAAACCAATAAAGTACCCCAAATATAATTAGTCTAAACAAGGAATCATAAGTAAAACCTTACCTCAAGTGGAAATGGTAATCCGAAATGAACCAATCCACTTCACCTTTAGTGGAGGATTCTAAAACACACCTGAAGGAGTCCCAAGAGATGCACTGCATACCATAACAATGGATGAAAACAAAAAATGGATTAACCCTTGACCTAGGGTTTTGGTTGGAATGGAACCGAGAAATGAAGAGAGGGAAAAAACCAACCAAAGGAATGATAATGGATAAAGGGATCTTACCTTGAGACATCAAGCAAGAATTGGGTGGAAATCCAGTGGAAATCGGTGATCCAAGGAGGAGCCAAAGAGGGGGGTGTCGCGCACCTGGAGAGGAAGGGTAGAGGTATTCCATGCAAGTGAATGGGGAGAGGAGTGAATGGAGTTAGTTTTTATCTTATTTTAATTTTTATTTAATTAATTTAATTTTTAAAATAAAATAAATTGTGCATGGTTTAGGCTGTATAGTTTGGAAAACTGTGTGCCCTCCACTAGTCACCTAGAGCACCCTACAAGGGCTGGCCACACTGTTTGAAAAAACATGCACTAACTATGTGGTGAATAGTGTTGAGGTATTGCCCATTTTCTGTTAACTGTGTGGGATAGGTTCATAGTGTGGTAAATTGTGCAGAGACCATGTGACACCTTATGTTCCCCTGAAAAAGGCTACACATTTTTCTATAAAGGGACGAATGGTTTTAGACAAACCATACACCTCTGTCAGACCATCAAAAAATTGTTTTCTGGGGTCTGGTGCTCCTAAAACTCAACAAGACATCTGGGAAACCCCTTGGTCCTTCACTCAAGTCCAAAAACAACACATTTAAGTGTTATAACTCTCAAAATTATGTTCTGAATCTCAGTTTGTAAAATGCAACATCTAGTAAATGAAAAATTCAAATTCCTTTGCATTTTCATCCAGTTCAAAATCACGGGTCATTACAACCTACCCACCATAGAACTTCTCACCCACGAGAAGCCTTCGGGAATGACGAAAATATCACCCAATGTATAGGGGTCATGAAGTCCCATTCAAACAGTCATGTTTCGTTTCCAAATGCCCAGAATACCTCAAAGCACTACTTAAACATATAGTACTTAATCCATTAAAACTCAATCCATTGCTTGTTTTCTGACTAATCCATTGAAGCAGTGCTTAATTTAGCTCATTAATCTAGAGACATGATCACTTCATCGTCTATTTAATCATCTAGCCAACGGTGGTCCCCACATTAGATTTTAACATTAAAAAGGGGACAATTCCCAGACACGGTACCTCCAACATTGTAATTTCATAAAAAGTGCACCTCTAAGCATTCTAGTGACACTCTTAATGTAATTTTGAAATGTTCAAATGGTCGATTCCCAACTGACCTCACTAAGATCAGTCGAGTTTAATTTTCATGAAAGGCCCAATCCAACATAGACCACACTTGTCTTCACCGAAATAAAAGCTTTAAAATGGTTCTTCACCAACCACATACATAGAACAAGGGAAATAAAAAGTCAAGCCACCTCTGGCCGACCATTCTCAGGATGCCTAGATTAGATGGTCAGTGCCCTTCCAACTAAACTATGAAGCCTTCTTCCAAAACATCAAGTGTTTAGCACGGAAATGTTCACCAAAGCTCATATCCAACTTCCAATGATGTTACTTGGTCAAACCACCACCCGACTATTAAACTATCATGCCACGGCACGAAGAAGGGTGCAATCTAGATCTAGCTCGTTGGATTTTCCATCCCTTTTTAAGCATTATCTATGAGCCTGGTATCTAGTCTAGGGAAAACTTGAATTCATCAAACTTGAATCAAATGAACTAACCCGAGGTATTCCACACTCCATGTTTACAAGTGAGGTGTTGGTACAAGGCCAAGATGTCCACTTCAGATCATTAACTAAGCCCAGATCGATACCTGTCTGGTGGTAAAATAAAAGGAGAATGGTTGGTGTCCAAGAGTTCATTCAAGGAAATCCTACACAAGAACCTAAGTCCACTCAATACTAACCAATCCTCTAATAGAACCATCTATTAAACATAAAACACTAATAAATACCACCCAAACAAGCCCAATATCCTTTAAATCATTAGTGTGGTAAAAGACTAGCACTCTATTAGTGCTTCAAGGATGAGGTCAAGATAGGGTACATGCTCATTGCTAAAACAGAGTACACTAAGAGGTGTATTATATTACCAAGAAGAAGAATATTCTAACCACTACTGGTTAACTTCCTTTGAAAGAAACTCAACTTCACCTATTGATGCACCACCATTCATTAAACCATGATTCCTTTATTAACTAAGTCATCTTGTGATCATTAAAGTTTTTTCATCGAAGCCCATTCAAGAATAATGGTGTTTCTCAAGGGTTTCTACTCATCCAATCACATCAGAGTGATGTTTCCAAGTAAACACTGACATGATTCAAGACTTAGAATCCTCAATGGAATTCATGCCAGAGCCAACCATTTCCAAATGTTCCTCCTTGGTTGTGATCCTTCTACTTGGAAGGGATCACTTACCAGATTTGACACAATTATCCCCGCCTTAGTAGTGTGTTATCCATCAAAATAATACATAGACCAGGTTCTCATAAGTGTGCTATATCAAATTCATCTTAGATGTACATGTGAGGCTCCTTCAATCCATGCTCACATGTGTTATAACACTTGGTCATGAAGTCCAAAATTAACCTGACCAGTGTGTCAAAACTCTCGATTCTCTTGGAAGTAATATTGAGTATATGGATGAACTTGACTCCCTTAAAATCCAGGTCACTCTACTATAGAGATATCCTAAGACCACACTCAATAGCACAAGGCTTAATAATTCTACCAAACTCAACTGGTTCATTATATCATTTAACAACTTGATGTGTACTTTATATGTGAACACATACTACCCTAAGGTTTCAAAATCAAGACAACATACCTTCGATACTATCCATAGGTTTTCCTCCCTATGCATCCAAGTATCAAGTGATATATACAAGATATTTAACCCAGAGTCACATTACCCCATATGACCATTAACATGGATGATAACATACCAAGTCTTTCATCACAAAAGAAGAAGTGAGGTTCAAGAGACATAAAAAATGGACAAACATGAACTAGGAATGTATAACTATTGAAACTGAGCATTAATATATTCTCATGCCCATAAAAATGGCCAATAAAACATGACCACCCATCCAAAAAAGGGTATAATTTAATAACAAAGAGTTCTTCTAGGGATAGTGACACCTGAACAACACCAAGAATTAGAAAGCTCATGGGATTTAGAAAGTAATTTAATATCAAGGGTGATACCTACCATGGGATATCCCTTTATGAAATAAAGAACATCGACCCTAACACTAGGTCACATCAACAGAAGATTCACTAGATCAAGAGCCTACTATCTAAGGATTTTTTTTAAAAGGATAAAGCTAGCGGAAAACGCATATGGTTCCATTTCAAGGAAACTCAATGAAAAGTCTAATCTACCCTCACATGAGGTTTTAAATGAAGGAAAACATATAAGGTTACATTTTAAGGCCATTACATTGATTCAAATTTAATAATTAATAATTTAAAATATTTCAATTAGAACATCAAGTACTAATCATAAAACAAAATCACTTGGTACATTTTTCAATTGATGACATAAGGAAAAATAGAAAAACTCATTAAAATTACTTTTTAAACATTAACATTAGATAACAAACCATCATAATTAATAAATTTATCAATTTAATTCCTTTTAATAGATAAGTAAATATAAAAGGGTCCCACAAGCCAACTTGGGTTCATCAAAATGCAACCCAATAGAAGTTTCTTAGTTTTTAAAGTTTGAAAACACCCATCCGAGTCATATCATAAGAAAAATGCCTTAACTGACCAAATTCGGCCCATTTGTGCATTTAATAGTTAACCATTCTCATTTTAGATCATATATTAATCATAACCTTACATTTATAGCCATTTCAAGATACATCATTTCATTACATTTTTTAAATACTTGTAAATTATGTATAAATTTTTTTTAATTATATAGAATTTTTATGAGACTATAAAAATTGACGGCATGTAATTCCGAGGCCCAGAGTTCCTTGAATGATCTGTCGAAAAATGTTAAGCTTTAAATAGCATACTTGAGCGGTTTTATAGAAAAGGTGGAATAACTCTTAAGTGAGTTCCCAAATCAGAAATCTGAGGGCATCATTGCATTCAGGATGGTGGGTTTACACTAGGCGTGTCTTAAGTTTAGTCGGCGTAGGCCTCCAGTGAGAAAAACTGAAAATGGAAAAACTGTAAATAAAATAATTCCATAAAATTATTTTATTTTTCAAATTATTATAAGTCGTAAATGGTGAATCAGATCAAAAATATGAGACCACCACTATGCTTATGAGGGTATGATTTCATTAGTCAGATCCTAACATTGGTCAGCACGGGCCAACAGTGGAAGATAGTTTTTGGCCATAAATAAAATAATTAAGTAACAATTATTTTATTGTCAAATCCTTATAACTCCCAAATGGTAACTCATATTGGAAATCAAAGAGTATCGTTGTGCTCGTGAGGGCATGTTTCCTTTATCCAGAGCATAACCTCGACCGGCACAGGTCGAGGGTGATTGTTAATAATTTTTGAACTTTTTTAAGTTACACTCAGTAAATGTGCGCGCAGCGATTTCTATCTTTTGAACCAGTGGTCGGATTAAAAATTTGAAGGAATCGTTGAATTCACAACACCAGGATTTTCTTAGGCAAAGATTAACTTCGAGTATAAAAAGTTGGATGAAAAAGTTAATTTTTGGACTTTATAAAAATATAAAATAATAAAATAACTACATGACTTATTTTATTCTCTTCTCACCATTGAGAGGTGGATGGTGGGATAGTAGTGTAACTTCAAGCTTTAATAAGAGTCATTTAATGATACAAACCTTAGGTTGCATAACCATGACATTCATTGAATTAATGGAACATTAATTTCAGTTCATTAATGAGCTGCATTAATAAAATGCAACATGGGAGGTTCCTTTTCTATTTAAACAAACCTATGAAATGGGTTTTGGGGATCAACGTGAGGAAGCTCTGATGAAATGTCAGTGGAAACCTACTCCAATGAAGAATAGAAATGAATGAACGCCGATGAAAATATTCGAACGTGGGCCCTTATTCTTCATCCACAACATCTTACAACAAGTTATAGGTAGGGGTTTGTTTTGATTTATTTCTAAGAGTTTTATGAATTCATCTTCTCTTAATGATGTTTGAACTCACCCCTTGTAATAACGCTACTGCGGAGGGAGTGGGCCGAACCGAAAAAGGCCTGGACCCTATATCATTCTTGGTTTGGTTGCATTATTCTTGGGAGACTGAGCAACTGGGCGAAAAGGCTAAACCAAGGACTTTGTAGTGTAGGCGATATTTTGGGAGGCATGTAGGCGCAGTTGGAAAATAAAACGGACCTCCAGAGCTTCACCAAAAGCCCGCGGAAGCTCTGCTAGTGTGGTGGCATTTATGACTGGAGGAGGTGGCGGCCGTGTCTCACCAGTTGTGAGAATATGATGGCGCCCAAAGGTTTTGTGGAGGACGGGGGGTGGCCAGCTGACGTAGGCCACGCTGATGGCGGCAATGTGTTGCAGTGGAGGGTTGCGGCTCCGAGCCGCGGCGGAGGGCAGACCCGTGCCCGCAGGTCCCACTGTTGATCTATCCACGCAGACCAGTCAGGTGGAGTGGCACCAACTGGAACTGATGGTGGTGGAACCAAAATGGACTTAGTCCGTTTTGGAGGGGACTGGACCCCCACACCCGGCTGGCGGGCCACACCCAGCTAGCGGGCTGGGATGGTCCGGCGGCCCAGTGGGTCGTGCTGACCCCACGGCCTAGTAGGCTGGACCATGCCTAACCAGACAGGTCTGATCCTAACTAGTTCTGGCTAGGCCCAGTAGAAAAGTTCAGGTCTGTCCGACTGGATCAGACTGGAACCAGACCATTTTCAGCCCAATTTCTCTTAAAGTGGCTTATCTCCTAAATCGGGTGTCTGTTTAACGAACCATCTGTGGATTTGAAACCCTTAGGAAGAGGTATTACTTTTGAGATAATCCACTTGGGTTTTTGAGAAAGTTTTAGTATGGATGGGTTAGATCAAACTCGAATCTAATCGGGGCTTTGGAACTAAAATGCCTATAACTTACAGATCAGGCGTCTGATTGACGCGACATCTATTGTGTTGGAACCCTTATGACATGGCAGTTCTTCGAGTTACTTATTTTTGGGAATTCATGGTGGTTGAGTTATAACCAATGGCTTGAGGAGTGGATCCACATAGACTCAAGCGCACCTAGTTCAGGAATCCTATGGCTGGCTATCTAGTGAAGAGAAACCACTTTGTGGATCGGCATTGGCAACTTTCGACCCTGTGTGGATCAGCAGTAGCATGAACTGACGAGGACCATCCTTAGATCAGCCCGTCATGGATCAACGACTTACGACCCTATGTGGATTGATGGCTTACGACCCTGTGTGGATCGACGACTTACGACCCTATGTGGATCGATGGCTTACGACCCTGTGTGGATCGACGACTTACGACCCTATGTGGATCAGCAGTTTCATGACCCGATGAGGACCAGCCTTAGAGTGGCCCGTCGTGGATCAGCGACTTATGACCCTATGTGGATCGACGTCTTATGACCCTATTTGTATCGATGACTTACAACCCTTTATGGATCATCATTAGTGTGGACCAATGAGGACCAGCCTTAGAGCATACCATCGTGGATCAATGACTTACGACCCTATGTGGATCGGTGACTTATGACCCTATGTGGATCATCTTTGGAACAACTTCTTCATGGTTTAGCAGTGGAACTTCTCAATGGAATAATTTTTATTTATCTTTATGACTAATAAATATCATTCTTTTTCTTTATGTTATATATCTGTTTTGAGATGATTCTTTTAATTTGTACTTTGTGATTGAAATCATGCTTTGTGGTCTTTCCCTTGTGGAATTCTGAGAGGCCTTCAGGGGTCTTAGGGTCCCTACTGGGTATTTTTATACTCACCCCTGCATGAGCTTTTCCCACACATTGTTGTTTCTAGTGTAGACGATGGGCAGCCTTGACCGAGACTTTGGAGCCTGGACTAGACAGTGTACGGAGGTGACCGGTTGGCATGGAGAGCCATAGAGATGAGTTGTACCTACCCTTCAGGTAGGATCCTTGGAGGACGTTCTCAGGAGCTGTTTTCCCTTTTTTTACCTTATTTTCGATTGGCCTTATATATGGTCATTTACTTTCAGTATCTACTTTGACACTCAGTGGTGGTTTTTAGTAGTGGTTGTACGTTTCTTCATCCATTGTGTTTTACTTGTGTGCAGTGTGCCCTGTCTACGTGTGTAGAGGTTTTGAGGCAATGTCTTCCCATTTTAGGGATACGCCTTATTGTTGATAGTCTACAACCCTTGGTCTATGGAAGGAAGGCTTGGGGTAGTCATGGAAGGGGACCAGGGGGATGGGTCATAACAAAGTGGTATCAGAGGTGGTCGGTTCTACCTGAAGAACTAAGAGTCTGTATTTTCAATGGGGGAAATAGTGTAAAGTGTCTTGAGTTTTGATTTCAGTCTAGGGAGTCTGGTGTTGGTGTAGAAGCTGACGTATCTATACACCAGGACCCTAAATTCTGTTTTTCAACTTGGTAAACGAAAACACTAGTTGCATGTGTTTTGAAAATGTTTTTCTCTTGATCTATTTTGAGTAATATCATTAGGTATAACTTAATGATTGTGGTTCATCTTGATACTCTTTCAAGATTCCAATGCACAGAATCCCAACTAGGATTCTAATGTGTGACCATGAGGATGGTCTATACAGTGATGAAGCTTCAGTACAAATATTTTTGATTGAGATGGTACTTTCGGGCGGTGTCCCAGTGATACCATCATCTATTGGTTAGTAGTTACTACCAGGGCTACTAATAGAGGACACATATAGGCTCAGTACCTTACATGAGTTTCAGTAACAGATATTCCTCAGGTTCCAAGGCAATCCCAACTCACAGGTGTCTAAGGAATGGTTTCAGGTGGTGATCGAGTATCCATCAAGCTAGGGCACCATTAGATTAGATGGTGGTCTTGGCACTGAGCATTCTACATGGCTCAGCAGGGTTATTTTAGGGTTTATATTACCCCTATCTTACAATGAGGTGACTTTTTTTGGACATATCTTGAGAATTTTCTTAGAGAAGGGGGTATATTTCCATAAAAAGCTAAGGTTTATGTGCTCTAAAGAGATTTTACAGCTTCATCAAGATGACATGTCGATAACTGATTATTCATTGAGGCATACCGACCATTCTAGGTACTCTATAAATACGATACGAACATATCTTCAGGTCTCGGACCTCCGAGAAAGATGTGTTTAGGGACATCCAAGCCATCACTATTCCTCTATGCATTTCTACTTATGTTAGGGTACTAGAAAGAACCTTTGTGGTTGAAAGTTCTTTGGATGAGCAGATATAGCTAGTGAATGTTAGCAGTGGGAAAACAGATAACTAAAGTTAGTCTCAAAGACTTGGATGTGTAAAATGTTTCTAGAAGAGGAAGTGATAGGGATAGGTGAATCTGCAGGCCAGAAGATGTGAAAGAGGTGCTAGGAGAGAATCAAGAGGTGGTATACATTTAAACATGTTACAACCACCACCCCAATGTGGCCCCCACTAGGATCAGGGAGGTGAAGGATAGGGAAAGGGAGTAGCTTTATGTGGTCAATAAGTATGACCCAAGGGCTCTAGGAAAGATGAGAGGTACAGTTTGTGTCTACTACTAGCTACTATATTAATATACATAGGTGATAATCATTTCTCCTTGTCACAAATATTTTTTAGGACTTAGAGTTTCCAGAACCATTGACTTTGTAAAGACTTGTAAATTTCAAGGAAAATTTTTTCTTAAATTCTTTGGGATTTTACGAGTATTTAGTTTCTGACGGAACCTGATTCCGAGGCCCAGTGTGCCCGGAATCTTTTTCCGAAGTTTAGCTCGGGTACGTTCAGTGAACGAACGAGCAGGTTTTTCTAACTTTTGAACCGGTGCTCGGAATCGAAATCTGAGGGCACTGATGAAACTGCAGCGCCAGTATTTGCTTAGGAAGACATTTTCTAGAGTTGCATTTACTCGGGAATAGATGTTTAAAAATGTGGTTTAAGTGTTAAGTGAATAAAGTTGTGTCACAACTTTATTTTCCTATGTGGTTTAACTTCCATGTGAGGGAATATCCTAACTCCTCTTGTTAGGATATTAGTGAGGTGGGGCCCACCCGAGCCCCACCCCTTCAATTTCCTCTAACCCTAATAATGTTGGCAAACCCCCTTTTAATTTATGACCTTCCCTATTCTCTTATTAATTGAATTCCAACACATATTTATTCAATTAATTGAAACTCTTTAATTAATTGAATTAGATGTTTTTAATTTTGAAAATGTTGGAATAAGTGAATAAAATAAGGCAAAACCTTATTTTACTAGAGTTTAGGTTTTAGCTGTGCGAAGAAAAGGGGAGATCTCTTGTGTGTTTTCCCTGAAGAACTTAATCTTCTTCGCAAAGAATGCCATGACTTCGATGAAGAACGCCGTCACCGCAAGGAGAGATCGGTGGTCCATCCCTTCTCCTCTCCGCAGCCGGTGTGTGACGCCTTTCTCGAAGAATGACAATGCGCCATCTTTCGATCTTCTTCCCGTGTCAAAGGAACAGAGACATCCCTCCTCCTCGGACGTTCTCCATCAACATATATAGATCTTCACCTCGCGACGCTGTTTCCCACGACGATCTTCATTCAACAACTTCTTCAAGGTAGGGGATTGTTTTACGTTTGTGATTATTTTTGGCATTCATCATTAAATATTAGCCGCTTGTTATTGAATTAACGGGAGGAGGCCGAACCACACAAACACGGCCGACCCTCCTCCCCTTTGTTTTTGTATTTCGTTGTGGATTGGAACGGAGGCGACGCGGTGCCGTCGCACCGCGTGGGAACGAGGAAAACCGTGGCGAAAGAGCACGGCACCGTCGCGCCGAGCTATTGAGGCAGAAAGAGGTCGCGGCCAGAGTCGGGCCGCGGCGGAGGGGTGCGGCGTCGTCGTGCCACGCCGGAGCATCATGGAAGGTCGCAGCCGCGGCGGGCCACGGCGGAGGGGCGTGGCGCCGTTGCGTCGCGCCAGTCGGACAAGGGTCGCGGCGGTGTAGAGGAGGGTGGCTGGATCCGCCGGTCGATGGCGCTCCAGGAAGGCAGGACCCGCGGGGGTCCCGCGGAGGCACACTGGTCGGCCAACACGGCTGGCCGTTCAGAAGTCCGGGGGTTGTAACCCCCGGCAGCAGACAGGGGTGGGCCCGCCTCCACGTGGGGGCCGCCGTTTTAAAACAAGGGGGGTAGCGCACCCCCCCTTCCGCGTCCAGCTCGGCCTCGATTCGAGCTGCGGCCCGCGCTGGGCCGGACTGCCCGCGCCGGGTCGGACTGCCCGCTCCGAACTAGGCTGCGCCCTAACGGGTCGGACCCGGTCGGCCGACCCAGGGGGGTATTGGGCCGGGTCGGACCGGGCCCAAACCCCCTGTTTCCGGACAGATCTGTTCAAACATCCATAACTTAGGCTAAGGACCTACGATCGATGCACCGTCAGTTGAGTAGAGATCCTTGGATCGAGACAGTCGTTTCGGTATATTACACTCAAGGTTTCAAAGAACTTTGGGTATGTCCGGGTTGGTTCGAACACGAAACCAATCGGGCCCTCGGAGCGGAAACGCTTGTAAATTGAGCTCCGGACGTCCGATTGACGTGTCGTCGACTTTTTTGGTTTCATCTTAGTGAGAAGGTTCTTTTTGATTACTACGCTCGAGGTTTGGATGCAGTTGGAGTATGGTTGGATTAGTTTTGACTTAAAAACCAACCGGGCCCCTCGGACAAAAAAGCTAATAACTGTCAGACCGGGCATCCGATTGACGCGTCGTCTGTCAAATTGAGTTTTTTTTGATGAGATGGAACTTTGGGATACATAAACTCCAGAATTCATGTAAGTTGATGTATCGAGCTCCTTGGCTCGTGGAGTGTACCCTCCCGGAATCTGGCATGCTGTGTGCGGGAACCCTAGAGCTGGCTGCGACTGCGACGACGATGACGAATGTACTGGGATCCTCCGTGGGTTCGGCAGCGACGAAGACCATACTGGAATCCTCCATGGGTTCGACGGCGATGACTACTGTTCTTGTATCCTATATGGGTCTGGCAGTACTTGACTACTGTTCTTGTATCCTATGTGGGTCCGGTAGTATTCGACTCTGTACTTGTATCCTACGTGGGTCCGACAGAGTAGCTGGTCTTGTATCCTTTGTGGGTCCGACAGCTTAGCTGGTCTTGTATAATATGTGGGTCTGACAGCTTAGATGAATCAGTGGCTACATCTAATCATCACTATCTCCTTACGAAGAGTATACCTGTGTGAGCTGAGTCTTGACTTTCAATCAATATCTTTGATATGATTAACTTGCTTTCCTATGTGGATTGGGTTGTGTTTTCCTGTGTGGATTGGGTTGTACTATCCTGTGTGGAATAAATCGAACTTGGGATCAGATGTTGGAGTCGAACTGGAATTGATGACTTAGGTATATGTATGGGCATATACCTAGGTAGGGTTGGTTGTTACTTCGTGATTGTAACTTTCTTTGTGGTTTATCCTTCGGGGATTCTGGGAGACCTTCGAGGGTCTCAAGGTCCCTACTAAGTAGCGTATACTCACCCCTGCATGGGCTATGCCTGCACTATGTTGTGTTGGATGCAGACGACGGGCAGCGCTGATCGAGGTAGGAGCTCATGGAGCTAGATGGTACCTTGAGGTGGATCACTGGACAGGACGTACACGGAGCGGACGGCTGGATCCGAGGAGCAAAGGAGACTATATGTACCCACCCTTCAGGTGGGATTTCCAGAGGATGGATCAGTGTTGCTGCTTTACTTTTCTTTTTTTGTACTCTCTTTTCAGTTGTACTTTACTTTTATTTGGGTTTGTATTCTGGCCCATTTACTTTCCAGCACTTACCTTTGTACTCAGTTTACTTAGTGTTTACTTCTTCTTGCATACTCTGTGGTGTTTGTTTTCTTACTTAAAGGCAATTTCTTCCCTGATATCAGGATTTACGCCTTTAGTGCTAGTCGCCAGCCCCTGGCCTATGGAAGGCGGGCTTGGGGTAGTCATGGCATGGGTCCCGAGGATGGGTCGTTACAAATTGGTATCTGAGGAGTTCGGTTCTACCGTAGAACTCAGGACTCTGATCTTTCTTCTATGTGAAGCAATAATGTTAAGGGTATTGACTGTGGTTATCAATCCAGGGAGTCTAGTGTTGGTGCGGCGGCCGACGTATCCATACACCAGGACCCTGACTTCTGATTTCCAACTCAGTACATGAAAACATTGATTGCATGTGTGTTTCAAATTTTTATTTGTGGTTAATTTGTGTTAGCTCACCAGGTATACTGTATTGACCGTGGCGCACCTGTCACTTTTCAAGATGGCCCCACGATGGCAGCCAGCTAGGGTTCCGAGCTTTGTGCAAGACGATAGTCCACCGAGCGATGAGGCCTTAGTGCAGGGCCCTATTACAGCGGAGGGACTGGCGGTACCTCTACCTTCCGAGCCACCGATGCCACTATCCCCAGCCGCTGAGAGTGCATGTCACCTCAGTGCACTGCATGAGTTTCAGCGTCAAAGACCGCCCAGGTTCCACGGGGATACAAACCCTCAGGCAGCCGAGGATTTGTTGGAGGCTGTTGTTCGAGTTTTCAGGTTAGTGGGGACACCAGCTGACCTCATGGTGATCCTTACAGCGATTCTCCTGCACGTGGCAGCAGGTAGATGGTGGAGCCTGATGCTCCAGGTGCACTACGAGGCATATCTTCTTTGTTCAGACTTTGAGAGCCTCTTCCACTCGGAGTTTGTACCATCCACTCTCTGTGCGGTGTGCATTCAAGAGCTTATACAGCTGCAGCAGGGAAGCCTGACGGTAGCCCAGTACTCGGCGAGATTTACCGATCTCTTGCACTATTCCACAGACATGGTACGGGACCCATTCTTCCGGGCTCGGACCTTCGAGCAGGGACTGAGGCATGAGATCAGGGTATTGATGATCTCCCTCAGCATTCCGACACAGGCAGGAGTACTGGAGTGATCCCTTCTCATAGAGAGATTTCTTGTTGAGCCTACACTAGCAGTGAGACCTACCGGAGGGTGGCATGTAGCTGATTCTTCTGCAGTTGGAAATCGACGGATGTCACATGGGTCCAAGCGGACCAGACCATCAAGAGGACGACCTCAGGACATTGGCTCAGAGGTGCGGGGTACATGGCGCAGAGCCAGTCTTACGAGGAGCAGACAATGCTATGCATGCGGCGGGCAGGGCCACATAGCTCATGACTGCCCGACCCGCCATGCAGAGGAGCAGCAGAAGGTTGAGGGACCACCCATGTAGAGGCAGAGGTTCGACCACGGCAGTCTGCAGGGAGCAGGCGGATGAGGCAGAGGAGTTGGCCGAACAGTAGGTGGTGGGCAACGCTTTGAGGCTCTACCACCACCACCACCATGAGGTCCACCCCGACCACAGGGAGCTGGCGGAAAGAGGCGGGCTCAGCTTCAGGCAGCGGAGGCCTACAACCACGGTGAACCTGAGATGATTCTAGGTACTATCTATGTCTAATCCACCCTTTCTACAGTACTTATAGACACAGGAGCGAGTCATTCTTTCATTTCTGCTGCCCTTTTTCGGATCTCGGAGATTCCAACGAAGCCGTTGGCTCGATCCTTACGGCTAGAGACTCCTACGGGAGTAGAATCGATGATTACGCACTGGTGCTGGTAATGTGAGATTACTCTAGGAGGTGAGAGATTCGGTTGGGATCTTCTTGTAGCGGCGTCGAGGCCTTACGACGTCATCTTGGGCATGGATTGGTTATCTACAGTTCATGCTCAGATAGACTGTATTAGGCACAAGGTGCGGTGTGTCCGCATCGATGGGAGCAGGTTCACCTTCACCAGTGAGAAGGGAGCCTTTGCAGTGCAGGATGGACTCACGCAGAGGAGAGGACAGCCGATCACTCATCAGTTGGCTAGCCTCATCCTAGGAGAAATTGACGTGCGAAGTCCGAGTTTTCCTATATTGGTGGATCAGTATGCGGATGTTTTTCCTGACGACGTTCCAGGACTACCTCCTCGCAGAGAGGTAGACTTCTATATTGACATGTACCCTGGGATAGCCCTGATATCTACTCCAGCATATCGGATGGCTCCCGCTAAGCTTCGAGAGCTACGGGTATAGCTGGAGGACTTGCAGGGAAAGGGATTCATTCGACCCAGTGTTTCACCCTGGGCTTCCCCAATTTTGTTCGCCAAGAAGGCGGACGGGATCTTGCAACTATGTGTCGATTACCGTCGCCTAAACCAGGTGACTGTGAAGAACAAGTATCTGCTTCTGAGGATTTATGACCTCTTCAATCAACTCAAGGGGTCACGTTGGTTCTCGAAGATAGACCTCAGGTCAGGCTATCATCAGCTCAGAGTTCGAGACGAGGATGTGCAGAAGACGGCCTTCAGATGTCGGTATGGACACTATGAGATCTTGGTTATGCCTTTCGGCATAACCAATGCTCCAACAGTGTTCATGAGTCTCATGAATAGGATCTTCCATCCTTACCTCGATCGATTTTTCATAGTCTTCATCGACGACATATTGATATACTCGACTACTGAGGAGGAGCATTCCTACCACTTGTAGGTTGTACTAGACACACTCTGAGAGCACCAGCTTTATGGTAAGCTCTCGAAGTGTCAATTATAGATACATGAGGTCCACTTCTTGGGAAACGTCATCTCTAAGGTGGGAGTTGTGGTGGACCCAGCAAATATCGAGGCAGTGCTAGCTTGGGAGCCACCCAGGAGCGTGACGGAGGTGCGGAGTTTCTTAGGTCTGGCTGGGTACTATCGGAGATTTGTGCCAGACTTCTCCAGAGTTGCAGCCCCAATTTCAACTTTGACGAAGAAGGGGAGACCCTTCGTATGGTCAGATAGATGTCTGCAAAGCCTCCAGGAGCTGAGACAGAGATTGACCAGTGCACCCATCTTGAGGCTACCGGAGGAGGGAGTAGGGTACGTAGTCTACTACAATGCATCAGGGACCGGAATCGGGTGTGTCCTAATGTAGTAGCGGGCAGTGATCGCATATGGATCACAATAGTTGAGGTATCATGAGAAGAACTATGCTACCCATGACCTGGAGTTAGAAGCAGTGGTCTTCGCCTTGAAGATGTGGTGGTGCTATCTGATGGGTGAGTGCTTTACAGTCTAATCTGACCACCAGAGTCTCAAGTAAATCTTCTCGTAGAAGGACCTGAACCTGAGACAGTGATGATGGCTCAAGTTCCTTCAGGACTATGACTTTTAGATAGTCTATAATCCTGGTAAGGGGAACGTAGTAGTTGATGCTCTCAGCAGGAGTACGGGCATTCAGCTTCTTGGAGAGGGGAAAGAGCAGTTAGCCGCATTGCAGATATCCTTCGTGGATAGAGATGGGGCAGCCTTTCTACAGTCGCTCACAGTCACACCTCCACTTCTTCAGAGGTTCATAGAGGCATAGCATGGGGACGTTGACTGTGAGACGCGGCATGCACAAATTTCCATAGGATAGGCACCTGATGGATTCTCTGTATGAGGAGAGCATGTCGTCCTTTTCAGAGGACGTACCATGGTACCAGCTGCTTTACATGAGGAGGTGCTGAGAGAGTTTCACACTAACCCTTTATCGGTACATCCAGGAGTGGTGAAGATGTACCAGGATCTCATATGACAGAACTGGTGGCCAGGTATGAAGAATGTTGTAGCAAAGTTCATTTCTCGATGCCTCACCTGCCAGCAGGTGAAGGTAGAGCACCAGGTACCAGCAGGCTTGGTACAGCCCTTGGAGGTCCTAGAGTAGAAGTGGGATGGGATATCTATCGATTTCGTGACTGGGCTTCCACGTACTTCCAGAGGACACGACTCTATTTGGGTGATTGTAGATCGACTCACCAAGTCGGATCACTTCTTACCTATCAGAGAGCAGGTCTCAGTGGAGAGCTTGGGACGCCTCTACATTCAGGAGATCGTACGACTTCATGGTGTGCCATTATCTATCATCTCTGATCGAGATGCTCGCTTTACTTCCCAGATTTGGAAGGGGTTGAAGGAGGCATTCGAGACGCAGCTATGCATGAGCACCGCCTTTCACCCTCAGACGGATGGTCAGACAGAGAGGACCATTCAGACCCTCGAGGACATGCTCCGTGCATGTGTCCTCGACTTTGGTCACAACTGGGAGGATCACCTACCCTTGGTGGAGTTTGCATACAACAACAGCTACCACTCCACCATCGGGGTGGCACCATACGAGGCATTATACGGACGACCTTGCAGATCACCTTTGTGCTGGATAGACCCTGGGGAGTCAGCACTTATGGGACCAGAGATGGTCCAGGCCACGACAGAGAAGGTCCAGGTCATCCAGGAGCAGATGAGGATAGCTCAGAGCCGACAGAAATCTTATGCTGACAGGAGGCAGAGACCACTGGAGTTCGAGGATGGCGACCATGTTTTCTTATGGGTCTCACCTCGGCATGGATTACAGAGATTTAGCCAGGGCGGCAAGTTATCTCTGCGCTCCATCGGACCATTCCAGGTTCTCAACAAGATAAGAAAGGTGGCTTATCGCCTGTATCTACCACCTCAGTTGCACCGGGTGCATGACGTCTTCCACGTATCTCATCTGAGGAGATACGTGCATGACCCAATGCATATCATCGACCATGGGGAGCTGGACATCAATGACGGGGCAACTTTTGAGGAGGTCCTGATGGAGATCGAGGATCGACAGTGGGCAGTCAATTCCTCTAGTACGCATTAGGTGGAAGCACGAGAACCTCCAGGAGAGCACTTGGGAGCGAGGGGGCTCAGATGCGTGCACAGTACCCTCATTTGTTTACCTAGTTTGTGATGTATCTTTACGGGGATGTAAATCCCTGAGATGGGAGTAATGTAAAGACCTGTAAATTTCAAGGAAATTTTTTTCTTAAATTCTTTGGGATTTTATGAGTACGCAGCTTCTGACAGCACCTAATTATGAGGCCTGGTGTGCCCAGAATCATTTTCCGAAGTTTAGCTCAGGTACGTTCAGTGAACGAACGACGGGGTTTTTATAACTTTTGAACCGGTGATCAGAATCAAAATCTGAGGGCACCGATGAAACCGCATCACCGGTATTTGCTTAAGAATACCTTTTCTAGAGTTGTGTTTTCTCAGGAAGAGATGTTTAAAAATGTGGTTTAAGTGTTAAGTGAATAAAGTTGTGTCACAACTTTATTTTTCTATGTGGTTTAACTTCCATGTGAGGGAATATCCTAACTCCTCTTGTTAGGATATTAGTGAGGTGGGGCCCACATGAGCCCCACCCCTTCAATTTCCTCTAACCCTCATAATGTTGGAAACCCCCCTTTTAATTTATGACCTTCCCTCTTCTCTTATTAATTGAATTCCAACAAATCTTAATTCAATTAATTGAAACTCTTTAATTAATTTAATTAGATGTTTTGAATTTTGAAAATGTTGGCATAAGTGAATAAAATAAGGCAAAGCCTTATTTTATTGGAGTTTTTGTTTTAGCTGTGCAAAGAAAAGGGGAGAGCTCTTGTGTGTTTTCCTTGAAGAACTTTATCTTCTTCGCGAAGAATGCCAAAACATCGACAAAAAACGCCGTCACCGCAAGGAGAGATCGACATGCCGTCCCTTCTCCTCTCTGCAGCTGGTGTGTGATGCATTTCCCGAAGAACGACGACGTGCATTCTTTCGATCTTCTTCTCGCGTCAAAGGAAGCGAGACGTCGCTCCTCCTCGGACGTTCTCCGTCAACATATACGGAGCTTCACCTCACGACGTCGTTTCCCGCGACGATCTTCGTTCGACAACTTCTTCAAGGTAGGGGATTGTTTTATGTTCATGATTATTTTTGGCGTTCATCGTTAAATATTAGCCGCTTGTAATTTAAATAACGGGATCAGGCCGAACCGCACAAACATGTCTGACCCTCCTCCCCTTTGTTGTTGTATTTCGTAGTGGATTGGAATAGAGGTGACGTGGTGTCGTCGCACCGTGCGGGAATGAGGAAAACCGCGGCAAAAGAGTGTGGCGCCATCGCGCCGCGCCGTTGAGGCCGAAAGAGGCTGCGGCCGGAGTCGGGCCACGGCGGAGGGGCACAGAGTCGTCACGCCGCGCTGGAGCATCATGGAGGGTCGCGGCTGGGGCGGGCCGCGGCGGAGGGGCACAGCGCCGTCACGCCACGCCGGTTGGACAAGGGTCACAACCTAAGGCTGCAGCGGTGCAAGGGAGGGCGGCCGGATCCACCGGCCGCCGACGCTCCAAGAAGGCGGGACCCGCGGGGGTCCTATGGCGGCACACCGACTGGCCAACACGGCCGGCCATCCGGAAGTCCGGGTTTTGTAACCCCCGACGGCAGACAGGGGCAGGCCCCCCCTCCACGTGGGGGTCGTCGTTTCAAAACGAGGGGGGTAGGGCCCACCCCCCCCCCCCCCTTCCGCGTCCAGATCGGCCTCGAGCCGAGCCATGGACCGCGCTGGGCCCGACCGCCCGCGCCGGGCCGGGCCACCCGCGCCTGGTCGGGCCGGACCCGAACCATGGTCAGGTCGACCCGGTTCGGCCGACCCAGGGGGGTATTGGGCCTGGTCGGACCGAGCCCAAACCCCCTGTTTCCGGACAGATCTGTTCAAACGATAATAACTTGGTCTACGGACCTCCGATCAACGCATTGTCAGTTGTATATCGATCCTTGGATCGAGAAGGTCATTTCAGTATATTACAATCAAGGTTTCGGATAACTTTGGGTACAGCCGAGTTGGTTCGAACACAAAACCAATCGGGCCCTCGGAGCGGAAACGCTTATAACTTGAGCTTCGGACATCCGATTGACGTGTTGTCGACTTTTTTGGTTTCCTCTAAGTGAGACAGTTCTTTTGTATTACTCCGATCAAGTTTTGGATGCATTTGGAGTATGGTCAGGTTGGTTTTGACTTAAAAACCAACTAGGCCCCTAGGACGAAAAAGCCAATAACTCTCAGACGGGCATCCGATTGACATGTCGTCTGTCACGTTGAGTTCCTTTTGACGAGATGGAAATTTGGGATACATCAACTCCGGACATCGTGTCAATTGATGTATCGACCCCCTTGGCTCGTGGATCGGACCCTCCCATAATCAAGCATGCTGTGTGCGGGAACCCTAGAGTTGGCTGCGACTGCGACGACGATGACGACTGTACTAGGATCCTCTGTGTGTTCGGCAGTGATGACGACCGTACTGGAATCCTCTGTGTGTTCGGCAGTGATGACGACCGTACTGGAATCCTCTGTGGGTTCGACGGTGATGACTACTATTCTTGTGTCCAATGTGGGTTCGGAAGTACTTGACTACTGTTCCTGTATCCAATGTGGGTCCACCAGTATTCGACTCTGTACTTGTATCCTACGTGGGTCCGGAAGAGTAGCTGGTCTTGTATCCTTTGTGGGTCCGACAGCTTAGTTGGTCTTGTATCCTATGTGGGTCTGAGAGCTTAGATGAATCAGTGGCTACATCTGATCATCTCTATCGCCTTATGAAGAGTATACCTATGTGAGCTGAGTCTTTACTTTCAATCAATATCTTCGATATGATCGACTTGCTTTCCTGTGTGGATTGGGTTGTGTTTTCCTGTGTGGATTGGGTTGTACTATCTTGTGTGGACTAAATCAAACTTGGGCTCGGATGTTGGAGCCGAACTGGAATTGATGACTTAGGTATATGTATGGGCATATACCTAGGTAGGGTTGGTTGTTACTTCATGATTGTAACTTTCTTCGTGGTTTATCCTTCGTGGATTCTGGGAGACCTTCAGGGGACTCGGGGTCCCTACTGAGTAGCGTATACTCACCCCTGCACGGGCTATGACCGCACTACGTTGTGTTGGATACAGACGACGGACAGTGCTGATCGAGGTAGGAGCTCGTCGAGCTGGACGGTACCTAGAGGTGGATCATTGGACGGGACGTACACAGAGCGGACGGATGGAGATGAGGAGCAGAGGAGACTATCTGTACCCACCCTTCAGGTGGTATTTCCAGAGGACGGCTTGGTGTTGCTGCTTTACTTTTCTACCACTGTACTCTCTTTTTAGTTGTACTTTACTTTCAGTTGGGTTTGTATTCTGGCCCATTTACTTTCCATCACTTACCTTTGTACTCAGTTTACTTAGTGTTTACTTCTGATTGCATACTCTGTGGTGTTTGTTTTCTTACTTAAAGGCAATGTCTTCCCTGATATCGGGATTTACGCCTTTAGTGCTAGTCGCCAGCCCCTGGCCTATGGAAGGGGGGCTTGGGGTAGTCACGGCATGGGTCCCGAGGATGGGTCGTGACAGACTTAACCCTTGCATTTGGAGATACCTATGGGAGGAGACTCGATAATCACACTTATGATGATGATGTGATCTGACCATTGAGGTGAGAGTTTCAGTTAGAACCTTTTAGTGGTGGAGTCGATGCCTTATGAAGTTAGTCTGGGTATGGAATGGTCATCCATATTTCATGCTCATATTGACTATTTTAGGAAAAAAGGATGTGGTATGTCTACAACTTTGGAATGGGGTTTTCCTTAGTTGGTGAAAAAAAAAAGGAAACCCAGGCAGCACGGGATAAACCCCTGCATAGGAGGGTTCGGTCGATCACTCTTGAGTTGGCCAGCCTTACCCTCATGGTAGCGTATGTTTTGAGTTTTCAGTTCCCAATGGTAGTGGTGGAGTTTGGTAACATCCTTTCAAAATATATTTCCAGGATTTCCTCCCTATAGGGGGAGGGACTTATATATCTTTCTACACTCCGAGATGGCACCGATATCAGCTTTAGTATATCATAGGTCTTTCATAGATCTTCATAAGTAGAGGTCATAGGTGGAGGACTTGAAGAGGAAGGACTTAGTAAGACCCAGTGTTTGAGGTTATGTGTGGACTACCATCACCTTAACCAAGTGGTCGGGGAGAGTAAGTACCTACTACCAAATGATTGATTGGAACATCAATCAGTTTAATGGGTTAGCCTTTTGCATAAAAGGAAAGTTTCTTGTAGGCTTTTCAGTAGTTGAGATAGTGGTTATGGTTGGAGTTCCTCCAGGACTATGACCTTGAGGTGGTATATACTCCTGGGAAGGGGTATGTGGTGGTAGACGCGCTCAGCGGGAGGTCTAGTTTACATCTGTTGAGTGAGGCAACCGAGTATCTAGTCGCGATGCTGATATCCTTCATGGATGGTAATGGAGTAGCTTTCCTCCAGTATATGACTATCACCCCCTCAATCCTTCAGTGAGTTAGGGAGGCACATCTTGTGGATGTTGACTGCGATACCCGACGTGATCAGATATCCTCAGGACAGGCTACTGATTAATTTTTGATAGGTGGGGAGCACGTCACCTTTTTCAAAGGATGAACCATGGTACCAGTGACGTTACGAGAGGAGGTGTTGAGGGAATTACATACATCCACTTTGGTGGTACCTCTTGGTGTTACAAAGATGTACTAGGACCTCTGACGTCAATAATGGTTCCCAGGGAGGAAGAAAGCAGTGGTAGAGTTTGTTTCATGATGCCTCACTTGTCAGGAAGTGAAAGCAGAGCATCAGGTTCCAGCATGCTTGAGCACAGCTTTTCCCCCAGACAGGTGGTCAGGCAAAGCAGACCATACAGATCTTGGAGGACATTCCTCGTGCTTGTGTCCTGTATTTTGGACATAGTTGTAAGGACCACCTACCACTAGTAGAGTTTGAGTAAATTAATAGATATCACTCCACTGTTGTCATGGCACCGTTGTAGGCCTTGTACAAGCAGCCATGCAGATCACCTCTATGCTGGACAGACCCAAGGGAGTCAGTACTCATGGGTCCAGAGTTTGTACTGGCTGCCAATGAGAAGGTACGGATCATCCAGGAGCAGACGATGACTGCACAGAGTAGGCAGAATTCTTTTTCTGATTGGAGATGGAGACTCTTGTAGTTTTGAGGTGGAGCCCATGTATTTCTATGGGTCTCACCCCAAAGAGGATTATGGATATTTGTCTTGAGTGGCAAGCTATCTCTAAGGTCCATCAGACCTTTTCAGTTCATTAGCAGAGTTGGAGAGGTAGTGTACCGCCTATCTCTTCCCCCATAGATACACCGGGTGTATAATTTTTTTCATGTGTCACAGCTGAGGAGATACGTGCATGACCCATTGTATGTCGTTTACTGGGGTGAGAGGGAAACTTTTTTAGTGTTCCAAGTAGAGATTGAGGATCGACAGGAGCAGGTCCTCCATGGACAGTCGATTCCTCTGGTGCAAGTTTGGTGGTAGTACGGGAACCTCCAGGAGAGCACATGGGAGCGGGAGGCTCAGATTCATGTGCAATACCCCACTTGTTCGATTTGCCTTTGTTTTGGCTTTTGGGGACATAAATACCTAAGGTGGGGAGAATGTAAAGACCTGCAAATTCCATATATTGTTTTTAATTATATAGAATTATTACGAGACTACAAAAATAGACAGCATGTGATTCCGAGGCCTGGAGTTCCCTGAATGATCCGTCAAAAAATGTTAAGCTTTAAATAGCGTGTGTGAGAAGTTTTCCTGAAAAAGTGGAATAACTCTTAAGTGGGTTCCTGGATCAAAAATCTGATGGCACCATTGCATTCAGGATAGTGGGTTTACCCTAGGAAAATCTTAAGTTTAGTCTGCGCAGGCCTCTAGTGAGAAAACCCAAAAATGGTATAACCATAAATAAAATAATAAAATTATTTTATTTTATTTTTCAAATTCTTATAACTCATAAACGGTAACTCGGATTAAAAATCCAAGACCAAATCTGAGCTCGTGATGGTATGCTTTCTTTAGGCAGATCATAACATTGGCCGACGCGGTCCAATAATGGAAGTTAATTTTTTGTCATAAATAAAATAATTAAGTAACAATTATTTTATTGTCAAATCCTTATAACTCCTAAAGGGTAACTTGGATTGGAAATCCGAGATTACTGTTGATCTCATGAGGGAATTTTTTCCTTAGGTGGATCCTAAACTCGATCATCATGGTTTGAGGGTGACTGTTAATAATTTTTGAACTTTTTTTAAGGTACATTCAGTAAACGTGCGAGCGGTGATTTCTATCTTTTCAACTGGTGCTTGGATTAAAAATCCAAGGGCACCGTTGAATTAACAATGCTAGGATTCAACTAGGTGAAGCTTAACTTCGATCGGCAAGGGTCAAATGAAAACGTTAATTTTTTGGACTTTACAAAAAAAATAACTCCATGAGTTATTTTATTCTCTTGTCAACGTTGAGCGGTGGATGGCAGGATCGCTGTGTAATATAAGGCTTGAATGGGGGTCATTTAATGAAACGACCTTGGGTTGTGTAACCATGATGTTCTTTGAATTAATGGAACATTAATTGAGTTTCTTTAGTGAACCGCTTTAATAAAACGTAAAGTGGGTGGTTTCTTTTCTTCTATTTAAACAAACCTATGGCACGAGTTTTGGGGAACGATGTGAGGAAGCTATGATAAAACACTATAGGAAACCTATTCCAACGAAGAACAATGAACGAATGAATGCCGACAAACATCTTCAAATGAGAACCCTTCTTCCTCATCTGTAGCATCTTCCAATGAGTTCCAGGTAGGGGTTTGTCTTAATTTATTTCTAATAGTTTTATGAATTCATCTTCTCTTGAGGATTTTTGAACTCTCCCCTTGTTATAACTTTAATGCGGAGAGTGAAGGTCGAACCGAATAAGGGATGGACACTCTTTCATTCTTGGTTTTCTTGCGTTCTTCATGGGAAACCAAGAAACAAGGCGGAAAGTCTAAATCGAGGTCCACGCAGTGTAGGCGACATCCCAGGAGGCCCATAGGCATAGTCGGAAAAGAAAACGGACCTTCAGAGCTTCACCGGAGGCCCGTGGAATCTCCACTGGTGTAGTGGAGCTGGCGATCAGAAGAGGCGGTGGCCGACTCTCACCGGTTGCAAAGAGATGGTGGCACCCAAAGGAACTGCGGTGGATAGTGGGGAGGCTGACCTACGCTGGCTGCATTGACGTTGGTGGCGCGCCACAGAGGAGGGTCGTGGCTCTGAGCCGCAGTAGAGGGTGGACCCGTGCCTGTGGGTCCCGCTGTTGAATGGTCCACGCGGACTGTTCAGGTGGAGCAGCACCAACTGGCGCCGCTGATTTTGGAACCCAAATAGATTTAGTCTATTCAGGAGCAAACCCCTGTGCCCAGCTGGCGGCCTGCACCCAGCCAGTGGGCTGGGCTGGTCCAACAGCCCAGTGGGCTGGATTTAGCCAGGTGGGCCGAGCCAAGCCCATATCCCAGTAGGTCGAACTGGGCCTAGCTGGACCAGGCCGAGCCCATCCAGTTTGGTTCGGGCCTAGTAGATTAGTTTGGGTCAGTCTGATCGAGTCGTACCAAACCTGAACCCTTTTTAGCCCAGTTTCTCTTAAAGTGGATTATCTCCTAAATCGGATGTCCATTTGATGAACCATCTACAGTGATGGAACCCTTATTTTGAGGCGTTCCTTTTGAGATACTCTACTTGGGTTTTGGAGAAAGTTGGAATAATACCAAGTTGGATTAGACTCGAATCCAACCAGGCCCTAGGCACTAAAATACCTATAACTTACAGATCGAGCATCCGATTGATGTATTGTCTATTGTGTTAGAACCCTTATGACATGGATGTTCTTTGGTTACTTCTTTGTGGGAATTCGTAGTAGTTGAAGTAGGACCGATGGATTGAGAAGTGGATCCTCCTAGACTCAATCGCACCTAGTGCGGGAATCTTGTGGCTGGTTGTCTAGTGAAGAGAAACTCCTTTGTAGATCAGCATCAGCAACTTACGACATTGTGTGGATCAGCAGTAGCATGACCCAATGAGGACCAAATTTAGAGAGGCCTATCATGGATCAGTGACTTACCATCCTGTGTGGATCGATGGCTTACAACCCTGTGTGGATCGACAACTTACGACCCTGTGTGGATCAGTAGTAGTGCGACCCGATGAGGACCAGCCTTAGAGTAGCCCATCGTGGATCATAAACTTACAAACCTATGTGGATCGATGGCTTACGACCCTATGTGGATCAACGACTTATGATCTGTGTGGATCAGCAGTAGCATGACCTGACGAGGACCAGCCTTAGAGCGGCCCGTCGTGGATCGGTGACTTACGAACCTGTGTGGATTAGATTTGGAATGACTTATTCATGGTTTAGCAGTGGAACTTCTCAATGGAATAATGTTGATTTAACCTTATCACTAATCAACATTATTCATGTTCTTTAAGTTATATACCTGGTTTTAGCTGAGTCTTTTAATTTGTACTTTGTGATTAAAATCATGCTTTGTGGTCTTTCCTTTGTGGAATTCTGATAGTCCTTTGCAAGTCTTGGGGTCTCTACTAGGTATTGTTATACTCACCCCTGCATGGGCTTCACCCACACCTTGTTGTGTATGGTGAAAATGGGGGGCATCTTTGACCGAGACTTGGGATCTAGGACAAGACGGTGTATGGAGGTGACCGGTTGGTGTGGAGAGCCCTAGAGACGATTTGTACCTACCCTTCGGGTAGGATCCTTGGCGAACGATCTCAGAAGCTATTTTCCCTTTTTATGGTACCTTCTTTCTGGTTGGGCTTGTATACTGGCCCCTTTACTTTTAGTAACTAATTTTACACTCATTGGTGGTTTTTAGTTTTGGTTGTACCTTTATTCATCTGTTTTGTTTTACTTGTGCACAGTGTGCCCTATCTATGTGTGTGTGTAGGTTTTGAGGCAATGCCTTCCCATTTTTAGGATAAGCCATTATGATTCTAGTTGCCAACCCCTAGCCTATGGAAAGTGGTCTTGGAGTAGTCATGACACGGACCCCAGGGGATAGGTCATCACACATTTAATATGGGTTTCCATTTCCCAATTCATGAAGTGCTTATACACTTCATAAATTGAAAATCATCTCCCATTAATTTAAACCAAAACACTTAACATTAGAATTTTAGTAGCAATTATATTTTTACAACAGAATTAAAATGTATATATATATTATGCTCAATATGGTTTGAATATACAGGTTACCATTTCTCGGTTATAAGGTGCCCACACACATTACAATCGAAAACTGGTTCCCATTTATTCACAACCCATATATTTAGCCCATGAAACCATTTATAAATTTACATCATGAAGCATGTTATCACAGGTAGTAAACATGGATAAACATTCTATAAACATAGAATAATTTCTTATAAATAGGAAAGGAATGATAATGAAAATAAAAACAAGGTATATCACTCAAGGTACGAAATCCAAATCATAAAACAACTTACATATGCAACTACATGGCATGGAATATGCATGCCATGTGGAACTTCTATGTTCCTATGATGCATGATATGTTTCATCCTTGACATACCAGGACAAGGGAATAAAAGGATATAATCTCATAAATCAATAAGCAGTGGAAATTACACCATTAACTTGAGGTGAATTAATATCAACTATAATAACAAATAGCATAAACAACAATCACAGCCCTGGCTACAAGGTCATTTCCCATACATGTGGTGATCAGTCCCAAGAATGGATACTTACCAAGCACCGAAAAATTCCTAGTCTCCAGTCTATGATCCCAAACAGTAATACAAAGGAAAAAAATTAACCTCTATTACCACTTTGTAACATCCTGACCCGACTGGCCTCTAATACTACTTTGTAACATCCTGACCCGAATTACCACTAAACTGGTAGCCGGACTGGTCGCCACATGGCCTTAAGCGCACCTCCCCATATGCCAAAGGTTGCCGACTAGCAGTGAGGGTCTATTGATTGTATGGTGGGGAGTATATACCATCTAGATCAGAGTCTCACACCGATATAATAATATTAAAACAAAAAATAGTATCTGAAATAGTAATAATAAATAAAGAACAATAGTGGAAGAATAATATAATAGCTGAATAAAAGTGAAATCACCAACACCAATTGCATATAATGATACATGTAATTGTAGGTGTTACTAAAAGTAAAAATCAATACAATATAAAAAAATAAAATAAAAACCTAATGGTCAACTCCATGAGCATACTGAGCACAAGCCCAGTCATGTGCTCCCTAGCTCCCATGTACACATCTTATCACAAGTAATGAATCCAAAGACTTGTGAGAAATAATATCTACTCAGGTTCCAAATGTAACCTAAGCAGGGTGTGAGATATAAATCTCATTTATTCATAACCCACAGTGTCTAGGATAATCTATATCATGTAATAAACAAATAGGTAGTGTTCTAATATTTATCAATACAGATAAGTAAAAAAATAATAACAACTTAGTCTAGGTTCCCAAACAGACACTTGTCCCTTATCACCTACTTCGACCTAAGCCCTAAGTATGAATATGGTACCTATGCAATCCATAATGTGAATACAAGGTCCAAAGTAAATAAGGAAAACCAAGAAGAGGTACACCCCTAATCTTGTGCTTTAGCTTGGGGTCCAAGTCACAAGTTATCATTCAAGTGTGTTAGTAAACCAAGAAGAAGAATCCCATGTGCATAAGAAATATAATAATAATAATAATAATAATAATAATAATAATAAAGAATGCATATTATGTAAACATATAATCAATAAATCAATCCATCAAATTCAGTCATGGATTCTCGAGCCCATCCAAGGTGATCTAAAAAAAATCCCAAGTATCGCTATAAGAATATCCAATATAACCCAATACCACTTAGTTCATCCAAGGTGATCCATACGGAGTACCTTGTATCACTAGAGGCATGGTGACTCTGAGTCCGTCCCAAGTATCTCACATAGGGGACCGAGTATCACCCATGGCATGGCAAAGCAACCATGATAATGGGTCCATCCACAGATTCTCCCCTAGGTAACTATTATCTCTCAAGAGTATAAGAAACTGCCCAGGAATCCCTTCCCTAGAAATATAAAGCATCGCTCCCGATGCGTCGGGTCATAACTCACCGAGCATGGTGAGTCCATCCATGAGTCTTTAATATAGAACCCATGTTCTCTACCAGCCCATATCAAGTGAACCATGTCAACAAGACATATCACAAGGAAATACATATATATAATTAATCATAATCCTTCAAAAATCATTTCATTGCACAAGATAATAAATAAATCCATCGTATCCATTGGTGGAGTAATGTGCCCATCCAAGGAGATCAAAACAGAATCCCAAGTATCACAATAGGAACATCCAATAACCTAATACCATCGAGTCCACCCAAGGTAACCCATACAGAGTCCCTTATATCACTAAAATCATGGTAAACTCTGAGCCCGTCCCATGTATCTCACATAGGGGAATGAGTATCACCCATGGAATGGAATACCTATATTTAAAATGGGACCATCCATGGTTTCTCCCATAGGAAACTAGTATTACTCATGAGTATAAGAAACTACCCAGTCATCCCTCGCCTGGAAATCCAAAGCATCACTCCCGGTGTGTTGGGTCGTAACCCACTGAGTATAATGAGTCCATCCATGAGTCCTTAATACAGAACCCATGTTCTCTCTCGGACCGTATCAAGAGAACCAAGTAGCCAAATCACATCATAAGTAAAGTGTCTATATATAAATTCATGTTATCAAATACAAATCATAAATCCATAAGCTATTCAATTTACATATCATGAAAATTACTTAAAAGTACTTTGGTTTATTAAAAATTTATGGGGGGAAGGCCTAGTACATTTAACGATATCAAAGGGGACAAATACTAACTTTCCACCAACCAATATTCAACATAAACTCATGGTTGCGCCCAAATTTACCCTACTGGTAAAAGCGGTCGATGTAGTACATGTAGGGGTCGAATCCACAGGGACCAAAGAAGTAACCTTGAGATGTTATGATTTAGTGAAGGATGGGCTTTGAATTAGCCAAATTTGGGTTCGATTTTGGATGGTTTAAATAACACTAAGAAATCTACGTGAATTCAATTCAATGAAAATGGGTTGATCTAGGATTGTGCTCGGGGTGGATTGAATGAATTTTACTTCTTTAGACAATTTTGGTTTTATTAATTCTTGATGAATCCATTCTTCAAAAATAACACTACCTCCATCATTTTCTGGTTTGGTGCTTACCAAACACAATTAATTATCCCCTATACACTTAGAGAACCAAATTCATGATCTATCCGAGGTATATGGTCATTTAGTAATTGAATTTAGTTTGCTCAAACACAGTAAAGATGAAGAGTAGAAATAACTGAAGAATGGATGTCTTAAATTAATTATCCAATTAACAACAATTCGTTCATAAAATAACATTCAATCCTGCCTTTACATCCTCCTAATATCAACACATTAAAGGGTTAGCCCTCCATTGATGGTATACTCTCAATGGTGGGTGGAATATGACTAACAAGAATTGGATTGAAGAAATTAAAACCGTGGAAATAACGAGCACTCCTCCGTGTGTGTGAATGAAATTCACACCTATGTGTGAACTAATTCACAACAACACAGAGATATCACTGTGATTCGTGATAATAAAGTTTTAATAAATGAAATGAAAAATATAGAAGAGAAATAAGTTGATTAAGAACATAAAAATACAAAAAAGAAACTAATATGGAAATGGAAAACATTACAAAGGAAATTTGGAAGCATAACCTTACAATGAAACAAGCAACAAAAGATGATAATAAAAATATGCACCCCTATTCCCTTGACCACTATCTCCTTATATAGGCATATTAGGAGCATTAGGTACATCACCCAACAATTAATTCACCCCCAACAATTAATAGAGTCAAAAGGAGGGTGAATAATCAAAAGAAAATTGACGTTTCGAATTTGACCCTGAAAACTGTCCAGATTCATCCACCATATTGACGTGTGAATTTGTAATTGAAGAAAGCCGAATCCGGAGGGGTTGTAGCAGATAAATATCTTCTTCCATCTATCCTCTATGAGCTGTAAAAATTACAGGAAATTTCCCTTATCTGTTTGGAAGTTATGGTCGAAATGGTGGGACGGATTTCTGTGCATTAATGTCGGGTCCACCATTTAAATCTCAAATTCAGATCCCTTTATCATCATGAAAACATCGGAATTAGCTCCGGACACAGTTGAATAAAATGATCCTCATATTTTTATATTTCTACTGTATAAATTTGAGCTTCATTGGGCTTGGTTTTTGGGCCCCACATTTGTTTGATGGGCCTTAGGCCCATTATGCTTTCTCCAGCAAAATTCTGCATTCGGGCGCAAAAATATCCATCTTCCCTTGGGATTCATCCATCGTACCTAAAAGATAAAATGTTCCAAACAGAGTGATAAATAATATACCAAAATATAAAATTCATAAAACGAATATAGTGTTGTCCACAAACAGATGAATGATTGGGCCCAAATTTTCATTTTAAACATGAATTGCATTTAAGATGAGAAATGAAGTTCTATTTATGTAATGCACTAAAAACAATGTTTATGGACTTTGGAACAATGAATATAATGATATTAACAATGAATATTAGCCACTTTTAGTGACTAATCACACCCCCCAACTTGAGTTTTGCTAGTCCCGAGCAAAATATATTACAAATATGAAATTCAAATCCCCTTTTCCAAAAACATTTAAATACACATTGCTCACCCAAAGACCTCATACCAAAAAAAATTATGGAACCCATCAAAATCATTTAAAACAAGCTAGGTCCATAAGCATATCCCAAGCCCAAGCCCATTCCTTTGTTCAAATTCATCGCCACATTCCATCCAATTTCAATTAAGCATGATAAAGTGTTGTGCATCACAAAAGATATAGGGCCCATTTTATTGTTCAAGGGGAAAAATTGAAGCGCTAGGTGGTAATCACATTAAACTTTAATATGAGTATCCTTTTTTTATTTTATTTTTTGATGATTTTTTTATCCACAATAGATATGAAAAGACTAACTCTCGGCAAGACAACTATGGAGTCACGATCCCCAAGTGTCGGATGCCACACATATTGTCAATTTCATGCTCTAAAATAGAGATATAAAGCCTAAATCTGGCCAAGACAACTATGGAGTCATGATCCCCCAAGTGTCGGATGCCACACATTTGGACAAAACATTGCTCTATGTGGTCAATTTTTTTTTGTTTTTTTTTTTATGGATACTCAAATTAAACTAAAAGTGACCCCAGAACCCTATGCTATAATGAAAGGGATCCAAGAACTCAAATTTACACCCACGATCCAGTAGATGTGCATTGTGGCATTTTTATTAAGAGTATGAAAATGTAAACATTGAAAAATAACATCGGAAAACTGCACTTTCCAAAAACTATGCTCATGAACTTAAACTTGCATTAAAATCAGAATCAAGGCATGAAAAATTTATTTGATATCCAATTTTAGAGTTTTCAATGTGTGTTATCATGTTTATGGTTAATGGAATTTTTCTTTTCATGCATGTTTTTATTCACAAAATAAAAAAAAATCATTTTTTATCTCCCCCCAACTTAGAATGAAATTGTCCCCAATGTTTAAAGAAAAGAAAAGTTAGAAGGGGGTAGGAGAGGAGTTCAAAGATGAAATTGAGAATGATAAACATGGAACAAATTCACCTGGTTTTTAAAGTTGAAGTTCATGATGCTCCAAATTACTCCTTTGATCTCTTGGGGGATGTAGGCACCTCCTTGATTGAACATGTATCACCCAAAATAGTTCCTAAACCATAAAAATAAGGACAAAGCAAACAAAACAAACAACACAATGATTTATTTAATTCCTAGTACCATCATTTTCATGTTTTTTTTTAATCAAACTAATGATACATTGTCTTCTTTTAAATTTCTGGGTAAGGTATTACTCAGGGATCACACCGCGTGACACAGATGAATACGGTGCTCCCATTTCATACCCATCCATACTCATAAAAGAAGAACAGGTCAAGAGTCTAATTTTTTTTTAACCTACAAAAACATAAATAAAATAAAATAAACTGATGATACATTGTCTTCTTTATATTTTTTGGGTAATGTATTACTCAGGGATCACACCGCGTGACACGGATGAATATGGTTCTCCCTTTTCATACCCATCCTTACTCATAAAAGAAGAACAGGTCAACAGTCTATATAAAAAAAATAACAAAATTAAGCAGAAGGAAACAAAAGATGATTCACAGTGATTGGAAACATGAAAACCATGGGTTGCCTCCCATGCAGCGCTTTTGTTTAATGTCGTTAGCCTGACTTGTACCCTAAATCTATCAATTTTTCTCTGGTTCATATGTTGGCTCAGTTAACTCCTCCTTGGTTTCTTGTTTATTGAATGATTCAATGAATGGTTTTAACCTATGACCATTGACTTTGAAGACATGACCACTTGTGGGATCCTGAATCTCTATTGACCCATGAGGGTACACATGATGCACTAGGTATGGACTAGACCATCTGGACCTTAGCTTTCCTGGGTGTAGATGAAGTTTTGAACTATACAAGAGCACACATTTTCCCAGTTCAAAGAGTTTGACTTTGAGATTCCTAGATTGGTAGGCTTGAACTATAGATTTATTGATCCTTGAATTTTCATAAGCATCCATCTTAAGTTCCTCGAGTTCATTAAGATCTAATTTCCTTTTTGTTTCAGCCAAAAAAATTTCAAAGTTCATTTTTTTTATTGCCCAAAAGTCCTTATTCTCAATTTCAACAGGTAAATGACATGCTTTTCCATAAACCAATCTATACGGTGACATGCCTAGGATAGTTTTGAAAGCAGTTCAATATGCCCAAAGGGCATTTAAGAGTTTCTCGGACCAATCTTTCCTAGAGGGATTGACAGTTTTTTCAAGAATTTGCTTAATTTCTCTATTTTCCAACTCAGCTTGACCATTGGTTTGAGGATGGTATGCATTGGAAACTTTATGAGTAATACCATACTTAGACATGAGTGAAGAGAATGGGCGGTTGCAGAAATGGGTTCCACGATCACTAATTATAGCCCTAGGAATTCCAAATCGAGAAAATATATGCTCTTTCAGAAATCGGATCATAACATGGTGGTCATTGGACTTAGTGGGAATGGCTTCAACCCATTTTGAGACATAATCAATAGCTAAGAGGATGTAGAGGTATCCCTTAGAGTTTGGAAAGGGTCCCATGAACTCAATTCCACAATAATCAAAGATTTCAACGAACAGAATGGGAGTGAGGGGCATTTGATTCCTTTTGGTAATGGATCCTAATTTCTAACACTGAGGACAACTTTTTCAGAATTGTAAGGAATCCTTAGTGAGTTTCAGCCAGTAGAAACCACTTTGGAGGACCTTTTAAGTGGTTTTCTTTGTAGAAAAGTGGCCTCCACATGCCTCTCCATGAAAAAATTTTAGAATGGACTCTTTCTCAGACTCAGGAATAAATCTCCTGTTGATTTGATCATGACAGAACCTGAAGAGGTAAGGATCATCAAACACATATTGTTTGACATCAGAAATGAATTTCCTCTTAGCTTGGGTCCCCAAGAATTTTTGAATGTCACCCGTCACCAAATGGTTTGCTATGTCAGCATACCAAGGGCAATCATTCACTGAATAGAGGTGCTCATCGGGAAATGAATCAGACACAGAGAGGTGGTGTGATTTTTCTTTGAATTCCATCCTAGAGAGGTGATTAGCTACAATATTTTCAACACCCTTTTTATCCTTAATGGTTAAATCTAACTCTTGAAGAAGAAGGACCCACCTAATCAATCTAGCCTTGGCATCTTGTTTTTGGAAAAGGTATTTTAGGGCTGAATAGTCAGTGAAGACAATGATGGGTGATCCTAAGAGATAAGACCTGAATTTCTCTAAGGAAAATACAACAGCAAGAAAGTCTTTCTTAGTGATGGTTTAGTTTATTTGTGCATCATTTAAAGATTTTCTTGAATAAGTAATGACATGTGGAGTTTTCTCACATCGTTGTCCTAAGACTGCTCCTACAGCGAAATCACTTGCATCACACATGAGCCCGAAAGGAAGTTTCCAATTTGGAGGTTACATGATAGGTGGAGATATAAGAGTTGACTTGAGTGTAGAGAATGATTCATCATAGCTTTTTGTCCATAAAAATGGATCATCTTTTACCAATAGAGCACAAAGTGGTCAAGAAATAGAGTTGAAATTCCTTATGAACCTTTTATAAAAACCAGCATGTCCTAAGAAGAACCTCACTTCCTTAACAGTTTTAGGAGAGGGAAGGTGACGAATGATTTCAACCTTAGCTTTATCAACTTCAATCCCTCTACCAGATACCAGATGACCTAGAACAAGGCCTTACCTTACCATGAAATGACATTTTTTCCAATTTAGTATGAGATTCTTATCCTCGTACCTTGAAAAAACCTTTTCAACATTTATAAGGCATCCCTCAAAAGTTTCCCCAAAGATGGATAATTCATCCATGAAGACCTCTAAAAAATCCCCCACCATATCCGAGAATATTCCCATCATGCACCGCTGGAAGGTACCAGGGGCATTACATAACCCAAAGGGCATGCGCTTGAAGGAAAAAGTGCTGAATGGACAAGTGAAGGTTGTTTTTCCTTGATCCTCTAAGGAGACTTCGATTTGATTATACCCTGATAATCCATCTAGGAAGCAATATAATTGATGACCCGCCACTCGCTCGAGGACTTGATCAATAAAGGTTAAGGGGAAATGGTCTTTCTTGGTACAAAATTTGAGCTTCCTATAGTCAATACAAACTCTCCATCCACTACTGACCCTTGTTGGAAGCATATCTCCATCCTTGTTGGTTATTACTGTGATTCCAGCCTTATTTGGAACCACATGGATTGGGATAACCCACTCACTCTCATCTATAGGATAGATGATACCAGCTTTTAACAATTTCAAAAGTTCTTTTCTCACTACTTCTATGAGATTAGGATTGAGTCGCCTATGAGGCTGACGACATGGCTTTGACTCAGAATCAAGAATAATTCTATGAGTCCCGATAAGGGGTCTAATCCCAGGAATATCAGATAGGGTCCATCCAATGGCTTTCTTGTGTCTCATAAGAACATCTAGAAGCATCCTCTCATGATTGGCTTCAAGAGAGGAAGAAATGACAACATGAAAGGATTGATTGTCCCCTAAGAACGCATACTTCAGTGATGAAGGTAAGACTTTAAATTCAAGATCAGATTGGTCATGACTTCCCAAGAAAGGATGAGACTTTGTATTGAACTCAGTTTTTTTGTTCAGATTTATTGACAAAATTGGTTCCTTGTGAACAGAATTTTCATCCACTAAATTTTCCAGAGTAGTGTCATGAATAGCTATGGACTCAATGTTATTTATGTCAACCATTTTATCATTGATTTGTGATTCTATAAATTCATCAATAGAGCTATCTGAAAGAGATTCAATCCAAGGAGACAAATTTCCCTCATGTGAATAAAGAAAATCAATCTCTTCTTGACTTAACCATCCTTCAGTAATTCCTTGATGTTCATTGAGTTCATTATCAACACTACCAATCCAATTAACCTCATGGATCTCTTCATCATCCCTAATTTGAGAGTTTGCATTGTAGATATTGAAGTCTAGACTCATGTTCCCAAAGGTGATGGTCATGTTCCCATTTCTGACTCGGATAACAGAGTTGATTGTTGCAAGGAAGGGATGACCAAGTATGATTGGGGTTTGCTCCCTAGGACCTAAGCTTGGGCGATTATCCAGAACAATGAAGTCAGCTGGGTAAATTAAATTTTCAACTTTCACTAAAACATCTTTTAATATCCCCTTTGGAACTCGAACACTACGATCAGCAAGTTAAAGAGTGACAGATGTGGGTTGGAGTTCTTCAAGCCCTAACTGACAATACATGGCATAAGGAATGAGGTTCACACTGGCACCAAGATCACACAAGGAATTGACAACTTTGTTCTCTCCTAGTTCAACATTTATGTAAGGGCATCCTGGGTCTTTCATCTTAGGAGGAAATGTCCCTTGAATGGTGGTACTCACATTAGCAGCCAAAAGGACTTGGTTTTTATGTGAAAATTTTCTTTTAAAAGTGCACAAGTCCTTAAGGTACTTTGAGTAGGAAGTTATGGTTTGGATGGAATCGATAAGGGGAATGTTCAACTTGACTTGTGAGAATATTTCTCTCAATGTGTCACTCAATTCAGGCTCGGTTTTCCCCCTCATGCATTGAGGAAATGGTGCAGGTTGTTGAGTTGTTTGTTGGAGTGTTGATTCTTTCACATTGTTATCAGTTTCTTCAGTTTGAGCTTGTGGTTCATTTGAATTTTCATTAGATTTTGAAGCTTCACATGGTTTCTGACTTATTTGTTCAGGTTTTTCAATTTATTTCCCACTTCTTAAAACCGTCACAGCCTTTAGTTGTTCCTGAGTTGTTTGAGTGAAACTTGACTCTCCCCTTGATGTTTGTTGTGGAATGGCCTGTGTGGGCATGGGTGCCTTTCCAGTTTTGATGGTTTGAATTTCTTGTTTAATGGATGAGAATTCTGAGTTCATTTTGTCCATTTGTTTGCACAGTTTTTCTAGTAGGCTTTGTGGAACAATTTGGGTTGGTGCTTGAGCTTGTGGGTTTATCCCATGAAGATACTTTGGTTGTTGGATGGGTTGTTGATATTGTACATGTGGATGTTGGAATTGGACTGGTTGTGGTTGGAACTGATTATGAGGTTGAAAGTTTTTTTGAGGGTATGGGTTGATACATTTTTGTTGTGTTGGTTGTTGATTTTCCTTCCAACGAAAGCCTGGATGGTCATTATACCTTGGATTGAAGGTGTTCGTGAAACATGGATTTTGAAAGTTCATTGCATTAACTTCTTCTGGTGGTCCTCCTAAAAGAACATCCTTGATGGAAGGAATGGTTGGGCAATTATCCATCTTGTGGTCATTCTTGTCACAAATTGTACAAACAAGCTCAACAGTTTGGGTTTTGTGGACCTTCCTAAGATCAATCTCCTCAACTTTCCTTGTGAGTGCAGCAAGTTTTACTCTAAGGTTTTCTTCTTCTCCAAGATTGTACATTCCACCAGATTTGGGTGGCTTCTCATAGTATGGTGATGTTCCCCATGTTTGTTTTTGTTCAGCAAGATTTTCTAGATAGTGGTCAGCATCATTTGGGGATTTATTTTTGAAGGTTCCATTACACATCATATCATTTCTGGGTCCCAACCCTTCATAGAAAATTCTCACTTGTTATGGGATTAAGAAACCATGGTGTAGTACCATGTTTAATGTGTCCTTGAACCTTTCCCATGTTTCATAGAATGTTTCTCCCTCTCTTTCAAAAAAGTTTTGTATTCTCTTTTTAAGTGTAATTGTTTTGTGATGGGGGAAGTATTTTTTATAAAATTCTCGTTGAATTTGGTCCCAAGAGTGAATGGACACTGGTCTCAAATTTTTTAACCAATTATTTGCTTGGTCATTAAGAGAAAAATTAAAAAGTCTCATTTTAGCAGATTCAATTTGATTTGGTGGGCACATGGTTTCGACAGTGTCATTAAATTCTTTAACATGAAGGTAAGGCATCTCAGACTCCATCCCATGAAAGGTTGGAAGGTGGTTCAGGACATGGGATTTGAAAACATATTGGGCATATCCTATGTTATCATGCCTAATTCATGAGGGTGCATTGGTCCAGGTTGGTGTGAGGTAGTCAATCATGGTCGGGTCTGCAATAATTCCCAAGTTAGGGTCTTTCCCGTTATTTTGGTTCCCTCCACGGTTTATGATTTGGTTTTCTGGGAGATTCTCCATTGTATCGAACTCAACGTCTGAATTTGTAGTATTAGGAAGATTTGGATCTAAAGAAAATAGACCTCTTTTAGTGCTTGACTCCCCAGCCCTAGGAGAATCCACCCTAACTAATCTGTTTGATTTATCGCGGGTGTAGGCGGACATGCGCCAAAAAAACGAGAAAGGGAAAAGATAAGAGAATTGGGATGAGAATAGAAGAATGGGGGTAAGAAAAGAAGGTTTTTGGTCTAAGGAACTTACTTGGTCCCCAGAAATGGTGCCAAAAATTTGGTTGCGCCCAAATTTACCCTACTGGTAAAAGTGGTCGATGTAGTACATGTAGGGGTCGAATCCACAGGGACCAAAGAAGTAACCTTGAGACGCTATGATTTGGTGAAGGATGGGCTTTGAAGTAGCCAACTTTGGGTTCGATTTTGGATGGTTTAAATAACACTAAGAAACCTACGTGAATTAAATTCAATGAAAATGGGTTGATCTAGGATTATGCTCGGGGTGGATTGAATGAATTTTACTTCTTTAGACAATTTTGGTTTTATTAATTCTTGATGAATCCATTCTTCAAAAATAACACTACCTTCATCATTTTCTGGTTTGGTGCTTACTAAACACAATTAATTATCCCCTATACACTTAGAGAACCAAATTCATGATCTCTTTGAGGTATATGGTCATTTAGTAATTGAATTTAGTTTGCTCAAACACAGTAAAGATGAAGAGTAGAAATAACTGAAGAATGGATGTCTTAAATTAATTATCCAATTAACAACAATTTGTTCATAAAATAACATTCAATCCAGCCTTTTCATACTCTTAAGAACAACCCATTAGAGGTTTATCCCTCCATTGATGGTATACTCTCAATGGTGGGTGGAAGATGACTAACAAGAATTGGATTGAAGAAATTAAAACCGCGGAAAGAACGAGCACTCCTCCGTGTGTGTGAATGAAATTCACACCTATGTGTGAAATAATTCACAACAACACAGAGATATCACTGTGATTTTTGATAATAAAGTTTTAATAAATGAAATTAAAAATATAGAAGAGAAAGAAGTTTATTAAGAACATAAAAATACAAAAAATAAACTTACATGGAAATGGAAAACATTACAAAGGAAATTTGGAAGCATAAACTTACAATGAAACAAGCAACAAAAGATGATAAGAAAAATATCCACCCCTATTCCCTTCACCACTAGATCCTTATATAGGAATATTAGGAGCCTTAGGTACATCCCCCAACAATTAATTCACCCCCCAACAATTAATAGAGTCAAAAGGAGGGTGAATAATCAAAAGAAAATTGACGTTTCGAATTTGACCCGGAAAACTGTCCAGATTCGTCAACAATATTGACGTGTGAATTTTTAATTGAATAAATCCGAATCCGGAGGGGTTGTAGAAGATAAATATATTCTTCCATGTGTCCTATATGATATTTAAAAATTTCAGGAAATTTACCTTAGCCGTTTGGAAGTTATGGTCGAAATGGTGGGATGAATTTTTGTACATTAATGTCGGGTCCACCATTTAAATCTCAACTTCAGATCCCTTTATCATCATGAAAACATCAGAATTAGCTCTGGAAACAGTTGAATAAAATGATCCTCATTTTGTTATCTTTCTACTGTATAAATTTTAGCTTCATTGGGCTTGGTTTGTGGGCCCCACATTTTTTTGATGGGCCTTAGGCCCATTATGCTTTCTCCAGAAAAGTTCTGCATTCGGGCACAAAAATCTCCATCTTTCCTTGGGATTCATCAATTGGACCTAAAAGATAAAATATTCCAAAAAAAGTTATTAATAATATCCCAAAATATAAAATTCATAAAATGAATATAGTGTTGTCCACAAATAGATTAATTATTGGGCCCAAATTTTCATTTTAAACAGGAATTGCATTTAAGATGAGAAATGAAGTTCTATTTATGTAATACACTAAAAACAATGTTTATGGACTTTGGAACAATGAATATAAAGATATTAACAATTAATATTAGCCACTTTTAGTGACTAATCTACTCATATGGATAAATCAAACCATAAATAAGAAGGATATAAATCACTGTCACAACTTTTTGGTTTAGAAGACAATGCACCTCATTTGAGCGGTTTTATTATGAAAACAGTACTTTTTATCAAAAAAATCATTTAGAATAGTTAAGAATTTCATTCAATGATCACAAATTAATTTATCAATGGAATAAATTTAGAATAAACTACCCAACAAGTGAATAAATTCATAAGTATCGATGGAAGTAATCAAGGTGCATTAAGTAGGCAACTAAAGCATTCTTAAAATTAAATGGGGAATGGATAGGGACCCTACCTCAAAGGGAATTGCACCAAGAAAAACACTTCAGCACTTGATGCTTTCATCAATGACCACTCGAACCTGCTTCTTCCCACCTCCAAGAATATGAACCTTCGCATATACATAAGGACACCTATCCCCTATGAACATATTTACATGGTTATAAATATGTGCAAGGGTATCCTTACATACATGCTCATATATGCATATACCCGTTAACACTTACACACATATGAATTTTTCATATTATACATAAGAACACCTTGCCTAGTATATATATTCACTACCCTGGGTGGATATACATGTAACGAGGGAACTTACATATATATATGAATACCTATGAATAAGCGGTAAGTCACCTTTGACAACAGAAACCTGAACCCACCTCAAGGACAACCAAGACTCACTAAAAAATTAACTAGGCCCTCAAAACCACTAAAGTATCCCAAATATAATTAGGATAAACAATGAAGTGGAATTAAAACCTTACCTAAAGCATCTAAGGTAATCTAAAATGAACCAATACACTTAGCCTTTGGCAGCGGATGCCAAAACACACCCAAAGGAGTCCTGAGAGATACACTGCACACCCTAACAATAGAACAAAACCAAAAATAGATTAACCCTTGACATAGGGTTTTTTCTGGAATGGAATATAGAAATGTGGATAGGGGAAAACCCCAACCAAATATAAGAGGGGGATTAAGGGATCTTACCTCAATATATCAATAGAGAATCAGATGGAAATTTAATGGAAATTAGTGATCCAAGGAGGAATTAGGGAGGGGGTGAATCATGCACCTAGAGAGGAAGGAGAGGGGTATGTCGCATGAGTGAGGAGGGAGGAAGGAGTTATTAAGGTTAGTTTTTATATTATTTCAATTTTTATTTAATTAATTTAATTTTTAAAAGCAATGACATTGCACGCAGTTTGGGCCGCATAGTTTGGAAAACTGTGTGCCCTCCATTGGGCACCTAGAACACCTCGCATGGATTGACCACATGGTTTGAAAAACCATGTTCCAACCGTATGTTGAATAGTGTTGAAGTAATTCCCATTTTCCACTAACAATGTGGGATATCCATATGGTTTGGTAAACCATTCATAGCCTATGAGACACCTTTTGTTCCCATGAAAATGGGCGCAGGTTTTTCCATAGAGGTCTGTACAGTTTTAGAAAAATTGTGCACCTCTTTAAAACCCTCAAAATATTTTTTTTCAAAATCTGGTGCTCCCGAAACTCAAAAAGAAATTTGAGAAACACATTTTTCCTTCAACCAGGTCCAAAAAAACACATTGAAGTGATACAACTCTCATAATTACATTCTGATGCTCGGTTTGTAAAACGGACCATCTAGTAAATGAAAATTTTAAATTCATTTTAATTTTTATCTAGGTAAAAAGCATGGGTAATTACAGGATATGAAGGAAATGAGTGTGTTTGGGGATTGTTTAGATCCTAGAACCTCATTTTTTGGAGAAAATGGTTGGACCAAATGGTTAGTAGAAACTATTCATACTAGTCTACATGATTAGAGTAAATCATGTAGAGTGTTTTTTATAATAGCATAGGGAACACGATTTTCCTTGACCATACAACCCATGATGCATGCTTGTGCATGATTTTTTGGTTTTTTAATAGAGATAAAATGCATGATCGGTACATGGTTTGTCTAATTGTGCACCATGACCATGTGAGGGGGGTCCTGAGGCAGAGTTGGGTGCATAGTTGGTGCATGGTTTGGCCAACCATGCAGCCAAATCATATGACCTAGTTTTTAAGGGGAAATTACCATTTCTAACATAATTAATTTAAGAGTTAACACACCTACATTGTTTATTATTTCCTCTAGAATCTATACCCTATCCCTCTCATTCAAGCTCTCATTCAATCTTAACCTATGATTTGTGATAATTCCTTTATCTGACATCTGATTTAAGAGTCATTCATCTCATTGGATATCCAATAGTGAGTTCTTCACTCCTTAGGATCCTTTTTTCATTTATCTTTCTATCGATGATGCTATTTTTCGTGTGAGCTCAAATACCCTATTTATATGGTATTCATCCATTATTCCATTTTCTTATTATCTAGACCAGAGGTTGGTAATGGTTGAGTGTTCTTCTACAGGAATAAGGTGTTTGGTTTATACATTTTTCCTAAAATTATAGTAGTTTATAGATTGTTTGTGTTGTGTTGAATTCCATACTTTCCTAGAGATGCTTCCTAAATTAATTAACCCTTGATTTAAGTAATAAATTCATGTTTAAGAAATTCCATGACACCTTTATGTAAGGTTGGAGGTTTTTGACCTCAACCTGAATTTCCCAAGTGGTGGTTTCTTCCCTTTGTTCATGATTATGTCACCCTTGGGTTGACTTGGATTAGCTATTATTTTGGGGAATTAAATTTGATAGTGAAATGATTTGTTAAAGGTTTTAAGAACCATATATCACCTTTTCACTTATAAACAAAAGGTATGAAATGGTTAATCCCTTTTCTTGTGTATAATTATGAAGGTAATAGTGAAATGATTAAATGAATGGTTAATGAAATGGTGAATGATTTGGTTGTGATTATAAAGTAGGGTTTGTGATATGGAACCAATGACCCGCTTAGATTTGTACATTTCTACTCTATGGATCTAATTTACATAGCATATTAGGATTCCTTGTACATTTATACTCCTTGGATCTGACAAATTATTAGGATGTATTATAAATTTATACTCCTTGGATCCTATTTAATTAGTTTACCTAGATGTTAGGGACATTTATACTCTTTTGATTTGATTATTGGATTTACTTGATTTGCTAGGATGCCTTGGACATTTTTACTCCTTATATCTGACATCTTATTGGGATACCTTTTAAATTTTTACTCATTAGATTCTATGACTTTTAAGGATGTGTTGGACATTTCTACTCCTTGGATTTACTTCACTTGGCTTATTGTATTCATTGTACATTTATACTCCCTGGATTTAGTTTAATTATCTTACTAGGATGCCTTGGACATTTCTACTCCTTGGATCTAACCCACTAGGATTCCTTGGAAATTTATACTCCTTAGATCTGACCCATTAGGATGCCTTGTACATTTATACTCCTTGGATACTTTTTACTTGATTTATTTAGCTTACTTGGTTACCTTGGATATTTTTACTCCTTGGACCCTAGACCATGTAGGCCTGATACATGATTACATGACATAGGTTGTTGATGTTGCTTGACATGATTTATAGTTATCCATTATTATTTAGTTTTCCAATCATAGTGAGTCTTGATAGACTGTACAGTATTTATTCTATTGTTATTATATGTACCCCTATTATATTTGTATACTACTTCAGCTTATATGCATAGATTGGACTTGTTATAGACAATGTTGGTGGTGGCCTACAGAGTGTTATCTCATAACCTATTCGAGCCACCATTGGGTACCTGAAAATACTACATGGATATAGGTAGGGACAGGATAAAGTGCATGCTTGTTGATTCTTAGTTGATTTTTTCATAGGAATAGGGGATCCTAAAACCAGAATGTAGATCATGATGCTATATGTGGATAGTTCCTTTTTTGTATTTTTTTACTTTAATACATGTATTGTACTAGATGCATATTTCCATGTATTATTTTTATTTTGTATAGAATTCTATGATCATTATTTGTATATGACACTGTTGTATGAGATTGTTTGGTTATTTATATGATGGATGTTTATTATTTAGTTGCTTGGTTATTAAATATTCTTTTTATATTCTTTTTTATGATTATCCCACTATGCTACACTCTGATCATGAGGGTATAGTCTTGCTACTATTCCACTATAGACCTTCACTGCTAGTCGGTAGCCTCTAGTGTATGGGGAGACATTCTTGAGGCCATGTGACCCACCATCTTGGGGTACTTTTTAGTGGATTCTAAGTTAGTATATCACAAAGTGGTATCAGAGATTTCTTTTCCTTGACTTACTATTTTAAGATGGTATAAAGGAGGAATAGGATGTTTTGGGATTTGGTAATGAGTTTTTCCTCAGAGTAGCTAACCCATGTATAGGAAAAAGACAAATTTCTTGGGATGGGATATGATATTCTAGTTTATTCCTATCATATTCTATTTGACTTCACAGTTGGTTGACATAATTGATGTTTATTTATCCTTTATATTACATATTTTTACCCTTTTTCAGATATGGAAAGTAAGTATTATATCATTAATCAACAATAGAACTTCAGGATTTATATTTCATGAATTATTTCGTGCCATTTTTACTTACCATATGCATTTCTTGTAGCATGTTTGGTTCCTTTATTTCTATGTCCATGAAATTAAGCTAACATTTCATGTCGGAACTTGATAAATCACCGGTAGGGATTAAATAGATGCCACACTTTAATTTATAAGATGTATGGGACCTTATAAATTGGAATCGGCCATCCATATAGTTCAAAATTTTAAATATAAATGCTATATAAATGAGAATGAATTTAAATGAAACCAAATTATGTAATTAATGGTCACTATTAAATGGGGATTGAAATTGTAATTTAAAGGTTATTTTCTTCTATAAATTTCAAATGAAACTCTGTATACCGGTAGATTTGTATTATAGAAGAGAACATGACCCTAACATGACCTCAGTATTGGGAAGTAAGAAATATCTCTAGCTTTTCTTTATGACCTATATGTCACCCCAACCTGGATTTAGGAGCAAGCAGAGGGGTGTGTCTTGTAAATAGGAAGTCTTGTACCTATCATATTCATATATTTGTGATCTTGTTATTACCAAATATTTTATGAGATGTGTGTTTGGAATTTTCATATATATCCCACTATGAAGTCCTCTAGTTATCTTCAAGGATGGTGGTGATAACCATTCCCTAGAAGTAGTGGGCCCTAGGCCACCCGTACAACCACCCATAGTTTCACTTATGGAACCTGTTATACATGATGTGGGTGTTGATTCCTGGTTTCATGAGGGTTTCATGTGCTTTATGCAGACCATTTAGGGAGCCCCACAACCTACCATAATTATGGAAGAGTTAACGAGTGAGATTCAATAGTGGAATCCACCCATTTTTTCCAGGAATGGTGATCCATATGATACAGAGTCATGGCTAGAGGCCAAGCTATCGATTTTCAAGAATCCTAAGACACCTCCTAAGAGGAGAGTAAAAATTTATAGGTATATGCTTCAAGATTCTTCCAAGAGATGATGGGATGTGATTACTTAGATGGATCACCATCGAGATATGTCATAGAGGGATTTTTATATGGCCTTCTATGATTATTTATATCCTGAGATGTTGACGGTTGATAGAGCCCAAAAATTTATACATATAGAACAAGGAACATTGTCAATCATGGACTATTCTTCCCATTTCACATAGCTTTAGAATTTATCACCAATTCTATTGGGTGAAGAGTTATCAAAATCTAGGAAATTTTAGGATGGTCTCATGTATGAAATTTGATCATTAGTGAACATATTTCAACTTGTTATCGTATCTGAAATAGTGAATTGGGTACTGATTACTGAGTGTAACCTGAGGGGAGCCAAGGGAATAGAGCAGGGTAGTTCAGCTTTTCAACCCAATGGTCCAATGTCGAATAGAAGGAAGAGGCGTTTTAAGGTCTCCTGTGAGGGTAATACCATCCAGAGTGAGTGATAGTAGTTCTGTGTTTTGTTACTAGTGTGGGAGGTTAGAAAACATGAGGATCCGATATAAAGAAACCTAGTTGAGTGTCAATCTTTTGGTGGGATGGGCTATATAAAAAAGTCTTGTAAGACCTTTCCTCTAGAATCCAGTGAGAGAGGGCTCACATTGACTCTGCATTTATAAGTGGGGTTAGCATCTTCTCATCAGGAAGGGAGATGGAGTGAAACTGGATGATAAGGCCGAGGTGGTGGTTGTGGCCAAAGTAGTCAAAGACTATATTTTCAACAGTAGCAGAGTGAACCTATTAAGGGTATCTGTGCAATATCTTAGGGTTTTTAATTAGGCTAGATGTATTCAATGAAATTTATACCTGAGGAGCAGAGTGTTGGATCTTCTATATTGAAAGGTACTATTTTGGTAGCCTATATGTTAGTATTAGTCTTTTTTATACATGTTCTTCTCACTCTTTCATATTTGTGCCTATTGTGGAGAGCCTTAGGTTTGATGTTCAGTTTTCATATGGCATGATGACACTTGATACTCTGTTGAGGATATGATCATAGAGTGTACGCCAGTGTAGGGAATTCCCCTTGAGATAAGTGGGTGTCACTTTGTAAGGGATCTATTCATCCTCACGATGACATCATTTTATATCATTCTCAGGATGGACTAGTTGGTTACCTTTCATGGTTATGTTGATTTCTATCATCAAAGGGTGAATTTCACAACACTAGAGTATGGGGTTTGTATCCACAAGGGTGAATGGTATTTCTAGGAGAGTCAAGATGGAACCGAGCATCGTGGGATGGGTGGGATTATAGCCCTAATTTCTATCTTATATCTGGATGATTAGGGAACACATCAAATGGACTTCCCTCTAGAAGTTGGTCATTTTAGGGATGTTTTCTTGGATGACTTTTAAGGGATACCTCCTAAGAGATGGGTATATTTTTTCATCAAACTAGTACCTAGAGATACACCTGTATCCAATCCTCCTTACAGGATATCTACTACTGAGTTATGGGATCTCAAGAGGTAGCTAGAGGACTTCGAGGAAAAGGGATTTATATGACCCAATACTTATTCATGGGGTTCGACGGTCCTTTTTGATAACAATGTGGATGGAAACCTTCATTTATGTGTGGATTACTAGAAATTAAACCACTTTACAGTTAAGAATAGGTGTCCTTTTCCTTGGATAGATGATCTCTTCAACCAAATATGTGTAGTTCAAGTGTTATTGAATATTTATCTGAGATCGGGTTATCATCAAGTTCATGTTATACCATCAAAAAAGTAGTTTTCATGGTGCTGATGAATTGGGTTTTCCATCCATATATAGATTCGTTTTTGGTGGTATTCATGGATGATATCTTGGTGTATTCTCACACATGGAATTATTATAAAAACATATTGATATCATATTAAATACATTAAGAGAGAATCATTTATATGCTAATATCACAAAGTGTCACTTTTTGGATGGATAAGATTCACTTCATGGGTTATATTATCTTAGAAACAAGAGTATCAGTTGACCTAGATAATGTGAGAGTTACAGTTTCTTGGGAGAATCCCAAGAACATATTTGGTATACATATTTTCCTAGGACTAGATGGTTATTATAGGTGCTTAATTAATTACTTATCACACCTAGAAGTACCTATTACAGGCTTGACTAAGAAGGGTTTGAAGTTCTTATGGTTTGAATCCTACAAGATAGAATTTTAGAAGATGAAAGGGAGACTAACTTCAGCATCGATCATGATTCTTACACAGCCATTCAAAAGCTATATAGTCTATTATGATGCATCAGGTTTTATTCTAGGTGTAGTTCTGATTCGATAGGAGTGATTCATGGAGTACGGGTCTCATAAATTGACACTGCATGAGAAGAACTACCCAACAAATGATCTCGAGTTAGTTATTGTTGTTAATTAATTATATTGTTGGAGGCATTATATACTGGGAGAGCATTTTGTGTTGTATATGGACCACAAAATCCTCAAGTAAATATTTACATAGCATGACTAGAATATTAATAAATGAATGTGGGTTGACTACCTATAGTATTTTGACTTATAGATTTCCTATAAATTCTAAAAATGCAATGTAGTTTCCAATGTTTTGAGTAGGAGGACTTAGACATAGGTGGTTCAAGAGGCAAGTAGTGAGTGGTAGCTTATAGCCCAATTTTATGAGATGCATGTAGAGGTTAAATACTTTAATGGAAAATATTTACTTTCAACATTGTCAGTTACCTATTTACTAATAAAGAGAGTGAAGATGAGGCAGATATCAGATTTTGTGGGCTTGGTCCTATAGGAGAGAATTTCAGGTGATGATCCACCTACTGGTTGGATTATTAATGAGGATGAGATATTAAAAATCCAAGGATGTATATGGGTACCTATATATATTTAGGAGGAGTTGATATAAGAGTCTCATGCCTCTATATGGGTTGTGTATCCCAGTCTTACCAAGATGTATTGTGACTTGCACCATCAATAATAGTGGTCGGAGATGAAAAGAGAGATAGTTAGGTTTGTTACTTGGTGTACCACCTATCAATAAGTGAAGGTATTACATTAGTTATTAGAGGGACTCTTGTATTCTTTGTTCATTCCTGAGTGGAAATGGGATGAAATAATCATGGATTTCATGATGGGACTACATAGATCGCCTCAAGGAAGCTATTCAATATGAATTATCATAGAAATATTGAAAAAGTTTTACTATTTTCTACCTATTTTGGAGACTCTTTCAGTGGATCGGAATGGGAGGCTCTAAATTCATGATATAATACACCTTCATGGGGTTACATGTTCTATCATATTCTATAGAGACGCTCATTTCAAATCATGGTTTTGGAAGGTGTTGTAGAGGTAAATGGGTTCATAGGTACTATTGAGTACAGCCTATGACCTACATACTGATGTTTAGTTTGAGTGTATGGTATAGTTTTTGGAGTAAATTCTCCAAGAATGCTTCCTTGATTTCATAGATTCTTTGTAGAAACACTTACCTATCACTGAGTTCACTTATAATAACATATTTTATGTAACCATGCATATGGCTCCTTATGAGGCCCTATATGGTATCATGTTTCATTCATCCCTATGCTAGTTAGAGGTAGTAGAGGTAGCACTATGACATACTTGTCTCAGTCATGAGACTTTAGAGTAGGTTTGGCTTATTAGGAAGTGGATAGATACAGCTTAGTCTAGACATAAATCATACATCGATTGTCATCGTTGACCAATGGAGTTTGAGGTGGGAGTCACTTTTTCTTTTTATTTTCACCTAGACTGGGGAATAGACAAATTTAGAAATAAGGGAATCTATCACCTCATTACATTGGGACCTTATATATTATATAGAGAGTTGGTATGGTATCCTATCATTTGAAGATACCTCAGTGATATCGGTCCATGCATAAGGTCTTCTGCATATCTCAACTTCTCTAATATCATTCTGATTTATTGCATATTCCTCAGCCTAAGGTGGTTGAGTTAGAGGTAGATGTGTCCTTTGAGGAGAAACGTATCTACATTGTTGATCGAGGCATGAAGGTTCTCTAAGGCTGGTCAGTTTCTCTGGTATGGGTGTTATGGCAGCATAGCCATGTGCAGAACATGACTTAGGAGTGAGAGGCCAACATACATTCCAAGTGGCTATATTTATTCTCAAATAATGATTTACCACCCTTGGAAGGTAAATTCATGGATGAATTTATTTAATGGGGGAAGATTAAAGGATCCTGATTTTTCTATGTGGTATAAAACCTTTTTCTTTTTAGTTTAATTCCTTGGTTTTGACCAAATATAAATACCTAGTGAGTCCATAGAGGAAATGAGGTTGTTTAGGGATTGTTCGAAGCTCGGATCCTCACTTTTTATAGAAAACAGATGAGCCACATGGTTATTAGAAATTACACAGTCTAGTTCATACATTTAGAGTAAAATATATGGGGGTATTTCAGAGCACATTAGAGGGTTCTCAGTTTACCCTAATTGTGCGACCCAAGCCGCACACCCATGTGTGTGATGTAGGTTTTGTAAAAGAGGTAAAATTTATGGTCAATGCACTATTTTTCTAACCACGCACCATGACCATGAGAGGGGGTCTTGAGGTAGAGATGGATGCATGGTTTGGACAACTATGCAGTCCATTTTTTTAAAGGTAAATGACCATTTTTCCCTTGATTAATTTAAGAGTTAACCCACCTAATTTATTTTTTATTTCTTATAGTATTCATGCCCTCTCCCTCTTTTTGAAGCTCTCATTCAATTCTAACCTATTATTTGTGATAATTCCTCCGTCTGATGTCTGATTCGAGAGTTCTTCATCTCATTGGATAACCACCGATGAGTTCTTAGTTCCTTAGGATCCTTTGTTAATTTGTATTCATATCAATGATGCTATTTTAGTGTGAGCTCATATGACCTATTTCCAAGGTTTCATTTATCCTTACATTTTCTTCTGATCTAGACCAAATCAAAGGATGAGATTGGTTGAGTGTTATTTTATTGGCATAAGGTAGGATTTCTATACAATTTTCCTAAGTCTAGTTGTTTATAGATTTTTTTCATTGTGTCACATGCCGTAATTTCTAGGAGATGCTTCCTAAATTATTAAACCCTTGATTTGATTGATAAATTCATATTTAATACATTCCATGACACCTTTATGTAAGGGTGTAGGTTGTTGACCTTAACCTGAACTACCCATGGGGTAGGTTCTTACCTTTTTCCATGATTATGTTACCCATGGGGTGAGTTGAGTTAGCTATTCTTTTGGGGAATTAAATGTGATGATGTAATGCATTGTTAAAGATTGTAAGCACCTTATAGAACCTTTTCATTTTTATATGAAAGGTATGAAATGATTAATCCCTTTGATTCTATATAATTATAAAGGGATTAATGAAGTGATTAAATGAATGGTTAATGAAATGGTGAATGATTTGGTTATGATGATAATGTAGGGTTCACGGTATGGCACCGATGACCCACTTAGATGCCATGGACATTTCTACTCTATGGATCTGATTTACATAGCATATTAGGATGACTTAAAAATTTCTAATCCTTGTATATGATGACTTATTAGGATGCCTTGAACATTTCTACTCCTTGGATCCTATTTAATTATCTTACATGGATGTTAGGTACATTTGTACTCCTTGAATCCAATTACTGGATTTACTTTATTTTCTAGGATTATTTGGACATTTCTACTCCTTAGATCTGATGACTTATTAGGATTCCTTGGACATTTCTACTCCTTGTATCCAATGACTTATTAGGATTCCTTGGACATTTATGCTCCTTGTATCCAGTCCACTTAGCTTATTTGGAATCCTTGTACATTTTTACTCCTTAGATCAAGTTTAATCAACTTACTAGGATGCCTTGGACATTTATACTCCTTAGGTCTATCCCACTAGAATGAAATGGACATTTATACTCCTTGGATCTGACCCATTAGGATTCCTTGGACATTATCTACTCATTGGATCTTTTTTTCTTGATTTACTTATCTTACTCAGTTTACTTGGACATTTCTACTGCTTGGAACCTGGCCCATGTAGGCCTAACACATGCTTACATGGAATAAGTCATTAATGAATCTTAGCATACTTTACAATTAGCCCTTTTGATTTAGTTACTTGATCACAGTGAGTCTTGATGGACTGGACAGTATTTCTTCTATTGTTATTACTTGAACTCATGTTATATTTATACACTACATCGTCTTATATCCATATACTGGACTTGTTATAGACACCATTGGTTGGGGCATACTAAGTGTTATCTCACACCAGGTTCGGGTCATCATTGGGTAGCTAGAAAGACTTCATAAATGCAGGTAGGGATAGGGGAAAGCACTTGCTTGGTGCTGCTTGATTGATTTTTTTATAGGATTAGGGGAGAATAGGACCGGGTTATGGATCATGATGCTATTTGGGGATAGTTTCTTTTTTGTCTTTTTTTTTAATTTGATACGTGTATTGTACTAGATTCTTATTTACATGTATTAGCTATATATTTTATAGAATTTCATGATCATCATTTGTATATGACACTATTGGATGAGATTACATGGTTATTTATATGATAGATATTTATTCTTCAACTGTTTAGTTATTACATATTATTCCTTTATTGTTTATTCTGATTATACTATTCTGTTACACTCTAATCATGAGGGTATAATCTCCCAACTATTCCACCATAGACTCTCGCTGCTAGTTGGAATCCTTTAGCATATGAGGAGGTAGGCTTGAGGCTATGTGACCCACCATCTTAGGGCACTATTTAGTGGATTTTTGGGTCGGGTTGTCACAACTAAAACTATTTTTTCCTACAAAAACACCCTTCACAGTATCATAGTGAAAAAACCTTTGGTCATGTTGGCCTCAACGTACCAAACACTACGGTGTGGTCCTCTCTTATTTCATGTTTTCCATAGGCAGTCATCCATCGCACCATAATCATCACTATAATCATTTTAGACTTCTACATGTTGCACAAGGAGACATATCAATCACCACACCCACCTCTACAGCATGGGACTAGCCATGTTTTCCTTTGCAAATAAAAGTCTTCAATACAGTTCTTTTTCCTCGAACCATGGCCACCATTGCACCCATATTGGGTTGAACCATGTTACATGGGTGATCTAGAATCTAACCATGTGGACCACCATGGAATGTTCCCTTTCCAATTTCCCATATTTGGAATTTTATTCTCAAAACTCCATATTTTATGGGTATGGCATGTACCTATCTTGCTCGAGCATCTTCTTCATTATCTTATTCATCTCATCTCTACACATATTGAAATCAAAACACACTTATCTTATTGGAAAAAAATATAATAGTACCAACAAATATAAAGATCATATATTTAATAAAATATATTAATATCTATCTAATAGTGGTTAAAAGATTAGTAATGAATGTCAATTCATTTTATACTTCAAAAATAAATTTTCTTCAAAAATGTTTTTTGATGCATTTTGTGTGCCGAATTATGATTAATTTCTACCAATTTTAGAAATTTTATTTGATAAAATGGAAATTATTTTTTAAATTATGATTTATAAATAATATTAAGATAATTTTTTGTTTTTTTCTAAAAATCTTTGTTTTGGGGTGAATAGTGAAAAATATCAATTTTTGCAAAAAATGTCATTTCTTTGCTTTTTATCAAAGTAATTCAACATCCCATTTGGTTTTGGATTTATTTTAAAGTCAAATAAGTTTAATTTTATTAAACATAATACAATAAATTTCATAGTAATCAATATTATAAATGATTTTTGTAAAAAAACAATTTTATACTTAAAATGAGTATTTTTCTAAAAACTATTTTTCATTGTGTTTCATGCACATATATTAAAGTTAATTTTTACCAATTGTACAATTATAATCTTGAGAAATAGATTTAATATTTTTAATTATTAGTTTCAAATTAGTTAATAGGGTTCCTTCCATTTTTATTTATAATGAATAGTAACTATGGAAAAAGTTTATCATCGCAATAAAGGGTAAAATGGGTTAAATTGGGTTAAAATTATGGGATAAGGTCTCAAAATCAATCCAAAACTTTAATTTATTTAATTAAACGAGTTTAATTTGACCATATCCATCATAAATTCAAAAATATGTCTTTTTTCACTTTCCTTTAATTACAAGCTTTATATTATTTTAAGTTAAGAGTAATTACAAAGTGTCATTGTCTCTCTCTCTTATTATGTTTTCATGATATGGATATAGATAAAAATGATATGTGAATGAATATGGAAGATAAATTTAATTAATAATAAACTATATTAATTATATTAATTTATTTTTAATTTTTAGGGGTGGTATAATTACCTTAAACACTTATACAATGTCGATGTAGCGCTTGTGCAAACAGTAGAAAAAACAAGTAAATTATTTTAAAAACATTAAAAGTGATATGTTTTGAAAACAAATTATGGTTTTAAATGAATTTATGGGATAATAATAATTTATAATTTATTTTAAAATATTTTATATTATAATTTCATTATTTTATTGATATTTTTAAAGTTAAATTTTGTGAATAGTCTTGAAAATAACCTTAAATGGTATTTAATGTTTGAAAAATATTTTTAAATCATTATAAATCCTAAAAATTATATAATAACTCAATTTTATGGGAAATTTTCTAGGATATCGGTAATATTCCATCTATTTTACACTTGAAATTTCTAAAACTACTTTCATGACCCTTTTAGACTTAAAAATGTGTTACCTCGGTTAAGGTTAAAATGGCTAATGAAGGGGTTAAACTAAGAGATAAGGTTCAAAATGCCACATAAACATATCCAAAAAAAATTTAAATTTTTTTTTAGAGATTATACTCCTTATATTATAATATATTGTACTTTTTATCCATTTTAAATGATTTAGACACATATTATATATTAATATTTCATGTAATTACAAGATTTCCACCCACCTCACTTATAAAATGGCACCTCATATCCTCTCTTCATCGAGCTTATTAATCCATTTATATTGACAAAAACCTACCAAAAAACATTCCCAATATTTCTCCCCATATCCTAGAGGTTACTTTTTCACTAAAAGACTAACCTATAAGGCTTAAAATGTAAGCCGAAGAGGTTTTCCAATGAAGAGGTTTAACTCTTAATTGAGTGATTTAATATTTATTTATTCTTCCAACTTATTAAAATATTCTATAAACAATATGATATAATAGTGTAATAATATTATATATACTTAAATTTTATTATTTTCATGTAAAAACCTTTTTTCATCTCCTTATCTAACCTATGGAAAATGAAAACATCACCCATGTGTATGTGTGGACTACTACCTCCACAAAGCGATGTGTTTTTTTTTCCATCACTGCCTCATAGGGATGGTTATTATTATGGATTTTTAAAATATATAATATATTATTTATATAATAATTATTATAAAAATATAATATATTAATTACCTTCTTACCCTTCTATTTTTTGTAAAATGATAACGTTGTTCGTGCATACGTGTTGATTACCACCATCACGAAGCGATGTGATTCATTTTTCACGTCTATCTTTCATAGATGGTTATAAAATTGTAATTAATGTATAAAAATGATAATTATGTAGTTGTTATTATTTTTTTATGATTTAAACATAACTCGTTTATCCATGGTCAACCTACTGAAGTTGTTTTGGGAATATGAACCAAACGTCCTCAAAACATCCGACGTAAACTTAACTGATTTAGTAACTAAATAATTCATAGTAATAAATAAAATAAAAGGAATAATTTTAATGGGATGAAAATTAAAAAAGTTCTTAAAAATTTATAAAAGTAATTTAATTTTATTATTAAATGGTTATAAAACATATGAAACGATTCAAAACTTGAGGTATGGGATTTCTTGTCTCAATTTTCTTTCTTTGAGACTTATGCCATTTTCACCACATGTTTTCTTTCACGTGGTGTGTAAACTACATTATGGATGAATTTTATCAAGAATTTATTAAAAATTAATTAATTTAATAATCATTATCAATCTCTCTTATTCGTTTTCCATTTGATTCAAAAGTTACTAAAGTGGCAAGGGATTTTTATTTAAAACCTTATTTTAAAGTATTCCTTTCAAATATTTTTACTTAATACCCATGTTCTTCTAAATTTTTATAAGAATGTTCTTATTTATGCTTAAAATATTTTTAAAGGTAAATTTTAACTACTTTTAACTTTATTTATAAAGGTTTAAAAGGGAATCTTTTTAATTTTTTCTGTACAGGTCACTTTTAACTCTTTTTACCAAAGTGAAAAAAGAATGTTTTTAACATATAAAACATGAGTCTAATTTTCCACCATAATATCCTTTATTCATTATAAATATTATAATTCATGTATTCATGGTTTTATAAAGTAAATTCAATTCCATTTTTTTATTTTCACTTTAAATATTTTTTAAAAGAAAAGGGATCTTTATCTGTATTTTTATACAAAAATGAAAAGTACTTTTCCATTGGGTTCAAATGGGGTTTTAAATGGTTTTATATTGAAAAAATAAAATATTAAAAAAATTATTCATGATATGGTACTTAATATTTATATATGATTATGGGTGAGCTTGATATAGCTCATGACGATGGGTGAGCTCGATATAGCTCTCTAATGCATTGAGTACTGATTAGTCTTCTAAGGTAAAAAATGTGGGAGATAACCAGGTAGGTTAATCATATGGAATTAAATAGGCCTCAGTTATTTTTTACATGGGTTAAAAATTAGTTAAAATGGGTTATTAATATGATGATTCAATATACCTATTTTAATCTTGCAAAAGGTTTTTATGGAAATATTTTGATTTCATAAACTACAGAAAGTTTATGAACTTTTAAAGGTGAAATATTTTTTTCAAAGAAATTTTTTCATGATTCTTTCATGGTTATCATATGATTTATAATGGGTTTAATAGGTTTTATTTGAGAAAAAATTTATTTTCTAAAGTGGATATGTTTTGTTTATATGCTCAAAGTTTTATTGTAAAAAAATTAAACATCGTAATGGGTTTTCATGATTTTAACTGGACTAATAGGGTTCCTTTATTTTTATATCCCTTAATGATATTTTTTTATAATCCTATATTTTAAATATTTTTCATAGGGACAAATGTTTAGTAAGAACTATTATGAAGTTTAACACTAAATAAAATAAATTTGGCATAAACAAAACAAGTGTGTCATGAATGAAATGGGACTTTGATCTTAAGAATCCTATTTTTGTGGAAAAAATAGAAAATGTGTGTTAGTGTTAGATATTTAATATAATGGTTTTACTAATCCTATAAAACTATAAACATAAAAGAAATTGTAACCTTTTTATAAATCAAGTAATTATGGGTTGTTTATATTACAGTGAATTATAGTCTTTTACTCTGGTTTGAGGGTGAAATACTTCCAAAGGTGAATTATTGGATTCCAAATCACTAGTTATAAGCCTGTGGAGATTGAAAATGACCTTCATTACTATTGGTGGACTAGGTCGAGTAATTTGTTAGGTCAACTCGGGTTGGTTCATTACATGTACACTAGCTATATGTTGTATACTCTTAGTCAAGCCACATGATGGATGGAAATCAATACACAGTGTGTAATGATGCCACATACATACCCACACATGATGTGTTTTTATTGTCACAAATCACACTTTGTGTGGTTGAACATGGATACATTATGTGTAATTTACCGTTGCATATTGTGTATTTGTGTTATGTAGTGAGAAACATTGGCACCTCCAGATGGGATATTCAAGAATTTTTTATCTGTTATTGGCTTGTTCTTGGTCATATAAAACTAAATGATCATTTTATATTAACATTTGTATTAAATAATGAAAACCAAAAATGAATACTAAGATTAAAAAAACCAAACTGATCAAAAATAATAAATAATTATTAATTATAATGTGACTATTATGACACCACTTGAAGGTTATGGGGAATAGAGGAAGCATTGGGATAATTACCAATAATGGTTTATTATATTTTAAATGGATAATATCTGAAGAACATGATGAAACAACCATGTATTCTTCTAGAGAGGAGGTTTTACATTTAATTTATAATTAAATTTAAAACCGGAATTACCTCAAATACAATAATTATTCATTATTGATCAATCCATTTTTCCCTTATTATATCATTATTACGATTGAGAATCTAGACTATAATTCATCTAGTTGTATCCACACATGTTCCATGAATCCTTTAACAATGATCTAGGTATTCCAAGTGCTAGATAGGGGAACCTAGTGCCTTGCTCCATTCATTGTTGATCACATCAAGTGACTCTCTTGTTCTCTATTTATTCTTGATGGAGAGGTAAAATGATTTTCACTCTAGTGATTAAGAGAATTTATTGAGTCTATCTATTGTGCACAATTACTCTTATGCTCGAAAAATGATATAAAGTGAAATGTGTAGTTAGGGTTAAATATTTTATGATTGTGTTAAGGACCTTTATCAAATATTCTCTCTAATATATTCCTAATTTGTAATAAGAATATTATTATTATTATATTTCTTGACATTATCATATTTAAATATCATTTGTCAAATAAATAAACCAATTATTATTTAAATGATATTAAATAAAATATATCATATCTAATAGGCCCTTAAACTCATCTCGTCAATCCGCCTTAGTATTTATCAAACCATGAATAAAAAATATTTAAATAATAAAATATTATTCATTAAATAAATAAATAAAAATTATATTCACTAAACTCATGAATAAATATTTATTTTAATATTCATGTAACTAAATAAATACTTATATTAATTTATTCACTAAATTGGTTAATGTATATTTATTTATTAAAAAAGGTTGGGGTTGAAGCCTCATTTTATTATTAAAGAAAATCAAAGACCTCTTTTAACTGGGTAGAGGGAGACTCATTACATAGCCCAAAGGCCTAGTGGGATTTTAGCCCATTACATAGCCCGTAGTCCCAATTTTTTAGCCCAATTGCCATTCTGTGAATAGTAACTTTGCTGCTATAGTTCTAGCACAGTACCGCCACTGCTACAGTGCCCTGCAGTCCTGCTACAGTAACCTGCACCCAATGGGTTTTGAACCCCCATTTTTTCATGTAGGATTACAGGGTGATTACCACTAAACTTAAAAATAAATATTTATTTTAATATTAAACTCAGATATTGTAAACTTTAATATATGGTGATCAAATTTATGCGATAAATGATACTCAAATAATTCTTATTCCTCATTTAGATAATAATATTTATTCTTAATAATAAATTCAATAAAATTTAATGATATTCTAGATACACTTATTCTGTAAATGTATATGTCACTTTCTCAGTGGCATTAGGCAAACTTAACTAAATTCTATTATCAAACCGTTGGTATAGCCTATACCAACGGTTTGGAGAACCGTAGCCAAGTAAGCCGTTGGGATAGGTCTATACCAACGGTTTTCCAAAAACCATTGGTATAGACCTATACCAACGGTTTCATACCAACGGTTTTGGAAACCGTTGGTATAGGTAATATGAAATCTATACCAATGGTAATGGAACCATTGGTATATAAATTCCAAAAATAAAACATTCACTGGGATTTGATCCCAGGACCCCTCGTTTATCATTGAACGACTCAACCACTAACCTAACATGACTTTTGTGATCATAATTACATAAATATATATATGTATTCTCATAAATATTTTAAATTTTGATTTATATAATGTTCTCAGTACGAAGGTCTGATAAAAAATGGAAGTACCTATACCAACGGTTGTTAAAACCGTTGGTATAGACCTATACCAACGGTTTTAACAACCATTGGTATAGGTATTTGGTTTTGATTTTGATTCTGGGATGAATGTTGAATTTTTGGCCCACTTTTCCCAATGGTTTGTCCAAACCGTTGGGATAGTTCTACCTTTCCCAACGGTTTGGCCAAACCATTAGGAAAAGTGGCATATTTAGGGACCTTTCCCAACGGTTTGGCCAAACCGTTGGGATAGGTCTACCTTTCCCAACGGTTTGGCCAAACCGTTGGGAAAAGTGGCATATTCAGGGACCTTTCCCAACGGTTTGGCCAAACTGTTGGGAAAAGTGGCCAATTTGGGGTCTTTCCCAACGGTTTGGCCAAACCATTGGGATAGGTCTACCTTTCCCAACGGTTTGGCCAAACCGTTGGGATAAGTGGCCAATTTGGGGGCCTTTCCCAATGGTTTGGCCAAACCGTTGGGAAAGGGGACCTATACCAACGGTTTTTTCAAACCGTTGGTATAGAAGCGTTGGGAAAGATCTAATTTCCAGTAGTGTAACCTTCCTATAAATGCTATTGTGTAATATAATCCCTTTATTCTGATATCTCGTCGAGGAGGTTGTATAATTTCATCATCATTCAACATGCTTGATTTATCTTTATTTTAATTTCCAAAGTGAACATGTCAATGAAATAACAAGGAAATAGATTTAATTATACAATTCCATCTCAATCAAAGGGCCAAATATATCTTCTTACATTAACTCAAAGGGGAAAAATCCTTTTTTAACTTATTCAATTAATATCATATCACTTATGATGCACCTAATGTATGATACCTTGTTGTGAGAATATTTTTTATAACCCACCCCCACTAGAAACCCCTCTTGGACCTATAGTGAAGATGAGGGTGACCCCTAAAACCAACCTCCAATAGGACATGATTTGGAGACTAGCAATAAGGTTATAAAACAAATAAATGAGAGGAAATACCCTCATAAATCCTGGGATCGCATAAAGAGAACCACAAAGAAAATCTATATTATTAATGAATACAAATTTCCCATAATTGATGTAATATAATACAAAAATAAAGCCTTGAAAATAAAATTCCAAAAGAAAAATCTTATGGAAGAAACTTCAACATCAATCCCCAAATTTCATGATAGTAATGTCCATATTACTCACTAAATCCTCTTTGGAAACCTTTTTAATATAGTTATATATATTGAGAGGTGAGAATAAAAATATGCTCAGTAGGATCCTCCTCAATACCTCACATGAAAATGTGGAACAAGCATACCAATGCTTCAGTGAATAAATAGCAGAAGAAACTCACACCTATATCAAGCCAACTACCACCCAACCTCACCAAGGATCACTCACCTGATATCACATCCAAGAATAATAAAATAATAAGGAAAGGATATGTCATTAAGGTACCCTATAAACACTTCCACATGGTTTTTTCTCTCTCACATCCCAACAATAAAGGTACCAATACTCTCAATCCCTTCTGTTGTCATGTTGCAACACATTATATATCATATCAAAACGATACCACATACCACATACATATTATCATCATCACATATTCACCACCAAATACCATATTCCAACTACATATCACAATCCCATTACAATAGGGTATCATGAACATATAGGGAATCCACCTTATTCCCTCCTCCTACCAAGCATGAGCCCCACCATATATCATTATCTTAATCACATAACCAAATAAACCAGTATCGTATACTAAAACTTTAATTTTTATAGCCTATACGATTATACCTACTTTGAGCCATAAAAGCTTGTGTTACTCCTAGAAGGTAGATCAGGGAATATAGAGTAGTTAAATATCCATTCTCTCGCTAACCTGAATGTTTGGATAAAATATATGTAACCCAAAACATTTGGGCATGAGTAATATCATTCAACTAGGGTAGGATTTATGTAAAATCCCAAGAAAAATATAATATATAATATTCATACACATTCACAACCTGAATTTCCAAACCAAAAAACACTACCAACACCTATAATCTCCTCCACATCATCACTACCATTTACTAGAAACTGTCACCACTTCTACATCACAAACTAGCCACTTTCCCACAAATAAAAACCACAATAATGTTCATAAATCCCCATTTAATCATATAGTTACTAATTTCTACACTTAACATTAAACTAAGAATGTTATATTCATTATATATTTCATTATTCATATTTAATGACAAATCATTCTTTATATACTACCCTCATTAATTTTATCATTTACCCATGTTTTCATTCATAAACAATTTATTAATGGTCATTGTAGGATCGAAAGAGTATATTTTTACTACAATAGGGGAGGTGAATTGTAGTTTATAAAATAAAACTTATAATTTTCACTATCATATTTAATAAAGTAAACATAAATATAAATGTAACAAGATAATTTATAATTAAATTTTATAAAATTTTATAAAATTTTATAAAAAAAATATAAAATTTTCTTATATCATGTATAGTGAAAATAGAAACTTGTAAAAACAAGTAATAAAAAAATTGTAGTGATTAAAGAAAACTTACAAAAACATTATAACAAATATCCACACATTAAAATTAAGTGTAAAGTAATTTTATAACCCTAAATTTAGTTATCCATGGATTTTAACAAATCATGAAGGTCTATCTTCCTTGACTAAGGAATCCCTTGATACCAGGATCGGATGTACTTTTGTTTCCCTAGACGTAGGAACACTTGATTAGCAAGATCGATAACCACTAGCTTCCTAAACCTCAAAATCCCTCAATAAAACTATATTGAATAAAAAAATTATAAAATCAAAACTTCTTATGGAATTTACAAAAAATCCTCACACTGATTCCTTAAGAAAATGACTATAAGGATTATAATTAAGCACTCTCAATGTAATCATATGTTAAAAACTCTTCATAGAAACTTTATAGATATTGAGCTCCAAAAATATTTAAGTATTGTACTTGAACAAATTTCCTCCTCCTTGTATATAACTTATATTTATAAGAAAATTCTTAAAATTCATATTTTTCATGCCTCGGATATGGTAGCAATGACATCAAAAAAATCCCTTCTTCATTAAAAGGGTTCAGCACGGTGTCATCATCTGATGCTCATAATAATCTACACCGCTATAGTGTATATGAATTTTTTCTAATAGAATAAAAATTACCATCTGGTGGAATGAATACTCTTCATCCATTGGATTTTATATAAGTTTTTCCAGAAATCATTTCCACCTCCACCTAATGAAGTTTTTCTAGTAGTATTGGTATAACTTCATCTGATGAACTTTGATATACTTTTGACAGTTTGAATTTTATAAATTTTTGTTTGATGAATTTTTTAGTCATCCATCTGGTGTACAAAATACATTTTTTTTATTTAAGTAAAACTTCATCTGAGGGAATGGTTTTTCTATGTTCAGTAAAAAATTCCAATTAAAACATTCTAATAACTTGGGAAGTATAAAAGTTTGAAAAGTATAAAATTTTAAGGAAGTGTATTGTGATTTTTAAAATAAGTATAAAAAGTGTTTAAATTTATCCTTTAAACTCAAAAATATCTCCCTTTTTGAAAATTACAAAACACAACTTTAAAGAAAACATTTAAAAATTTTAAAAAGACTTACTACCCTAGCCTTATATATTCTCCCATTTATCTTAATTTCACCCCATTTTTTAGAAATTTTAGACACTTTCTCAAAAAGACCTTTTCTTCCAAATATTTATATCCTTTCTCTTAAAATTTTAACTTTTTCTCCCCTATTGTGACTTTCAAAAATATTTTTAGGAGGTAGAAAGTGTTCTTAAAATGTTAGGAAAAAAATATGAAACAATCTATATAATTAAGCATCCAAAAAATATATAAGGAATATATTAATCTCTAAGTATAAGAAATATATTCATCCAAATAAATAGTAAAAAATCCATACAATAAATATATGGAATAATTATCCTTCTAAAAAATCATCCAAAAGTATTTAAGTTTAATTGTGACAAATACCTTCAAGAGTTCAGAAAAAAAATCATTCTTTCTTCAAAAGTTTCTTGATAATAATTTTCAACTTTATCACATATTCCTAGTATTTATCAAAATCATAAATAATGAACTTCAACTTTTCCACTTTTTTTTCAGGACTTGAACCTTCTTCCTCCCATTTTTATTCTTTTCTAAGTCAATAATTATTGCCTTCAGTTTTGTAACTTCTTACACCAAAACTTATATCCTCTTTTCTTATCTTTGAATTTCATCACATTGGTTCATTGAAAGTGATATGATATTATCAATTTCATTTATACTTTCACAAACTTCAAAATTTATTATTATAGAAAACTTGGATACTAGTTTTGTTATTGTTTTTATTCCTTGTATTTGTTCCGCAAAAAACTTTAAATATACTTTTTTTTATCCACCTAATAACATCTTTTATTTTCCTGAATTCTACTTTTTATTTTCCTTTAGAATATTTGAGATCAAGTTCATTTTGGATCACTTTCTTTGCAAGTTGTATTAAAGAAATTTATTTTTCAAAAATATCCATTTTTCCTTAGATATTTTTTCATCAAGCTTGTATATCTAGAAATAAGTGTAGATAATCTTCAGTCCTTTTAATTACTTTATTAAAGTATAATATCTTCATTTTCATTATATTAAATCTTATAGTAGATGTTTAATATGTGGAATCACTTGATACTTCTGGAAGTAAAGGAATTTCTATCCTTTAAGTTTGTAGATATTATCTTCTTTTATCATTTTGAGATTCAAAAAAATTTATAATATCATTATTTTCATTGTATGGAGTATTATTAGATGATTGAGATTTGGATTTTTTTTCTTTATCTTTTGAAGATTCATCATCATTCAAATTACTAAGAGAAATGTCTTTCACAGACTTTACCTATAAGGAAGTTAAGGTTTCGGATGAACATTCCTCAATATCCATATTCTTTTTTAATTCCTCAACAACTCCATACTTTTTCTTCAATTTTATCTTCCTTGTAATAATTTATTTAGGATTGGAGGTTTCATTGGTTTTTTCTTTTTATTTTTCAATATATTGTTAAACTTCAGGTTGAATATCCTCATATTGATATTTTTCTATCAAAACTTCCTTTCCTTTCTTCTCTAGAACTAACTATGGTACAATTGAGACTTATATCGATGGAACAAATAAATATAGAAAGGATGGAGGAGGAAATTATTTTTTTGAAACTTCAACTCTTGAATGAATTTTTCAACTCCCTCTAAGAAATTCTTGTCCATCTTTTCTTTTACTTCCTTATCATCATTATTTATCTTCCTTTATTATTCTATAAGGATTTTATAAATACTATCCATTGGAGCTAGATCCTTGTCCTTATCAAAACCAACACATAGATCGTCACTTTTATTTTCTTCTTTAGTTTTAATAAATGAAATAAAAGACTCTTTAGAGATGGTCTTTTGTATCTTCCTTATCAAAGGATGATATTTTTTAGTAGTTTTTCTTCTTCCCACTTTTCCCTTAAGTTGTTAAACTTTTGAAACTAACACATTTTGTCTAATTTCTTAATAAAATACTTTATATTTCAAGAATAAACACACCTCATCTTGTTTATTGTTTCTTCTTCAATAAAATAAGCTTTATCTCTCACTAGAGTTCCTTTATTCTTGATTTTATAAACTTCCATAAAGTTCACTAAAAACATATTTATGAAACTTGGAAAAAGAATAATATTAAACTTTATAGTACCTACTTTCACTACCTCTATTAAATAAAATAAAAACTTAAAAAGATTGAATTTTATCATGTTTAAAAGGAAATATAAAACATAGATATCTTGTACTTTGAGTGTATCTTTGAATATTTTCCTTAGTATAAGGAAGTTTTTCACCCATAATATAGTTATTTTAGCATCAGGAGATAAGTGGGAAACTTTCCTAACATTTTTATATAAAGAAAAAAAGTGAAGTTTCTAAATGGTACTTTTCAAAACAATCTAGCTTCTCTAGAAATTTATGAGTTACTAAAGTTGCTTCACTTTAAAAATTTATCTTAACCAAATCAGAAACTTGTTGGATGTTCAAATTATATGATTTTATAAATAGTGTCAAGGTTACAATCTTTAAACCTTCAAATTCACTTAATTTATTAGATGTATAAATACTCTAACTATCTAAGGATAGTGAAAATAAAAAACATCTTTCACAACACATATAGTTTCCCATCCTTGAAAAGTAATAACTGACTTAATAAAAGATTCATACTTATCATGCCACTTTTTCTCAATTAGACTTTATTCAACTACTATTATATTATATAAATCACTTGATAAATCCATTCTTTCTTATTGGACAAACCTTGATATCAATGGATGAAATTTAAAAAGATTGGGTGAATGAAAGTAAAGGTGGTGATATTTTTCCTCAGAAAATAGTCAGTAGTAGAGGAGTGGTAACCCACATATCCTTTATATAATCTTAAAGTGAGATATGTTTCATCTTCCTTAGATCAAATGGATTATATTGAAACCATTATAAGAATCAAATGTTTACAAAGTTTCTTTGAAATATTTATAATTATTTGAACTCTTAAAGTTTTTAGAATGGGAAAAAATTATAAAAAAATAGTATATAAATAAGTTATAACAATAGACATAGAAAATTATAATTGATGATTCAAAATTACCACACAGAGAAACATTTATTAACTTTATTTATGAATTTTTTTTTAGATTGGTTGTTTTCAAAATAATTTGTTTGAAATAATTTTTTAAAAAAATATGTTTTGTTGAAAATTTTAAAGGGAAAATTTTCTAAAAAATTTTCAAGGAAAATTTTTTGTCTGAAAAAATATTCCAGGAAAAATATTTTTCTGAAAAAAATTCAAGGAAAAATTTTTTTTCAAAACAATTAAAGGAAAAATAAAAATTTTAAGAAAATGAAATATATTCAAAACATAGTAAAAAATTCCTCCACCTTTTTCAAAGATTTTTTACTATAGGGATATAGGTAAAAAAAGTAGATAAATGATCATTTTATTTTAACCATTCTAAGATTTTTTTAATATATTCAAATCTATCAGAATTTAGAAGTTTTGTAAAAATATCATCAAGTTGTTCTTTCATTCTGATTAATTGTAGAATGATATCTTTTTTTGTCCCTGTTATTAAAGTAAATGGTGTCTTATATCTATTTTATTATCTCAGGAGTGATGTACTAGATTTTTACTTAATGCTATGGTACTTGTGTTATCGCACAAAATAGGAGTTTCACTAAAACTCATGCCAAAATCCGTGAGTGTGTGTTACATCCACAATACTTGAGAACAACAACTTCCATTTGCCACATATTCAGCTTCAGTAGTGGAAAGTGATACTGAGTGTTGTTTCTTACAAGACAAATAAACTAAAGATTCTCTTTAGAAATGAAAAGTTCTAGATGTAATTTTTCTATCCATTTTACATCCACCGAAGTTAGCATCTGAAAAATATTTTTAATTAAAATCATTTCCATTGGAATAAAATATTCCTTGATCCATAGTATCTTTAAGGTAATGAAAAATTCATTTTATAACTTTTAAATGGGACTGTTTTGGATTATCCTTAAATATCACACATAAGCATACAGAAAATATTAAGTTTGACCGACTAGATGTTGGGTATAGTAAACTATAGGGTATTCCTCAAATTATTTTGATCAACTTGTTTCCTAGATTCCTCAAGATCTAAATTTTTTGAGGTTTTTATATAAGTACTAATACTTTTAATATTTTATTATCCAAAATTTTTAAGTAGATATTTTATATAATTTTTTTGAGACATAAAATTTCATTCTAGCTTTTTTAAAATTCGATAACCTAATAAAAAATTAAGTTCACCCATCATGCTCATTTTAAACTTATATTTCATAAGATCCACAAAGGAATCTAAAATTGATTTTCGAGTTGAACCAAATATGATATCATTGACATAAATTTGAACAATGATGGTATCTTTAAAAAATAATAAAGGATTTGGATCTGTAGGTCCCTTAATAAAATTGTTTTGTAACAAAAATTCATTAAGTCTATCATACCAATATCTTAGGGATTTTTTAATTTTATATAGTTCCTTAATGAGTCTAAAATATTTTGGGGTTTTTTTTTTTACAAAACTATATTGTTATTCTATATAAACATCCTCCTATAAATATCTGTTAAGAAAATCATATTTTACATCCATTTGATAAATAGTAAAATTTAAGAATGTTGCATAGGAAAGAAGTATACAAATAACTTTAAGTACATCTACTGGATCAAAAGTTTATTCATAGTTTATTCCTTATTTATTTTTATAAACTTTATCAACAATCCTTTCCTTATTTCTAATAATTATTCCATTTTGATCACTTTTTTTTTGAAATATCAATTTTATACCAATTACATGAAAATATTTAGGATGTTCAACAAGTTTCTAAACTTGATTCCTCTCAAATTAATTAATTTCATCCTGTATTGATTTTATCCAATATTCATCACATAAATCCTCTTCTAGAGTCTTAGTTTTAAATTGTGATAAAAATTCACAATGTTCACATTCTTTCCTTAAGGACATTCTAGTTTTGACCAGTTGATCTACATAACTAATGATATTATTAGTGATATTATTCCAAAGGATTATCTAATTTATTGGGTTTGTAAAACATAGTTCTTCAACAACATGTTGAATTTATTCAAGAGGTATAACTTCAGAAATAGTTCCTTCAGTTATCTTTCATGTGAAGTATTTTACAACATGGGTTGAAAACTAGTTTTTAAAATATCATTTGAAAATGTAGTTTTAGGTAATTTAAAAACAAAAGGATCATTTTCATAAAATTTAACATGAACTATTTCTTTAAAAGTACTTGTATTTTTATTAAAAACTTTATAATCCTTACTAATTGTAGAATAGCTAATAAAAATTCCTTCATTATATTTTAGAACAAATTTATATAAATTGTATTTTGTATTTAGAAGGAATACTCTACATCCAAAAACTCTGAAGTAATAAATTTTTGGCTTTCTTCCATTTCACAACTCATAATTAGTTTTATTAATAAAAGGTCTAAGTAAAACTAGATTTATAATATAACAATAATTACTAACTTCTTCAACCTAAAAATTTTGGTAATTGAGTATTCACTCATTGCGGTTCTTTTAATCTTCTAAAGAACTATGTTTCTTCGTTCAACTACACCATTTTTCTGAGGTGTTCTAGAAGTTGAGAAGTTATTTATAACACCTTTTTAATATAAAAAGTTTCAAAATGAGAATTTAAAAATTCTCTACCATGGTCACTATAAATAGTTTAAAAAGTTATACTTTTCTCATTTTTAACACAGGATATAAAATTTTTAAAATAGAAAAGGACCTTAGAATTTTTCACTAAAAAATATACCCATGTATATCTTATATAGTCATCAAATAAGACATATACATAGTATTTTACACCAATAATTTTAGTTTTCATTGGAATAGATAAATCAATGTGCACTGAATATAAAGCATCATAATTTGAAACTTCACTAATAGACTAAAAACCTAACTTATGTTGCTTTCTAAGTTGACAAGGATTATAAACTTTATAAAAATTAAACCTTAGATCTGGTAAATATATAACTAGTCCTTTCTTAAAAATTTTATCTAAATTTATAACATTACATTGTCCTAAATTTATATTCTACAACCAATATTGGTCTTTCATTTCACTAATCTAAGTTAGATCTTGGCTTATAAGGTATTCTAAGTTTAGTGTATAAACATTCTCATTCCTATCAATAGAAAGAATAAATTTACCTTCTAAACTTTGAATATTATATTTGTCATTCCTGAAGTTCATAAGGTATAATTTATCACATAATTGACTTATTCTAATTATGTTGTTCTTAAGTCCTACAAAAAATAAAACAATTGAAATTAAGGATTTTCCAAGAAGAACAATATCACTAATATCGTATATATCTCCTTGATCATTATCACTAAAAGTAAATTTTTCAACTTTAATATTAATAATATTCTAAAATAATTTCTTTTTTCCAGTCATGTTCCTAGAACATCCACTATTCATGTACCAAATATTATTGTTTTTTATACTATTTTTATTTCCTTAAAAATATAAAAGTTAGGATTTTAGAACCCATACTTGATTGGGTCTGAAATTATTAGAAAATAAAACTTTATGAATCCATATATTTATAGTTATCCTATGTTTTATAGATATCAATTATTTAGAAATGTAATTTTTGTGAAATCCAAAAGATTAAAATTTATTCAAAGAACATTTTTTATTCTAGTTTTCACCACTCTAATGTTTTGTATAAAAGATCGTACTTTTAGGAATACGGTAATTTTTTGGAAAATGTGATTTTGAGTTTGTAAAACCAATTACAGAAGTATTTATAATAGGTTTAAACTATCTATACATGTTATAAAAAATTTCAATCCTAGAAGTAGAATTTGATATTAATTTTTTCAACTAAAAATTTAATAATTTAGTCACACAACTAAATTCCTATTTTTATCAAATAAAGTAGAACTATATTTCTTATCTAATTATTTAGTAAGATTTTAAATCTCTATGGAAATTTTTTAAATCCTTGAATTTTCTTTGGAAAGTTCTAACTTATCATTTTCATATTTTTTTAGAAACTTTACTATTTTTTTCTCCCAAAGTAACATATCTACATATTTTATCAAAACTTGGAAATGAATCTTTATCATCGGATATAAAATGTTTTTATTATTAAGAAGAAGTATTATATTTATCATTATAATTAGGAGAATTTCCATTTAAAGTCAAAATGGTTAAGGATTCAGAAGATATCTTATCAATCTAGCATCGATTGATCTTCTGAATTTTAGTATAAAAACCATTATTTTTTTATCTTCACTACTATTATCTGAAGATATTTCAGAATAAATATCTCCACCACTTTCACTCAAAGTATCATAAACTTTTATACTTTTCTTATTTTTGTTCTTGTAGAACTTTCTTAAACTTATATCTTTCTTATCCTTTTTCTTGAATCTAAGACAGTCAGGTTTGATATAACCAGGATTCTTATATTCATAAAAAACATCTTATAATAATCCTTCATATCACTTCTTTCTTTAGTATTATTATTATACTTTTAATGGAAATCCTTTTTTACAACTATTATGTTCATCCTTTTAGCAATATTATCAAGTTTATTCTCACTATGTTTTGAAGAACTGATTTCTGTATCAACTTTAACTTTCTTATTCTTCAATGACTTTTTAACTTTTTTAGGTAATCAAGATTTTTTAACTATTTTAGAGATTGAATAAAAATATAAACCATTACTCTTCTTAGCTTTTTCAGTACCTATTTTCAATATTTTACCATACTTCATAAGAGTTCCAATAATATCATCTAATCTCAACTTAATTATATGCTTCATATCATTATGAGTTGTTCTTTTTTATCCCCACCATTAGGCATGATATCAATAATCTTATCAAAGAAATTATCATTTAAGTATTTATTTCCAAGAGATTTATGACTATTAATAGTCATCATAAATATTTGATGCATTTTAATAATAGATTCTCTAGGTAAAAAATAAAAAACTCTAATCCTTTCTAAGAATAATTCTTCAAGTTTCAAAAACTTTGGTATTCCCAAAGTGATTATATTAAATTTTCTTTAATATATTGTTCATATTTTCACAAAAATAAATTTGGTTGTAGATATTTATGGTCATATAAAAAAGTAGAATATTTATAACTAGGTAGTTAAGTTGATATTACAACTTTTATTGTCTAGTGAAAGTTGTAACTTCTTTATTAGGAATTTGATAATTACTGATTAATATAACAAAATTACAAACTCTAATGTTGATAAAAAAAAGTCTTCATATTATCTCTCTAGTATTCATAATGTTGAGATTTTCTAATGTCCCAATGTAAAAATCTTCCATCATAAAAATAAGTATATTATTTTCTACAAATACAAATTAGTTTAATAGTTTATAAAAAGTATAAACCTCCATTGATACCAAATTTAGGATCAAAATATATAGTTTTATTATAAGTGGGGGTGAATTTTAGTTTATAAAATAAAACTTATAATTTTCACTATCCTGTTTAAAAAAGTAATTGTACATAGAAACAGACCAATATACTTTATAATCAAAGTTAAAAAATGTTTATAAAAAACAATATAAACTTTCCTTATATCATGTACAGTGAAAATAGAAACTTATAAAAAAAAGTAATAACAAAACTTATAAAGTGATTGATGAAAACCTACATGAACTTTATAAAAAAGATCTACACTTTAACCATAAGTGTTAAGGAATTCAATATCCCTAAATTTAAGTATCCATGGTTTTAACCAAACTATAAAGGTTTGTCTTCCTTAACCAAGGAATCCATCGATATTAAGATCAGACGTACTTATGTTTCCCTAGCCTCGGGAACCCTTGATCAATAAGATTGGTAACCTCTATCTTCCTAAAACTCATAAGCCCTCGATCACACTAGATAAAATAAAAAATATTAAAAAATCAAAACTTCTTAATGAATTTACAAAAAAAAATCTCACATGGATGGCTTAAGAAAAAGTCTCTCTAAAGATTATAATGAAGCACTCTCAATTTAACAAGATATTAAAAACTCTTCACGATAACTTTAAATATCTTGAATTGGAAAGATATTTAAGTCTTATAATTGAAAAAGATTCTTCCTCATTGTATGTGGCTTCTATTTATAAGACAATCTCCAATGGTCATATTTTTCATATCTCTGAGGTGGTTGCGATGATATTTGATAAATTCCCTTCACTAAAAGGGTTAAGTACAGTATATTCATATTATTATCATGGTAATCTATACTACTAAAGTGTATATGAATTCCATATAGTAGAATAATAAATTTTCCTCCTATGGAATGAAACTTATTCATCTGGTATATTTTATATAATTTCTTTCGGAAAGCATGTCTGCCTCTGTCTAATGATGTTTTTCTAGTAGTCTTGGTATAACTTCGTCTGATATAATTTTTTATACTTTCCCAATTAAAATTTTATAAATCTATTTCTAGCGAATTTTTTAATCATGCATCCAATTTATATAGTAAAATTTCATCTGAATTAATAAAAACTTTGTATGATGGAAAGGTTTTTCTATGTGTGGTAAAACAATTTTCCTAAAAATCATTCTAAGAACTTAGGAAGTATAAAAGTTTAGAGAGTATAAAATTTTAAGGAAGTGTATTTTTATTTTAAAAACAAAGTTTTTAAAGTTATCATTTTGACTCATCATTCACTACTCATTTAATTCCTACCTATACCCATTTCCATATTATTTATTTCCAACGAAATTATATATTTGGGAAAAAAATATTAGAACTCCCATCAACCAACTAATTACCATAAAATGACTCCATAACTTGTGCTACTGTCCTCCACTACCATATTAATAACCACATCACTATCATGTATACCATGAAAAAAACATCATTGCACCTTCCATACATCTCATTCCACTGCAAATATAGTCTACAAAAATTCTAAACCACATCCACTCAAATCACAATAATAACATCACAATAACAATAGGAACTATAACATAACTCAACAAGGGGTTAAATTTCAATCATAGTTCCCATATAATTCATCCATGGACATCATAAACATCATTCCTTCTTTTCTAATTTCCTATACAACTATTTCATTATCACCTTTAAATATTTATCCTTTTATGAGAGTTGATTTCAACAGTTATTCACAACAACTAAAACATATTTAGCTGTAACAATAAAACTCACGGCATCAAGGTAATTCACAATAGAAAATAAAAATTCATAGTGGCATATAAAATTCATAGAATCAACATTTATACACATTTATCACATGAAATAACATATAAATATATTAATCATATTCCATGCACTTTATTTTCTTTCAATTTCATCATTCCAATAATTATCTTTTCTTAGTTTGATTCATACCCTTCACCTAGTGAAATCAATCATATTATAATTCTATAATTTACACAAATAAATAAGAGAAATATTGAATCCCATACCTCAATATGATGCTTTAACAATCTTTTGTATAGGAATAGGAAGATATAAGGATGTTTATTAAATTAAAGAACATACTGGGAAGAAACTCACAGACCTCCAAGGACATGTATCCAGCTGCCCAGGGTTCAAAAGAATAAGATGGATCTAAAATAGAGGATGGACACCTAAAATTTAAAAATCAAGATTCATGAATTGGATAATGATTCTCCTAGGTGTTTCCCCTTTTTAAAATCTCAGAAAACCCTCTAATTTCCATTTAAATCTATCATGATAATTATCATCATATTATAACATTTAATGTCTCTAAAATCACGGCTTGAATCTTCTAGGGAAAAGAAATTTATTTACATTTAAAAATTACTGATTTTTAAGGTTTTTAAAATTAATAATTTCATTATCAATCGTAAAATAAAATTTAGGTAAAGGGGTAGAAATCATATATTTTTAACATTTTTAGGATTAAAAATGGAATTTTCAATCGTAGAATGAAATTCTATCCAATATAGGAAAAATGGGGATTTTTGATAAGGGGTGACTCTTACACATTGATATTTTACTTTTAAATATAGGTAAAACGACTCTTACGTTTGAGAATTTAGTAAATGGATGACTCTTATACTGTAATAAATGAATCTTATATATTGAAATCTAGTAAAATGTATGACTCTTACATATCTAAAAATTACTCTTACATTCTAATATTTTAATTTTATGTATTATGGAGAGAATTATAGACTTTTCTAATTTCACTAAGGTTGTCTTTAAAGTTACTTTTATTTATGAAAATATTAATTTTACATGTGAAAAAATTTACTTCTATGTTTGAAATTCTAGAAAACTGATCAATACGTAAGGGCCTTTTCTAAGAGTTAGGGTCAATATGTAAGGGTAATTTCATGGTAAATTCAATACGTAAGGATCATTTCTCCAACCAAGGAAATATGTGAGGGTCATCCTAGACTTCACCAAAATTTAAACAAAACTCAAAAAAAATAGAATTACTTTAAAAATTAATTTGAAAATAACATAACCTTCCCCAACATTTGAAGCTACTAAAAAATCCTCAGACTCCCTCAACACTCTAGAAATGATAAATTAAGGGTTTTGGAAAAATTGAGATCTTGTTTTAGATACCTCTCAAATTAGTCTCATCCTCTAGAATAAAAACCAACCCATAAGAAAATAGAAACCAATAACCTAACACACCTTAGGAATACCTCTAAAATGGAGACAACTTTATTACTTAATCTTAATACAATATAAAAAAAATAGTCTAAAAATTAGTATTAAATCAATCATCTCATGATAAAAGTAAAACAAAGATCAAAATATTTTAGGATACTGAGAACACATATGTGATTCACATTCCCATGTACATTCCTCTAAACCATCATGCTTCCATAAAATGAAAAATAAGGGAATAAATGGCCTACACAACACTTTCTCTTAATTATCTAGAATCACAACCGGTCACCCCACAAAAATTGTGTCATACTTTATATCCAAATATCACTAATTAATTACATGGGATACATCGGGAAGATATTTATAAAACATAGAAATGTGGAAGACATCGTGGATCCAATCTAATTATGGGATAAGTTATAACTAATCTTCCACCTCACTAACATGGACCAACACCTCAAAAGGACTAATAAAATTGACATAAAGCTTACTCTCCCCACCAAACCTTTGTTATCCACAAAGAGGATAAAGTCGCAAGAATACATGATATAAAACCTAAAATTCTATATTTATCCTTCTATAATCAGTAGAAAACTTCTAATGAACCTATTCCACCTTCGTATACTCTTGAATCATCTATACATCCTTGGTCATGCTTTACACCACATTTTGTCCAAGGATTGTTGACTCCCTAACCCCGATTCAGCACAATGGAGATCTAAAAGGTTGCTCATACAATGCCTCAAAATGGAATCATGCTAATAGAATAGTGATAGATATTTTTATAGTAAAAATCAACCAAGGTAAAGTGTTTCACCCATGATCCACCAAAATCCAAAAAACATAGTCTCTCAACATATCCTCTAGTGTCTGAATGGTCTGCTCTATCTAATCATTCATATGAGTATGGAAGGTAATTTTAAGGATTAACTAAAAGAAAAAAACACACAAAAGGCCTTCCCAAACTCATGAGGTAAAATGAGGATCTTGGTTAGAGATTATGGTTCTTGGTCCCCCATGGAGCCTCCCTACCTCATCCACATACCACCTTGCCAATACTTTCATAGCACTCGATTCCCTAATTTCTAAGAAATGAGGTGACTTAGTTAATTGATCCACGATCACCTAAATAACATCACATCCTCCTTGAACTATAGGTAAAATGGTGATGAAATCCATTAAAATATACTCTAAATTTTACTTAGTAATATCCAATGGTTGTAATAAACCACCAGAAATATAATGCTTGGTCTTCACCTACTTCTAGACTAAACCAAATAACACAAACTCCTACACAAACCAATTTATACCTAGCCACCAAAATTGATCTCTCAAATTATTATACATCATAGATATAACCGTATTTACTTCTAAAGCTGAGCTATGAAACTCCTGGAGAACCACCCCTCGCATATCAAATGGAACAAATAGCCTCCTTCAGAACAACATCTGATTCCAATCATTCAATAAGCACCTCTCAAGAGAATCACCAAGGAATATGTGATCATGCATCACCTTTACCTTTAAGTATATCCACTAAGACTCCTACACCTAGTACGCCAAGTAAGATTGCACTATCATTTGGTAAAAGAAAAATCCACCACTAGTCACCTCTACATCAAAATGAATTGTTGAAAGAACGTCCATAACTCTTCAATTATTCCCAAAATCTCAAACATCATCCCCTCATGAATTTCTACTCATTGCATTAGTAATGAAATTATCATCCCCAAGATTGTAGAAGATCTCAAAGTCATTATATTATAGGAACTTCATCAAATTTCGCTAATATAGATTTAAATCTTGATGAGAGAATATATATATATATCAACCTATTATGATCTGTGAAGACCACAAATACTTCACCGATGAGAAAATGTTTCCATATATTTTTAGAAAACAACACTACCACCAACTCGAGGTTCAGTGGCATAGTTATAATTTTGGGGATGTAACTTCCTAGACCCATAGGATGAAATCCAAACCAAGCTAATAGGTATGATATAAAATATAAAACATCATTCCCTTGTGTGGAAACCAAAGAATGAGATCATTGATTAACTTGCCCTTTAGGTAGTTGAATGATGCCTATTAGTGATCATTATATATGAAATATTGGTCTTTAATAAACAAGGATGCCAATGAGGCCTAATTTTAAGATAAATCAGACACAAAACACTGATAATATCTCATGATACAATGCAAACTACAAACCACTACAACATTCTTAGGCACTGCCTAAGAAACAATGACCTCAATCTTCAATGGATCGATGGTTACTCACTACTAAGATATCACATGTGCCATAGAATGCACTCCACACATCTAAAAAATGTACTTGGACAACTTCCCATAGAGATGATAATTTCAAATGACTTTCAAAAGAACCCTAAGATACTTGGTATATTCCCCCAACTTCCATTATATGAGAATTTCATCAATGAACACTACCATGAATAGATCTAGAAACTCATGGAATATGGAGTTTTTGATACTTGTAAAAATAAATAGGGAGTTAGTGACACCGAATATCATAACCATGGACTCAAAGTTCCCATAACAATGGATGAAATCAGTCTTCATGATATCCTCATACTTTACTCAAATATAATGATATCCATACCATATATCAATCTTTGAAAACCAACTAGATCCCATAATTTATTGAAAAAAAAATACATCCTAATAAGGGGATAATGGTTCTTGATTGTCACATAATTTAACCAGTAGTAGTCTATGCATAACCTCAGACCATCATTATCCTTCTTGGAGAACAACACTAGAGCACCCTATAGAGACACATTTCATCAAATGAAACTCGTTTACATCAATTCATCAATCTAAAATATCAACTCCCACGTCTCAAAAGGTTTTATCCAATTAGGAGATATAGAGATCAACAAGGCACTAGGATGTAACTCTATCCCAAACTAGATCTAATGTTGTGGGAACAGTATCACAACCTATTCAATAAAATCATATAGAAACTCATTAAAACTCTAGGGAACTACAAAAATTGTGCCTCTACTAAATCCAATGACAACGTTATTGGCTAAGATAATAACAGATTCAGATTTCTTTAGCTCACCTAATGATCTCACTCAACAACAGACACCATATGATGGACTTCCATGTCATGGAATAAAACTCTCCTTCAAAAACAATTGATGCGTGTGAACATGAAATACAATCAATCCATTCCAAGAATGAAATTTTATGTTCATGTATAAAGTAATAAGAAATCCTCCAACCACTGATGTTTCCCCATCATTTTCTCAAAACCGCTACACATATAAAAAAACATGATTGGCCTCCACTTAGTATAGGGAACACTAGGGGAATTGGAATCCTCTCAACCTTGGTTCCAAATGCACAGACCAAGGTGGGTGTAATGAAGGAATGTGATATTACATAATCAAATAAGGTAAGGATAAGGGTGGATGATAAAAAAATAGTACCCTAGACAATATCTATCCCATTTGGAACTAGAATCTTCATAGCATGCAACTAGTCATGCCCATTTCCTATGCCTCATTGGACCTACTAAAAACCGCCTAAATATATGCGCTTATACTTATGTCTCTAAGGGAAGGTAATATCACAAGGCTACCCTCTACCAAATCTATCTCCCCTCAGTAAATAATCTCATTATCCCTGTTGTTGATATAACCTCTGAGACAACCATTATTAAGGCTAAAATAGAAACTAATCACTTACACCTCACTAGTCCCCAAAGATGGTTGGGAACTAGAATCACAAATGACCATGAACTCTATAAAAAAAACGTGAACATAGATCCCTATGGATGAATTGGAATTGAAAATTTTAGAGAAGAGTGAGAAAGACTATTGAGACCGACTCCTTATTAGTTTAAACATCGATTTTCATGACATTTGAGATCCTCCATCTATAGTTATTTTCCATAGGAAGCCACGATGGATCCCCTCCTAAGATGATACCAACTATGAATGAATCCTATTGATAACCCCAGTTTTATCATACAATTCAAGATATATATGTAATGTGAATCAGGTAACCATATACTAGATAGATGGATGTAACACCTCTTCTAAATTTCCTTCTTTATCCTCCTCATCAGTGAAAATATTTAGAGAGAATAAAAGAAGGTCTTTGAATATGATCCCAAGATCCCATACACTTAGGTTCCCATATTAATGGGTGTAAATCTTCTACCTATTCCCTTATTTCATTATAGTTAAGAGGAATTATACATAAAACTCCCTTGAAAAATCATTCCATTAGATATCATTCTCCTCACACTCTCCAAGAAACACGATCCACCACTGGCACAAAACCCATGACATCTAATTAATAGATAATTGAACCCAATACTCAGCCTTGTAATGGATAAAATTGAAGAAGATCTCGATCTCCTCCAACCAATTATCTATCTTTAAATCAGAAATGTTCCCCTCATACCTTTCTAATCCCTGGTATTGAAACTCACATGACAACCTCCTCCAAGACTTTTTCTCCTCAGTCAGGTCAACCATCTTATAGTAAACTAGATCATCATATCACACCTCACTAGATTAGTCTACACATGTATAGCATCCCGCCTTTTTATCACATAAACTTTCATTACATTTTACAAAACTGAGGATCTTTAAGGTTTAGTGTCTTGGAAACCAGGAACTTTAAACATGAAAACATAAAAGATTCTTCTTAAACACTTGAAAGGCTTCTCCTCATGTTCATCCTAGGTTCATTACTACATCTCATAACCTGGGGACATACATCAAAAGAAAGGGTGAGCAGAAGGCCCAGTAAGGGAAACAAGAGAAACATTTTACATGTGAACTTGAGATACTTCAATAAGGTCATGAAAAGAACATTAAGGAATGAGAAATAAATCATGAGGCATATCATTATAAAAATAGAATTTTTCATAACTTGAAGATGTGGCTAAAACATTTAATATTGACAATCATTTCATTTCACCAAGGTCCATCCCCAAGGTGTCATTAAAAAATTACCAAGGTTATTCACCAAGGTATCAGTCTAAAAAGTCATCTCTAGAGACTAAGCCTTTACCCAATGCATTGGAGCACTATCTGGGCGCACCCTTGACATGTCTTTATTATCATGTGAACCACATATAACATCATCAATCATTTCATAAACAACCCATATAGCATAAAATAAATGGGTTTCATTTCATAATCATAACGTTTTAAAAACTTCTTTAAAGACATGATCTTTATGTCACTTTAAACCCACAGAAAGGGAGAGCGGGTCTCATATATGTAAATCCCAGAATATAAAATAGAACAACTTGGTATATATGTGAATACACCTATAGAAGAGATAGATTTGAGTATTAAATTAATAAAATAAAATAACTTTAGAAAAAGAGAGAGACATTTTGAGACGGAAATTCTGCAGCATAACAGCTATGTTTCGGGGTTTTAGAAAACATTGAAAAGAGAGGGGACATGAGTCAAACATTCATAAATGACCCATAAAATAGTAGAGGGACAGAATATAAGGTATTTAAGAACATGGTAATGAAATTTGAAAATATACCATATGAAATGAAGAACATGAAAGGAAGACAAAAATAAGATTTCTCTTATGAAAATTCGGCAGCCTAATAGCGTTACATAAACTTCAACCAAAAATGAATTGATGAGATCAAATAGGGTCTCTCATCATATGAACATAAAAGATAAGTATGATAGATATAGATATCATACCCCAACATAATAAAAAGTAACTTGCAAGACTTGACATGGAATTAGAACTTTGAAAAGGGAGAAAGGTGCAAGGACCACTTAAAAATTCAGCAGCCTAATGACGCCACTTAAACTTTAAAATAATGAATTGAAGAGATAAAATGGGGTATCTCATCATATGGTCATAAAATATCAGTATTATAGATATAGAGATCATAACCCAACATAACAAAAAGGAACTTGAAAGAATTGTCATGAAAGTAGAACTTCAAAACGAGAAGGGTAAAGAACCACTTAAAAATTCGGCAGCCTAACGGCGCCACTTAAAACTTGAAAGTACTGAATTGAAGAGATAAAATGGGGTCTCTCATCATATGATCATAAAAGATCAGTATGATAAATTTAGAGATCATACCCCAACATAATAAAAAGGAACTTGGAATACTTTACTTGAAAATAGATCCTGAAAAATGAGAAGGGAGAAAGAATCCGTTACAAAAATTTCGGCAGCCTAACGACGCCACTTAAAACTTCATAAAACGAAATAATGAGAGTAATAGGGGATATCTCATTATTTTAACATGAAAAGGGAAGTAAGAGGAGTATAAAAGAACACCCTTTAACATAAGAACATGGAGCATAAAAGAAATTACATAAAATATATTTCTTGAAAAGAAAGAGAAAGATCGGATCCCTTACCTTAAAACGCAACTCTTAAAACTCAAAGGTTGGGACCTTGAGGGCTTGGGGGCACCTTGGGAGGACTCCTTGGGAGGTAATGAGACCAGAACTTCGTTGGGGGAGAGTGGGGAGTCGAATGGATGAGAGGATGGCTTGGTATTTATAGGGAAAGTGAGGGGACAAGGCATTAATGGCCAAGGGACACCTCATTAGTGGTTTTGGCAAAACCATGGGCTTGCCCGTGGTATTTTCCCATGGTATTGGCCACTTGGGACACCTCATAACTTATCTTACTATTCATAAGTCGACCATATTGATTACATACTTAATACATCATTTAATGATGTCATTAAACACCCGTAACTTAAAAACTGTATTTTTACTATTCATCGAAAATTCAACTTTCTCGGAAAAATCCCAAAATTTCACCTTAACCAAAAATCAATGCTCTGATTTCAAAAATGAACTCCATTTTATAAAAATAATTTTCTAAATATTTTTAATTTATTTTTTTAAATAAATACACTATTCACCAAAAATTCATTTTTTTCAGAAAAAACCCCAAAAATTACCATAACATAATATCAGTGCTCTGAGTTCAAAAATGAAATCCATTTTATAAAAATAATTTTTTAAATATTTTTAATTTAATTTTTAATTAAAAAACACTATTCACTCGAAAAAACTAATACTTGAATAATAATTTATGAAATCGCTATTTAACCATTTTATTGAATCACATTACTTAATCAAGGTGCCTAGATTATATTAATACTTTCTTTAAGTGAGATTACTAATCCATTTGGACACATTACTAATCCTAATCATAAAATCACTATTCATAATTTACTATTCATCAAAAATTAAGTTGATCTTATTAGACTCTAAATTTCGCACTGAGCATAATTGTAGAAGACCATTTTTTGAATATCATTACACATTTTTAATTATTTAAGGTTTACATAAACATTTTTAAAATATCCTTTTTCTAAAATTCATCAAAAATATGTATACTATATTTATCCGGTCATTTGAAAAATCATAAACTTCATCATAAGAAGAAATCCCAATTTTTATTTAAAACAAAGGATTACACAAGGCAGTTACGGTCTCCTTACATAGCCCCTTATCACGCCAGCATAGGACCTAAGTGTAAGGTGTGCTAAGGTGATAGAATCTGAGGGAGGCTCGGCTAACATCGCACGAGTAGTGATTTCTATCAGTTTGAACTTCTCGCAAAGGCGATTCCGTTCTAGTTTCAGCGATGAAGTTCGGCTTGGGTTTGGTCCAGAGCAAAGCCCAGTGGTGCTACCTCCTTCCCAAGTTCTGTTAGATGGGCTTCGATCGGTCCAAGACTACTGGGTGAGGCCATCGAATCTTCTTTCTATAATAATTAACCAATATTTCTTGTATTTAGAGAAAATAATCAAAACGTTTAGTTTCCAGGGGTCATATTGACCAATGGTCATATAATAGTCAAAACCCAATGGTCTCATTTTAATTATACTCATGTTATCAAATGAAACATTTTTGTTGAAAAAAAATAAAATAACACATAAAATTAGGAAACAAGTTTTATTCAAAATTTCGGGTCGTTACAATCTTCCCCCTTAAGAAATTGCGTCCTCGCAATTTTTAAAATTGGGTTTTGAAATTTCATTGAAAGTCCCACATCGGAAAAGGAGACAGTAAAACTATTACTTTAAAAGAAAAAAAAGTAAGTACAAATGTCACTCGATTTATCCCACACTAGGATTCCATGTACGAAAACATGGACATGGAGGAGAAAACAAAGGGTCAAGTTCTGAGGGAGAGTAATAGAAAACATGATTAGGATAAAGTTAACCATAAGAAAGTCCCAAACTTATGATGTGTGTAAACGGTCTTTTGATTACCCAGTAGGAAATGTAAACCAACAACGTTTTCATTTTATGTTCCTTTTCATAATTTTGAGGAATTCATTTACAACATAAAACAAAAACATAAGAAAATATACCTATATTCATGTAGAGTTTCATCCTTTAATAATTTTCTACCAAAAACTAATCTTTTCTCCAAACTATGAGAATTCAAAACTACTTGGTCTCATCAAAACACAAGAATCATCTTCTAGAGAATCACATAATCCAAAAAATATTAACTATCTATTTCTTTTATCTTTAAACATTATCCCAAAAACCGAAAGGGTAAGGTAAAACAACTCTTCAAAAAGAAATAATCCCATAGGAATGGAAACTACTTTTAAATCTTTAAAGTTCCATGGTACTACCCAAAGTTCATCATAGTCCATTCCATAAATAACGGTCCTTAAAATTCCTCAAAATAAACCAAACTAAGATTGAAACCCAAATACAAGAAGGATTTGATAACATAGTCTTCCAAAATAAACTTCACTGTTCATCTCCAAACAACATCAACCACTCCTAACATATTATAACAAAAGTATCTAACCTAAACATATTTTACCCAAGATAGGTTAATCATTCCTATAAGTAACCTAAATTACTATAAGTCCACCTTAAATTCATCGATTCTTCAAAATATAATTCAACCTTACTCCTCAATGAAAATACCGTAGTAATCTATTTACCTCGATCATATAGGGTCCCCAAAATAGTGAACGTCTTCCAAAATAAAAATCATATTTTAATCCCCTAATCATCCCTGTCATATTAATATGACAATCGTCGCATTTCCTATCACATTGGTTGTTGTGACATGTTCTTCCATTTCCCACCATTAACTAAGAAGAGAAAGCATAATTAGGGGCTTAAGTACTTAGCCAATAATCATGAAAAGGAACTAAAAGCATATAAGGATAACTTGTAGAAGAAAAGTATAACCTAACTTGTGATCCCCTAGGTTCCCATCTAGGTTATCCATGATCATATATTCTTATGTGAATCTTTATTTTATTTTATCTTTGTTCCTTTAACAATGGTTCATACTAAGCTTATGAATTTACCAAAGCATATCCCCCGGGAGTGTCGTAACCAAGAGTGCAGCAAGGCTCGTTGTTGTGTACCAGTTCCCGTTCGAGTCTAGCTCAAAGTGGTGTTTTCGGGTTTTACCCCTATGTACATTTGTGCCAGAGCCACCTCTACCTGCTCGTATCCAGACAGGGATGTATTTGCTTGGCAACCCCTTACTCAATACTCACCAAAATACCAGGAATATTTCCTATATTTAAACTTTTCTATAGGGTTCTTCCTAGAGTTTTCATATCCTAATTTATATAAATAACTAAACCATCCTTTGATACCAACTATAGCATCCCACCTTTTTATCACATAAACTTTCATTACATTTTACAAAACTGAGGATCTTTAAGGTTTAGTGTCTTGGAAACCAGGAACTTTAAACATGAAAACATAAAAGATTCTTCTTAAACACTTTAAAGGCTTCTCCTCATGTTCATCCTAGGTTCATTACTACATCTCATAACCTGGGGACATACATCAAAAGAAAGGGTGAGCAGAAGGCCCAGTAAGGGAAACAAGAGAAACATTTTACATGTGAACTTGAGATACTTAAATAAGGTCATGAAAAGAACATTAAGGCATGAGAAAGAAATCATGAGGCATATCATAATAAAAATATCATTTTTCATAACTTGAAGATGTGGCTACAACATTTAATATTGACAATCATTTCGTTTCACCAAGGTCTATCCCCAAGGTGTCATTAAAAAATTACCAAGGTTATTCACCAAGGTATCAGTCTAAAAAGTCATCTCTAGAGACTAAGCCTTTACCCAATGCATTGGAGCGCTATATGGGCGCACCCTTGACATGTCTTTATTATCATGTGAGCCACATATAACATCATCAATAATTTCATAAACACCCCATATAGCATAAAATAAATGGGTTTCATTTCATAATCATAATGTTTTAAAAACTGCTTTAAAGACATGATCTTTATGTCACTTTAAACCCACAGAAAGGGAGAGCGGGTCTCATGTATGTAAATCCCAGAATATAAAATAGAACAACTTGGTATATATGTGAATACACCTATATAAGATATATATTTGAGTATTCAATTAATAAAATAAAATAACTTTAGAAAAAGAGAGAGACATTTTGAGACGGAAATTCTGCAGTATAACAGCTATGTTTCGGGGTTTTAGAAAACATTGAAAAGAGAGGGGACATGGGTTAAACATTCATAAATGACCCATAAAACAGTAGAGGGACAGAATATAAGGGATTTAATAACATGCTAATGAAATTTTAAAATATACCATATGAAATGAAGAACATGAAAGGAAGACAAAAATAAGATTTCTCTTATTAAAATTCGGCAGCCTAACAGCGTTACATAAACTTCAACCAAAAATGAATTGATGAGATCAAATAGGGCCTCTCATAATATGAACATAAATGATCAGTATGATAGATATAGAGATAATACCCCAACATAATAAAAAGTAACTTGCAAGACTTGACATGGAATTAGAACTTTGAAAAGGGAGAAAGGTGCAAGGTCCACTTAAAAATTCAGCAGCCTAACGACGCCACTTAAACTTTAAAATACTGAATTGAAGAGATCAAATGGGGTATCTCATCATATGGTCATAAAAGATAATTATGATATATATAGAGATCATACCCCAACATAACAAAAATTAACTTGAAAGAATTGTCATGAAAGTAGAACTTCAAAACGAGAAGGGTGAAGAACCACTTAAAAATTCGGCAGCTTAACGGCACCACTTAAAACTTCAAAGTACTGAATTGAAGAGATCAAATGGGGTCTCTCATCATATGATCATAAAATATCATTATGATAAATTTAGATATCATACCCCAACATAATAAAAAGGAACTTGGAATACTTTACTTGAAAATAGATCTTGAAAAATGAGAAGGGAGAAAGAATCTGTTACAAAAATTTCGGCAGCCTAACGGTGCCACTTAAAACTTCATAAAACGAAATAATGAGAGTAAGAGGGGATCCCTCATTATGTGAAAATGAAAAGGGAAGTAAGAGGATTATAAAATAACACCCTTTAACATAATAACATGGAGTATAAAAGAAATTACATAAAAGAGATTTCTTGAAAAGAAAGAGAAAGATCGGATCCCTTACCTTAAAACGTAACTCTTAAAACTCAATGGTTGGGACCTTGAGGGCTTGGGGGCACCTTGGGAGGACTACTTGGGAGGTAATGAGACCAGAACTTCGTTGGGGGAGAGTGGGGAGTCTAATGGATGAGAGGATGTCTTGGTATTTATAGGGAAAGTGAGGGGACTAGGCATTAATGGCCAAGGGACACCTCATTAGTGGTTTTGGAAAAACCATGGGCTTGCCCATGGTATTGGCCACTTGGGACACCTCATACCTTATCTTACTATTCATAAGTCGACCATATTGATTACATACTTAATACATCATTTAATGATGTCATTAAACACCCGTAACTTAAAAACTGTATTTTCACTATTCATCGAAAATTCAACTTTCTCAGAAAAATCCCAAAATTTCACCTTAACCAAAAATCAATGCTCTGATTTCAAAAATGAACTCCATTTTATAAAAATAATTTTCTAAATATTTTTAATTTATTTTTTTAAATAAATACACTATTCACCGAAAATTCATTTTTTTCAGAAAAAACCCCAAAAATTACCATAACATAATATCGGTGCTCTGAGTTCAAAAATGAAATCCATTTTATAAATATAATTTTTTAAATATTTTTAATTTATTTTTTAATTAAAAAACCCTATTCACTCGAAAAAACTAATACTTGAATAATAATTTATGAAATCGCTATTTAACCATTTTATTGAATCACATTACTTAATCAAGGTGCCTAGATTATATTAATACTTTCTTTAAGTGAGATTACTAATACATTTGGACACATTACTAATCCTAATCATAAAATCACTATTCATAATTTACTATTCATCAAAAATTAAGTTGATCTTATTAGACTCTAAATTTCGCACTGAGCATAATTGTAGAAGACCATTTTTTGAATATCATTACACATTTTTAATTATTTAAGGTTTACATTAACATTTTTAAAATATCCTTTTTCTAAAATTCATCAAAAATATGCATACTATATTTATCCGGTCATTTGAAAATTCATAAACTTCATCATAAGAAGAAATCCCAATTTTTATTTAAAACAAAGGATTACACAAGGCAGTTACGGTCTCCTTACATAGCCCCTTATCACACCAGCATAGGACCTAAGTGTAAGGTGTGCTAAGGTGAGAGAATCTGAGGGAGGCTCGGCTAACATCGCACGAGTAGTAATTTCTATCAGTTTGAACTTCTCGCAAAGGCGATTCCGTTCTAGCTTTAATGATGAAGTTCGTCTTGGGTTTGGTCCAGAGCAAAGCCCAGTGGTGCTACCTCCTTCCCAAGTTCTGTTAGATGGGCTTCGATTGGTCCAAGACTACTGGGTGAGGCCATCGAATCTTCTTTCTATAATAATTAACCAATATTACTTGTATTTAGAGACAATAATCAAAACATTTAGTTTCCAGGGGTCATATTGACCAATGGTCATATAACAGTCAAAACCCAATGGTCTCATTTTAATTATACTCATGTTATCAAATGAAACATTTTTGTTGAAAACAAAATAAAATAACACATAAAATTAGGAAACAAGATTTATTCAAAATTTCGGGTCATTACAACATGGACATCAAATATGATCCATCTCTATAAATATAAAGAGAAACTCATGATCCCAATAGAATGTAATTAATTAAGATTCATTTAATTAGATTCATTTTAACTTCCAAAAAATCACTTTGATACAAACACAAGTGAAAAAAATTATGATGCATATACCTCCCCTAGGAATCTACCTTGAAATTAGTATTATCTCATATAGGGTGTTCAGTAAGTTTAAGTTCCTTACATTAGATCACAGAGGGACCTAATTTCTTATGACATAGTCAATCTCCCTTAGTACTTCAAACACTAGGTTTGAATAATATTTTTTCCCTGCCAATCCCTTGAAATCATCACCAGTGCCTAACTTCAGTATTAATCCAAACTCTCATCCATAGATTTGATACCACTTTTTCATGACCATCCACCGTTTGAAATACCTCCTGGGCATTCAGTGAAGATGAGGGTGACCCATGAAGCCCACCTCAAATAAGCTATGTGTTGGTGACAAACACCTAGGGTATAAAACAAATAAATGGGAGGCATTACCCTCATAAATCCTAGTATCATATAAAAACAAAAAAAAATATAATAAATGTTATAAATGAATAAAAATATCCATAATTCATGTAATTTAATACAAAAATAGTGCCTCCAAAATAAAATTCAAAAGAAAAATTCTATAGAATTAACTTTGGTAGAAATCCCCAAGCTCTAAGATAATAATGACCAGCACAATTACCAAATACCCTTTAGAAACCTATGAAATATATTTATATATATATATGGGTGAGAATAAATGTATAATAATTATAATCATACTCAATATCTCTCATGAAAAAATTGAAGAAGAATACTAATACCTTAGTGAATAAATCATACAACCAACTCACACTTATATCAGGTCAACACCAGCCAACCTCACCATGGATCACTCACCCAATATCACATCCAATTATAATAACATAGTTGTAACAACCCAAGGTTTTACCAATGGAAATTACCTTTATATAATTATGTCATATAATCATATGAAATAACAACACAATGAACTACTAAGTACTATGTGACCATTAAACATAATTTTGTCACCTCTGTGATTTCAATTTCAAAAATATGACATACACGTTTGCGATCAATAAGATATTTGGAGTCCAATAATAAAAACTTATTTTTTGGTGAACAGTAACATACCCTTATGAATAGTAATATGACCATTATGAATATTAAATCATCCAAAATAATAGTAACCTCACCCATGAATGTATAAATAAAAATTAGGCATTTTATAAGTAATAATATAACCATAGAAAAAGTATTGGTATTCTTGTGAGTCATAAATAATTAATTATAATTAATTAATTAATTTAAAAGAAAATTTATTTTCCTAAAAAGTTTTCATAAATTAACAATTTTATGTCTTTTGGTTTTAAGATAATTTTATAAGACCTTATGTAATTTTTTGAAAGCATTATAAAATTAGTCATAGTTTTAAAATCTATGTTTTTCAAGTAAATTATGATTTTAATTAAAAATTAAAATGATCATATTTAGAAAATTATTTTTGAAAAATGGATTTCATTTTTTTTATTCTACACATCTAAAAATGGTTAGGGTTAATTTTTGTGATTTTTTCTGCAATACTTGAATTTTTGGTGAATAGTAAATATGATAATTTGTGATAAATTATAAATACGTGAATTATGATGTCATCAGTTGATGTATGGCTAGTGTAAGTCCATTATCTCAAACTCACATACACATATTACTATTTTTGGTCATGTAATCGTCACTATTTCTGGTCTTCAAGGAAATTAATAAACTAATGAACTAAATATTAAAAAAAACCTCCTCCCCTCCACTATAAAAACCACCCACACCCCCCTCTTATCTTCACTCCTCTCAAGCCTTGTTCCTTCTATAAATTCTGACCAAATCTCTCCCCAAGATCCTCCCCCACTTCCATCAGTCTTTTCTCTCCTCAAAATTCCAAATCCTCTCCCCTTAAGAGGATCTCAAAGAAGATTGAATCCAGAGGTAAATTCCTCTTTTCTTTTCTTTCATTTTCTTTACATGTTCCTTTGTTTTCTTTTCTATCCTTGCATATCCTATTCCAAATGTTATGAAAACTTCATTACCTTACATGTACTATGTAAGAACTCGGATCTTCATTTCAAGTATGTTTTTCCGTTTCTGGTCGTTTTTGAGAAAAAGAAGAAAATCTGGAAATTTTCAAAGTCCACACCATGTAATTTATGAGTACATGTCGTGTACTTTTCTCCTGCGTGAGGCCGTATGTTGTCCATGTCCGGGCCACACACACAGTGTGTAGCGTTGATGCGGAGGCCGCTTAATGCAGTGTATGGATAGGGTGAGTACACGTTGTGTGCTCATGAAGTACACACTGTGTACTTTTCTTTTTATTTCGTTAATCGGACCGGGGTCGCGTCTTAAACCAATTTTCATCTTCTTCTCCGCCTAATTACATCCAGAGTGTCCGAGGAGGCCGAATCTTCTCCAATACACTATTCCATCATAGGTTATCTGAATCGAACGTCGTCGGTTGCAATAGAATCCCAGCGGTGAGTTCTTGGTTCTTCTTTGGCCATGTTTCCTGATTCCTTCTCTTGTGAGAGTTATCTGAGGTTGAACGTTTTAGATGTTTTTGCAGATCTTCTCCATTATAGACTGAGTCACAGGCTAAGGTTCAAGTATATCGATATCCTAGGATCTAGGTAGGTGGTTTGTTTCCCTACTTTGAATGTCTTTGAGTTTTTGGTGAAAAAGTGTCGGATACCCATGTATCGGGTATCTCGGGTTAGGGTTTTGATCATGTGTTGTTATCTGCCTTAGATTGCATGTATTCTTGAGGTTATTGGATGATTGATAATTGCTTTTTAGCATGTTTAAGGATCACCCCATGGGTGTTTCCCTTGTTTTGGCTGTTTATCATCGTTTGGCTTAGGTTGCCTTTGAGGCAGACCTTGTTGCATTGTTTGCTTGCCTTGACATAGTTGATTGCATGTATTGCCTACTATTTATATGATTTTGATGCATTGTATCTATTATACATGTAGTCTGTTGAGCTTAATTTGGGATGCTAATAGTCGATTACGCACGACTACACTACTCAGGGTTGTGGGAACCTGGTGTGGTAGACTAAAGAGGGGATTGACGATTAAGGGATTCCCTAGAGAGTCTGTTATAAATTAGTATCATTCACAAGACCTACGGGAATGGGACTTTGTGCTTCCTTATAGTGTCCTTAGTTATGAATCGAGACTATAGGGGGAATTAAACGTAAGTGCTTCCTCAGAGATTCTATAGTTATCATTGCAAGACCACAGGGGAATTGATGGTGAGAGCTTCCCAGAGTGTATGTGCCTTTGTATGTTAACTTGAATAGAGGGGTCTGATAGTGTGGGCCATCCAGAGAGTCACCATGATTATTTTTTGTTTTGTTGTGATGAGTCCACCATGCCAAAGAACAAGCTTGAGTTTATACAGCTTGCTGTTAGGTAGTCTGCTGAGATACTTGTTGTGTTGCTCGCTATGCCTTGAGAATATAGAGTTGTTTGCGAGATTCCTTGGTTGATAATTTAATAAGTGAATTAAATTAATAAATAAATGTGAATGGAGATTTGTAGGATTGTTTACTTTAGAGTACTCTTATTTCTCTGCTGCATTTATTTCCTTTACTTTTGCTATATTGCTCACTGACAGTAGGGCACAGATATTCTGGTGATTGCCTACTGGGATTAGTATCACACCATATTTGGGTCCTTCTTTTCGACCCAAACAGGTTATATGGTTGCAGGTGTGGATAGGGATTGTGGCCCTTCTACTTCAGCTACATGATTGTTGGTTGGATCTGGAGATCATAGGACCGAGCTTAGGCTTGCGATGCTGCTGGAGTTACTGTTTACTTTTAGTGCTTTGTTCTCAATTGTATTTCAGCATGTTGTTGTGTTTTATGCTTTCCTTAGATACATGTACCATGCTGCATCATTATTATATTATACATTGCTTTCGCTGTTTAGTTTCAGTTGTTGTATGTTGTTTACTGCTTCCACTATTGACTATTTTTCCTGTACCTTGTATACCTTACCAAATGAGGGCATAGTTTTCCCAATAACTTACCAAGGCCCTCACTGCTAGTCGGAAGCCTCTGGCATTTAGGTAAATTCACTTGAGGTCATGTGGAAAGCCGGGCACGGGGAACCAATTGAGGGGCTCCGGATTCAGGTCGTTACAAAGTGGTATCAGAGTAGTTTCTTTCCTTTTCTATTGACTTACTGTTTAGTGACATTAGATAGGGATAAAAAGGAATAGGTAAATGGTAAATAGTTGTGCCCGGGTGTTCTAGAACCCGTGTACAGGGAAAAAGCCAGATTACCTCAAATATTGCAATTTTTTAGTTTTTGAAAATGTTACAATTTAATTGATTTCACCATTGGGTGGTTCACTTGTTTTGTTTTATTACTGTTTGTATGATTGTGGTTCTATTTTTTTGCAACCAGATGAGATGAGGGTATGCCATCTCATGCATCATATAGGCACTTGTTAGAAAATCACATGTCATGCATTTTTCCATGCCATCTAGATTTCATTAGAATTTGCATGTTGTTGTGATAGAATTTTTTATAGAAGATGCATGATGTGTGATAGCTGCTGTGATAGAATACCTTCTATGTTGATAGGGTATTGTTTTTTTAGAGCTTCTTTATCATGGACGCCAAACTTTGCTCTTAGAGGTGTTATGGGACCTCGAGGATCTAAATTTGGTGGATCGTGAGTTGTTATACTTTGTACTTGTTATATCAATTGTTATGATGCCAAGATTTGATTCATGGGGAGTATGGGCCCCCACAGATTGGAATTTGGCACCATAACACTTGTTTTCTGTGTTTTCTGGGATCTGGTTCAGTTCTGAGGCTACCTTTTGGAAAAAACCCAGAATACATGGCGTGTACTTTATGCATACATGTCGTGTAGTTTTTAGCCATGTCCCTGACTGTGTTGGGCAGAGACACGGGGTTGTAAAGTTTCCTGTAGGAACACACCGTGTACCAGCTTAGCACGCTGTGTAGTCTGGAATAGGTATATGGTCGTGTCACGAACAACACGGGCCGGGGTTTTCTTCAAGTGCACGTCGTGTCCCTTGGGAACACGCCCTATATAGTTGACCATGTAGATGGTTGTGTAGCCAAAAACACGGTTTGGTGTTATCCTTCCGCGTACACGCCATGTCTGTATGGAACACGTCGTGTAGTGTCGACCATGTGTCAGGTCGTGTCACTAAAAAAATGGGCCAGGTAAGGCATGTCAAGTACATGTCGTGTCTCCTTTAACACGCCGTGTAGTAGTGGTCCATGTACCAGTCCGTGTGACTAATGACACAAACAGGGGAGAGATCTTAAGGACATGTCGTGTAGTTTCCTGCTGGGACAGTCTGTGTTCCCAGCCGTGTAGGAGTGAATGGGCAGGGAGGAAAAGGGTTAGTACACTGTGTGTAGTTTAAGAACACGCTGTGTAGCTGGGTGGTTTACATAGCCATGTATGGCCAATGTACACGCCCAGGGTAAACTTTTAAGAAACACGCCATGTAGTAGTACTACAGGCCGTGTAGTCATGTTTTCCCAAATTTTAAAGTTTTTCTCTACTATTATATTTTGATCTCTTAAGTTTCATCTGAGTTCATCGTTAATGAATGTGTGCTTTTGAACTTTCTGAGCTATGGCACCAAGACATCCTCCTGTTGCACGTCAGGAACCAGGCAGTGATCGTACGCCTGATACGGTAGATCAAGGACTACCAGTAGTTTCGCCTATTGTTCTGGACATGGCAACTGTAGTGATTCCAGACACTGGTGCCGACGCTAGTTCAGAGAGGGCTTCATGAGATTCATGCAGACCTTCCAAGGAGCTCAGCATCCTGCCCCATCTATGGCAGAGCTAACATGGGTTTTTCAGCAGTAGCACCCTCCCATGTTCACAGGGGTTGGAGGAACACAGGCTGCGGAGTCATGGCTAGAAGCCATGTTGTCCTTCTTCGAGCATCTGGAGACACCTCTGGAGAGGAGAGTGAATCTTGCGACTTATATGCTACGAGATTCCTCCAAGAGATGGTAGGATGTGGTTTCGCAGACAGGGCACCAACAGGCTATGGCTTGGGATGAGTTTCAGTGTACGTTCTACGATTACTTCTACCTGGCGATGCTGAGGGCTGACAGAGCCAGAGAGTTCAGGAACCTGCAGCAGGGTACTCTCACAGTTATGGAGTATCCCTCCTGCTTTACAGAGTTACAGCGTTTCACTCCCATTCTGGGGAATGATGAGCTGTTTTTGGCAAGGAAGTCTAAGGAAGACCTTAGACTGGATATCAGGTCACAGGTGAATGTCTTTCAGTTGACTTCTATCACTCTGATAGTCAACCAGGCACTTATTATGGAGAGAAACCTGAGGGAGGCTAGAGTTGTGGACCAGGGTGGTTTAGCATCCAGGGCTGATTCTCTCCAGACAGACAGCAGGAAGCGCTACCAAGAGTCTACATGGGGTGACTCGACGAAGTGAGGTATTCCTTCTGGTAGATGGGATCTTCCCTCTAGCAACCAAGTGGTGTGTTATCTGTGACAACCCGAAATTTTGAATAAATCTTTTTTACTAATTTTGTGTGTTATTTTATTTTTATACTCAACAAAACTGTTTCATTTGATAACATGAGTATAATTAAAATGAGATCGTTGGGTTTTGACTGTTATATGACCATTGGTCAATATGACCGCTGGAAACTAAACATTTCAATTATTGTCTCTAAATACAAGTGATCTTGGTTAATTAATATAGAAAGAAGATTTGATGGCCTCATCCAGTAGTCTCGGGCCAATTGAAGCCCATCTAATGGAACTTGGGAAGGAGGTAGCACCACTGGGCTTTGCTCTGGACCAAACCCAAGCCGAACTTCATCATGTGAAGCTAGAACGGAATCGCCTTCACGAGAAGTTCAAACTGATAGAAATTACTACTCGTGCAATGTTAGTTGAGCCGCCCTCAGATTCTCTCACCTTAGCACACCTTACACTTAGGTCCTATGCTGGGGTTATAAGGGGCTATGTAAGGAGACCGTAACTGCCTTGTGTAATCCTTTGTTTTAAATAAAAAATTTGATTTCTTCTTATGATGAATTTTATGAATTTTCAAATGTCCGGATAAATATAGTATGCATATTTTGGATGAATTTTAGAGAAAGGATATTTTAAAAATGTTTATTTAAACCTTAAATAATTAAAAATGTGTAATGATTTTCAAAAAATGGTCTTCTGCAATTATGTTCAGTACGAAATTTAGAGTCTAATAAGATCAACTTAATTTTTGATGAATAGTAAATTATGAATAGTGATTTTATGCTTAGGATTAGTAATGTGAGCAAATGGATTAGTAATCTCACTTAAAGAAATTATTAATATAATCTAGGCACCGTGATTAAGTAATGTGATTCAATAAAATGGTTAAATTACGGTTTCATAAATTATTAGTCAAGTATTAGTTTTTTCGGGTGAATAGTGTTTTTTAATTAAAAATTAAATTAAAAATATTTAGAAAATTATTTTTATAAAATGGACTTTGTTTTTGAATTCAGAACATCGATATTATGCTAAGGTAATTTTTGGAGAATTTTCTGAAAAAAATGAATTTTCGGTGAATAGTGTATTTATTTAAAAATTAAATTAAAAATATTTAGAAAATTATTTTTATAAAATGGAGTTCATTTTTGAAATCAAATCATCGATATTTGGTTAAGGTGAAATTTTGGGATTTTTCTGAGAAAGTTGAATTTTTGATGAATAGTGAAAATACAGTTTTTAAGTTACGGGTGTTTAATGACATCATTAAATGATGTGTTAATTATGTAATCAATATGGTCGACTTATGAATAGTAAGATAAGGTATGAGGTGTCCCAAGTGGCCAATACCATGGGAAAATACCATGGGAAAGCCCATGGTTTTTCCAAAACCACCAATGAGGTGTCCCTTGGCCATTAATGCCTTGTCCCCTCACTTTCCCTATAAATACCCACCCTTCCCTCTTTTAGTTTTCACTCCCAACTCTCCCCAAACGAAGATCTGGTCTCATTACCTCCCAAAGAGTCCTCCCAAGGTTCCCCCAAGCCCTCAAGGTCCCAACCTTCGAGTTTGAAGAGTTACGTTTAAGGTAAGGGATCCTACCTCTCTCTTTCTTTTCAAGTAATCTATTTTATGTCATTTCTTTTATGCTCCATGATCTTATGTTGGAGGATGTTCTTTTATATTCCTCTTACTGAAATTTTCATGTTCATGTGATGAGATACCCCCTCTTTCTCTCATCAATTCATTTTAAGAAAGTTTAAGTGACGCCGTTAGGCTGCCGAATTTTTAAGGGATTCGTTCACCTTTCTCATTTTTCAAAGTTCTACTTTCATGTCAAGTCTTTCAAGTTCCTTTTTATTTTGTTGGGGTATGATCTCTATATCTATCATACTGATCTTTTATGATCATATGATGAGATACCCTATTTTATCTCATCAATTCATTTTTGTTGAAGTTTGGCTGACGCCGTTAGGCTGCCAAATTTTTAAGGGATTCGTTCACCTTTCTCATTTTTCAAAGTTCTACTTTGATGTCAAGTCTTTAAAGTTACTTTTTATTATTTTGGGGTATGATCTCTATATATATAATACTTATCTTTTATTTTCATATGATTAGAGACCCTATTTGATCTCGTCAATTCTTTTTTTGAAGTTTAAGTGAAGCCGTTAGGCTTCCGAATTTTCATAAGAGAAATCTTATTTTTGTCTTCCTTTCATGTTCTTCACTTCATATGGTATATCTTTAAAATTTCATTACCATATTCTTAAATCATTTATATTCTGTTCCCCTACTGTTTTATGGATCATTTATGAGTGGTTTACCCATGTCCCCTCTCTTTTCAATGTTTTCTATAACCTCATAACATAGCCGTTATGCCGCAGAATTTCTGTCTCAAAATGTCTCTCTCTTATTCTCAAAATCATTTATTTTATTAAGTGAATACTCAAAGATCTTTCTTCTAAAGGGGTATTCACATATATACCAAAATTTTCTATTTTAAATTCTGGGATTTACATACATAATACCCTCTTTCCCTTTCCGTGGGTTTAAAGTGACATAAAGATCATGTCTTTAAAGCAGTTTTTAAAACGTTATGATTATGAAATGAAACCCATTTCTTTTATTCTATATGGTTTGTTTATGAAATAATTGATGATGATATATGTGGCTCACATGATAATAAATACAAATTTAAGGGTGCGCCCTGATAGCGCTCCAATGCATTGGGTAAAGACTTAATCTCTAGAGATGACCATTTTTAACGACACCTTGGTGAATAACCTTGGTAATTTTTAATGACACCTTGGGGATGGACCATGGTGAAACGGAAATGATTGTCAATGTTAAATGTTGTAGCCACATCTTCAAGTTATGAAATACATTATTTTTATTATGATATGCCTCATGATTTCTTTCTCATGCCTTAAAGTTCTTTTTCATGACATTGTTGATGTATCTCAAGTTCACATGTTAAATGTTTCCCTTATTTCCCTTACTGGACCTTCTGCTCACCCTTTCTTTTGATGTATGTCCCCAGGTTATGAGATGCAGTAATGAACCTAGGATGAACATAATGAGAATTCTTTCAACTATTTAGGAAGAATTTTTTATTTTTTCATGTTTTAATTTCCTGGTTTCCAAGACACTAAACCTTAAAGATCCTCAGTTTTGTATAATGTAATGAAAGTTAATGTTATAAAAAGGTAGGATGCTATATTATCAGTGTGGAAGAAGTGGGCATAAGAAGCCCCAGTGCCCGAGGGACCCAGTGGAGTGCCGATCTTGCAGCAAGATGGGTCATCTGCAGTGCTGCTGCAAGGTTCTTCTGCCAGCGGCTAGTGAAGGAGGATCAGTTTCGACTCCGCATACAGGAGCAGGATTACCAGTTCTGCAGTAGACTGGGGTCTGGAGTTCTTCAGGTCATTCAGACCAGGGTAGAGGTTGTGGACACAGTGGTCAAGCTTAGGGAGGAGCAGTACAGGGATCTCAGGCTACTACGCAGGGCCGCGTTACAGGCCAGACTTTTGCTGTAGAGCAGATTCATCAGGAGCAGGATCATAGAACTTCTACAGTTCGAGGTACGATTTTAGTAGCCACAGTTTTATCCTATGTACTTTTTGATATAGGAGCTTCTCATAGCTTTATTTCTGTGCATACTGTGGAAATCCTTAGACTTACTATTTATACTTCTGAGGATATGATGACGCTAGACACTCCCTTTGGAATTAAAACTACTAGCGTGCGTCAGTGCTTAGACTGCCCCCTCGAGGTTGGTGGGTGTCGTTTTTCATGGAGTCTCTATGTTTTGGAGATGGTAGGCTATGATGTCATTCTTGGGATGGACTGTTTAGTTCCCTTCCAGGCCTTTGTCGATTGCTATCGCCGCAGGGTGAGTTTCACATCACCATAGGGCGGATCTTTTCTTCACAAGGGTGAATGGGATGTCCAGGCGAGCAGAGATGGACCAGAGCATCATGGGTTGGGTGGTGTTATGGACCAGATTTCTAGCTTATATTTGGATGACCATGGGACTTCTCAGGTGAATTTTCCTCCGGTGGTTGATCTATTTCTAGATGTCTTTCTCGAAGACTTTTTAGGTTTGCCTCCAGAGCGAGAGGTAGACTTATCTATTGAGCTTGTTCCAAGAGCAGCACTAGTGTCCATTCCTCATTATAGGATGGCTACACCTAAGTTGTAGGAGCTCAAGAAGTAGTTGGAGGAGTTGCAGACAAGGGGTTTCATCTGACCTAGTACTTCTCCTTGGGGTTTTCCTGTCCTATTTGTGAAGAAGGCAGCTTCCACCCTTAGGATTTTTGTGGATTATCAGAAGTTGAACTAGTTGACGGTCAAGAACCGATATCAATTTCCATGGATAGATGATCTCTTTGATCAGCTTAGAGGAGCTAGAGTGTTCTCGAAGATCGACTTCAGATCCGTCTACCATCAGTTGCATGTCAGACCATCTGATATACCTCTTACAGCCTTTTGGAGTATGTATGGTCTGTATGAGTATTTGTTTATAACGTTCGGTCTCACGAATGCACCAGCAGTTTTTATGGCGCTGATGAACAGAGTTTCCATCTGTACTTGGATTCCTTCGTGGTGGTTTTCATGGACGACATCTTGGTGTAATCTCACACTCAACACGACCATGCTACCCATCCTGTGATCGTTTTGAGTACACTGAGGGAGCATCAGTTATATGCTAAGCTCTCAAAGTACCACTTTTGGATGGATGAGATTCACTTCCTGGGTTATTTCATCTCAGAGACAGGAGTATCAGTAGACCCAGAGAAGGTGAGGGCAGTAGTCACCTGGGAGCAGCCGAAGAACGTTTTCGAGGTACGGAGTTTCTTAGGGCTGGCTGGTTACTATAGGTGGTTTATATAGGACTCCTCATGCCTAGCAGCGCCATTGATGGGCTTTACTAAGAAAGGGGTGAAGTATTTTTGGCCAGAAGCCTGCGATTTAGCCTTCCAGGAGCTGAAAGGGAGATTGACTTCAGCACCGATTCTAGTTTTTCCAGAGTCGGGCAAGAGTTATACAGTTTTCTGTGATGCATCTGGCATCGGGCTTGGAGCAGTGCTTATGTAGGAGGATCATGTTGTTGCGTACGGATCTCGGCAGTTGAGGCCACATGAGAGGAACTATCCTATGCATGAGCTGGAGTTGGCTACAGTTGTTCATGATTTGAGTTGTGGGAGACATTATATTCTGGGAGAGCATTTTGTGGTGTATACTGACCACAAGATCCTCAAGTACATCTTCACACAGTGTGACTTGAATCTGAGACAGTGGAGGTGGGTTGAGTACCTGCAGTCTTTCGATTTCAAGCTTGCCTATACGCCTGGGAAAGGAAATGCAGTGGTTGATGCACTGAGCAGGAGGACTCAGATACAGGCAGTTCAGGAGGCCAGTAGTGAGTGGCAGCTTATGGCTCTGTTCTCTGAGATGCATTTGGAGGTGCACAATAGACAGGGGCAGACTTTCCTATCTTCTATAGTTGTTACCTCTACACTTCTCGATTGAGTTCGAATGAGGAAGTTATCAGATTCTAAAGGCCTAGTCCTATGGGAAAGCGTGTCAGGAGAGGACCATCTTCCCGGATTGACCATAGGCAAGGATGAGATCTTGGGTTTCTAGGGACGCGTATGGGTGCTGGCAGATATATGTGAGGAGCTGATGTGAGACTTTCATTCCTCAGTCTAGGCAGTTCATCCTGACATCACCAAGATGTATCGTGATCTACACCGCCAGTATTGGTGGCCAGGTATGAAGAGAGATGTTTCTGGTTTTGTCATGAGATGTTCCACCTGTCAGCAGGTGAAGGCAGAGCACCAGCGACCGGCAGGGCTTTTACAGCAGCTACCCATTCCCGAGTGGAAGTGGAATGATATTGCGATGGACTTCGTGACAGTTTTACCGAGATCGCCTTGAGGGAATGACACGGTATGGGTTGTCATTGACAGGCTCACAAAGGTTGCTCACTTCTTGCCGATTAAGGAGACCTTCGGTGTTGATGATCTTGGAGGGTTGTACATCTGTGAGATTGTACGCTTGCATGGGGTTCCGAGTACTATCATTTCAGATAGGGATGCCCACTTCACATCGCATTTCTATAAAGGGAAATAGAGGTATTTGGGTACATAGGTACTTCTGAGTACAGCTTACCATCCCCAGACAGATGGCCAGTCAGAGCATACGATTCAGGTGCTAGAGGACACGATACGAGCATGTGTCCTTGATTTTTGAGGTTCTTGGGAGAGACATATACCTCTAGTGGAGTTTGCCTATAATAATAGTTTTCAAGAAACTATTCAGATGGAACCTTATGAGGCTTTGTACGGTAGGTCGTGCCGATCACCCTTGTGTTGGCTGGAGATAGGAGAGGTAGCTATGTTGGGACATCATCTTGTTTAGGAGACCATAGATCAGGTGGAGTTGATTTGAAAAAGGATGGATACTGCACAGTCTCGGTAGAAATATTATGTTGATCAGCGGAGATAACATTTGGAGTTTAAGGTCAGGGATCAGGTTTTCCTACGTGTTACCCCGAGGATGGGACACAAGAGGATCAGGAGACAGGGTAAGCTTTCACCAAGATACATCGGGCCATTTGAGGTTCTCGAGAGAGTCGGGATGGTTGCTTATAGGTTGTAGTTTCCTTATAGGTATCAGGCTATGCACAAAATCTTCCATGTTTCTCAGCTTAGTCGCTATTTCTCAGACTCGTCCTGTGTTTTTCAACCCGAGGAGGTTGAGCTGGAGCAGGATGCATTGTTCGAGGAGCATACTATCAGGATTGTTGATCGTAGTGCAAAGATACTTCGTGGCTGGTCTGTTCCTCTAGTATGGGTACTATGGAAGCATGGCCGTGTATAGGATGAAACTTGGGAGAGGGAGGCCGATATGCGATCACAGTGGCCAGAGTTGTTCAAGGTTTCTTCTTCGCCACCAAGTTAGGGAAATTCAGGGACGAATTTCTTTAAGGGGGGAAGTTTTTAAGAACCCGGATCTTTATTTTAGGTTTGTTTTTACATTTCTGGTCATTTTTGAGAAAAATAAGAAAATATAGAAATTTTATAAGTACACGCCGTGTACTTTATGAGTACACGCCGTGTACTTTTCTCTCGTGTGAGGCCATGTGCTGCCTGTGTCCGGGCCACACACACGGTGTGTAGTGGTGATGTGGAGGCCGCTTAATGCGGTGTATGGAAAGGGCGAGTACATACCGTGTACTAATGAAGTACACGCAGTGTACTTTTATTTTTATTTCATTAATCGGACCGGGGTCACGTCTTAAACCGATTTTCATCTTCTTCTCCACTTAATTACGTCTAGAGCGTCTGATGAGGCTGAATCTTCTCCAAGCCACCATTCTGTCACCGGTTATCCGAATTGAACGTCGTCAGTTGAATAGAATCGTAGTGGTGAGTTCTTGGTTCTTCTTTGGACACGTTTCTTGATTACTTCTCTTGTGAGAGTTATCTGAGGTTGAACGTTTTAGACGTTTTTGAAGATATTCTCCATTCTAGGCTGATTCATAGGTTGAGTTTCAAGTATATCGATCTCCTAGGATCAAGGTAGGTGGTTTTTTGCCCTATGTTGAATGTATTTGAGTTTTTGGTGCAAAAGTGTCGGATACCCATGTATCGGGTATCTCGGTTTAGGATTTTGATCATGTATTGTTATCTGCCTTAGATTGCATGTATACTTGAGGTTATTAGATGATTGATAATTTCTTGTTATCATGTTTAAGGATCACCCCATGGTTGTTTCCCTTGTTTTGGCTGTTTATCGCCATTTGGCTTAGGTTGCCTGTGAGGCATACCTTGTTGCATTGTTTGATTGCCTTGACATAGTTGATTGCATGTATTGCCTGATGTTTATATGCTTTTGATGCATTGTAGCTATTAGCCAAGTATTTTGTTAAGATTACTTTGGGCTGATAATAGTCGATTATTCATGACTACACTACTCAGGGTTGTGGGAACCTGTTGTGGTAGACTAAAGAGGGAATTGAATATTAAGGGATTCCCTAGAGAGTCTATTATAAATTAGTATTGTTCGAAGGACCTACGGGAATGGGACTTTTTTCTTCCTTATAGTGTCCTTAGTTGCGTATCAAGACTATAGGGGGAATTAGATGTAAGTGCTTCCTCAGAGAGTCTATAGTTATCATTACAAGACTGCAGGGGAATTGACGGTGAGAGATTCCCAGAGTGTCTGTGCCTTTGTATGTTTACTTGACTTGAGGGGTATGCTAGTGTGATGCACCTAGAGAGTCACCATGATTATTGTTTGGTTGGTTGTGATGAGTCCACCATGACAAAGAACAATCTTGAGTTTGTACTGTTTACTGTTAGGTAGTCTACTGAGATACCTGTTACGTTGCTTACTATTCCTTGAGAATATAGAGTTGTTTGCTAGATTCCTTGGTTGATAATTTAATGAGTGAATTAAATTAATAAATAAATGTGAATAGAGATTGTTAGGATTGTTTACTTTATAGTACTCCTATTTCTCTACTACATTTATTTCCTTTACTTTTTCTATATTGCTCACTGACAGTAGGGCACAGATCTTGTGGTGATTGCCTACTGGGATTAGTCTCACACCCTGTTTGGGTCCTGATTTTCAGCCCAAATAGGTTATATAGTTGCAGGTGTGTATAGGTATTGTGTCCCTTCTACTTCAAGTACATGATTTTTGGTTGGAGCTGGAGAGCATAGGACCAAGCTTAGGCTTGCGATGCTGCTGGAGTTGTTGTTTACTTTTAGTGCTTTGTTCTCAGTTGTATTTCAGCATGTTGTTGTGTTTTATGCTTTCCTTAGATACATGTACCATGTTGCATCATTATTATATTATACATTGCTTCCACTATTTAGTTTCAGTTTTTTTATGTTGTTTTCTACTTCCGCTATTGACTTTTTTTCTTCTACCTTGTATACCTTACCAAATGAGGGCATAGTTTCCCCAATAACTTACCAAGGCCCTCGCTGTTAGTCGGCAACCTCTGGCATTTGGGGAAATGCACTTCAGGTCATGTGGTGAACCGGGCATGGGGCACCAGTTGAGGGGCTCCGAATTCAGGTCATTACATACTATAATTTTGTTATGATAATGTAATAATTTATTATCATCTCTCCTTTACACTTCTTTTATACTAGTAAATGCACCATCCGAGAAGTGTTAATTTACCACATTCAAGGATGATGGGTATTAAATTTCTCTTACCATCTTCAATTCTGGACATGAAACCATTTTTATGGTTGAACCAGACTATTAAATATTTATTTTATCTTATTTTTTGTTTTGGAATCCTTTTTCACACATGATGTAAAATATTAATACAAAACAAGTTAATTATGAGAAAAATCGCCAAATTAATTCAAGCGTTAATCATTAATGTTTTGTATAATGATTCAACTTCACTCTAAGTCACCAAATAAAATTAAAAACCATGTAAACTTATGTATATTCAGTAATAAAATATAAATTCAATTATGTACAATTATCCCCATGTTACATGATTCTATGTTCATGAAAATAAGTGAACCTATCATTAAAACCAAGGAAACAAATGGGCACAAACAATGAAATTAAACCTCATGTATGAATAAACTTAAAAAGGTTATAATAAATTATTTACATATAGAATAGGTTATATAATTACTAATTAATGAACCTAATTTGATTATTCAGGTCATTAATATCATTTGGAGAACACCATCAGACTTAAGGTAAGGGATCCTCTCTAATTATATTTTATTCAAGAATTTCCTCCATGTTATGCCCTTTTATGTGTAATACCTAATTATGGGGTTTATCACCTCCCCCATACTTCCCTCGTGATATATAAGTGATGATAAATCCTCTTTATGTCCCATTAATACCTATTAAGTACACCTAATACCATGCGGATAATCCGTAATAGATTCTACCCGAACTACATTTATTCCTTTGGGTTACTCTATCATTCTGTTTTCCCAAATGAAGTTGTATTTTATTTTTATGTAAAACTTATACATACTTTTTATATGCTCTAAAATCATATCATAATATCCCTCCCTCATTCTCGTTTAAGGATATACATTCTTTTAAGTGATTCCCTCATCAATACTACCCGATTAGCAAACCTATTTTGAGGGAACTTCCCGAATTCTTATCTAATTTCAAGTGCACTCTATATTCTATTTTAATCCACTGTTGTCTTTATAAAATCAGTCTTTTTGTTATGAAAATATTATTGTTTCACTTCTATTTTTATATAAAGTATTGTTCCCTTTTCTATTTTAAAGGATCCATAGTATTTTTCTTAAAACCGCACAAAAATGTTTTAATGCTAAAATTTCTTAAATACTTTTCTTACATGTTGTCACTTCTACTTGAAATAACCTACCATGATACATGACTATTTTACCTCATGAATTTCCATGTATATTTTAGTTCCTTTCTTTCATGTACACTTTTATTATATGACCATTTGTAATTCTTTATGACATGATGGTGGTACCCAATTATTTCCTTGGGAAACCATTATGTTTATGTAAGAATGATTATGTATGATTATTTATGTGGAAACATATTCATGAAAAGTTAATATGGTGAGCCTAGATAGCTCTCCAATGAATTGGGTAAAGTTGAGTCTCATGAGATGTTATGTGCGATTGTCTTCACGGTTAGCCTTGGCTTGTGCTACCATGTGAGACGGTCTTGGTAGTTAGCATTGTCTTGTGTTACTATGTGCCCTAAGTCCTGCTAAAGTTGTGTTTTATGTTTCTTACACATTACTATGACTCCATGTTTATATTATTCCATGTTTATATGTTATTATTCCATATATTACATGCCTTTTATATATCATTATTTCATTCCTATTATCTCATGTGCTAATGCTCTGTTCTTATAGTTATTCCCTTACTAGACTATTTATTTCATCCCTTTATTCATGTGTTCCCCAAGATACCCTATGAAGATGTATGAGAACAATGTAAGATAAAATCACATTATGGAAATTAAATAAAATTTATTTTTTTATAATGTTTTATTATGTACCTAGTCTTCCTAGACACTAGACTTTACAATCCTTGGCTTGTATTTTGATGTATAATTATACTTAAAATCATGTAATGTTATATGTAAAAGGTTAGGGTCTTTATAGTTGGTATCAAAGGATGGTCTGGTTATTTTGGAGATTAAGAATAGCGCATATTAGTAAGAACCTTAAGGATGATACTAAGTATAAGAAAACACTGCTAAATTTTGGTAAGTATAGAGTAAGTAGTTTATCAATAAAATGCATCCCTGTCTGGATATAAATAGGTAGAGGTGAATCTATAATAGAGGTATCTAGGGGTAAAACCCTAAAACAATACTTTGAGATGGACTCAAATAGGAATTGGTGCACGACAACGGGCCTTGTTTCACTCTTGGTTTGACACTCTCAGAGGAATTGGTGCATGACAACGGGCCTTGTTTCACTCTTGGTTTGACACTCTCAGGGGATATTCTTTGGTAAATTCATGAGATTAGTACAAACCATTATTAAGGGAATAAAAAATCCCATAAGAATATAAGTTAATAAATAGATCAAGGATAAAATAGATTGAAACATAGGGAATCATAAGTTAGGATATACTTCTCTTTTACAAGTTTATCCTTTTATGTTCAAATTTTCCTTTTTATGCTCAATAGCTAAGTATTAAAGCCCTCTAATTGTATGTTATTTTTCTTAGTAAACAGAGGGAAATAGAAGAACATGTTCCAACAATCAATGTGATAGGGAATGTGAATATTTCCCTAATGATATGCTTGATATTATGGGAATGGGTGCTCAAAACTTCATGATAGTACTTGCTCAGCTAGATCAAGTTATGAATAATAACTTGAATCATGTGGAACACCCTCATACTATAAGGAAAGAGAATTTTTCTATTGAATCCTTCATACAAAAAAGGCCTCCCATGTTTAGTGTATCTTTTGAAACCCTCCTTGCGTAATAGTGGATTAACTCCATTGAAAAGATATTATATGTCCTCCAGTACTCAGAAGAATAGAAATTCGTACTGGAGGTCTATCATTTTGATGGGGAAGTTGATCAATGGTGTAAACTGATCAGGAATACAAAGCCCTAGGAGGAAATTGATTCCATGGATTGTGAGGAATTCAAGAGAATGTTTTTCAATAAATATTTTCCCTGAACCCTTCATCTCATGATGGAAAAAGAGTTCCTTGGACTCAATCAAAAGGAAGATTATTCAATTGGGGTGTATGAAGAAAATTTTACAAGTCCTGCAAGGTACGCCTATTTCTTTGTCATGAACACCAAAAGAATGGTGGATTTCTTCTTTATTGGACTAAATTCGAGTCTACGAAAATCATTGGTGATTCGATACTTTGACAGCTATGAGGAGATTGTCTGTTATTCCCTTAAGGCTGAAATGAATATCAGAGACTCTCAGTGGTATCGTGGGTCTAGTGACAAGAAGAGGATAATAAAATATAATGTGGACGGTCTCACAAATAAATTCCATGATGGAAAGAATCTCGATCATCACATGTGTAAAAAATGTGGGAAGAAGCATCTTGGGAACTACCTAAAGGGAACCAAGAATTTCTTCAAATGTGGAAAGTTGGGGCATCTGGATAAAAAATGCTGATGGGATATGAAGAATCCCACTAATGTGGAAGAATAAAGGAAGGTTTAGATCAACAATCAGCATGTAGTATAGTGCTAAAACTTCAAGGATCATTGTCATTTTGAGAACAATTTTCCTAATCTGAGGGTTATCAGAGGAAATCAACAACAACCTATAAGGAAACAATGAAGGGCTTCTGTTATCACTACTACTGAGGTGGAGCTGGAAAATGATGTGGTGACAGGTACACTAGTTATTCATTCAAGAATAGAGAACGTGCTGTATGATTCCGGTTCTACGCATTCTTTCGTATCTTCCAAGTTTAGTAGAATTATTCAAACACCACCACAAAATCTAGAGGATAAGTTATATGTAAGAATAGGAAATGGGTAAATTATTGCATCCATAGTTTATAACTCCTCCCTGATTAACGTTTGTGGACTGAACCTCCCAGAAAATATCTTCATACTTTCTTTAGTAGAGTTTGACGTTGTCTTGGTCATGGATTGGCTATCTTTATACAAAAGCAACATCACCTGTCAGGAAAGGGAGATCACTCTTCACATCCAGAAGAATCCTCCAATTCCTTTCAAGTGTAATTAGGAAGATGAATCTCCTTTCGAATAATAATCTAAAGTGTGGATATTTTTACCATATGAGCAAGCATATCTATATCAAATGATTGAGACAAAGGAGAGGATCATGCTTCAAGACATTCCCATCATGAGGCATTACACTGATGTATTCCCTAAAGAGTTTCCTGGTCTTCCTTGGGATCGAGAGGTAGAGTTCTCAATTGAAATTATTCCTAGATCTCTGCCTATATCAAAGAAATCTTATAGAATAGACACCGTAGAGCTGGAAGAGCTGAAGAAGCAGTTACAGGAGAATTTAGAGAAGGGTTTTATACACCTAAGTGATTCACCATGGGGTATGCTAGTCCTCTTCATCAAGAAGAAGGATGGATGGATGTGCCTCTGCATTTATTATCATGATCTCAATAAAATCATGATAAAGAAAAATTATCCCCTACCACAGATAGATGACTTGTTTGATCAGCTTTGTCAGGCCAGTTATTTCTCTAAGGTGGACCTTTGGTCAGGATATCACCAATTAAAGGTGAGGAAGGAAGATATTCCCAAGACTTCCTTTTGAATGAGTTATGGACACTATGAGTTCATATTGATTCCCTTTAGACTCACAAATACTACATAAATTTTCATAGATTTAATGAATAGAGTATTTAAATATTACCTTGACAATGTGTGGTAGTCTTTATCGATGATATTTTGATATACTCCAAGAGCAAGGAGGAACATGAGGAGCATTTTAATATTGTGTTAAAGACTTTTCAAAGGGATAATCTATATGAAAAGTATAGTAAATGTGATTTTTGGATAGAGGAAGTATCATTCTTGGGTAATTTTATCACTAGTAAAGGTATATCTATGGACCCTTCCAAGAAAACGGTGATTGAAGAGTGGCCTAGGCCAACATCTGTAGCGGAGATCCGTAGCTTTCTGGGTCTAGCTGGGTATTATCAAGGATTTGTGAAGAACTTCTCATGATTTTCAAACCCAATGACCAATATGATGTGGAAGGGTGTAAAGTTTGTTTGGACTCAAGAATGTGAAGACTGCTTTAAGTAGTTGAAGAAGAAGCTAATCATTGTGCTAGTACTCACACTCACAATAAGTGGAGAACTCTTTATGGTGTACAGTGATGCTACAAAGAAGGGATTATCCTGTGTACTGATGAAAAATGATAAAGTTATATCCTATGCCTCAAGGCATCTGAAAATTCATGATCAAAACTATCCTACGCATGATCTGGAGTTGGCTGTTGTGATCTTTATGTTGAAAATCTAGCGGCATTATCTCTATGGGGAGAAGTGTGAGATATATACTAATCACAAGAATCTCAAATATATATTCACATAAAAATAGATTAATATGCTCTAGCAATGATGGATATATCTCATCAAGGATTATGACTGTTAAATCCACTACCATCCCAGTAAACCAAACAAGGTGGAAAATGATCTAAGTAGAAAGGATCATGCATCTTTATCAAGGATGAGAATTGAAAAGGATCTAATGTTCTTAGATTTGTAGAGGATGGACATGGGAATAATTATGGGAGGAAAATCATAAATCCTTTCTCAAATGATTTCTCAACCATCCCTCATGGATAAAATAAAGGATGCTCAAAGAAAAGATGTAGAAATTCATAAAATGGTGGAAGATATTAAAAATGGGAAACCCTATGAGTTCATGATTGATGAGGAAGGAGTTGCAAGATTTGGGACATGATTATGTCTACCATCCGATCCAGAGATAAAGAAGGTGGTTTTGAATGATGCACATAGCTCAACCTTCTCTATTCACCCAAGGAGCATGAAGATGTATCAAGAACTCTGAGAGAACTTTTGGTGGGACAATATGAAGAAGGAGATTGTGGAGTATACATAAAAGTGTCTGGTATGTCAAAAGGTTAAGGATGAAAGATAGAAGTCTAAGGGGATGATTAAACCACTACCCATACCAACATGGAAGTGGGAGAACATCACCATGGACTTTGTCACAGGATTTCCAAGTACATCCAGAGGAAACAATGCTATATGGGTCATTGTGGATCGTCTTACAAAGACAGCTCACTTTATCACAATTCAAGAGGAATTCTCATTGGATCAAATTTCATGGATATATATCAAAGAAGTGGTAATCCTTCGTGTAGTACCACTATCTATTGTATCTGATCGATATATGAGATTCACCTCAAATTTCTGGAGAAGTCTCCAACATGATCTAAGCACTGAATTAAACTTCAGTATGGCCTATAATCATCAAACTGATGGCCAATCTGAGTGAACTATTTAGAAACTGGAAGATATGTTGAGAGCATGTTCTATGGACTTCAAAGTAGGATGGGACCAATATCTTCCACTAGTTGAATTCTCCTACAACAATAGTTTCTACTCAAGCGTCATAATGGAACCATACAAAGCCCTCTTTGGGAAAAGGTGTAGAACACCGGTGTGTTGGGATGAAGTTAGTGAACGTAAGATTATAAGACCTAAAATGGTTAAAGAAATGGTGGAGATGGTGAAAACCATTCAATGGCACATCAAGGCATCCCAAATTTGACAAAAGCGTTATGTAGACAATCGTCGATGAGACCTTGAGTTCAAAGTCAAAGACATGGTATTTCTACGCATATCTTCATAGAAGAAGGTCATGAGGTTTGGGAAGAAAAGTTAAGTCCCAGGTACATTGGCCCCTTAGATATTATTGATTTTTTCGAGGATGTGGCCTATCGAATGGAACTTCCACCTGCCATGTCCAAAGTATATGATGTCTTTCATGTATCACTCTTAAGAAAGTACATACCATACCCTTCACATGTACTCTCTTCAGAGGTGGTATAGTTGGAGGATGATCTTTCTTGGGAGGAGTAGCTAGTTAAGATCTTGGATCATAGAGATAAAGTTCTACATAACAAGACTACTCACCTGGTCAAAGTACTGTGGTGGAACCATAAGTACAAAGAGGCAACATGGGAACTGAAGGAGGAAATAAAGAAAAAGTACCTGCACCTGTTTATGGCTTAGAATATAAAACAAAATTTTGAGGGTGAAATTTCATAAGGGTGAAATAATGTAATGACCCAATGTTTTACCAATGGAAATTACCTTCATATAATTATGTCATATAATCACATGAAATCACAACACAATGAACTATTAAGTATTATGTGACCATCAAAAATAATTTTTCCACCTCTGTGATTTTAATTTCAAAAATCTGATATACACAGTTGTGATCGGTAAGATGTTTGGAGTCTGATAATAAAAACTTAATTTTTGGTGAATAGTAGCCTGCCCTTATGAATAGTAACTTACCCTTATGAATAGGAATATGACCCTTACGAGTAGTAAATCATCCAAAAGAATAATAACCTCACCCATGAATTTATAAATAAAATTTAGGCATCTTATAAGTGATAATATGACCATAAGAAAAAAATTGGTATTCTTATGAGTCATAAATAATTAATTACAATTAATTAATTAATTTAAAAGAAAATGTATTTTTATAAAAAGTGTTAATAAATTAAAAAATTTATGTCTTCTATTTTTAAGATAATTTTATAAGATCTTATGTAATTTTTTTGAAAGCATTATAAAATCAGTCATAGTTTTAAAATATGTATTTTTCAAGTAAATTATGATTTTAATTAAAAATTAAATTATTCATATTTAGAAAATTATTTTTAAAAAATGCGTTTCATTTTTGTATTCTACGCATTGAAAAATGGTTAGGGTGAATTTTTGGGATTTTTTATAAAATAATTGAATTTTTTGTTAATAGTAAAATACAATAATTTACAATAAATGCTAAATACATGAATTATGATGTCATCAACTAATGTATAGATGATGTAAATCCATTATCTCGAACTCACATGCATGAATTACTCCTATCGAGCCTTGTGAATTCTCTAAATTCTACCCAAATCTCTCCCCAAGATCCTCCCCCACGTCCATTATCCTTTTGTCTCCTCAAAAGACCAAATCCTCTCCCTTTAAGAGGCTCTCAAGGAAGATTGAATCAAGAGGTAAATTCCTCTTTTCTTTTCTTTCATTTTCTTTACATGTTCCCTTGTTTTCTTTTCTATACTTACCTATCCTAATCCAAATGTTATGAAAAATCCATTACCTTACATGTACTATAATGTTGTTATGATAATGCAATAATTTATTATCATATCTCCTTTACTCTTCTTTAATACTAGTAGTAAAGACACCATCCGAGATGTGTTAATTTGCCACATTCAAGGATGATGGGTATTCAATTTATATTACCATATTCAATTCTGGACATTAAACCATTTTTATGGTTGAACCAGACTATTCAATATGTATTTTATCTTATATGTTGTTCTTGAATCTTTTTTCACACATGATATAAAATAATAATACAAAACAAGTTAATTATGAGCAAAATTTCCAAATTAATTCAAGCGTTAATCATTAATGTTTTATATAATGATTAAACTTCACTAAAAGTAACCAAATTAATTTTACACCCATGTAAAATTATAGATGTTCAATAATAAAATATAACTCTAATTCAGGAAAACCATCCCCATGTTACATGATTCTTCATTCATGAAAATAAGTAAACTGATCATTAAAACACAAGGAAACAAACAGACCCAAATAATGAAATTGAACCTCATAACCAATCAAAAAGGTTGTGAATGAACTTAAAAAGGTTATACTAAATCATTTAAATATAGAATAAGTTCTTTAATTACTAATTAATGAACATAATTTTATTATTCAGGTCATTAATATCAAGTGGAAAACACCATCAGACTTAAGGTAAGGGGTCCTCTCTAATTCACTTTTATTCAAGAATGTCCTCCATGTTATGAACTTTTATATGTAATCCCTAATGATGGAATTTCAAACCTCCTCCATACTTCCCTCATGATGTATAAGTGATGATAAACTCCCTTTATCGCTCATTAATCTCTATTAAGTACACCTGATACCATGCTGATATTTCATAATGGGTTCTACCCGAACCACCTTTATTCCTTCAACTTGATCTATCATTATTTTTACCCAAATGAATTTGTCTTTTATTTTTATGTAAAACCTATACATTCTGTGTATATTATCAAAACTCATGTTTCAAGATCCATCCCTCATTCTCTATTGGGGATATACATGCTTTTAAGTGATTCTCTCCTCAATATTACCCAATAAGCAAAACTGTTTTGAGGGAACTTCCCAAATTCTTACCTTGTCACACCCATGACTTTTTTTTAAATTAATTATTCATTTAATTTCCATTACTGATTTGTTTGGGGGGTTTACCACTCATTTTGGTGAAAATGGTGGGTTTTGAAAATTTGGGCCAAACCGTGAGCCCAATTCCAGATTTAAAAACAAATTTTCTTCTATAACTCCTTCAATTTTTACTATTTTATACTCATTACACTTCCCAATTGGCATAATCTAATATATTAAAATCACCATATCCCTTTTAACCACATAGAAATCCCAATTCATGATGGATTTGGGTTTTTAATTAAGGTAATGGGCCTGCCCGTAAGCCCATTTCCTGCTTTAAATTATTTTTTTAAAATTTCAATATCTCATTCGTTTTTTACTTTTTTTTGGTGATTCAACCTCCCACTCGAATCCAAAAACCTCAGCCTCACCCCCTGTATTTCTTTTTCCTTTTTGGAGCTCATATACCCCGTGTAGTTGGACGATCTTTCTCAATATTTCTCAAATAGACCAGATTTGATAAGGTAAAATGAATCTTTCATAACTCCTTAAATTTTCATTCTTTTCGCCCCATTTCAGTCCCCACATGACCTAATATGACTCCTTCGGACCTCCATATCAGTTTTGGGTACTTGGAGATTCATATATTGGTGCATTGGGGCTGATTTCTTCAAGATATTTCAAGTAAGGGAATTCCTTCTTGGTTCTTTCCATCCTCTTTTAGTTTTTATTCCTCTTTATTGAATTTCCTCATGTCCAGAAGTTGGGGTTATATCCTAAGGTCTGATTTGGTATCTTTTGGGTAAATTTTTGGTGGTCTAGGTCTGGATTTATTTTCCTTGTGGTGCGGCGGTGGTACGCTTAATGTTTCGCACCATGTTTTGAGGGTTTCGACTCAAAAGGTAGGTGATTCCATGTGTAACCATTTTATGATGAGTTAGCTTGCTTGGTTTATTAATTTAGTATGTTTATAATCTGTTTTGTTTGGTTTGAAAACTTTTTTTGATGAATTTGGTTAAAAATTTAATTTTTAGTTCTATTTTAGCTTGAAATTGGGTACTTTTCATGTGTGACTCTTGGGGTAATGTTTGGGTTTAGTTTATAACATATGAAAGTGATTTATTAGTCTTGAAAGGGGATGATGATTCTGTTTTGTTAATTCCTTATCGTCATGTGGGCCTTGAAAAGAGGTTTTTTAATGAGTTTAAGGTGTAAAACCATGTTGTACTTTTTGAAGGTGATTTATGAAAACGTGTGTTTTTCATGTGTATCTTTGTGGTATTATTTGATGTATTTTTATAACATTTGGGGTGGTTTAATAATTGTTTTAGGGCTGAAAAATTCTATTTTGGATTGATTTTTGTATGATTTTGGTTTTGAATGAGGGTTTTGAAATGGGTTTAGTGTGCAAACAATGGTTATACCTCTTGGGTTTGTTTTATAAAAATTGCAAATGTTTTATTTGGTTAAAAAAAGTTGGGAAAGGGTGTATATGTACTGTTTGGGTGAGTGTATTCACCTAATGTGGGTTTTTGAATGGTAAAGTGGTGATTTGAGATGTTAAACATTTTTATAATTTTTTATAAATTGCTGAAATGTTTTACTAAATTGTGTTTTGTGTGCGAAACACGGGTGTGGGATATTTCATGTGAGTTTATTTATAAAATGAATTATGAAGGTGAGAAGGGTATTGTGTGACATGTGGGTCTATTATGTGAGTTGAATATCTTGTAATGGTTTTATAAAATTTTTTAGTGGATTTGTGGAAGTGTTAATGAAATGTGAAAAGTGTTGTAGGCAATTTGGAGTGAGTTTGATTTCAAAATGCATTTGAATGAAAAGTGGAATTAGTGAATTTAGTGATGTAGATGGGGCTGTTTGGTTAATGTGTGATGTGGAAGTGATATTTGAATGTGAAAACTATATTTCTTGGATTGTGAACTTGTTTGATCACAATGGGAAAACCCGGGTATCTAGGTGGGTGGACGTGTACTAGTATGCTAGTGAATCCGTGGGGTTTGGCCTCAGTTTCACTTAGCAAGATTGATGCTTACAACTCTAACTAAACTCTGATGATGATTATTGGGGTCCACTAGGTTATGGGTATGATCCCTACTAGTGGATCATGCACGAGAACAGATATTTTTTTGTGGTTACTCTCACCAAGATACGAGCTACCTGGGACCCACAGCTAGCTAGTGCCTAGGGGTTATTTCCTATTACTTGTGATCATTAGATCCTTTGTACATACCGTCGGTATACGGTATTGTTGTCTTGAAAATTCAGTATCTTTTTTAGTTATTTTAAAATTGTCGGCCCTTTAAAATTAGCCCACATGAAAACTGTTTTCATTTATTATTGCATCCTTTAGAAAATTGTAACAAGCATTTCTTATTTACAAAACTTACAATGATTTTTGTCATGAAATGTTAATCACATGGAATCTCATAGTGGTGGTATCCTACTGGGCTTTCCCTCACACCCTACTTACACCTTTGGGTGTAAGTAGACTTGCTTATTTTATGTCACAGGTTTGGGTACATGTTTTATGCCATTGGTTCTAGTTTTTAGCGGTCCATCGTGATGCAGTTTCGTGGAGATGGCTTGAGGGTGGTGCCTCTTTCCATGTGGAGGTTCTTGGGCTGTGTTTTCATGGGTTTGTACCTTTGTAATGGTCTTTAAAAATTGTTTAAAATAGTGTAATTCAGTTCTGAATTTTAGTAAAAGATGTTTTGGTTTGAAAAATCCAGATTCGATTTCCTGGATTCATTTTTCGTTTTAAGTATACAAACTCGGGTAAATCGTTCCCAATTTTCAGTTTTTGATACCCAGGCACTTGTGCCATCCTGTGGGGATCGGGAACGCCCTTCGGGCCTTGTCACAGGCTGGGTTTGGTGCTAGTTTTGGTGGCGATCAGATTCGGTTCGTGACAAAATGGTATCAGAGCAAGTTCGCGCTCTCTGGGTCATGTTATTTGGGGAACAGTCAGGATAGTATAGAGTTAGGATTGACGGGACATAGAATTTTAGTTATGAGTAGTGTGATTGATCACCACACCTCATGATGGGATTCAAGTCTCTAGGGATTTCGGGACCTTTCGAAGCCCTTTGTTTTCTTGATTTAATGTTGAGTTGGGGAAATGAAAAGAGAGTTGGGTTAATGGTCTCAGTGAGCTCACAAGGCCTGGCAAGCCATGTGGAGTCGAGGATGTTCCCTAGAACACTCTCTGTTACAGTGAAGTGATTGGAATATGGCCGCCAACCATATGTTCAAGTCACCCACTGAAACTAGTTTCCTCTCACATTGTCTGGTGTTCTTTAGTTTTGAAATCATGGAACATTGGTTTTAAAGTGACTTGGTTTTAAGAAGTGTAATGTTTTTGTGAAATTATTTTCAAATAAATAAGGAATGGTTTGACTTATGAAATGGTGGCACTGAATATTCAGAATTATTTTGAAATGGAAAATTGTGTTCTTATACCTCTTTTGAATGTAGAAACTATATTGAAGTTGGTTTTGAAAAAAAGTGTTCCCATTAGAGTTTTCTAAACCATTAAAAGGTGTTTTAATGGGATGAGATGTTTTGAAATTGATTTAAATAACTTGAATGTGAGTTTTCATTGGAACAATTATGCCTTTCTGAAAAGTTTTTTTTAATGCGGTAATTTGGGTTCGACCTCCTGGTTAGCGGTTTGGATAAGAATGATGTGTTGGTTGACTGTTTTGGTTTTGAAAAGTGGAAAGAATATTTGCATTAAACTTTGGTATTTCCATGAGTGACCACATGCATGGGGTTATATGGGATGATGGATGGTTTGTGGCATGACTGGATGAGTGCCAGGATGGATATGAGGAGGGTGCCCGGTGTGGCACAAAAACATGCATGTGTGAGGCCCATGGGGTACCATTGGTGGATACGCTTACCGCTGAACCGTTTTTTTCCAAGAAATGGTTTTAAAGAAAAACATGTTTTCTTGATGAATAGTTTGGGATGTTTTTTTATTATGGGTTTTTGAAAATATTGATGTTGTGCGATGTTTTGAGTCCAAGAACCCCTCCTGTTCGAACTGTTTTTTTTTTGGGTTTGTGTTTGGTCAGAAAGCTGGACAGAAGGTCCAGTTAGTAGTCTCCTATGATATATGTTTTGGGACACCTTTAATATGGTTCCATTAATGAGTTTGGATCTGTTTTGTTTCATGTTTTTACCAATGTACCATCTTAGTTGGGTCCTTGGGTTCTCTCATTGGATAAGGTGTGCCCCCATTAAGATTTAGTGCACAGCTGAAGTGCAACGCGGATTGTTTTGCCATTGGAAAATCCTCCAGTTGATCAATGTAAGGAATCTTTTCTTGAGAATTGTAAAATGAGTCTACACCATTTACTTTCATGTTTTTTTTTCGGATCCTCTTGTTGCGTAAGAGTGCTCGTGGATTGTTGAAAGAGACCTTAGTTTCTTAAGCTACCTGATTCGTCGAAGGTGAAAGTTGTCAGGGGTTGTCATTATGGATAGTATCTAAGAGGGCCTATAACTCCTTCATAGTCTCTTCATAGAAGGGGTTTATGTTAAACCACCAGTGTGGAAAATCTGGCCACGAGAGGCTTTTATGGACACTTTCTGGAATGTTGTGATATTTGGGGATGTTGTATAAGTCCCCCTCCTTGTATTATTTCTATCGGTTGCTTTAGTCATGTTTGGTGACGCGATGTGATGTCGCGTGCTTGTTTGATTGTAAAGGTGAAGTTGTACAATATTATGTGAGTCTATTTTTTTCATAAGTTTTTTTCCTTTTGGGAGATCTTGACATCCTCTATTTTAGAGGAAGGTGTTTATATGTGTCCTTTATTTCTGTTGTTTCTCACCTGAAGAAGCAAGGTGTGATGTGAGTGTATCCTCTAAACCCTTATTTCAGTGAATTTAAAAGTTAGGGTAAAGTGAGTTATGGAGTGTGTTATGTCTTGGTGAACCCATCTGGTTTTGCGTGTAGTTGTTTGTAGAATCAGAAGAAGAAATTCTATTCGGGGGTTTCCAAATCCTAACTGCGAGGCCGAAGATGCTTCAATCATTCCAGCTCCAGCCATAGGTCTCGGGGAGAAGCTGGCACGTAGTCAGAGGAAATCCCAGGGTAGTTTTTAACCTTGTACAAAGAAATATTATTAGTATGAGAGATGGGAATAGTTTAAACATTTTTTGTTGTCATTTTGCTTCATTTGTTCACATTCGGTGGATATAGGTGGCGGGCCTCATCCCCATGTTATCTCCTAATGACATTCTTTTCCCCTTTGGTTTCCTTTGGGTTTGGGGGAAAGGTTTTAGATATTTATAGACATGTTGAGTGAAAATTTATTAGTAACCATTCCCTAGAAAACCATGTAGGTATAAGGATCCAAATGGTTAGCGCACAGTTTCCCAAACTGTGCGGGCTAACCGTGTTGTCATCCCAACTCTTTAAGTTTTGGGGTTTTTCTATGCCAACCCATATTGGTCAGTTAAGATGGATGGTTCTTATGGTGTGGAGACCAACTATGAGTCTCATGTATATTATTTTGAAAATTCCTAATGGTATTATACCCCTTGTACCAGGGAGTTTGTTCGGGGCTCCCCTGTTAATGTCTTGATTCTGTCTCAGAAAAACAATTTAAGTTGTCTTTTATGGTTGGGGAGCCCATTTGTGTATCATTGTACCAGCAACTCACTTTTGTACTTGGTTTTGGCTTGGATGTGGGTAGTCTCATTCAGATCTATATAACTACATACATCTTCCTTGGTTAAATGTTGGGATTGGAGAGTTCCCAATGGTTTAGTTATATCAAGGTAAGTGTAACCTTGTTCGATGTTCTTGTTTGTTTGGGTAAATTGCTTGAGCCTTGTTCATATAGTGTTTGAGGAGTTTTATTTTAGGATAAATCCTGAATGTGCTTGATAATTTCAGTAATGAGGTTCATTTTTTGGTTGTGAAGTATTCCTTCGTTAATTGATCACTGGAAGTGTTTTGGCCTTTCGGGGCGAAGCTTAGCAATGGAGTCCATTTCTGCATTTCGATTGAGTTTGGTTTTTTCTTTGTTCGTGATGTGGCTTTCCGAGGGAAGAAAGTTTCATGGTGGGGAGAATTGTCACACCCATGACTTTTTTTTAAATTCATTATTCATTTAATTTCCATTACTGATTTGTTTGGGGGGTTTACCACTCATTTTGGTGAAAATGGTGGGTTTTGAAAATTTGGGCCAAACCGTGAGCCCAAATCCAGATTTAAAAACAAATGTTGATTCTTCTATAACTCCTTCAATTTTTACTATTTTATACTCATTCCACTTCCCAATTGGCATACTCTAATATATTAAAATCACCATATCCCTTTTAACCACATAGAAATCCCAAATCATGATGGATTTGGGTTTTTAATTAAGGTAATGGGCCTGCCCGTAAGCCCATTTCCTGCTTTAAATTATTTTTTTAAAATTTCAATATCTCATTCGTTTTTTACTGTTTTTCGGTGATTCAACCTCCCACTCAAATCCAAAAACCTCATCCTCACCCCCTGTATTTCGTTTTCCTCTTTGGAGCTTATATACCCCATGTAGTTGGACGATCTTTCTCAATCTTTCTCAAATCGACCAGATTTGATGAGGTAAAATGAATCTTTCATAACTCCTTAAATTTTCATCATTTTCGCCCCATTTCAGTCCCCACATGACCTAATATGACTCCTTCGGACCTCCATATCAGTTTTGGGTACTTGTAGATTCATATATTGGTGCATTGGGGCTGATTTCTTCAAGATATTTCAAGTAAGGGAATTCCTTTTTAGTTCTTTCCATCCTCTTTTAGTTTTTATTCCTCTTTATTGAATTTCCTCATGTCCAGAAGTTGGGGTTAGATCCTAAGGTCTGATTTGGTGTCTTTTGGGTCAATTTTTGGTGGTCTAGGTCTGGATTTATTTTCCTTGTGGTGTGGTGGTGGTACGCTTAATGTTTTGCACCATGTTTTGAGGGTTTCGACTCAAAAGGTAGGTGATTCCATGTGTAACCATTTTATGATGAGTTAGCTTGCTTGTTTTATTAATTTAGTATGTTTATAATCTGTTTTGTGTGGTTTGAAAACTGTTTTTGATGAATTTGGTTAAACATTTAATTTTTAGTTGTATTTTAGCTTGAAATTGGGTACTTTTCATGTGTGACTCTTGGGGTAATGTTTGGGTTTAGTTTATAACATATGAAAGTGATTTATTAGTCTTGAAAGTGGATGACGATTCTGTTTTGTTAATTCTTTATTGTCATGTGGGCCTTGAAAAGAGGTTTCTGAATGAGTTTAAGTTGTAAAACCGTGTTGTACTTTTTGAAGGTGATTTATGAAAACGTGTGTTTTTCATGTGTATCTTTGTGGTATTATTTGATGTATTTTTATAACATTTGGGGGTGGTTTAATAATTGTTTTAAGGCTAAAAAATTCTGTTTTGGATTGATATTGGTATGATTTTGGTTTTGAATGAGGGTTTTGAAATGGGTTTAGTGTGCAAACAATGGTTATACCTCTTGGGTTTGTTTTATAAAAATTGCAAATGTTTTATTTGGTTAAACAAAGTTGGGAAAGGGTGTATATGTACTGTTTGGGTGAGTGTATTCACCTAATGTGGGATTTTGAATGGTAAAGTGGTGATTTGATATGTTAAACATTTTTAGAATTTTTTATAAATTTCCGAAATGTTTTACTAAATTGTGTTTTGTGTGCGAAACACGGGTGTGGGATATTTCATGTGAGTTTATTTATAAAATGAATTATGAAGGTGAGAAGGGTATTGTGTGACATGTGTGTGGGCTTTTATGTGAGTTGAATATCTTGTAATGGTTTTATAAAATTTTTTAGTGGATTTTTGGAAGTGTTAATGAAATGTGAAAAGTGTTGTAGGCAATTTGGAGTGAGTTTGATTTCAAAATGCATTTGAATGAAAAGTGGAATTAGTGACTTTAGTGATGTACATGGGGCTGTTTGGTTAATGTGTGATGTGGAAGTGATATTTGAATGTGAAAACTATATTTCTTGGATTGTGAACTTGTTTGAGCACAATGGGAAAACCCGGGTATCTAGGTGGGTGGATGTGTACTAGTATGCTAGTGAATCCCTGGGGTTTGGCCTCAGTTTCACTTAGCAAGATTGACGCTTACAACTCTAACTAAACTGTGATGATGATTATTGGGGTCCACTAGGTTATGGGTATGATCCCTACTAGTGGATCATGCACGAGAATGGATATTTTTTTGTGGTTACTCTCACCGAGATACGAGCTACCTGGGACCCACAGCTAGCTAGTGCCTAGGGGTTATTTCCTATTACTTGTGCTCATTAGATCCTTTGTACTTACCGTCGGTATACGGTATTGTTGGCTTGAAAATTCAGTAGCTTTGTTTGTTATTTTAAAATTGTCGGCCCTTTAAAATTATCCCACATGAAAACTGTTTTCATTTATTATTGTATCCTTTAGAAAATTGTAACAAGCATTTCTTATTTACAAAACTTACAATGATTTTTGTCATGAAATGTTTATCACATGGAATCTCATAGTGGTGGTATCCTACTGGGATTTCCCTCACACCCTACTTACACCTTTGGGTGTAAGTATACTTGCTTATTTTATGTCACAGGTTTGGGTACATGTTTTATACCATTGGTTCTAGTTTTTAGCGGTCCATCGTGATGCAGTTTCGTGGAGATGGCTTGAGGGCAGTGCCTCTTTCCATGTGGAGGTTCTTAAGCTGTGTTTTCATGGGTTTGTACCTTTGTAATGGTCTTTAAACATTGTTTAAAATTGTGTAATTCAGTTTTGAATTTTAGTAAAAGATGTTTTGGTTTGAAAAATCCAGATTCGATTTCCTGGATTCATTTGTCGTTTTAAGTATACAAACTCGGGTAAATCGTTCCCAATTTTCAGTTTTTGATACCCAGGAACTTGTGCCATCCCGTGGGGATCGGGAACGCCCTCCGGGCCTTGTCACAGGCTGGGTTTGGTGCTAGTTTTGGTGGCTATCATATTCGGTTCGTGACATACCTTATTTCAAGTTCCCTCTATCTTCTGTTTTAAGACATCATTGAATTTATAAAATCAGTTTTTTGATTATGAAAACCTTCTTGGTTCACTTTTGGTTTTTTATAAAGTATTTTTCCCTTTTCTATTTTAAATTCTCGATAGTATTTTCCTTAAAACCACACAAAAATGTTTTAATTCTAAAATTTATTAAATAATTTTATTACATGTTATCACTTATAATTGACATAACCTACCATGATACAAGACTATTTTCCCTTATGAATGTCCGTGTATATTTTAGTTCATTTCTTTCATGGAAACTTTTATGATACGACCATTTGTTATGCTTTATGACATGATTGTGGTTCCCAATTCTTTCCATGGGTAACCCTTATGTTTATTTAAGATTGATTATTTATGATTATTTATGTGGAAATATATTCATGAAAAGTTAATATGGGTGCACCTAGATAGCAGTCTAATGCATTGGGTAAAATTAAGTCTCATGAGACATTATGTGCGACGGTCTTGGCGGTTAGCCTTGGCTTGTGCTACCATGTGTGACGCTCTTGGCATTTAGCCTTGGCTTGTGCTACCATGTACAGCGGTCTTGGTGGTTAGCCTTGACTCGTGATAAATTCATGTTTTATATTTATTCCACATTACTATGACTCCATGTTTATATTATTACATTTTTATATCTTATGATTCCATATATTACATGCCTTTTATATATCCTCATGTCATGCCTGCTATCCCATGTGCTAATGCTCTGTTCTTATGGTTGTTATCTTACTGGGATACATAGATCATACCTTTATTCATGTGTTCCCTAGGGTATCCTATGAATATTTATGAGAACAATGGAAGATAGAAGCTCATTATGGAGATTAAATAAAAGTGTTTTTTATAATGTTTTATTATGTACCTATTCTTCTAAGACACTAGACTTTATGATCCTTGGCTTGTACTCTGATATATAATTAGGCTTAAAATCATGTAATGTTATATGTAAAAGGTTAGGGGTTCTATAATAGTAATGAAATAATATATAATGGTGGTGCCCCTTAACCACTTATCCACTAGTTTTTCACTCTCACACCCCAATAAAAAATATCTCGGTGCTCCAAATCCCTTCTGTGGTCATACTGGAGCACATCATATCTTACACACAACCATACCACATACCACAGTCATATCACCATCATCACATATCCACCACAATTTACCATATTTCAAATACATCTTAAATTACCATTATATTAGATTATCATGACCATGAAGGATATCAACCTTATTACCTCCTCCTACTATGCACAACCCCCACCATATATCACCATCTTAGTCACATAGCCAAATTAATTAGTATGTCATATACTAAAACTTTAAACCATTAAAACTTGTATTCTTACACCTGATTTGAACCATCACTGGCCATAATGACCTAAAAGGGAGAGTGTTGAAGAAGTATTATTCAACCATTTATTCCCTCACCGACCTATATGTTTGGGTGAAACACCCAAAACCCAAAAAATATTGGCATCAAAAAGGTTATCTAAATTAGGTGGGGTGCATATAAAATCATAAGGAAAATAAAACATATAATAGTAACATGAAATTCCAACCTGAAGGTTTAAACAAAAACAAAACTACCAACACTCATATTCACCTATACATCATCATAATCGTTCACTGGAAAACATTTCCACCTATAAAACACAAATCAACCCACTTTCCTGCACAAAATAGATACAAAAATGTTTAAAACTATCAATTTAGTCATATAGTTACTCATTTATAGATTTTCCATTTTACTAGCCATATTACATTGATTATTTCATTCATTGGATAAATTTAAAGATAACCCATTCTTTAGCCACCACTCACATTCATTTCATACTTTACCCATACTTTTCAAACATTAAAAATTTATTAATAACCATTGGTCATTTAATTACAAACCATACCCATTACAATATTATTTATTTTCCAATAAAATTACATATAATTAGGAAACTATATCACAAGTCCCATAAACCAAACAATTACCATACAACTGGCCCACAACTCATGCTAATGTCCACCACTACCACTTCTCTCCCATGCCCACCATGAACAAAAAGTCACTACACCCATCATATAACCCATTCCAATTCCCAAACTATCCAAAAAAAATAAAAAACCACATCCACACAAATGAAAATAATTTAAACATAACAAGAACATTGAACCACAGTAAAATTAGTATCATAACATAACAGAGGGTTACTTTTTAATTATACTTCCCATAAAATTCACTCATGTCTAACATAAACATAATTCCTTCTTTTCCAATTTCACACATAGACATTTAATTACTAGTTTTAAATACTTATCCATTTATGAGAGTGTATTTCAATAGTTATTCATAGTAAATAAATAATATTTAGAAGCATAAATAAAACTCACAATAGCAATAGCAAATAAGAGCACATCGCAGTAAATAAAATTCAAAACAACAACATATATAACCTTTTATCACTTAAAATAACATAGTAATATATAGATCAAATGTGATAAACTTTTTCCCCTTTAAATTTTATCATTATGGTTATTATATTTCTTATATTTATTCATATTCTTTACCCATTGAAAGTAGTAGCATGGCATTTCCACAATTTACACAAATAAATAAGAGAAATCTTGAATCTCGTGACTCAATGCAAAGATTCGGCAATTCACTATGCAAGAACATGAAGGGGGGTGGATGTTCACAAAATCCAATAACTAATTGGGGGAGAAACTCACAAACCTTCAAGGATTCATCTCTTTCCATCCAAGGTTTGAAATAAGAAAAATTATCTAAAATAGAGGATGGCCAACTCAAATTTAAAAAACCAGATGCATGAATTGGGTTGTGATTATCCTAGGTATTTTATATTTTTAAAATACAATTCAACCCTCTAATATCCATTTAAAACATCACATCACGGTATTTAATCTCCCTAAAGTCACCACTTAAATCTTATAGGGTGAAGGAATTCATTTATGTTTTAAGATTATTGATTCTTAAGGGTTTTCGATTTATAATTCCATTATTATTTTTAAAATATGATTTATGTAAAAAGATAGGATTATAGGTTTTTAAGGGTTTTATGAGTTAAAATGAAATTTTCTATCATAAAATATGATTCTGGATGAAATAGGAAAATTGGGGATTTTCTCTAAGGGATAACTCTTACACATTGATATTTTACTTTTATGTATGGGAAAAAAGAATCTTACGCTCAAGAATTTAGTAAAGGGGTGACTATTATGCTTCAAAAAATGACTCTTATGTATTAAAATATACTAATGGGGGTGACTCTTATGTATTTATAAATGAATATTATCTTCTAGAATTTTACTTTTATGAATTATAGGGACACTTCTGGATTTTGTTAATTTATTTAAGGTTATCTTTAAAGTTACTTTTACATATGAAAATATTACTTTTACATTTTAAATTTTGGAAAACTTATCAATATGTAAGGATATTTTATAAGAGGTAGGATCAATATATAAGGGAAATTTTGTGGTAAATTAAATACGTAAAGGGTTTCTTCCATAACTGTGCTGATATGTAAGGGTCGTCCTAAACTTAGCCAAAAATTAAGAAAAAATAAAAAATGTAGAATTACTTTAAAACCAGATTTTAAAATAACATAACCTTACCTAACCCTTAAAACTACCAGAAAACATCTCTAGACTCCCTCGACACCCAGGAAATTATAAAGGAATAGTTCAGGAAAACTCAAACTCTTGCAATATATCATCGTGGTTTTCATCCATGCATTAAAGTGCATGATTCATGATATATATTAATAATAATATCTAGTCTAGGGACCAATAAACACATCCACATATAGGAATATTCAATGACACATATAACATATATGATTCTTATTAGTGATTCGGTCCTCATAACCTCCTCTCTTAGAGATTACCAAGTGTGAACTTCATCAGAAGAAGTCTCAATGTCTTATAAGACTCCAAAACCTAATAGTTAAACATCATTTGTGTATCATTGGACATATATTATCTAGACCATAGGACATGTGTTTAAGAATATTATTGTAGCATCTATAGGTTATCATTATAGCAGGGAACTGCTATAACCTTTCAACAAAACAAATACTCTAAGGACATTATCACCTTAATGTCACATAGAAGAATAATCATCATGTGATAAGATATTTATTAACATTATTTTAATCAAAGGTACAAATTCAATTTGTTCTAGGGAACCAACTCCAATAGTTATTACATTTGTAAATTTATGAAGGATGTAATATCCTATCCACAAACTAACATCCTTAAAATATATCTCTGAAGGAAATTAGAAATTCGGTTAAATTATTTATAAAATTTTTGGTTATCAATATTTTCTCATTACTATTAGGACTATCGAAAATTCACATATTAAAAATAGGAAATAGATTTTTTTGGAATGAGTGGGAAGCTTACATTATGTCGGAATGTTTGTAAACATCATAAAGAGGTGGTTTCCTATCATTATTGGTGATATTTATTTTAATTCCATGAAATTATAATATTTTTATATGACTCATAATATTGAATGCATTGAAAAATTAAAATAATAGTGTTGAATAAAAAAGGGTACACCAATTATGTAGGTGGGACATTGGAAATAACAATCTAGTATTTTTTATCAAGTGTAACCACAACACAAAGAGACTTGAGTTTGTGTTTGTATGAACATGTCACTTTGTCATATTAATTACTATCATCAATGAAAAATAATATGAAAAAGAGATATGTTCATGCATTAATGAACTAAATCTACTTGGTGTGGTGATTATAGTTTATAAAAACTATTAGATTATTATTGACATTCTCATTCTACCATGATTGGTTTGGAGACTCTAATACTGTAATGAACCATACCCTAGGGCCCATGTTGTGACTTCCCTAATCCCACCTCCAATAGACCAAGGGATAGTGACTAGTACTGATTAGGCATATCCCATAAATAGGAGGCACTTTCCTAAGTACTTGTACACACGTGCACGTCTCCAAGCCCAAAATGCTGAACTGAAATCACTAACTAAACAAGAATGAATACCTCTAAGATACCAACAAAAGAGTATAAAAGTACAAAACTGAAAGTAAACAGGGATATAATACAAGCCCAAACAATAGGAAAAGTACAAGCTCCTAAAATTCATTCCTAGAAAACCCTACCTTAAGGGTAGGTATAGAAACAGCTATCTGAAGTCACTGAATCACACCTCATCTGTCAGGCCTCTCTTTAAGAACCACCCAGCCCCAGTCCACCAAGGACTTCATCAAAACTTCAATCATCTTCACAAGATATGACATGTGCGGGAAAATCTTGTTCAGGGGTGAGTAAAATAATACTCAATAGGGAATCTAAAAGCACAAAGGTAACACCACTAAGAAATGTATGAAGTACACCACAAAGGAAACACATGAATTGCACCACAAAGGAAAAACATGGAGTATAGTAAATATGGTTAGATCTCACAGTTATAATTCTAAAGCACAAAGAGAGGGATTGTCAGTTATAGTTCACAAATCTCCCAATCTCTATGACACTAGAAGTGTCGACTACGCATGGAGCATCGATGGCACACGGAGCATCAATGGTGAACAAAACATCAATAGAGCAGGGAGCATTGATGGTGAACATAGTTTCAATAGCATAGTGATCATTAATGGTTCACAAAGTTTCAATGGCACATAGATCATTGATGGATCTCAGAGTGGTGATGGCGCTCGGGGCATCGATGGCGCACGGTGCCTCGATGGTGCACAGAGCATCGATGGCGCACGGAGCATCGATGGCGCATGGAGTGTCGATGTCCCATGGAGCGTCGATGGTGCATGGAGAATTGATTTAACATGGAGATTCAATAGTCAATGCATCCCCAAGTCACATAGTCACCAAGATCACGTAGTCATAGCTAGCCACAGGATTCTGCTCATAGCATTCTTGTTCCAGGAGAACCTACTCCTCAAGCCATTAGGTCATATGCCAACTTCTATAAAAACTCACTTAGAGTATCTCAAAAGGACCATCTCATCACAAGGGTCCTAACACTAAAAACAAATTATCAAACATACACATGGTTTGAATGATATAGTTAATTTAGTAAAAAGGGTCAGGTTCGGGGTCTGACCCAACCCGATTTAACCGACCTGACCTAGTTTAGCCGACCCAACCAGACCTAGTTGGCCTAGGTCAGCCCAAGCCCACACATACTGCATTGCATGGGATAGCTTTTCTCTACTAGATGAGGCCCACCCTGAATGTGTCCCTTTGGTCTATGTGGTTGTCTGGCCGTGTGGAAAACCGACTCCCCTGATCAACATACTGCCAGACCGCGTTTCATATGGCCGTACCACCTCATCTGCTTGGTCCCTTGGTTGGGCGAATGTGGGGTTCTTTATCCGACACGGCTCCAGGCTACATCCCAACTATCACCGCCATGGCCCCTAGTCGCAACCCACGACCTCTGACGCTACGGGCCTCCTCTGACGCGGCCCCTTCTGGACTGCATCTCATTTTTGCTGTCGGCCACCCTATCGGGCTAGTGCTGCCTCCACTGTCAATCGCCCTACCGGTGGCCTTAATGTTCATCACACCCTCTATTTGGATTTGGTGCCTCTGGTGATTCATGCCTCACCTTTTTCATCGCATAATTGTGATGTCATTTTAGTGTCGAATCCCAAGTCTTGGATCGTTGCTCCACAGATTGAAAGCACAACGATCCTCTGATCGTATTTCATGAAGAATGAGGAAGGAGGAACACAAGAGATTAGAAAAAAGTGACAAATCAAATGAATGCCCAAATGGATGGATCTTGGTATTTTTCATGTCATCATTGATCCATTCATGTTATAAGGTTTAACAAAGAACAATCAACCAATATTCACAAACATTTATCATCCCTTTAATCCTCATAATAAAATCCATCATGCAGGAATGATCGAACCGCGGATCAACCTGTTAATGGGTTGGTCCATGTTTGTCATATGAATCTAATAAGGGACAAGAAATAACAAAGATATTGACACCCTACCTCAAGGTTGGATCATTTGGTGACAAATAATAGAGTTTTGTGTCATCATAAATCCTTGATCCACCAGTATTTGTCGTCTGTCGTGCTCTGATCAGATTTCCGATCTTGATTTTCAAAAATGTTGGGACAGCCTTCTTCTCTATACCTCAGGTAAAATCCAGGGTCATGAAGATAACCCTGTATTTCTAAAAAAATTAATTAAAATAAACCAATGCATCGTCAAATAAAATATTTTTATTAAAAATATTTTAATGACGATTACTTCCAATTTCTAACTTTCACAGTCGACCCGCGCAGGTTGATATTAGGCCTCACCAAAAGAAAACACCCCATTATGAACTCAAGGGTGGTATCATATTTCCAATCCAAGTTATTGTTTATGAGTTATTAGGATTTCAAAAATAAAATAATTTCATTTAATTATTTTATTTATGGTTATGCCCTTTTTAGGTTTTTCCACTGAAGATCTGCACTGACAAAAGTTAAGTCGTGCCCACTGCACTGAGATCAACGGTTCCCTCATATTTATGATCCGTACACCCATTAAAAAGTTATTCCTATTTCAAACAAAAACGGCTCACGCTCTTTATTAAAAACTTAAAAAAAATTCACCATATCATTCTGGGCACACTGGACCTTGGAATCTCATATCGTCTTAGTGTCTGGCCTTGAAATTTTCCAAAGTAATTTATAAAAATAAAATTGGAGAAAATCTGAGTCATTACATTCTCCCCACCTTAGGGATTTACATCCTCGAAAGCCAAAACAAAAGCTACTCAAAAAGGTTAGGGTACTGAGCATGAATCTGTGCCTCCTACTCCCAAGTGCTCTCTCATAGATTCTTGTACTACCACTGAATGTGCACCAGAAAAATTGACTAACCATGAAGGATCCACTCATTTCAATCATCGATCTCCACTGGGTACTTCACAAAATTCACCACATCATCAATGTCCAGCTCACCCCAGTTGATGATGTGCAATTGATCATGCATGTTCCTCCACATCTACGACATGTGGAAGACATCATGCTCCCGGTTCAACTATGGGGGTAGATCTATGTGATACACCATCTCTCTAAATCTACTCAGAATATAAAAAGGGATGATGTATCTCAGAGATAACTTGCCGCCCTAGCCAAATATCTACAATCTTCATCGAGGTGAGACCTGAAGGAACACATGGTCTCCCTCCTCAAACACAAATGGCCTCTATCTCCTGTCAGCATATGAATTTTTCTAGATTTTTGCAGTCCTCATCTACTCCTGGATGATCTGAACCTTCTCAGTGGTATCCCATAGAATGTCCTCAAGAACATGGATAGTCCTCTCTATCTGTCCATCCGTCTGGGAATGAAATGTTGTGCTCAAGCATAGATGGGTCCCAAACACCTCCTGAAATCCCTTCCACAACTGAGATGTAAAGAGAGAAGCATGATCTGAGACTATCATTGATGGGACTCTGTGGATTTAAACTATCTTCTGCATGTAGATGCGTCTCAAGATCTCTACTGAGCTATGCTCACAGATTAGTAGGAAATGGTATGACTTGGTGAGTTGTTCAATGATCACCCAAATAGTATCATATCACCTAGAGTTTTATGGTAAAACTATCACGAATTCCATTGATATCCCATCCCACTTCCACTTTAGAACCTCAAGTGGTTGGTTCAAACCTGCTGGAACCTGGTGCTCAGCCTTCACTTGATAGCAAGTGAGGCATCGAGAAACAAAATTTACCACCGCATTCTTCATCCCCATCCACCAAAAATAACATCAGAGGTCCAGATACATATTTTCCACTCCTGTATGTATCACCAAAGGGGAATTATGAAACTCACTCAAGACCTCCTCTTTCAATTTCACTAGTACTACTATACATCCTCTAAAGAGAATGATGTGCTCCCCACCTTTCGAATATCCATCAAGGTCGTGCCCTATGGACATCTGAGCACGTAAATTCTCACAATCAGTGTTTATGAGTTGTGCCTCCCTAACTCATTATAATATTGGAGGGGTGACAAACATCAACTGGAGGTAAGTTTCTCCATCTCTATCCACAAAGGATATTTGTAACTCATCCAACTGCTCTGATGCCTCACCCAACAACTACAAGCTAGATCTTCAATTGAGATTGTCTACCACTACGTTCCCCTTTTCAGGAGTATAGATAATCTCAAATTCATAGTCCTAGAGGAACTCTATCCATCATCTATGTCTCAAGTTCAGATACTTCTAAGAGAAGATATACTTGAAACTCTTATGGTCAGAGTATACGATAAATAGCTCTCCCATCAGGTAGTGTTGTCACATATTCAATGTGAAGACTACCGCTGCTAGCTCAAGATCATGGGTTTCATAGTTCTTCTCATCCTACCTCAACTAGCACAAACCATAGGCAATCACCGCTTTCCCCTTCATCAGGAAACAACCAATACCTATCCTTGATGCATCACAGAACACTATGTACTCAACACCCTTCTTTGGTAATCTCAAGATGGGAGTACTTGTCAATCTCTGCCTCAACTCTTGAAAGCACTTTTGGCACTTCTCTGTCCACACAAAAAGAAACCCTTTCCATGTCAAGGTCATAAAGGGTGTTGCTACCCTAGAAAATTTTGGTAAAACCCTTCAATAGTACCTATCCAAACCTAGGAAACTCTGAACCTCGGTAACACTCTTGGGTGGCTTCTAAGAAATCAATATATAAATCTTCATCAGATCTACTGCAACTCCAACCTATAAAATGACATATCCCAGAAAGTGGACCTCCTGAATCTGTAATTAACACTTTGAGAACTTATATAAATATAGTGCTCTCAGAGTGTGTCTAGGACCATCCTCAAGTGTATTGCGTGCTCCTCCTCGAATGTTGAGTACACTAGGATACCATCAATGAAGACCACGATGAACTGATCTAAGTAAGGATAAAAGATCTTATTCATGAGTCCCATGAACACTACTAGGGTGTTCATTATGAAAAATGGAATCACTAGGTACTCATAGTGGTTGTACCAACATCTGAAGGTTGTCTTCGTTGCATCCTCGTCATGTACATGAAGCTGATGATAGCCAGATCTGAGGTATATCTTCAAGAACCATATTTTTCTCTTCAACTGATCAAAGAGGTCATCAATATTTAGTATTGGATACTTATTATTCATGGTCACCTGATTCAGGTGCCAGAAGTCCACACATAACCTCAATCTCCCATCTTCCTTCTTTACAAACAAAATTGGGGCTACCCAGGGTGAAACATTGGTTCGTATGAATCATTTCCTCTTCAAGTCTTCCAAATATACCCTCAGCTCAAAAATCTCCATGGTAGCCATCTGATATGTAGGTGTAGATATTGGTGTCTTCCTAGGGTATAGATCAATGAAAAATTCAACCTCTCTGTGGGGAGGTCATCTAGAGAAATTCTCAGGAAATACATCTTCATACTCATCCACCATTGTAGGAAACGGAGGACTCATCACATCCACTACACAGAGGATCATGCTATCCAACTGGTGTGTGATTGGATGAACCCTCCTATGTGTGAGTCCATTCTATGCAGCCTGGGTTTCCTTTTCACCAAAAAAAAAAAGAAAATCTGGTCCCATCTCCGTGGACACACCGCACTCTACACCTAAAATATTCAATCTGGGAATGAACTATGGATAACCACTCCATACTGAGAATGAAGTTGTAAGGCCTTGATGCTTCCACCAAGAGATACCAACCAAAACTCTTTCCTCCTAGGGTAAGGGAACACTGTCGGCACTAGTGTGTGATCATCAAATCTCCCCCCATAGGAGTCTCTAAGTGTAAGGATCGATACAATAGTTCTACTGGAATCTTTGAGTCTCAAACAAGGGTTATGGTAAAGAGTGACTAGAACATGTGTCTATCAAAACTACAGCTAGGGTGGAAAATATATAGATCGTACATATAATCATATTTAGAGAACTGGGGTCATAAGCCTTCATCGCCTAAAGCTGGCATCATCCTTTTCCACCAGCTCCCTAAGATCGTGGTGGACCACCTAGGAGGGGTGGTGGTGGTACCTCGAACCTCCACCCACCTCCTACTGTCTGCCAACTCCTATACCACATCAACCACCTAGCAGACAACCTTGTTCCTATCTTCTCCACTTCCTTGGCAGTACCTCGACTGTATGTTGATTATCCATATGGAGAGCCTTTCAATCTCGATCCATGTTTCCCTGACCACTGCATGAGTAGCACAGCCTATCCTTCGGCTGACTCGCTCTACCCCAAGAGCCTCGCACACTAACCCTGTGTCCTGGGGTCATCCTCTAAACTATATGATCAACTTGGATCCCTACGTCAGCTATCTGCTACCTACTATCAAAGATTCGTCTAGTTGACACTCAGTGGTAGCTCCTACTACTAGTGTCTTCTCTGATAGAAATATCTCCACTAGTATAGCTCACTCCAGTGACCTAGTATATCTAGGAATTCTAAGAGATATCATGGACTCCCTAATTTACCAGCGTAGCCCCTTCTCTAAGGTTCAGAACCTAGAGAACAAGTCCCATACCATATTCATGGAGTAGCGAGAAAGGTCCGTAAATCTCACCGAGTACTCCACTACTATCTGAATTCCCTACTACAGATGTATTAGCTCCTGTATATGCATAGATCATAATATCCCTAGAAAGAAATCCTCCCTGAAGAGACGCTCAAAGTATGTCCAAGTGAGGGTCATCTCCTCATGTGTATGGATCACTAAGCTCCACCATCTCCCCACTTATCCCTGTAAAAGACTCACAAATAGTACTTCCATCTGGTCGAGAGGTGTCCTCACTAGGCAGAAGACACACATAACCACCTCCAGCCAATCCTCAGCTGCCAGGGGTTCTAGCTCACCCCTAAACCTGGGAGGTCACTGCCTCTGGAACTCATGCAACGCACTCATCCTGTGTGCATCCTCTAACAGTAGCACTGGTAGTAACTGCTACTCTTCGGGTGGTGGTATCATTGGTACACCTCTCGAGGGTGTTATCTCTGGTAATGGTCCCTGTACCGATGCCTCATCACTAGGCTAATCATCCTCGTGATCAGGCATCGGAATCCTGGTTGGTTGTCTGCATGGAGTCATCCTGAAATAAATCAAGACATACCACAGTCAATAGAGTATAACTAGTGAGCTGACATTGACTCAAGAAGGACATGAGAACACACTCAATCCTATATGATGTATATACCATTTTTTGTCCCTAAAATTAGTGTTTTCATGTACTGAGTCGAAAATCATAATTCAAAGTCCTGGTGTATGGATACACCAGCCGCCACACTAATACTGGATTCCTTGTCCTAAAATATAAACTCGAAACACTCAACATTGTTTCCCCAAACCAATCTTATAGACTCTTAGTTTGTTAGGTAGAACTGACCAGCTCTGATACCACTCTGTTATAACCCTTCCCTTAGGGCCCATACTGTGACTACCCCAAGCCTACCTCCAATAGAATAGGGGCTAGAAACTAGCACCGAGTAGGCATATCCCACAAATGGGAGACATTTTCCTATGTACTTGTTCACATACACATGTATCCAATCCTAAAATGTTGAACTAAAATCACTAAGTAAACACGAATGCATACATCTAAGATACTAACAACAGAGTACGAAAATACAAAACTAAAATTAAAGAGGGCCAGAATACAATCATGACCAAAAGGAAAAGTACAAGCTCCTGAAATTCATCCACATAAAACCTTACCTGAAGGTTAGGTATAGAAACAGTTGTCTAAATTCACTGAAGCACACCTTTTCTGTTGGGCCTCTCTCTAAGCACCACCTAGACCTAGTCCACCAAGGTCTCTGTTAAAGCATCGATCATCTTCACAAGTCACGACATGTATGGGAAAATATCATATAGGTGTGAGTAAAATAATACTCAGTAGGGACCCTGAAACCAAAAAGGTAACACCACTAAGAAATACATGAAGTACACCACAAAGGAAATACATGAAGTACAACACAACGGAAACACATGAAGTATAGTCAATATGGTAATCTCAGATAAGTATAAGTATAAAGAACAAAGATAGGTATTATTAGTTGTAGTCCACAGATCTCCCAATATATATGAAACAAGAAGTGTCAATAATTCATGGAGTGTCGATGATTCATGGAGCGTCGATGGTGCATGGAGCATTGATAGCGCCCAGAGTGTTGATGGAACACGGAGCATCGATGGTTCATGGATCATCGATGTAACATGGAGATTAGGTGGTACATAGAGTATTTATAGTTCATGAATCCCCCAAGTCACATAGTCACCAAGATCACATAGTCACAGCCAACCATAGGATTCTGCTCGTAGCGCGCTTGTTCTGAGAGAACCTACTCCTCAAGAAATTAGGTTATATATCAACTTATACAAAAAAAAATCACTTAGAGTATCTCAAAAATAATATCTCATTGCAAGGGTCCCAATGCTGAAAATGTATTGTTAAACAGACACACAGTTTGAAAGATATGGCCAATTTAGTAAAAAGGGTCTGGTCTGGTCTGGGTCTGACCCGCCCTAGTCCGGCCGACCCAACCCGATTAGTCTAAGCCGAACTGATGGGTTGTTAGGATTCCATAGTGGCTCAGTTTTCTAGTTCAGCCCATGACCTAGCTTCCACCATCACCGGCTCATTGTTTCCACACCCCACCTGGCTTGGCCGCCCCTACTGGGTCGGTGCTGCCTTTGCCATCGGCCACCCCGCCAGTGGTCTTGTTGTTCATCACGCCCTCTAACCAGATCCGGATCCTTAGGTGATTTTCTCCTCACCTTATTCATTGCATCATTGTGATGTTTTTTTAGTGTTGAATCCCCAATCTTGGATTGTTGTGCCACGGATCGAAGGTGAAACAATCCTCCAATCGTATTTCACGAAGGATGAGGAACGAGGAACGCAGGAGATTGGAGGAAAGATACAAAGCACATGAATGCTTAAATGGATGGATCTTGGCCTTGTTCATGTTGGCCTTGATCATTTCATGTTAGAAGATTTAACAAATAATAATCAACTGATATTCACAAATATTTATCATCCCTTTAATCTCCGTTATAAAATCCATCCCGCAAAAACAATCAAACTGCGAATCAACATATTCGTGGGTTGGTCCGCATTTGTCATATGAATCTAAGAAAGGATAATAAATTACAAATAGATTTCCACCCTACCTAGAGGTTGGATCAGTCATTGACATAGAACGGTGTTTTTTGTCATCGTCGATCCTCGATCCACTGGCTTTCGTCGATCCGCCATGCTCCGATTAGATTTTCGATCTTGATTTGCCAAAATGTTGGGAGAGTCTTCTTCTCTCTGCCTCAGGGAAACTTTATGATTATACTGATAACCCTAGATTTCTGAAAAAGGTTTTAATTAAAAGAAACCAACGCAGCATAAAATAAAAAAACTATTAAAAATATTTTAATGATGGTTACGTCCAATTTCAAACATTCACAATCGACTCACATAGGTCGATGTTAGACCTCACCTAAGTAAAATACCCCCTTACAAACTCAAAAGTGATCTAGGATTTCCAATCTAAGTTACTATTTATAATATATTAGAATTTTAAAAATAAAATAATTTAATTTAATTATTTTATTTACAGTTATGCCATTTTTGGGTTTTTCCACTGAAGACTTGCGCTGAGTAAAGTTAAGTCACGTGTAGGGTAAATCCACTGGTCTGATCTCAATGGTGCCCTCAGATTTCTGATTTGGGAACTCATTTAAAAGTTATTCCTATTTTAAAGAAAAATCATCTGCGTGATTTATTAAAAACTTAACATTTTTTACCTTATCATTTCGGGCACACCAGGCCTTGGAATCTCACGCCATCTCCGTGCCTAGTCTCGAAATTTTCCCAATTAATTTATAAATATAAAACCAGATAAAATACGAGTCATTATAACTGTAAATGTATATATTAGGTATGTTAATAAAAAATATAATTATTGGTGTGTTGTTATTATTATTATTTTAATGATGTGTTTTTTTTTAAATTTTTATATTATATTTATATAGACACTAGACAAGTTGATAAAGTTCTCAGATATGTATGTCTCTATATTCATTATTGAAAATATATTTATCTTCAAATTTTTTATTTTATTTCCATGTGATGTGTGTTTTCTATTTAAAACTAAAATTTTAGTTCACGGCATGCATCATATAGTGAAAACCAAGAAACATTTCTTGAATTGTTTTTATGCTTTAGGAAAATAATCCATGATTCATTTGTGACCTGTATGAATTAACTATACATTGATCTGACACATAGTTTGGCTGATGGAAAGTGTGTGTGTTTAGTTTAAAAGTGATATTTTTATTCAAAACACACATCACATGCTCAAAATCGAGCAACAATGCATGAATTATCATGATACTTTAGGAAAAAGATATGTGATTCATTTTTCAGCTATAAGAATTAATCTCATGTAAATTCAACACACGATATGTTTAGTATGACTAAAAGCACGTGTTTTCAATTAAAAAGTGAAATTTAAGTTCAAAACATGCATCATATACTCAAAAACCGAGTAAACATGCTCGAATTATCATGATACTTTAGGAAATTGATTTGTGATTCATTTTTGACATGTAGATTGTATATTAATCTGACACACTGTGTGCCCAGTATAACTTAAATTGAATGTTTTCAATTTAAAAGTGACATTTCAATTCAAAACATGTGCCACATATTCAAAACTGAGAAAAGGCATTTGAATTATTGTGATAATTTAGGATAAAAATTCATAAATCCTTTGTGACATGTAGGAATTAACCTCATACCGATCCAACACTCAGTGTGGCTGATGTGACTGAAAGTGAATGTTTTCATTTAAAAGTGCTATTTAAGTTCAAACGACATGTCACATGCTCAAAACTGAAAAAACACACTCAAGTTGTTATGATACTTTAGGAAAATGATATGCGGTCCATTTGTAACATGTAGGAATTAACCATACATAATTATAACACACAATGTGGCCTGTATGACTGAAAGTGCATGTTTTTAGTTTAAAAGTTACTTTTTTGCTCAAAATGCATGTTGCGTACTCAAAACTGAGAAATCATGCTCAAAATTTCATGATATTTTAGGATATCATTCTTTAATTCATTTGTGACCTATATGAATTAATCTAACTTCAGTCTAATAAATGTTATGGCCGGTATAACTTAAAGTGTGTGTGTTTAGTTTAAAAGTGACATTCCAATTCAAAATGCACAGTACATACTCAAAATCGAGCAAACACACTTGAATTTTTTTGATACTTTAGGAAAACAATTGATAATTTATTTATGATGTGTAGAAAATAACCGCACATTGATCTGACGCATGATGTGTCTGGTGTGACTAAGTGTATGTTTTTATAGTTTAAAAGTGATATTTCATTTCAAAACACACATCACATACTCAAAAAAGAGAAAAATATATTGAATTTTCATGATACTTTAGGACAACAACTCAGGATTCATTTGAGACATATAGGAATTAACCTCATATCAATCTAACACACAGTGTGTCTAGTATGACCAAAAGTGAATGTTTTCTGTTTAAAAATGCCATATTTTTGTTCAAAATGTGTGTCACACACTCAAAACAAAACAAACATGCTCGAATTGTTATGATATTTCATAATATATTTTATTTATATACCATGTTATCAATTTTATTTATATTCTATTTATTAATTATTGTATAATTTAGTTTTTATTTATTTATTTATTTAATATTACTAAAATAAACCTTATTATTTATTTCAAGTACACTCTTCATTTCTATGGGGTTGGGTTGATCCATAGAGATGATCTCCTATGAGTCGGGTTAATTTTTTTGATTTGTTTAGAAATTGTAATTGTTTATACAGAATTTTACATATTAAATGTGATTATAGTGTATTAGAATGTTTTAATGTAGATTTATTTTGTATTTAAATGTTACAATGTAAATATATTGTTTATTATATAAAAATATTTGAATTGTTGCAATATAAATGTTGCTTTTGGACTGATATCGACTATTACAATGTACTATTCATGTAGGGTCATATTGCAGTAGTTGAAATAGCTTTCATCAATGCTAAAACTAGCATGGATAACAAATGTGTTTATCAGCATGTTTTTTAGTACTAATAAAAGTTGAAAGTTAACAACTGTGATCGTATCATCAGTGCTTTTAAAGAGTTGATAAAAATGTTTTACACACTAATAAAAGTCTTAGCAGCAGTAGTGAATAGACCCCTCTGACGTCACAAACGCACCCAATTACACATGATCAGACTGAACTTAGATTCGATTACCTCACTTGAATACCTAGACTATTACAATTGGTTATAATCTTGGCTAACATATGAGAGACATTACTACATAATTGTGTTTATTTAGCGTTGTCCTCTATCAGTGTTAAAAAATCATTGATAAAGGGGATATTATTATCAGCGCTAGCTAAAAGCACCGAGAGAGTACCTTTATCTATGCTAAAAAAAAGAACTGATAAAAGGCCAGATTTATTAATGCTTTTTTTAGTGTTGATAAAAACCACGCATTATCAGTGTTTTTTTAGCGTCGATAAAAGGTGTATTTATCTACGCTTTCTCTAGCGCTGATTAAAGTGACTGGGTTTTAAAGATGTTTAGAACATCAACGCATTTTTTAGCGCAGATAAAAGCTCGATCTGTGGGATATCGTGTTCAAAACTCTATTTGTATGTTTGTGGGTGAATAATTTTTATTTATATACCTTTTAATATAGTATAATTTTCATTTGACAGTTAAATAAAAATTATTTAAAAAAAATGTTGTTAGCGCTAATAAAGATAGCATTTGTGAGTGGTAAAAAAATGATGACAAATTTTTTTATTATTAGCGATGATAAAGGCAAAATTTTTAAACTAGGTTTTTAATTTTGTTTGTTTTTATACAAAACGTGATAGGGTTGGGGGTATTTTCAAAACGGGGTCTTGAGAAGCGTGAACCCCATTCCCACTTCTCCCCTCGTGAGGAAGCGTGAACAAGATTCACACTTCCTATGCGAATTTTTTGAAGGAAGAGCGAACCCCGTTCACTCTTCCTCTAGAATTTTTTAAATTATAAATATTACTATATATATATATATCTAACTACAAATTAAAATAAATATTAACAAAAAGTAATAAAAAAGTAATAAATACTAATTAAATAAAAATAAATATTAATTAAAAATTCATTAATATTTATAAAATATTAATAAAAATTAGTTAAATATTTATAAATATTAAAAAATATTAATATACATTAAATAAATATTCAAAAATATTGATAATAACAATAAATATTAATATATATTTATTAAATATTAAATAAATATTCCTAAATATTGATTAAATATTAATAAATATTAATGAATATACACAAATGTAAATAAATATTAATAAATATAAAAAAATAGTAAAAAATAGTAATAAAATATTAATAAATATTAATTAATTATTCACAAATATTAATTAAACATTAATAAATATTCATAAATATTCAAAAATAATAAAAAAATATTAATAAATACCAATAAATCTTAATAAATCTTAATAAATATTAAATAAATATCTATAAATATTAATTAAAATATTAGTCAAATATTCACAAAAAAGTAATAAAAATTATTTAAAAATCATAAATACTGATAAATATTAATCAAATATCAATAAATTCTAATAAATGTCAATAAAAATAATAATTATTAATACATTTTAATTAAATATTCTTAAATATAAATAAAATACTAGAAAATATTAATAAATAATAATGAAATGATTTTTAATATTTTTAAATATTTTTAAAGTTTAATTAAAAATTAATAAATTTTAAAAAAAAATTAATAAATAATAATTAAATATTTAGGCTTATAAATTAATATTAATACATATTAACTAAATATTAATAAATATTAACTAAATATTAATAAATTTAAATAAATATTAATAAATAATAAATAAGTATTAAATAAATATTAATGAATATTAAATAAATAACATTAAATATGAAAAAATATTAATTAAATATTCATAAATATTAATAAATGTTATTAAATGTTACTACATGTTAATAAATATTCATAAATATTAATATTTAATTATATTAATAAAATTTATGAATAATTATTTAATGGATAAATATTATTTATTAACATTTGTTAATAATTATTAACATTTATTAACATTTATTTAACATTTATTAATATTTAATTAATATTTACTAATTTTCATTAATATTTAATTAATATTTATATACTCCTAATAAAAGAGGGCTTGACACTCAACTTGTTGAAAAAATTATTAAAGTTTATGAATATTTATTAAATATTTTTTAATATTTAATTGATATTTATTAATATTCATGAATATTTAATTATATTGATTTTATGTTTATTAATTTTTAATTAATATTTATAAATACTTATAAATGTTGAAATATATTTTGTTGTTATTTATTAATATTTTTTGTATTTAATTTATATTTTTTATTATTTAATTAATATTAATTAATATTTATTTATATTTATTTATATTTACTTATATTTATTTATATTTACTTATATTTATTTATATTTATTTATATTTATTGATATTTATTGATATTTATGAGTATTTATGAATATGAATAAAATTTTATTACTTTTCATGATTATTTAATGAATATTTGATTAATATTTAATTAATATTTATGGATATTTATTTAATTTTTGTTAATTTTTGTTAATTTTTATTGAATTTATTAATATTTTTTAGTATTTTTGAATATTTTTGAATATTTATTAATATTTAATTAATATTTGTGAATAATTATGTAATGTCTCGGAAATTCCATGTAATTTTTTTTAATTATATGGGATTATTTTGAGACCAGACGCTTAGACAACACTTGATTCTGAGGCCCGAAGAGCCCAGAATAAGTGTTTGAACTTTTTTTAAGTTCATTTAAAATTGCACACATGAGCGGTTTTAGCAACTTCTAAACAGGTGCCTCGATTAAAAATATGAGGGCATCGTTGCATCCGGAATGACGACTTTAACTAAGAATGGATTTAACCTCGGCCAGCGCGGGTCGAGGTAAAAAGTTAGTTTTTGGACTTTTTAAGAAAAATAAAACAAAAGATTTTTCTTAAGGAAAATAAAATGAACCTAAAAGTTTATTTTATTTGAATTTCAAAATCGTTGCAACATAACGACATTGCTACCCGGGCATAACTGAAACGTTGATTCATAAATGAAACAGTGTAACGACGCTACAACACAACGTAACAGAAATGTGTTTTCTATCTTTAATGGGTTGACCAAGCATCGATCATTGGCACATTGGAGAATCACTCTGAACTGTTGGAGCTTTGGCGATGGCGAAGGACGATTGATGATCGGCCACCAATGAAGGATCGTGGAACGACGAACGCAGCGACACCGATCATCACCAACGAACTATCCAACTTTAGGTAGGGGTTTTCTCTTTGTGAATTAGATTTCCTCGTTCTTTCTTCCTAAACAGCGAACGCGGATCAACCCACTAACAAGTTGATATACGGGTCGTTGTTCTTGCGGGATGGGTTTGATTTTGGGGTAAAACATTAGGAAAATGGAACCATGATGAACCTATGATTTGATTTAAATCTTCGTTTAGTCACCCTTAAATTCTTACGTGGACGGATCATGGCTAACACGAACAAGGCGTGATCCGTCCACCTTGGGTGTTCATGTAAGCCCCCCCCCCCCGTTCTTTGTTTCTCCGATCTTCATCGCCGCAACAACTCAATGATCGCAACATGGTGGTAGATCGCGGTGGCAACGGACGAATACCATGGCAGGAGGTCACGGCGACATAAGGCCTCTAGCTCGAAGGTCGACGGCGAAGGTGGTTATGGCATGCAGCAGCGGCCACATGCGAAAGGCAATGCACACCGCAGCGAAGGAGGTCGCGGCAGTGCGGGACCATGGCGTCGACTGGGCTCTATGTCATTTGGAGGAGGTCGCGGCAGTGCGGAGGCATCATGTGGACAGCGCACTATGACGGCGAGAAGGGGGCCCACAGCGGAAGCTGCGGGCAGTGGCCCATGAGAACGTGGAAGTCATGGCATGTCACATGGAAATTGTGTCACATCACGCGGCTGGAGGGTCACGGTCCAGCTGGATCGCGGTGATAGCGGACCCTGCGGTGACCCATGGAGTGTTCGGGAGACGCGACTCGCCACCGTATCTTGGATAAGGCAGGTCGGCCCGCTCACAGTGGGCCGAGCAGAAGGAGGCGGGTGGCCCAGCGGGCCGGTCTAGGCCAGGTCAGATTCGGGTCGGTAGACCCTGGGCCTATTAGAGTTAGTATCCTAGAACCAACTATTTGTACTTTAATTACATGGATATTATTTTATTTAAATATTAAACATCTTATTACATATTGTTCATTGTTCTGCATGACTATGATGTAATAATGTCCTAGAGTATTTGTTGCATTGATAAGGTCATGGTAGTTCTCCGCTATGATGAGAACCTTGAAATGCTATAACAATATTCTTAAGTATAGTTTTGTGTTTGGATGACATACTATGATGGGACACATAGTATACAGACTGTCAAGTGTGAGTACTCATAAGCAGATGAGACTTCCTCTCATGAAGTTCGCATTTGGTAATCTCTAAGATGGAAGATTATGATAATAGACATGCCAGTAGGAATTCCACATGTTTTGGTCTCATCAGATATTTCTATCTATGAGTGTATGTAATGGTTCTTAGACTTTAAGATTATCATTAATACGTGTCATGACTCGTGCACTTTGATTTACTAACAAAAACTGTCACACCATATGTTGGTGGGAAGTAGGGTACGACGGGTGCCTCACGAGTGGAATGTTATTAATAGATAATTCGATGAAGGATTTTTCCCTTCTATTTATGGAATTTGGTATCTTATCCCTTTGATTGAAATAGAACTGTCACGTGAAATTCTATGGCCATGGCATAATGATAGGTTTATTTCAGGTAGTCAAAGAACGACGTATCAAGCATATAGGTTGATGACACTATCATGAAACCTGCTTGATTGGATATTGAGACAAAAGGATTATATTACACAGTGAGTGTTCGTATGTGGATGTCATCATTGTGACTTTAAGTTCTTTCTCTTGGGTTCCTTGACCCATTTCTAGATAGTACTCTTGGACTTTAGGCAAGCCCGCCTAATTCCAACGAGAAAGAATCCTAGAGGGTCACACACTAAGTGTTTCTTGTGGTCTCGATTAAATTCTATTTGAATTTAATTAATGGAATAAATATTATTCTCAAGACCGTGGAATAATTCTATTCAGGTTAAAATGATCACATAAATTAAATAAATATTTATTCACCAGATTGTGATTAAAATTTATTTATTTATTTTATTTAACATTTAATAAATATTTATTTATTAGTTTGTAAATGAAATATTTATTTAAGAGAATAAATTATTTATTTATTTATTTAGGTGCTCAATAAATGGAAGAGGAGTTCGAGCAGAACAAGGCCAGTCTAGTAGTAAAATAATTATTTGCAAGATGGTAAATAATTATTTAACTAGTTGGCACAATTTAAAATAATAATAACACTTTCATTATTTTGTGACATGGAATTTTAAATTATAATTCTGTTTTGTGCAAGTTGGTGCACCATAAATAATGACGTGATATTATTATTAAGATCATAGGTTTTCTCTAAGGTTATGAATGTATTTAATTATTGTTATGAAATTAAATATTGTAACTGAAGCCCCATGTTGATAAATAGACAGGTACGTCTATTATGCCAAGTATGGAATTACCGGTGGATTGAGAATTGTTGAGCCAAAATAATTTCTCCCTCGAATCCTCTCTTATCCCCTCTCAAGAATGAGAGACATTCTTCAATACTGAAGAATAGGCGATCAAGAATGTCTGACACAAGACACTCGCTTTGCTACACTAGCACCCGGAGAATTAGTGGTGTCAATCGGAGGTCATCGGAGCACATGCGGATCACTGCTAGAGGGATTTTGGTTTGAATCCTCACAATCGCAACGAGACAACACAGAAGGGTCATTCTGGATGGTCAAAATCATCAACTAAGAAATTATTAAATATCCAAGTATTATTTTCTTTATGAAATTAATTAGATTAATTATAAACATGATGTGAAAGGTTCTTTCTCTCTTGGATCTGGCACCTTTTTTATCTAAATCTTTGATTATATTCCATGCATACTGGCATTCACCGTTGTATTAATCCTAGAATAATCATTGATCATGGTAAAAATTAAATTTGTGCATCGTCCCAACCACGCTTTCGCTGCGCCTGGAACCTACAGGGTCGGGTTGGATCAGACCTAGACCCAACCGGCCCCTTTTTAATAAAACAGTCATAACTCGCAAAACGTACGTCCGATTGACAAACCATTTGTGGCTTTGGGACCCTCGTGGCAGAGCAGTACTTTCGATATACTCTAAGTGAGTTTATGTGGAGGTTGATTTATGACCGATGACTTGAGGAGTCGATTCTCCCATAATCAAACGAATAGTCGTGTGGACCTCATTGGCCCGGAAGACGAATAGTCATACGGACCTCAGTGGCCCAATAGAAAAATAGTCATGCGGGCCTTAGTGTCCTAACAGATGAATAGTTGTGATGACCTTAGTGTCCTAACAGATGGATAGCCTTACGGACCTCAGTGGCCCGGTAGATGAATAGTCGTGCGAACCTTAATGGCCTGGCAGACGAGTAACCATGCGGACCTCAATGGCCCGAAAGATGAACAGATGAGCAAACCTCAGTGTCCCAACAGACTAGTGGACCAAAATGACCCTACAAACCTCATTAACTCATCAGGGATGAGTCCCTCAGCAGTACAAAATGTTTAGCTTTACGACTGATGAACTTTCTTTCTATGATTTAGGTTGTACATGTGTGAGCTATCATTTTCTACGTGTGTATCTTTTCCTTTGTGGTCTTTCTTTGTGGTTTGGGGTCTCTACTGCATATTATGTTACTCACCCCTACATGGTCTCCACCTGCATGTGTTGTGTCTTTTACAAACAAGCGATATCTTGATAGTGACCTTGGTGGCCCAGAACTAGGCGGCGCCCAGTGAGGTTAGACAAGTGAGGCGTACTTCTACAGCTTCCAGAAGCTACTCTTCACCTACCCTTCAGGTAGGGTTTTCTACAGATGGACTTTTCAGAGGCCTTTTTACTTTTCTGTTTTCATCTTATCTTTGTTGGGATTGTATTTTTTCCCCTTTAATTTCAGCTTGTACTTTATACTCTTTGTGGTTGTCTTAGTGGCATACATGTTTTCCCTTTCAGCTTTGTGGGTTGGGTTTGTGAGTGTGCGTGTGTATAGGTACTCGGAAAATGCATCCCGCTTGTAGGTTATTTCCTTTGGTTCTAGTCTCCAGCCCCTGACCTTTGGGAGGCAGGCTTGGAGTAGTCTTGGCATGGGCCCTAGGGGATACTTAAAGACTGAGAGTGTGTTTTTTTTGGGGTAATAGTGTTGAATGTTTCGAGTTCAAATTTCAGGCTCGAAGAGTCTAGTATTGGTGCGGTGGCCGATGTATCCATACATCAGGACCCTGGATTCTTTTTTTCGACTTAGTACATGAAACCACTGGTTGCATGCATCATATAGGATTTTGTGTGTTTCCTCGTGCCCTTGAGTTAGTTCACCAGGTATAACCTATTGATCCTGGTTTATCTTGATCTATTTCAGGATGTCTCCATGTAGACATCTAATGAGGATTCCAGTTCACGACCATAAGGATGGTACACCCAATGATGAGGCATTAGTACAAGGACCGGTATTGGAGATGGCCCCATTGGGAGATGCACCAACGTTGCCACCACTCGTTTGTCAGTAGTTGCTACCGGCACAACAGGTAGAGGACACACATAGTCTTAGTGCCTTAAATGAGTTCCAAAGGTAGAGACTTCCCAGGTTTAGGGGTGAGACTGTCCCCTAGGTGGTAGAGGATTGGCTCGAGGCGGTTACGTGAGTCTTCTGACTAGTGAGTATGCCTCTCAACCAGATGGTGATCTTAGCTGCCATCCTTCTTCATGGATCAGCGGGAAGATGGTGGAGTTTGACGATCCAGACGTACGATGAGGTGACCCTCACCTGGATAGACTTTGAGTACCTATTTAGAGAGTAGTTCTTTCCGGTGACGTTGCGCTCAGCGTGCATACAAGAGTTTTTTCACCTACAGTAGGGTGGCATGATAGTGGAGGAGTACTCGGTGAGATTCACAAAGCTTTCTCGCTACTCCACAAACATGGTGCGAGTCCCATTCTTAGGGCTCAAGATTTTGAGTAAGGACTACGCCAGGAGATCAGTGTGTCCACAGTATCACTTAGAATTTCTACTCAGGCTGGGGTGCTGGAGAGATCCCTACTCGTGGAGAGATTCCTAACATAGCAGGTTCCAGTAACATGAGCTACCAGTAGACCCTGGGCAGTAGAGTCTTCAGCTGTGGGTAGCAGGTAGCTAACACAGGGGCCCATGCAAGCCAGGTGTTTTGGGGGGCGACCCCAGGATGTAGGATCAGTTGTACAAGACCCCTAGGGCATAGGGAGTTGTCTGAGGGGTAGTATGTGCTACTCATGCGGCGGGAAGGGGTGCATGGCTCGCAATTTCCTGACTCGCCACTTTGAAAACCAAGATACGGTTGAGGGACCGTCGATGCAGAGGCAGAGGTTTGAGAGAGGCGGTCTGCAGGACGGCGGACGTGGCAGGGGAACTAGTAGAGCAGTAGATGATGGGCGGAGGTTTGATGTGCTACCACCACTATCCCCAGGTGGTCCACCACGGGCTCTGAGATCTAGTGATAGGGGTGACGCCAGCTACAGGTGATGGAGGCCTATAACCACGATGCTCCAGAGATAATTAGAGGTATGATCTGTGTCTTCTTCATCTTAGTTTCAGTTCTTATAGACACAAGTGTTAGTCACTCTTTCCTTTATAGAGACCTTGTTTGGAGCTCGGAGATTTCGGTGGAGTCATTGTCTCGACCCTTACGATTGGAGACTCCTATGGGAAGGGATTCAACGATAAAACACTAGTGTCGGAAGTGTGAGATTACTCTGGGAGGTGAAAGTTTTAGTTGAGATCTCCTAGTAGCGGCGTCAAGGCCTTACGAAGTCATCCTGGGTATGGACTGGTTATCCACAATTCATGCTCAGATCGACTAATTTAGATGTAGAGTGTAGTGTATCTGTGGAGATGGGACCAGGTTTTCCTTCACTGGCGAGAAGGGAGTTCTTGCGGCATAGGACAGACTTTCTCAGAGGAGGGTGCAGCTAGTCACTTACCAGTTGGCTAGCCTCACCCATAGTGCAGTGGACGAGAAGAGTCATCACTTTCCTATAGTGTTGGATGAGTATGAAGACATCTTTCCAGTAGATGTTTCGGGATTACCTCCTCGCAAAGAGGTAGGCTTCTGCATTGATTTGTACCCCAGGATGACACTGATATCCACACCAGCATATCGGATGGCTCCCACAAAGTTTTGTGAGTTGAGAGTGTAGCTCAAGAACTTACAGGAGAAGGGATTCATGAGGATTGGTGTTTCACCGTGGGCAGCCCCAGTATTGTTTTCCAATAAGGTCGACAGGAGTTTGAGGTTGTGCATGAACATTCGGCGCCTGAACTAGGTGAAAGTATCCACTATCGAGGATTGATGACCTCTTTGATCAGCTGAAGGGAGTGAGATGGTTCTCGAAAATAGATCTCCCATCAGGATATCATCAGCTTCGTGTATGGGATGAGGATGTACCAAAGACAACCTTTAGATGTCGGTATGGACACTATGAGTTCTTGGTGATGCCTTTCGGAGTGAACAATGCCCCACCAGTGTTCATGGGACTCATGAATAGGATCTTCCAGTCTTACCTCAACCATTTTGTCATGGTATTTATTGATGACATCCCAGTGTACTCAGCGTCCGAGGGGGAGCACGCGACACACCTATGGATAGTCCCGGATACACTCTGAGAGAAATAGCTTTATGGGAAGTTCTCAAAGTGTCAGTTTTGGATTCGGGAACTCCACTTTCTAGGACATGTTATATCAGAGGCTAGAGTTGCAGTGGTTCCAGCAAAGATAGACGTGATGCTTGCTTGGGAGCCACCTAAGAGTGTGATTGAGGTGCAGAGCTTCTTGGGTTTGGATGGATACTACTGAAGGTTTGTGACTGACTTTTCCAGGGTAGCATCGCCCTTATCAGCTTTGACATGGAAGGGACAACCCTTCGTGTGTTCAAAGAGATGCCAGTAGAGTTTTCAGGAGCTGAAGCAGAGACTGACGAGTGCACCCGTCTTGAGACTACCAGAGGAGGGCATTGGGTGTGTAGTTTTCTATGATGCATCAAGGACCAGAATGGGTTGTGTCTTGATGCAAGGGAAATCAGTGATCACCTAAGGTTCACAATAGTTGAGGCAGCACGAGCAGAACTATGCGAAACACGACCTGGAGCTAGAAACAATGGTCTTTGATTTGAAAATGTGGCGGCACTACTTAATGGGTGAGTGGTTTACCGTCTACTCCGATCACAAAAGTCTCAGGCATATCTTCTTCTAGAAGGACCTAAAGTTGAGGCAGTGGTGGTGGCTAGAGTTCCTCCAGGACTATAACTTAGAGATAGTCTATACTCTTAGGAAAGGGAAGGTGGTGGCGAATGCGCTCAGTAGGAGATCTGGTTTGCAGTTGTTGAGTGAGGCGTTAGAGAAGTTAGCTGCAATGCAAATATCCTTTGTGGATGGTGATAGAGCGGCTTATTTACATTCAATGGTTGTCACTACCCCACTCTTACAGCGAGTTAGGGAGGCACAACTTGTGGATGTTGACTGCGAGGCCCAACGTGCTCAGTTGTCTTCAGGACAAGTTCCTAACGAATTTTTGATAGGCGGGGAGCACGCCATCCTTTTCAGAGGGCGCACTATTGTACAAGTGGCGTCACGTGAGGATGTTTTAAGGGAGTTCTGCACCTCCCCTTTGGCGGTACACCTAGGAGTGACAATGATGTACCAAGATCTCGGACGATAGTACTGGTGGTCGGGGATGAAGAAGGCAGTGGCGGAGTTCGTTTCTCGGTGCCTCACTTGTCAGCAAGTGAAGGCTGAGCATCAGGTTCCAGCAGGCTTGACTCAGCCACTTGAGGTGCTGGAGTGGAAGTGGGATGGTATCTCTCTGGACTTCGTGACGGGTTTACCTCGCACATCTAGGGGGAACAATGTCATCTGGGTGATCGTTGATCGACTCACTAATTCGGCTCACTTCCTACCCATCCAGGAGTAGGGTTCAATAGAGGGCTTGGGACGCCTCTACGTGCAGGAGATAGTTCAACTCCGCGGAGTCCCATCGACGATAGTCTCAGATCGAGACACACGCTTTACATCCCGGTTGTGAAAGGGATTGTAAGTGGCTTTTGGGACTCAACTTTGTTTGAATATGGTTTTCCACCCCCAGACAGATGGTCAGACGGAGAGGACCATCCAGGTTTTAAAGGACGTGATTCGTGCTTGCATCTTGGACTTCGGTCGCGGTTGGGAGGATCACCTACCACTGGTAGAGTTTGCGTACAACAACATGCTACCACTCCACCATTGGTTTGGCACTGTTCGAGACGCTTTATGGTAAACCATGCAGATCACCATTATACTGGACAGACCCAAGGGAGTCAGCACTCATGGGTCCAGAGTTGGTACGGGCTACCACCGAGAAGGTGCGGGTCATCCAGGAGCGGATGAGGACTGTACAGAGCCGACATAAATCTTATGCTGATAGGAGACGGATGCCCTAGGAGTTGGAGGAGGGAGACCATGTGTTCCTTCGGATCTCACCTCGATGGGGATTGCGAAGATTTCACCGAGGCTGAAAATTATCTTCGAGATTCATCAACCCTTTTCAGATTCTGAGCAGAGTTGGTGAGGTGGCATACCGCTTAGCTCTCCCCCCACAGATGCATCGGGTGCATAATGTCTTCCACATCTCACATCTGAGGAAGTATGTGCATGATTTGTCGCACGGCATTGACTGAGGCGAGTTGGACATCGACGATGGGGCAGCGTTTGCAGAGTTCCTAGTAGAGATTCAGGATCGACAGGAGTGAATCCTTCATGGACCGGTTTGATTCCTATGGTGCGCGTTCGATGGAAGTACGGGAATCTCCAGGAGAGCACTTGGGAGCGGGAGGCTTAGATTCGTGCTCAGTACCCCCATTTGTTTGTTTAGCCTTTGTTTTGGCTTACGATGACGTAAATCCCTAAAGGTGGGGGTAATGTAATGTCTCTAAAATTCCATTAATTTTTTTAAAATTATATGGGATTATTTCGAGACCAGGCGCTCAGACAACCCTTGATTCTGAGCCCCAGTGAGCCCGAAATAAGTGTTTGAAATTTTTTTAAGTTCATTTAAAATAACACATGTAAGCAGTTTTGGAAACTTCTAAATGGGTGGCCGGATTAAAAATCTGAAGGCACGATTGCGTCCGGAACGACGACTTTACCTAAGAATGGACTTAACCTCGACCGACGCGAGTCGAGGAAAAAAGTTAGGTTTTGTCTTTTAAAGAAAAATAAAACAAAAGATTTTTCTTAAGGAAAATAAAATAAACCTTAAAGTTTATTTTATTTGAATTTCAAAATCGTTGCAACATAACATCATTGTCACCCGGGCGTAACCAAAACGGTTTTTTCTTAAATGAAACAGCGTAACGACGCTACAACACAACGTCATAGAAATGTGTTTTTCTATCTTTAATGGGTTGACCAAGCGCTGATCATTGGCACGTTGGGGAATCACTCTGAATGGTTGGAGCTTTGGCGTTGGTGAACGACGATCGACGAACGGCCGCCAATGACAGATCGTGGAACTACGAATGCAACGGCACCAATCATCGTCAACAAACGATCCAACTTCAGGTAGGGGTTTGCTCTTTGTGAATTAGATTTCCTCGTTCTTTCTTCCTAAATAATGAATGCAGATCAACCCACTAACAGGTTGATCTGCGGGTCGTTGTTCTTGCGGGATGGGTTTGATTTTGGGGTAAAACATTGGGAAAATGGAACCATGTTGAACCTGTGATTTGATTTAAATCTTCGTTTAGTCGCCATTAAATTCTTACGTGGACGGATCAAAACCAACACGAACAAGACATGATCCGTCCACCTTGGGTGTTCATGTAAGCCTCCCCCCCCCCCACTATTTGTTTCTTCAATCTTCGTTGCCGCAACAACTCAATGATTGCAACATGGTGGCGGATCACGGTGGCAGCGGACAGATGCCGCAGCAGGAGGTCGCGGCAACATGGGGCCGCCAACTCAAAGGTCGGCAGCACGCCGCAGTGGAGGAGGTCGCAGCTAGTGGTTCGCGGCGATGTGGGGCCACGACACCAGTGGAGGAGGTCGCGGCCAACAGGCCGCGACTGTGCGGAGGCAGTGCGGTGCGACAACGAGAAGGGGGCCCGTAGCAGAAGCCACAGGCAGTAAAGTTGGCTGGCGGCGGGGGCGCATGCAGACGCAACAGCCGCACGGCGTCCCGCGGCTGGAGGGTCGCGTTCCAGCAGGACGGCGTAGGTGGCAGACCCTGCGGCGACCTGTGGGGTGTTCGGAAGAGGAGGCTCGTTGCCGCATCTCGGTTGGAGCAGGTCGGCCCGCTCACAGTGGGTTGGGCAAGAGGAGGCGGCCCAACGGGTCGGGTCGGATCCAGATCGGTTCGGGCCAGTCCCAGACCCAACTGGCCCCTTTTCAGTGAAATAGTCATAACCCGCAAATCGTACGTCCGATTGACGAACCGTTTGCGGCGTTGGGACCCTCACGACAGACCGGTCCTTTCGATATACTCCAAGTGAGTTTACATGGAGGTTGAATTATGACCGATGACTTGAGGAGTAGATTCTTCTGGAATCAGACGAATAGTCGTTCAAACCTCAGTGGCCCGGCCGACGAATAGTCGTGCGGATCTCAGTGGCCCGGCAAACGAGCAGACCTCAATGGCCCGACAGACCTCAGTGACTCATCAAAGATGAGTCCCTCAACAGTACAAAATATTCAGCTTTACGACTAATGAACGTGCTTTCTATGCTATAGGTTGTACCAGTGTGAGCTGTCATTTGCTTCATGTGTATCTTTTCCTTTGTGGTTTTTCTTTGTGGTTTGGGGTCTCTTCTCAATATTGGTTACTCACCTCTGCATGGGCTCCGCCTGCACGTGTCATGTCTTGTGCAGACGTGCGACGTCTTGACGGAAACTTTGGTGGCCCATGACCAAGCGGCGCCAAGTGAGGTTAGACAGGCGAGACGTACTTCTACAGCTTTTGGCAGATACTCTTCACCGACCCTTTAGGTAGGGTTTTCCGCAGATGGACTTTTTTTTAGGCTTTTGTACTTTCTTGTTTTCAGCTTGTCTTTGTTGGGCTTGTGTTATGTCCCCTTTACTTTCACCTTGTACTTTATACTCTCAATGGTTGTTTTAGTGGCATACATGTTTTCCCTTTCAGCTTTGTGGGTTGGAGTTGTGTGTGCATGTGTACAGGTACTCGACAAATGTCTCTCACTTGCAGGTTATTGCCTTTGGCGTTAGTGTCAGCCTCTGACCTTTGGGAGGCAGGCTTGGGGCAAGTCGCGACACGAGTCCTGACGGACGGGTCGTGACAAATTAGTTAATATTTATTAATATTTTTTTTACCATTTTTTACTATTTAGTTATATTTATTAATATTTATTTACAATTGTTTATATTCATTAATATTTAATCAATATTTATTAATATTTATTTGTATTGTCAATATTTATGAATATGTATTTAATGTTTATTAATATTTAATTAATTTTTATTGATATTTTATAATATTAACGAATTTTTAATTAATATTTATTTTTATTTAATTAGTATGTATTACTTTTTAATTGATTTTTATTTCCTTTTGTTAATATTTTTTAATTTTTACTTAGATATCTATTTATATATATATAGTAATATTTACAATTTTAAAAATTATGAAGGAACGATGAATGAGGTTCACTTTTCCTTCAGAAAATTCGCGCAGGAAGCGTGAACCCCGTTCACGCTTCCTAGCGAGGGGAGAAGTTTGAACGTGGTTCACGCTTCTCCAAACCCTTTTTTGAAAATACTCCCAACTCTATCCTGTTTTGTAAAAATAATAATTAAAAACCTAGTTTAAAAAATTTGCCGATGATAAATGATGCTTTTATGAACACTTTATCCGACGATGATAAAAGCAACCAGATTTTGAATGTACTTGCAACATCAGTACATTTTTAGCACAAATAAAAACCTCGTGCTCAAAACTCTATTTGTACATTGTGAATAATTTGTATTTGGCCGCCCTTTTAATATGGTATAATTTGTATTTGATAGATAAATGAAAATTATTTAACAAAGAATGAAGTTAATCCAATTGAATATTGTTATAAAATACAATAAAAAAATAAACCACTTAATGAAAAAAATATTATAACATAAAATGTAGGAAAAAATACGGATATGCTCATTTATGATTTTTCGTACACCATTAACTTTATGATTTTCTTTGTATCGATACACTTTTTTTATCATTGCGACAGTTGCATGTTTTTTTTTACATTAAGATGGCTCCTATATTTTTTTATAATTTTTTTATGTAAATATTTTATTACACCCGTCAAGGGTGGTTCCACGCACACTAAAAAGATGTGGCCCGGGGACTCTTGACCCTGCGACCGCCGCTCCAAACCCCTAACCCCTTGCCATCGCAACCGCCTGCATGGGGCATGAAACTTTTTATATAAACTAATGCATGAAATATGTTTTGTATTTTTATTAGTTTTAAAATAAAATGTGTTATATTTATGCTTAGTGTTGTTTATTGCTTTTTTATGAAACATGTATTTTATCATCATTTTTTTAAACTGGTGTTTTACTGTTTTTATATATACATATACCTTTATTGTCGATTCTTTTACATTTGTTTTTTTTTTTGCTAATAACAATTTTTTTTTGGATTTTTTATTTTATTTTTAATCTGATAAAGCTTCACATTATTAGAGGTGAGATAGAATAAATTATTGTTCTTCGCCTGTTAATTTGGATGGCGTTGGACATAATTTTTGAAAAGGCCGCTAGTTAATTCAATTTGTTATTGGTTTAAATTTAATTGCATAATTTTATAAAAACCCGATTATCCAAGACCCTCACCAGATATAATCGGGTCGGGTATTTGTGCATATAATAATTTAAGTGAAATTAAAATCAATTTGTAATCGATTTAACTGAATTTGAACAACTAGGTGGAAACTATTGGTAAAGCACGCGAATGACGCGATGGAACGCGGAATGGCTCTCGCTTGGCGTGGTGCCCCGACCCCCCCCATGATGGGCCCCCGTAATAACCGCCCCAGCCTAGAATCGGACCCCCAATGGGCCCGAAGTCGCTGATTTGATGGGCTAAAACGGGTATATTCCTCGGGGCCCCGGCTTCGACCGTCAGTCGCGATCCGGAGGCGGCTATTGTGGGGGCCCGCCCACCACGTGGCTGTCACTTTCTGCCCGACCCGGCTTGCCTTTCCAATTCCGCGTTGCTCTTTTTGAGTTCGTTCAACCCCGCGGGAGCCTCCTCCCATCACGTTTAATCACCGCCCCCTTGATATTATAGAATGACTATTTGGACATGGCATATTTTAAATATATATATATTTTTTAAAATCCAAACCTGTTTATAATTCATCTATTTATTTTTTAAATTCATTACCTCTATCTTATTATATTTTAAAATGTCCATTTAACTATCATAATTCATTTAAATATCCGTTTATAAGTTTTTATTATCGTTTAAAAATATGCGGTTAATGAACTAATAACAATTAATTTAATTGGATTTATATATAAAAATATTTTATAAATTTAATATGAATTGAAATCAGAATGAATAAATATGTTTTATAATTTAGCTATTATTTAAAAATACATAGTTAATAAATTTAATCAGATTTGGATTTATGGGATCATAAAACTACCACTCTAATCCCGTTTGAATATTAATTAAGTTTTGAATTCACTGTACCAACCTTATAAAATCTGGATTAAGCACTATAAAAACCCTATTTAACCGAGACAAGTAGTGTAGAGTACCACTTGATGGATTCTCGTTGTCATTCCTATTTCTAGAATCCAAGTTAAACACATTTCTCATAAACAACCGTTCTAATGAAAAATGTAAATTTAAATTTCATGTTATTTTGGTTTCAATTGATAGTCCCTGATGAATAGATACCCAATACTCTAGAGGGATGAATTAACTGAAATAAAAATCAAAACAAAATGCTGAAAGTAAATGAGAGCACAAACAATTTTTATTATGGTTCAGATCACAAAAATCATATATCACCTATTCACGTCCCTCTACTCTTTAAGAGTTATGATATGGACTAATCAATTTGACTTTTGAATGGGAGTCGTAACCCAATTACACTTTATCATTTATAGTGGAAGCACAACCGACACACAATCTGACTTTTATAGGGGAGTCACAACCCAATTACAAACACGTGCCTTTTATGAAGGTAAAATCAATACAGAACTTACTTTCGTGAGAGAAAAGTATAAACCAATAACAATTACACCATAATTGAAAATATGAAGAAAATATAATGCAACAACACAAAACCAAATTGTGATATATACAATTTTTATTATGGTTCAGATCACAAAAATCTTATATCAACTATTCACGACCCTCTACTCTTTAAGAGTTGTGATACACAATAATCAATCTTACTTTTGAAGGGGAGTAGTAACCCAATTACACCTTATCATTTATAGTGGAAGCACAACTGACACACAATCTGACTTTTATGGGGGAGTCACAACCCGATTACAAACAAGTGCCTTTTATGAAGGTAAAATCAATACAAAACTTACTTTCGTGAGAGAAAAGTATAAACCAATAACAATTACACCATAATTGAAAAGATGAAGAAAATATAATGCAACAACACAAAACCAAATTGTGATAGATATAGCTTGAATGCTTGTAGCCGCTCGATCACATTGAATGATAAATCCCGACATGATGAAGCTTTCTCAAGAATTGCAACAGTAGGACCATTGTGATCGTGTTTGCGAAGTCTATATCATTGTTGTTCAATATCAGTTATGATCTTTCTCAATCTCTTATTTATAGACATCTTCAAATATTCTTCTTTTTTTCTTGACAAAGGAGAGAAATTTAATTCAAGGGACAAAACCCCGAGAGTACAAGAGAAAACATCCAAAAAGGAAAATCTTCCAACCAGGTATGAGAAACATCAGAGAGACCTCGAGTTGCCAAAAAGTGAGCTGCTTTATTCCCTTCTTTTTTGACAAAGGAGAAAGAACAAGTCGCAAAGTGGTAGAGCAGAGACCGAATCTTCAGAACCAAAGGGCTGAAAGATTGGAAACCCATATCCGTTGTGTGAAGAGCGTTGATAACCATGAGGCATCCCGATTCAACGACGATGGACTTCCAGCCTCTCTCCATGACAAAAACCACACCGATGAATATTGCACATGCTTCGACAGTCAGAGGGTCCCAGAGAGCTTTATGCGAAGCATGCCTTACCGCAACAATAAGTCCAAACGCATCACGAACCAGAGCACCCGTGCCAATAGTGTCGTTCTGAGGGAGGGAGGCATCCACGTTGATTTTAAGACTACCCACAGGGGGGGGTTCCACAATCAAACAAAAGGATGGGAAAAGGAGAAAATAGATTGAGCATCCTTGTGAGTCCAAGTATCCAACCAAGACTTTGCCCATCCAACCCAGAAAGGGGTAGGTCTTCAAATCTGATTGAAAACCAAATCATTTATTCTCACCCCAGATGATCCAAACAATAGTGCAAAGCAACTTCACCATCTTCGTGGGGAGGGAGGAAGACCAAGCCATAAGCAAAGCAAATAGATCAGAGGCCATAAAAATGAACTGATCTGCATTTGTGTTCAAAGATTTCCAAATAGCCCTGGCACCTGGGCAATGAATGACATCACGCATAAGAGATTCTAGCGCGCCCATATATAGAAAGAAAGAGGGATCATCCACTACATGGCACTGAGAGAGGAACTACATAGATGAGAGAATCCCGTTACATACCTGCCACCAGAAGGATCTGAATTTGGGAGGGATCGCCAAGCACCACAAGGGTTTCCAGAGAAGCTCCCCCCCCGTGTTCTGTAAGCCACAAGCCAAGATGTATCCATACCTAACAAAATAAACAACTGAGTTTTCCATGCACCAACAAAAGTTGTCATGCCCCATATCCTTCAAACAACGAATGCTCATAATGAGGTTTCTGTCCATATCATTAAACTATTTTCCCAGCTTTTCAGCACACTAGCCATCACCACTATCATTGAAGAGGAAGTCAATCGTAGCATCTTCAAAACTAGAGGCCGCAGTGGAAGTTCCCATAAGGCTGTCGCCGTCAATTAGCTAGAGATCTTTCCAAATTTTAACAGAAGACATGTTACCAATCCTCCAACTGATCTTGGATCGAAGTAGAGCACCAAAGACCCAAAGACATCTCCAAAGGAAACTAGGGAATGAGCTTATAAGGCCAAACCACAAAAGTCAGAGTGGGGAAAGTATTTGGCTTAGAGAATGCGAGCGCAAAGAGAGTTCGGGTTAAGCAAAAGCCGCCAATCATACCTCGGAATAACAAACTACTTTAAAGTTGACCAATCTCTCTTAAGGATCTTCACTTAAATATGTAAATGTCATTCCGGATTTGTCATGAAGAATAATATGATTTAAATTCTAAAAATTATCTATCATAGCATGCAATTGCTAATTTAATCGTAAGTAGATACTGATAATTCTTCATATGAAAAAGTAATATCTAAGCAACTATGAAAATACACAAAATTAACTCTTCTGAATACATAGAACACTACTAGAAAAATTAACATTACCGACGTACTAGCCTCTGTTGCAAATAACCAAAAAACTTACTTTTTTATGACGAATGGTGTTATCCATCGCAAAAAATATTTGTTACGATGAGTAATAGTGAAAAATATGGATCCTGTCGCTATTAGTCATGGCAGGAAGGTTATTAACGATGGATAACATAGGCCATCGCAAAAAGGATCCACCGACATACTTTTAGTGATTGATAGTCCGTCGCTATTACCCTGTCATAAAAACCTTTAATAAAAAATAAAAAAACCCTCCCCACCTTCTTTCTCCCCCTTCCCCCATCATGCACCCACTTCATTGCACACCCCTCTGTCGTCTTCCTCCAAGCACACACAGTTTTTTGGCGATTGAGGTTTGAATCCCCCTGACACATTCTTTTCTTCTCTCATCCATTCTTTTTTATGATCCACCCTTCCCTCTCACTATAATTGGTTTGGTTGAACCTTATGTCAAAAGATTTACCCATTTTTTAAGGTTTATTTGGTATTAAGGGTTCCTACATATTTATTATTCTCAGTTTGGTTTCCCATCATCGAAGAAGACACATACCAACTCCCCACAGGTCGATTACACTTGATTTGAGGTAGTTTTTCTAATGTTTAACCTTTAGATTTAAGATATTTTTCATATTTGGGTGTTTTTCTTTGTTTCTTTTGAGTTTAATATATATTTTCAATCAAAATATGGTTTTAAAGCTGTCTTGACTAGCATTTTCCATGTTTTTCAAGATTGCATTAAAATTAAACAATTGTTTGGAATTTGTTTAAAATGATTTGTTAGCATAAAATACACATTTTGTTTGAGCCTCATATTATTATTGCATTTTCACGACCTGACCCACCAGGGTCCGCCTGACCAGTGATAAGTCGAGTGTGATGTAGGTTTCGGGCACAACGGAAGTGTGGTTGGGACAAAACCTAACTTTAATTTTTACCATGATCAATGATTATTCTGAGATTAATACGATGATGAACGCTATTCTTCACGAAATAGAATCAAAGATTTAGATAAAGAAGTAAGAGGCTTGAAACCTTTAGAAAGGATCTTGCACATCATGTTTATAATTAATTTAATTAATTTCATAAAGAAAAAAATACCTGGATCTTCGGTACTCTCTTCGTTGATGATGTTGATCATCCAGAATGACCCTTCTGGATTGTCTCGTTGCACTTGTGAGGATCCAAAAAAGAATCCCTCTAGCGGTGATCCACACGTGCTCTGATGACCTCCGATCAACACCACTCGTTCTCTGGGAGCTAGCGCGGTGAAGTGAGTGTCTTGTGTTGGTCGTTCTTGATTTCTTGTTCTTCGATCTTGAAGAACGTCTCTCATTCTTAAGAGGGGCGAGAAGAGGATTTGAGAGATAAATCGTTTAACACAACAATTCTCAATTTACCAAGCGTGCAGTTCGGTACATGACATAATAGGTGTACGTGTCTATTTATCGACATGAGGATTCAATTACAATATTTAATTGCGTAACATCAATTAAATACATTCATAACCTTAGAGAAAACTCATGATTTTAATAATAACACCACATCATTATTTATGGTGCAACAAATTGTACAAAGCAGAATTATAAATAAAATTCCACATCACAAAATAATAGCAATGTTATTATTATTTTAATTTGTGCCAACTGGTTAAATAATTATTTACCGTCTTACAAATAATTATTTTACTACCGGACCAGCCTTTGTCCGCTCGAACTCCACTTCAATTTATTGAACACCCAAATAAATCAATAAATAAATTATTCTCTTAAATAAATATTTTATTTACAAACTAGTAAATAAATATTTATTAAATGTTCAATAAAAATAAATAAATATATTTTACCCACAATCTAGTGAATAAATATTTATTTAATTTATGCAATCATTTTAACTTAAATAAAATTATTCCACTGTCTTAAGAATAAAATTTATTAATTAAATTCAAATAGAATTTAACCGAGACCACCAGAAATACTTAGTATGTGACCCTCTAGGATTCTTTCTCGTTGGCATTAGGTGGTCTTGCCTAAAGTCTAAGTGTACTGTCTAGCAACGGGTCAAGACACCCAAGAGAAAGAACATAAAGTCACAAATACGACATCGACATATGAATTCTCACTGTGTAATATAACCACTTTGTCTCAATATATCATCAAATAGGTTTCATGATAGTGTCATCAACCTTTGTGCTTGATACGTCGTTCTTTGACTACCTGAAATAAACTCGTCGTTACACCATGACCATGGAATTTCGCACGATGGTTCTATTTCAATCAAAGGGTCGAGACATCAACTTCCATAAATGGAAGAGACAAATCATTCCTCAACTTATCCATTAATAATATGCCACTTGTGACACACCCAATGTACCCTACTTCCCACCAACTATCTGCGTGACAGTTTTCATTAGTAAATCAAAGTACATGAGTCATGACACATATTAATGATAATCTTAAAGTCTAATGATCATTACACAAGATCATAGATAGGAATATTCGATGACACCAAAACATGCGGAATTCCTATTGGTGGGTCTGTTCTCATAATCTCCCACCTTGGAGATTACCAAGTATGAAATTCATGAGAGGAAGTCTCATCTGCTTATGAGTACTCACACCTGACAGTCTGTATACTATGTGTACCATTATAGTATGTTATCCAACCAAAAAACTATATTTAAGAATATTTTCATAACACTTCAAGGTTATCATCATAATGGGGAACTGCTTTGACCTTGTCAATGCGATAAATACTTCAGGACATTATTACACTAGTCATGCAGAACAATGAATAATATGTAATAAGATGTTTAATATTTAAATATATTAAATATTCATGTAATAAAAGTAAAACCAGTTGGTTCTAGGACACTAACTCTAGAAACTCACACTTGGACTAGAACCAACTATCTATGACTTTCAGTCAGCTAGACCTCACATGATGATCATGTTTCTGTCGAGTCAAGGCTTTAGTCAAGGGGTCAGCCACATTGTCTTCTGTGGAAATACTGCTCATTGCAACTTCACCTATCTGAGAAAAATCCCTCAAGATATAATACTTCTAAAGTATGCGCTTCGTCCGCTGATGTGAGCTTGGCTCTTTTTCAAGAGCCACCACTGCAGTATTATCACAGTATGGTGTGATGAGATCTTTACTGCTAGGTATCACATCCATCACCTGGATGAAGCTTCGAATCCAAACTACTTCTTTAGCTGCCTCATAAGCTGTGATATACTCGGACTCTACTGTAAAATCTGAGACCACACTCTGCTTTGAGCTCTTCTAGCTCACTGCACCTCCATTTAAAGTGAAGATGTATCCCATTTGCGACTTCATGTCATCTTGATCAGTTTGGAAACTAGCATCTACATATCCTTTGATGACTAGTTCATCATCTCCTCCATAAACTAAGAACATATCCTTAGTATGACTTAGATACTTTAGGATAGTCTTGATTGCAATCCAATGGAAGTCATCTAGGTCAGCTTGATATCTGCCTACTGCACTCAATGCATAGGCGACATCCAGCCTAGTACATAGAATGACATACATGACTGACCCAATAACTGATGCATATGGATTCCTTGTCATTATCTTTCTTTCCTCATGTGTATGAGAATACATTTTCTTGGAAAGATGAATGCCATGTGACACTAGAAACAACCCCCTCTTGGATTGTTCCATACTGAATCTCTTCGGTATCTTATCAATGTATGTACTTTGACTTAGGTCTAGAAATCTCTTGGATATACCATGGTGGATCGTGATCCCAATAATATATATTGCCTCACCCAAGTCCTTCATGTATAAGCATTGATTCAACCACGCCTTAACAAACTATAAGACTGGTATCTCATTTCCAATAAGTAATATGTCATCAATATATGCTATTAGGAAAATAACTATACTCCCACTAAACTGTTTGTATACACAAGGCTCACATTCATTCTTGATAAAACCAAATTTCGTTATGGATTCATCAAAACAAATGATCCATGACCTAGACGATTTCTTTAATCCATAAATGGATTTCTATAACTTGCATACCTTATTGGCATCCTTTGGAGTCATAAACCCTTCAGGTGTGTGTCATGTAGACATCTTCCTGAAGGTTCCCATTAATTAAGGCTCTTTTGACATCCATTTTCCAAATATCATAGTCATGGTAAATGACAATGACCAATAGAATTCTATTGGATTTCAGCATTGCAACTGGTGAAAAGGTTTCATCATAGTCAATGCCTTGACACTTCTTGAACCCTTTTGCAACCAATCGTGCCTTATAGGTACTGACTTGTACTTCCATGTCCAGTTTCTTCTTGAATACCCATTTGCAACCAACAAGCTTTACATCAACTGTAGGATCTACCAAAATCCAGACTTGGTTTTGGTACATGAAATCCATTTCAGAATTCATGGATTCTTGCCACTTGGAAATATCTGTGCCACTTAATGCTTCCTTGTAGTTAAAGGATCATTATTATCAACTAATAATGATTCACCATCCTCGGTAACTAGAAAACCATACTGTTCCAGTTCTCTAACCTCTCTTGTACTCCTACACAGTTCTTGTGTCTCTGGAATAGTTTTTTCTTCCATGAGGCTTTGTTGAATCTATTCCTGTACCAAATCTTGTGTACCTTGAGCCTCGACTTCATTGAAGTCTATCTCGCTCCCAGTATCTCTTTTGGAGATGTACTCCCTCTCAAGGAATATGGCGTGTCTTTCCACTATAACCTTTTTGTCTGAGGGGTTTTATAGGTAATATACCCTTGCTTCCTAGGGGTATCCTATAAAGGTACACTTTGTGCCTAGGGGTGTAAGTTTGTTACTTGAAGTGGCCTTAACAAACGCATCGCTTCCACACACATGTAAATTCAGTAACATGGATTTATTTCCACTCTAGAATTCATATAGAATACCATTTATCAATTTATTTGGTACTTGGTTTAGTATGTGTGACGCTGTTTATAACGCATATCCCCAAAAGTATAATAGAAGACTCACATGACTCATCATTGATCTCACCATGTCAAAAAATGTACGGTTCCTCCTTTCTCTCACACCATTCCACTAGGGCATGTAAAGAGGAGTGAGTTGGGATAAGATCCCAAACTCCCATAAGTAATCAATGAAGTCTTGATTAAGATATTATCCACCTCAGTCTTAGCGGAGTTTCTTAATCTTCTTATCAAGATGGTTATCTACTTCATTATTGTATTTTTTGAACTTATCAAAAGAATCCGACTTATACCCCATTAAGTAGATATATCCATATCTACTAAGATCATCAGTAAAAGTTATGAAGTATGAGTACCCCCTTCTTGCTTCAACTGGAAATGGTCCACTCACATCGGTATGAACCAATTCAAGAATCTCTTTATCCCTTTCACCTTTCCCACTAAATGGGGCTTTGTTCATTTTGCCTTGTAAACATGCATGACATATACCAAGTGGTTTTAGTTCGAAAGAATCTAAAAATCCATCTTGATGTAACTTTGTCAAGCATTTCTCATTTACATGACCTAGCTGGTGATGCCAAAGTTGGGTGTGGTATGATTCATGTAAAGTATCTTTGTTATTGATTTCCATTACTTGGTTTGTGTAATCAAACATGTAAAGACCATTGTATAAATATTCCCTACCAAAAAATGCTATCTTTTTAAAAGAAGAAACATTCATTTCTAAACATGAATACAAATCCATATGTATCTAATATGGATACAGAAATAATGTTTTTAGTAACCGACTTCACATAATAACAACCCTTTAACACCAATATCACCCCAGTTGGCAACATGAGGTGGTAGTCCCTGACAGCTACAACAATGAGTCTGGCTCTGTTGGCTGCTCATAGATCTACCTCCCCTCAATAAATCTTCATGAATCTACTTGGTTCCTATATTTGGATACATATGTGAGCACCATAGTTGTATCTAATGCCCAATTTTTAGAAACAGATAGACTACATTCAATAACAAATGCACCTAAAGATTCCCCTTGCTTCTTAGGATGGGTGAAATTCTTTTTCCAGTGGCCCTTCTTGCCACATGTGAAACAAACAACTTCCTATTCCCTTACCTCCCCTTTGATATTCCTTTTCTTGGAAGGTAATGAAGAAGATTTGGGCTTAAATCTCTTCACCTTTCCTTTCCTCTTATTCACTATAATGACATAAGTATTTTTGCGTTGCATATATTTGTCCACTTGGCGACTGAGGATAAGAATATTAGATAGAGACTTCTCAATGTTGTATATATTGAAATTAACAACAAAACTGGAGAAGCTATGAGGGATTGATGCAAGAATGAGATCAGTGCCTAGTTTTTCAGGGAGTTTAAACCCTAGAACCTCCAAGCACTCAATGTAGCCAATGATATTGACAACGTGAGGCCCAACTGGGGAACCTTATATAATCTTACTTTGAAAGAGTTCCTTGGAGAACTCAAAATGTTCTTGTCTTGTTCTCTCCTGGTAAAGACCACAGAGGTTCTCGAGCATGAAATAGGCATCCATGTTTTCATGAGACTTCATGAGCTCACTAGACATTGATTATAGCATCAAACATTGAATGTTGACCGCTTCGTTCATATGTTTCTTATAGACTAAGAACTCTTTGTCACCCGCCTCTTGGGAAGGCGGATTAGGTAATACTGACTCCAACATGTAAGACTTTTGTTCATGGCGTAGAATAACCCGAAGGCATCTAAACCATTCTTAGAAGTTACTACTGGTGAGAATGTTGTCTTTATCCATAATTGATCATAGGGATAGTGTGGTTGAAGAGTTTTTCCTTTTATTCTACAATTAAAAGAGTAGATCATTAGTAATTTCTTGACTACATTTTATGAGAAATAATAAATTGATTTTATTAAGTCTTCCACTATTTTATCAAGTCCCAATGGCCCTCACCATTGAACTCGGAATATCCAGTTTCCATGACATTCTTGTGGAAAGGATCCATATTCCCCTTCGCACAACCCCAAAAAGGGTTGGTCAAGCTATTTGAAGGTATTTAGGTAGGAAGGTCTTTGCCAACTATGGGCTTGCAGCTCCTGGATCTGTTGAGTGGACTCCCCAATCATAAAATCAAAACTTTTGATTTCCTCAACTCTTGCCTCCAATATTGCACCAAGTCTAGAAATGTCTACTCCTCTTGATGTAATATGGTTAAGTCAACCCGAAACCTTTTATAAGGGCTTCCTTTATAAAAGTAAGTGTCCCAAAAAGGGTTGGTCAAACACATAGTTTTATTGAGTTTTTTCCCTTAATCAAGTAACGAAAGACTTGGTATGAATTAATATTTTATTTAAGGGATTTTATCTCTTATGTGTGAATTTCTTATTATAATTATCACATTATTGTTAATATTAAGTGGAAATTACTTTAATGATTAACCACGTCTTGATAATATTTATGCATAACCCCGATTTATTTTAGTTCCATCTTGCATGATTGTTTAATTTTTAATTATGTGATCACGAAAACACATCCATAATGATAAACCATGCAACTGACAGAAATAAAACAAATCAAAGGGCGTGATCATGATATTTTCTAATGGTCAGTTTATCTAGCAGTTGATAAACTAACCTTAACCTAGGGGAGAAACACCTTGAACCTTTTGGGTTCATGTTTACAGATTTCCACCTGTCCACCTCTGTATCTCCTGGGATTGGTTTCCTCTCGGACCCTGCTTGAACCGTCTCCGCTAGCTTGGGAGTTCCATACATTACATATGATTTTAAAAACATACGCAGGTGAGGGGTAAAAAGGAGGGTTTTCATAAAAGAAACCATGGGCACACAGTCCCTATATATTAATGAGGAGAGATGGCTCACAGACCAATAATTAATTTAATAAATAAATTAAAAGGAAACCAATCACATACAAAGGTCTTAGTATAACTAATGATCACCCACCTACATGCAATGAGTTATGCATTTAATAAAACTAGTATTCAATTATTTAATCATTCTCATTTAAGATAAATCACGCTCGAATCAATTGATTATCATATTTAATTAATCAATCCTTTTATCTTAAACCCTTTTTCTGAATTTCCTTGAGATTATCATCCATCATAATTTTAAACAAATAAATTAATTTTAAACTAACTTTTTAAGTAACTTATACCTTTAAGGAAACCTAGTGAATTCTTGTTTATAACTACCCTATGAGTTGGAATAAACACTATGTAGATGTTAAATTAAACACACACACACACACACACAAAACACCTATCACGTGTTGTGTTCCAGCTTTACGCCTGCACCATGGTACACGTCTCAAGAGTTTGTATAATATAATAATAAATTTTAATAAATCTACATAATTTGGATGAGTACACAACATGTAGTTCCTACTATATAGCGTGTACTAGAATTCACCATCCATCTGAAGTACGCGCCCGGGGATACGGAGTGGGATACATGATGTATAGTATTCGTGTTACACAGTCTCTATCCAGGAAAGCTGTGTACAAGGTACACAGTCCAACCCTAACCCGAAAGGACTACACGCCATGTCTAGTGGGCCACACGACGTGTAATCTGGAAACCGTGTGCCACCTGTTCCTAGTCAACACACATAGTCTTCAAAACTTAGACAAAATCCAATGACACAGCTTGGTTTGGCATACCATTCATGATGCATTGAACCTTGATACATGACGTGTGAATCCAAATACAAGCCGTGTATTTTGGTGTTGTATGACCAAGAACCTTTGGTACCTCCAGATGAGATCCTCTGTTTTATTTTAATCAAAATTAAAAGAAAAGTTCATTTATGTAAGGTGAACGAGAAACGAAAGAGGAGGAATAGATCTTGAGATTCGGATTTTCAGAATGATTACATTGAATTGAAAAACTAAATTATTAAACCACAAATCATCAAATAATTATTTAAATAATTATAAACTATGATGTAACCACTCTGATACCACTTGTAGGTTTCAGGCACATCAGAAGCATGGTTGGGACATAACCCAACTTTAATTTTTACCATGATCAATGATTATTTTGGGATCAATATGATGATGAACGCCAGTCTCCACAGAATAGAATCAAAGATTTAGATAAATAAGGAAGAGGCATGAAACCTTTAGAGATGATCTTTCACATCATATTTATAATTAATTTAATTAATTTCATAAAGAAAATAATACCTGGATCTTTGTTACTCTCTTCATTGATGATGTTGATCATCTAGAATGAACCTTTTGGATTGTCTTGTGATTGTAAAGATCCAAACCAAAATCCATTTAGCAATGATCCACACGTGCTCTAATAGCCTCTAATCGACACCACTCGTTCTCTGGGTGCTAGCGTAGTGAAGTGAGTGTCTTTTTTTGGTCATTCTTGATCACTTTTTATTTGGTCTTGAAGAAGATCTCTCATTCTTGAGAGGGGTGGAAATAGGATTCGAGAGAGAAATCGTTTAACTCAACAATTCTCAATTTACTGGGCGTGCAGTTCGGTACATGGCACAATAAACGTACGTGTCTATTTATCAACATGGGGCTTCAGTTACAATATTTAATTGAATAACATAAATTAAATACATTCATAACCTTATAAAAAGCCCATGATTTTAATAATAATACCACTCCATTATTTATGGTGCACCAAATTGCACAAAACAGTATTATAAATACAATTCTACGTCACAAAATAATAGTAGCGTTATTATTATTTTAATCTATGCCAACCAGTTAAATAATTATTTACCGTCTTGTAAATAATTATTTTACTACCGGACCAACCTTGGTCTGGTCGAACTCCACTTCCATTTATTGAACACCTGAATAAATAAATAAATAATTTATTCTCTTAAATAAATATTTTGTTTAAAACTAGTAAATAAATATTTATTAAATGTTCAATAAAAATAAATAAATATATTTTACCCACAATCCAGTGAATAAATATTTATTTAATTTATGCAATCATTTTAACTTGAATAAAATTATTCCACTATCTTGAGAATAATATTTATTAATTAAATTAAAATATAATTTAACCGAGACCACTAGAAACACTTAGTGTGTGACCCTCTAGGATTATTTCTTATTGGCATTAGGCGGGCTTGCCTAAAGTCCAAGAGTAATGTCTAGCAATGAGTCAAGGCACCCAAGAGAAAGAACTTAAAGTCGCAACTACAACATCCACATACGAATTCTCACTGTGTAATATAATCTATTTGTCTCAATATATCATCAAGCAGGTTTCATGACAGTGTCATCAATCTTTATGCTTGATATGTTGTTCTTTGACTACCTAAAATAAACTCATCATTACACTATAGCCATGGAATTTCGCATGGCGGTTATATTTCAATCAAAGGGCTGAGATATAAACTTCCATAAATGGAAGGTACAAATCCTTCCTTGACTTATTCATTAATAAGACGCCACTCGTGACACACCCAATATACCCTACTTCCCGCAAACTATCTACATGATGGTTTTTATCAGTAAATCAAAGTGCATGAGTCGTGACATGTATTAATGATAATATTAAAACCTAATGATCATTAAACATTCTCAAAGATAAGAACATTCAATGACACCAAAACATGAGGAATTCTTACAGGCGGGTCTATTATCATAATCTCCTGTTTTGAAGATTACCAAGTACAAAATTCATGAGAGGAAGTCTCATCTGCTTACGAGTACTCAAACCTGAAAATATATATATTATTTCTCCCATTATAGTATGTCATCCAATCGCAGAACTATATTTAAGAATATTGTCATAGCACTTCAAGGTTCTCATCATAGTGGGGAACTGTCGTGACCATCTCAATGCAACAAATACTCCAAAACATTATTACACTATAGTCATGCAAAACAATGAATAATATGTAATAAGATGTTTAATATTTAAATATATTATATATTCATGCAATCAAAGTACAACAGGTTGGTTCTAGGACACCAACTCTTACATGTGACTGTCCCATGTTTGCCTCCAATAGGCCCGAGGTTGGCGACCCATGCCGAGTAGACATAACACTCACATGATAGGTTTTAACCTATAGTACCTGTATCCACACACACAAATCTCCAAGCCCATGTAATGATGAAATGTAAAATGCAACTGATACCAAATGCATGCATACATCTAAATCTCTCAATCAGAGTACAATAAAAATTATAGGAAGAAATAAGGGTCAAATACAAGCCCATTAAAAACTATAAAGAAATCCAACATGATATTAAGAGGGGACTGCAGTCAAATGCGACTCATGGTATGAACCATAGTCTGTCTAGACCAAATCTAATCTTTGTCTACTCTTGGTCCACCAAGTACCTCATCGAACGACCGGATGTCTGCATAAGATACGACACATGCGAACAAAGCCCATATAGGGGTGAGTATAGTAATACCCAACAGTACACCCCAAAATCACTAATCATAAAGCATAAATAGTAGTAAACTCATCACAGGATATGTCGATCATAATATGTGACATACAATAAAGCATCCAGATATACTCATAGTCGACACTATGTCTCAAGGTAAGGTCACAATAGCATTTACAACCTAATATTATGCTTCAGTTTGAAACCACACTCACCCAGGAGAACTCAATTCATGAGTATGATAATACTAATAGTGTCCATCAGAGATGTCGTACTCGACATGTCTCACAATAAGGAAGTACACACGAGAAGTCCGAAGAGATCGATACATAGATGGGGATCACACCCAGGTTCATGGGGTAATACTGACTAACCAAATATGGATTAACCCGCTAAGTAGGGGATCAAGAATCATGTATAGTTGTTCATTACAATTCTAAGAACCCCACTTAGGGAAAAAGATGATAGAGGATCTCATCCCGACCTCTAAGATAGATCCCTACAAATCTATTTGAAACTAATCCCTTATAGAGGATCACAATCATTTATTCAGGATGTAATACTATACTATACCCTCATAAGGATGGATTGAGGGAACACACCATTAAGAAAACTAGTCCACACTAAGTGGAACAAGGTCTCTAAGTCATCACTAAAGGAGTACATGATGTGTAATGGAAGTAAACGACGTGTCCCTTCAACACTAAGTCTACCTGTGTATCACGGCCCATGCCCATGTCTGTGACCATGTACACCTATCCGTGTTCATGTACCTGGTTATTTCTGTGTACCAAGCCATGTTTGAGTACATGACTCAACCCGTGTACTTTGGCCATGTCGTGTACCTGACCGTGTCCATGCCTTTGTATCCCTGAGATACACACCAAACCTCCAGGTAAGGGTCACACAACGTGTGACACGTATCACATGACATGTGATATTTTTCTTCTCCATAGAAACCTTAGCACTGGACCCAGGTCCCCACAAGGCATGTATTCTTGGATTACACATCGTGTATCTTGAGATTTTCTAGAAACAACAGATCTGATTCACGCATTGTTGTCTACTCCTTCAAACTCTGATCCAGTTGTGAATCACACTGGTAAACAAGGATCTGGTCTGAGTGAGCCTTACTGTCACCACTTGTAGAAACCCGATCATCCGATTCACATGAAAAACCAATCATCATGTCTCCCATCATCACATATTAAAACCCACACAAAGAACTTTGATCTAGTCCCAATCCACCATCGTAGCTTGATCTCACCGTTAATCCGGACCCAGATCCACAATATCAATTCATTGAGCCAAGAAACGGGTGCACACCGATTGATTATCGAGTATTTTTTGAATTACTGACCAAAACGAATGTTAGTAATGAATGAATGAAGGATAGGGGAAGAAATGAACAAAACACAAACATGAAGAACATACCTCGACCAATGTTCATATCGGCCACAATTTTCTACTGTTAGAATGATGAATGAAGAGATACAAATTATACAACAAAAGAAATCCCCAACTTCCCAACATAATAATCTCATACCCGCAATATGATCGATCTGTGAATCAACCTATTGGTTGATTGATTCATGTTCATCATAGGATAATAAAATAGAGATAAATCCACATAAAACAATGTCTTTACCTTGATATGGATCGATTATTGAAGAAGAATGAATCTATGTAATTGTCGATATGTTCGATTTCCATTTGTGTGAATGATCCTTGATCCGTCATCGTCGATCTCCAAGCCTTCCTCCAATTCTCTCTCTCAATTCTCAGGGTTACATGACTAATTATGAGAATTGGTTATAAGCGTGCTTAAATAAAGGAAGATTATGTTACTGCATCACTTTAAATAAAATTACTTACTTAATTTATTTTATATTTACACTTGCGATAACTTTTTCACAAATGTTCAGTGCCAAGAAAGATTATATCATGTCTAGGGTAAGGACTGCATTCTAAACTTAATGGTGATCTCAAAATTCCGATCCAAGACTTCGTTTAGGTGTTAATACACTTTTTCAGGAAAACTGATCACAAATGATATTAATATATTTAATATTTTTCAAATATCAATTCCGAGCTCATCGGTACTTAGAATGTCACACCGTCATAGCGCTTAACTCCAAAAATATTACTAGATATATTTCAAAAGATTTACATGGAAAAAATAGAGACAGTAGAATTGATCTTGGGTGTATTTTGGGTTATGAATGATTTTTCAATTTATGATTATATAATTCAAAAGTAGTTACTAGTAAAAATGTAGTAATAATTAAAAAAAATAGTATTAATTATTTAATTATTTTTAATAATTAATAAATAACGAGTCAATATTAGTCTCTCTCTCTCTAATGGCCCGAATGCCTTTATTTTTTATTGATTTTTGATAATCCACCTTTCAAGGGGTGAGGTGGAACCCTTACAAGGCCCGTAGGCGTAAGTATGACATGGCCTATAGGACTTAGAGGAATTCATTGCCCATAGGCTTCAAACATTACATACAACCCAAACTAACTACTTGGAGCTGCTCCTCCCCAGCATCTTCATCGTGAAGAAAGATCCTTGCTCATCCTCCTTCTGAAGTTTGTTCCTTGTAGGTTGTCTGGTTTGCAACTGCACTTAAGGTGACCCGAAGGCCTTGAGGTGGCCCGAAGGCCTTACTGACGCGAAGGCCTGGGTGGCCCGAAGGCCTTAAAGGACCCGAGGACCAAATCAGTGGCCTAAATGCCCAAACAGGGGAATATTCTCGGCTACTACAGTGCCAAACAGCACCTGCTACAGTTCCCGCTACAGTACTGCACAGTTCCTACTACAATCCTACTATAGTACCTACTACAGTACTACTACAATATTAGGAATTAGCCTCTGCCTGGATTTGATCTCCAGGTCACTTGGATGCACTTAAGGAGTCCTCACTAACTGGGCTAAGGCTCATGTGCAGTCAATATTAGTAATAATTAGCAAATATTAGTAAATTATGATAATTTGTAATAAAGTGTAAAAAAATATATAAAATACTAATAACTATTAAAAATAACTAATATTTATTAAAAACTTAGTTATAATTAATAAACAATCAACATTACTTAATTAGTAAAAATTAATAACTATTATTAATAATTAGTAAAATGTTTTCAATAACTTTGAAAAAAATATAAAAAATGTTAACAGTTATTAAAAATTCACAATATTTAGTAAAAAATGTAGTAACAATTAAAAAATTAAAACTAATTATTAATTAATAAATAATTAGTTAATAATAGTAGTAAATATTAGTAAATTTTGATAATTTGTAATAAATTGTAAAAATATATATAAAATTATAATAAATATTAAAAATAAGTAATATTAATTAAAAAAAAGTTATAATTAATAAATAATTAGTACTACTTAATTAGTAAAAATTAATAAATATTGTTAATAATTAGTAATTTTTTCTTAATAACCTATAAAAAATTATAAAAAATACTAACAATTATTAAAAATTCATAATAATTAGTAAAAATGTAGTAATACAAATTTTTTTCAGTAATAATCATTAAATAATTTATAATAATTAATAAATAATTAGTCAATATTAGTAATAATTAGTAAATGTTAGTATTAATTAGTAAATATTAGTAATAATTTGTAAATATTAGTAAATTATGATAATTTGTAATAAATTGTAAAAATATATATGAAATACTAATATTTATTAAAAATGAGTAATATTTATTAAAAAATCAGCTATAAGTAATAAATATTAGCAATAATTAGTAAAAAATTTGTAATAACTTTTAAAAGAATATAAAAAATACTAAAAATTATTAAAAGTTCACAATAATTAGTAAAAATGTAGCAATAATTTAAAAACTTATTAACAATAATTAAATATTTTGTAATAATTAATAAATAATTAGTCAATATTAGTAATAATTAGTAAATGTTAGTATTAATTAGTAAATATTAATAGTAATTTGTAAATATTATTAAATTATGATATTTTGTATTAAATTGTAAAAAATATATGAAATACTAATAATTATTAAAAATTAGTAATATTTTTTTAGAAATTTAGTTATAATTAATAAATAATTAGTTTTACAAAATAAATAATTGTAATAATTAGTAATAAACTATCAATATTAGTAGTAATTATTAAAAATTATATAATAACATGTAAAAAAATATAAATAATATTAAAAATTATTAAAAATTCACAATAAAGAGTAAAAAATTATTAATATTGAAAAATATTAGTAATAATTATTAAATAATCTGTAATAATTAATAAATAAGCAGTCAACATTAGTAATAATTATTAAATTCCAGAAATACTTAATAAATATTAGTAATAATTTGAAAATATTATTAAATTATGATAATTTGTAATAAATTGAAAAAATATATATAAAAAATACCAATAATTATTAAAAATTCACAATGATTAGCAATTTTTTTGCAATGATTTAAAAATTTATTAGAAATTATTAAATAAATCATAACAATTAAGAAAAAACTAGTCAATTTAAGTTATAATTACTAAATGCTAGTGATAATTATTAAATATTATTAATAATTTGTAAATATTAGTAAAAATTATGATAATTTGTAATAACTTGTAAAAAAATATAAAAAATAAAAATAATTATTAGAATGGATTGGAGTTGAAAGATCATGTTCCCTAAAATTTATTAAACAACATAGAAGGTTCGATGATTACACTAGGTGTAATGGGATTACACCAACAAGAGATTAAGTGAACACTTATACAATAAGTAAATGGAAAAACCTCTAAGTCATCTAGTAAAAGTCTTCAATAACTGAAACATTAACTCTATCCTAGTATAATACCTTCCTATCCACTATCCTCAAACAAATACAACAACTCAAAGTGTTGGACTTCAAATGGAATTATTAAAAATGCTTCATCCTCATGAGTTTAGACCCAATATGTTAAGTATAATATGAAACCACTATAAAATGATAACACTACCATCAACTTTAAACAAACATATTCAATAAAAGTCCCCATACTTATACCACATTACAAAAAACATCACCCTAATTAGAAGTATCATAATCAAATGATCTCATAATAGCACCTAGAAAACATTAACAAAAAAATCCACTGCCAGATTAAAAATCCACAAAATTAGGAGTGAAATAGAACTTCCCTCATATATATTGAAAGAAACCACTACCTTTAGATTCCATATTCCACATGAGTATGATTCTATAGGCCTCCAATCATCATAACAATGGAAAATGATGAGGTGAATATTCTAACATTTACTATCTTCCATAATCCACAACTTAAGAAACCAAGAAAAAAACCACATCATTGAACCGATATTCAAAATGATGAAGCCAATTACTATGGAAAAACAGAGAAAAAAAATTAGGCCAAGCATAATAAGGAAATTGAAACAGTCTCTAAAGATCTCCCTTAATAATTGAGTATTGCATACACAACACAATCTCATTTGACATATTTGGAAGGATCATGATCTCCTAAGTAGTCAAAAGAGTTTTTGTATCATTGAATTCCATCATGAACAAAAATTACATGTAACACCTACAAGAATCATCAAATTTTCATGATTATTCCACAATATCACCAGAATTCATGGCTACCAGAACATAGTCATCCATGAGAGAAAATATTTTGGACACTTTCCAAATCCAAGAAATTAATATCATTCCAAAATAAATTAAATTTTACAAAAACTTATGTCCATTCCATAAAATCCCTTAAGGAGATCAAAGAATGAAATCATAACTAGAGGGAGGCACATGCACCCAAACCATGCCAAGATTTGATGCATTAATAGAGACATCCAAATAAATGAGTCTTGTAGAAAGTCATTGTAAGAACCCAGATCTTCATTTTCAGGTAAGATTTTCATTTTTCCTGGAGTTTTTGAGAAAAGATGAGTTTCTTGAAAATTTTGAAGTACACACCATGTACTTTATGAGTACACGCCATGTACTCCTATGCCGCTCGAGGCCATGTGCTGGCCGTGTTCGGGCCACACACATGGTGTGTAGGGGTGAGGTGGAGGCCGCTTAAAGAGGAGTACGGAAAAGATGAGTACACGCCGTGTACCCCAGAAGTACACGCCCTATATTTTTTTCATTAAACAGACCGGGGTTGCATCTAATCGATAAAACTGTCTTCTTCTCCAGCACCTTCGACCGAGAGTGACCCGTATGACCGTAGATCTTCTCCAAGCCCCCGAGCCTCTGTCCTCTCTCCGAATCAACCTCCATCAATTGCGTTGGAGCCACAACGGTGAGTACTTCCTTCTCCTAGAGCTTTGTTTTCCAATTCCTCCTCTTTCTCGAGTTATCACGGGTTGAACGTTTTGTGAATTTTTGTAGATCTACAACATTCTAAGGAGAATCAAGCCTTTTGGTCAAATTATATTGATCTCCTAGCATCAAGGTAGGTGTTTTGTGACTTACCGTTCAAAGTCTTTGAGTTTTATGTGCAAATTCCACCAATACCCGTGAACGAGGTATTGCGTGTTTACTGTTTTTCCCCTGTTGTTTTCCTGCTTTTCTTTAATGCTTATGTGGAGGTAATTCAATCATGTTTAAGGATAATTTTTGTGCTTGGATGTTTTGCCCATGCCTTGTTTTGTTTATAACCCTTGGGTCTTGTTAGCCTTTGGCTGTTATTCTTGTTTCCATGCCTTGTGACCATAGGATGGAATAATTTTTTTCTTGACTTTCTTGTTTTGTTGTAGACTGGATAGCCAAGTAGCTCTATTGGTGTACTTTGGTTAGCCAAGTATCTCTATAGGTGTACTTTGGACTTATAGAATTATTATGTACTGACTGGCATGAGACTGTGAGAGCCTGGTGCTATGGACTATAGGGGATAGACTGAGTGAGCTTCCTCAAAGAGTCTTGGACATTATAGGCTACGGGGGATAGACTGAGTGAGCTTCCCATAGAGCTTTTGGATATTATAGACTACAGGAGGGTAGACCAAGTGAGCTTCCTCAGAGAGTCTTTACTTGTTTGAATTTCCTTAAAACCTTCCTAGGCTAGAGGAGGAATTGACCGAGTGAGCTTCCTCATAGAGTCTGTGGTATACCTGAGACTATAGGAGGATTGATCGAGTGAGCTTCCTCAGAGAGTCTCTATACCTTGGGGCCAAGAGGGTTATACCGCATGATCTTCCTCAGAGTGTCCCTGACTACCATATACTATAAGGGGAATTGACCGAGTGAGCTTTCCCAGAAAGTCTTATAAAGCTAATGGACAAAGGGGAATTGACCGAGTGAGATTTCCTCAGAGAGTCCCTGACTACCCTAGTCGGAATCCTCTGGCATTTGGGGAAATGTGCTTGAGGCCATGTGACCAACCGGGAACGGGGCACCTCTGGGTGGCTTCCGGAACCGGGACGTTACAAAGTGGTATCAGAGGATTTTTTTCTCTTGATTTACTGTTTGGAGCCTTTATCTAGGGATAAGAAAGATTTAGTACTTGGTAATAAGCTGTGCCTGGGAGTAGCTAACCCGTGTACAGGGAAAAGCCAACCTACCTCATTTATTTCAGTTTTCTAGTTTTGAGAATTTACAGTTGATATGATTTCACCTAGAGTGATTTACATGACTTGTGTTGTTATTGTTGTGCTATTGCGGTTCTATTTCTGTCGCAACCTGATGAGATGAGGGTATGCCATCTCATGCACCACATAGGCACCTGTTACAAATCACACGCCATGCATTTTTTCCATGCCATCTAGGGTGCATTAGTGTTTTCATGCTGATAGACGTTGTGTAGATTATGCATGCTGTTGTGATATATGCTATGATATAATCTATGCTATTTGGTAGAGAAATTGTTTGTGTTGTACCTTGCTTAAACGAACGCTAATTTTTTGTTCTTGAGGTGTTATGGGACCTCTTGAGTCGGAAGTTGGTGGATTATTGACCTGTTTTTCCTTATATATGATTGTATTGGATGCCAATATTTGATTCATGGGGAGTATGGGACCTTATAGATCATAATTTGGAACCTTTATGCCTTGTTTCCTGTGTTTTCTGGGCTTCGGTGCAGTTTCTGAGCTACTGCCTGAAAGAACCCAGAATACACGGTGTGTACTTTGTGACTACATGCCGTGTAGTTTCAGATCGTGTCACTAACTATGTGAGTAGGAACACAGTGTTGTGGAAATGTCTTTAGGAACACACTGTGTACGGTAGGTGCACGCCGTTTAGTATAGAGCCGTGTCACTAACAACACGGGTCGGGGAAGCTCAAGTAGAACACGCTGTGTTGGTAAATAACATGCCATGTAGTCTTGTTCTAGGTACCCGGCCGTGTCACAAACAACACAGGTCGATGATATCTTCTCCTATACACGCCATGCTTGTTCGGAACACGCCGTGTAAGATTCAGCCGTGTATTCGGCCGTGTAACTAACAACACGGGTCGTCGAAACCTTGTCTAGTACACGCCATGTCCTTAGTGAACACGCTGTGTAGTCTAGGGTTAAGAGGACCATTTGGGTTAGCCGTGTAAAGAGACTCAGGTAGGGGAATAGAGTTCAAGTACACACCATGTGTGGGGATAACACGCCGTGTAGTTTGGGGTGTTACATGACTAGAGGTGGAAAAAGTACATGCCCATGTGTATGGTTTAAGTGAACACACCATGTTGTTTTTATACACACCGTGTAGTCGTATTTTGTAAACTTGAGTTTTTTTCTTTCTCTTATTCCCGTTTTTACTCTTGTGTTCTCTGTCTTTGATAATCCTGATCTAAGGTGTGCTTTTGATCTTTTAGAGCTATGCCTCCAAGACGTCCTCCGGTTGTACATCAGTTTCCAGATGGTGATCAGACACCGGATATGGCTGACCAGGGACCTCCTATATATCCTCCTGCTGTGCCAGCCTTGGCACCATTAGTTATACTCATTGCAGGTGCCGATGCGCAGTTCAGGGATGACTTCTTGAGGATGATGCAAAATTTTCAGGGAGTGCCGCATCCTGCCCCGTTGATGGACGAATTGATGCGGGTTTTTCAGCAGAATCATCCTCCTACTTTCTTAGGGGATGGAGGACCCCGGGCTGTAGAGTCATGGTTAGAGGCTACACTGATGATATTTGAGCATCTGGAGATACCCCCAGAGAAGAGGGTAAAGCTGGACACCTATATGCTCCGAGACATCACCAAGAGGTGGTGGGAGGTGATCTCACAGTCAGGACGCCAGTAGAGTATGTCTTGGGATGAGTTTCGGCGCACCTTCTATGATTACTTTTACCCAGGGACCTTAAGGGCCGACCGAGCCGGGGAGTTTATGATTCTACAGTAGGGTACTCTTTCTGTTATGGAGTACTCGTACCGCTTTACCAAGCTGTAGCGTTTCACGTCGATTCCAGCAGGTGATGAGTTGTTCCTTGCTAGGAAGTTTGAGGACGGTCTCAGGCAGGAGATCCGTTCCTAGGTGAATATCTTCAGGTTAACTTTGATATCCTCTATCGTCAACCAGACGCTGATCACCGAGCGCAATCAGAGAGATTCTAGAGTAGTGAGCCAGGGCGGTTCGATATCCAGAGCTGGTGTTCCTCCTATAGATAGTAGGAAGCGTCATAGAGAGTATTCTTGAGGAGATCAAAGTAGGCGGGATGTATCTTATGGCAGCTAGGTTGTATGCTACCAGTGCGGTAGGAGTGGGAATACTAGGCCCCAGTGCCAGAGAGACCCGATGGAGTGCCGATCTTGCTACAAGATGGGCCATATTTAGCACTTTTGTCAGATCTTCTCACCTTTAGATGATGGTAGGGGTTCTTCTATGACCCTGCGTTCAGGAGATGCTTCACTAGTTTTGCACCAGTCTGGGAACTGGAGTTCTTCTGGCCATTCGGGCCGAGGTGGAGGTTGCAGCCGTGGTGGTCAGTCACCAGGTTATCAGTGATAGTAGAGTGGATCAGCTCAGAGTGGTCAGCCAAGGGCGTAGGGCCACAATACAGGCCAGACATTCACCGCGAAGCAAACCTACTAGGAGTAGGATCCCGACCCTTCTAAGTTCAAGGTACGATCTTAGTAGCCTCAGTTTTATCTTCATCTCTTTTTGATATTGGTGCTTCACATAGCTTTATCTCTGTTGCTGTTGTGGAGAGCCTTGGAATCTGTATCTTTTCATCTATCGACATGTTGACACTTGACACACCATTGGGAACGAGGGCATCTAGCGTATGTCAGTGCAAAGAGTGATCTCTTGAGGTCGCAAGGTGTCATTTCTTATGGGACCTCTATGTCCTAAAGATGATGGGCTATGACGTCATTCTCAGGATGTACTGTTTAGTTCCCTTCTAGGCAGTCATTGATTGCTATCGCTGTAGGGTGAGTTTCGTATCACCAGAGGGCTGATCTTTTCTTCATAGAGGCGAGTGGGATGTCTAGGCGGGTAGAGCTGGACCAGAGCATCATGGGATAGGAGGAGTTACAACCCATATTTCCAGTCTTTATCTGGATGACCAGGGGACTTCACAGTTAGACTTTCCTCTAGTGGTGGATCGTTTCAGGGATGTCTTTCTAGAGGACATTTTAGGTTTGCCTCTAGAGCGCGAGGTAGACTTCTCGATTTAGCTCATGCCAGGGGCGACACTGGTGTCCATTCCTCCTTATAGGATGGCTACACCTGAGTTGTAGGAGCTCAAGAAGTAGTTGGAGGAGTTACAGGCAAAGGGTTTCATCCGACCCAGTACTTCTCTTTGGGGATTTCCTGTCCTATTTGAAAAGAAGGCAGATGACACCCTTCGGCTTTGTGTGGATTATCGAAAGCTGAACTAGTTGATGGTCAAGAACCGATATCCCTTTCCGAGGATCGATGACCTCTTTGATCAGCTTCAAGGAGCCCAGGTGTTCTTGAAGATCGATTTGAGTTCTGGTTATCATCAATTGCGTGTTAGACCATTAGATATACCACTTACAGCCTTCAGGAGAAGGTATGGTCTATACGAGTATATAGTCATGCTGTTTGGTCTCATGAATGTGCCAATAGTTTTTATGGCACTGATGAACCGAGTGTTCCATCCATACTTGGACTCTTTAATGGTGGTATTCGTGGACATATATTGGTGTACTCTCACACTCGACACGACCATGCTACCCATCTTGAGATCGTTCTGAGTACACTGAGAGAGAATCAGTTATATGCTAATCTCTTGAAATGCCACTTTTGGATGGATCCGATTCACTTCTTGGGTCACGTTATCTCAGAGACAGGAGTATCTATAGACCCAGATAAAGTGATAGATGTAGTTTCCTGGGAGCAGTTGAAGAATGTATTTGAGGTGTGGAGTTTTCTAGGTATGGCTAGATACTAAAGGCGTTTCATACAGGACTTTTCATGCCTAGCAGCACCACTGACAGGTTTAACCAAGAAGGGGGTGAAGTTTTTATGGTCAGATTCTTGCAAGTCAACCTTTCAGATTCTGAAGGGGAGGTTGACGTCAGCACCGATACTGGTCTTTCCAGATCCAAGAAAGGTCTACACTATTTATTGTGATGCTTCAGGTATCAGGTTGGGAGCTGTGCTTATGTAGGGAGATGGGGTCGTTGCTTACGGGTCTCGGCAGTTGAGGCCACACGAGAGGAACTACCCGACACACAATCTAGAGTTAACAGATACTGTTCATGCCTTACACTACTGGAGACACTACCTTCTAGGAGAGAACTTTGTGGTTTTCAACGACCACAAGAGTCTCAATTATATCTTCATTAAGCGTGATCTGGATCTGAGACAACGCAGGTGGGTTGAGCATCTTCAGTCTTTTGACTTCGAGCTATCCTATACGCTGGGAAAGGGCAACACAATGGCTGATGCATTGATAAGGAGAAATCAAATTTAGGCAGTTCAGGAGGCCAACAGTGAGTGGAAACTTATGCCTCTGCTCTCTGAGATGCACTTGGAGGTGCATGACAGACAGGGAAAAAATTTTCTTTCTTCTGTGGCTATTACCTCTACTCTTCTTGATCGGGTGCGGATGAGACAACTATCAGATTCAGAGGGCTTACTCCCATGGGAGAGTGTGTCAAAAGAGGACCCTCTTCCTATATGGACAGTGGGTGATGATGAGATATTTCCTTTCTAGGGATGCGTATGGGTGCCATTAGACATACGCGAGGAGATGATGCGAGATTTTCATTCCTCAGTTTGGGAAGTTCATCCTGGAATCACCAAGATGTATCATGATCTACACCACCAGTACTGGTGACCAGGTATGAAGAGAGATATTACTAGTTTTTTCATGAGATGTTCTAGTTTTCAGCAGGTGAAAGCAGATCATCAGCGACCAGCGGTGCTTTTACAGCAGTTACCCATTCCCGAGTGGAAGTGGAGCGATGTCACGATGGACTTCGTGACCGGGTTACCGAGGTCACCTCGAGGGAGTGATACTATTTGGGTTGTTGTCGACAGGCTTACAAAGGTTGCTCACTTCTTATCGATCAATGAGACCTTCAGTGTTGATGATCTGAGACGGTTGTACATCCGAGAGATTTTACGTCTACATGGAGTTCCACACTCCATTGTTTCAGACAGGGATGCACGCTTTACTTCTATACTTTGGCAGTTTTTGGGAGAAGCATATACCTCTTGTGGAGTTTGCCTATAAAAACTGTTTTTAAGTGACTATTCAGATGGCACCTTACAAAGCTTTGTACGGTAGGCTATACCGATCACCTTTATGCTGGCTGGAGGTAGGAGAGGCAGCTTTGCTGGGACCTTGTCTTGTTCAGGAGACCTCTGAGAAGATAGAGTTGATTCAGAAGAGGATGGCTACAACACAGACTCGGAAAAAATCTTATGCTGATCAGCAGAGATGACCTCTGGAGTTTGGGGTCGGGGATCAGGTTTTCCTGCGTGTCACACCGAGGTTGGGACACAAGAGGATTTGGAGACAGGGTAAGCTTTCACCACGGTACGTCGGTCCATTTGAGGTGTTTGAGAGGATTGGTCCGGTTGCCTATCGGTTGCAGTTACCTCAGAGGTACTAGGCTATGCACGAAGTCTTCCATGTTTCTCAGCTCTGACGTTACTTTTCAGACCCGCCTCATGTCTTTCAACCCGAGGAGGTTGAGCTTGAAGAAGATGCATCATTTGAGGAGCATCCTATCCGGATTGTCGATCGTAGTATGAAGGTTCTCTGAGACTGGTCTGTTCCTCTAGTATGGGTGCTATGGCAGCACGAGCGAGTGCAGGATGAGACTTGGGAGAGGGAGGCCGATGTATGATCGCAGTGGCCAGAGCTGTTCAGGGTTTCTTCTTCTATGCCTCGCTATGGAAATTCGGGGATGAATTTCTTTAAGGGGGGACATTTTTAAGAACCCGGATCTTCGTTTTCAGGTAATCCTTTCCCTTTTCCTGGAGTTTTTGAGAAAAGAGGAGTTTTTGGAAAATTTTGAAGTACACGCCGTGTGCTTTATGAGTACACGCTGTGTACTCTTATGCCGCTCAAGGCCGTGTGCTGGCTGTGTCCAAGACACACACGCGGTGTGTATGGGTGAGGTGGAGGCCACTTAAAGCAGAGTATGAAAAAGCCGATTACACGTTGTGTACCCTAGAAGTACACACCCTGTATTTTCTTTTTTTATTAAATGGACCGGGGTCACGTCTAATCGATATAACCATCTTCTTCTCCAGCGTCTTCGATCGAGAGTGACCCGTATGACCACAGATCTTCTCCGAACCCCCAAGCCTCCATTCTCTCTCTGAATCAACCACCGTCAATTGCGTTGGAACCATAGCGGTGAGTTATTACTTCTCCTAGAGATTTGTTTTCCAATTCCTTCTCTTTCTCAAGTTATCGTGGGTTGAACGTTTTGTGCGTTTTCGTAGATCTACAATGTTCTAAGGAGAATCAAGCCTCGTGGTCAAAGTATATTGATCTCCTAGCATCAAGGTAGGTGGTTTGTGCCTTACCGTTAAAAGTCATTGAGTTTTATGTGAAAATTCCTCCAATTCCCGTGAACGGGGTATTGCGTGTTTACCGTTTTCCCCCTATTGTTTTCCTGCCTTTCTTGAATGCTTATGTGGAGGTAATTCGATCATGTTTAAGGATAATTATTGTTCTTGGATTTTTTTCCCATGCCTTTTTCTGTTTTCAATTTTTGGGTCTTGTTATCCTTCGACTGTTATGCTTGTTTCCATGCCTTGTGACCGTAGGATGGAATATTTTTTTTCTTGACTTGCTTTTTTTGTTGTAGACTGGATAGCCAAGTATCTCTATAGGTGTAATTTGGTTATCCAATTAGATCTATAGGTGTAATTTGTCCTTATAGCATTATTATGCACTGACTATCATGGGACCATGAGAGATTGGTGCTATGAACTATAGGGGATAGACCAAGTGAGATTCCTCAGAGAGTCTTGGACATTATTGGCTACGGGGGATAGACCGAGTGAGATTACCAAAGAGATTTTGGATATTATAGACTATAGGAGGGTAGACTGAGTGAGCTTCCTCAGAGAGTCTTTACTTGTTTGAATTTCCTTAAAACCTTCCTAGGCTAGAGGAGGAATTAACCGAGTGAGCTTCCTCAGAGAGTCTGTGGTATACCTGAGACTATAGGAGGATTGACTAAGTGAGCTTCCTCATAGAGTCTCTAGACCTTGGGGCCAAGAGGGTTAGACTGTGTGATCTTCCTTAGAGAGTCCTTGACTACCCTAGACTATAAGGGGAATTGACCGAGTGAGCTTTCCTAGAAAGTCTTATAAATTCGTATGAACAAACCAGAGGGGTTAGGCTGAGTGTACTGCCCAGAGAGTTGTGGTAATTCTTAGATAGGACTAGAGGGGATGGTTGCAAGTACTTACCAAAGGGGTTCCTGTTGTGGTTAGCTGTTTTCTTCACTGCTGCTTGTTGTTATGTGGATTGATTACTGTTTCATATCATCTAGTTACTGCTTACTGATTACTACCTGCTGTTTACTATTACTATTTACTACTTACTGCACTATTACCTGCCATATGCTCACTGACTGTGAGACACAGATCTTCGGGTGGTTGCCTACTGAGATTTAGTCTCACACCCTGTTTGGGTCATGATTTTGGGCCCAAAACAGACTGTGTTGTTGCAGGTATAGACAAGGGAAAGCGCCCTTCGACTTCTAGTACTTGATTGCTCTAGAGCAGGAGAGCATGAGACCAAGCTTAGGCTTGTGATGCTGAGGAGCTGTTTATCTTTTATTTTGTACTTGTTTTGTTACTGTTTGTATTTACAGCATTGTGACCTGTTTGGATATTTTCATAGATATGTATCATGCATCATTTAATATATACATATGTGCTTCAGTGGTTTATTGCTTTAGTCTTCTGCTGTTTACATGTGCATTGTTGTTGGATATTTACTGCTTCTGCTATTGCATGTTTATTTACTTCGGTTGTGTACTCTGCTAATGAGGGTATAGTTTCCCCACTATCACACCCAAGGCCCTCACTGCTAGTCAGTAGCCTCTGGCGTTTGGGGAAATGCGCTTGAGGCCATGTGACCAACCGGGTACGGGGCACCTCTGGGTGGCTTCTGGAACCGGGACGTTACAATCATTGCCACAAAATTTCCATGAAATTAAAGTTAGAATTATGCTCAAAATCCTATACTATCTATAGAACATACATTCTACAATTTTGAGATATCCCTCATAGTTATTTCTCTACTATAATATTTATTTGAAACAATTATTTCTTGCTCATAAACCCAAAAATCTAATTCCTCCCCCTGGTCATCCCTGATCTAATGGGCATCCTTTCGATTGGGATCAATGTCTTCATCTTTATCTTTTTTGGAATTAGTATATGATTCTGACTTCGCCACAATAGGTGTGATGATGATATCAGATTATTTCATTGGACCGAGCTTACTAATTTCTTCCTTCATATTCCCTTCAGATTGGGAAGGGAAGTAGGCTTTCTCTAAGAGAATTCTTGAGGATCTGGTGAAAATTTTTCTTTTCCATTCAGAGAAATCGACATGATTTTGAGTATTTATAGGATGTGAAGTGATGAATCCATCTAGTTTAACAATTGTATTCTTACATTTTCTATAACCTAAGTGCATAAAATCATTAGAAATTTGGTGTACTTGGTCTTTTTCATCTTAATTATCTTCGTTAGATTGAACAAATTCAACTCGGCCATTACTGGATTCATCATTACGACTTTGTACAGGAGGATTATCACCCATGGTAGAGTTAATCATCCCAAGTTCATGTTAAAGTCTCATAGAGAGTTCATTACTTTACTGACTAGTTGAAGTGTGAACAACCTCCACAAAGGCATCATAACCATCAGGTCCTTTAGGCTGTGTGGTTGGGGAAACATTATCAGAGATGAAGACTCAGGGAACCTAGACCTTTGAGGGACCAAAAATATGTTTCTTTATTTTTGCCACTTAATTATACTTTTACCTAGTGGGTGAAGACCCTTAGAGAGATCATGTTGTCTCATATTACAACAAATCTCATATGAGTGACCCAATTTAAAGTAATGCATACAATAGTATGAGAAATTTTCATAAATAATCTTAGACCAAAAACTAAAATATCCATTTTTAATATAGTTATCATATGACATTGGATTTTATAGATCCACCTTGATGTAGATTCTAGTAACAAATATGGAATCCCTCCTTTTTATTACACAAACTTTTCATTACATTGTAAAAAACAAAGGATCTTTTAAAGTTTAGTTTCTTGAAAAAATGTATATAATACATAGAAAATAAATACATTATTCTAATATGATTGAAAGGATTAATAATAGGTTCATCCTAAGTACAATTACTACATCCCATAACCCAGATACATACATCAAAGGAATGAGTGAGAATAAGGACCAATAAGGGAAAATAAGAGAAACAATTTACATGTGATCTTGAGGAAAAATCAATAATAACATGAGGAATATCACTATGGCTTGAAAAAGAGAACATGAGGCATATAATAAATAAAATAACATGAATCATATCTTGTAAATGTGTCTACAATATTTATTTTATACATTCATAGGCACATCACTAAGGTTTGTCACCAAGGTGTCATAAAAATTACCAAGTTTATTCACCAAGGTATCATAAAACATGTCATCTCTAGAGATTAAATTCTACACCCAATGCATTAGAGTGATATTAAGGATAACAATTCATATGTATTAATTAATGTGATACACATATATCATAATAAATAATTTCATAAATAACCCATGGAGAATAAAAGAAATGAGTTTCATATAAAAAACATGGGTTTTTAAAGAAACATGCTTAAAGACAAGATCTTTATGTCATTATTAACCCACAAAAAAGGAAGGTAGGTTTAATGTATGTTAATCATAGAATAAAAAATACCATTTTTAAATCTAGGTAAATAAACCTAAAAACTAAATAGTTTTGGGTATTCAAAAAAGAAAATAAGAAAATTTCTTGAGAAGAAGAGAGAAATTTTGAGATGAAAATCCAGCAGCATAACAAGTATGAAACATGGTTTTAGAAAATGGTAAAAAGAGAGGGGAAAAGGGTATAAAATTAATAAAAGAATCTTAATATAGTAAAGGGATATAATAAAATAGAACTAATAATATAGTTTAGAAATTTGAAAGTCATGCCACATAAAAAGAGAACTTAAAAGGAAAAAGAGAAGTTGATATTTCCCTTATCTTGAAGAGTAACTCCTAAAACTCAAAGATTGAGACCTTGGGGGATTAAGGACACCTTAAGAGGACTCCTTGGGAATAATACATGGGAGGTAAAACTATCAAATATTCATTTATAATGAATTGGTAATGAAAGCTAATGGAGATATGAGTGTGTATTTATAGCAAAAGAGGAGGATTTGTTTATTAATTTCCTTGGACACTTAGGTAGTAGTAAATGAAAAAACATGGGATTGCCCATGGTATTTTCCCATGGTATTGGAAACTTGAGAGACATTTTATATTATTTTAATCCAAAAGAGTTGACTATAATTTTTTATTACTTATTTTGTCAAGGGAAATTAAAGTTTTCACAAAATAACATTTTTAAAGTTAAAGTTTCTATTTTAGAATTTCAAAAGTAAATTATATTTTTTTTAAAATTGATTAAAATATATTATAATAGTTGATATTAATAAAATATTTTTTTGAGTTGTGTATTATGATTAACTAATTATCACAATGACATAATTATGAATTCATTAAACTTACCGAAAAATCAAAATTGTATTTTTACTATTTACTAAGAAACAAAATTTTTTTAGAAATTTTCATAAATTCATACTAAGCTAATTTCAAAATGTTGATTTCAAAAATGATGTTCATTTTATCATAATAATTCTATAAGTATGAGAAATTTAACTTTTAAATATAAAAATCATTATTTATTAAAAATAATAGCAGATAGAAAATGCATAGTAAAATTTATGACACTTGAAAAAAACAAATTTATTTTATCATTTAAATTTAAATAAGGGTGTTTTAATCATACAATTTTATTAAAACAAACATTATCAATAATATATTATTTTATTATAATAATTATTTCTTTTATGGAAGGTATAATTTCTGATCGAAAGATCAATTTATCAAATTCCATCTCAATTTTATTAAGTAAAATTATTCTTAAAATGGAAATGATTGAATAAAAATTTTATTTATAAAAAGTAATTACTAACTAATTTTAGGACACATAACCCCTTATTACACCCGCTTATTCCCTAAGATTAAGGTGTGCGATGATAATACTTTTATGGGGTGCCTCAGCTAACATCGACCGAGTGGTAATCTCCACTAACTTGAAATTCTCATGTAGGTGATTTCGTTCAAGTTTCACTTGTTGAATATTGTCTTGGGATTGGTCAAGGACGAACCCCATTGTTGATAACTCCCTCCCAAGTTCTGATAGATGGGTTTCAAATGGAACGACTCTACTGGTTGAGGCCATCAACTCTTCTTTCTGTAACAATTTTCCTTTGTCAAAATTTTACTTATAAACACTAATTATAATGTTAAAATTATTATCAAGAGTATATAATTTCCAATGGTCATAATTGACCAATGGTCATATAACAGTCGAAACCAGATGGTCACATTTCCCTTTATATTCACTTCATTAAAAAAAGACATTGTTTTTTTTGTGAATAATATAACATAACACACATTTTCAGGAAAAAAAATTTATTAAAAAAAGTTCGGGTTGTTACATTCCCCCCCCTTTAGAAATTTCATCCCTGAAATTTCCACTCATTCTCTCAGTTGATAAAAGGTGTGGGTACTTATAACTCATTGTTTCCTTTAGTTCCCACATCACTTCTTCATATTTTTGGTTCCTCTACAACACTTTGACGAGGTGGGTAGTCTTATTTCATAAAACCTTGTCTCTATGGTCCAAGATCTCCTCTGGATGATCCTCATAAGAGAGGTCATGTTCCAGTTGTACCACCTCCAGATTCAGTGCATGTGAAGGGCCAGGTATGTACTTACTTAAGAGAGATACGTGGAAAACATCATAAACTTGAGCTAGGTTTGGTGGAAGTGCTACCCGATAGGCCACTGCTCCTATGCAATCAATGATTTCATAGGGGACAATGTACCTGGGGATAAGATTCCATTTCTTTCCAAACCACATGAATATCTTCTAGGGTGATATTAAAAGGAAATGTTTGTCTCCCACACCAAACTCCAAGTCCCTTCAACGATCATCAACATAGATCTTCTTCCAACTCTGAGCATCCTTTATGCACTGTTGGATGGTATGAACCCTTTCTATCATCTCTTGCATAATATCAGACCCAAAAAACTTTCACTAACTAGATTTATCCCAAAAAGTTGGATTTCTACATCACTTCCCATATAGATCTTCATAGGTTTCCATTTTAATACTTGAATTAAAGCTATTATTGTATGAGAACTCAACTAATGAGAGATGTTGATCCCATCCACCTTTAAATTCCATTGAGCATGTTCTCAGCATGTCCTCCAGTGTCTGAATTTTTTTTTCATATTGGCCATTGATTTAGGGGTGATAGGCCGTACTGAAATTCAATTCAGTGCTTAGTGCATGTTGAAGAACTCTCCAAAATTTTTATGTGAACCTTAGATCACGATCAAATACAATAGAGAGTGGTACCCCATGAAACCTTACCACTTTCTTCACATATATCTGATCAAGTTGGTCAAGAGATAAATCTTCCCAAATAGTGATGAAATGGGTAGTCTTGGGGAGTGTAACATTCTATACTCGGATGCCACTCAACATTGCTTTGAGCCTGATTGGCTATATGGCCTCAAGCACATCTCCCCAAACGCTAGAGGCTACCGACTAGAAGCTAGGGCCTAAGTGTGTCAATGGGAAGACTATTCCCTTATTTTCAGAGTGAAAAACATAAAAAATACAACAATAGTTCAATAGCGGAAGCAGTAAACCATGAAAAAGAAATAAACAGTGGAAGACTGATAGTATAATCAAATACAAGAGTCATATCATAAACAAGATGATGATACATGTCACATGTTTCTATTAAAACATCCAAAACAGGTACAAAAAAGTCATATAAAATATAATTACCAAAAATAAAAAAGGAAAAAATAATCCTAGTAGCATCATAACTCTTATCTTGGTCCCATGCTGTCCTACTCCTAAGTAGCATATCAAGTACCTGTATTAAGGATCTTACCCTTATCGACATTTGCAATCATATAATCTATTTGGGTCCAAAAGGGTGACCCAAACAAGGTGTGATATATAATCCCTGTAGGCAACCACCCAAGGTTTGGGCTAATTAGTTAGTGAATATATATAACAATTTTGAAAGAAATATAACAACAAAAGAGTAAGTACTCAATAGTGAACATCCATCTCATTTAATCAGTTTCATTTAACAATTCAATCTCATTGAATTTATATGTCTCGAGATTCATATCAAGCCCAACATACCCCATATATTCAATAGAACAAACAGATGACAAAACATGCCATTTATAAAGATATGAGTTGAGTCAGAATCCAAGCTTGTGCTTTGTCTTGGAAGACAATTCATATAGTCTTTTATTATTAAAATAAATTTGTAACCTATGCCTGCCCCTGACATTCCTAAGTTGGAGTTTAGGTATCGCTCCAAGTATGATATCAAACTGTGCCTGTCCTTGACATTCCTAAGTTGAAATTCAAGTATTACCCAGGGATGATATTCACCAATAACCTACACGACCATCCCAACAAACCTCTTAGGAACCCGATATCGCTCTAGGTGAGGTATAGAGTCCTTCCATTTGATTTTATCCTCAGTGGTCCTATAGGGATCCTGAGTATCACCCATGGCATAAATAGTCAATTCCCTTTTTGAGTCCATTTATGACATCCTTCATTTGGATCCATGATTCACTCAACATACAAATCAAGACTCAATGAGTTCATCCATGACATACTTCATTTGGATCCATGATTCACTTGGTATATAAATCAAGGTTCAATCCACTGAGTTCGTCCATGATATCATTCAACTAGATCCATGATTCACGCAAGTCATAAATGGGTTCAGTCTATTTATTCCATCCATGGAATCCTTCAATTGGATCCATGATTCACCCAAGTCATTCATTTCACTAGTCCAATGAGTCCTTCCAAGGCATCCTTCAATTATATCCATGATTCAATCATGGATATTAAGCATTTCATCAATCCAATTCCATTTAATCATTTCATTTAACATGCCAAGGTCAAAACCAAGAGCATTTACAATCAATCACACCTCAATAGGTGCTCTAAGTCATTGGACAACCTTAGAAGGCTTGGCCTTTCCAATTACTCACATGATAATTTTCAATATAACAAGCACCACATGTATAAAAATCTATTACATGGATTATTTATCATTTATCTAACATGGGAAAAACAACATTTAAGGCAATTCAATCCAATTAAACCAATTCACAACATAACCTCTATTTACTCACATATTCAAGGCTAAACAAAGGAAAATAAGCTTAATCAAGCAATGAAATATTAAGGCCAAGGGTTCAAGTCATCCATCCCATGACTTTAACTCATTTCATTTACAATTCAATTAATAAACTAATTAATCAATTTTATTTGCATATCAATTCACACATGACATCCCATACAATGAGAAAAAGGCATGCCTCAAAGGCATCCAAGGGTTAAGCTATCAAGTCATCCCTTTAAATCAACACCCAAGGGGTGATTTAGATTCAAGTTCTACAACCTATAATAAGTATTAACAAGCCTATTTAATTACCTAGAACATTTTTAGCAATAATAGGGTTTAATTTCCAATTAGTCTATGCCTGAAAATTGTGCATGCAACACGATGGTATATATAAACAAACCAAATATTAATGAAAGTCATGGGACAAACTACCTTAGTTCCATGCTAGATAGCTCATCCAATATCGACTCATAATTCAACCCAAATTGGAATAAATATGAAGAATATATGAAGAATGAGAAATTAGGGAATATGAGCCTAAATCTAAATAGTATAGCTGATAGACAAAAGAATGACATAAGATTAAAAAGAAATTAATGCCTTACCATTATGGATACAATTGGACAAACCACACTTGAATCATATTTTAGATAAAGACAATATATAAAATCATACTTTAGGATCAAAGGAGATATTATCCAATTATAATTTGCTGTGTGGGAGAAAATAATAGGTATTCAAGGTTTTAATAGTTTTTTAATTTAAATAAAAATTATAAAAAATTCAAAACTTACTGGGTTGCATGGTTTAGGCACACAGTTTGGCAAACCATGTGCCGACTGTGCATGACTTCCTGTAGCCTTGGGGCATAGCGTATGGTTTACCCATAAATTTTACTAACTTTGTGCAAATTGTGCGAAGATCCACTACCAATTTATGAAAAAATTGTAGACCTAGACGTACGACCCAACCTGCATGGTTTTCACTAACCACACAACCTCCTATTTTCACAAAAAACTTGGGTTCTGGGCTTTATAATATCCCTGGACACCCCAAACCCTCTATGAACTCAACAATCATTTGTATTAGGACATATTTAAGTAATTAAACTGAGAATTGATGGAAAACAAGGAATCCATACCTCAAAGAAGAACCAGGTTCTTACAAAATTCTCCCCTTAAAGCAACTCATCCTTGATTTTCTCTTCTAAGGGTGGTGATGGATGATATGAGAATAACTTCGGCCACTACAATCAAACATCATCCTCCTACTCCCAGGTCTCATCCTGTACTCATTCATGCTACCATAACACCCGTATTAAAGGAATGAACCATCCTTGGAGAATCTTCATGTTGTGATCCACAATTCTTATAGGATTCTCCTCAAAGTATTCATCTAACTATAAATCAACATCCTCAGGATGAAAATAATGAGATAGGTTTTAATAGTAACATTGAAGTTGAGAAACATGGAAGATGTTGTGCGTGGATCAATACCTATGAGGTAACTATAACTGATAGGATACCATCCCGACTCTCTCCAAAATCTAAAACATCCCAACATAAATTAGTAAAAGATTACCCTATCTCCTGATCCTATTGTGTCCCAACCTTGGTGAAACATATAGGAAAACCCTATCTCGAACCTCAAACTCAAGAGTTCATCTATAGTGATCTACGTACAATTTATGATAAGACTATGTAGTATCCATCCACTTATGAATTAACTGCACCTGTTTTGTGTTCTCTTGAACAAGAAGAGGTCCCAACATAACCGCCTATTCTACCTCCAGCCAACACAGGGGTGATCGACATGACTTACCATACAAAGCCTAATATGGGGAGATTTGAATAGAACTATGAAATCTATTATTATAGGAAATTTCGACCAAGGGTATATACCTCTCCCAAGAACCCTGAAAGTCTAGGACGCATGCCCGCAGCATGTCCTCAAGCACCTGAATCGTGCACTCTGACTGTCCATCTGTTTGGGGGTGGTATGCCATTTTCAAAATCACCTGAGTACCCTGTACCCTCTACAACCCTTTCCAAAACCATGAAGTAAACCAATCATCCCTATCTAAAATGATAGAATGTGGGACCCTATGGAGTCATACTATCTCATGGATATACAACCTCCAAAACTCATCAACTAAAAAGGTATCCTTGATAGGTAGGGAATGAGTAAACTTTTTGAGCCTACCAAAAATATCACATACTACATCATTACCTCATGGAAATCTTGGTAAAACAGTCACAAAATCCATTGTAACCTCATTTCACTTTTACTTGAGAATGGGTAACTGCTGTAAAAGTCTGGATGGTGGCTGGTGTTTCACCTTCACCTACTGATAGGTGGAATACCTCATGAAAAAACTAGCTACATATCTTTTCATAACTGACTACTAATATTGATGATGTAAATATCGATACATCTTAGTGAAACCTGGGTGCACTTCCCAAGATGAAGCATGAAAACCCTGCATCATCTCCTCATGAAAGTTTGATGAAAACCATACACAACTATGTACTCGCAGGATATCATCATCACCTATAATCCATTTAGGAGGAGGGTCCTCACCTACCACACTATCTCGTAGAACTAGTCCTTCTAAGTTTGATAGGTAACTCATCCTCACTCTTTCCAACAGGGTAGAGGTAACTACTAAATATGAAAGGAAAGTCTTCCCTTGACTATCGTGTACCTCCAAGTGTATCTCAAAGAACAAATCCATAAGCTACCACTCACTAATATCCTATTGAAATACCTGTGTCTGAGTCCTCCTTCTCAATGCATCGACCACTGCATTTCCTTTACCTAGTCTATTGGCAAGATCAAAGTCGAAAGACTGAAGGTATTCAACCCAACTTCACCACTTCATATTCAGCTCACGCTATGCAAATATATACTTGAGCCTTTTGTAGTTCGTGTACACCACAAAACACTCTCCTAGTAAGTAATGTCTCTAATAGAAGAATTCATGAAAAACTATAGCTAACTTGAGATCATGCATCAGGTAATTCCTCTCATGTGGTCTCAACTACCGAGACCCATATGCGATGACTCGACCCCCTGTATAAGAACTGATCCCATCTTGATACCCAATGAATCGTAGTACATAGTGTAACTCTTGTCTAGATTTGGAAAAATTAGTATCGACGCTGAAGTCAATATCCCTTTAATCTCCTAAAAGGTAGTCTCACAGGAATTTGACCATAAATACTTCACACCCTTCTTATTCAATCCCATCAGAAACAATAATAAGCACGAGGAGTCCTATATGAAACACCTGAAGTAACCAACCAACCCTAATAAACTTCATACCTTAAATAAATTCTTGGTATTCTCCCAAGAAACTATATCTCTCACCTTCTTTGGGTCAACTGATACTCCTTTCTCTGAGATAATGTGACCAAAAAGTGAATATAATCCATCTAGAAGTGGCACTTTGTGATCTTATCATATAAATGATGCTCTCTCAGTTTATTCAAAATGATATCAAGATGGGTGGAATGGTTATGTCAATTATGAGAATACACTAAGATATAGTATACAAAAACCACCAAAAAAATAAAGGTATGGATAGAACACTCAATTCATTAGTGATGTGAAGACCATTAGAGCATTTATGAGACTGAATGACATAACCAAATACTCATATAGATCATACCTACTCTTTAAGGCTGTGTGAGGTATGTGTGATGGTATAAAACACACTTTATGGTGACCATATATCAAATCAATCTTTGATAAGACCCGATCTCCTCGAATCTAGTTGAAGAGATCATCTATCCATGACATAAGATACTTATTCTTAACTGTCAAATAGTTCAACTTTTGATAATCCACATATAGCCTGAGGGTACCATCCACTTTTTTCACAAAAAAGGATCTGTGAACCCCACAAAGAAGTACTGATTTAGATGAAACCCTTTTCCTCTAAATCCTCTAGATACCTTTTGAGCTCTTGCAACTCTATCATAAACATCTTGTAAGGATAAATAGATACTGGTGAAAATCTTGGAACTAGCTCAATAGATAACTCTACCTCTCTCACCAGAGGTAATCTAGAGAAGTATTCTGAGAAGACATCCCTAAAAAGATCAACCACTAGAGGGAAATCAGTCTGATGTGTCCCTTGATCATCTAAATATAAACTTACAATCTGGGATGTCATCCCACCCAGACCACAATGCTCAGGTCCAGCTCGACTCTCCTGGAAATCCCATCCACCTTTGTGAATGTACTATTTGCTCCATGGTGATGTAAATCTCACCCTTCAGTGATATTAGTCAATGAAATAATGAAAGGGAACCAACCATTCCATACCAATAATGATATAAAATCCTGTAATCTTGATTATGTAGAGGTCCCATATGAAGTCACACCCACCAAACTCAAGGGGGGGTACTCCCTACACTGATGCACACCTTCCATCCTGATCCCTAATGGAGTATCTATCATCATAACTTCATAATAAGTATAAAAATAGTGCCTAAGGCTATCTATAACAAGAACATATATAAAACTATGTGAATCCCCTATATCAAAAAGTGAAGAATCTAAAACTAAGGCTACTAGAATAGCACCTCTGACAGTAGATGGTCCTAGATCCTACACCTGATTGTTTTATTACACTGCATATTCCTGGTCTATACAGCATCCTTGTGACACTTCCTGGATACCCCGAGATGATCCAACCTACTACATCTGTGAACCTGGGGTCTGGATACGATGACCACAACTGCCACCATAGCCTCTTCAGCTAGCTATACCCTTGAACCCTTCCTGATGAGAAGTTGCTGACCCTACTACTGAATGTGGAGTTGGTGTAAACCCTCTCTCACTAGGTTCTAGTGGAAAAATTATGCACAATCACTATATATAGCCCATATTTTCACAAGTTCATCAATCAACTGGGTCCCTTTGACATTATGGCCTCATATGTCCCATCCAACCACACTAGTAGCACATCACTTGGCTACCCTAAGGTGTGGTATGACTACTAATATCACCATATGGAAGCTCCAGATGAAACTTACTACTACCAATCGAAGTAGTACTAGATCGAGATGTCGAACCACCTTGGATCACACCCCCAACCTCTCTTAGGTTATGCTCTGTGATCAACACCTGATTCACTATTCCAGAAATGGTATCCAAGAAAAATACATTCACCTATAATTGGATTTCATACCTAAGACCATCCTCGAACTTCCTAGCTCTAGATAGATCGTCGCCCATCAGAATAGGTGTGAAGCACTAGAGATCTTAAAATGGGTTGCATTATCCAGAACTGATAGAGATCCTTACTAAAAATGGAAGAACTCCTGGGATCTATCATCCCTCAAAGTCTCAGGATAGAAATAATTATTGAAGGTTGTATGAAAATTCCCTTAGGCCATATCTTGATGATGATCAGTCTGAGTGATAAAATCCCACCATATCTTGGTGGAATCACACAACATGTATGTAGAAAGATTTACCCTCCTCTTAGGGTGCATGTAAGTGTTCGAAGATATATAGCATGGCCTCTAGCCAAGACTCCACAGCTTGTGGTCCGTCATCCCCTGAAAACATGGGCGGATGCTACTGCTGAAACTCACGCATCAACTCTTCCATAGTCAGGGTTGGTTGTAGTGCTCCCTGAATGGTATGTATAAATCACAAGAACCCATCATAGAACTATTACTCAAAAACCTATGTATGGTATAAAAACTTGTGCCATAGCTAGAAAAACTGGAGGATCCAATGGTAGCCTATGACTTACCACCTTTGGAGTATGATCATCGCCACCCTCTTGACATACCACTAGTGGTCGTCATGGTGGAATGGCTCTATAATTCTAAACATAGACCTTAGTGCAAGATCATTATCAAGGTTTGTTGCTCAAAATCATAGATATAAAAGCAGGATAGGTAAAAACCTTCCTCTATAAGAACACACCCCTATGCCTGCTCTATGAGTCAGGTCTGGGCGACGTACAAATCAGATATAAGTGAGAGACACTACCATAATCCCACTAATAAGGTTGGTTTTGATCAATATATATGCTAAAAATAACTCAATTATACATTTCATTTTACTTAAATTAATTTTCAATTGAGTTCATATATTCATTCTCATTTTCTATTTGAATTCATGATTATTCACATGTATATCATAATTCAATTTAGAAGGTTAAACCATGGTTCGCAAAATTCAGATCCATGAAGGCCCATACTCCCCAAGGAACAAAGCTTGACATCCATCCAATACATACCACAACACATCCCAATATACCAATAAAAACAACAATCATATCTATCACAAAATATTCACAATAGAATGCAATAGTAATGCTCCCTAAATGGCATGAAAAATGCATGGCATTTGATTTCTAGAAAGTGTCTAATATGATGCATGAGACGACATAACCTCATCTCATTGGGTCACAACCAAAATAGAACCCATAATCATATCAATAATAATAGAAAAAATCAAGCGTGTCACCCAACGACGGAATCAAATCAAATGCAATAGTCAAAATCCAAAAAACAACAATTCAATTCAAGGCAATTTGGATTTTTCTTGTATACAGGTTAGATATGCTCGAGCATAATTCATTATCAAATTCCTATTCCTTCTTATCCCTTTCTATTGTCACCAAATAGTAAAGAAAAATAGAAAAGAACCTCCTTTGATACCACTTTGTAATGTCCCAAACCCAAATGCCACTCAATAGTGCTCCGAGCCCAGTTGGCTATATGGCCTCAAGTGAATCTCTACAAATGAAAAAGATTGCCAACCAGTAGTGATATCCTAGGTATATTAGTGGGGATACTATGCCCTCATTAGAAGAGTGTAATATAATGAAAAAACAACAATAGTTCAATAGTGTAGGCAGTAAACCATAAAAAAAAATAAAAGTGGAAGAATAATAGTATAATCAAATCCAGAAGTTATATGATAAAAAAGATGATGATACATGTCACATGTTTCTATTAAAACAACCAAAATAGGTACACATCATCCATATACAATAAAATTACTAAAAGTAAAAAACAGACAAAAGAATCCCAGTAGCATCACAAGCCACATCTTTGTCCCATGATCTCCTTCTTCTAAGCATCATATCAAGTACCTATATTAGGGATCTTTCCCTTATCAACGTCTGAAATCATATAATCAGTTTGGGTCCAAAAGGGTGAACCAAATAGGGTGTGATATATAATCCCAGTAGGCAAAAACCCAAGTTTTGTGCTAATCAGTCAGTGAATATATATAACAAGTGTGCATGCAGTATAATAATAAGCAAAGAAGTACTCAAAAGTAAACATCCATCTCATTTAATTAGTTTCATTTAACATTTAAATATCATTGAATTTATATGTCTCAAGATCCAGCTCAAGCCCAACATCCCCCATATAGTCAATAGTAAAAAAAGATGCCAAAACATGCCATCTATAAAGATACAAGTTGATCCCGAATCCAAGCTTGTGCTTTGGCTTGGAAGACGGTTTATATAGTCTTTTATTATTAAATCAATTTGGAACATGAACCCATCCATGACATTCCTAACATAGAATTCAAGTATCACTCCAGGTATGATATCAAAATTCTCCCATACTTGACATTACTAACTTGGAATTCAAGTATTTCCTAGGTATGATATCCACCAACACCCTACAAGCCTATCCCAGCGAACCTCTCAGGAACCTGGTATCTCTCTAGTAGAGGTATAGAGTCCTGCCAATCGAGTTTTTCCTCGGTTATCCTATAGGGAGCCCAAGTATTGCCCATGGCATAAATAGTCAATTCCCTTTTTGAGTCCTTTGATTACATCCTTAATTTGGATCCATGATTCAATCAACATTTAAATCAAGCATCAATGAGTCCATCCATGGAATCCTTCATTTGGATCCATGATTCACTAGGCATATAAATCAAGGTTCAGATAATTGATTCCATCAATGTAATCCTTCAACTAGATCCATGATTCACCCAAGGAATAAATGGGTTCACACCATTGAGTCTATCCATGGAATACTTAAATTAGATCCATGATTCACCCAAGTCATTTATTTCACTAGTTCAATGAGTTCGTCCATGACATCCTTCAATTGGATCCATGATTTACCCATGGATATTAAGAAATTCATAAATCCAATTCCATTTAAACATTTAATTTAACATTCCAAAGTCAAAACCAAGATCATTCACTATCAATCACACCACAAGAGGTGTTCTAAGTCATTAGACAACCTCATAAGGCTTGGACTTTCCAATTACTCATGTGGTAATTTTCAATATAACAAGAATCAAATGCATAATAATCTATTACATGGCTTAATTATCATTTATCTCACATGGTAAAAGCAACATTTAAGGAAATTAAATAAAATTAAACCAATTCATGATATAACATCTATTTAATCACATGGGAAAGGATAAACAAAGACAGACAAGCTTAATCAAGAAATGACATATTAAGGAAAATGGTTCAAATTATCCATCCCATTCCTTTAACTCATTTCATTTACAATTCAATTCATAAAACAATTAATCAATTTGTTTTACATATCAATTCACACGTGACATCCTATACAAGGGAAAAAAGGCATGCCTCATAAGCATCCAAGGGTCAAGATATCAAATATTCCCTTTAAATCAACACTTAGGGGGTGATTTAGATTCAATGTATAAAACTTATAACAATAATTAACAAGCCTATTTAATTACATATAATATGTATAGTAATTATAGAGTTAAATTTCTAATTAGGTGACACCTGAAAATTGGGCACGTGGCATGATGATATTTATATACAGCCTAACTATTAATGAAAGGCATGAGACCACCTACCTTTGGTTTGTTCTATACAACTCATCCAGTATCAAACCTTGATTTATCCAATATTGAAAGAAATTTGAATAAAAAACGAAGAATGAGAAATTAGGTCATATGAGCCTAAATCCAAATAGCACAACTGATAGCGAGAAGAACGACATAAGATTAAAAAGGAATTAATCCCTTATTGTTACAGATCTGATGAGACAAACCATGCTTGAATCAGAGTTCAGATGGAGAAAATACCTCAAATCCTAATTTAGCCTCAAAATAGATCTTCTCTAATTATCCTTTTCTGTGTGGGAGAAAAGAATAGGTATTTAGGATTTTAATATATTTTTAATTTAATTAAAAATTATACAAATTCCAAAATTGCTTGGGTCACACGGTTTAGGCGCATAGTTTGAAAAACCATGTGCTGACTATACAGGACTTCATGTAGCCTTGTGGAATAGTTCATGGTTTACCCACATATTTTACTAATTGTGTGAAGAGTCACTTCCAATTTTTACAAAAAATTGCAGACCTGGATGCACAACTTTGTGGTCCAACCCACATGATTTTCACTAACCGTGTGACCTCCTCTTTTCACCAAAAACTTGGATTTTGGGCTCCAGACCATCCCTAGAAACCTCTGAGCTCTCTATGACATCAACATGAATTCATATTAGGCCATATTTAAGCAATTAAACCGAGAATTGATGGAAAACATGGAATACATGCCTCAAAGAAGAACCAATTTTTTATAGTGAGATGATCTACTATAACCCATATCGCATTGTTTCCTTTGGATGTTCTCAGGAGACCAGTGACAAAGTCCATAGTGATATTGTCCCACTACCATGATGGTATGGGTAGTGGTTTTAATACCCCTTTAGGAAGTTATCACTCTAACTTAACTTTCTATCACACCAGGTAACTTATAGTGTAGTCAATAATCTCCCTTTTCATGTTATCCCACCAATAATGATCACGAAGGTCCCTATACATTTTAGTGATTCAAGGATGCATAGAGAAACTAGATCTATGAGCTTAATCCATCAGTTCTTTATTTATTTCTAGAATAGATGGAATACATAGTACTGTATGAAATTTCAGTACACCTTCTTGATCAATATTGAACACAGGAAACTTTCCATCCTTCATAGTCTCTATCTTCTTTTCCAAAAAAGGATCATATCTTTTAGGTTTCTTAATCTTATCTAGTAATGATGGATGAGAAATCATTTGGTATAGGGTTGATTATATACCTTCCCTTAAAATTACCATGTCCAGTTTTATTAGGTCTATGATCAAAGGATCGCCTTGAATACTCATCATATCCAGAACAACATGGTCTTTCCTACTTAATGCATCAGTGACTTTATTTTCTATTCTGAGATGATAATGAACTGAACAATCATAGTCTTTAAGAAGTTCTAAACATATCCTCTATCACATGTTCAATTCCTTTTGTGTGAAAATATACTTCAAAATTTGGTGGTTTGTGTATATATCACATTTCTCGCCATAAATATAGTTCCTCTATATCTTTAAAGAAAAAACAACCACAAAAATCTCCAGGTCATGCGTAGGATAATTCTGCTCACGAGGTTTAAACTATCAAGATGCATAAGAAATAACCTTGAAATTTTTCATGAGGATTACCTCAATACCTTTCAAAGATGTATCACTAAAAATAACAAATCCTTCTCCAATAGAGGGTAGAGTTAACACATGTGCTATAATCAATCTATTCTTAAGCTCTTGGAAACTTTCTTTACACTCCTTTGTCTAGATGAACTTAACCCATTTTAGAGTTAGATTTGTTAGTGGATTTGAAATCTATGAAAAGGTTTTCATAAACATCCTATAATACACCACTAAACCAAGGAAACTATGAATCTTAGTTACTATTTTAGGATGAGGCCACTCCTCCATAACCTTTTTCCTGGTAGGGCCAACTGAGATCCCTTCACTGGTTACAATGTTCCCCAAGAAAGTAACTTTTTGTAACCAAAATTCACATTTGATGAACTTTCCAAATATCCTCTCCTTCCTCATAGTTCACAATATAACCATTATATGATCCTCATTCTCCTTTCAAACTTTAGAATATATTATAATATCATTAATAAAAACTACCACAAAGTTATCAAGGTAGTCTTTAAATAATTTATTCATCAAATAAATAAAAATAGTTTCATCACTAGTCAAGATAAAGGGAACAAAAAAAATCATAATTCCCATATATTGATTGGAAGGAATTATTTGGAATATCTTCTTTCTTCACACTCAATTGATGATAATTGGATCAAAGATCAATCTTGGAGAAGAATTGATCCCCATGAAGCTGGTCAAATAAATCATCAATCCTTGGAATGTGGTACTTGTTATTCACTGTGATCCCATTAAGTTCTCTATAATTAATTCATAGCTACATTGATTTATCATTATTTTTCACAAAGAGAATAGGTGATCCTGAAGGAGACACACTTGTCCAGATAAACCCCTTCTCCAAAAGATGTTGGAGTTGTTTCTTTAATTCCTTCAACTTCACATTTTCCATTTTATACAAATTATTTGATATCATCTTGGATCTATACATGAGTTTAATGGATAAATCTACCTCTATTTATGGGGGAGGTCCAGGTAACTCTTTAAGAAATATGTCAATATATTCTTTAATGATGGGGACACTTTCTATTCATATACTTTAATTTATTTATTCATATTCACTGATAATATCCATAAATAAGGCTATGAGAGGTGCTTTTAGACAAAGATCATGTCATGATATCTCTCCTTTGAAAACAACTTTCAGTTTTCCATTCAAGACTACTGAGATTTCCTTTCTTCTATAGTTGATCTTAACATTATACTTTAAGAACTTTTCCATCCCTAGTATAATGTCTAATTCCAACATGGTAATGACTACTAGATTTGTGATGAGATTATGCTCAACAAAGTTAATACTAGAGTTTATATACACTATTGATTCTTGGATAATCCTCCAATAGTTTTGATAGATAAATATACTTCTAACAGTTAAAATATTGATTCTATATTCATTGAAAACTTAGAGGAAATAAAGGAATGCATAAAACCAGAATCAAGCAAAGTAATTACTAACTTTGAGAGAAAAAAGAAATTACCTGCCACCACATCATTTATAGATTCAACTTCAAATGTCATGATAAAAAATCATGACCTTTCTACCTTGTCCTATGCTGAGGTTGATGGTGATTCTCCCCAATTAACTTCATATTTGGATAGTGATTGGAGAAGTTACCAAACTTTCTACACTTGAAGCATTGTAATTCAAGTAGGGAATGACCCATCTTACCTTTGTCGTTGGTGTTAATAATTTGAGGCTTCACCTCACTATAATAGTTCTAAGAAATACGGAAATATCTTATATACTTGTAACATTTACTGCTCCTAATAAGGTAGTTCCTTGAATGCTTATTCCCACATTTTTTGCATGTGGAAAGTTTCACTTGCTTTTCCCCCTCTTCCATGATCAAAGTTACTCCCCAAGTTTGGCTCCAAAGATCTCTTCTTTTCATTCAATTTGCGAGACCACTGCATCTCACCAAATGCCAGTTAAACCTTTATAACACTTCTCACTATCTACTTATAGCTATAATAGTCTTGATTGGCTATATTATTCTATATATGGGGTATTAGTCCACTAAATAATCTAATGAAATTTTGGTTAGGAACCATGAAAAATCTAGAGGTGTAATGGGAAAGTATTGTGAAGTTCATCTCATAGGTTCCCACAGATTCATTATCCTTTTGCTTCAGCTCTAGGAATTCCTTCTCCATTTTCATTATCATCTAATGAGGGAAATATTTTTTGAAAAAGGTTCCCCTAAATTCATGTCACTCTATTATATCAATCTCCCCTCTAGGATTTGTGTTTTTAACCGATGTCCACCACTTATCAACTTCTCCCTCTAAGAAGTACACACCTGGAGTTACTTTATCTTGTTATGAATAATGTAGGACATAAAAGATCTTTTCTATAGATATTATCCATTGTTCAAAAATCAATGGGTCGGTAGACCCACTAAAAGAAAGTGGTTATTGACACATAAAGGAATCAATGGAAAGTTGTTCCCTTCAAGGAGAATCTAGTCACTCAACTTTATTCAAGTTATTTCTCATAACTTGAGTTATTTGATTCATCATTCTCATGAAGTTTTCCATTACGACTTCCATCGAAAGGTTGTCTATTCCTGGTATGTTGCCCTCACTATTTATGCAGTTTCTCATGTTTCCCTCCATTCCCAAAATAAGAAAACCTTTGTGAGAAATGTGTTTAATTTAATAATATTATAATTATAAATTAATTTCATGACTTAAAACATCATTCTTAAATATGTTATTCTTTGAAAATAATTACATTTTCTATAAATCCTTCATAATGGTTCATAAAAATCTTGTAATTAAGAAAATATATCCCTTGGTAGTGTCAAACCAGGTGCGTAGTAAGGATCATTGTTGTGTACCAGGTTATGCCGAGTTAGGCCGATGCACCTTTTCTGTAACGCCCCAACCCCAGTTACCCATAGTTGGTGCATTATTTTAATACATTGGCATGATTACAAGGAATCAAGTCCCGAAAGACTAATCAGTTTAGCAGTCTTGGAAAATAGATTACATACATGGAAGTTACATTACACTTTAGGAAATAAAACTCAACATAAATGATCCTTTGAGAACGCCATTAATCCCTTATCTTAACCCTACTTATGAATCATAATACACTTTTTGGAATCCTGAGAAAATTAAAACATAGAAAGGGGTGAGATCAGATGCTTAGTAAGGATAAAAATATAGCGGAAACTTTCATAAATAAACATAAAAATTTAAGGCAATGTATAAGACTAAAACAAAAGCCTTTTTAAACTTAAACTTCAGCATAATATGGAAAAGATACAATAAAATAATGCCATTTAATTATTCACATGGATATTCTACTAGTCTAATAATGACATGCAATATTAATAGACACTTTCATAATGATGGAATGTATAATGCCAGACTATCATAACCACATAGTCAAGGCCTTGTGCCAAGACTAAAAATAAGATTTTTTCAAGGCCTTGTGCCAAGAAACTAGTTTGTCTCATGAGACATACCGATGCATCGAGGAGCTATAACGGGCTCCACCCGTCACTTACTAAGTCCAATGCATTCCTCACATGAAAATGTTTAAACATAACATAAACATTCGTATTAAAATCATCATAGGAAATGTCAATACTTTACCCATAAACCATGAATGGCATAAAAATAACACATCCACAATCAAACATATCAAAAAACCTTCAATACAATACGGAATATTTGTATCATAATAAATCAACTTCAAATAAGTTTAAAATCCATTAAAGGATTTTTACATAGATGAAAATGATTTGTAAAACTCTTTGAGAGAAATATACCTTTTTCATGAAAACATTTAAAAGTCACACAATTTTGAAAGGAAGACATTTAAATACATTTTTGAATCAAAGTGTCCCATACCACTTTGAAACTTTTTAAAGTAATTAACATTTTAAAACATTCATGTCCATTTAAATAAATCCTTAAAACCATTTTAAAAACATGGACATTAATGAGAATGGTTTAGAAGAATAAATATTTAAAATATTTAAAATGATGTTTTAGTAAAAAGTCCCTTAAAATAATCCCTTTGAAAACTATTTTATGAAACATGTACATGGATAATAAATATGTCCCAGTATATACTTACGTAAAAACAACCTCTGATAGTAAAGAGATTGTGAAATTAACCCTTACCTTGCACTTTCCTTAAGTCAAGGGTACATTTAACCTCTTATATGAAGATTGTAGTATGTTATTAAATTATACCAGAACCATATTGATATTTATGATATCATACATGATTAATTAACAACTTTATACTACCTATTTAATAATAATTTCTATGTTAAATTAACATTTAGGGTAATCATCGCTTTCTTTATCATACTTGTTTTAACTTGTTACTCTTGATTGTATCACTTGGACCAAGATTTAAATACTTACAGAATATAAAACATGATTTATATATCATATATATATGGAATATAAATATGTATAATAGACATATATATGAAATTAAAAACACCATTTATGGAGACGGTAGTCCATACGTATGCATAAGCGCTGTTTCTGTTTTCATATCGTATTGAACGGAACTAAGTGAATAAAATATTTGTAAGTACATATATATATATATATATAGTAGAATTATTATTTCCTATATTAAATACTTATTAGTAATATATATTTTTATAATTGTCGATGAATGGTGAACGTAGAAATGAATCTCATCGCGTCGTGGAGATGGTAATCCGTACGTATACACGAGCGACGATATCATTTCCATAAAGGTGTGGAATTGGATGGTATATTAATTTTACAGAGACATTATCATGTTATTTTAATTATTTATATACATATTAATCATCATTATATCCATCCAAATAACATAGTGTTGAATAACAAATTACACCACGACGTGGAGACGGTAAGCCGTACGTACATATGCATGGTGACATTATCATTCATAAGATGGATAGAATAATGAATATAGCTGTGCCATATTTATAATAACATAATATTATATATAATATACTGGATTTATTATTTTATAATAGAAATAACAAATAATGAATAAGTAGAATAAGAAAAGAACTTGAAAGAGGGTGGTGAAATTATTACCTCTTCTTCGGGTTCTTCCTTTTGATTTGATCAAAAGGGCTCTTTAAGTTGGATTTATGACTAAATGAAGGACTCTAAGGTGAAGTTATGATAGTTGGGAGGATATTTGGGCAGATTTTGGCCGATCCAAATGGATTTGGAGGTGTGAAATTAAGAGAAAGTCAAGTGCCCTTTTATAAGAGGGGTGAGGGGCACCTTAGAAAAAGCTAGAAATATTATTTTTTAATAAAATATTTTTTGGTATCTAATGGCTCTAAAATGGATTATTTAAAGGATAAGGTGGGGATGGGTCGAAAACCACTCAACAAATAGGTTTTAGATATGTTTGGGTCTCTATATTAATCTTAACATTTAGATTTAACTCGTAGTTAAATAATTTGACATTTACCATGTCTCTTTGTATTTTTATATTATATGGTTAATAAAATTACTATATACTACCAATAGAACCAAAATTGGTTCATTAATGTCATATATATTATTATATAAGTCTTTTGGTCGAACCTTAGATTTTTTGGACCATTATATCAATTAATAATATAATATTTGTTTTAAAAACTCTTTTATGTCAATTTGACACTATTTGGTATTTGTTTTTTGTTAAAATAATAATAGAATGATTAATTAAAAAAAAATACAATTAATCAATCCTAACATGTCATATTCACCTATAAAATTCGTGGATGTCATAAAAACTTTGAAATTATATTTATTTTAATATTTTCAATACCATTTATTTGATTCTTTCATTAATAAGGTGATTACTGCATCATGATTGTGTCACTAATAAATTTAATTATTTAATCTATAAAAAATATAAATAAAATACCATTATGTAGGAAATATTTTTATCTTTCTAATTAATATTTATAGTTTAATTTATCTTATGTATAACCCTATATTAAAAATGGTTTAGTTATTAAATTTTCATTTTAACTCTTTTAACTCTTCTTTAAATAAAATAATAATAAATGTATTAATCTAATCCAAGTGGACCTAAAGGGTCATATTTTATTCCTAAGGTTGGTTTTGGTCTAATTAAACTTATACAATAGAATCAGGACATATTTTAGGGTAATAATAATATCATTTTTACCCTTAATTATCCTATTTACTTTTAACCATGGTAAATAAAAGTAAAAAGTTACTATTCACCAAAAATCATTTTTATCTTATTGAACCAAATTTTACTCTTTGATATTAACTGTTTCTCTCAGATTTTTTAAATTCAACTCACAGAAGCAGTAAAATTAAGTTTTATGTAAATTTTCAAATGCTCCTAGGAGGTGGGTAAAAAACGGTAAAATTTGAATAAAATTTTTATATATCTAAACTTATTCTAAAATGACTCCAATGAATTAAATTGAACTTATATAGGTAGTATGTATCTATTTTTACCTAAAATGAATTTAAATAAAATAAATAATTATTTAAATAAAAAGTCGGTTTAAAACAATAACTCAGTGTTTTTCACTATTCATCAAAAATTGAAAGTTTTCAGAAAAATACCAAAAATTCACCCTAAGATAATTTTGATATTCTGAATTCAAAAATGAATTCTATTTTAACAAATTAAAAACATATAATTTTCATTTATTAATTTAAAATTAATTCCTGTTGTCAAAACCAAAAGACGTTTTTTTAAGAAACAATAACTATCAAAAGATTGACACTTATTTATATCCAATTTCAAAGTGAAATTACTTAAAATGACCATCATTGGATTAAATGGTAAAATATAATCTATTTATACTTCCAAACCATTAAAATTTATAATTTAACTCTATAAAGTATTTTGATTAAAAATGTTGTTTCCAGTTAAAATATAGTATTTTTTACTATTCACCCAAATATGAAAGTTATCAGAAAAACACCAATTTTTTTTTAAAACTAAATTCTTATGTCCCGATTCTAAAGAAAAAGTTTATTATATCAAATTGAATATATAAAAGTTTCAAATATTGGATTTAAAAAGGGTTCACCATTAAAAGGCAGTAAAAGTGCATTTTTTGAAAAATACTTCTTTTATTTGAAAAAATGAATTATTTCTTACATTATGTCTACAAAACTCATAATATGGATTCTAAAATTATAAGGATTGTATATAGTTCAAAATTCAGTTAATATTATTCATAACCGCTTTTGAATAGCTAGTTTGGTAAGTCGTGGTGCATTTAAACTCGGTGTTGCGTGTAGTGCAGGTTATTGAATTACTTTGAAGAAATAACGTACTATGAAATCTTGGGGTGTTACATTCTTCCCTCCTTTAATAAATTGCGTCCTTGCAATTTGAAATTGTTCATCGAAAATAAGAGTTTAAAAATAGAACGTACCTTTGTGGAGAACTCATATCGAAAATTGGGTTAATAAAATTTAGTCTTAATAAGAGGGAATATATATATATATACTTGACATGTAGAGTTAAATACTTTAACTAATTCCTACTACAAACACATATTTCACTCTAAAAATTTTCAAAAAATATTCTATTTATCATAATCATATAGGGTTCCAAAAATAATGAATTTATAATTCACCTATCAAACCCTTAAAAAAACTAGATTATTCAATCTAGGACATCACGTGGGCCAGTGGTAGGTGATACACCCTTGTCGCCCTTCAGTTGTGGGTTCAAGTCTCACGGCCTTGCCAGATGCGATGGGTTGCCTCCCGACCTCCGAGTTGTCCTTTTTATGGAAATCCAAAAATAATCTCAAGCTAAACTTATCCAAAATACTTCTGTCCAAACTCACAGTCCATAATTTATAAGGAAGGTAAACACAATGAAGATCCTTTTTGCCATGTAATAACATGTGAACACCTTCATCATGTATTCTTTTAAAACACTGCAACATCTTGAATTACCATAAAACCTTATTGATTACATTCATGCTCCCTTATTCCTTATAGAACACTGGATATACTCCTTCTATCCAAAAATGTTGTAAACTCCAACAATGATGGAATATACAAATCATTAATCAGTTCCAAGATACTCAAGAATATCCAATATAATTTATCCAAATTAACCATCTCTTATTCCAAAATTACTACCTTAGTATCAGGACTATATAATCTCAAATTCCCAATGAAATAGTACTGCAATACAATCCTTATTTATTTTCATAACTCATATAACCAGTACATCGTTGATACAACACTCAAATGACACAATAATTTAATAAAAACATAAGAACTCTTAATCATTACTCTTAATCTTCGGTAGTATCATAACTTGATTCTTATCCAATAGCATCATTTGGGGTATACTCTGATGATTTGGACATTGATTCGCGTAGTGTCCCAACTCCTTGCAGATGAAGCATTGTAAATTTGAAACTTTTTTCTTACCCTTGAAATCACGTACTTGGTATCCTTTTTCTCCACAATTATAACAAACTCCCATTACCTTCAAGAATTTACCAAGGTGATTCTTTCCAGAGTTATCACATATGGGAAAATCCTTCTTTTCCCTCTTCCTTTTATCCATATTTCTCTCTTTTATCCTTTTCTTCTCTCGCTTCCCTTCAAAACCACAGGATTCATATAATTATTTACGTATCTTATTAACAAATGATACTATTTCTTCATATGTTGAGAATACAAGGGAGAATATTTCCCTTCTAAATGTTGGCTTAATACCGTGAAAGATATGATCCTTCTTACTCTTTGGATCATACGTATTGCTGGAGTTCCCATTCCTTCTACTAGGTACCATTTCTATACAATGGCGTACACTAGGTCAGTTTATGAATTGAAATGAATAATTCCAAACTTGTAAAATACCTAACATAAATTTAATAGTTTATGGATATAATCCATAAAAATATTTTCTTTGAGGAGGTATATATTAGTAGATCCTTCATAATGATTTGTAACGAAAATGAGAATTATCCTAAGAATATCCCCCAAGAGTATCATAACCAAGAGTTATGCAAGGCCTGTTGTTGTGCACCAGTTCCCATTCAAGCCTAGCTCAAAGCGGTGTTTTTGGGTTGTACCCCTAGGCACATCTATGCCAAAGCCGCCTCTACCTGCTCGTATCCAGACAGGGATGTATTTTCTTGGAAAACTCACAAAATCTCTACATTTCTAAAATTCTAGGAAGTTATTATATACTAATCCTCAAATTCTATCTTAGGGTAATGTGCTCTAATTAGAGTTTATCTAAATCTAGTTTCCAAGGTTATTGATAAACTTCCTCTGATACCAACTGTAATGCCCCGACCCCAGTTACCTAGAGTCGTTGCATTATTTTAATACATTGGCATGATTACAAGGAATCAAGTCCCGAAAGACCGATCAATTTAGCAGTATTGGAAAATAGATTGCATACATGGAGTTACATTACACTTTAGAAAATAAAACGCAACATAAATGATCCATTGATAACACCATTAATCCCTTATCTTAACCCTACTTATGAATCATAATACACATCTTAGAATCCTGAGAAAATTAAAACATAGAAATAGGTGAGCTTAGATGCTTAGTAAAGATAACAATATAGTGAAAACTTTCATAAATAAGCATAAACATTTAAGGTAATGTATAAGAATAAAACAAAATCCTTTTTAAACTTAAACTTCCACATAATATGGAAAAGATAAAATAAAATAATGATATTTACTTATTCACATGAATATTCTACTAGTCAAATAATCACATGCAATATCAATATCCACTTTCATAATGATGGAATGCATAATGGTATACTATCATAACCACATAGCCAAGGCATTATGCCAAGACTACAAATAATATTTCGTTAAATCCTTATTCCAAGACTCTAGTTTGTCTCATGAGACCTACTGATGCATCGAGGAGCTATAGTGGGCTCCACTCATCACTTACTAAGTCCAATGCATTCCTCATATGAAAAGGTTTAAACATAACATAAAAATTCGTATTAAAACTGGCATAAGAAATGTCAATACTTTACCCATAAACCATGAATGGTATAAAAATAACACATCCACAGTAAAACATATCACAAAACTTTCAATACAATACAGAAGATTTGTATCATAATAAATCAACTTCAAAAAAGTTTAAAATCCATTAAAATATTTTGACATAGATGAAAATTATTCATAAAACTCTTTGAGAGAAATATACCTTTTTCATGAAAAAATTTAAAAGTCACAAAATTTAGAAAGGAAGAAATTTAAATACATTTTTGAATCAAAGTGTTCCATACCACTTTGAAACTTTTTAAAGTAATTAACATTTTAAAACATTCATGTCCATTTAAATAAATCCTTAAAACCATTTTAAAAACATGTACATTAATGAGAATGGTTTAGAAGAATAAATCTTTAAAACATTTAAAATGATGTTTAAGTAAAAAGTCCCTTAAAATAACCCCTTTGAAAACTATTTTATGAAACATGTACATGGATAATAAATATGTCCCAGTAGATACTTATGTAAAAACAACCTTGGATAGTAAATAGATTGTGAAATTAACCCTTACCTTGCACTTTCCTTTAGTAAAGAGTACGTTTAACCTCCTATATGAAGATCGTAGTATGTTATTAAATTATACCAGAACCATATTAATATTTATGATATCATACATGAATCATTTATGACTTTATACTACCCATTTAATAATAATTTCCATGTTAAATTAACATTTCGGGTAATAATCGCTTTCTTTATCATACTTGTTTTAACTTGTTACTCTTGATTGTATCACTTAGACCGAGATTTAAATACTTCCAGAATATAAAACATTATTTATATAAAATATATATATATAGAATATAAATATTTATAATAGATATATATATGAAATGAAAAACACTATTTATGGAGATGGTAGTCCGTACGTACGCATAAATGATGTTTCTGTTTTCATATCGTATTGAGCAGAACTAAGTGAATAAGTTATATGTAAGTAAATATTTATATATATATATCTCCAGTAGCATTATTATGTCATATATTACATACTTATTAGTAATATATATTTTTATAATTTTCGATGAATGGTGAATGTGGAAATGAATCTCATCGCGTCGTGGAGACGGTAATCCGTACGTATGCACGAATGACAATATCATTTCCATAAAGGTGTGGAATTGGATGGGATATTAATTTTTCAGAGACATTATCATATTGTTTTAATTATTTATATACATATTACTCATAATTATATCTATCCAAATAACATAGTGTTGAATAACAAATTACACCACGACGTGGAGATGGTAAGCCGTACGTACGCATGCATGGTGACATTATCATTCATAAGATGGATAAAATAATGAATATAGTTGTGAAATATTTTTAATAACATCATAGTATATATAATATACTGGAGTTATTATTTTAGAATGTAAATAACAAATAATGAAGAAGTGGAAGAAGAAAAGAACTTGAAAGAGGGTGGTGAAATTATTACCTCTTCTTCGGGTTCTTCCTTTTGATTTGATCAAAAGGGCTTCTTAAGTTGGATTTATGAATAAATGAAGGCCTCTAGTATGAATTTAGGATAGTTGAGAGGATATTTCGGCAGATTTTGGCTGAGCCAAATGGCTTTGGAGCTGTGAAATTAATAGAAGGTGAAGTGCCCTTTTATAAGAGGGGTGAGGGGCACCTTAGGAAAAGCTAGAAATATTATTTTATAATAAAATATTTTATTCGGTTTATAATGGATCCAAAATAGATTATTTAAAGTCTAAGGTGGGGAGGGGTCTAAAACCACCCAACCAATAGGTTTTAGATAAGTTTTGGTCAGTATATTCACCTTAACGTTTAGATTTAAATCTTAGTTAAATAGTTTGACATTTACCACGTCTCTTTGTATTTTTATATTATATGGTTAATAAACTTACTATATACTGAAAATAGAACCAAAATTGGTTCATTAATTCCATATATATTATTATATAAGTCTTTTTTCTGAACCTTAAATTTTTAGGACCATTATATCAATTAATAATATAATATTTGTTTTAAAAACTATTTTATGTCAATTTTGACACTATTTGGTATTTGTTTTTTGTTAAAATAAAAACAGAATGATTACTTCAAAAAATACATTGAATCAATACTAAAATGTAATATTCACCTATAAAATCGTGGATGTCATAAAATTTTTGAAATTATATTTATTTTAACATTTACAATACCATTTATTTGATTCTTTCATTAATAAGGTAATTACTGCATCATCATTGTGTCATTAATAAATTTAATTATTTAATCTCAAAAAATTATAAATAAAATACCATTATTTATGAAATATTTTTATCTTTATAATGAATATTTATAGTCTAATTTATCATTTGTATGACCCTATATTAAAAATAGTTTAGTTATTAAACTTTGATTTTAACTCTTTTAACTCTTTTTTAAATTAAATAATAATAAATGTCTTAATCTAATACAAGTGGATATAAAGGGTAATATTTTATTCCTAAGGTTGTTTTTGGTCTAATTAAACTTATCCAATAGAATTAGGACATGTGTTAGGGTAATAATAATATCATTTTTACCCTTAATTACCCTATTTACTTTTAACCGTGGTAAATAAAAGTAAAAAGTTATTATTCACCAAAAATTATTTTTATCTTATTGAACCACATTTTACTCATTGATATTAACCATGTCTCTTGGATTTTTTAAATTCAACTCATAGAAGCGGTAAAATTATGTTTTATGTAAATTTGCAAATGCTCCTAGGAGGTGGGTAAAAGACGGTAAAATTTAAATAAAATTTATATATATATAAACATATTATAAAATGACTCCAATGAATTAAATTAAACTTATATAGGTAGTATGTATCTATTTTGACCTAAAATAAATTTAAATAAAATAAATAATTATTTAAATAAAAAGTCGGTTTCAAACAATAACTCACTGTTTTTCACTATTCATCAAAAATTGAAAGTTTTTAGAAAAATATCAAAAATTCACCCTGAGATAATTTTGATATTTTGAATTAAAAAATGAAGTCTATTTTACCAAATTCAAAACATAGAATTTTCATTTATTAATTTAAAATTAATTCCTGTTGTCAAAACCAAAAGGCATTTTTTTAAGAAATAATAACTATTAAAAGATTGACACTTGTTTATATCCAATTTCAAATTGAAATTACTTACAATGGCCAGAATTGTATTAAATGGTAAAAATATAATCTATTTATACTTCCAAACAATTAAAATGTATAATTTGACACTAAATTATTTTGATTAAAAATGTTGTTTTCAGTTAAAATATAGTATTTTTCACTATTCACCCAAATATAAAAGTTATCAGAAAAACACCAAAAATTTATTGAAACTAAATTATTATGTCCCAATTCTAAAGAAAATTTTATCATGTCAAATTGAATATATAAAAGTTTCAAATATTGGATTTAAAAAGGGTTCACCATTAAAAGGCGGTAAAAGTGCATTCTTTAAAAATACTTCTTTTATATGAAAAAATGAATTAGTTCTTAAATTATGTCTAAGAAACTCATAATATGGATTATAAAAATTTAAGGATTGTATATAGTTCAAAATTCAGTTAATATTATTCATAACCGCTTTTGAACGCCAAGTTTAGTAAGTCGTGGTGCACTTAAACTCGGTGTTGCGTGTAGTGCAAGTTGTTGAATTAATTTGAAGAAATAATGTACTATGAAATCTTGGGGTGTAAAATTTTCTAAGTTGTTACCCCTAGGTACATATATGCCAGAACCATGTCCATTTTTTCTTATCTAGATATGGATTTCTTTGCTCGGAAACCATTTACTTAATATTTCACTAGAATACTAGTATATTTTACTATATTTTAACTTAAACCTAAGGTTATTGATAAAGTTTTAAAATCCTAATTTACACAAATAAATAAACCTTCATTTGATATCAAATATGGCATCCCTATTTTTATTACATAAACTTTTCATTACATTATACAAAACAGAGGATCTTTAAAGTTTAGTTTATTGGAAAAAAGGTACATAATACATGAAAAATTAAAAAATTATTCTAATACACATGAAATTATTCATCATAGGTTTATCCTAAGTAAAATTATTGAATCTGATAACTTGGGGACATACATCATAGTTAAGGGTGATTATAAGTCTCAGTAAGAAAAAATAAGAGAAACAGTTTACACGTGATCTTGAGGAAAAATCAATAAGAACATGAGGAATATCAATATGGAATGAAAAAGTGAACATGAGGCATATAGTAAATAAATCAACATGAATAATATATTTCAAATGTGTATATAACATTTATTTTAGACATTTATAAGCATATCATGATGGTTTGTCACAGGGGTTTCATGAAAATTATTAAGGTTATTCACCAAGGTATTGTAAAACATGTCATCTCTAGAGATTAAATTATTTACCCAATGAATTGGAACACTATTATGGAGCACAATTAATTTTTATTAATTAATGTGAGAAAAATATATCTTAATAAAACATTTCATAAATAACTCGTGGAGAATAAAATAAATGAGTTTCATATCAAAATCATGGGTTTTTATAGATAAATATTTAAAGACAAGATCTTTATGTCATTATTAACCCATGAAAAAGTAATTAAGGTTTAAGGTATGTTAATTCCAAAATAAAATAGATAATTTTTATATATAGGTGAATAAAACTAGAAAAGAAAGTGGTTTAGGTATTCAAAAAAAAAATAATTTCTTGAGAAAAAGAGAGAGATTTTGAGAAGAAAATTTTGCAGCATAACAAGTATGAAACATGGTTTTAGAAAATGGTAAATTGTAACACACCAGGTAAATAAATAATATGAAATTTTCATATTTATCTATATTTGTGAATAAAATATTAATATTACTTTAAAGGGGATGCTATGCTCGATGGCGTACCCAATACGCAACAACGAGTTTCTTGGGAATCTTACGTTGCACTCTAATAACAAAATAATATTATTTTAAATGGTAGTTAACGCCTAGCCGTTGTAATGGAACGAATGAACAGAACTAACTAAAAAATGATTATATATTTTTGTCAAATATTTTTACTTTTTACAATAAATGTTAGAGGATTAAAAATGCGAATGAATCCAATTTTAAGCGTAAACATTCTAATATTCTTTAAAAGGTCGATTAACTGCCTTTTGATGGAGAACATCTTTTAAATCCACTTTTTGACAATTTTATGTGTTATATTTGAGAAAATAAAATTCTTCTTTAGAATCGGGACATCAAAATTTACTTTGTGTAATTTTTTGGTATTTTTCCGATAAAGTTCATTTTTTAATGAATAGTGAAAAATGTTGTATGTTAATTCAAAACCTTTTTTTAACATAATTTATTTATATGATTAGATTATCTTTTGAATTGTTTTTAAAGTTAAATTAGAATATATTTTTACCATTTAATCCAATAGTGGTCATTGGAATTAATTTCACTTTGAAATTGGACTTAAACTAATGTCAATCTTTTAATAGATATTGTTTCTTAAAAACACGCTATTTGTTTTGACAGCGGGAATTAATTATTAAATTAATTAATGAAACTTATATTTTTTGAATTTTGTAAAATAGACATCATTTTTGAATTCATAATATCAAATATAGGTTAGGGTGAATTTTTGGTATTTTTCTGAAAAACTTCAATTTTTGATGAATAGTGAAACCACTAAGTGGTAGTTTAAAAACCGATTTTTCGTTTAAATGAAACTTCACCACTTCTGTGATTTGAATTTCAAAAATCTGACATACATGGTTGTAATTAGGATGTAAAATGTGGTTCAATGGTATTAAAATAATTTTTTGGTGAATTGTAACTTTTAAGTTTTTAATCGCGATTAGAGGTAATTAGTGTAACTTAAGGTAAAAATAATGTTTTAATAATATGAAATGACCTAGACACATGTACTACCCTCATTGGATGTGTCATGGACTACCCATACAATCCATGGGTCAACTTGGGGACCCCATGGAGGCACTTTGGTTGGAAAATGACATAAGTAACTTTTTATTTAAAGTTAAAATAAAAATGTCAGAAACATGAGTTGTTTTACTATTTTTTTAAAATGGGGTTATACAAGTAATAGTTTTGACTATAAATATTAATTAGAAAGATAAAAAGATTTCCTACATCATGAATTTTTTTTTATAATTTTTAGACATTAAATTAATTAAATTATTCATGACATCATGATGATGCATCGATTACCTCATTAATAAAGGATTTAAATAAAATGAAACGACAATGTTAAAACTATAAATTAAACTTGTAAAAAACCTATTGGATGAGTATATTTCGAACCCTTACCACCTTATCCTCAAAATAGATCAATGTGGGACCTTTAAAATCTGAAACTCATTTGAAAATAAAGTAACATTTTGTAACTTTCCAAGAGTGCCCCTCCTCTCCTCTTATAAAAGGCCCCCACCTCTACCACCTTACCCACACCTCTCAAGCCTTTGGATCGGCCAACCCCTGCTCATTTTGTCTCTCCATATCCCTCTCTTACTCCTATAAGCTTCACTTTGGGCAGAAGTATTCCCAAGGAAGCCTTTGAGCTCAAATCAAAGAGAGATACCTAATTTTGAGGAGGTTAAAGAACGATCGAGTCAAGTCGGACCCGAGGTAAGGGAACCTACCCCTCTATTTCTTTTTAAGTACACTCTTTTATGTAATTCCTTTTAAGCTCATATTTATTATGATTTGGATGTTCTTTTATATTCCTCTTACTGTAAATTTTATGTTAATATGATGAGAGACCCTATTTGATCTCATCAATCCATTTTTGGAAGTTTTAAGTGGCGCTGTTCGGCTGCCGAGTTTTTATAAGGGATTTTTCATCTCACTTTTATTCCCATGAGATTTATGCTACTTTTACCACCATTTCCTTTGAGTGGTATATGTACTACCCATTATTCTACTCTTTGTTTAATATACATTATTTTATGAGTATTTACATCAATGTTGTATTGTCCTTCTTTCATGGGGTGTATGTTTCGAAAGATACCCAAGTCAGTAAGGGAACTTTTCACCCTCCTCTTTTTAAAAGACTTCTTTTGTGGGGTATTTTAATTTACATATTTTAATGTTGGGATATGTTATTATATATCCTTATTGATGTAAATTTTATGTCCAAGTGATGAGATACCCTTTTCATCTCTCATCAACTCATTTTCTGAAGTTTGAAGTGACGCCATTAGGTTGTCGAATTTTTGCAAGGGAACTTCTTAACCCAATTTTGATTCTTTGGGATAAACTTGTACTACTTGAATATGTGGTTCTATGAATATGTGTGAATGACCTATGATTATTTTACACTTAATATCCACTTATATTATGTGTATTCATTTGTCACACATAATTATGTAATTGATTTATCCTTAATCCAAGGATACCATCTTTGTATGGGACTTCGTCTCAATCTCCTTTCATTGAGGAATATTTTGTTTCATACACAACCTTCTTTTATACGATTTATAAACCCCTTTGACATTTACTTTTATCCAAAAGGAATCTTTTTTATACGAAGCATTTTACTAAACAACAAAAGGGAATGTTTTTTTCGTACGTATGCGGCGACAACGACTTCTCTACCGTCGTGACCATTATTTGAGTTCCAGCTTCCTCTACAAGCCATACATTTTTTTAAATAAAAACTAAACACCATGTTTTAATTTTATTTTATTTTGGTATTGAAAATGGTTTTCATAATATTTTTATATCAATGTGTTGTATTGATATCTTGTAATTGAAAAGTGGAAATGTTATGTTTCATTTATGCATGTTTTATGTGATACGATTATGTTATGGTTCTTGGGGACTATTATGAAGATGTGTGGTTCCTTGATAAACTAAGGGTGGGTGAGCCCGATATAGCTCTCCAATTCATTGGGTAACACGAAGGAGTTAAGCGTTAAGGTTTCTCCGAAGAGATTTAGGGAATATACTGTGATGGGTATTCCAAACGTAACCAAGAGGGTTACTCCCTACGTAAGAATTTTATGAATGCCTCAAGTTACCTTTATGCCTTATGATTTCTATGATTTATTCAATATTTGATTAGGTATGTTAAAATGATTATGTTTTATGAGTAAATTATGATTTCATACATGGACTAATGTTTTCTTTTCGTACTTTTATATCCCTTACTGAGATTTTTATGCTCATCCCAAGTTTTTGAAATGTTTTTCACAGGTCAAGGGAAAGGTGCATGTTATGATGATAGTGTCAAGGAAGTGTCAAGAAAGAATCCATATTTTATTTTAAATATGTTTCCGTTGATGGGGAAAAACGAATACTATATTTTATGTAACCACTTTGTTTAAATATGGAATGTAATTCATGATTTATCATCTAATTCTCTAAAACTCTAAACCTAAAAAGATCCTCATTGTGAATTATTCATTTAATTCAATATTAAGTAAGGTTTAAAGTTGGGGCCTTATAGTTGGTATCAGAGTTCAGTTTAGATAAGTTTAGAGGTTAGAGTGTTGTTTAAGAAAAAGTGAAAAGTTGTGTATAACCACAATGGTTAGTATATTAGATGGAGTCATCATTTTTTTGAAAGTTAGAATGAGTTTGATATAACTTGGATAATATTATCTTGGTGTTTATCTTACTATTTTTTTATTTGATGATTTCACCGATATACTCACACTGACCTTTTTGGTTTTAGTAAATGGATGCATCTAGAAGGCACCAAATTAACAGTGGATTTGAAGAAAACTGTAACGGTTTTATGAAAGAACAACCGAATGATATGGGAGCTGCAATGAGAAATCTTGTGGTTATCCTCAACCAACTATCTGGAGTCATGATTGACCACCTGAACCTTAGTGATTTTTATAAGGCATCGTATATGCGAGAAACAAATCCCTATGGAAGTTCAGGTAATAATCATAAAGGTAAGTATGTTAAAAAACCTATGTGTCAAATATGTGGAAAGAAACACATAGGAAAATGTTTCAAAGGGACAGAAAGATGCTATAGATGTGGAAATGAAGGTCATAAAGTAAGAACCTTCCATGGAAAAAGGAAGCATCTAGTTGACTCTAGGAAAGGGAAAGAAGTTCTTTCTGAAGGATCAATTGAATGTTTTAAATGTGGTGTGCATGGTCATTATGAAAACACATGTCCTACGAAGAAGTTTCAGGAATGGGGTCACCAAGATCATACAAATAATCATTTACCAATACCTAATTCCATTCCTATTGAGGATGAAGAAACTGGCAATGAATAATGAAAGGTATGGATTATTTCTTAACATATGTTTTCCTATTATTGGAATCTTAGGATATGATTCATGATTTTTTTTGTAGGAAAGAATTATTTCAGAATAAGTTGAAAAGGAATGGATAATGGATCATGATGAATGTTGAATGAGTAAGAAGTCATCATATAAGGGATTCAAGGGTTATGGTAGATTTTAGGATGGTGAAATTCTTAGATGTATTAAGTCTCTTTTGATGATGGGGTTATATTAGAAGACTTTTTATAGTAACCCTAATGTTTGACATAAACAATTTTTATTCAAGGAATAATTATCATTTCTTTTGTGGATATAGTTATAAAAAACCATTTGGGTTTATATGATCCTTAAATTTGAGGCAATTACTGGTTAATACATTTTGGGTTGCAAAATGGAAGTTATCAGATAACCTTTGTGGTTAAAATATGTTATGTTTATTTTTTGATGAATTTATCTCCTTTTGAGGAATGTTATAAAATTATATAGTTTTTGAAAAGGGACAACACGCAGACCGTGTGACAACCCATCGTGTCGGACAAAGTTGCGGGAATCGAACCCACAACCAAAGTGCAACTGGTATTTATCGCCTACCACTAGACTACGTGAAGTCCCTGGTTAGTTTGAATGATTCTTTTTAGTTAGATGATTTTATGAATTAAGAGTATGTTTATTTCTGGTTATCAATGGAAATTATTAGCCTGTCATGGAGGATATGTGATTAGGTTAATTACTTTTCAGTATGAGACTGTAAGAGTAATTGATGTTATTTTGGAGAAAAATGTTAAAATTTATCTTAGGAGACTATGTGATTAAATCCTTCAGAGATTTGGGTTTCAATATTAGTTTGGTTTACTTTGTAGAATTTTATGGATAGATGTTTACTGAATGGTCTTTGTTGAACTATGGGTTTTGTTTGAAAATTTTTGGAGATTAAGAGTAGATTTTTTTTATAAAGGATTATCCTTTTTGGGTATTATCTGATCTCATACTAACCTTTTTGGTTTTAGTTTTGGTTAAGGTCTAAAGACATGGGAAGTATATAGTTCTATTTTGTGGATTAGGTGATTCTCTAGAAGTTGATTATAGCTCTCTTAATGTGAACAAGTCATCCCAAATACTCATCTTTTGGAGAAAATATGAGTTCATGTAAGAAATCTAGTAAAAGTTGAAATTCAAAATGACAATTAAGTATGATTCCTTATGTTTTAGTTAAGCTCATAAATAAATTCCTCAATGAAAAGTAACTTAAAACAAAAATGTTGTCTGTTAATCTTTCCTACTAGGGAATAAAATACCGTTTAACCCATCACAAGTTTGCGATTTTCTTGTTGTTAACTTTTTCTTAGACATGTTTACTATCACTCTCCATCAGAACATGACCCTTTTTTCCCTCCAAATCCATATTTTCATTCTTGGAATCCTAGTATGGGTTAACTCGGCTGACATTTGTACTTCTCTCCCATTATTTTAAAGTGATAGTTTTACTGACACTTGTTCCGATGTTGGATTTTCAATGAAGCTTCCAAGCCCAATTTTAAAATTGCAAGGACGAAATTCCCAAAAGGGGGGAAGGATGTAACACCCCAGGTAAATAAATAATATGACATTTTCATATTTATCCATATTTGTGAATAAAATATTAATATTACTTTAAAGGGGACGCTATGCTCGTTGGCGTAGCCAATATGCAACAACGAGTTTCTTTTGAATCTTACGTTGCACTCTAATAACAAAATAATATTATTTTAAATGGTAGTTAACGCCTAGAAGTTGTAATGGAAGGAATGAACAGAACTAACTAAAAAATGATTATATATGTTTGTCAAATAGTTTTACTTCTTACAATAAATGTTAGAGGATTAAAAATGTAAATGAATCCAATTTTAAGCATAAACATTCTAATATTTTTTAAAAGGTCGATTAACCGCCTTTTGATGGAGAACCTCTTTTAAATCCACTTTTTGAAAATTTTATGTGTTATATTTGAAAAAATAAAATTCTTCTTTAGAATCGGGATATAAAAATTTACTTTGTGTAAATTTTTGGTATTTTTTCGATAAAGTTCATTTTTTAATGAATAGTGAAAAATGTCATATTTTAATTCAAAACCTTTTTTTAACCTAATTTATTTATATGATTAGATTATCTTTGAATTGTTTTTAAAGTTAAATTATAATATATTTTTACCATTTAATCCAATAGTGGTCATTGGAATTAATTTCACTTTGAAATTGGACTTAAACTAGTGTCAATCTTTTAATAGATATTGTTTCTTAAAAACACGCTATTTGTTTTGACAGCGAGAATTAATTATTAAATTAATTAATGAAAGTTATATGTTTTTAATTTTTTAAAATATACATCATTTTTGAATTTGGAATTTCAAATATAGCTTAGGGTGAATTTTTGGTATTTTTCTGAAAAACTTCAATTTTTAATGAATAGTGAAACCACTAAGTGGTAGTTTAAAAACTGATTTTTCGTTTAAATGAAACCTCACCACTTCTGTGATTTGAATTTCAAAAATACGACATACATGGTTTTCATTAGGATGTAAAATGTGGTTCAATGGGATTAAAATAATTTTTTTTGTGAATAGTAACTTTTAAGTTTTTAATCGCGATTAGAGGTAATTAGTGTAATTTAAGGTAAAAATAATGTTTTAATAATATTAAATGACCTAGAAACATATCCTACCCTCATTGGATGTGTCATGGCCGACCAATAAAATCCATGGGTCAACTTGGGGACCCCATGGAGCCACTTTTGTTGGAAAATGACATAAATAACTTTTTATTTAAAGTTAAAATAAAAATGTCACAAGCATGAGTTGTTTTACTAAAACAATTTTTAAGTGGGGTTATACAAGTCATATTTTTGACTATAAATATTCATTAGAAAGATAAAAAGATTTCCTACATCATGATATTTGTTTTATAATTTTTATACATTAAATAAAATAAATTATTTATGACATCATGATGATGCAGCGATTACCTCATTAATAAAGGATTTAAATAAAATGAAACGATAATGTTAAAACTATAACTTAAACTTTTCAAAAACCTATTGGATGAGTATATTTCGAACCATTACCACCTTATCCTCGAAATAAATAAATTTGGGACCTTTAAAATCCTAAACTCATTTGAAAATAAAGTAACATTTTGTAACTTTCCAAGAGTGCCCCTCCTCTCCTCTTATAAAAGGCCCCCACCTCTACCACCTTACTCACACCTCTCAAGCCTTTGGCTCGGCCAAACCCTGCTCATTTGGTCTCTCCAAATCCCTCCCTTACTCCTAGAAGCCTTACTTTGGGCAGAAGTCTTCCCAAGGAATACTTTGAGCTCAAATCAAAGAGAGATACCCGATTTTAAGGAGGTTAAAGAACGATCGAGTCAAGTCGGACCCGAGGTAAGGGAACCTACCCCTCTCTTTCTTTTTAAGTACACTCTTTTATTTAATTACTTTTAAGATCATCTTTATTATGATTGGGATATTCTTTTATATTCCTCTTGCTGTAAATTTTATGTAAATATGATGAGAGACCCTATTTGATCTCATCAATCCATTTTTGGAAGTTTTAAGTGGCGCCGTTCGGCTGCTGAGTTTTTATAAGGGATTTTTCATCTCACTTTTATTCCCGTGATATTTATGCTACTTTTACCACCATTTCCTTTGAGTGGTATATGTACTACCCATTATTCTACTCTTTGTGTAATATAATTTCTTTTATGAGTATTTACATCAACGTTGTATTGTCCTTCTTTCATGGGGTGTATGTTTCGAAAGATACCCAAGTCGGTAAGGAAAATTTTCACCCTCCTCTTTTTAAAAGACTTCTTTTGTGGGGTCTTTTAATTTACATATTGTAATGTTGGGATATGTTCTTCTATATACTTATTGATGTAAATTTTATTTCCAAGTGATGAGATACCCTTTTCATCTCTCATCAACTTATTTTCTGAAGTTTGAAGTGACGCCGTTAGGCTGTCGAATTTTTGCAAGGGAACTTCTTAACCCAATTTTGATTCTTTGGGATAAACTTTTACTCCTTGAATATGTGGTTATATGAATATGTGTGAATGACCTATGATTGTTTTACACTTAATATCCACTTATATTAGGTGTATTCGTTTATCACACATAATTATGTAATTGATTTATCCTTAATCCAAGGATACCATCTTTGTATGGGACTTCGTCTCAATCTCCTTTCATTGAGGCATATTTTGTTTTATACACAACCTTCTTTTATAAGGTGTATAAACCCCTTTTACATTTATGTTTATCCAAAAGGAATCTTTTTTATACGAATTGTTTTACTAAATGACAAAAGGGAATGTTTTTGTCGTACGTATGCGGTGACAACGACTTCTCTACCGTTATGACCATTATTTGAGTTTCAGCTTCCTCTATAAGCCATACATTTTTTTAATGAAATCTAAATACCATGTTTTACTTTTATTTTATTTTGGTATTGAAAATGGTTTTCATAATGTTTTTATATCAATGTGTTGTATTGATATCTTGTGATTTAAAAGTTGAAATGTTATGTTTCCTTTATGCATGTTTTATGTGATACAATTATGTTATGGTTCTTGAGCATTATTATTAAGATGAGTGGTTCCTTGATAAACTAAGGGCGGGTGAGCCCGATATAGCTCTCCAATGCATTGGGTAACATGAAGGAGTTAAGCGTTAAGGTTTCTCCGAAGAGATTTAGGGAATATACTATGATGGGTATTCCAAACGTAACCAAGAGGGTTACTCCCTATGTAAGAATTTTATGAATGACTCAAGTTACCTTTATGCCTTATGATTTCTATAATTTATTCATGATTTGATGAGGTATGTTAAAATGATTATGTTTTATGAGTAAAGTATGATTTCATACATGGACTAATGTTTTCTTTTCGTACTTTTATATCCCTTACTGAGCTTTTTTTGTTCATCCCAAGTTTTTGAAATGTTTTTCACATGTCAAGGGAAAGGTGCATGTTATGATGATAGTGTCAAGGAAGTGTCAAGAAAGAATCCATGTTTTATTTTAAATATGTTTCTGTTGATGGGGAAAAACTAATACTATATTTTATGTAACCAATTTGTTTAAATATGGAATTTAATTCATGATTTATTATCTAATTCTCTAAAACTCTAAACCTGAAAAGATCCTCAATGTGAATTATTCATTTAATTCAATATTAAATAAGGTTTAAGGCCGGGGACTTATATAAATAGAGAGAGGAAATTGGTCTAAAATTCATAAAATAATCTTAATATATTAAAGGGATATAATAAAATGTATATAATAACATAGTTTGGAAATTTAAAAGACATACCACATAAAAAGATAACTTGAAAGGAAAAGAGAAGTTGAGATTTCCCTTACCTTGATGAGTAACTCCTAAGAATCAAATATTGGGACCTTGGGGGATTGATGACAGCTTGGGAGGACTTCTTGGAAGGTAAAAATATCATAGATTCATGTATTATGAATTGGTAATTAAAGATAATGGATAAATTATTGGGTATTTATAACAAAATAATAATATTTTTTTTATTAATTTCCTTAGACACCTTGGTAGAGGTAAATGCAAAATCATGGGATCGCCCATGGTATTGGAATATTTGGAAATATTTTATTTTATTTTAATCCACAATATTTGACAATAATTTTATATTACTTATTTTAGAAATGGATATTAAAGTTTTCACAAAATAACATTTTTAAAGTTAAAGTTTCCATTTTAGAAATTCGAAAGTAAATTATATTTCTTTTAAAATTGATTAAAATCCATTATAATATTTGGTATTAATAAAATAATTTTTTTGAGTCTTGGATTATGGTTAACCATATATTATATCATTATGATATAATTTTGAAGTCATTAAACTCACTGAAAACTAAAAATTGTATTTTTACTATTCACTAAAAACAAAATATTTTAAAAAATTATCGTAAATTCAGCGTAACCTAATTTTGACATTCTGATTTAAAAAATTATGATTATTTTATCATAATAATTCTATAATTTTGAGAAATTTAACTTTTAAATATAGAAATATTTATTTATTCAAAATAATATCACATATAAAATGCATTGTTAAATGCATAGTAACATTTATGACACTTGAAAGAAATAAAATTATTTTATCATTTAAATTTAAATAAGAGTGTTTAATTATACTATTTCATTAAAATAAAAATTATTCATAATATATTAGTTTATTATAATAATTATTTATTTTCTTGATAGTATAATTTCTGACTGAAAGACTAATTTATCAAATTACATCTCAATTTTATTAAACAAAATTATTCTTAAAATAGAAATAATGGAATAATAATTTTATTTATATAGAGGAATTATACACTTAGTTTGGGATACATAACCCATTATTACACCCGTGTACACCCTAAGAGTAAAGTGTGAAATGGTGGAACTTTCATGGGGTGCCTTGCGTGTCATCGACCGAGTGGTAAGCTCCACTAACTCGAACTTCTCCCATAGGTGATTTTGTTCAAGATTCACTTGTTAAAGATCATATTGATCTTGGTTAAGGGTGAACCACAATGATGATACCTCCATCCCAAGTTTCAATAGATGGGATTCAAACGAAACGACTCTACTGGTTGATACCATTAACTCTTCTTTCTACAACAATTTTACTTTGTCAAAATTTTACTTATAAACACTAATTATAACATTAAAATTATTACCAAGAGTATATAATTTCAAACGGTCATATTGACCAATGGTCATAATTGGAAAATGATCTAATAATGGCCAAAACCATATGGTCACATTTCCGTTTATATGCACTTCATTAAAAAAATACATCGTTTTTTGTGAACAATATAATTAAACACTCATTTTTAGGAAATAGAATTTATTAATTTTTTTGGGTTTTTACAACAAAGTGGAAGGAGAGATTAGTAGTGGATTAATCAATTTTAAGTGGCACACTAACCAGTCTATTAATGGAAAAGGGTTTTTCTCATGAAAAGGTTCACCAAAAAACCAAAAACCCTAACCAAATTGAGACAATGAGAGTCACAAGAGAAGTTTCAAAATCAGGAGACCATTTTAGGATCTTCATAGTGCTTCCCACAAATGTGTAATAATTATTATCATTTATTTTGTCTTGTTAGATAACTATGGAACTGGGAAGTAGACACCAATTTCTATTATGCAACTATGATTAAAAAAATCATCATAAAAATTATAACGAATCAGGTATAAGTCCTGTATACATTGAGGGTGTTGAAACATTTATATCATTTTTATCATAAAGTTTAATTTTTTCCCTAAAGGAACAGTTAAATGTCTATGTTAGAAATGTGATCTCTTATGATTAAAAACCATTGATAATGTTGGACTTCCTCTATTATGTTTTGTTTTTTGTAAAGATTATATTTTTTGGTATTTACATGGTGAAAAAAATTCAGTAGAAAATAAATTTTTTTGGTTCCAAATCCATCATTTTAGAATTTAGTATATGAGGTTACTGGCCCATCTATTTATGAAATAAAAAATTAGAACGATATTCCAAATCTTGAATAAGAACCATCTCAATTTTTCAATTTATTGAAATTTGCTAAGGAGGCCTTATATATAGGATAAAGGATAAACAAAGTTGATTTTTTTTCAAAATTCATGGATATTAAATCATATTTTGGAATATAAAATAGTTGTTTTGATCAAATATTTTATTTTGTTAACTCATTGTTTTCTAATAGAAATATATCACATGAAAGTTTCTATAAAAGTAAGAAGTTTTTCCATAATTTTGTTCTTAGTTATTAGAATACCCATACATTTTAAAATTATTTCATGTTATATTATATCAATTATGAATAATTAGTTAATTTTACAACATGTGGATAATAAAGGTATAAAGAGGCACAATTAAGAAAGTCTAGATTTCCTGTGAAATAGTTGAGGTATTTTCTAATTAGACCCCATTTACAGTGTTTATTTATGTCTTGCAACATAGCTACATCGATGATATTAAATAAATAAAATTAGATTAAATAATCCACATAATGTTGATTCATGGAAATAATTTGATCAGGTGCATACTTATTTTACTTCAAAACCTCAAAACCCACAATTGAGTTTTTTAATAATGGATTTGTCTATTTGGTGCTTACAAAAATAAAAATTCTTTCTAGCCTAATTTCACAATTTTTAAAAAATACCTATTTGGATACTGATAAGGGATATATATATATATATTGTTTTATTAATTCTAGGATATCTGAAGAAGAACATCAATTTTTATTTGTAGCCAATAATTATTGAGATAATTTCATTATAGAATGATGGTGTAATTATATATGATATAGTTGTAGATCATAATTTTACATTGAAAGTTGCATTAATGTGTAAAATCAATGATTTTAGATGTATGATATGTTATCTGGATAGAGTACACATGGTCTAAAATCTTGTCTGCACTGAATGGATGACAACATAGAATTTATGCTTGTCAATGGAAGAAATACTAATTATTCTAACTGTTATTAGAGATTTCATTCTGCATATCACCCTTTTCGAAGTAATATAAATAATTTTACAAAAGGTAGAATTGAAAGAGATAAACCTCCAGTAGTGCTCTTAGGTATTCAGGTAAAATCTATCATCTCCTCATTACATCCTATTACTTTTGGTCCAATTATAAATGAACAAAAAATATATGGTTTTGGGAGATATCATAATTGGATAAAGAAAAATATTTTTTGGGACCTTACATATTGGTCTGATTTGTTGGTTCATTACATGTTAGATGTAATGCATATTGAGAATAATTTTTTGATAAAATATTTTATACCATATTGGAAACACCTATTAATACCAAAGGCAATGTAAAATCATGTTTAGATCCTTACCAACTTTTTAGGTGTACTAAACTTGAATTATTTGAAAATGAAAGATCACATAATTTAATGAAGCTAAAATAAACTTATACACTTTCTAAATAAATTCATTTATTATTCTATAAATGGTTTAGAGATTTGAGGTTACATGATGGTTATGATTCTAATTTGTCTTATTGCATCCGAAATGGTTATATTATGAGGTTAAAAATTCATGACTCCCTTATCATAACGGAAACACTACTGCATATTGGTCTTAGAGAGATTTTTGAATTCTTTAATCTGGGTCACGTTGACCGAAATATCATATTTTTTTTCAAGATATTTATATGGTAACATCAGATTATAATGCATTGAATATTTTTAAAAAGATATTATTTTAATTTTATGTAAATTAGAGAAAATATTCCCATTAACATTCTTTGACTCAATGGAACATTTAATATTAAATTTTCTATATAAAGCTAAATGTGGAGGGCTGGTACAATTCCGATGAAATAAATGAGTTATGTTATCTAAGGCCAAATTATGTAACAATGTTTAAATATCATTGGTTTGATAATAATATATGGTTGTGTGTTCGTCCATGAAATGAATTCACTGAAAAAAAATATAAGTCTTCTTGCCACAAACGAACCATTTATCTAAGAACATCAAGCACATAAAGTTTATTATGAAAATTATTATGTTGTTTTTTAAGATTTAAATGGGATATAGAGTAATAAAAAATGGCATCTCATTATAATAATTTTCTTGAAAATGAAAATGGTTTTATGGAAGTGAAACTTATTGAAAAGTTTCAAGAAACATCACCAACTGCATCTCTTAGTGAATGAGATATAAATATCCATGATGAAACCCCTTAATGGATGATGATATTGATAATTTTAATGATGTAATAAAGGATGATGAAAATGAAAGTTTTATGGTAGTTGAAAATGTCAAAGAGGAAGATGAAGATATTATCATCAAGGAACATGAGGATGAAGATGATTAATACTACATTACATTTTGGTATTTATTAGTTTTTTATATTTTATATATGTATTAAAAATTATTTAAATGTAATATTATTTATTTCAAATGGACATTGATGATCCAAATGATCCATTTCATTCCCTCACTAGTGTCGATATTCCCGGTGATGAGCTTGATAACCATTCATCTGACCTGTAGGATGCTATCATAACACTTCCTATTAGGAGGGGGTGGTAACTTTCTAGATTGATAATTCCATACCCTATTCTTAAAAGTTTCCCATCTCTTGATTTTAATCAATGTTTTTAGAGGAATGTTCAATTATTTAAGTTATTTATTTTGTGTCATATTTTGAATTAATTTTGGTTATAATATTTTGATTATTTGTTTTTATTTTCATAGTTTTTCTCATTTAGCTATTGGGTAGGCTGGTGCGATTCTATGAAATTATTTTTCTATTCCATGGGTGCCATGGGATAAGGTTCCCATTGATATTCGACATATTATGTTTGATCACTGTATAATATATTAATAAATAAAACATTTTATTTTGAATTTATTTAATTAGAAACATGTTTTATTTAATTGTCTTGTAGAATTTATGGTCTCCAATTGATGATATCATGAGAGCGCCTATATGGGAGTCATAAAATATTCATATACATGAATGTTTTAGTTAGTTTTTACACAACCAAAGAAATATATCCATGGATAGAGCTTCAATTAAAATTTTTACCAGTCTTGATTCTCTCATAGACCTGACTATATCTCATTTTAGGCATTAGATGGATTTTGCTTCTATTGTATAGGAGAAACTTTTAAGAGGAGGTCATCATCTGGCTAAAAGAACTGGGGGAGGATGGAGGTCACACATAGGGATGTGATTCATATATTTGTTATACATTGATGACATATGGAAAGTAATATTATTTATTAATGTATATATACTTTAAATATAAAATGTTTTTTATATTATATTGGTATCTAATGACCCCTCTATTACATAGTTTGAAGTTTATAAGAATATGTAGGTAAATCCTAGTACGAGACAACTTGTCGATGACAGATAATTATATATTGTGGTTAGTATTTTTTAAAATTTCACTTTAATGATTTTTTATTATTTTAATTTATAATTATATTTAAAAGAAATGTATGAGATTGTGAATTCCCATTCATGAGAGAGTCAAGACGAGACCGAAGCAGATTCCATGTGTGAGTTAGGTTTTGATGAGGGAACTTAGATACAGGGTGACCATGCATGGTATTGAGAAAGCTCGGGTGACCAATATTGGTTCATGATTGACACTTACTAGTCATTATGGTGCTTTCACTATGTCATTGGCCAACTCAAAGGGAACTCTTGCAGAGTCTTAATCATTCGCTACATAGTATGAAGAGAGTCTATAAGATTCATATGAGATTATACAACACATGAAGAGAGAATGAGAGGAGTGTGAGTAGCATCATTAGAGAGATGAGTGGATATTAAAGTACATGCGATGACTTGTATGTGGTGTTGACATGAATTCCCCCTGACCCTTCGGGTGATCCCCATGACACCAGCTAGTTCCCATTTCTTATACTGACTATCATGTATGTTGGTTTTATAGACATATTATGTATGAAAAGGTATAATTATTCCATGCATGGTTTATATATATATATTTTAATTTTTTTTAATTATTCGTATTTTTTAATATTAAAATAATTGTGACATATTTAGGATCTGTAATAATTAGTTTTTAAATTATTTTGAATAATTATTTATGATGGAAATAATGACACATTTTAAATAATATTTTTTTCAATGGATCATCATTAATACTCATATTTGCGATGCCATTTTTTGCGATGGGTTTTTTTGTGACATATTCCCATCACAAATGACTTTTAGGGATGGGAATGTGTTGCAAAAACTCACTATAAATGGTTAAAAATCAATTTGTGGAAGTAATATATAAAAGAACTGAGATGAGTAAAGGATACCCCTTTACTGAATAATCAACATGAAAAATTATTCTCCTCATGTGTGAGGAAAATTTCTTTTTCTAGAATTCAGAATGTAAGAATAACATCTTCAATAGGTAAAGGTCATATCCTTCATACGTAAAAGTCTTGTACTTAGTATAATTATTCAACACAAAACGTGAGAAAATAATAATGAATAATGAAAATGGATAATAGATAATAATATTGAATAAATAATATAAAATAATGAACAAATATGAGAGAGTTATGTAATTATCAAAAAATTTTAAATAAAGTGTAAGAAACTACTCAACATTCTCCACCTTTTTGATAATTACAGAACATAGACATACTCTCCTAAACAAAAATCAATAATAAAGGAATAAATTATTCTCCTGTAAACAAATATCCCACCCTTAAACTGAATATGGTTTCCCCCCCTTTAAACTAAAAATACTTTATCTATCCCTTTTTGTAATTTCAAAAAGGAAAAGGAGTAGTTCATGTAAAAAAATAGTAAATGAAGAAAAAGTAGGGGTATAAATAATAAAAATATCCCCATAATTTTGATAATAAGACAATAAACAATAATAATTAAATAGTAAAATACTCCATTTCATCCAAGCTTCTTCATCTTGAAAGAATATAAAAGTGAATATTCAACCTACAAATTCCTCTTGTATAAAATCTAATTCTACAAGGATCCATGAAACTGATTAATAATATTCAATGAATAATAAAATAAATGTAAATAATTAAAGAATAAAAAAGTTGAGACATGTTAGGTCCCTAAAGAACCCTGAGAGTGGGGGGTGGGGATTGTGGTACAATTGATTTTTTTTGAACCAATTAACTTATTCATCTATCCTAGATATTTCCCCCACTTAGGTATGAATTATGTTCAACTGATAACTTAAGTATTTTACTCACAAAATCACTGATATTACACAAGTGAAAATAGTAAAGTAAATATGCAAGGGATATAAGGATTTTACTTGGTTCACCATCATTGGGATATATCCAAGGTGTATACAATCTGCAATATACCGATGCACCAAAATCCACTACCTCACTAGTTTGGTGGATATAAGAGGTCATGGTCACTCTTCACCTAGTTTCACTACTTGTACAAAGTTTTTAGGTTGGATCACTATTTCTCAATGCTCACTGGCTTTCCTCCTACTTTATGCATTGCTCCAAGGAAGGTTTCTCCATAATTAAAGGACACACAAGTCCCTCCACCACCAACAAAATGTATATAATGGAGTGTATATTTATATATGTATAGATTCTCTATTTATATCCTCAAAGATGTTCCTTTATAGGTAGTTTGAGAACTCCTTCACTATTACTATAACTCTTTTATCTCCAAATAAAGATAATACCCTAGAGGGATGAAAATGTTATTCCTCCTTCAACTACCAGTCACAACAGTGGAATTATTCCTTTCAGTGCAGTGATAGGAATACCTTTTCTATGACACAACAATCTCTTCAGCCTTTAACTACTAGATGTGATAGTGAACAACTTATTCCTTAAAGCATCACTCTAAAATCAACTTCACCTTCTTCTTGAAAATAAATTATCAATAATGTGTGAGTTTTTATCTACCTTGATGAATAGATGTTTCAAGGGAATAAATTTTTTGTTGTCTCCCCTATCTTGATTTAGAGAAATATATATCTTCTATATTTAAGGATAAATATATCAACTCCTCTTCTCTATTCAATCATTGGGAAGAAAAAAATCATTGAAAATATTCAAGATAAGTAAATATTTTATTTCCATCATATCCTTCATAATCATCTATTTAAATTTGAGTCAAATCCTCATTACTCACACCGTATTTTCTTTTTACTGAATCTGGAAACAAATAATCCTTTTATGACTTTAATTTTGTCCATAATGAAATACTAAAAAATTCTTCTATAACGTGTTATAAAAAATACACCAAATACACTCTGTTTAATCCTCCACATCACCTCTTTAATTTTTCTTAATGAGGTGTGCCTGGCCAAAACTAGATCATGAAATCAACCTTAGTATCTCTTTTAGAAATAATCAAAATAATGTGGCTTGAACCTCTCACATTTAAATCTACACTTTTCTCAATACTTCCTCATTTGAATATTTATGCATGCGATATTTTTCTATAAAAATATAGAAACCTAAGAAACTCATATTCCATATTTTGAAATATGGAAATACCCTAAAATACTCCATCTTAAAAGCTTTATATCCTTAAAAATCTCCAAAAATATCATATATATTAATAATGGGTTTGACTATATCATGTGACATGATACTCCCATACATGCACTACTTTATGAATTCCACAACATCTAAAGCTTCTATACTTCAGATTTAATCACGATAAGAGAATAAATCATGATATTTGAATCATTTTAAAACCATACAATCATCATCTAAGATAATTAAATTTTCAGAAATATCGCAAATAATATAGATCTTGAATTTCTAATAATATCCCTAAAAACGTGTATTGAATTACTTGTATTTATTCCAAAATATTTATGAAATAATCTTGAATGAAGTGGTCTACCACTGAACCATATGATGCCCTAATTCAAGATTATGAGGTTTATCTCAACCTTATGTTTAGTTGACACCAAACTTACAAGGGACTGCATCAAATTTATGAAGTTCTCATACCAAAATTATGAAGTCACACACCAACCTTACGATGAATCATACCAACATTATGAAGTCACACAACAACCTTATGATAACCTATTCCAACCTTACAAAGTTCTGTAACAACCTTATGAAAAGTCATATCAACCTTATGATGAAATCATCCTTATAAGGTCAAATGAAAAACTTTTGAAATCACACACCAACCATATGATGACTCATACAAACCAAATGTGTAGCTATCTCAACTTTATGCATTTTATACCAAGTCTGTCCCAACCTTATAAACAGATTGTATCAATATTACACATGGTCTATCTCAAACTTACACATATCCATAATTATTCCATGACTTTAATATATTTCCTTAGACCACTTATATCCTTTATGATATGAATTTCACACACCACAATAGGTTGTATTAAGGATTCCATCCACTTTATTAAACAAATTTCTTATCAAGAATGAAGTTAAATGTAAAATACTTCAAGCATCATCACTTTTTTTAACATTTTCCTTATCAAGAATGGAATTTGGTTCCAAATAAACCTTTCTATATATTTCCAACAATTCCAAAAAAATATATATTATAAACAAATCCAACATTAACCCTTGGGGTGAAACAACCCCCCATTATATTTTGTTGAAAAAATGTCCTTGAATCTAAATAAATAAACTTCACCAAACCCAATGATTTGATGTAAATACTTTATCCTCCTTATAAAAAGAAAACATATATGGATTTATGGTGACGTATCTTTCCCCATTATAGACAATGAAATAAAAAGGGTCAATTCAATCCACATTTAAATCCAATTTTTTTCTCCCCCATTATTCTTGAATTTCATGGGAAGATATATTTAACTTATTTTCCACCAGTTTATTATTAGAATATAAGAGTGTTAACACATAAGACTTTAACCCCTTAGTAAATAGAATTATAGAGGGTGTTTTGACTATCTTGTCTCCTATATATTCTTTCTTTCTGTTGGTTTCTAAATTTTATGGTGAAAAAATCCATCATCTTGATATATCATCCTTTGCCAATAATCTCAATTTATACTTTGGATCCAACCACTTGTTTATTATCCATTATCTCCAAGTTACATGGGAATTTCAGTCCAATTATCCCTTTTATTTGAGATAAAAATATATTCTCCCCATTTTAGATTTTGGAAACCCCGTTCTTGGTATTCACTTCCCCTCTGTCATTATAAATTCACACAATTTGGATCTTCTTAACAACTTTTAAAATTTTTTGGTTGTATTTTCCAATTCTAGAAAACTCCATCTAGCCAATTTTTGAACCAATTTCTCAAATTTAACTACATATACTCAAATAATCATTATAATTGAATTTACCACTTAGAATTTGAGTTGTAAACAAATACTATAAGGCAACCAACCTAAGATGAATACAAGAAACAATATTTTTTATTAAAATCATAAAATATATCTATGTCACTAACTAATTTTATATTGAAACACCTATTGCTAAAAACCTTATAGTTTCTTTATTAAAAACTCTACCCATGATCTCTTCATATCCTCACACCATACCATTAATAGATAATTAGGAAAATATTGACTGTGATAAATATAACACTTGTTATAGATCATTTAATACCACTTATTACTAATTAAATAGTGATAAAAATTTAATTAAAATTTATTCCATGCTTCACATTGTTATTTTTCTTCTAAACAAGGCTTAATAACCTTTAACCGTTCTCTATAACCCCCCTAAATTGCAACATCATATTTTTGGAAAGTATTATTCAGTTTGGGGATTTAACTTGTTGGGAATAAAACCTACAACTCAAATATCTTTTAGTATCCTATATACATGAACAATTAATACCATTTGTAATAAAATAAATAAAAAACAATAAGGCTTATCACCCTCTAACTTCAATCTTTCCACCTCTTTTAGTAGGTTGTTTCCACTAACTCCATAACATGAAATATACTGTTACAAAAAAATTACATAATATCTACCTTGATCACCACTTGATTTAGATAAGTATTATCCAAATATATTCTTATATTTCAGTGAACTAATACCACTGAATTAGTGAAATGATATCAATTATAACAAATCATATTCAGTTTGATACCATTGCTTATCTCAAGTATAAATTTTCAAATTTTCTTATCACAATTTAGGCTCTTATTTATAAATTCTAGATTTATAAAAATACCCTTCATTTTAAATGATATTTTTAAATGTAGTTATGAGAATCAAACTATTTTATTAACATATCTATTTGATTCAGGTTTTGTCTTGTTAATATTTAATATTCTTGATACCAAATGTGACTTGAAATACCTCTAACTCTACTTGTCACATACATTTATTTCAAGATTCAATATATCTAATTTCAACTTCCACAACTATTATTTATTTGTATAACCAGCCCATGAATAATATTTCCCTCTTAAATTATTTACTTCTTTCTAAATAGTTTTAAATATTTAAATACATTTGGAGAGGGGTATACCATATTTCTTCAAGTTGATGAATGAGGCTAGTCATGATGAACCAACCCTTCATCTTTACACTTTCCCTTTCCTTTTAAGATATTTAGGGAAAGTAATTCCAATAACTCCTAAATATATCTTTTTCTAGAATAAAATCAATGACTATATTATTAAATTACTTTCATGTGGCTCTCCTTTAGGTGATTCCAATTATAAAATCCTAATCACAGATGATTTCCTCGCATTCCTTATATCTTGTCCTAGGCTTCACCTTCATTGTGAGATAAATTCCACTTATACATATTTTTTTATTTTGATACCTTACCATTGATTCCTCCATCATATTTTGACCTACATTAGAGGACACTTGCATCGGTCTTTATTCCCTACCTTATAGTGGTTTTTGTGTTACCATTATACATGTTTCTTTTTTTTATTGTCATGAGTGAAACTTTGAACTTATTATTCCTTAGTGGATCTTTCTTTCCATTCTTTCTCATATATAGGGTATCTTCCATCCTTTATTTTTAGATCTGTTTTATTTCTTTTTAGGAGGGATACGGCAAGCACACCGTGTTGGGTGATTGACATAGGATTAGAGGTTCTAATTATGAGTTTTCCCACTCTATTCATGCTATAATGTATTTCTAAATGACCAAGATTAGAAAAAACAAAACATCTCCCATAGAATTCATACCACATGTAGTTTATTCTGAGTTTAGATAGTAGTGCAACATGATTTATTTTATAAGAAGGCCTTTTGGATTCTAAACATGAGATCATAATATGCCCAATTCTTCTAAAATAGTAAAATTTCAGAGCTATCCTCATCTATGGATATTTTCTTATAGGATATCATTGAATATTTCATTATATTAAAATTTTCATATCCATATTTCTTATTAAGGATTCCAAATTTTAGACGTTACCTACTCCATTTATTGGGAATGTAATAAAGGGTTTCTCTATTGCCTCTTTTCCCTTTGAGGAACTGATCTTTGTTTAAAGATCCTTTACATTCTCATATTTCTTATTTAATTGAGAATCCATCTCCTTTATTATCCTGGAATCTTCCACTATAGATTTTCTCCTCTATTAAAGCTATGTATTGAGAGGAATAACTTAGTCTTTTACTTAATTTTCAATGAATATATGCTCACCTATTTATTATGACATTTCTTCAAGCAAATCACTTTGATCTTTCATCTTTGATCCTATCTTCTTTATATAAAACTTCAAGTCCACATCCTCTCTTCTTATACTTTTATTTTACAAGGCTAGATCTTATATAAAGGTATAGTGAACTTTATGAATGAATTCACATTAGCCCAACTTCAGTTGTAAGGATTGGATATCTCCTTATGTGCTACAAGAGTATAATTTATATTGGAATTTTAATATTGTTCCCATGTTATCATTAGGATCCATGCTTCTATCTTTCTCTAGGGGTGAATTTTATTTTTTATATTTATATGCATTATTTAAAACATGGTTAGAATCAGATAAAGAAATAAAGTTATAATCAACCACCTTAGTTGGAGACTATTTCTTCTGGAAGGACTTATTCTTATCTTTATTCTTCTTGCTTTTAGATATAAGGAATTATTCATCAAAATTTTTCTAAATATTCTTGTCTTGTATGGTATTATAATATTACATCAATTTTGATTTTTTTACTATAACAGTCTTCTAAGTTTTTCCATATATCCCTACAAAAATAACCATGAGAAAATTTCTTGAAAATATATTCTTTTAAAGAACTTTTTAATTCCTACTTAACCAAAGCATCAATATATAAATTTATTTGATCTGTCTCAAAAATAATTCATTTTCAACTCAAGAGAACAATTCCTTCCTACAAAAATTTATGGGGTAGTCCCATACAAACCTCTATGTATGTCATGAACTCATTTTTCCACCTATTAAAATTTTCACCATTGTAAAATGATGGCTCTATAATTGACTCAATTTATATAAAAACTCCAACAATAACTTCAGTTGAACAAAAATAAAATACCTTTAGGATTTGATACCACTTTTTAGGCCCCTTAAGCACGTTGGGGGGGATGGTGATTCTAGTTTCATTCGATAAAAATATTTTTAGAATAATTAACTCATTTATCTCTCTTAGATATTTTCCACACTTAGGTAGGAACCATGTTCAATTGACCTTTGAATTATTTTACTCACAACCTCACTAAACTCCCACAAGTGAAAGATGTAGTAAATATGAAAGGGACAAAAGGATTTTACTTAGTTCATCAGCAATGGGATATGTACAAGGATCATGTAATCAATAATTTACCAATGAACCAAAATATTTTACTTCACCAGTTTAGTGGATACAAGAGATTATGGTCACACCATGCTTAGGCTAAATACTTGTACAATGTTTTTAGATAGGATCATTATCTCCCAAATATCATTTATCTTCCTCCTTTGTGAACTGATATAGGCTATATAGTTTAAGGACATATAGATCCCTCCATCATTATAATTATATATATATATATATATGAGCACATCTTTATATATGTGTAGATTCTCTATTGATCTTCTTATAACCACTCCTTCATAGGTAGTATGTGAACATTGTAGAAACTCTTTATTTATCTTTTAATGAATTTAATAACTCATAGGGATGGACCTATGACTACTCCTTTAACTTCTAGTCATTAAGTGAACTTATTCCTTCCAACCCAATGACTAGAATATCTTTGCTGTCATACAACATTCTCTCCTGCCTTCAACTACCATATGTGTTAGTGAAAAACTTATTCCTTAAAACCTTCCTCTTATCTTGAAGTATCATTATTAGAAATTAGGTCTAAACTAACCTAGAGGTTCTTCCCACTTATTATCTCGGAGAATAAACGAATCAAGGGAATAATGTTTTCATCATATCCCCTCTATTGATTTTGATAAAGATATATCTTATATATTTAAGGTGAAATGCATCACCTATTATTTTCTCTCTAATACTTGGGTAAAAAAACTCCTTAATAAGATGAAAGGTATGAAAATATTTTATTTCGATAATATAGACCATAATATCTTATTTAGAGTTGAGTCAACTCTTATTTCCTCACACTGTATTTTCACTTTCCTAAATCTAGAAATGAGTACTCATTTCATGTCATGAATTTAAGATAAAATCAGAAACTATGACTTATAATATAATGTGAATTAAAAAATAAACTAAATACATGTTTCTATAACCACCAATTCACTTTCTGATTTTTCACAATGAGGTGTGCGTGGAAGAAAATAGACCAGAAAATAATATTTAGTCTCTCTCTTAAAAATAATCCAAATAATATGGATTAAAACTATCATATTGGAATATCTACCATTTTAGGTCTTTATTAATTTTTATATTTAGATACACAATATATTTATATAAAAATATATAATTATGAGAAAATAACTTTCTTTAAATCTTGGTCCATCCACTTCTGATATCTCAACATGAGATATTTTACATATTTCAAAATATGGAAATAATGAGCAATCCTTATTCTTAAAATATATACAGGATTTGAAATCTCCATAAATCTCATAGATCTTAATAACATATTTGACTGTATCACATAATGTGATAATTCCCATGCATTAATTTCTTTGTGGCTTCCAAAACATTTATAGTTTCAATCCTTTAACTTAAATCATGATGACAAGATGAATCATGATATTTTAATCATTTTAAAATCATGCAATCATCGTATGAAATAATGAAATATTTTAGGAATATCAAAATAATATAGATATTTAATTTAGAGTAATATCTCAAAAAATATGACTTGAATTAATTTAATTTATTAAAAAATAATTATGTTGTAATATTTCATTAAATAGTGTGTTGCTGAACCTTAAGATTCCCTAATTAAACCTTATAAATCTTGTCTCAACCATACAAGTACTTCTCACCAAGCTTATAAGGGATTGCATCTAGCTTATGAATTCCTCATACTAACCTCAGTAAGTCATACACCAACCTTATGGGGGAATATAAAAATCTTACAAAGTTTTTCACTAACCTTTCAATGAATTGTATCAACATTATGACAAGTCACATAAACCTTATATAGTTTCACATTAAACATATGAAATCTCACACCAATATTATGATGACTTGATACAATATTACATGCACGTATTTCAACATTATGTGTTTCATATTAAGTATATCTCAACCTTTCTAATATCTTGAACTAACCTTACACATGGTTTATCTTAACCTTAAATGTAGCCAGGCTTCTTCCATACCTTTTAAAAATTTCTAAAAACCTCTTCTGGATTTTGTGATTATGAATTTCACAAACCATAGTAGGCTTTATTAAAGACTATTTCCACTTTCTTTAATTAATACCTTATCAATAATGACATTCAATAACATGAATTTCGATGATAACTCATCTAATCATCACTAATTTCTTCAAATTTATCCTTATCAAGCATGAAATTTAATGAAAACTCACCATTGACATATATTTTCAACAATTCAAACAAAATATACATTTAAAAAAAATAGAATATTAACCCTGGTTCCAACAAGATATTTTCTCAAGATTTCATCATTTAAATCTCATATTTTATTTTTTCATACTTTACAGCATCTAATCACGTAGTGATATATCATATATTTTCAACTTTATACTTTTGAATTACATTATTTATAGGTTTTAGTATCCCATTATTAAATAATTTTTCTTTTAATTTATATTTTGAATTTATATGTTGAAAATATGCTTAAAAATATATAATTTCACAATGGTACAATTTGATAGTAGTTCACTATTTATATCATAACATTAACTACACTTATCTAAAGGTAAAAATTCATTTTTTTAGGATCCAATGATCATGGAGATTAAATTCATCCAACCAGATGAAAGGATGGATCCAAGCACAAGGGGCCCAAAAGTAACAAAAAATGTGAAGAAAATTTGGGCAAGATAGATTGGAACCACTTTCAATGTTTGGACCATATCTTATGCCTATGAACTCTAATTGGGATTATTATACATCCATCAGGTAGCCAACTCGAAGGGAACCTCTCAAAAAAATTTCAAGTCAATAAAATTAGGATAAGTCAGTCATAAATCATGATAAAGTGAAGGTAGAAAGTATATCATGAACAACCCACCTATTCTCATAGATACTTGACTTATTTTATGGAAAATGGAATGTTATTATTCAAAAAATGGCTTTCCCCAATATTATCAAGGTATTTTTGACTAGAGGGTAGGATTGTTTGATTTGGGACATACACCCACTCATCCTTTTCTTCATTCCCATTCCATGGATTTCTAAACTTCTTATGATCACCCAAGGAGGAACCATGATGAAATCTCAAGCTTCATTTTTATAATACATTGAATGATGTTTTAATTCCAAGTTTGTGTAACATTATTCTTAAATTTATTCTTTTAAAATTGTGTTTATGCGAGTGTTATCACTCAAACAAAAAATCATAGAATCATAGATCCTCATGATTCCATGCATAACCTAGATCGTGTGATGATTTAAGCACAATTTCCTATTTTATAACCCTTTCTATTTCATGAGTAATATTACAGATTGCATCGATAGATAAAATCCAAAATTATAACCCATGGATATTCATGTTTTATTCATGGTAACAATTTGAAAAAGGATCTCAATCTGTTCATCACATCACATCATTGATATGAAACCTTAATGAGTTTAAATCTCTCATCAACACACTTGCATTGATTTTGAGCAGTCATCGATGATCAATATCATGTGATTTATCAAATACTAGGAGTTAAACTAGTAATAAAACACTCAAAAATATATTTTTAGATGTAAAAAATCAGGGATTAAAACATTTATATTTTTCACTTGAATTAATAATGGATAAACATCATGGGGATTACTCGAGATGATCATAGTTTCATAAATTATTTGAAATCCTACTTTTCAACTTCATAAATCTTTACACACACATGATTTCTAAAGTGATCCCCAAACTCCAAATCATTTAAAATCCATATAATTTTCTTTCAATTATAACTTATTTTAAAATTAATGAACTAAGGCTTCATCAAGAAATGACCTAGGGTTACCAATATACTATAGAAATTCTAATAAAAACAATATCTAATTTGACAATCTACATTGTGATAATCATATAAAGGCCTTGTAAATACACCGAATTATTTTAAATTAATAGGAAAAACTCTAAAATGATATGTCAAGATCCATATCGGGTACCCTGGTAACCCGATAACTGAGATGGCCCTGAAATAGTCCTAAGGTTGTTTCTGATCCCTACAGTTTGATGACTAGTAACTAGAATCATTCACAAAGAAGGTGGGAACGAATTTTATATAAAATATTTATAAGAAAGATAAATAATTAGTATGCATACAAAATAAAATCTATTGTGAGTAATATAATAGAATTGAAACAGGTATAACAACCCAAAATACTACAACCAAGTATGATTAAACAGGAAAAACTACCCAAGTCCCAACATACACAACTCACCAAGTCCATGGGTCAACAACTTGACTCACCTCTAAGTGATGCTTTAACCCTACTCAAACTTGGAAGGAGATAATCTATAAACACCCAAAGGCATAGTTAGGGTGTGATTTGAAAATCCCAATAAGTTATTACCAAGGATTCCATAACAGATGCTAATATTAAATTAACCAAAGAAAGTGATTTCAATTTAAAACAAATTTTTTTGGCATTTCATAAGAATAATTTAAACAATTCATTCTTTATATTTCAAAAGATGGAAATAATTTAAGAAACGTATTTAATTTTCAAATGATAGAACTTTTAAAAAACAATGGAACTTTTCCCAAATAGATTAAATAAACATTTTTATATAAAAGAGTTTATATAAATAAGAAGAAATGTAAAACAATTTATAATAATGACATATATTCATTTGAAATACAAATAAGCAAGAAACATGGTCATATGCCTAAGAAGGTACCAAAGTTATAGGCTATAATGACTCCACATTCAAGGTGACATAACAATATGTACATACATCCCTTTGAACTCAGGCCAAAGAGAACTCATCATTATCACCTAATGGATGTGATGCACTACATTTATGTTTTGGAACATTGTAAAGAATAAATTACCATCCAAATAAATCAATAACTACCTAAGTCTTGCATGTTCTATATTAAAAAAAAATGATGGAAAATTTATTTCAAGCAACCTTTAAATACAATTAATTCCGTTCTCTATTTCAAATATGCTAATTTCCATTTAAATCCCAAAGTAGGGTTTTAATCAAAACATGCATTTTTATAAATTTAAATCCCTATAGTTTCTATAAAAAATATTTTAAAGACATTTTAAAAATTCTAATTTGAAATGAATTCACAATTTAATTACACAATCCAATTTTAAAAATTAAATTCAATAATTTAATTTCTTACAAGATTCCATCAATTTCACAATAAACCCACAATTCAATGGAATTAGGTTTTTTCACAATTTCCCATCAAATCCATTTACACAATTAAATTTAACAATTTAATTGAAACAATTTACATAAAATCCACAATTTAAATTAAATAATTTAAATTTTACAAATTTCCATAAACACATCCAAATTTAATGGAATTGGTTGTTTTCCCAATATCGTGTAAAAATTCTATTTTTAAAACCAATCCCCCTAACTCAATGGAACTGGTTGAGTTTTTTATAAAAATAATTACCATTCCACAATTAGAATGGATCCTTTTTAAGCCTTGTATAGACATCCTTGTAAATCTTCATTATGTGTGTTGAACACAAGCGCAAAGAATATCCTCAAGAATTTGTATAGCTCTTTCTGTCAAGACATCCTACTACAAATGGTATTCCATGATCAAATAGACATGAGATCACAGTTCCTCTTGAAGGCCCCTCCAAAAATGAGAAGTGAATCTAGGATCCCTATCAGAGACTATAACAGATTATACTCTGTGAAAACGAACAATCTCTTTCACATATATATTTTTTAACTTCTAAACTTTGGTTATATCTTGAATTGGTATAAAGTGTTCTGATTTAGTCATCCTTTCGATCACAACCCATATCACTTTATTCTCTCTCTAGGTATATAGCAGCCCAACCACAAATTCCATCTTTGTGGTTTCTGGGTTTACAAACCATTGTGAACAATGTAAGTCCCCCATCATATCTTTCCTTACCAAATACGATACAAAAAAATGTTTATGAAAGAATAGAATGCCCTATTTGGAGAATGACCAATCAAGAACAATCTCCTTACCATTAAGAGACTCTCTAATACTATAGAACTAATCCTCAAGCTACTATTCCTAAAGAAACAATTCAAGAAGAGTGTATTTCAACTGAAAATTGGCCAAAGAAACCTCAACCCCTGATTCATAGACTCCAATATGAAACTAAACAAAAAGAGCCATCAAGTTCCACTCTTTCAATGATTATTTCACAACCTCAGTTAAAAGTTTCCTACTCAAATAATCTACAATGACATTCACTTTCCCTAGGGTATAAGATATTTCAAAATCGAATGACTGTAGGTAGTACACCCAATTCATCTAGAAGTGATTCATATATTTTTTGAGATATGATATAACTCAAGATATTGTGGTCAGAAAACATGGTAAAACTTTCTCCATAATGGTAATGCCACAAAATCTTAAGTGCATGCATCACAACTGCTTGTTTAAGGTCATGGGTCAAATAATTCTTCCCATGTGGCCTAAGGTAATGAGGGACATAAAAAATTACATAATCACCTTGTATAATAATGCAACCTGATCCTAAACCTGATGCATCACCAAAGACCACATAGCCCTGTCCAACCTTTAGAAGATTCAACACCGTCACAATAGTCAAAATATGTCTCAACTCAACAAAAGAATTTTGACATTTCTCATCCCAAGAAAAATTTTCTCCCTTATGAGTTATAGTATTCATTGGATAAGAAAACTTTGAGAAGTCCTTAAAAATTATAGATAATACACAACTAGACCCAAGAATCTATGGATCTTGAAGACATTATGTGGTTGTTCCCATGTAATAAAAACTTTCATCTTTTTGGGATCAACTGAAATACCATGTTCCGACACTACGTGTCCCAAGAATTTCACTTCCCAAATCTAGAAATCACATTTTGAAAGATTAGAATAAAGTTTATGACTTCTCAATAAGCACAAAACTATTATCAGATGATGCACATGATCCTACTATGACTTAGAGTAAACAAGGATGTCATATACAATGACTACCAAAAAAGTTTCCAAATAATCATGGAAAATCATGTTCATTAAATACATGAAAATTTAAAGAGTATTGATTAGACCAAAGGGCATTAATAGGTACTCATAATGGCTGTACCTACTCCGAAAGACAGTTTTATGAATTTAAAATTCTTTTATCATCAACTAATGGTAACCAGAGTGTATATAAATATTTTAATACCACTTCACCCCTTTTAACTGATCAAATAGATCATCAATCCCTATAAATAGATATTTTTACTTTATCGTAACTCGATTGAGTTTTCTATAATCAACACAAAGGTGGAGTAAACCATCGACTTTCTTAGAAAAGGGAACTAGAACCACCCAAGGTGACACAAGTAGGTGTATAAATCATTTCTCAAGAATACCATACAAGTGGGACTTCATCTCTTTTATTTCATTTGGATCCATGCGGTAAGATGGGATAGAAACTAGTTGAGTACCAGAAACTACATCAATAGAGAAATCTACCTCCCTTACCGGTGACAGACCATATAATTCAGAAGAAAACACGTTAGGAAACTAAATGACAACTGGAGGGAGATATACACTCAAATATTATTTCTCTAGATCAAAAGAAAACATAGATATCACTTTCCCCAAATTCAGATAATAAGGCCCGACTCTGCTCAACCTTAGGTCCCATTATCCTTGAAATATTTGACACACACCATTGGGTGTAGTGAAGGAGACCGGTTGAAGATAACAATCAATCTAGGATTTGTTGTAAATGATCCAATCTATTTAGAATATGAAACCAATAGGTTTTATATCAATAACTATAAAACTCCAAGTAAGATCGACATTTGAGAGAGAGAAAACACAAGTGGGACTATAGAGACTCTACTCTCTCTTCGTACCAAGGGGTGTAGTAATATCCATTATACTAGATAAAATATAGATATGAAGATTAATTAGATTAACAATAAAAATTGAAATAAATGAATGAGATTCACCAATATCAAATAGAGAATTACCTAATGAAGAAGCTACAATAATAGTACCTCTCACGGTCACTGGACCCATATCTGCTTCCTTTAGTGACTCTTCCACTGCATGGAAAAGCTTCATTCTAGATTCCTATGGATGGAACCATTTTATATGTGAATCATCTAATTGTGTTGTAGTTTTATAAGGTTCCAATAATCTCATTCCACTCTGAGGAGTGGAATAAACATGGTATAACCTCTTCAAGTGACCTAAACATATGCTGAAACAACATACCTTGGGTGCCATAGTTCAAACCCTATTTAAATGTCCTGACTTGACACACTGGTTACAAACCCAAGGACCTCTTCTAAGAACTATAGGAGGTCTAGAATGACGCTTATTTTTAGAACCACCATGAGAATCATCACTATTTCTCTTTCCCTTAGATTAATTCACACTTCCATTAGGAGTGAAAGAAACTACCGATAACACTGAATTTCTAGCCAGGTCTATCTCGACCATCAACACTCTATCCAGTACATCAGCATTAGAAGGAAGTTTCAACAAAAAAAACTGATAATGAATATTCTATATAATTTCTAACTCGAACCTTTGATCCTTTATATTCTCATTCGATACTATCTCAGGTGTGAAATGCACAAGATCCGCAAAATGGTTTGCATACTCTATCACGGTCTTATCAGCCAGCTCAAATTCAAAAAAACTCCATAGCCTTGGCCAACTGCATTGGCTCTGGATAGAAATGGTTAGTGAAAATAACCTTTAAGTCTTTACACTCAAATCCCTCATGATTATTCACCGTCTCCATGGTTTCCCACTATCTCCTTCTTGGTCCTTTCAATAAAAAGGTGGCACACCTTACTTTGATTTTTTCAGGTGTGTCCAAAACCCCAAAAAAATGATCCATTCTTCTCAAGAACTCCTCAAACTCTTGAGGAACATTTGAGCCTTTGAATGAAACTATATTACGGTGAAGGAACACTAGATAACCAATCTTGAGAACATCCCCTTGAGGTTCCACAATAGGAGATTGAATAGGAATTCGTGGTGGTGCCTATCCTAGAGCTTGGAAAACATGCACAACCACCTCCACCAGATTCAGGTCCCCTAGAGGATTCGCTCACTGTGGTTCACCAGTGGATTATTAATGGATATAATTAACATGTATTATCAGAGGAATGATGATATTGGACATTAGCAGACAATAAGTAATATATCAGATAACACTCAAATAGAGAAACTAGGGAAAATTAATCCCAACAGATAGACAAAAAATATTTGGATTTTAATCTATCAACATGAAAATTAGGGGAAATACTATAAATATTACTCAAGACATATTTAATCAACCACCCCTAGAAAATTAATGTTAATTATGATGATAAATGGCTAGGCCCTCAATTGCAACTGCCTCCTAAGTCCCAACAAGATTTCACAAATGCATACTGACTTTTAGGAAAGATGCATGAACCTTCACCTTTGATACCACTTTTTCATGAACCATCTCGGGTACTCTAGTAACCTGATAACCAATCCATCTCTGACATAGCCTGAAGGGTGTTCTTGATCCCCATGGGTCGACAACTAGCACCTAGCATCATACAAAAATAAGGTGGGAATGAATTCTCCACAAACAATATGGAATAAAGATAACAAATCAGTATGCATAAAAATGAAACTCCATAAGGAGTAATGTACCAGAAGTCAAATAGGTATAACAACCCAAATTACTATAACCAAGTACTAGAAAATAGAAAAACTACCCAAGTCCCAATGGATGCAACTGACTAAGTCCATGGATCAATAGCTAGAACCACCTCCAAGTGGGGATTTACCCCTACTCAAAAATTGGTAGGTGATAATCAACAAACACCTGATGCCACATGCAGGGTGTGATCCAAAAAAAAACTAGTAGGGTCTCACCAAGGATTCCATAACATATTCCAATATTAAATTAACCAAATAAAGTGATTTCAATTTTAAAAAAATAGGTTTGGAATTTTATAAGCATAATTAAAACAATTAATGATTCACATTTCAAAATATGGAATTACTTTAAGTAAAGGATTTACTTATCAATTTATAGAAAATTTCCAAAACAATGTAACTTTTCAAAAATTTTTAAATAATAACTTTTATATAAAATATTTTATATAAATCATAAGTCATGTAAAATAGTTTATAAGAATTTCATATATCCATTTGAAATACAAACAAGTGAGAACCATGGTCATATGCTTAATAAGGTATGATAGTTACAGGATATAGATATTCCACGCTCATGGTGACATACAAATATGTACATAAATCCCTTTGAACTCAAGCCAAATAGGACTCATCACCATCTCCTAAGGGATGTGATGTGATGCATTTATGTTTTGGAACATGGTAAAGTGTAAAGTGTCGTCCAAATAACTCAGAAACTACCTAAGTATTTCTTGTGATCTGGTAAAAAAAATGATGGGAAATTTATTTCAAGAAACCTTAATATACAATTTACCCCATTCTCCATTTAAAATATTTGAATTTTCATTTAAAAAACAAAATGGGTTTTTAATCAAAACATTCCTTTTCACCATGAAAAAACCCTCAAGTTTCTATCTAAAACATTTTAAATACATTTTCAAAATAAGAATTTGAAATCAATTCATAATTCAATTCCACAATCCACTTTCACAAATTAAATTCAACAATTTATTTTTTCACAAGATTCCATCAATTTCACAATAAACCCCAAATTCAATAGAATTGGGGGTTTTCACAATTTTCTATAAAATTCATTTACACAATTAAATTTAAAAATTTAATTGAAATATTTCCATAAAATCTAAAATTTAAATTAAATAATTTAAATTTCATAAATTTCGATAAATACACCCCAATTTAAGGGAATTGGGGGTTTTCCTAATATCATGCCTAAAACCAATCTTTAAAACCAACACCCCCAATTCAACGGAATTGGGTTTTTTTTCCAAAAAACCAATTGAAATCCATTTAAACAAAATCAAAAAATTTCATTTAATTCTAACAAATGAAATTAAATAAAAAATTTAGGGTTAACATAAATTGTCCATCATGACAGAACCACCAACCATGAGATTAATTGAACTCACAACGCTAAACCCTAATTGGTATTTTTCAATGAAGAATGATGATCACATAATCTAGGAAGAAAGGATCAAACCTAGGTTTATAATCCCAAAATAGAGGGTATTATATCCATAAATCAATACGTGGATCCACAAAACCCTAGGTAGGAGAATAGATATCATGGGAAAATGAGACTGGAAAGAAGAAACTAACTGTAAGAAGATCGAATGGAATTCCTCAAGCTTAGATCTACTTCCAAGAGGATACTTTTGGGACAAAAAATCTTCTTAGGGGATCTAAGGAAGGGATAAATTGACTACGGTTCATACTAGTTCTTTTGGGACCTGAAAGGGGTGTTCAATAAATTTTAATCAAAATTCATATTAATTAAAAACCTATTTTCACAGTTTCTTGGGTAGAGGCACATGGTTAAGAAAAACCATGCACAAGACATGAACCTATTTTAAATGGTATGAATTTTTATTATTAATAGGGAAAATGGTTTTTAAACCATGTACCAACTATGTAAAATTCCACTGTCTTCAGTTGCTTGGTTTGCTCTACTAGGACACACGATTTTCCCAAACTGTGCGCTGACCCTGCACTAGCCCAAAAACTTCAAAAATTTTTATAATTTCACCCAAAGAAACCCCAAAACAAACCCAACCAAATAATGATTAAAAATATAGATTTAAGAATTCCTAAAAATAGTAACAAGATGTTACATGATATCATCTTTAAGCACATGATCTCAAATAAAATGATATCTTACTTTAATATGTTTCATTATAGAGTGCCAGAGTAGATTCTTTGAAATTGATATAGTTAATGTATTATCGCATATAATATACATACTTTCATAATGAATATAAAAATTTGAAAAATTATACCTATTACAAATAATTTTTTCACAACTTTTTTCTAAAACATACTTTACATTATCTTTTGATAAAGATATTGTGAATTACTCTTTTAAACTTCATGAAACTAAAATTTTACTTAAAAAATGATACAATGCACTACTACTATTTATATCTATCTCACATTATCTAAATTCCAAATCTAAATAACCCTATATCTCAAAATATATCTTCCTTTGAAATAATGATCCATGATTAATAATACATTTTACATGCTTAATAATTATCTTTAATATAGTCAAATGAATTTCCTTAAGGCTATCCTGAAATATCACATAAATAAAAATGCTGAACATCAAATATTGTATACTAGTTTTTAAATATAACAATATTATATTTATTTCTCTAAATGTTTTATGGTTAGCTTCTTCACCAACATAATATTTATCCATTCTACATGAATCACTCATATGATTATTCTTGATTTTTCAATAGTCAAGTTTAAACCACTCCACTAATTCCTTGGAGTAATTAATTTGATTTATAAAAATTCAACCATCTCATTGATAAATCTAAAATCCTAATTAGAAATTGAGTTTTCCTATGATACTCATATCAAATTCATTAGTCATCAAATCTCAAAATTCCTGACAATGAAATTCACTAGATGAACCAAATATAATATCATTTACACAAATATTAATAATAAAAATATTCCTAGAATACCATTTAATAAATAGAGTAGGGTCAACATTACCTTTAACAAAGTTGTTATTAAAAAGAAACTATAAAAATCTATCATAATAAGCTTGAAGTTTTTGTATCAATCCATAAAGATATTTAGAAATATTTAACACATGATCTATAATCTTCTTGTGATAAAAACTTTATGACTATATTATATTGAAATTATTTGTGATAAATCAATCAAGAAATTCACTATTCACATCCATTTGATATAAATTGAAACTATGATGCACTGTATAAGCTAATAAAATTTTAATGGATTCCAATCTTGCAACTAGTGTGAAAGTATCTCCATAGTCAATGACTTACTCTGGACTATAACTTTGAATAACTATTCTATCCATGTTCCTTATAATCAGTATAGATTCATCAAGTTTATTCTTAAAAATACAACCTGATCAAATTAATTTTTAATCATTATGTGGTTTAATAAATTCCAAAATTTCATTCTTTAAAAATTGATTAAGATTATATTTCATGTACATAACCTAGTTTCATTCTTTCAATGCTTCCATGAAATCATGTAGAACAAACTATTAAATAAAAGAATAATGTTCAAAAAAATTCCTTACTAAACTTATAGTTTGAAATCTTGAATCAACATCACCAATCACTATTTTAATAGGGTGATCTCAACGTGTCTTAAATTGGTTGTTTCTCCCCCTCAATCGGTGCATCTAGAGGATATACAAGGTTTAATTATCTAATGCCTCATTCAATCTTATCTTCTATAATATACTTATCTTTCGAATCATTTTCATCAAATTTTATGGGAAATGATCCTTCAATAATTATAGTCATTTTATTATAAACTCTATAATATTTACTTATACGATAATATCCTATAAAAATAACTTAATCATATTTTGAATCAAATTTACACAAAATATCCTTAGTGTTAAGAATAAATACCTTATATCTAAAAAATCTGAAATAATAAACCTTCAATTTAAGAAGTCTTATTGATTATAGGTTTGATGAGAATTTTATTTAAAACACAAAAATTTGTATATGAAATTTTTAAAAAAAATTCAAGGTAACACATAATCACTTGACATGGTATTTTCCATATATTGAAGATTTATATTATTTATTTTTAAAAATCTATTTTACTATGGAGTCCTAGGGGATGAAAATTTATTATAATAATCATTATTTTTACAGAATTTATCAAACCCTAAGTTCTAAAATTGCACTCCTTGATTACTTTTAATAAAAATAACCAGGTAATATTTCTCATTATAAACTAAATTATAGTAAGAAGAAAACTTAGATAACATGTCACACTTGTGAGCTAGAAAATATACCCAAGTAAACCTTTTGTAGTCATCTAAATCAATAAACTCAAATTTATTTCCTCAAAGGTTGATAGTTTGAGTAGGTCTAAATTAATTGGGAAGAACTAGCTAAAGTATTTTGATGGTGTTCACTTGATTGATCATTAAAATGACTCCCTTTTCTACTTTTACTTATGCATGGATCAAAAACATGAAAATTTTACACCATAAGTTCCAGTAGTTGTAGTGCCTTTTAATTCTTTGAAATAATATAAAGAATCCTTAAGTTTACATGTACATGCCTCATATGTCCTATAATTTTATCTATTTTTACAATATTTAAATTCTTTATATGTTTCACTGTTATCTCATAAAGGTTAATAGAATAAATCTTCTCCTTATGGTTAGTATAAAAAAATATGGAATCATATTTAATAACAAGGCATTTATCATTAAAAAATTTAACATAAATTCCATTGTCACATAATTGAGAATAACTTATTAAGTTATATTGTAATACATAATCATATATAAATTTACTAATAATAATATAATTTGATTTTCTAACCTCACTAAAAGATTTTATCTTTACATTGGAATTATCTTTGAAAGTGATAGTGCCTCCATAAATTATGTTGAAAGAAATATAATTTGATGGGTCTCTAGTCACATGTATAGATCATCCACTCTCTACGTACCATAAATCTTTCAATATTCTTCCAAGTAATATTTCATCATTCATATTTTCCATGAAGTACAAGTTAACAGATTTCTTATCAATTCAAAATTCTTTACTTAAATTAGATTATTCATCGAAGCTCCATCTTGTAGACAATGATATTTTCTCTTTATTGTAGAAATTTTGTCCTTACTTTCATTCTTCAGACTTGGGCGGTCATTTTTGATGTTCCCTTTCTTTATACACTCATAAAAGGTGAGTCCTAATGTATTATAATTAGAATTAGAATTAAATTTCTTATTTTCTTTATGATAATATTTTCAATAATATTTTCTAAATAATATTTAGTTAATATATTTTAATTCTGCACCTTTTTTTAGTTATATATTCTTCAACTATGTTATTCAAATCCATCATAAATTACATAAGTGAACTAATAAGTCCATTAAGCATGTATTACTTGAAGATTTTATGTTTATCAATGGATACCTTCGTGGAAGTCCACTTCGTAGGTAGTGATATGAGAACTCTTTAAACCATCATATTATTATCCAATGCTTTACTGAGTGTAGTCATTTCATTTGAAATGCTTATGAACCTATGGAACATTTGATCGATAGTATTTTTTTCTCCCATTTTTAAGTCCTGGTACTCCACTTGCAACATTCCACGATTAGTTATTTTCAACTTATATGTACTATAATGCACAAATTGTAAAATTATTCAAATATTTTGAGCCGTATTACATACACAAACATGTCTAAAAACATTTTGGATAATAACACAATATAAAAAATTACTGATCTTATAATTTGGGACACACTTAGCCCCATCATTACTAGTGAGAGACTCATGTTATGCATTAGATAATTTATATGGTTTTATACTTGTGTACCAATGTTCAATGCATAATTATTTTTTCTAATATTATATCCTATCCTTCTAGTAATTGAATTAATTTCTATAGAAAACTGTGGCTTCTATGTAATCCATCCATCAATAGATACTTGGATTTCCATTTAGAATGATATTTCCCTTAGATTATTAAGTTTAGATTAAGTTTAACAATTTTTTTTTATCTAAAATAGATAATGATATAATATCAATTGATATGTATCAAGAAATTAAGAACAAATCTTAAAGTGGATGGATTTGATACCAACTTATTTTCCCAGATGAATATATGGTTGAAAGTTAAAAGGGAGGGGGTTAATTTACCAAAACAAATTAAAAATGAAATATTATCAGAATAATTTTTTATAATATTTTAAATAAAAAATATCCTATGTATAATACTTACACCCATATACTTTTTAATAGGTACGCTTCACACTAATCAACCTTACTTTTGAAGGGGATCCATAACCCAATTACAACCTAGTTTTTATAGTAGAATCACAACTCACACACAACCTAAATTTTATATGTGATTCATGACCCAGTTATATACACATACCTTTTATGGATATAAAAAACCTGACCCTAGAATCCCAAATTTGATGGTTACATTATTACATTGGAACTAGAAACAATGAATCACTTTTTGTAGCAATGAATAGTTTAGTAGTATTGGTAAACTAGATACTTAACTGAATATCACATTATAATTGAAAATATAAAAAAAATATACTATTTTCCTTGAGTAAACCATTATTCCCATTAATATATCACTACATATAAATCATAATACATTTCATGACTTCCTGAGGAAAGGAAACATAAAAAGTGGTGATAATTAATTGCCCAGTAAGGGTATTCATACAATGGAAGCAATCATGAATAAATAAGGCATAATAAATATAGAAAGGTAAGTATCTAAAAACACATGACATTTAATCAATAACTTGATCATGTAGAGTAATATGGTGGGAATAAATAATGATCTAATAATTTTATATAAATAACCACATGATCTTCAAAATTGCACAAGGATATCATAAATCATCAAATAATCATATGGAAATAATAACTAATCTCATAATGAGGTAATTCATAATTCTAGACATAATAAACATATCATGAAGGCCTTGTTATAAGAAATATTATATAAATGGGTAAGGCCTCGACCAAATACTCAAGCTAGTTTTTCTCATGAGACCTACTAACACATCAAGGGGCCCCAATAATCCCCAACAATCACTTACTATATCCAATTCATTCCTTATATGATAGAGGATAAAATAATAAATATAAACATTCATATTGTAAAACTAGCATATGGAATTTTAATAATTACCCCAATCAATAAACATTATCATAAACCATAGAGAGTAATATAGAGAATGGAATTAAAATAGTACATCCCTAGTCAAACTATTCATAAAACATCTAGAGAAATAATAATGATGGTATAATTACAATATATCCCCAAAGAATCATATGTAAAATAAGGGTTTTCATTTATGAATATAAATACCATAAAAATTTCATTAAAAATATTCTTGAGAAAAACACCTTTTTTTACTTTAAAAATCACTTTTAAAAACTAAAAATTTATAAAATATTAGGAAATAGAACTTATTTAAAAATAAACTTGGAAACTTATAAATTAAGATTCAAAGTAATGAGTGTTCATGATATCTAGTAATTCCATACATTCTATTAAAAATCATTCCTTTCACATTGTTATAAAAAGTTCTAAAAACACCTTATTCGGAAAATAAAAAGAAGATTTCTTTTAAACCATTTTTTAAAAAGTCATTTTTTTAAAAAATTTATTTAATAAATCATTTATATAATGTTAAAAACATCTTGAATATATCTTTAGAAAACATGGATATAGAAGACAAATGATTTTTGACCTAAGATAGAAATAAATTTAACTTTAATTTAAAACATTTCCTCAATCATTTTAGGTACTAAAGAGAGAAAAATGGTAATATTACCTAAAAATTTCATGAATAACGAAATGAGAATAGAATATATTAAGTTTAATATATAAATATCAAATAATTCCCCTAAGGGAGACTTAAACATAAACAATCATGAATAATGATGAGATTGTGAAATAAACCCTCATTGTTGTGGTAACTTTTTAATCATCATACCCACTATGAAATAAATATCTTAAAATGAAACTTTAAATACCATTAATATAAATATATTCATGATATAACATATCAAAGTGGTATTATATACACTATAAAAAAGAAATAAGTAGTGAGTATGGCATATGTCTCACATAAGTAAAAGTGAGACGAGAAACCCTTACAATGATCATAATGTTGGAGTGAGAATTAATAAATGAATAGATTATGAATATCAAATATAAATACACATAAAAAGGTTAAATAAAACTTAATATAATAAAAATTCATTACAAATATAATAATAAAATATCAAATATAATGAAGAAGTAATATAACCCAACAAAAATAAATTTAGTTATGAAACCCCTTACCACTTGGTAACTTTCAAGTAAAAACTCAATGGATGAAATAATTCAAATTTAAAATTTAAAATTTTCAAAATTATGAAGTAATAATTATATTTCATGAAAAATGGACATTATATACTCAATATAAAATAAATTAGGTACATAACATTACAATATGCCTCAATGAAAGGAAATTGAGATAAAACCCTTACCTTAAGTCCTATTTCCTTTATATGTGTTCAAACCTCCTATATAATAAATATATATTTATTATATGTCTATTAAATAATAATAATAATATATATCATACCATATATTATTTAATTATAACTTTTTATCAAGTGTTTATTAACAATTCTTTATTAAAATCACTATTCCAAGTGATAACTGCATCATTTTTCATGTAAGTTTGGGTTCGTTAGTTTTGGTACTTGTACTTTGATCATGGTTCCATAATATAAAAAATTTTAATCATGATATAAATTTTATATATATTCATTATATATGTATTTATAGAAATCCATAAAAGATAGATAAAAAACGAACTACACCGTTCATAGAGATGGTAGGCCATACATACGCATGAACACTATTTCCAAATTTTAACAAATGTAATAAAAGATAGGTAAATAGTAATTAAAATTTAAAAAATAATTATTATACCATTTATATCATATATATTCATTAAATCTATCCTAATTACCATCCATGTTAAAATAATACGAAAAATCAAAAACGTCACTTCGTGGAGGTGATAATTTACAGGTACGCACGAGTGATATTATTTTTTGATAGATTTGAAGGTAATAAATTACATGTGATATTATAAATATATAAGTATAATTATTTCATAAATATCATATATAAATATTAAATTCACCATTATATCAATCCATGAGAGGTGGTGATGGAAAATGAATTACATCAGTTCGCGAGGTGGTAGTCTTCCATACACATGATCAAAAATTTCGTTTCCAATTTTATGGAATATGAGATGAATATAGATTATAAAATTAACATAAAAACATATTAGCATATCATATATATTTTTGTTACTATTTATCATAGTTTATGAATATTTTAAGAAGTTATAAGAAGAAACAAAATGAAAACATATGGTTAAGAACTATAACTCTTTTTCGGAAAACATCTTTTGGTTTATACCTAAAGCATTCCTAGAATGGTTTTATCATAAAAAGTGACTCTAGGTAATGAGTATATATTTAATTAAGGTATTTAAATAGGTATTGTCTGAACCAAAAGGATCTTGAATTGTGGAGATGAGATGAAAGGGGGTTTCCTTTTATAAGTAGAGGAGAAGACACACTTGGAATATTTGAAAAGAATAAATTATAACCACATTTTACTCACACAAAATGGATCCAAAATGGACCATTAAAAAACCTTAGATGAGATAAGGTTAAAATATGGATATAAAATAGAAATAAGGTAATTTTTTAGGTCATTTAAAAACTTATCGTTTTAGTTTAACCCCCATTAAACCCATTTTAACCTTAACCATAGTAATAGATTTTTAATTTTTTTACTATTAATTATGTTCATAAATTTAGTTGAACTTATTAAAATTAAACCAGTATGCATGTAAAAAAAGTGGTTTTCCAAAGAAAATTTTTCTTAGGTACAAAACAATTTTATATAAAAAAATGTAGAATTAATTAAAATGATATAAAATAAATAAATTATAATATAACTGAACTAATATTACTTTTTAAATAATTTTTAAATGAAATAGAACTTAAAAAATGCTTTAAATAAAAATTATATTTTTAATAAAAACTAGTGTTTCATTATTCATTGAAAAATAATTTTTTTAGAAAATTATAAAAAATTAAATATAAGATAATCTTGATGTGATGATTTAAAAAATTAATTTCATTTTTTAAATAATTTTTCTAAAATTGGTATAAATTAATTTTAAAATATGTCCATAAAACATGAAGAAACCACCTTTTATAAAAAATTATAGTTTTAAGCATAAAACTTGATTTATTCTTATCCCATGCTTAGAAAAAATATTAGAAGAATGATAAAACATATTATTGAATATATAATATATAAATTTCTTTAAAATAATTCACTAATACTAATTAATTTAATTTGTTAATATAAAAACACATCACGTGTATAAAAATATTTTTTTAGGAAAACATTTCTTTTACTTTCAAATGTTTTTTATTTTTATTTATAATAAATTGATAACCAATAAATTTATTTTATACATGTGTAAAAAATATAATTTTCATAATTTATTTATTCCTATTCATACCATATAATTTAATGTATAGTTTATAATGGTGATATTTAAATAATATATTTTTTGGTTTATTTTAACTCGGTGTTGTGTGTTGTATACACTATCAAACCTGATGCTATTATTTTAAAATTTTTAGGTGTTATATTATCCCCACCTTCAATAAATTTCATCCTATAAATTTTAAATTGAGATCATAAAATAAGGATTTTCCATATAAAAATACCTTTTTTGAATACCACATCATAAAATGGGTTAATAAAACTTTCTCTTGATAAGAGATAAATGGAAGTACTATGGTCATCTAGAATAAAACATAAATAGGTTTACAAGTGGGAAAAAATTAGTGGAAATTGAAAATATGGACATGTAAGAAAAGTATAACACCCAAATAATGATGGATAGTGATAAAAATCATTTATCAGAAGAAAGTAAATGATCATGATAATGTTATCAACAACAAAACTATAAAATGATGATGTGTGAAAAGGCTATAAATTCATCCAAAATGGAGGCAATATGATATTTTTTAATATCCTTTTCCTAGGTTTTATTATTTTTTACCATATATATGAAGAACATAATAAAATATAATTTCATACTTTAATCAATTTACACCACAATATCATTTTTTTTCACAAAATGATGAGTATTCAAGATTATTTTTTATACCCAAATCACTAAAATAAACTTGTAATGGATCACATAATCTAAGAAAGGATTACAATATATTCCTAAAGTCATTACTGAAATCAAAATGATTACAACATGTTATCTAAAATGGATAAATATAATACATTAATATATAAAATTTAACAATAAAACCAAAATTTTAACAGAGATCATTCCGTAAATAAATAACCCTATATCCCAATTAACCTCAATAACTTCAATATTAAAGAATGTGTTTACCTCAAGGTTATCTCATACCCTTCATCTTACACTTCCAAAAATGTAATATCATTCTTTCCAAATAACCCTTTTCATTAAACCTAATGTTTATATCTCAACCCAATAAAACTTCTAATAAAATATCATTAATCACCTCAAACTCATAAAATTTAGAAAGTATTTGATCCTATAACATGTTTCCCAAAATCAACGTAATATTTATTCATCAAATAATTAAATTAAATATAATGTCATTCTAACTTGGACATTACGTAGTCTAGTGGTAGGCACTGCACCCTTGTCACCCTTCGGTTGTAGGTTCAAGCCCCACAACATTCCAAGATGTGATGGGTTTTCCTTTTTCCAAATATTTATTAATATAATTCCTATAGTGTTCCCAAATTATAATAAACCATAATTACCTCAACATAAAATATAAGATAAACCTTAATGTTTACCAATTCCTTTAAACTCATATTTACTAAATGTTAAGCTATTCTTCCTAAAATAATTTTTTTGCTAAAATATATACTAAACCCATGTGTTGCATTGCCATAAATATCTCCCATAATATCCTTAATCTTGATAATATTCCATCACAAAAAACCTCATAATGGTTGTTAAATAGTTTGAAATTATGATCAACCTTAAACTCATAAACCCATTATGGTATCCATAACTCTTAAGTTAATATTACATGAATACATACTTGCTTCCAAAATTAACACAATCCTTAGATGTTTTATGATTCTTATATCCAAAATACCATTGGTAAAAATAATTCCACAATATAGTTTTTAAATACCAATACATAAATACTTCAATACTTTTAATATAATTATTTTAATAACTTAGGTCCTTAAATGGTCTAGGATTTAACCTACAAAAGAGGGCGTTGGATATGATAATTCCCAGGTTCCCCACATTTAATACAATGAACTATAAATGGATCTATAAGATGAAATTTATTTTTCTCCACTAAAATCCTTACTTTTCCTCACCAATTCATTGCTCCATTCCTTTCTTTCACACACATAAAAAATTTTATTATTCCTCTGAGACATTATCTAAGGTGCCTCTTTCCATATTTATAACATAAAGTAAATTTAGAATTCTTTACTCTATGGTCTCCACCACCCGAGATCTTAGCAGACTCCATCCTTCTCTTCTTTAGTGATTCCGAGAGTTGGTTAAGGTACATGTTATTAATCATATATCATGATAAATAATTAGGAATAAACAAAATATAATTCACTTCTGTCATAAACCTATTTTGTTTCTTAGAATCACCACATTGACCATTACATTCAACATCAACATCCTTCCTTATGGTTACAAAAATTGATTAAAACCAAAAACCATGGTGGGTGCAATAATAATCAAAAGTATTAAAAATAATTTATAGGATTTTAAATCATGACACCTTATTTTCAGTATATAACACCTTAGGTTTAACCTAGGTTATCCATGATCATTATCTATTAAAATATTCCATGATGGTTTATAAATAAAATGTGAATCAACCCAATCATATTCCCCAGGAGTGTCAAAATAGGTGCGCACTAAGGCCCATTGTTAACAACCAGGTAACAGTCGAGTCAAATCCAAATTCACCCTTTTTTTGAGTTATTACCCCTAGGTATAACCATTCTATATCCAAATCCACTCGTATTATCTAGACATGGATGCATTACTAAGAAATCCACATAATCTATATCTTTCCAAAATATGCTTATAAGTATCCTAAAAGTTAGCCATAGAGTCATGTTCTCTAACCTATGTTTTCCTAAATCTAGTTTCCATGGTTTCTACTAAACTTAATCCAATACCAACTATAAAGACCCTGAACCTAGTATCCTAGAGTCAGTGGTTACTTTATTACACTAACACTAGATACAAGGAATTACATATCAATGGACCAAATAGTTTAGTAATCTGGGTAAACTAGATACATACTTGAATCTCACAATACAATTTAAAACATAAAATATAACATAGTATTTTCTTTCAGTACACCATTATTCTATTTAGGAGATCCCTACATATCAATCATACTACAATTATTAGAATCTGTTGGTAACACTTTGTGTATAGGTTGTATTTGTTGTCAACAGGTTTCAATAATTGTCAAAATGAAGAAGGAAATCCAAAGTGAATGGAGATTGGTTTAATTAAAGATGCTTGGAGAATTTTTATAGATTCATAACATTAGATTCCATGCTTGGGAAATTCTCCATGTTGTTACATATCATATGAGTGATGAACTGATCTTAAAGTTCAATGAACTTGTATCAAAATGTAATACATGGTTTACAACATTTAAGTAGCATACTATTTAGGATGATTGAAGATTAAAATTGTGATCCTAAAAAAAGTATAAGAATCATGTGCTTTGCATGAAGTGGAGATCAAGGAGAAAATGAGAAAATGAAGAGAAAAAGAAGGTTAAAGAATAGGTTTAGACTTTAAGGTGGCTATGCATGAGGTTGGTTTGTGTTTATTGATGGCCATGAATTTTTGTGAATTCTCGGTTTTATACCAAGTATTTTTATGTTTCTTACATAAAAAATTGGGCCAGCCCACGATCTGGCTACCCAGCCTCAACCTAAGGCACATGCAGGGCCACAGGGGTCGGTCATGCCCATGGGGAAGCCAAGGTAGAGCCAGCCCACAAGAGGCACATAGGGGTCATGTATAATCCCCCAGGGTGTGCATAATGGGCGCTAGGTGTGCACCTGAGGAGGCAGAGTGGGTGCAAAGAGTGTGCCCGTAGAGAACCGGTGCGAGGAGACACCGGTGGGGGGAGAGGATAATTCTGAACCAATGCTTAGATGAGTTGATTGATAAACCATGGGAAACCCGCGTCTCCATTTATATGTGGGAAAAATAAATGTTGTTACTGTTCACAAGTTAAAAATATAGAAGCAATCTTGACTGCACATCTGATCTGCATTCCATGATCTAATCACCACCATTCATCTATCCCACACCACATGCATTTGAACTAGGGATGTACGATCCTCCCGTGACATTCGATCCATCCCGAACCTTCGTCTTCAACCTATCGACGCTGCTGGAACCCACCGATGACATTATACTCACTGAAGAAGAAGCCCGATCACCCTGGATGACCTATTACTATCAAAGAAGGATCATTTCAACACCATTAAGGATACTGATCAAACCGATATCATGCATGCAATCTTTATCTTTCATGCATGTGATATCTCAATGAAAAAACCATGACCGAGGAAAACGGTGATACCAAGGCCATGTGGATTTGAGTGTGGAATTTAAACGAGATACTTGTGATCTTAAATGAACATGATATATTTGAAGGGATAAGGTTGTGCATTCGAATAAGGAAACATGCCACAAGTCTCGACGTATCTTCACCTGTGGGTTTGAAGATTTTAAAACACCGGATATCCCGAGCATTCAAAGCCACGATCTCGATGGCATATCACATAGATCTTGAACATGGAAAAGGTTCTCCCCTCTCTTATAAAAGGTGGAGCCTGAGCCCAGAAGAATTCTTCTACTCCTACATTCCCGAGAGATCGTGTCTCTCTATGCATAAATTCTCAAAGAGAAAGCAGAGCAACATGAGTCTTCATTTCTTTGTGAAGAAGAGGTACCGCAAGCCTTCGACAGGTGCTACACACCCTCGAATATATTCTCAAAGAACTAGAAACCAAACACATGATATGTTTTTTAAAACCCTCACTATGATTCACAAAGGTCATATCATTGTGATTTAGTGATTGAGCCTTTATCTCTCATTGATATTTGTAAAGAGGCAAATCTATGCACCTCATGCACAAATAAAAACTGAGTATCCTTTGCATGAAGAACTTAACCCGTGGACACCCTAGTTTCACATGGTAAATAATAACCTTCTAAGGTATGCATACTTATACCCTACTATTTTTAGGGGTTTTTTCTTTGGTTAAGAAGGAGAGAAGGCCAGTACACATGCATGCACGCATGAGTTTTGTTTGAAGAAGCCCGAGGCCATGTTTGACTGTTTGAAGAAGGAGTTCACACAAGAAAAAGGTTTCAACCATTCGGATTTGATAAATAACACATATAAAACTAAATAAATACCCTAACAAAGTTTGAGAGGAAGAAAGAAAAGAAATAGGTGGAAGAGGCTAAGTGTGGGTGTGCTTAAGGAACTACACCTATTAGTGTTTCACACAAAAGGAAGATGAAGTAAGTGCATGAATTATTTCATGAACATGCACATGTAAATAAACTTAAATAAAATAATAAAACAAGTGTGTTCATGTGTGTAAATAAAAATAATAAATAAAGGTAAGAAAGGATCAATCTAAAATTCTATATGCATAATCACATGCATTCATGAAGAAGAGATAAGAATTAAATCTGATGATGACAAGTGATCTGATCCTTAATTTTTGAATAATCACAGTGGTGTATGTGATTTTATCCAAGAAGATAGAATAAGTTTTAGTACAATTGGTTATTTCACTAGAGAAGAAGATAGATTAATATTAGTACCATCAGTTGTTGGACTAAGAATAAGAACTAAGAAGAACTAGTGTAGTTGTTCTTGCACTAGAGAAGAAGAGAAAGAAAGGGTAGAATCTCTTACCAACTGCTTTTCAAGTAATCAAGTGAAGATGACTAAATAAGATCAAGATCATAACCTAACTTTTGAAGAAGGAAGAATATTGTCTCCATAGGCAGTATAAAGAACCAGCTAGAGGCTGCAAGTTGGACTAGGCTATCACTAGTCTAGGGAAGAGGATTGTTTCCCACCCTCTCCAAAGTGTAGGGATTCACACTAGCTATAGTATTGTTTTCCTAGCTACTCCACTGTAATAGAATATCACATTATAATAGAGAATACATGCACTGGTCATTCCCATGCATGGAAAGGATGTAGCTGATATTATTTAGTGGTGAACCTTGTAAAAATATCATATGCATATTTTTACTGATTTTGCGACAAGGAAAAGATAATAAGAGAATCAAGATCCCAATAGGTCAAGAGGTATAGAGATAAAAAGTTGGAATTGGTTTAAAAATTCCCCAACACTAATTCACCCCCTCTCAGTGTTAGGTATATCCCAAACTGGTCCTCTCATCAATTGGTATTATAGGGATAGGTTCACCTTTTTTAGATTATATACAATGAAGTTATTCTCTATTGAAGATCTTAGTTTCTTTCCTGAGTTATCAATGAAGTGAAGTTTTAGTGAAGATTCAATTATCTCTGAGAAGAAGGATATATCTAGCAAGACCATGATTATGAGGAAAAAGAAGAAGAAGAGAAAGTTGAAGAATAATTCCCTCTAATCTAAAGAAGAGTAAGAATATAGTTCTTCATATTTGGCTGACATTGAAGACACAACAGACTTGGAAATTAATGATAAGGTGCCTCAAGTTCCCCCCAAGAAGATGGAAAACCTTCCTACCTCAACCGATCAAGAGGTATGTGTTAGTACATTTGGAAATTATTCTCATGATGAAAATTATAGCACATGGGGTGATGATAAATCTACAACATCTCAAGAAATATCAGTTGATAGACTAAGAATGATTCTTCATGGTATTTCTGAAGAAAGTACATCCCTGGTTTGTGGTGTATTTCAATGCATGATGGAAAATATCACTCAACTAGAAGAAGAAACTGATATTTTTGAGAAAGTCTTACAAGAAAATATTGTTTAATGTTTAAATCTTTCCAGATAGGTTGGATCCTTTGAAGCAACAAAGAGGGGATTTGAAGTAAGTTCTTCAAAGTGTCTTAATGATGTTAAAGAAAAGGAGGGAGTCAATAAGATTATAGAAGAGAAGATTCATGCACATGAAGATGAGCTAAAAAATATCAATGAAGTCAAGGAGGTATATTCGGAAGAAGACTCCAAAAAGATCAAATAACTTGACTCTTTGTTACAAAACAAAGTAAATATGTATGAAGATGAATTTGAAAGATTAAAGAAAGCTTGTGATGGGAAGATGACTATGATTGAATACTAGGAAGTCATCCTCAATATTAGATATCTAGAATTGGAAGATGAGTCAACCAATCTTGTGAAGACACATATTGAGTCTCAAAAAAAGAAGGAAACAATTGCTACAAGTAATCAATGCTCACTGGATGATTCTACTATTAAAAGACCTCTAACATGTAATAAGAATATCATGGCTTCAGTCACTGATCTATCACAAGCAGCTAATAAAGTAAAGGTACCATCCATACCAACTTGTACAAATGATTCTAAAATTAATTCTAAAAAAAGTGTAGGTTGGAAGAAAAATTCCAAACAACTATGGATGAATAAAAGTGAGAATAAACCTACCACCATAGATAGGGTAGATAGAGGAAAGAGTGTGGAAGATATCTCCCCAAATAAATCTCAACATACAAAGAATAAGATTCAATAACCTTATAAATAAGATGGAAAGAAGTCAAGGTTTGTTGGTCAATGATGGTGCTGTAATTGATTTAGTCATTGTGCACTAGATTGTTGGTACAATCCCTTAAATGTAAAAGCACAGAGAAATCCCATATCAAGGGGGAGAAATCCAGAGAAGAAGAAGAAACATCCACAGATCTAGAAGCATCTGTATACAACAAACAGATTTGGAATGTTAGATAACTTCTATGATGTATACAAGAAGAGTGGTCTCATGAATGGTACATGTTCATTTCAATAGTTACCGAAATATGATAAGAAAAGAAGATCACAGAAGCTGGCCAAAAATGGAAAATCTGAGAAATCCTTGGATTCTATGTCCAAGAAGTTTAAGGGTGGTGCATCCAAAAGAACTTCTAAGAAGGATGACACTTAGAAAAATCCGTATAGAAGATCCAATCTCGATTCCTTAGTTCCTAATGGAATTTTGGTGGTTTTGAAAAAATATTTAAAAATAATGAGGAAAATGGAAGATACACAGGCTAAGTCTAGTGCTAAGAACAAAAATAAAGATTCTACATGAAGGCAAAGAAATTTTGTGTGTGAGGTGCAACAAGTCTGGTCACACTGTTAGAAGATTCTTTGAATTTACCTTAGTCCAACAAGAATTCCTCAAGAAGATGAATGTTGCACCAGAAGACTCTAGTACCTTGAAATCCCTTGAAGAAAGAAGACTCACACACAAAGAAATGTAAGATGTACTGAGATCCACACAATCATAGTTACCATTGAAGATCAGTTGTGAAAGTGTAAATAATGGAGCATCTGGGTTGAGAAAATCATCTCAACCTTGTTGTTCACATTGATGAAGCAAGGAGGATCCACCTTATTCCCTTAAATCTTTTTGTATTGTATTTGGTCTTATAATATAGGGATTTAAAGGTTATGCAATCTCTCAGGGGAAGAACCTGAGAATCAATGGTGAGAAGTGTTCCCTTGAGGGGGAGACACATAAATAAGCTTGTCGATTCATTATCTCAATCAATATCAACATCAGTTGTTATAAAATTAAATTACTCTGAAGATTGTCTCAAGATTATGTCATTGGAAAAGGTATGCTATTTCTAAAACTCTCAAACTTGGTTACTCAAAATAAAGACCATTCTATAAAGGAGGAGTAACAAAGTTAATCAGTGACATAATAAGAGTGAAAGTTCCCCAAGGCCACTTATACTACCTATTGCACTTGAATGTTTTTGATCCTTTTGTTGGAGAGATTACAATATTTTTAGGTTGATTATTTCATATAAAACTTATTATCCTAAGCCTAGAATGAAATTGGAAATCCCTTGAAGATAATTACATGAGTTCTTATCTCATGAGGTGTTATATTTAGTGGGTAATGGACAACTTTGTTGTCTAAATAAAATCTTATTGTTTTCTACATTGAGCATTTCTCAAGTATATTTAGAGTGAAATAATTGACAGAACATTTCTTAAGTATGGAATAATACCCTCTCTACCATGAACTTTGTATTTCTTGTCATTAAGGGGGGGGGGGAGAAGTGAAATTAAAGTCTAGGGGTGTGAAAGAAGTAAGTGGAGAGAGAAGATTCTCAATTTGACATTGACATATTCATTTTAGAAGAAGTTTTAAGGTATTGACAAAACAAATACAAAGGGGGATATTATTGGGACCACTTTGTGTACAAGTTGTATTTGTTATCAACAATTTTCAATAATAGTCAAAATGAATAAGTAAATACAAAGTTAATGTATATTGGTTGAAGTAAAGATTCTTGGAGAATTGTTACGGATTCATAGTATTGGATTCCACACTTGGGCAATTCTCCATTTTGTTAGATATCAGATGATTGAGGAACTGATATTAAAGTTCAATGAACTTGTATCAAAATGTGATACATGGTTTACAACATTTAAGTATCATCCTATTTTATATGATTGAAGATTGAAAATGTGTTTATGAAAAAATTAGAAGAATCATGTGCTTTGCATGAAGTGGAGATCCTGGAGAAGATGAGAGAATGAAGAGAAGAAGAATGTTAAAGAAGAGGTTTGGACTTTAAGGTGGCCATGGGTGAGGTTGTTTTGTGTTTAATTATGGCCATGAATTTGTGTGAATATCGGTTTTCTACCAAGTATTTTTATGTTTCTTAATTAAAAAATGGGTCCCGCCCATGAGCTAGCTACCCAACCTCAACCTGAGGCACATGCGAGACCACAGGGGTCAAATATGCCCATGGGGAAGCCAAGGCAGAGCCAGCCTGCAAGAGGTGCATGGGGGCAGTGTATAATCCCCCAGGGTGTGCATAGTGAGTGCTAGGTGTGCGCCTGAGGAGGTAGAGTGGGCGCTAAGAGTGCGCCTGTAGAGAACCGGTGCGGTGTGGCACCAGAGGGGGGGGAGGAGAATTATGAACAAATGCTGAGATGTGTTGATTGATAAACCACGAGAAGCCCATGTCTCTGTTTTAATGTTGGAAAAAGAAATATAGTTACTATTCAAATCTTAAAAAAATAGAAGCAATCCTAACTAGACATCTGATCCACGTCCCATGATCTAATCACCACCGCTCATCTGTCCTGCACTATGTGCGTTTGAACTAGGGATGCCCAATCCTCTCGTAACATTCGATCCATCCCTTTCCGTCATCTTCAACCTCTCGACACCACTTACACCCACTGGTGACACTGTACTAACCATAGAAGAAGCCTGATCACCATGGATGACCTCTGACTATCAAAGAAGGATCATTTCGACACCATGAAGGTTATTGATCGAACCAAGATCTTACATGAAATATTCATCTTACATGCATGTGATATCTCAATGAAGAAGCTTCATCCAAGGAAAATGGAGTTTCCAAGGCCACGTGGATTTGAGTGTGGAATTAAAATGAGATACTAGGGATCTTAAATGAACATGATCTGTTTGAAGGGAGAAGGTTACGCGTTCGAAAAAGAAAACACACTGTAAGTCTCGACATATCTTCACTCACAGGTTTGAAGATTTCAAAACACTGAATATACTGAGCATTCAAAGCCGTGATCTCGATGGAATATCATATAGATATTGAACATGGAAGATGTTTTCCCCTCTTCTAAAAAAGGTTGACCCCGAGCCCCGAATAATGCTGCTTCTACTAATTTCTGAGAGCTCTGGTCTCTCTACGTATAACTTCTCAAAGAGCAAGAAGACCACCATAAGTCTTCAAGGCTTCATGAAGAAGAGACCCTGCAAGCCTTCAATAGATGATATGCAACCTAGAATAGCTTCGTGATGAATTGACACCCGAACACGTGATAGGTTTTGTAAAACCCTCACTGTGCTTCATGAAGGCCACGACATCATGATTTAGTGATTGAGCCCTTGTATCTCATTGTGCTTGGAAAAGATGCAAATCTGTGCACCTCATGCACAAAGAAGAACCGTACATCCTCTACATGAATAACTTAACCTGTGGCTACCCTGGTTTCACAAGGTGAATAAGAAACCTCTAAGGTATGCATACTTATACCCTACTATTTGTAGGGGTTCGTTCTTTAATGAATAAGGAGAGAAGGTCAACACCCATTCTTGCACATATGAGTTTTTTTAAAGAATCCCGAGGCTGTGTTTGAGTTTTTAAAGAAGTATTTATCAAAAAAAATGGTTTACCCATTTGGGTTTGATAAATCACACATATAAACCTAAAGAAATACCCTAAATAAGTTCAAGAGTAAGAAATAAAAGAAATATGAGGAAGAGGTCGAGTGTTTGTGTGCTTAAAAAACTACACATATTAGGTTTTCATACAAAAGGAAGAAGAAGTAAGTGCATGCATGAATGCATGCACATGAAAACATAAATAAACTTAAATAAAAGAATAAAACAAGTGTGTGCACATATGTAAAGAAGAAGAATACAGAAACGGAAGAAAGGTTCAATCTAAAAAGACATATGCATGATCATATGCATTCATGAACAAGAGAGAAGAATTGAATCTGATGATGACAAGTGACCTGATCCTAGGTGATTTAATAATTACATTGGTGTATGTGATTCTATCCAAGAAGAGAGAATAAGTTCAAGTGCAGTTGGTTTTTTCACTAGAGAACAAGAGAGAATAAGATTAGTACATTTATTTGCTGCATTAAGAAGAAGAAAGAAGAAGAACTAGTGTAGTTGGTCTTTTAATAAAGAAGAAGAAAATGAAAGTGGAAAATTTATTGACTACTAATTTTCAATTAATCAAGTTAAGATCACTAAATAAGATTAATAGAAGAACCTACCTTTTAATAAAGGAATAATACTCTCTCCATAGGCAGTATAGAGAACCATCTAGAGGCTACAAGTTGGACTAGGCTATCACCAGTCCAGGGAAGAGGATTGTTTCCCACCCCCTCCAAAGTTTAGGTACTCACACTAGCTATAGGATTGTTTTAATAGCTACTCAACTATAATATCATATCACATTATAGTGGAGAATCCATGCACTGGTCATTCCCATGCATGATAAGGATGTAGATGCTCTTATTTTGTGGTGAACCTTGTAAAAATATTGTATGCATATATTTACTACTTTTTATTATTTCATGAGATAGGGTAAAGAGAATAATAGGATCAAGATTCTAACATGTCAATAGGTATAGGGATATAAAGTTGTAATGGTTTAAAACGTCCCCAACACTGATTCACCCCCTCTCATTGTTAGGTATTGATGCACTACTGTGCATAAGGCATTTCCAGTTGGTCTAATATCTATAAAATGGTTTTGTGGATGGGTTTTACATCATTTTCACAATGATAATGTATCTTGATAGGTTTTTCGGTCACCAAAGGATAAAGCATGGATTCTTTGAAGTTTAGAGATTCAGAAGGGAATTGGAGGTGTAAGGATCCTTTTCCCCTAATTATGATGGAAGGGAGTCATTCAGATCAACCAATTGACATGAAGGATGTAAAATTGAGGAATTTCAAAGGCAGAGATAACCTACATGGTAGCTGCATGGTTTGTCCAAACTGTGTAAAAACTGTGCAGGAGGAGATTCCACTGACAGAAAGGCGCACACAGTTGTCACACGATTTACCAAACCGTGCGGGCCATTCAAAAGAAAACCGTGCGGTTCAAAGATTCAAGACAGAAGATCTCGCACGATTGGCACATGGTTTACCAAATCATGGGCCCAAATGGTGTGTCTAAAGGATTTGAGACAGTAGCTCTTGCACAGTTGGCGCACTGTTTACCAACCCTTGCGCCCAAACCGTGCATACCAGTGCAACTTTCTTCTTTTTTGATTTACCACTTTCTAACAACTCCTTGACCCATGATTTTCTTTGATGCTTTCTTTTGGACAACTGGGAAAGTCTCTTTTTGACCTGGGAGACCCTGAGGAGTAAAGGGGACCAAGGGAGAATACTATGGAGAGGATGGAGGGACACTAGAGGGAGGAGGGAGATATTTTTCTAGGAAACTTGTTTTGTTCTTGTATGATTGTACTTCTGATTTTTTTCTTTCAGTTCTATTGTAATGAATTCTATGATTAATTTTAGTAAGTTTCTTACTCTTTCAATCATGAGTAGCTAAAACCCCCCTTCTGTTGGGGCTTGAAAAAATGTGGGTTTGCTAGAACAATTTTCTCTTTTCTTGTATTTGTTCCTGATCTCTCACATAATTCTCCCAACACTTCTATATTTTATTTTGCTGGAAACATCCATATTGGACCAAGAATGGTGTTTATAGGGATATTTAGGAGAATTATGGCAAGAATAACCATGACCATTGGATATCCTTGTTGTTTCTAGAGGGTGGTTCCTACACTAAGTGTCAATAGAAAGAAATTTCCAGACCAAGGAATGGATTTCTACCGACTTGATCGGAACTCACCAAACCAAGGGAGTTCTGACCCAAATGAAACCAAGAAATGTGGGTTATTATGAAAAATACAACACAATATGGAATAAGGTTTTAATGACCCACATGAATGCCTATCCCCAACACATTTTCATTATTATTCATTAAAATTTGGTTTTAAGTAATCTTCATTTTCAAGTTTAATCGGTAGTGAATTATAAAAGCTCTAGTAACTAGTTACCTTTTGAGGCCAGGACCAATGAACCAACCAAACATGTTTAAATTCAGCATCTTCACCAAGTGACATAAATTCAAGAAACATAAAACACCAATTCTGTTTCCCTGTGGACCGACCCCGTACTTGCTCACTATACTAGTACAAGTTAGGGAATTTAATTTGGCTGAAAACAATATTTCAGGAAAACGACTGGACAAAGGGCACCCTTAATTGGTACCCCATTATGATTGATTGATTTCCCAAGTACTTAGGGTATCATATTTTATTTGGTGCGTCTAAAGGGATTTTATAGATGTCATGGGTTTATACAAATTAGATAAAACTAAATTTTGGAAATTATCTCTGAAAATGGCTCATATGTCCAGATTGTCGAACCTAGTTTGTGATGTGAATAAAATTTGTAATACATGAAAAGGGTCATTTAGCCAATCATTTAGAAAAATAGTCTGTTTAAAGATGATTTTTGTGATGGAGTAATTTGAATTGAGAAACCCCTTAAAATGGAAGTCGATTTGTGCATAATGAGAGGTGAGGTTTTGGGAATTATTGTAGCCACACTAGTGGCCATTACGCTGTCTTAGTTTCATGAAATCTTGAATTTATCAAACATTTTCATCATGTATTGACATGATCATATTGGAAAAATTTTATGCTAGTATCTAACACCACTACAAAGAAAAATAATATATTTTGAGATATGAAAAGTCTTGCCCAATAATTTTGATGACCTTTCACCATGTTCCAAGAAATGCAATTCAATGAGGGTGTGTGACCTATAAAAGTGATAGCCCACCAATTGGCAATGACGAAACCTGGTCTTAGCTAATCCAAGTGTATAATGAGATGAAAATGGAGGTAGGAACTCTCTTTGAATGAAGAAGGTAAAACTCACTTTTAATCAAAACTGATTTATGAATGAATGGTTAAATGTTTTGGATTAAGTCTACTTTGTTGGATAACTTCATAGACTTGGGAAGCCATGAAGTATGAATGCTGTAATTTTTAATGGTAATTAGTTCAAAATTCATATTCACCTAAATGGTATAATCTGTGATATTTCTACCTGTCTCTTTGATGACACCTTGGTTATGACTGTCTATGATTTTGTTTGAGGACACACAACTAATAAATTGTGGGGGAGTTTGATGCACTGCTGTGCATAAGGAATTTTTACTTGGTCTAATATCTATAAAATGGTTTTGTGGATGGTTTTTAAATGATTTTCACAATGATAATGTAACTTGATAGGTTTTTCAGTCACCAAAGGATGGATCATGGATTCTTTGAAGTTTGGAGATTCAAAAGGGAATTGGAGACTTAAGGACCCTTTTCCCCTGATTATGATGGAAGGGAGTCATTTGGATCAACCAATTGACATGATGGATGGAAAATTAAGGAATTTCAAAGGCAAAGATGACCCTCACGGTAGCCGCACTGTTTATCCAAACCGTGTGCAAACCGTGCGGGAAGAGATTCCACTAACAACAAGGCCCACATGGTTGTCACATGGTTTACTAAACCGTGTGGGCCATTCAGAAGAAAACCATGCGGTTCAAAGATTCAATACAGAAGCCCTTGCACGGTTTGGGCACGGTTTACCAAATCGTGTGCCAAAAAGATGTGGTTGAAGGATTTGAAATAGTAGCTCTTGCATGGTTGGAACATGGTTTACCAAACCGTGTTCCCAAACCATGAATACCCGTGCAGTTTTATTCTTTTTTCTTTACCACTTTCCAACAAATCCTTGACCTGGGATTTTATTTGATGCTTTTTTTGGACAACTGGGAAAGTCACTTTTTGACCTGGGAGACCCTGAGGAGTATAGGGGACCAAGGGAGAATACTAGGGAGAGGATGGAGGGACACTAGAGGGAGGAGGGAGATATTTTTCTAGGAAACTTGTTTTGTTCTTATATGATTGTAGTTCTGATTTTTTTTCTTTCAGTTCTATTGTAATGAATTATTTGATTCATTTTAGTAAGTTTTTTACTCTTTCAATAATGAGTAGCTAAACCCCCCTTGTATTGGGGCTGGAAAAAATGTGGGTTCGCTAGAACCATTTTCTCTATTCTTGTATTTGTTCATGATCTCTCACCTAATTCTCCCAACACTTCTATATTTTATTTTGCTGGAAACATCCATATCAGACCATGAATGGAGTTTCTAGGGATCTTTGAGAGAATTATGACATGAATATCCCTGACCATTGGATATCCTTGTTGTTTCTAGAGGGTCGTTCCTATACTAAGAGTCAGTAGAAAGTAATTTCTAGACCAAGGAATTGATTTCTACCAAATTGATCAGAACTCTCCGTACCAAGGGAGTTATGACACATATGAAACCCAGAAATGTGGGTTATTATGAAATATATAACACAGTAGGGAATAAGGTTTTAATGTCCCACACGAATGCCCATCCCTGACACATTTTCATTATTATTCATTAAAATTTGGTTTTAAGTAATCTTTAGTTTCATGTTTAATCAGTAGTGAATTAGATAATCTCTAGTAACTAGTTACCTTTTGAGGCCAGTACCAATGAACCAAACAAACATGTTTAATTCATCATCTTCACCAAGTGACATCAATTCAAGAAACGTAAAATGACGATTTTGTTTCCCTGTGGACCAAACCTGTACTTGCTCACTATACTAGTACAAGTTAGGGAATTTAATTTGGCTGAAAACAATATTTCAGGTAAACGATCGGCCAAATTTTGGTGCTGTTTCCAGGGAATAATAGACGACCATTTTTGTTAATTAAATTGGGATTATTTTTTGGTAATAAAAATTAAAAATTCTCTAAAAATTATTTTCTTCATCTCATTTTTTTCTTTCAACTATTTTTTCCCTTTTACGCTTTGTGTTTTGTCTGTGTGGGAAGGCCTGTAGTATATGAGTGGCTGAGTCACTCGTTCCTTGATTGCTGAGTCATCGAAGTTACACCCAATAGACCCCGAAATCGAAATAACGTTTTCTAGGCGACGTCATGCACTTATGGGTGATCACAATGAAGATGATCCCATGGCGCATCAGGAGGAAGAAATAGGGGATGTTCAAGCTATTGGGCATCCATTTTTTGTTGAAGGGAATCCACCAAGGGGTGGTGATGAAGAGGATCATCTAAATCCACCGGGGCTTTATATAGAGTACTTGAAAGGAACCAACAGCAGCCACCAACTCAATTTGTGTCAGGGTTCTGGCAGCCACCATAGAGACAATACATTCAGTGGGGGAAACCCCCCTTTTTTCCTTAGAACCAGTAGTCCTATTACCCCCAAGGTCAACAACAGTTTATTCCCCAGGCACCTCAGGAATCGGTGCCGCCACGCCGGACTCTTATGGAATATGGACTACCCTCCATTCAGGGAGCAGACACCAGAATAGTCAGGCCACCGGTGTAGGCCCAACATTTTGAAATTAGGCTGGCAATAATGCAGTTGATTCAGAATACCGTTCAATTTGGTGGTTTTCCGAGTGAACACCCCAATGACCACCTCTCTAACTTTTTGGAGATCTGTGACACTTTCTGGTACCACAGCGTATCAGAGGATGCCATCCACCTTAGATTTTTTACCTTATCATTAAGGGACAAGGAGAAGGACTGGATCAAGGGATTGCCTCAGCGATCCATTATAACCTAGGAGGCATTGGTTCAAGCCTTTTTATCAAAATATTTCCCTCCTTCGAAGATGGTCACTTTAAGAAATGAAATTCATAATTTCCAGTAGCATGACTCGGAATCTTTGTATGAGTCATGGGAATGATTTAAGGAGGTTCTTAGGAAGTTCCCACACCACGGACTGCCATTATGGATGCAAGTCCATACTTTTTATGGTGGTATCACTACTAACACAAAGTCTGTGATTGATGTAGCTGCTGGAGGGACAGTCATGAGAAAGTCTCCTGAAGATCTGTTTGAATTTTTAGAAGACATGTTCGCCAATAGCTTTTAGTGGAATTCTGAAAGAGGTACTCAGAAAATGGGTATGCATAATATTGATGCTACCACCATGCTTGTGGCTCAACTCGATGTCTTCTCAAAGAATATTGAGGCTTTGAATATAAATCATTCATCTCATGTTCAAGCTATCAGTTTAACATCGTGTGGTGATTGTGGTGACAACCATACCATGGGCGAGTGCCCAGGGGCTAATGTGGGAGCCTCGACCAGTGAGGTCAATTATGTTGTGCAGAACAGAGGACCCAACAACTACCCTCACTACTAGAACCAGGGGTGTAAGGAAAATCAAAATACAGGCTGGGGGCAGTAATAAAAAAATCCTCAGCCTCGACCACAAAGACCACCTGGTTACGGGCAACAACAGTTCCAAAATCAGTACCCAAGGCAGCAACAGAGTAACCAATTCTAGCAGGGCACTTATCAGCAATAAGGGTATCAAAACCCTCGTCCTACCCAACCATTGAGATAGCCAACTCCCCCACAATTCGTACAACAAACTCATCAGGAACCTCCCTCAATGTGGGAGGTAATGATGCCCAAATTCATAACAACAACTTAGACATGATTTCAAGACCAGGAGGCATCAATCCAATGCCTCAAAAACCAGATTGGGTAGCTTTCTAATCATCTTTCCCATAGACATCCTGGTAAACTACTGGGCAACACAAAGAAAAATCCACGGGAGGAGGCAAATGTTGTTACCCTACGTAGCGGGAAGGAGCTAACGCCAAAGGTCACTATGAGTCAGGGTGCCCCAACATCAAAGTAGTCCACATCCTCAGGTGGAGAAGTTGCAGCTGATGAATCTTCCCCAAGACATGAGAAGGATAAAGAACCAGAAGTCCCACAGGATAAGGGTAAAGAAGTGATCAAAGCATATGAGCCTCCCTTGCCATTTCCAGCAAGGATGAAACAAAGGAAGCTAGACCAATAGTTTTCCAAATTCATGGAGATCTTTAGGAAACTTCAATTCAGGATCCCCCTTTCTAAGGAATTAAGTCAAATTCCCACCAACATGAAGTTCATGAATGAAATTATTTCAAACAAAAAGAAAATGGATGACTTGGGCACCATTCCCCTAACCAATGAATGTTTAGCTGTTGTCCAACATACTCTCCCTCCTAAGCTCCAAGATCCGGGAAGCTTTACTATCCCTTGTACAATTAGACCTTGTGAGTTTGGTAAAGCCCTTTATGATTTGGGGGTGAGTGTTAATCTAATTACCTTTGGGGTATTCAAGAAGTTAGGGCTGAACGATCTCAAGCCAACCCGAGTGGCACTCCAATTAGCCAATCGTTCTATTAAATACCTGAGGGGGTTGTTGGAAGATGTATTGGTTAAAGTGGGGAAGTTGATTCTACCATCAGATTTTATTATCCTCAATATGGAAGAAGGCTAAGAGGCATCCCTAATTATTGGATGACCATTTATGGCTACTAGAAAGGTGTTAATTGATGTGCACCAAGGAGAGCTTATCTTTCGTGTTGGTGATGAGATGGTTTCCTACAACGTCCTAAAAGCGGTGAAACAAGTTTTGCTGATGGAGTAAGAGGATTGTTGTTCTTTGAAAATAACGATTGAGTGATTTGGCCTAGATGAAGGTGATATGAAATATTATTCTTTCAGCAAAGAATTCGTTCTGGAGAATGACCACCTTGAAGAAAATCAGGAGGAAGTAAACTTTATTGAAGGTAGAAGCATCCATTACTGGAAAAGCGATTTTTTTCCAAATTTGTTAGAGCGAGCCGAGGTTGAGCCTATCGTACTGTCCATTCTCAAGGCTCCCTATCTCAAGTTAAAACCTCTCCCTTCCTCACTGAAGTATGGTTACTTGGGAGAGGCACATACATTTCCACTGATCCTAAACACATTACTCTCAAAAGATCAAGAAGTGGCTCTTTTTCAAGTCCTCCGAAGACGAAAATAGGCCATTGGTTGGACGGTTGCTATCCTTAAGGGTATAAGCCCCACTATCTACACTCACAAGGTACTTATGGAGGAAGGGGCAAAAGTATCTCACCAACCAAAATGGAGAATGAACCCCCCATGAAAGAAGTGTTCAAGAAGGAGGTGATCAAATTGCTTGATGCTGGTATTATATACCCCATCTCCGACAGCCCATGGGTGAGTCCTCTAGAGGTGGTGCCGAAGAAGGGTGGCACCACGGTAGTGACCAATGAAAAGAATGAGCTCATCCCGACCTGAACAGTCACGGGATGGCGGGTTTGTATTGATTATTGGAAGTTAAATGACGCCACATGGAAAGATAATTTCCCTTTTCCATTCATGGATCAGATGCTTGAAAGATTGGCAGGGCATTAATTTTATTGTTTCTTAGATGGTTATTCGGGATATAACTAGATTTTTATCACTTCGGAGGATCAGGAAAAGAGCACCGTTACTTGTCTGTATGGAAGATTCTCTTACTGCCGCATGTCATTTGGAATGTGCAATGATCCATCCACCTTTTAGAGGTTCATGCTATCCATCTTCCATGATATGGTGGAGCAGATTCTAGAGGTCTTCATGGACGACTTCTCGGTATATGGGAAGTCATTTAACACTTGTTTGACGAATCTGGAGCTGGGGCTTGAGCGATGTGAGCACACAAATTTGGTTTTAAATTGGGAGGAATGCCATTTTATGGTAAAACATGGAATTGTGCTAGGTAATCAAATCTCGATGTAAGGAATTCAGGTAGATCTGGCCAAAATTGAAGTTATCTCTTAGTTTTCTATTCCCACATCTGTCCGAGCGATTCAGAGTTTTTTGGGACATATGGGTTTTTATTAAATATTGGTCCTGGATTTTCCCAAGATTTCTCATCCTTTAACTAATCTACTGTCCAAAGATGCAATTTTTGAGTTTGATGATAAATGCATTAAAGCCTTCCAAATTTTGAAGGAAAAATTGATAACTAAAACCATCATGATCGCTCCGAATTGGGAGGAGCAGTTTGAACTTATGTGTGACGTGAGAGATTATGCTATGGGGGCAGTACTTGGACAGCAACTAGATCGTATTTTCATACCAATCTATTATGCTAGCCAAGAATTAAATTAAGCACAACTAAATTATACCACCATGAAGAAGGAAATGATTGCTGTGGTTTTTTCATTTGACATATTGCACTCCTACTTGGTGCTTTCCAAATTTGTAGTCTAGACGGACCATGCTGCACTGAATTATTTACTGAATAAGTAGGAAGCTAAACCACGACTCATCCATTGGGTGCTCCTTCTGCAGAAGTTTTACTTGGAAATTAAAGACAAAAAGGGTAGTGAGAATGTGGTGGCTGATCATCTCTCCCAGATGGAGCTACCACACTTAGAGAGAGAAGAAGACCGAGAGATCAAGGAAGACATTCCCGATGGGAAGCTATTTTCCGTTGGAGTCCCACCACGACCATGGTTCGCTGATCTTGCAAACTACTTAGCAACAGAAGTTTTCCACCCGGACTTCTCTTTTCAATTGAGGAAGTAGTTTTTTTTGGAGGTAAGGTGGTATTTCTGGGAATACCCCTTGCTTTTCCACTCACGCAGCGATGGGATAATCCACCATTGCATCCCAGAGGATGAGATTCAATGTCTTTTGGAATTCAGTCACTCTTCTCCAGTAGGAGGACATCATGGGCTAGATCGAAAAGTTACCAAGGTTTTACAATCAGGTTTCTTCTAGATGACCATGCATAAGGACACACATAATTTTGTCTCCTACTGTGATCGATGCCAGTGGACGAGAAATGTTGACCATTGTGCCAAGATGCCACAACACCCGATACTTGAAGTTAAATTTTTTGATGTACGGGGAATCAACTTTATGGGTCCATTTCACCCATCCTTTGGGCACACGTACATTCTGGTATGTGTTGAATATGTTTCCAAGTGGGTAGAGGCAGTGGAAATGACACATAATATGACTCAGGTCATCATCAGTTTTCTCAAGAAAAATATTTTCAGTCGGTTTGGGACCCTATGGGTGTTGATTAGCGACCGCGGCACTCATTTTTTCAACACACTTTTAAGAAATGTGATCTTAAAGTATGGATTCAAGTACAACCAAGGGACGCCCTACCACCCACAATCTAGTGCTCAGGTAGAGGTGTCAAATCACGAGCTAAATCAAATACTAGAGAAAGCGGTGGGCACATCAAGAAAGGATTGGTCCAAGAAATTGGATGATGTGTTATGGGCCTACCAGACAGCTTTCAAGACACCCTAGGGAATGTCTCATTTTCAATTAGTCTATGGAAAACCCTGCCACTTATCAGTGGATATGGAGCGTAAAGCCTATTGGGCTATCAAGTCCCTTAACTATGATCTCAAGGCTGCAGAGGAAAAGAGAAAATTCCAATTAACAGAGCTTGACGAGATTAGGTGGGAGGCCTATGAGAATGCAAAATTGTATAAGGAGAAGATAAAGGCAGTCCATGACCGCATGATCTCTAGAAAATCCTTTTATCCAGGTGAGAAATTCTTAATTTTTAACTCTCGTCTAAAGTTTTTCCCAGGAAAGTTAAAGTCCTGATGGTTGGGACCCTTCATGGTTATTACTATTTTCCGCCATGGAGTGGTGGAAGTGGCATGCACTGATGGGAAAACATTTAAAGTTAATGGGAAACACCTGAAACCATACTATAGCATGGAATATATGGTGGGAAAATTTTCCACCATGCAATTGGGATAGCTCAAGGCCTAGGTAATTCGAGCTCGAGACTTAAAACATAGCACTGCCCGGGAGGTAACCCGACATTTTGAAAAATTTTCTATTCAAATGCTTTGTTTGTTTGAGTGTTCTTAGGAATACATGCTAGTGTGATTTTATATTCTTGTGTGTTATAGTGTAGGATTATCACTCCAAGTTAGGGTATCATATAGAATTTCGTTAATGTGAGTATTACACTTTCAATGGAAAATCTACAAATTTCTTTTATCATCAAAAGGGGAACAAATATTTTAATGACAAGGATGTGTTTTCATTTTAAAAGGGGGAAATTTTCAAAAATTTCTTCCCAAAGAACTAACCGCATGGTGGGAACATGGTTTGACCAAACCGTGGCCCGACTGTGCCCCTTGGACTCCCCCAGGAAGTGGCTTGCGCACGGTTGGTGCACGGTTTACCAAACCGTGTGCCCAAACCGTGCAGCCACTTTAAACACGATTTTTTTATAAAAAAACCTGATTTCCCCTCCGTCTTCAAGCTGTACGGCACCCATCCTCCTCCTGCTCCAACCCATGCATCTCTCATCTTCCTCCTCCCTCTAGTGTCCCTCCATCCTCCATCGGATCATTACTACTTGTTTTATAGCCCGATCAGATAGACAGGGCATAGTGAGCACACGAGACCTGTTGATTTTGGAATTTATGGTGACGGTAAATGTCGTCAATATGGCCCATGTCTTCACTCAGGATTTTCAGCAGATGTTCGCCAAGCCAAAGGGTGATGTTTTTGGCGGCCCCTTCTTCACACTTTTGGCAGACCGGCTACACCTTCGGTATGATGCAGCAGAGTTCGTGGAACTACCAGTTGCGCCCTATTTTCATATTACTCTACTCTGCCGGATAAGAATGATGAATCCCCATGGTGTGTGACTCTACCTACGGACAGTTCCCGAGGCTGACCCAGATGCACCACTACACAAGGGCTAGGTTGTAGAGGAGCACCCTACTGATCCTGCGGCTTCCCACCACTCCACATCCCAGGGGTATCATGATTTTCCTACTGCCGCCTCTTACCCATCCGGGCCACCACCATCTTACCCACCCTATCCTTTCTACCCATCCCTATAGGGAACCCCTTAATCTAACCCATACCTCTTCTAGAAATTGCAGTAGGACCAGTACTCGATGTTACACTAGCAGCTGGAGTGGACGCGGATGGAGGTGGAGGGACTAAACTTGGTCGATCTTCATCCTCCCACCTTATATGAAGATGTTCCCCAACAACCTCCATCTTACTATATGTCATGAGCCGGAACTTTGATGGGCAAGCCCTCTACTACCTCTACTCCCACTGATCCCATTGACCTTCCTCCGCCTACCGCCAATCAGACCTGGGACGCCACTGCACATGCTTTCTTTTTCGATCCCTAAGCTCCCTGATCAGATGTTGTTGCATGTTAGCTTACTTTGTTATTTTGCTGTGCCTTTAAAATTTCTTGTATTTTCTTCTATGGTGTGATGTTTTTGCGAACATTGGTGTCCTTGTGTTCTGTGCTTTTCTTTTCCTACTACTGGTACTACTTTTTCCTACTTCACTTGTATGGTTCTTTTTTCCAGCAGCCGTTTCATCTGTTCCATGCCAACCATTTTTCCATTCATCGAGCTCTCATACACCACCTTATTTTCACACGTACCATGATTCAGGGGATCTTTTCACTTTTAACTTTTTCCATTTTTCTTTGGCCCTCCCTTTTCATGCTTCTTTTCCCACCCTTCTCTACATTATTACCTTCATGGGGAACCGTGTTCGCTTTTAAGTGTGGGGGAGGGTGCCCTTAATTGGCACCCCATTTTGATTGATTGATTTCCCAAGTACTTAGGGTAGAATATTTTCTTAGGTGCGTCTAAATTTCTGTTGTAGATGTCATGGGTTTATACCAATTAGTTAAAACTGAATTTTGGAAATTATCCTTGAAAATGGATCATATGTCCGGATTGTCAAACCTAGTTTGTGATGTGAATAAACTTTGTAATACTTGAAAAGGATCATTTAGCCAATAATTTATAAAAAAAATATATTTAAAGAATATTTTTGTGATGGAGCAACTCGAATTGAGAAACCCCTTAAAATGGAAGTCGAATTGTGCATAAGGAGAGGTGTGGTTTTGGGAATTGTTGTTGCCGCACTAGTGACAATTACGCGGTCTTAATTTCATTAACTCTTGACTTTCTCAAACATTTTCATCATGTATTGACATGTGCATGTTGGGAAAAATTTGATTCTAGTATCTCACACCAATACAAAGAAAAATAATATATTTTGAGATATGCAAAGGCATGCCCAATAATTTTGATGGCCTTTCATCATGTTCCAAGAAATGCAAGTCAATGAGGGTGTGTGACCTATAAAAGTGATAGCCCGCCAATTGGTGATGATGAAACCTGGGCTTAGCTAATCTGAGTGTATAATGAGATGAAAATGGAGGTAGAAACTCTCTTTGAATGAAGAAGGGCAAACTCAATTTTAAGAAAAATTGATTTATGAATGAATGGTTAACTATTTTGGATTAAGTCTACTTTGTTGGATAACTTCATAGACTTGGGAAGCCATGAAGTATGAGTGCTGTAATTTTTAACAGTAATTACTTCAAAATTCATGTTCACCTAAATGGTATAATATGTGATATTTCTACCTGTCTCTTTGGTGACACCTTGATTATGACTGTCTATGCTTTTGTTTGAGGACAAACAACAAATCAAGTGTGGGGGAGTTTGATGTACTGCTATGCATAAGGCATTTCCAGTTGGTCGAATATCTATAAAATGGTTTTGTAGATGGGTTTTACATGATTTTCACAATGATAATGTATCTTGATAGGTTTTTATGTCACCAAAGGATAAAGCATGGATTCTTTGAAGTTTGGAGATCCAGAAGGGAGTTGGAGGCGTAAGGACCCTTTTTCCACTGATTATGCTGGACGGGAGTCATTCGCATCAACCACTTGAAATGAAGGATGAAAAATTGAGGAATTTAAAAGGCAGAGATGACCCGCATGGTAGCCGCACGGTTTATCCAAACCATGTACAAACCATGCGGGAGGAGATTCCACTGAAAAAAAGGCCCGCACGGTTGTCACATGGTTTACCAAATCGTGCAGGCCATTCAGAAGAAAACTGTGCAGTTCAAAGATTCAAGATAGAATCTCTCACATGGTTGGTGCACGGTTTACCAAACCGTGCACCCAAACAATGCAAATAAAGGATTTGAGACAGTAGCTCTTGCACGGTTGGCACACGGTTTACCAAACCGTGCACCCAAACTATGCATAATAGTGGAACTTTATTATTTTTTATTTACAAATTTCCAAGAACTCCTTGACCCAAGATTTTCTTTGATTCTTTGTTTTAGACAATTGGTAAAGTCCCTTTTTGACCTGGAATACCCTGAGGAGTAAAGGGGACCAAGGGAGAATACTAGAGAGAGGATGGAGGGAACCTAGAGGGAGGAGGGAGATATTTTTTTGGGAAACTTGTTTTGTTCTTATATGATTGTACTTCTGATTTTTTTCTTTCAGTTCTGTTGTAATGAATTATCTGATTCATTTTAGTAAGTTTCTTACTCTTTCAATCATGAGTATCTAAACCCCTCCTTGTGTTGGGGATGGAAAAAATGTGGGTTCACTAGAACCATTTTCTCTATTATTGTATTTGTTCATGATCTCTCACATAATTCTCCCAACACTTATATATTTTATTTTGTTGGAAACATCCATATCAGACCAAGAATGGAGTTTCCAGGGATCTTTGGTAGAATTACAACAAGAATATCCATGATCATTAGATATCCTTGTCATTTCTAGAGGGTGGTTCCTACACTAAGATTTAGTAGAAAGCAATTTCTAGACCAAGGAATTGATTTCTACCGACCTGATCAGAACTCACAGGACCAAGGGAGTTCCGACACATATGAAACCCTGAAATGTGAGTTATTATGAATAATACAAAACAATAGGGAGTAAGGTTTTAATGTCCCACAAGAATGCCCAGCCATGGTACATTTTCATTATTATTCATTAAAATTTGGTTTTAAGTAATCTTCAATTTCAAGTTTAATCGGTAGTGAATTAGAAAATCTCTAGTAACTAGTTACCTTTTGAGGAAAGTACCAATGAACCAACCAAATGTGTTTAAATTCAGCATCTTCACCAAGTGACATCAATTCAAGAAACATAAAATGCCAATTCTGTTTCCCTGTGGACCGACCCCATAATTGATCACTATACTAGTACATGTTAGGGAATTTAATTTGGCTGAAAACAATATTTTAGTTAAGGTATATCCCAAATTGGTCCTCTCAGAATCAAGGGGAAAGGAAACATAAGAAAGGAGTGATCAAAGATGCTTCGTAAGAGTATGAATACAATGGAATATATCATGAATAAATAATGAATAATCAATTTTTATAGGTAAGTATCTAAAAACATATTCTATTTAATTAATAACTTGAGCATGAAGACTAATATGGAAAGAATAAATGATGATAAAATAATGACATATAAATAATCATATGAGCTTGAAACTTATCTATGGATATCAATAATAATAAAATAATCATATGGAAATAAATAACTAATATCAAATGAATGAATTCATAATTTTATACATCATAAACATAATGTGAATTCCTTATTCCAAGACATCTTATATAAACGTGTAAGGCCTCAGCTAAATACCCAAGCTAGTTTGTCTCATGAGACCTACCGATGCATCAATGAGCTTCAGTAGGCCTCACACATCATTTACTAAGTTTAATGAATTATTCACATATAATAAGTAAAATATAATCAAATTAAACATTCATATTTAAAAACTAGTAAATGAAATTTTAATAATTACCTTAATCAATAAACATAATCATAAACCATCCAGATTAAAATGGATAATGGTATCAAAATAGTACATCTAAAATCAAACTGATCATAAACCATGTTGAGAAACAATAAGGATGATATCATTACAACATATTTATCATGGAGTATATGTAAAATAATATTTTTCAATATTAGTTAATAGAAATACCACAAAAATTTCATTAAAAACATTCTCGATAAAATTACCCTTTTTACTTTGAAAATCACTTTTAAAAACTTAAAATTTCTAGAATATTAGGATTTTTTTATTTTAAAATAACCTTAGAAACTTTTAAATGAATATTAAATGAAATGAGTGGTCATGACAATGATAAATTCTGTACATGCCGTAAAAAACATTCCTTTCACACTATTGTAAAAAGGTCAAAAATAACATCATTAGGAAAACAACAAGAATATTACTTTTAAACCATTTTGTAAAAAGTATAAAATTAATAAAATGTATTTAATAATTCATTTGTATAATTTTAATAACATTATTAAAAATACTTCAGAAAACATGGATATGGAAAAAAAGATTTCTGACCGAATAGAGAAATAAAGTCATCTTTTCTTTAAAACATTTACTCAATCATTTTAAGTACCAAATAGAATAAAATAGTAATTTTACTTGAAAAGTTCATGAATAAGAATATGATAAGAAAATATATTGTTTTTAATCTATAAATATCAAATAATTATCCTAATGGATATATAAACATAAACAATCCCAAATAATGATGAGATTATGAAATAAACCCTTACCATTATGGTAACTTTTGAATCATAACCCCCATGAAAGAAATAACTTCAAATAAAACTTAAAATACCATTAATATAAATATATTCATGATATAACATATCAAAGGGATAATAATATATACACTACATAAAATAAATAAGTGGCATATGTATCATGGAAGTAAAAGTGAGATGAGAAACCCTTATAGTGGTCATAACATTGAAGTGGGAATTAATGAATGAATAAATTATGTGTATAAAATATAAATACACATAAAAAAAGTGGAAATAAAACATAATACAATAAAAATTCATAAAATTCATAATATTATAATATCAAATACAATGAAGAAGTAATATAGCCCAATGAAAGGAAATTGAGATATGAAACCCCTTACCAGTTGGTAACTTTCATGTAAAAACACCTTGGATGAAATAATTAAAATTGAAAAATATGAATTAATAATTAAATATATAAAAATGGGTAGTATATACATAATATGAAATAAATTTTGTGCATAACATTAAAATATACCTCAATGAGAGGAAATTGAGATGAAATTCCTTACCCTAGGCCCAATTTCATTCATATGTGTTTGAAACTCCTATATAATAAGTAGATATTTGTTATAAATATATTTCAGAACCATAATCATATATATAATACCATATATTATTTACTTATAACTTTTTATCACCTATTTGTTAACAATTCTTTATTAAAATCACTATTTTGGGTGAGAACTACTTTGTTTTTCATGTATATTTTGGTTAGGTAGTTTTGGTCCTTATACTTTGATCATGGTTAAATAATCTCCAAATTTCTAATAATTATATAAATATAATATATATTAATTATATATGTCTTTATATTAATCCATAAAAGTAATATAGAAAAATGAACTACACAATTCATGGAGACGGAATGTCGTACATACACATGAATGTTATTTCCATTTTTTAATAGATGGAAAAAAAGAAAGGTAAATAGTGATTAAAATTTCCAAAGAAATATTATACCATATATTTCATATATATTCATTAAATATATCATTATTACTATCCATGTAAAAATAATATGAATAAAATCACTTCGCTTCATGGAGGTGATAATCTACATCTATGCATGAGCGACGTTGTCGTTTTCTAATTGATTGGAAGGTAGAAAGTTATATGATATAATATAATACTATAAGTATAATTATTTCATAAATATAATATATAAATATGAAATACATCATTATATCCAGCCATGTGAGGCCGTGATTGAAAACAAATTACATCGTTTTGTGAGGCAGTTGTCCGCTGTACACATGATCGACAATTTCATTTCCCATTTGATGGAAGAGGAGATGGATACTAGTTATTAAATTAACTTAATAATATATAAGTATATTTCAAATAATGGTGTTATTATTTTATCATAGTGTAATAATATTTTACTGAGTTATAAGAGGAAATAAAATGAAAACACATCCTAAAGAACTACACCTCTTCTTGAGACAACCTATTTAGGTTAATACCTAAATCCTTCCAAGAATGGTTTTATGATAAAAAATACTATATTTCATTTTAAAGAATTTAAGGAATGTATTTGGTAATTTATTTTCCAAATAAAAAGTCTCTTTCAGTGTGGAGAGGAGAGGAGAGGGGGTGTCCTTTTATAAGTAGGGTACAGGACACACTTGGAATTTTTGGACAGAATAAATTATACTCATGTTTTTCCCAAAAAAATGGATCCAAAATAAAACATTATAGAACTTTATATTATATAATATATAAATATATCCATAAAATATAAATTTAAAAAAAATTAGTTTATTTTAACCCTTATCTTTTTAGTCTACCCCACCGGTAAACCTGTTTTAGAAATTGTGATGAAACAGCTTTTTAGAAAAGATACAGTTTTTAATCATAAAACTAGATTTATTTTTATCCCATAATTAAAAAATATTATATTAATGATAAAAAATTTGATTTAATATATTATATATAAATTTAATTAAAATAATTTACCAATACTGATTAATTTAATTTATTAACATAAAAACACATTGCGTGTATAAAATTTTTTTTTCAAGAAAACATTTATTTGAATTTCAAATGTTTTTTATTTTTATTTATAATCAATTAATAGCCAATTAATTAATTTTATAAATTTTTAAACCGTATAATTTTTCTAATTTATTTAGTCCTATTTATACCCACCAATTTAACATATATAATATAATGTTCATATTTATATAATCTATTTCATGGATCATTTAAGCTCGGTGTTGTGTGCAGTATATGCTATCAAACCTACTGTTTTTATTTTTAAATATCACAGTATTTCAATAGAGGTATAACCAATAAAAATATTTATTTTTTGATGTAAAAAAATAAACAAATAATAATTACACCGTAATAAAAAATATAAACAAAATATAATGTAAAAACAGAAAATTAAACTGTGATAGAAGTAACTTAAATGTTTGTAGAAAATCAATCATATATAAGATTTTTATCAAGGTTGATATCTCTAAATATATACCTAATTTTATAGGTATTTTAATTATGTGATAATTTCAATTTAGTAAACCTATTATATATGAACCAAATATTGGCTATTTTATCATTTATTTTGTCAAGGGCATGTTTCAGATAAAGTTTGTAGGAGAATAGTTAATGAAGAAGTGGTGGATAGTCTCCCTAATATTTGCGCAAAAGGAATTCTATATGTTTCTTTGTAACCCCATAAATTTTTATAGATTTACATTAATAGTGTTTATGGGTTATTTATAAAGTAAATAATAATCATGGACCCTTATCTTGATCTAATGGATTTGAATTGATAGAAAATTAAAGTAGAAGAAAGTGCTCCTAAAGGAATCTCTCACTCATAAGAGGAATATATTTTATATTCTACTATGAAGGTTCTATTCCCTAATGCCATTATAGTACACTAGTTAGCCTCATTTTTTGGATTACTATGGTTTGAAGAAGTAGATTCATATTACATTGACAGTGTGAAATGATCTTCTAAAGAGGTGGATCCTTTGAAGCCTTAAGTGGTTGGGGCCAGAGGGGATTTTCTCAAGCAGGAGTGACTAGATTATTGTAATCAAATCATTAAAAAAATTACATTGAATTAATTTCTATCATGGAAGGAGGTTTATTGGGCCTTTATAAAGTTATTTAACTAAAAAACTAATTTGAATACTTGGGTAAAATCTTTAGGGATGATTTGAACAATAGGAAGAATGTGGGATGAAAGGTAGTAAAATATATGAAGAAGAATAGGAGTTAAAAAGTAATATTCACCAGATATTTGGAGTATATATTGTTTCTAAATTAGAAATAAATCTTATAAAATGAAGAGGACTTAGATGGATTTTCTATATCTTCATAGGAGGATGAGGACTAATTATATGCTTCTTCCGTATATAACAATGATATAAAAAATACTAAGTTCTTTAGAGTAGGATAAGTAAAAGGAATAATAATAATAATTTCATGGGGGGGGGGTGGTGGTTATTTATTTCACCTATAAATAAAGTGATACAACCCAAGTATTACTCCCACTTACCCCAACTAATGATGACCCAATATGCTTATAAAACCGTTGAGGGAAAAGGCAGGAGACTAATAGAGTCCAAACTTGATTAAAGCCACCATGACAAGGTGGAAATTATAAAATTCTATGAGTTTATAGACAAACAGATTATCCCCAGGGGTAAGTTCTTAATAAACTAGGCTTATAAAGACTTAATATTCCCCAAGATATTCTTAGAAATTATGAAATGTTTTTATGAAAGGTTTAGAAAGGCTTATCTTGAAGAATTTCATAAAGCTCAACAATTAGTCCTTGAATTTTCATAAATAGAGAAAAGTAAAATGAAGAGAGAAAGTTGGCTCCCAGGAATCTATGATGAAACAAAGAAATAGTATGATTCGAACCTATATTTAATTTTTTTGAAGTTTAATCCATAAGACTTCTCTATGGATGACTATCTCATGATGATAGACTTTTTAGATTTTATGATTGAAGACAATATCTATGCATGTCCCAAGATTGTTCTAAAAGGATAATGTTGGAAATATCATAGTGTCAACTTTGGTTTGTATTTTGGTTAAGACTAGAGAGGGAGATATTTTTGGTATCTGTGTGAATTTCGTAAACTATTTGTTGTTGTACTTTATTTTATTGTTAGGGTTCTCAATTAATCCAAATAGAAATACTATTAGAAAATACAAAAAAATTTAATTTGACAATAATTTCGGATGTAATACAACCACGAACATGTTTATAAAGTTCATATTGTTATTTCTCAATATCTATTATATTCATGCTCAATATATTGTTTATAAATATATCTTCTAATATTATTCTTCTTTAAATCTATATAGTTGTTATAGAATATATTTCTAAAATATCAGTTATAAAATACCCAGTTAGATTTCCAAAAGTATAACTTGGAATAAAGAACTACTTAAGAGTTCACCAATCACTCTTTAAGATATCCACAAGCATTCTGGATTTGATTTATCATAAAAACCAGCTTCAAAATAATATTTATAATTTTATTATTAATAACCATCATTTAAAATTGAAAATATCACCCTAGATTTTTTTTATGAATAATAATAAAATTTAAATACTATAGATTATCTATCATAGTATACAATTGATAATTTAATCATAATATGTGACTAATAATTCTTTATATGGAAAAGTATCTCTAAAATCACCTGATAATACATAAAAGTAAGTCCTTTCAATATATATATGTAGCATCTATTAGAACTGAGATATGTAAATTCCATTCTTTTACTAAATACTCAATATGTAAAAGTATTTTCCTCATGCGTAAGGGTAATTTCAATTGTCAAAACTTAGTATGCAAGAGTAAAATCATTAATACATAAATGTCACATACTTCATACGTAAAGTTATTATATTTTAGATAATTATTCAACCTAAATTTGAGAAAATAATAATGAATAACAATGATATATAATAGATAATAAATAATAAAAAAATAATAAACAATAATTAACAAAGATGATAGAGTTATGTAATTATCAATAAATAATAGATAAAGACCATGGATCCACTCAATATCAATAATTCCATGCCCCTTACAAATAACTGTTTTTTATACCAATAACCATCATGGTTATAAAAATTCTTTTAATAAATGGAATTGTGAAGTTAATGTATGATGCACTTGATATTGTATTGTATAATTTTTGAAAGGAAATAATCAATATATTAAAATTAAAATTCTTTGAGAACAAAGTACGTAATGAAATTTGGAAAATTAGCTATTCTAAATCCAAACTGAATCCTCAGATATAATGTTATCCAAGTTATAGAGAATCATATTACCCTATTGCAAAAGAAAATACAAGGAATAATGATAAAATAGAGACTTAAGAGACCACATATCATCAAATAAATTGAGTTAAATTGCAAAACCATCAAAATTTTGTAAAATTTAGTAATAAAAAATGACAACCCTTGTCCCTTGAAAAATGAAACCCTTCTAAAGCTACAACTGCCTAAACAATAATTGAGATCTAATAAGTAAGAAAATCTTTGTGAATGGAATAAAAAACATTATTATCAACATATCTCCTAAAAACCTCAATAAAAACATGAAAATATCCAAAATAATGACATCCACATTAACTTTCACAAAACCAATAGTATCTCAGGTCCTAAAATCTCCACCAACAGCATTGAAAACACCAACATGACCCCTCTTAATAATAAATATGCTATTCATACGTCCTTAACCATCAAACAAATCAGAAAAATACCCAATATTAATATTTGTATTTCTACGTGTGAGATTTAATTCATGTATCACATGGGGTGAAAAATAAAATTATTCTATGAATATAATCTATTTAAAACACATGTATGTCCATCAAAACCGAAAGATTAGTAAAATTTAGTTTGAAAACTTTGTAACTTTAAAGATTATTGACCACACTATGGAAATCATTATTTCTAAAGGGATATAAAAGTTTAGAGTTCATATTTTCTATTATTAACATTAGAATATAAAAGGTATTGTAGGATAGTAATTCTAAGTTTTATCCCATATAGACACAATAAAACTACCAAAGTTTTCAATCCATAATTTGTTAAATTGATTATAATTTTATCCAAGTTATTATTTAATTTTATAATGAAGATTAATTTTTTATTTAAAATTAATTTATATTAAAGATAAGGATTATAAAATCAATAATAGAGGATTATTTTTTGTAAAAAATATATAAATTTATTTTTATTAAGAATTTTATTGATTCCATAAGTTACGAGATTAAAATGTAATCAACTTCATTATGATCAATATTCATCAATACTAATTTAATTAATCCACTTATCTTTACCCCAGAATAAAACTAATAAAAGAAAATTAATCTTAAATATTTTTTTTAAAAGTCAATTTTAAACTTTTTTTAATAATTTAATTCATTCTACTATCCTAAATTTTTAATTACATTAATAATTTTTATCAAAGAATAAATAATGGAGAACATAAAACATTTAGATTTCAAGATGATAGTAATTAAAACATATTATAAATTTTGATTATAATGTTATTTTTCTCATCATTAATCTCTTTATTTACTACCTATTAAATTAATTAATCACTCATCATTGAATAAACATCTATCACAAGTGAATAAAACATGTTAAGTGTGAAAATTAATTTAGAAAATAGATACTTAATATTATAATCAAATAAAAAATAATAAAACTTAAAATTTGCTTCAATTATATTAAAAAATGATTCGAATAATGTTATCATACTCTAAAAACAAAATATTGAACTTTAAATTAACAAAAATTCTCTTTAATTTTGATAATATACAAATTTATATACCACTAAGAGAACCAAAGTGTAGTTCTAGTCACCACAACATGATGATTTCATCTCTATATTCAAATTTATCAACTCCATTATCTAACCCAAACAAAAAAAATTTCTATTTATAATTCAAAATAATATCTCTTAACCATAGTATAAACCATGAAATTATCACCGTATATTGAATTTTTTTCTTCAAATATAAAATTGAGATATTAATGTCATTTTAACCTTCAAATTATTAAATTATCTTCATCATCCATAAAAATGATATCCAAGAAATAACTTCTTCAACTTTCACCATGACATGAATACCTCATGGAATCAGGATCTTGAACAAGCTGTTTTAGTTATATCCCTGCCTAAGATATTACATTTTCATGTCCTATTATTCTTGGTATCAAACCAACCATGTCATGATGAATATTATACCATGAAATTGTTTAATATTTTATTTCTTTAAAATATTCTACACTTATATAATTCCTTAATTAATTTTATCTTTTCCTAAAAAATATTAAAAATACATAAAATTAGGTAGTATAAAACTCATTTATAAATAATGTTCATATTATAATTTGGTCACATAATATATGTATCAAATTCTACCACATTGAATATTTTTATTATTTTCAAGAAAATATCTTAATAAAGATCACTAAATAATTAATACATCTAAATAAAATAGAATCAATCATGAAAATAATAAAAAACTTTAAGTAATAAAATAAAATATTTTTAATTAAAATTTATCAATCCCATATACTCAATCACATACTACACCAATTAAATATCTTTATGAACTATAAATACCAATTTTAGATATTTAGTGGGAACCCTTACAAAAATAACTGGATAAAAAATAACCATTAATTTCCAAATGCTTCATATTTTCAATCATTAATAAAAATAAAGCTATATTATAACATAATAATTCTTAAATACAATTTTAAATTAAATTATTGGTAAAAATATTTTCAAATATTAATTTGGAATGATTTCATTTTAATTTATACTAAACACTCGGTATATAATTTTTTTATATTTCTCTCTATTTTTTATTTTATAAAATGAGAGATATGATGAAATATTTCCCATTCAATAGTTAGAATTCAAACTCAATATAATACCTCTATCCCCCCCATCGGTCACCCAACACTAATTGTAATAATAAAGACATAAAGGGGGAAAGTTACAAGTTATTATGATCAATCCAAGGTTCATATTTCACATTTTATTTTGTTTGCTTACTTTTCTTATTTAAAACTGGCACATGATCAAGGTTCAATTAAAACTTAATAAGTATCATCCTTCCTTCAAATCACTTCAAGTAATTTATATTATTAATAGTAATTTTATAAATGAATTCATTAACTTATAATTACAAAAGTTTTCTAATTTAATAAATTGATGGTTTATAAAATTAAAATATGTATGATTTTTTATTGAACTGTCAATTATGACATTTGTTAAATTATTCCCATCATTTTTATATTTTATGAAAATAAAAAATAACATCCAAATAAAAATGTCACTCTTTTCAATGATTCCAAGACAAAAATTTCAAATGTTTTCCCACTAGACCCATACTTCCCACTTAAATCCAATGTTTTAATCAATGTAAAAATTATAAAGAATGTGGTTTTAATTAATTTTTAGGAAATATAAAAAATGAATAAACATAAAATTTAATGATTGAGGAAAATATTTATTGGTTTAAGAAACCTTTTCTTCTTTGGTATTTAAGTTGGGGTCTTTTGAATATATAGATTCCTCATATGTTGCATTATTTAATTTTGTTATCTATGATTGTTTTAATAAATTTAATTTAATAAGATATATAAATTTACTTAAAATATACTACCAAGAGAAATAAAAACCATGTATTTTATTCATTTATATTCAAAATTATATTATAATACGTTTAAATAAAAATAAAAATATATGAAATATAAAAATTTAAGAAAACAAAAAAACCAAATAAAAATACTTATACTCTTTTAGATTTTCTTATTATATTATTTTTCCTTATCCTCCCCTATATATTTAGAGGAATCAAGAGGGTTATCATTATAAATCATTTCCTTGAATTATTGAAATTTTTTCTATATATTCTCATGAATCATAAATTTTTTTAATGTGATTTGATGTGGAAATGGATAATTATCTCTAGGATATATAGTATGACTAATATGTAATCCACCCAAGGAATAGGTGGTGGAAATAATGACACTTTGAATACAAATATAATGATTGATTATATATAAAGTTTAAAAAATATATTTCTTATCTTTTTTCACTATGACAGGTTTTCCTTTTTTACCTTTTTTTGTTCATACTCTTTTTACTCTCAAACCATTTCCAACTGGTTCTGAGCCAGCTAGAACATATCCAAAAGGAGTTTTATACTAGTAGAGAGAGAAAAAACTATATTATTAGTATGTTAAGGAATGACCATGGTAAGAGGAGGGAGAAAATGATCTTCTTATGATTTGGTTTTCTGGGGGTTATTTGAGCCCGAGTAATATTTAGAGGGCCAAAAGTCACCTTTATATTGGAAATAGGGTGTGAATAATGTGTTGGGGTATTGGTATTTTATGATTTTTCAATCTAATATTCAACATAACATTAGATATAGTATACCAGTATCTCGATCTCCAACTTATATTGTGTAAAACATGTGTAATAATAAGATAATTTAAAATGAAAACATAAAAAATGCTTTTATTTGATTCCTAAATACTAGAATGTAATATTTAAGTTCTTTATGAAAATCGTATGATCATCGAAAGATTATATGATTGATTCTCAAACTTGGATTGATATGATCTTGATATGACCTTTGACTTCTCTATTTATAACTTGAGAGAGATATTTTGAGGATAAAGAATTCATGAAAAGGTGTAACCTATTTAATTTTCTATGTAAAATGGATTTTATAATTTGGTTTAACTCTTTAAAATTGTACTTAAGACCAAAATATAGTTAACCCCAAAACCTACCAATTTATATCATGAATGAATTAGTAAAATTTTCATAAAGGTCATAATCTTTTAATCAATAATTTATTATAATTTTAAATTTCATGTGATGAAATTTGAACAACTAACTTACCTTGTTTCTCCTATTTTATTTAATGAAACTTGAATATATAACATTCATTCAATAAGTAATATTTTCTCATAATCACTTTTTATACTTTAATAACTTGTGAATACATTGAGAAATAAATTCAATTATCAGTATTCTAAACTAGAATAATATATGATTGAATTTATTATTTAATTTTATGTGCTCTTCATAATACATGATGAATTAATTTTTCCTAAAACTAACTAACTACGTATCTAGTGAAAGAAGTGGTCGATCCCATAGGGAATTGGAGTTACAGAACATGAGTATACAATATTTAGTTGATTATACTGGTGATGATAAAGATGAAATGAAATTGAAGAAAAACATTAAAAATAAAATTATAAAATAATAGAAAAAATAAAAATAAACAAAAAAAAAACACACATAAAAGAACATGTTTGGATTTTAATTTTAACTAGGGTTTATTATAAAAATAATTTCTTATTATTTCAAATTTTTTATGAAATTATTTTACCCTTAGGATTCAGTTTTCTTATTATTTCTTTATCTGATAAAAAATAATAATAAATTTTAGAAATCAATCCCTTGGTTCTGCGATTAATCACTTAAAAATATGTTTTTATCAAAACCCTAAAAATTGTGGTAATAGGCTTATCCAATGGTCATGGATTCACTCATTGTAATTCCTTTGGTTTCTATAATTGTGTCATTATGAGTGTGATATGGAACAACCATTGAATTTGGACTTAATACATAAAATAAATAATAAAATTTAAATCATACTAAAATAAAAACACTATAAATCTTAATAAAAAGTACCATTATTTTCATTACAATCCCAATAGAATAGAAAAGAGAATAAAATAAATGAAAAAAATTAAAAAATGTACTCCATCGAGGAGGATCAAGATGAAAACGTAGTAGCACACCCCCCTAGAATAGAAACCTAGAAATCAGAGGCCAAGCCTCTCTTGTATAAAAAAATAAATTATATAACATGTATAGAAGGTACACATTGTGTACCCTATCCAATTGACCTTTTCATTCTTTCTCTGCTGGATGGTGAAAAATCTTTTCACCCATTGAATTTTAGCATGTATTTAGATGGTAAGTGGGGTTAAGAGGCATGCGATGATGATTTACATGGCATGTAGTAGAAAACTTTCCATAAAACACTTTTGGAATATAAATACATGATGTGTACATTGGATAAAAAAATGTGTTATTCTTGAGTAAAGACTTGGGGGTGTACTCAAGCTGGTTGAGTCATGTATCCTTTAAAATAACACAACATGTTATTATTACATTCATGTAGTATAGTATCCAAATTTTCTATAAAAATTTCTCAATCCATTCATTTGACTATGCGAATCTGAAAATCAGCCAAATATACTAAAATGAAGCATTTAAACTATAAAAAAAATACATCCAATATAAAATTAATCTTTACTTAATAAAACACACCAAAATACTATACATGAATTGAAGATCCCACTTTATGTATGAGTTGTATTTATTATCTATGACTCTCATTGGTAGACAATAGTGATCAATGAAATAGGAATATTTCATTAATGTCAATATGATGAAGAAGTTCCAAAGTTAATGGAGTTTTGACTAAGTTCTCAAGTCTTGATATTTCAAGAAAATTCTATTTAAGACATTAAGTTTCATGGTGATGCCTGGAAAATTATTTTGGATTCATTAATTAAAATTGGATTTCATGCTTGAATAATTCTCCTAGTAACTCTGATGATTGTTAAAATGGTTATAAAGTTTAAAATAAATATTTCAATTATGATACATTGTTTACAAAAATGAAGAAGGATTATTTTAAGGAGGTCATGAAATATTTCTCTATTGCATTAGAGTCATACAAGTGATTATTTTAACAATGAAATATTAGTATTTTTTCATGAAGAGTTATTATATGGTGAAGAATAAGTGTCCATGTATTTGTTGGATTCTATTATATAATTAGTATTTTACTATGTTTTTGTGTGTGTGAGATTATACTAAAAATTTATCCAACCACACTTAGTATCTAAATTAACCTCAACCAAGGCTTTTGTGGCACCCAAGGGTAAGCCACTCCCATGGGAGGTCATCTTGACCACCTTTCTTGGTGGAAGAGGAGTGAAGGACCCTGTATAAGCTCTCAGTAGAACCATGTGTAAGGCCCAAATTGCGCATGCCCATAGGTGCCCATGTTTGGTCTAGAAGCCCATAAGAATCCTGTTGACCACATGTGTCGTAGCCCATGTGGGAATACTGTGCAGTGTTATCTAGGTTCCGACCTTGGTGATAGTTCGAGCAAGCAGTGACCACCTCTTTATTGATAAAATAAAGTGAATATGGATTCTAGTTTTGATGTGGGATTCATGATACCACATACTATTCATCCATCCATTAATGATATGAAAATAACACTAGACATCAGATGAAATCAATTTAGGCTATATGATCATTTTATTCGATCATATTAAACCTGTGGACTTCATTAAAGATATGGACAATGTATTATTTAATGGCATGATTATGGATAAATCAGAATGCAGTTTTCTCCGATGATGAAGCTCGACTTAAAACACCGATATGATTGAAATGAGAAATCCATGCAGTTACACTGTCATAAAAAGAAATAGAATGCAGAATAAAATTAAATATGGTTCGACCAAATGAAAAAATTATTGTAAAGGCTGACATATGTTTGATATTATGGGAAGTTTTTGGGATGATGAGTTTCATGTGTTTATGATTTCATGCACATGATGTGTTAACCATAAAGTATATTCCATTCAAAAAATAAAAACACCATAATTTATAGTGTATATTAACATGTGGTTTGAAGGTGTAAAAGTTTATATCTTTGGATCATTAAAAACCTGATTTAAATGGAATGATTTATGGGATTTTAATATGATTAATGATGGATAAAAGTCTTTGATCCTCACCTATAAAATAGAGATAGACTAAGCCAAGAAGAGTTGTTTCCACTCGCATTATTTCAAGAGCTCCAGTTTTCTAGAAAACAGAGCCTCTCTATGTTTCTTTTATATGATTAGGAAAAGTGTTCTTTGAGCATTTGATTATTTAAGAATAAGGGGAGTCCTATAAACCAGTTTAGCTCCATGAAGAAGATTCGTACACATCTTGTGTGAAGGAAATCCATGGACATGAGACTGATGTTTAACACCCTCGTCGTTCTTCACAAAGACTGATGATTCTATAATCTAGTGAATGAGTTGAGAACTCCAACAATGCTTCAAAAATACGTGTTCCACATGATATGACTCTAGATTATGGGAAGGTTTATACAAGCTTGCTAAACACTTATGATAGGGAGATCGTCTTGAACAAATGTTAATAATAAAACTATACTTATAAAAAGGGATGATGGTACAAACTTCTTTTTGAATGAGGAAGGAAATTAAAATAATTAGAGTGTGTGAAATTATAACACACTATTTGAATGATGAAAATGGCAGGAGGAGTTTACACAATATAGTGAAAACAAAAATACATAGTGTGTAAAGAGAAAGTTAAAAATTCATTCATGTATGAATTGATATGAGAATGCAAATTCATATGAATAATTAAATTAGATAGTTTATCCTCTTGCATGAAGATAGAAGAATAGGAAGTAAACACAAATAAAATAATAGTACATTCATACATACATAAACCCATATGCACATTTATAAATTGTTTTTCTATATGTTTTACATGTTTTTGATGACCCATTAAAAATTTTAAACATGCGTAAGATGATGTGATATGTTCAGTATAGTGTAAGAAGTGTTTACAAAAAATTAATTACACTAAGAGGAATTTGATACTGGACTCAATTGTCTATATTGTGCATCAAGGAATTCCAAGATTTCAGTCTACAATAACATTTATATCATTGAGACTAAATAAGAAAAAGAGGTTTCCCAACTTCCAATTGATTATTATTAAGAGTAATAAATTTTGATGATGCTAAGCTAATATGATCTTTTAATGTTTCAATAATCACAAAGGATTTTGTGATTCTAGAAAGAATAAGGAGAATAATATTCATGGTAGTCTATTTTTCACTAAAGAGATCAAGAAACTTTTATAAAATATTGTATATATTTTTATGTCAAAAATAAAATGGAGAATAAGAAGTGACTGGATTAGTTGATATGAGCTGATTATCATTTAGGTTAGGGAGAATTCAGTTCATTAGTCCACCACACATTCATATTATCGTGACTAATAAAGAAAAAGAAATTGAAACCTTCAATTTAATTCAATGAAGAAAGAAGAAGAAGGTTTCTTTACTGCTTTTGTCCAAGTAACCAAGTGAATAAGAATAAGTTTGTGTAAGAACTAAGTAGCACTGTGACATCCAACAGTAGTCTCAAGAGGTGGAATACTTTATTGGTGTTACAATGAACCTGATCAAAAAGTAGAATACTATATTCAGAGGCAGTATAAAAAATCCTCCTAGAGCTATAACATATCCATTTTCAATTGGCTATAGTGATTTGAAAGTGAAAGGGTTCATCATACTTGTTGTAACCACACTTAAATGATTGTTTTCTAAGTGTTTTTATGATTATGATTACTTCTAGACCATGCAAAGGACTCTCTACTCTTATGGAGTAATCAACATTGTAAAAACATCTTGTTCTATTATTTACTATGTTAATTTTCTTTCATATGATAGGGAAAATATAATAGGAGAATCAAGATTCTAAATGGTCAAAGAGGTAATAAGATAAAAAGTTGAATTGTATTAAAAATTACCCAACACTAATTCACCCCCTCTCAGTGTTAGGAATATTACAATTTTTCCTTTTGAAGTTGTATTAGAACCATGGTTCACCTCTATTAGATTCTCTATAGTGAATCTATTCTATTTTGAAGATTTTAGTTTCTTTATCAATCTAATAAATAAGTTCAGTTTTGTTGAAGATTTAGTTATCTATGAGCAGATGTCTATATATACCAAGACCACGATGAAAAAGAAAAATAATGAGAAGAAAAATTTGAATAAGAAGTCCATATTATCTATAGAGTAGGAAGTATATATTTCTCCATGAAATGATGACAATGAAGACATATTGATCTTGGAAATTAAAGATATGGTGTATCAACTTTCCACCAAGAATATCATAACAAAAGTGGCGATGATTATCAATCTACAACTTCTCAAAAGATATCAGTTATTGGATTAGAGATATACAACATAATACTCCTTGTCATGAACTGAAGTTGGTAGCCATCCAAACCAGCACCTGACCTAGTCCATGGTAGTATCAAAGGGTTTTATCTATCCCCATGTGCTGGTAAAAGTGACTGAGTATCTTAAATATTGGTTTGGTAATGATTTACCTGAGTTTGGATACAAAAACCAACAAAAAACTATCAATAAACCAAATATGAAAATTCATGCCAAACAATCCTCAAATAAAATTCATAACTAAATACGTGGGTCTAAATATGACACAAGAGGTCCAAATATACATAAAATTATAAAAAAAACAACCCAAATACTACCACATGACATGGGGTCATCACCCACGAGCCGTCTCCACAACACCGCACAACAAGAGAAACTAGCAACCCGGACCACCATCTCCAAAAGCCTTGCCCTTACCTGTGTCAAACATAACTAAGTCTACTTACACCCAAATGTGTAAGTAGGTTGTGATATTAATCCCAATAGGATACCACCCAAATATTCCATGTGATAATAATTATAAGATAAAAATCTTGCAAGTGTTATAAACAAAGAATGGTAGTAATAATTTCTAAAGGTGTATATTTCAAATGAAAATATTTTTAAAAGTGGGTAACTTTAAAGAATAGGTACATTTAAATAAATCATTTAATATACTTAATTTTCCATCCAAACTAACCACAATCCTAAGAAAAATTCTAAATAGTTAAGGAGCACTCAACACGGGAACACCCTTAGGAACTAGTTAGTTGTGAGCCCCATGTACCTCGCATCTCAGCCTGAAAGTAACCATAAAAATATTCTTTCTCATGAAGGAGAAACTAGTAGGGGAATAAAACATAAAATATTGGTCCCCAACATCATAATAATCATATTTTTTTTGTTTTCAATGTTAAACTTGCTAAGTGAAACATGGTCAAAACCACTCCGGATCACTAGCATGCTAGTACACGTTCGCCCACCTAGATACCTGAGTTTCCCTCTTTCTGTTCAAACAAGTTCCACATGGTACCAAATTCCTTTTACACACAAAAACACCAGTTATGTTCATACTAACTCTAAACAGTAGTGAAACATGCTTTTCACCATTTGTATAACTCAAACAAATGCTTAGAATTTCCATAAAATAATTACACAAGTTATAACAAAAATTTGAACATAAAATCCATTTAAAAATCCACTCTTAACAAAAAATTCATACCAATATTAAACCATAATTTTCATAATTAAAATATTATTTTTAATTCCATTCCATTAATTATAAAATAACACCAATTATTACAACATTTAATGCATAACTAAAACACCCATTTTCACACAAAATTGGCACTTAAAAATCAACCGCTTAACAAATGATACCAAAAATAGTTTTTGTACTAAAAATAATGAAATAGAAACATAAAATAAATATAAATCCATAAATATAATTAATTATACAATTATTTCATTTGTAATAACCTACCATATATTTCAAAACCCTCAAATCCTTGTGCATAACTTCAACCTCACCTCCGTCGCACCACAAGGGAGTGAAAACGAACCTAAAACCACAATATTGGATCAAGAAACTCAAAATGAAACCCTAAGTTTGAATCACTACATTATGGAAATTATTAACTTCAAGAATAATATAATAAACCCTAAGAAAATGGTAGAAACCCTAAACAAATGGGAGAAACCCTAAGCGAATGAGAGGAGAAAGGAAAAAAACCCACTTACTTGAGAGATCTTGAAGAAATCACCCCAAATACACAAAAGGTTGAATATCCAAGAAACAAAAAATTATATAGAGGCTCTAATGAGGCCTAAGAGGTCAAGTGGGTACTAAAATGGTGGAAAAATAGTTAAAATTTAAATATTTATGGATGAAACAATTCACCTTCTCAAATCTGGACGATTTCAGAAACTTCGAGATATTTTTCCCTAATACTTGATGTAAATGAAATCCAAAGAGGTAGAAAAGAACATGGGGGTTCTCCTAGGTTTTTTGGGTTTGTGTGGGAGGTGGAATCACTGAAAAAAATTAAAAAATGAATCATATATTAAATATTTTTTTAAATAAGGAAATGGGATCACAGGTTGGCCTAATGCCTAACTAAATCACACAAATCCAAAATTATAATGAGTTTCTAAGGGGTGTAAATGGATATGGTTGTTTTTATAGGTTAGGGGAGGCCAATTAGGAATTTTTATGGACGAAAAATGTTGAAAAATTAAGGAGTTATAAAAGAAACAATTTTTTTTTTAAATTTGGAAATGAGCTCACAGTTGGGCCCAAATCATGAAAACCCACCATTTTCTACAAAAAATGCATGGGAAATACCCGTAACAAAGAAAGAATATAAATTACATGAATGATAACTTTAAAATAATTCATTTATGTTACACTCCTTAAGAGATAGTCTCCCTTTTTTGTGGAATATTTTTAATTTATGTAGGGAAATATCACCGAACTCGAAGGTGAAACAGATTTTTTTAAGAAAATCGTATAATAAAAATTGTAGAATTTTAAAGATCTCTAGAAATGTTGGAACCCTTGAAGTAAAAAAGGGTAAACTTGAAATAATTTTCTCAAAATGCCTCAAATAATTTAAATAGAATGTGTGATTCCAAAATACTCTAGAAGAAAATATCATTGTACTTGAAGATAAATAGGAAAATAGAATTGACGTCAAGTGTTTACAATTGGAAGAATTATACAAGAAGATCAAGGAACTTGAATCTTTGGTTCATAAAAAATTTAAGATACATAATGATTAAGTGGAAAGAATAAGTAAGTATTATGTAGAGAATATGATTATTTTTTAAGATAAGAAAATCAACCTCAATGTGAAATGTCTAGAATTGGAAGGTCAATTGGCCAATCTTGAGAGGAAACATATTAAGACTTCAAAAAGTAAGGAAATAATTTCTATTTACACTCAATTATTACTGGAGTATTCTTATGTTTAAGGACCTAAAACATGTGATAATAATATCATGACTTCATTCAATTATTTATCATAAGCAGCTATGAAGAAATAGCTACCATCCACATTATCTTTTACTAATGTTTCTAAATATGTTTCCACAAAAAATATAGGTTGGAAAAACAATTCTGTATAAATATGGATTAAGATATAAGAGAAAAAGGCCACCACCATGAAAAATGTGTATAAAAAAATAATGTGGAAGTTTTTTATCCATATATAGAATAAAAAATCACGTAGAATACCCAAAAATCTAATACTGAAGATATTAGGAAATCTAGATTTGTGGGTCAATGTTGGTGATGAAACAAATCTAGGAATTATGCATTAAATTTTTGGTACAATCCTCAAAATATAAAAGAACAAAGGAATTTTATTTAAAGGGGGAGAAAGCTGGGGAAGAAAAAGAAACATCCATAGGTCCAAAATAATTTTAATATTTCAAAAAGATTTGTAATTATTGATTACATATATAATGTATGCAATAGTGATGATCACGAGACTGGTACATGATCATCTTAATATGTATCCAAAGATGATGGAAAAAATAGACTAAAAAAATGGATAAAAAAGAACAAGCTACCTTAGGAAGGAATCATAAAAATTTTGTGAACACAAATTCTCCCAAGAAGACTCCAATAATAAAAGTTAAGAATACCTTGGATTCCAAATATAATAAGTTAAAGAAAAGTGAATAATCCAAAATAACTACTAAGTTGGATGGAACTTAGAACAAGTCATGTGAAATATTGAAACTTTCTGACATAGTTCCTAATGATCTATTAGTTATTTGTCCATAATATTTATAAATAATGAGAAAAATAGAAGATGCACAAGCCAAGGCCAGTGAAAAAGGAAAAGAAAAGATTCTATATAAAGATAAAGAAGCTCTTTGTGTGAGTTGCAACATGGATGGTTATTATATTAGAAATTATCTTGAAATTATTCCACCATAAGAATAATTATTTAATAAGGTAAAATTTTTACCAAGAGATACAAGTTCTTTAAAATTCCTTGGAAAAGAGGATTCACACAAAAAGAAATTTAAGGAGTAATAAGATCTCTATAGACAAAATCAGAATTGAAGATCAGATGTTAAAGTGTTAATAGTGGAGTAAATGGAGTAAATTGGTTGAGAAAACCATCTCAACCTTTTTGTTCATATTGATGAATTAATGAGGATCCACCTTATTCATTTAATCTTTGTGTATTTTATTTGTAATTATAATGTAAGTAATTAATGGTGAAGAATATTCTCAAGGGGATAACCTGAGAAGTGGTGAGTGATGTCAATTATTTATAACAAATATGAAGAATTCACCATCCTTGAATGATTTCTCAATGGGTATTCAAATACAAATATGACAAAGGATTATTGTTGATGAAGATGAAGAATGTGATTTCCTATTTTGGAAGGCTAGGATAAAGAAGATACCATATTGTATTGCTCTTATTTTTGGTATCCTAAAGAAAACGTGTTCAAGAATATCATCCTTGGTGAAGTTATAAAAGTTTTCTAATATGAGAAATCACAAGTTTAATATCTATTATTATAAATATATTGAGAATTTTTTACTTTGAGGGGGAGAAAATTGAAGAAGCTTCTAGAATTATTATTTCAATTGGTATCAAATATGATTATTCTATAAATTTATTAAAGATCATTTAATTAGAAAAGGTATGTCTCTATTAATCTCTCATCCTTGGTTAATCCATATAAATATCATTATATAAATGGGAAGTAATTTAATTAATCAATGGCATAAGAAATGTGGATTTTCCCAAAGTCCACTTATCCTTCATATTACACATGAATGTTTTTGATCTATTTGTTGAAGTGAGTGCAGGAGTTTGAGGTTGATTATTCTTAAAAATTTCATGTCACTTTTAGTATCTTCAACCTTGAATGAAAGTAAATAATCCTTGAAGACTGTTAGATGAGTTCTCATTTCATAATTATCAGGATCGGTTGGTAAGGGGATATTTTTTGTCCAAATCAAATCCTCTTGTTTTCTAAACCGAACATGGATCAAGTAGACTCAATGAGAAATTATGGATGTAATATTTCTTAAGTATATAATTCTACCCTTTTTCCCATGATTTTTTTTCTTGTTAATAAGGGGGAGGGAAAGTGAAATAAAAGTTAAAAAAACTATGGTGAGATAGAATATAATGATTCCATATATTGACACATTCAATTGGAAAGATATTTGAAGGTATTTACAACAAATAAAAAGAAGGATATTGAAGAAACCACTTTGTGTATTAGTTATATTTGTTTCCAATGATTGTCATTAGATGATAATGGGGATCAATGAAATTAGAATAATTCATTAATTTCAATATGATAAAGAATTTCCATATTTAATAGAGCTTGTATGAAGTCCTCAAGTTTTGATATTTCAAGAAAAATATATTGAATAATTTTATTTTCATGGTGATTCTTGGATAATTGTTATGGATTCATTAAATGACATTGGATTTTATGATTGAATAATTCTCCTATTTACTAAAAAGATTTCTGAACTGGTTCAAAATTTTAAAATAAATGTGTCAAAGATGACACATTTTTTACAGCAATGAAGAAGGTTGATTTGAAGGAGGTCATGAAATATTTCTCTATTTCATGAGATTCATGGAAGAGATGATTTGAACCATGAAATAATAGTATTTTTTCATTAAGGGTTGTTTGAAAGTTAATAAGTGGTGTCCATGAATTTTTTGGATTCTATTATATACTTAGTATTTTACTAAGTTATTTTTATGGACTTATACTAAAAAATGGTCCAACCATATGTAATAGCCATGAAAGCCTCAACCAAGGCTTCTATGGACCTAAGGGTTAACAATTCCCATGAGAGGCCAACTTAAGACACCTTACATGGTGATAGATGACTAGAGGGTTATTCATAAGCCCTCAGTAGGCCCGTGTGTAATGCTCACGATGCGCATGACTGTAGGCACACATGGTTTGGTCTATAAGCCTATAGGAAGCCTTTGGACTATGTGTGTTGTGGTATGTGTTTGGGTGCTATGTAGTGTTTTCTAGGTGCTGACACTAGTGCTGGCTCAAATAAGTGGTGGTCACCATTTGATTAATAAACTACAGAGAAGACAAATGCCACTTTCTATGTGGGAAACAAGATCCCACATACTATTCATCCATCCATTAATGATATTCCAATAACACTATCTATCATACGTGATCTCTCTTAGCTGCATAATAATTTTATTCGATTGTCTTCAACCTACTACCTTTATCTAAGATCCGAACGTCAGAGTTTTTCAATCCATAATGATGGATAAATCAAACTGAGGTTTTCTTTGATGATGAATCTCTAATTAAAACACTAATATGATCAAAATAAGAAGTGAATTAAGTTACACTTACATGAAAATAAATTGAATGAAGTATAAAATTAAATATGGTTCCACTAAATGAGAATGTAGTTGAAAAGGATGATGCATGTTCGATCTTATTGGAAGTGTTTAGGAGGATGAATTACATGTTTTTATGATGAAATTCACATGATATGTTCACTGCAAATGAGATGTCGATATCAAAAGAAAAATGCCATAATTTTTGGTGTATCTTAACCCATGATTTGAAGGTGTTAAAGTTGTATCTTCATCTCATTAAACAACTGATTTACATAGCATGATTTTTGAGATTTTAAGGTATTGAATGACCGGTCAATGCTATAATCCTTTAATATAAAATGGAGAGAGACTAAGATGATAGGATTTGATGTCGATCATATTATTTCAATAGATCCTATTTTATAAAGAATAGAACCTCTATGTGTTTCTTTTATGTGAGCAGGAAAAGAGTTCTATGAACCTTTGAGGCTTCATGAAGAAGGGGAGTCTCTCAAACCATTTTGGTTTCATGAAGAATATACACACACATCCTACATGGTGGAAATCTACAAACACATGGATGGTGTTTAACACCCTCATTGTGATTCGTGAAGACAACTAGTTCTGTGAGCCAATGCATGAGTTGAGAACTCCCACTATTCTTCAAGAAGATTTGTTATATGTGATATCCATCTGGCTTCTTAAAAGATTTATAAAGGCACAATAAACACTTATGAGAGGGAAATCATCCTGAAACACTGTTAATAATAACACTATACTTTTGAAAAGGGAAGGAGGTGTACACTTTTGTTCAAACAAGGTAGTGAATTAATAGAAGTGGAATGTGTGTAATTATTAAACACTATTTTCATAAAGAAAATAGAAGGAGGTGGTCACATGATATAGTGAACACAAAAATATATTGTGTAAAGATATCTCAATGTAAAAAATAGAAAGTGAATAATACATGAATTGATATAATAATGCATATTCACATGAAGAATTAGATGAGATAGTGTGTGAACTTGTGTAAATAAGGAAGAATAATAAGTGAAAAAATAAAATAAAGAGTACATTAATGCATACATAAACCCATATGAACATTGTTAAATAGTTGTGTACTATGGTTTACAAGTTTTATATGACCCATTTAAATTTTTAAACATGCATACGATGACATGATATGATTAGATCAGTGTAAGTAGTGTTTACAAAAAATCAATTACAATAAGAGGAAGTCAATACTACACTCAACTATCTATATTGTCTATCAAGGAAGTATGAGATTTTAGTTCACAATTACATTTAGATCATTGATACTGAAGAAGAAAAATAGGTTTCCCATATTTCAATTAATTATTATCCAGGGTAGTAAATTGTGATGATGCTAATCTGAGCTGAGCTTTAAGTGTTTTAATAATCATATAAGAGTTTCTGGTTCTATTAAGAATAAGTAGAAGAAGATTCAATGTAGTATATTTTTCACTGAGGAGACAAAGACACTGCTATACACTATTTCATATATTTGTGTGTCAAAAATAAAATGAATAAGAGGAAGTGACTAGCCTAGTTGATATTAGTTGATTATAATTTGGTTCATGGATAATTCAGTTCATCAGTCCACAACAAATTTATGTTTTTGTGACAGATAGAGGAAGAATAAAGTGCAGCTTTCAGTTTTTTACTGGGAAGAAATAAGAGGAAGGTTTTTTTCCTATTGTTGTGTAAGTAAATAAGTGAATAAGAAGAAATTTTTGTAATAACTAATCAGCTATGTGACATCTAGCATTTGCCTCAATAGGTGTAAGAATTTATTGGTGTTATAAAGAACCTTATCAACAAGGAGAAGAATATCTTCAAAGTCAGTATAAAGATCCATCCAAGAGCTATAAAACATGCACTGTTAATTAACTATAGTTCAGTACAGGTGAAAGGGTTTATCCTACTTTCTGTAACCACACTTATAGGATTGTTTTATACGTGGTTGTTTTCTTAAGATTATTTCTAGACCATTCCAAGGAATAACTACTCTTATTGGGTAGCAAACCTTGTAAAAATATCACATGCTATTATTTACTGCTTTAATATTCTTTCATGCGATAGGGAAAAGAGAATATGAGAATCAATATCCTAATAGTTAAAAGAGGTAAAGGGAAAAAAATTTGAATTGTATTAAAAAGTACCCAATATTGATTCACCCCTTTAAGTGTTAGGCATATCCAAATCTAATCCATTCATTAATTGTGTGCATCATAATTCACTTGTGACCATTCACACAAGGAAGTTCGCCACACCATTCATGTGGGCCCCATTAATTCCTAAACTCCAATTCATATGATTTAGTAGAACATGTGGATATACTTTGTGTGTGACCCTCTAGGCCCTTATCTTGATATAAGTGATTTATATTTTGGGTTGAAGATTAGTATCTAGAAACACATAATATCTCCAAAAGAGATAAGGATTAATCCTATTTATGATAACCTCCTACAAATATGTTCTATATAATATAATGTATTTGTTACATGATATGTAATAAAGCAGGATGGATACTTTGTGTCATTATCCTTTGATGCTTTATTTATCTTTATTAATTACAATGGATGAAATTTCCTCCATCTACCATTTCTATGGATATAGTCAGGGAACTACCATCCAAATCAAGTAGAAAAATATATCTTCTTTATTTTATAAGTGATAAATACCATCTCTATCATCCAATCAATTTTATACCCCAATGATTCACCCGATGCAATCTATCTTAACAAAAACATAAATTTCATGATTTTTATCTTACATCAAATTACATGATCAAATGATACAAATTGATAATTATCTCAAGTTGAGAGATAAATAAAAATTATCATAGATAGTAACATCCCATGATACCCAAGGAATACAATGTTTCTTTTGGTGGGTTAGTCCTAATGATATTTTTTACTTGAGATCACCAAGTATGAAATTCATGAGAAAAAGTATCAATGCTTATGATCCCCCAACACTTGATACTCAGACACCATTATTGTCTCATTAGTATGATATATCTAGACCATGGGGAATATATTTAAGATTATTTTCTTAGTATCATGAAGTTCTCAGTATACCCTTTTGATATGAAAAAATACAAGGAAATTACCATGTAAATAGTGTACAAATAATTAATTACACTTTTATAGTAAGTACAATTTATGTATAATTATTTTCATGCATGAAATGGTAATAAAAAAATACTACAAAAAGTTGGGTCTATGGCACCCAATTTTACAACTCTCTCACCTACATTAGAGCTAACTTTCCAACCATATTACTATTATATCTCACGTGATAAAATCATGATTTAAACAATTTAAAACTTTAGTCATGGGGCCTACCACATTTTCTTACAGGGGAACTATTCTATCTAGGAATTTATCTCCTTGGGTAAAATCCCATAATAGATGATATCCTTTAGTATTTATAGTACTCATTTAGTTGCATTATAAGCCGCAACAAGATCGGTATTTGTAGATATGGATACCACGAGATTTAATGAGTTATTATTTCCCATTAACATAGCCTATCTATGATAAAAGATAAAATTAATCTGTAGGAATAATAGTTTGGTTTCCCTTTATGGTAACTAGTGTTCCATCTTCTCTAAGTACCAAGTAAACTTCCCTTATACTTCTTGTAGTGCTATTAAATAGTTTCAATTTCTTTCCAATAATTCATTCTGGATTTATTTGATATTTTCCTATTATAATTCATGTTTTGGAAATATTAGATCTTTTTTATAATATAGAATGAGTGATAGATAAAATAACTAAATCTTATAGCTTTATACTCACCATTTTAATCTCCTATTATGTCTTATAAATGTTTTCTTAGAGAGATTTATTCCATGTGAAATTGGAAATAATTCTCTCTTGAATTGTTCTATTAAGTATTATTGATACCTTTTTAATATATGCACTTTCACTTCATATATGAAACCATTAAATCAATCTCAATAGATATATGTTCCCTGAAACTTGGGTTTCTATGTTAAGTCAATATTTGGAGAAATATTTTTGATCAAGTCTTAATTAACTATAGTGATAATAACTATTTTTCATATCTCATCAACATATATCATTTATAAAACTATGGTGATCTCACCAACCTCTTATAAAGACATGAAAATATAATCATTCCATGATTGAATTATTGATTTTGGTATATAAATAGACCCTTGAAACATGAACATTATATTAGATAATTTTGATGTTATAAACCAATATAATTATATCTAAAAGATTTTTTTAGATGCTTATTGTTTTGAAATTCAACATCTAAATATAAAAATAATGGTAAGTTATTATAGAAATATAAATTCAAATGTATTTCAACATCTTTATTGATGAAATTTTTTCAACACAATCAACACTTTTACTTAACCTAAGACTTCAACAACTAACATTATTTATAGATAATCACTTTATAATCCATGTTCATCTATCCCTTGAATACCCATTTCGACCTAGTTAGATTTACATAAACTAGATAAATTACCAAAATATATCCTTGATTTTGGTACAAGGAATACATTTTTTTATTTCAAATTCATTTTCATTTTTTCTTATTTATATTTACTACTTCCATGTACAGTAAGTATTCATTATTCCCAATGAATAATTTATCATCTAACAAAGTGATGATAATACCACTTATATTTGGTTTTATATCTCCCCTATACAATATAAGTCTCTAAAACTAGATTTTCTTTGGGATCTTATGAAAATAGTTCATATTGTAACAATTTGTGGAACTCAAACCTTGACTTAATCTTAGTCTATCTTGATCCCACTATTTCAAATATAGATTTTCACCTTTTTATATTCTTTTACTCAAGTATTATATTTATATATTAGGGATTTATGTAATATAATTATAAATCATTAGGATAATTAATTGATGTTCACTTTATGTTTTTATTAATGTAAGTTTGTGTAATGAGTCATATTTTCCACGTATTTTTTAAATATTATATGGATTTTTTTTGAGATCAAGAACTGAGATGGTTTGTGATTCTGAGCATTAGTGTGCTCAGAATAAATGTTTGGAATATATTAAATATATTAAATAGCACACACATGTAGTTTTCTTGAAAAATTGGAAAAAAATACCTAATGGGGTCCTGTATTAGAAATCAATGGGAAATGTTGTGTTTAGAACACAAGTTTTACCCTAGGCATGACATAGTATTTGTCAGCATGAGCTATTTGTGAAAAATTCATCATGTGTATAAATGAATAAAATAAAGAAATAAAGAAATTTATTTTATTTATCTTCATATAGCAACCAAATTAACATATAATTAAATGGTTATAGGATTTTCTTAGGATTGGATGCTCAACCCCTAGAGATCTAGATGACTTTTATAGAGAGTTCTTGGAAAACAATGATAGATCTGGTCTAAATCATGGATCGTTGCACCATTAGAGTTTATGGATCTCATCAATGACAACAAAACAACACCGTTAATCATCAACAATTAATCCAAACTCTAGGTAGGATGATGTTTTATGTTTTCTATCTCATTTAATAATCCGAGACGAATGCAGATTAATTACACAAACAAAATTGATATGCACATCATTGGTAAATTTATTTTGATGGAATTAAAATTTTGTTCATTGTGATTTATTCATGCTTGTCCATCTCCTTCTATGACAATGAATCAAGGATGAATGAAAAATGTTTGAGATCCATTCCTCACATTTTATTACTTATGGATTTCTCCTCTATTTATTCATTTCATCATTATTGGTATTTTTATTTTTCCAATGGTTTGACCATTACCTGGTATCCAATCATTGTGCGGAAACTCTTAGACACAACAAATCAAAGGCAAAAATACAAAACCTAATGGCAGTTTCTATTCGAGAATCAATGGTAAAGGTGGATGAATTGAGGGAGAATGACATTGAATTAGGATTTCTTCCTTTTTCTCAAGAAGGATATGGAACAACTACCAACAGATCGAGTGTATAATTTTTTGAGTAGATAGAGGGCCTAAAACACAACTAGCAAAAACAAAAGGGGCTAGACAACCTAATATCTACAAGTCTCAGTGATATTGGTGGCTCTAGTGTTGTGAAAGGCATTGTGAAGGAAGAACTAGGGGTTTTAGAAAATCCCAGGTTACACAGAGTGTAACCTGGTGAGGCATACCATGTGGGACCCCCTATATGGCACTAGGGATCTAGAGTGAGTTAAGTATCACACACTATATAGCATGGACACATACTATGTGACCCTTCTATGATATATCAATGTCTAATTTTGGAAGTAAATGGACATGACCAATAGTACAAAGTCAGTGGAACACTGTGTACTTGGTAATAGACACGACCACCTAGACACATGATGGTACACAGAAACAAAAAATAATATACAGACTTGGACATCAGCACATAGGTAGGTGTCAGGTGATCTCTATATTCCATTTACCATGCCTACATTCCATGTATTCAGATATTTACATGACATGTGAGGTGTTACCACACAAAAAATATTTGGGGATAGCTAGACATGGTGTGTACCACTATTACACTCCATGTACCCCTTAAATAATATTTGTAGCTCTTTATTTCCTTTTCCTAGACTAATATTGGTTGAGTGTGTTCCCCTAGTCCATTATCTTGAGGTTATAGTGTGACATTGCATCCACATCATAGGATTATGATCCCCTTTAGAGGTCAAGTATCAGATAGTGTTTTTTGTGTCCCCCTGTGAGACTGGATTTTGATCCTCTATCATCTATATACCTTAGGCGAGGTTTGTGGAATTAGAATTAAATACTTTAGAATGGAATTGATCCTCCATCTAGTCGAACATATCAGTAGGGTTTGTGGTATCATTTCATATGAATCCATTACATAGCGAGTTGATCCAGATTGGGTTTATGGTGTCCCCTAGTAGTTTTGAGCATGGCCTCCTATATGATTATTAAGGTCTTGTTAGACCAATGAGATTTCTTGGGATGAGCCTAATGATCTAGAACTCTTTAAATATTGTCTCCAGTAATATCATGGATCATGGAGTGGATTATCCCAGAATAAGTGTTTCTTCGAGAAGAATCCTATGGATGACAATTAGTTATGACCACTTAGGGGTTTGGTGTATTTCTTAAGTATATTGGGTGTTTTCTATTATACAATGATTTTTATATCCTTATATTGATATGAATATACATGATTATTTGTGTTTATTGTTTTTAGGGTGTCCTACTGGGTATTGTTATACTCACCTCTATATGGGTTTTTCCCGCATGTGTCGTGTCTTATGAAGATGATGAACCTTTTGATGGTGTCCCTGGAGAACATGGAGATGGTGAAGTGTATCTTGATCTTTTCAGACTGAGGTGTTTTTTGGGTTCTATCCTTTGACTTTATTCCTCACCCTCAGAGAAGGTTGGACTCTTTGTAGTTTTTCGTTGGTCTTGTATTTGGACCCCTTTTCCACTTTTAGTACTTTACTATTTTACTTTGGTTGTGGGATTTTAGATTTATACATATAGTCATTTCAATTATTTTACATTTTATCATTTTTGTGGTTTAATGATGTGTGTGTGTGTGTGTGTATAGGTATATTAGGCTAATGCATCCCATTTGTGGGATATGCCTACTCAGCGTTGGCCGCTTTCCCCTGGATTATTGGAAGAGGGAATGGGGTAGTCATGGGTTAAAATCTGGAGTTTTAGGTTCTGACAAAGTGGTATCACAGAATCTGATTCTACCTTAAAACCAGATTCAGTGATATTGGTTTGGGGAAATATTGTTTAGTGTTTCAAGTTCGGGTTTTAGGCTAGGGACTCTAATGTTGGTACAGTTGTTGACCTATCCATATACAAGAAATATGTTTACCTACCCTTTAACTCAATGCATGTAGAAATTGGTTGTAGGAAATGTTTTTGGTACATTCATATAATAGGAATGGGTTGTTTTTTCCATGTCCTTATTGAATTATCTCCCCAGATATCCTCTTTTGACCATGGTTCATCTTGTTTTATTTTAGGATGCCTCCACATATAAAACCATCTATAACTCCACTGTGTGATCACGAGGATGATCCACCCAGTGATGAGGCTTCCGTATAGAGTCCTGTATGAGAGATAACACCACCGAGTTATTTAACAGTTATCTAATTTTCACACCTTTCATGACATAAATTTCCCCAAAATATATTAGAAAACCACATGGAAAATATATTTATCACATAACATAAAACTACATAATGTGGTCCAATCACAAGACCTTAAACTGTGCCTCTCAAACTAAATGGTCTTTGATTATTATTCAAATAGGATACTTATGATGTATATTGGAGGTTTAAACCCAACATATAAAACATCCTTCCTTTGGGGCCATATTCCTCATGGGATCATTTACGTACTTAGTCAGTGGGCCATATTCCCTTTAGGTCCTTTATTATAATTTATTATGGCCACATTCCTTATGGGTTATTCTCATTACTGGGTTATATTCCTAATAGAATTATCTTTCATGGAGGGATAAATTCCCTTCAAGTGTCTTATCACATTTTCTTCCCTTGGTCCATATTCCCTATAGTTTTCATCCTCATCAGGCTGTATTCCCTATAAGATTAATCAGTAAGGTCCTCTCATGTGTCAGTCCCACACTAACCATTTACAGACACCTATAGACTATATATCCTGACCACATGATGTTAAAATACATGGAACAATCATTTTCACATGAACATATAAGGTATTATGTGTTCCATTAAATGGAACTGAACTACACTGGTTCTAACTCCATTCATAGTGATACCATTATTTTTATTAGTTTCCAATGGGGTGTATTCATAGAACAAGAAATACCTGATGAACCCCCCATCCATGAATAGAGGTTTCATGTGGACCTTCTTTCTAAAGGAAGGTGTTCACTAAGTTTTCTTACCAATGATGCTTAGGAATGCATGTTAGTCAAGTGGGTGGGAGGTCAGGATCATCACACATTTTTGGGGGATTATTTCATAATATGGGACTCTATTATAGATTTAATATGTATTTATTTAATACTTACCATATACTAGTATATAATAGTTTACCCCCAAGTAAAAATTTGGTCATGAACATGTATTGATGTGAATATCTATACATATCAGAAGTATCCCCTTAATGTGAACATATATATGTATGAGAGGTTCTCCATCAATGAAGTCATCTATATTTATTATAAATTCTACATATTTATCTTATTATTAATTAATTATGATGATATATAGGTCATTGTGGTTTAAATCCACATAGATTGTAACTCTAAAGTTTATTATTTTCTAAGAAGGTAGTAGATGTTTGTGGTGTTTAGTTAAGGCCCATGAAATGGGATTCCTACATATCCTTATAAAAGGAATCAAATCCCACATATTTTGGTGCCAATTATCAGGTAACTTTATACCTTTTAAGGTCATGTGACATGGACCAATCCATGTAGTTTAACATCATATAGTGAGGAGTCTTAGATTAAATATTCCTAGTAATGGTTGGTGTGGAACTTGAATATAAGAGGACCTTTCTGGATGAACTTGAAGGGAATATGGTCTAATGAGGATAGGTTAATCCAAATAAGTAATATGTAATTCTAGTATAGTTATAGTGGTCACCCAAAGATAATATGAAACTTTGGGTGGGGAAAGATTAGACTTTGAGGGAATATAATCCTCCAAATGGGGGTATGTTATCATTGACAATATTTCACAATAATTATACTTTCCTAGGGGATATATAAAAAGAGAAATTTATTTCTAGGATCATAATAATATAAACAAGAAAGGGAATGAACCAAATAGTTTTTATGTTTGGTTTGATCCCCAGGGAGGAGTCCTATATATCCTATTTAACAAGAATCCAATCCCAAATAGTTTTAGATACACAATTTAAGGTCATGTGATAGGACTGATCCATGAAATTTAACATCATGTGGTAATGATGTTATTTCTTAGTTTTACATCATGTGACTAGGATAATGAACATGAAATTTAACATCATGATGTAGGGATGTGTGTCATGAATGATATCACAATAAAAGTTTGAGTAGGGATTACACATGTGAAGCTTCCTGAGATAATGTTTAGGGATTATACCTCACTAGAGGCCCAAATTGGGGATATTATTAATGTTCCCAATTGCATGATCAACTCATATCTCTAAACCCATATGATTCATGTTCAATTTGAGAAACAAGAGATAATAAAATATTAATCCCATAGTGTAGAGTGCATCATTAATATTGAATGATGATTTAAACCTAAATAGGAGGCCCATATAGTGTGGGGAATTATCTCACACTTATTATATGATGCATATTACACTCATCATGATGGTAATATTGAATAAATCACATAGTTAAGGCTTTAGTTTAATAACTTATGCTGAGGATATTGTCATATAGTTTATTGTCATACGACTAGGATGTGGTGCCATGGATTTTAATGTCACGGAGCCCAGATATAATTTTGGGGCTTATGCATTAATCTAACCTAGTACCACTAGGAGTTTAATATAGAAGGATATATGGTGGTCAACCTCAATGGTTCCACCATTGAGTCTTGCACATATACTACACATGTGTGATTGAAAAGTAGAAGGTGTAGATGTTGCCAATTTTAAGTATCACACAAGTGGCCTAATCCCAAGTAGGTGACTTGAATGGTATATGTATGAATTATAAATTTTATGGATACCTCTCTCCTAAAGTGGAGTTAGGCATCCTCCAGGCACTAAGGGTAATCAAACATGGACCTGGGTCAACTAAGTATTACTGCATATGATAGGGTAAATTTCACTAATGTCCTTAAGATTTGGACTTGCATAATCAAGGTAATATAGGATTGTAGGAACCATATCTATTACTGTAAGTACATATGAGACATTTTTTATCAAATAAATAAAATATTAAAAGGGGTTATTTTAGTGTTCAAACCTTGATCACATAGATATAGTGGTTTTGAAGGAGGCCTTGATAATTTTTGGTGAAAATGTGAAGTTTGGGTGATGGAACACCCTACTATCTAAGACAATATATTTATTATGTCATGGAATAAGAGTATAAGGGGATGTTTTTATATAGTGAAATGGATTTAAGAAGACTTCACCCAAGTAATACTAGGTTGATTAATAAGGATTCACCCAAGTAACATAAGAGTGAAGTGATAGGAATTCAAGAAAGTGATACTTGGTTTGAAGTGACAAGGTTTCTACCAAGTGATACAAGGGATAATTAATCACTACCGGAAATAATGGCATTTGCGACGGGGCATTTGCGTCGGGATCCCGTCGCTAATAGGCTTTTGCGACGGGGGCCCGTCGCAAATAGCCCGCCGCGGAAAACGGCATCGCAACAACAATTATTTGCGACGAGCCTGTCGCTAAAGATATTATTTGTGACGGCGATCCTTCCCGTCGCAAATATTAGTCCGTATATTTGTGAAAACTTTTTAAAATCGTATTTGCGACGGGCCCGTCGCAATTAGTTGTTTTAAAAAAAAGTTTAAAAAATATTAATAAATTATTTTAATGAATATAATAATAATAATACTATTTGCGACGGGCATAGTATCCTGTCGCAAACACTATAAAAAAATAAAAAAATAAATTATTAATAAATTATTTTAATTAATATAATAATAATCCAATTATAATTCAAAAATAAAAAAATATTAATAAATGATTTTAATTAATATAATAATAGAATTATAATTCACAAATAAAAATAATAAATTATTAATAAATTATTTTAATTAATATAATAATAATAGAATTATAATTCAAAAATAAAAAATAAAAAATATTAATAAATGATTTTAATTAATATAATAATAGAATTATAATTCAAAAATACAAATAATAAATTATTAATAAATTATTTTAATTAATATAATAATAATAAAATTATAATTCAAAAATAAAAAATAATAGAATATTAATAAATTATTTTAATTAATATAATAATATTAGAATTATAATTCATAAATAAAAAAAATATTAATAAGTTATTTTAATTAATATAAAAATAATAGAATTATTTTACATTCAAATATTAAAATAATTCTAATATTACAAAAAAATATAATTAAATTATAATATTATAAAATTTTAATATATATATAAAATTTAATATTATAAAATATAAATAATATTATTATTCATATTAATATTGTTATTTCAAAATATAATATTTTTAATATTTTATAATGAGACAGAAACTACGAATAGAAAAAAATTCATAGTTTGATTTAACAAACTTTATAACATAAAAACGAACTCTAATCTGAAGGAGGGGGGGAGGAGGGGGAAGAGGGGGAGATCTGTAGATGCTAGTGGAGAAAACTTCATCTCTAAAGCATGAGTGAGTCGGTGCATGTACTCCATCTGCTCCTGATGTTGCTGCTGCCACCGACTCATCTGCTCCTCGTACAGCTGCTGCTAGCGTCGACGCTCCTCCTCATGCTGCTGCTACTGCTGACACATCTACTCCTGCTCCTGTCGGAGACTCTCTATAAGTGCAGTCTGAGATCGCAACTGATCCTCATACTGTGTAGCAGAAGAAGATGCACGAGCTCCTCTCGAGGTGGATGCCGACATCGCAGCACTGCCATAATAATCTCCAGGAGTCAGTCGAGAGCTGATACCAACTACCCGGCTCTTCTCGAAGGCATACTGGGTAGCCTGCATCCATGCCGCCTCATCAAACTGACGACCAATGGTCTGATCTGATGACCCGACCTGACACTCAGGCTGGGTCTGTGACGCTGCGGCCTCATATGACTCCTGTAGTTGTAATTTAAAATTATAATTGTGAATATATTATATGCAGTGAATTTTTAAACTTGAAAACAAATAATACTGACCACGATGTGGCACTGACGATCACCTCTAAGCTCCCCAGTAGCAGGATCAATATACATCCTCCGATATATGTCGTAATCCGTAATATCGGGGTGCTCGACAGCCTATAAGAATAAAAAATAAACTGTTAATATTTATAGTTATATAAAATATTTATAAATAATGTACGTACCAGATGCTGTCTATGAGTACTGAAAGTACGACTCCCAGCTCGATGAGTCACCTCCTGTCTCCCCCGATTCTGCCTCCCCACCGATGATCTCCTATGAAAGGCATCACTCAACCAGTGCGCACATAATCCATCCCATACATGGGATGAAATGTACTCTGGTCGGTGTGCTCTACATGACTTGTCAAAAACTGACGCTCCTGCTTTCTTCGTGAAATCTTTTCTTAAATTGTGAAAAAATTGACGAAAGCGATCACGCATGGCCACATCCCGTGCCTCGTGGATGACGTCATGCATGGTATCCTCGATCGGATACCATAAACCCTACAAATAAATCAAAATATCAAGTTACAAATGAAATAATTTTCAAAATAAAAATTATTTATTTACGTACGTACCAACCAATGGCCGAACATGGCCTGCTGCACATCAATGGGAATCTGCTCCCATGTGGTCCAAGGCTGAGAGAAATAGTTGCGCAAAATAGCGCTGCCCTTTCCGACTACTATATGCGGAAAACTGTAAAAATAATAAACATTTATTATGTGAATAGATTTATGAAATCTTAGTCAAATCCACAGGCTATCACACAGGTTATTACACCTCTATGTGTGTGGATCAAACCCAAGACGTGGACGTCGCTCGGGGAAGGGGTCAGGAATCATCAATCGTGCAAGACCGCACCTCCTCCGCGTACTCCCTAGAGCGCCTGCAAGCTAGGGGTCATCTTCCAGCAACTCATCCGCATCGAAAGGCAGGTCAGCATCCACCAACTCAAGAAATGTTTCATCGTCCATCTGAAACAGAAAATTTTAATGTTGTTAGAAAATAATTGATAATTACTATATATATACATATATATTAGTTATGATTGTATATAACTACCATGGAATTCTATCAGTGTTCATCTTCATCATCATCTTCATATATGTCAATGTCATCTTCATATTCCTCCTCAACATCATCGATATCCATTCGAGTTCCAATTGCTTCATCTCTTACCATTTCAAATTCATATGTGACATCATTAACATCATCATCATCACCGAATCTTAAATGTGGGGTGTCATCATCGATACTCATGTCTCTTTGTAAAAAAGATTAATTTTGAGTACTCTCTTGAAAAACATTAATTCTTTGCACATCATTGAAAGCACATTCACTTTGACTAGACTGATTGTCTTGAATTTTGATTTTTCTTATACTCCACCAATCAGTCATGTCTCTTGATGTAGCACAGTACTTTGCGTAATAAACTTGATGTGCCTGTTGAGCCAATAAGAATGGTTCATTTACTGCGAGAACACTTTTACATTTAATATCGATGATTCCATGATTCAAATGAACACGCATGCCTCTCTAGGTATCCAACCACCGACATTTGAACATGGTTATGTAATGTTGTCCAAGATAACAGAGTTCAATGATTTTATCAAGTATTCCATAAAATTCAACTTCATTTTCTCGATGATGAGATCCTCTCAAGCTAACTCCACTGTTCATTGTTTTTTTTGATTCCCCATATGCATGTGTGTGGAATCGAAATCCATTCACCACATATGCATTATAAGTTTTAACAAGTTTGGAAGGTGGGTTACTCAATATACACAGCCGTTTTTCAATTTTATCAGCATGTCGAGACACCTGAAAATTTGTGAAATAATTATCAATATAGTAAACTATACATTGAATGAGTTGCTAAAAGATAAAGAATTTATCCATATGCGGTCATCTAATAATGACTGTTGACGACCTCGTTGTTCCATATTTTTCTATAAAATATAAAAGCATTACTGGTTTTGAATAATTTGTTAGAAAAAACACCCAAGCAAGGATAATTATAGAGTTTACATCATACACGACTGACGCAAACTTTTTATTGAGATAGACCTAAATATTGACACTTTAAGAATTGAATATGTTGAGAATAAAGAAAAACCTGTTACAAATATTGATAATTTTAATATTATATTATTTTTTTATTATTTTAATAATACTAATATTATTTTTTCATAAATATTAATTATATAATAATAACATTATTACATTATTAGTATATTTTATTATTAATATTAAAATAATATAATTTTCTATATTATATACAATTCTCCTTTCATCTGTGTGTTTAACATTCTGTCTCCATATGTAATATTTGCATTCACTTTCACCTCTCCATTGGTGAGTAGGTTGATAATTTTGGAAAAGAATGCAAATATTACATGTGGAGGTAGAAAACACACAGATGAAAGGAGAATTGTATATAATATAGAAAATTATATTATTTTAATATTAATAATAAAATATACTAATAATGTGATAATGTTATTATTCTTAATTATTGGTAATTATTCCTAATTATTGGTAATTATTCCTAATTATTGGTAATTATTCCTAATTATTCCTAATTATTCCTAATTATTGGTAATTATTCCTAATTATTGGAAATTATTCCAAATTATTACTAATTATTGGTAATTATTGGTAATTATTGGTAATTATTGGTAATTGTTACTAATTATTGGTAATTATTGGTAATTATTACTAATTATTGGTAATTATTCCTAATTATTACTAATTATTGGTAATTATTACTAATTATTACTAATTATTACTAATTATTGGTAATTATTAATAATTTTTGGTAATTATTGGTAATTATTGGTAATTATTAGTAATTATTACTAGTTATTGGTAATTATTGTTAATTATTACTAATTATTGGTAATTATTACTAATTATTACTAATTATTACTAATTATTACTAATTATTACTAATTATTACTAATTATTATTAATTATTGGTAATTATTACTAATTACTGGTAATTATTTGTAATTATTGGTAATTATTACCAATTATTACTAATTATTGGTAATTATTACTAATTATTACTAATTAATGGTAATTATTACTAATTATTACTAATTATTATTAATTATTTGTAATTAATGGTAATTATTGGTAATTATTACTAATTATTGGTAATTATTGATAATTATTACGAATTATTACTAATTATTTCTAATTAATAATAATTATTGGTAATTACTGGTAATTATTAGTAATTATTAGTAATTATTGGTAATTATTACTAATTATTGGTAATTATTACTAATTACTGGTAATTATTGGTAATTATTGGTAATTATTACCAATTATTAGTAATTATTGGTAATTATTGGTAATTATTGGTAATTATTTCTAATTAATGGTAATTAATGGTAATTATTTCTAATTATTACTAATTATTGGTAATTATTACTAATTATTGGTAATTATTACTAATTATTGGAAATTATTACTAATTATTAGTAATTATTGGTAATTATTCTTAATTATTACTAATTATTACTAATTATTGGTAATTATTACTAATTATTGGTAATTATTACTAATTATTGATAATTATTACTAATTATTGGTAATTATTGGTAATTATTGGTAATTATTGGTAATTATTACTAATTATTACAAATTATTGGTAATTATTACTAATTATTACTAATTATTGGTAATTATTACTAATTATTACTAATTATTGGTAATTATTGGTAATTATTTCTAATTATTACTAATTATTGGTAATTAGTGATAATTATTACCAATTATTACTAATTATTACTAATTATTCCTAATTATTGGTAATTATTCCTAATTATTACTATTTATTACTAATTATTGGTAATTATTACTAATTATTGGTAACTATTACTAATTATTGGAAATTATTACTAATTATTGGTAATTATTGGTAATTATTGGTAATCATTACTAATTATTGCCAATCATTACTAATTATTGGTAATTATTCCTAATTATTGGTAATTATTCCTAATTATTGGTAATTATTGGTAATTATTGGTAATTATTCCTAATTATTGGTAATTATTCCTAATTATTGGTAATTATTCCTAATTGTTGGTAATTATTCCTAATTGTTGGTAATTATTCCTAATTGTTGGTAATTATTCCTAATTATTGGTAATTATTCCTAATTATTGGTAATTATTCCTAATTATTGGTAATTATTCCTAATTATTGGTAATTATTCCTAATTATTGGTAATTATTCCTAATTATTGGTAATTATTCCTAATTATTGGTAATTATTCCTAATTATTGGTAATTATTCCTAATTATTTGTAATTATTCCTAATTATTGGTAATTATTCCTAATTATTGGTAATTATTCTTAATTAGTGGTAATTATTCCTAATTATTGGTAAATATTGACAATTATTTGCAATTATTGGTAAATATTGGTAATTATTGGAAAAAATATTGACAAATATTAGCAATTATTGAATATTGGGAATTATTATTAATTATTACTAATTATTAGTAATTATTACCAATTATTGGTAATTATTATAAATTATTACTAATTAATGTTAATTATTTCTAATTATTATTAATTAATTCAAATTAATTTTAATTTTTCATAATTACTGCTAATTAATTGTAATTACAGCTAACTATTTTAAATTAATTAATGTTTAATTGTCTCTAATTACTATTAATTATTAATACTTATTCATAATTATTTCTAATTAGAAATCAAAAAAAAAACTAAAAATTTAAACTAAATAAATATAATAAATAAAATAAATATTAAATTAAAATTCAGATAAAAACCTTAAACTTGATGTCAATGTCGAGCCGTTGTAATTGTAGAACACCACTAACTGAATCCTCGAAGTCGGAAAAAAAAATTTTACAACTGAAAGTCGTAAAAGATTCAAACTGAAAAAATTGGAACGGTTGAGAGTTGAGAGTGGAAAAATTGTAATGGTTGGCAGTATTTATAGGTTGAATTAATTGCGACGGGTTTTTTTACGACGGGTTTTCCGTCGCAAATAACAATTTTTGCGACGGGGCCCGTCGCAAATAACCCTGACCGCATTTAATTATTGGCGGCATTAAAACGGTTATTTGCGACGGGGCTCGTCGCAAATAGTCTTTAACCGCCGCCGGTTAGTTGCGACGGGGATAGAACCCCATCGCGAATAACCCTGACCACATTTAATTATGGGCGACATTAAAACGGTTATTTGCGACGGGTCCCGTCGCAAATAATTCCTGCCGCCTGGGTATTTACGACGGGGTTCTATCCCCGTCGCAAATAAACTTCGCGCGGTTTGGCGCACATTTCGCGCCAAACTATTTGCGACGGGTAAAAAAACCCATCGCAAATAACAGATTATTTGCGACGGGAATAATTCCTGTCGCAAATACCCCGTCGCTATTAACCATTTTTCCCGTAGTGAATGTTTCAAGTGATAGAAATTGTGTGAATATATTCCCTAGATATAGGGGGTTTCCATGAATTCCATAATAAGAGTTGCACATAAGTGTATGGTTTGGTCAGGGTCCTTCACCATAGTTTTTTAGACTATAAAGGAAGTGATTCTTCACAATGGTTTTTGGTGTTTTAAACCTTTTGTGAACTTATATACCCTCTCTTTTAGTTATTTACCTTAGGTTTAGGGATTGAATAAGATACCTAAGGGGTTTGAATACTTGGGTAGGATTCTAAGGCGAAATGATCTCCATGTCGTCTCTTCATCATCCAAAAAGTGAAAATGAGGAGCCTAAGGGTCTTATTTATAAGAAAATTTAAGACCTTGGGAGAAGGTGGTATGTTCCACTAGTGATTCACATAAGTAAAACCTATACGGAGTACCTGTTCATGAAAGGGGAGCACACATGGTCAACCTGTGTGGACTTCATGGGTTTTGGGGAAGATTACATCACCTTTCCCTGAGTCTTTTCCTTCATGTGTTTGGGGTATTCATTATTCAAGATTTGCATACTATTCATTAAAAGTGATTACTGAAAAATGACCCCCATAGGATTAAATCCAATTAGAATAAGGAGGATTTAATCCAGAGGTTAAACTATCACTGACATGAATGAATTTCTAAAAAGAGGATGATTTTCATCTTCAGTCTAGATTCTGTCATGCTAGTTTTTCATGCAAACCATTCACGTAAGTCATCCTTGTAAATTTAACTCACTTCCATCACATATTAACCTATTTTTAGTACTTATAAATAGAGTATAGGGGAAACCCCTCCATTCATACCTTCTCTTATAGGAAAATACTTATTGACATCTGAGCACCGTATTGATCCATGCTAGCTAAAGGTACATGATCACCTGTGATTTTTGTCCCGAATTTAGCACATTTATTTTAGGTGTATAGGTTAAGTGAATATATTACATGATATCCACATCTTGGTGATAGAATAGTTAAAGGGATATGAGAAAATAACTTAAGTGAAGTTCTCTACTTAATTTAATTTGTTGGATGAATTACTTAGGTGAGCTAATTTGGTCTTAACCAAATTTTTTCCTAGTAGTTTGTGCCTGTACTCTTATTAACTAGAGTACTTTCTCCTTATATTCATAGTTAATTTCTAATTCTCCATCATATTTTTATTATAGAACTATGATCACTAAGATTTTGATTTTGATTTCAGATGATAAGGCTGTCACTGTCATTGAGGAAGTGATTGAGATTATTAGACTAAGATACTATTACCAATACCATGTTTTGTTAGGACCAAAAGGGGCCTAGATACCCTGAGGGGGGGGGGGGGGGGGGGTGAATCAGGGAATGAATATTCTTTTCAAAATTATCCCTTTCCCACTAGATCTTGATCTCTTTATTATAAGGGTTACTTTGTTTTCACTTGTGTTTTACTATTGATCTTATTCTTCCCTTATTTATTTGATGATGATGCATTGAATGCAATGAAGAGAAGCAAGAAGGTAGACACAAATATTTTTACACAGTTCACCCTCACTGGGCTACATACAAGGAGCATACAACAATAATTTGCCACTGTACCAAATCCGTTAAATCTCACTACCAATTTACAATGTTTAGGCTAGATCACTTCTATGACCAATTTCACTTCCTTTACAATATTTAGGGTTAGATCAATAATTCCCCATGGGTCACTCCATGTTCCTCCCTCTCTAGATCACTTCGAGAAGAAAGGATCACCTTCTTCCTCTTCCTTTACTCACTGCTATAGAAGGTATCCACTCATAGTTTAAAGATTTTAAGGTCCCTTCATTATCACAAATGAATGCATCCTCCAATGTATGTAGATTCTTTGTTGAGGTCCAATTTTAATCCACTGATGAATACCACTTTGTACCGGATGTATTGATCAATCTTCCAACTTTCTCACAACACTAGATTGACTGAAACCCTTCTCCAAGCCTGGAGCATAGGTGTCACTAAAACACTCGTGCGACACTCCATTATTCAACCCAAAACTTATGAGACTCACACCCCTTTACCCCCAAATCAATATTGGCACGCAACTATCAACTAGAGCACTTCTTCAAGACAGGAGCACAAGTGTTACCAAACCACTTGTGCGAAACTCCCTTATTCAAATTCAAACTTAGGCGACTCAAACCCTTTTATGCCCAAACCAATTTTGGAATGCAACCTATGAATATCTTTATACTTGTATGACCAAACCACAACTTGCGTGACCAAACCACATGCGTGACTGTAGGTCTAATTTTATCTAAGTGTTGAGATTCTCTAAAAACGAGGAGGGATAGCCCTTTATTTATAGGAATTTTGGACACCCTGAGCACTGGCGTGCAAGACTCCTCCTGATGCGCAAGTCCAGCCACCCGAGCCTCTATTTCCCTAGTCATTGTCGCCCTAGTCAACTTGAACACCCAAACTAAAACTTGCGATCCCCTCTTTCCTTTTCTATATTTTGATATTCCAATCTTTAAAAACATATGGCGTGAAAGTTTCCAAGCCTCAAAGACACTGGCACAAAAATCCATTTTCCAAAAACACTTTTCTCCATTTTTTGATTTTGAGGCCCAAAAATTTGGAAAACACTAGAAAACGGTGCCACCTTGTATATGATCTTTTTGTACCACCTCCAGATCATCCATTCCTTTTTCAAGATTCTTTAATCAATCATGGATTGTTGACAGCATCCCTTGAACACAACAACTCACCATGTAAACCCACTTTGTCAAAAAATATGTACATCATGGTCTGATTTTTCAACAAACACAACACAAAGGCCCGCTTTGTCCACAAACACAATCACCTCAAAAATGCTTCAATGATACCTTGAGAGATTTTTTCCCAACATGTTTTCCTGTCATGCCTTGGAAGGAACTTGAAGAAGAATCATTAGGAGTTTCCCATATGTGAGTTTCTTTTAAAATATTCTCATGATATTTTAATATATGTGATCATCTCAATTTTAAATGACTATACACCACACATATGGTTTAGAGAGTATACAAATGTGACTAAATCCAATATTTCTACCAAGGTAATTTACATCAATAAGGGGACAACACACCTAGTGTGCTTGATTCAACATATTAGGGTTTATACATACATATAACCTCAAACTTTCTATCCATAGGTAAATTTATATTCATCTATTCTTCATCATTCCACTACCAATAAGATAAATGGATGGAATTAGGATTGTGACTTTAGTATAGGAGGATGAAATAAACCCGAATAGATGTCGGCATACTAGTTTATAATACACGTACTAAATTTAAATCTAATATTGAGGTGTTCAAAATTCACATAGTCTTTTAAATATCTCAAACATACATATGTTATTTATTCATTCTAGATTTGTTGAGATGATGGAGACCTTTGACCAACACTTTCCATCTGACACATGGTGATTTATGTGTCAGTTTTTTGGATGTTTGCAAAGTCTCAGGGGGGATTATCATTGGGGTTATTTATGAAGAATTCGAAAAACAAAAACCAATTTGGGAACATTATTAATAGATTTCTTCTTTAGTGCATTAATTATTAAATATGATTTTGGAGGTCACAGAGAAAGACCCTCACTTGTGAGATAACATTCACACTAAAGTTGTAGGAATAATTTATTGAATCCCTAGGGGAAATGACTAAGCTATAAGTGCTTAATATGATACCCCAAAATGGAAAAGTGTTGAGTCTTGGGAATTTATTATCCTATACTAGAATAAGTTTAGTATGAATAATGATGTTATATTATCAATATTGACATCTTTATAAGGACATGATCGACTGAATTTATAGAGATGTGGTTAAGAACCAATATGCTTCTAGTTTGTGATTCAAATAGTGAAATAAGGACATGATCATTTTTATGGTGGTCATGTTAGTAAAGGGGAGTCTTTAGAATCTAAAACACCCATTTTGGTGAATATATACCAGTTCTTGGCACATGTTTATATAGTAAAATACCATTTTCTTGTTTTATGGACATTTTGGGTGTTGTGGGGATGGTTAGTAGTGCATTTTAATACATATATGTTCCTTAGTGAAATTCACATTCCTAAATTATGATTCCTGCCATTCATTCATGTTGTCTCTAACATTATGAATTTATATTTATTGTATGAAGTGAATTTAGATACTTTTAATTTATCTTTAGATTTCAATTTCATCCTGTATGATGATCCTCCCACTAGAAAAATTATCGGACTTGGCCTCGATGAACAAAAAATGAATTCATATATGATAGATTTTATAGAATTTGTATTAGTAACACAAATAGATTATGAGGTCATTTGAGAGGCTCATGTTCCTTGTAGGTTTGTGAAATAATTTTGGTGCCTAAATAAACCAAATTTATCACCTACAATAGATGTTTGATCAGAAAAAATCTAATGGAAGCATGAAAACTCTGGGTAATAATGACTCAGGAAGTATCCTATGTACTATTAAAGTTTCCTCCACTAAGAGAATTTATCAGGTTAACCCACAAATATGAAAATTACTAGAATTCTTCATACCCTCATGGGATATTGATGAATAGTGTTCCTAAACCAACTATTATAGAGTCTCTATGATGGGAGAAGTGTAATAAAAATGATAATATAAAGATATATAGTGATGAAGTACTAGAGTCTCAAAAAAATTTTGACCATGGGATAGATGATTACTTAGGGAAGAAGAGCCGACCAAGCCTAAATATGAGTTGATAGAATCTAGTCATCACCATCTGGAAGAAACTCAAGTTATTATTATTTAGACTTATACTGAGGTAGAAAATCCATGAAAAATAATGAAGTAAAAAGGATCCAAATTCTAATTCAAAACTGATTGAAGAGTCCTTATACAATTTATGGCTTCATGTGGACAAATTATGGGAAAATTGAACCTCTGATGATGTGTATATATGGGAGATTCTTCAGGTTGGCATGTGTATTCCTCAAATTAGAGATATATGGGCATCCCTAGAATTCAATTATGTTTCAAATCCTATAGAGGTAAGAAAGTGCATCCAAGAGATGGAGATTTTTTTATTACACTAAAATCTATATTCTTTCAATGAAATGGGTAAAGGAAATGATGGAGTAAGGTATCACTGAAAGGGTGGTCAATTGATCTGCTGATGAGTGATATGAATTTATCGATCTCAGGATGTAAGTCTCATAAAAGATTAATTATTATTTTATTATTTAAAATATTATACTAACTCTGATAAAAAAATCATCTCAATTTCTAGAGGGTGGAAATGGTGATTCTTCTAATGAAATCACCAAGGTATACTATAGCTGGGAGCCCCATTGGGGTGGAGAGATCATCTCCTCCGAAGGCAGGGGAGTTATCCATAAGCTAGAGACTCATACAGGAAGAGATAAAGGGTGACCATTATTACTTGGATCCTATGATATTGATATTTGATAAGGAATATAATATTCTTACCCCATTTTAATTAAAATATCAGCATAAAGAAAAGTTATTGTCCAAACATATCTTTCATCATGGTTAATTTTCAACATATATCATTTATTTTTTAACATATATATCTATGTTTATTTATTATAGAATCCATATATCTCCCATCCCTTAAGGGATTTGAGTCCAATCCTATAGATATTGGGGATGATACCCTATGTGGAGTTTAGATCCATGTTTATGAGACCATACCTTTAGAAAAAAAATATCAACAGTGAGAACCCCACCTACTCCCATCAACAAAGGACGATAAAAGATTCCAATTATGACAAACATATAGGATTGTGATATTATGTAATGATTACTGACTTCTCTTTTCATAATAGGTTCCATTATATTTTCTTAATCCTTACATACATTTGAGGATCACCCAACAAACATAGATGCTACCGAGCTTCAAACTATTACGAAAGGAGTTGACCAGGAATCAAGATTATCTGATATGAGACATGATCCTCCTTTTAATGATCCTGTGGTCACACATTGATATATCATATATTAAAACCCTTATACTTATGCATTAAATTTTTATGGGATTTGGTGTCTCATTACTAAATCCATTTTACTCAATGTATATTTTGAATTTGTGTGTTGAAAACATGCTTATAAAGATGCAATTATACAATGGCCTATTCTGACAGATGTTACCTATTTTTATATTAACATTATATACACTCATCAAAAAGTTAAAATTCTATTTTTTATTATTCTATTATCATGGGGATTAAATTCATCCAACTGGACCAATGATTAGGTCTAAGAAATAGATGCCCAAAAAGTGATGAAATTATGGGTGAGATAGATTGGAACTTCCTGTAATTATTGAGCCATAAATTGGTCTTGAAGAATATAATTGGGATTATTTAAAAATATTTTAATAGATAACTTGAATTTAAAAAATCCCATTTAATTTCAAGTCAATTTCTTGCATTTTGTTCAATAATCCATTCAAATCAATGGGATGGAAAAATCTATCATGATCAGCTCACCTACACCCATATACCATTGAATTTTATTGAATCCAACTTTCAAAATTTCTCTTGAAAAACAATCAATGTCTCATTGGAAAGATTGTAATTACTAGGGGTAAGGGTGACTCGAATTAGAGATATTTCTTTATCCATTTTCATCCTCTTACCCATAATGTACTTCTAAATCTCCTAGTAATCAATCTAAGTGACGTTCTTTGTTATAATCCAAGACACATTTTTGTAATCATTGGAAGATAATTTAATTTTCAGGTTCTTTGTATACTATTCTTAATTTATAAATTTTAGTTTTGTGTTTATTCTAGTATGTCCAAATACAAATCAAAGGAACTTGAATCATCATGATTTTATGAATAACATGAATCCTGGGATAATTTGAGTGTGTTTTCCTCTTTTCTCACTCCTTTTATTTCATGAGAGTGCTTATAGATAGCATCGATAAATGAAATAAAGAATCTATAATCTATAAATATGCATGTTTTTTTTGTGATAAAAATTATAATAGAAACCCAAATCTGGTAATCTCATCACCTTGTTGACATGATAACTTGATTGGGTTTTGTAACACCCGAGATTTTTATGCGTAATATTTTGTTTTTATGTTATATATATATCATCAAAGGAATATTTCACTACACACTAGCTTGACTTACTTTACACGCAATCACGACCTTCCTCGATAGCTTGCGTTGTACGCAATACCGAGTTTCACTAAACAACGATATGTTATTAAAATATTATTAAAACTAGCCGTTATGAATAGTAATAACCACTTTTTGAAATTTGATAAATTTTATTTTTCAAAATGGACTTCATTTTTAGATTCGGAATATCGAAATTAGCCTAGGGTGACATTTTGATATTTTTCTGAAAACTTTCAATTTTTGATGAATAGTAAAACCACTAAGTGGTAGGTTAAAAACTGAATTTTGCATAAAACTTAATTTTACTGCTTCTATGAATGGAATTTCGAAAATACGACAGAAACGGTTTATATCAGTAAGTAAAATGTGGTTGAATGAGATAAAAATAATTTTTTGGTGAATAGTAACTTTTTACTTTTTTTTACTACGGTTAATAGTAAATAGGGTAACTAAGGGTAAATATGATATTACTATTACCCTAACACATGCCCTAATTCTATTGGATAAGTGTAATTGGACCAAAAACAACCTTATGAATATAATATGACCATTTAGGTCCACTTGGATTAGATTATGACATTTAATATTATTTTATTTAATGAATAGTTAAAATAGTTAAAATCAAAGTTTAATAACTAAAACATTTTTAATATGGGTTTATACATAAGATAAATTCGATTATAAATATTCATTAGAAAACTGAAAAGATTTCCTACATAATTATATTTTATTTATAATTTTTAGACTTCAAATAAATTAATTTATTTATGACACAACGATGATGCAGTAATTACCCTTTTAAGGAAATGTTAACATAATTGATGTTATAAATGCCCAAATAAATGTAATTTGAGACTTTTATGAATTGAAATAATTTTCTAGGTTACTATGATATATTAGTGTTGATTTAATCCACTTGGTTCGAACATATAATTTTGTTATGACTTTCACAAAAATCATATATCAAATAGTGTCAAAATTGACACAAAATAGTTTTTAAATCAAATATTATATTATTAATTGTTATTTTATTCCTAAAAATCCAAGGTTCGGCCAAATGACTTAGATAAGTATATATATATTAATAATAAACAACTTGGGGTTCGTTTGGCATGTTATAGTAAGTGTATTAACCATATAGTGTAAGAAAACAAAAAGTCATGGTAAAAGTTAAATTATTTAACATAGAGTTAAATCTAATTGATAAGGTTAAAATAATAACCTAAACTTGTATAAATCCTATTAGATGATAGGATTTAGACCCATCCCCACTTTACCTTCGAAATAAGACCCTTTGGAACCATTATAAACCGATTTTGACTTTAATATAAAATAATATTTTTAGATATTCCTAAGGTGCCCCTCTCCTCCCTTATAAAAGGGCACCTCCTCCCCCTCCTCCTCACACAAATTTGAGCACTCAAGCTCGGCCAACCCCTGCCAAAATACCTTCTCCACTTCCCTAGAACAATCCTAGAGGTCCTGGTCTTCTTCAAAGACCAATCTTAGTTATCTAAGTGGAGGATTCAAAGAGGCGTTTAAAAGAAGAGGTAATATCCATTACCGATCCTTTAAATTTCTTTCTTCTTCAACTTCTTCTTCTTTAGTTGTTTCATGATAAAGTAATAACATCAGTATTACTTACATACTGATATGTTATTATAAATATGAAACAACCCTAATTCACCTTTTATCCATCCTACGGAAAAATGAAATCACCGCGCGTGCGTACGTACGGAATACCGTCTCCACGCCATGGTGTAATCTATTTTCCACCACCACCTTACTTGGATGAGTATAATGGTGTAAATAATGACTATATTTTACTATTAAAAAGTGATATTGATTCTGAAATAGTATACATACACTCCAATACAATTACACGATCATAGGAACGATATCATCACTCGTGCGTACGTACGGAATACCGTCTCCACGATGTGATGCGACTCGTTCTACATGATCATCATTACATAGTAATTATATAAATGAATTGAATGAATAAATATGATATATGTTACACTAATACCATTCTGGATATAAGGTATCTATAACCTTAAAAGAAGAATAAGAATTTATTCGGCAAAACATGCATAAGAACAAAAGGCAATAAAGACCCGAGTAACAAGTAACAATGAAATATTACTAATAAGAAGCTAAGAATATGACCATATATGATATCATATCAATATGTATGATTCTGTAATAAGTCAATAACAATATTTAAACCATTATACAGGAGCTTTGGACACGTACAAAGCAAATCAGATCTAAGGTAAGAGAAATATCACAATCTCATTTTTATCCGAGATTGTTTATTCATAAGTATTTACTGGGGTGTATTTTATTATCCACATCCATGTTCCCTCAATATGTAATATTGTTTACATCCAATTACAATATTTTAAATCCAATTTTACCCTTCGGTGAGTTTTTAGTAAAGAATATGAAAGGAATCTTTTGTCGTTTTTTCGTACGAGGTACTTTTTGAATTTTCCGACAAAAGTACGAAGAATGCTATTTTTTAACTTATACGGCATGAATGGATTTTTAAAACATTATTTCCAAGAAGCTTCCTTTACAAGTTTTCAAGTTTATTTTTAATCAACTTCTTTTAGTTTATAATTGTATGACATATTAAGAAAAGAAAAGTGTTTTTGAAGAAGAAAGGATATTTTCCTCAAGAATGGAGTTCAAGTGTTTTATCAAAATTATTTTCCATCTAAGATAATAAAGGGTTCTGTTTTTATCCCTATTATTACATTGATTTTATTATGTTGTGAGGGAATTATTTTTATGAAGTCATTTACCTTATATGATTTGTTTTATGATGTCATGATGTTTCAAGAATCCCATTTTTGTTACATGTGTTATGAGATGATGTATGATTTATGATTATGTTGCACACATAAGAAAGGATTCATTATAAGATGGGTGGGACTTATATCTCCCTCCAATGCATTGGGTAAAGATTTATATCTCATGAGATAGACATGGCTGGAACAGAAGGTTATTTCGGTTCAGTGATACAGGACTGAAACGAGGAGTGAACTCGGTTCAGAAATGGAATTTGTCCGCTAAGATAGTCTTGGCAATGAGTCATGACTAACAAGAAATGATTTTCCATGATTATGTGTGCATGCCACAAAGTTTAAAGTTTTATGTTATGATTATGGGGATCTCATTTTCACTTCTATGATTTATTCCATGTTAAGATATTATGATCTATTTTGCAGGTTATGATTTTCAAAAAGATATGATATGATTTTTATTTCCTTTATTTGCCCTTTCTGAGCATTTGAGCTCACCCTTTTTTGTATGTTTTCTTTTCCCCAGGTCAGGAAGATGGATATTATGTAGAATATGCTAAAAGGGACCCTATTTATGATGAAATAAATGGGAGACACTGTAGAATATTTATGAACCAGTTGTTTATGTTTCCCAGTTTCTAAAGACACTATACCTGTACGGTCCTTTGTTGTTTTGCCATATGTTGTAATAAGTGTGATTCAATTTTGAAGTATTAAAAATGTATGTAAAGTATGGGTTGTTATAGTTGGTATCAGAGGAAAGGTATAGTCAACCTTGGGAAACTAGGATGTGAAAGCCTTAGTAAGAACCCTAAGGATAAGTCTAAGCATAGAACACAATCTAAGTGTTTTAGAAATGGCCATGAATAACCTAGGATAAGACCTTAAGTGTGAAAATTTTATTCTTGAATTATGTGGTTTTCCTATTATAATTAGTGTTGCTCACACTATTCTTCTTGGTTTTAGTCAATGGCTGGAACCCGAAGGAACCGTGTTAATGCGGAATGTGATGGGCAATGCAATGATTGTCCCCCTGAGCAACCAAACGATATGGGAGCTGGAATGAAAAATCTTGTAGCAATGCTCACACAACTTTCTCAAGCTATGAATCATGCATGACTTCCAAACGAGCAAAGGAAGGAGCAACATTCTGTTGAATTCTTCATGAGGCAGCGTCCACCTTCTTTCAGCGGGTCTACTGATCCATTAGTTTCTGAACAATGGATTAGTACTACTGAAAAGATATTTTCAGTTCTTCAATGTTCTGAACATGATAAAGTCATCCTAGAAGTGTATTGTTTGGAAGGAGATGCTGATCAATGGTGGAATCTTATTAAGAATACGAGGCAAAGGGATGAAATTGAGTCCATGGAATGGGACAAGTTCAAGAACTTATTTTTCAATAAGTACTTACCTCGTATTCTCCGAACAAAGATGGAGAAAGAGTTTCTTGAACTGAAGCAAAGGGATGATGAATCTGTTGGTACCTATGAAGCAAATTTTACAAGACTTGAAAGGTATGCTTCTGGTATTGTTATCCAACCTGAGAGTAAGATCGATCGATTCTTTAGTGGCTTAAAACCAAGTCTTCAAAGGGCGTTAGTCATAAAGGACTTCAATAGCTACGAGGAAATCGTTCGATGTGCTCTCAAAGTCGAGATGGATATTGGAGTAACCCATCAGTCGTATGGGTTTGATAAGAAGAGGAAAATGGAATTCAAAGGAAAATCTAAAGAGCACACTGAAAAGAAGATGATCTTTCCCTTATGCTCAAAGTGTGGAAAGAAACATGGAGGGAGTTGTCTTAAAGGGACAAGTAAATGTTTCAAATGTGGAAAGGAAGGTCATCGGGCATTTGAATGCCGCGATGATGGGAAGAAGATGTCTAATGATGCAAACAAAGGAAGGGATACACAGAATGAACCTACTACACTTCAATGTTTCAAGTGCAAGGAGATGGGGCATTATGCCAATCAATGTCCAAATCCAAGGTTTGATGATGATGGTCGACGTGAACAAACTCTTAAGGCTAAAGACAAAGGAAAGTCACATGCAATTTCTATCAGCGATGTGGAGTACGATAATGAAGTGGTGAAAGGTACACTTACCATCCACTCTAAAGTAGCAAATGTTTTATTTGATTCTGGATCCACCCACTCTTTTGTTTCTGAAGAATTTTCTAAGGGTATCACCGTATTACCTCAACAATTAGATGTTGAGTTATCTGTGACAACACCTAATGGCACATCAATCGCATCAAAAGTTTATAATTCTTCTCCAATTGATGTTTGTGGGAAAGTGCTTCCTGTAAATCTTGTGATCCTTCCTTTAGTGGAATTCGATGTGATTCTTGGCATGGATTGGCTTTCTTTATACGGAGCTCATATAAATTGCCAAATAAGGGAAGTCACATTTCATATTCCAGATCAATCTATGATCGTCTATCAATGCAAGGATGAACATGAACTTCCAGTGGAAATTTCTTCCATTTTATGGGTATTGATTCTACTAAATGAAGATTATTTATCTCAAATGGTTGGTGAGAAACTCGCGATTAAGAATATGCCCATCGTACGGGAGTTTGATGATGTCTTTCCGGAGGAATTACTGGGTCTTCCACCAAATCGTGAAGTTGAGTTTTCAATAGAACTCGTACCGGGTGCTTTGACAATTTCAAAGACACCTTATAGAATGGACCCAATTGAGTTGCAGGAATTGAAGAAGAAAATCCAAGAGAATCTTGATAAGGGATTCATACGCCCTAGTGCGTCACCTTGGGGAGCACCTGTTCTATTTCTTAAGAAGAAAGATGGATCAATGAGACTCTGCATTGATTATCGAGAACTTAACAAGATCACTATCAAGAACAAATATCCTCTCCCATGCATTGATGACTTATGTGACCAACTACGCGGAGCTCAATACTTTTCCAAGATTGATCTTCGTTCAGGGTATCATCAATTAAGGGTCAAAAGGGAGGATATACCAAAGACGGCTTTCCGTGCAAGGTATGGACACTATGAATTTATAGTGATGCCATTTGGTCTTACTAATGCCCCTTCTATCTTCATGGATCTAATGAATAGAGTCTTTAGAGACTATCTTGATCAATTTGTGGTAGTCTTTATAGAAGATATTCTTGTCTATTCAAAGAGAAAGGAAGAGCATGAAGATCACTTGTGAATTATATTGAAGACCCTGAGAAAGGAGAAGCTTTATGCCAAATTTACCAAGTGTGAATTTTGGCTTCAAAAAGTTGCATTTTTGGGTCACATAATCTCAAAAGAGGGGATATCTGTGGATCCAGCAAAAACAGAGGTTATCGAAAGATGGTCGAGACCAACAACAGTAACTGAGATCCGGAGTTTTCTTGGTTTGGCTGGATATTATCGACGTTTTGTGAAAGATTTTTCACGATTATCTAACCCACTCACCAAGTTGACTCGGAAAGGAGTTAAGTTTGTCTGGACGGAAGAATGTGAAGAGAATTTCAAGGAGTTGAAAAGAAGGTTATCCAGTGCACCTGTGCTCACACTGCCTTGTAGTGGAGAAAGGTTTGTGATCTACAGTGATGCATCCAAGAAGGGATTAGGGTGTGTTCTTATGCAAAATGATATGGTGATAGCTTATGCCTCACGACAGTTGAAAATCCATAAGCAAAATTACCCAACACATGATTCGGAGTTAGCTGCGGTAATCTTTGCATTAAAGATTTGGTGGCATTACCTTTATGGTGAAAGGTGTGATATTTATACTGATCATAAAAGTTTAAAGTATATTTTCACACAAAAGGAGCTGAATATGCGTCAAAGAAGATGGTTGGAGCTGATTAAGGATTATGACTGCTCAATCCATTACCACCCTGGTAAAGTAAACAAGGTGACAGATGCATTAAGTCGACAAGACCATGCCAGTTTATCCATGATGAGGATCACAAAAGATCCAATATTTATGGATTTACAAAGGATGGATCTTGGAATTATAATGGAAGGGGAAAAATCTTATCTTTCTCAAATGAATGTTCAACCATCTATACATGTGAAGATTAAAGAGGCACATAAAGAATATGTCGAGTTACAAAAGAAGGTGAGAAATGTTCCTGAGTTCAACCTTGATTGTGATGGGATAATAAAGTTCAGGAATCGGGTTTGTGTTCCTCCCATCCCCGAATTGAAGAAGGAGATGCTGGATGAGGCTCATAGTTCTTCATTCTCTATTCATCCTGGAAGCACGAAGATGTATAGGGACCTGAAAGAGTACTTCTAGTGGGATGGCATGAAAAGAGATGTTGCTGAATATGTCTCTCGATGCTTGGTTTGTCAACAAGTTAAAGCTGAGAGACAGAAGTCTAAGGGGATGTTACAACCATTACCCATACCCGAATGGAAATGGGAAAACATCACTATGGACTTTGTCACACGACTTCCTAAAACATCCAAAGGAAATAATGCTATCTGGGTCATAGTTGATCATCTTACAAAGTCTGCACACTTCATTGTTATTAGAGAGGATTTCTCTCTGGATCAGCTTGCCAGGATATATGTAAAGGAAGTGGTAAGATTGCATGGAGTACCACTTTCTATTATATCTGATCGGGATCCGAGATTTACCTCGAAGTTCTGGCAAAGTCTTCAGCATACTATGGATACAGAGTTGAGTTTCAGCACTTCTTATCATCCTCAGACAGACGGTCAGTCTGAGAGAACAATTCAAACCCTAGAAGATATGTTGAGAGCTTGCTCTATGGATTTCAAAGGAGGTTGGGATCAACACCTACCTTTGGTGGAATTTTCTTATAATAATATATTTCACTCCAGTATTCAGATGGCTCCTTATGAAGTTCTCTATGGAAAGAAATGCAGGACTCCAACTTGCTGGGATGAAGTTGGGGAAAGAAAGCTATTAGGACCTGATATCGTTGATGAAATGGCAGAAAAGGTCAGATCTATTCAACAACACATAAGAGCAGTTCAGAGTCGACAGAAAAGTTATGCCGACAACCGAAGAAAATACCTAGAGTTTGAAGTGGGTGATAAAGTGTTCTTACGAATATCTCCCTGGAAGAGGGTTATGAGATTTGGAAAGAAGGGGAAATTGAGCCCTAGATATATCGGTCCTTTCGAAATACTGGATCATGTTGGGAAGGTAGCTTACCGATTGACACTTCCACTGAATCTCTCTCAAGTTCATGATGTGTTCCATGTATCTCTCCTGAGAAATTACATACCTGATCCTTCACATGTACTCAGCTTAGAAGTTGTACCGCTGGAGCAAGATCTTTCTTATGAAGAACAACCGATAGAGATTCTGGATCGTAGCGAAACATTCCTACGAAACAAGACCACTCGATTGTGAAAGTTTTATGGAGGTACCACCAACTTGAAGAAGCTACATGGGAGCTTGAGGATATGATGAGGGAGAAGTATCCTCATCTGTTTGTTAAAAGTGACGAATTTCGAGGGCGAAATTCTTTTTAAGGGGGGTAGAATGTAACACCCGATATTTTTATGAGTAATATGTTGTTTTTATGTTATATATATATCATAAAAGGAATCTTTCACTACACACTAGATTGACTTACTTTACACGCAATCACGACCTTCCTCGATAGCTTGCGTTGTACGCAATACCGAGTTTCACTAAACAACGATATGCTATTAAAATATTATTAAAACTAGCCGTTATGAATAGTAATAACCACTTTTTGAAATTTTATAAATTTTATTTTTCAAAATGGACTTCATTTTTGGATTCGGAATATCGAAATTATCCTAGGGTGAAATTTTGGTATTTTTCTGAAAACTTTCAATTTTTGATGAATAGTGAAACCACTAAGTGGTAGGTTAAAAACTGAATTTTGCATAAAACTTAATTTTACCGCTTCTGTGAATGGAATTTCGAAAATCCGACAGACACGGTTGATATCAGTAAGTAAAATGTGGTTCAATGAGATAAAAATAATTTTTTGGTGAATAATAACTTTTTACTTTTTTTTACCGCGGTTAATAGTAAATAGGGTAACTAAGGGTAAATATGATATTACTATTACCCTAAAACATGTCCTAATTCTATTGGATAAGTGTAATTGGACCAAAAACAACCTTATGAATATAATATGACCATTTAGGTCCACTTGGATTAGATTATGACATTTAATATTATTTTATTTAATGAATAGTTAAAATAGTTAAAATCAAAGTTTAATAACTAAAACATTTTTAATATGGGTTTATACATAATATAAATTCGATTATAAATATTCCTTAGAAAGCTAAAAAGATTTCCTACATAATTATATTTTATTTATAATTTTTAGAATTCAAATAAATTAATTTATTTATGACACAACGATGATGCAGTAATTACCCTTTTAAAGAAATGTTAACATAATTGATGTTATAAATGCCCAAATAAATGTAATTTGAGACTTTTATGAATTACAATAATTTTCTAGGTTACTATGATATATTAGTGTTGATTTAATAAACTTGGTTCGAACATATAATTCTGTTATGACTTTCACAAAAATCATATATCAAATAGTGTCAAAATTGACACAAAATAGTTTTTAAATCAAATATTATATTATTAATTGTTATTTTATTCCTAAAAATCGAAGGTTCGGCCAAATGACTTAGATAAGGATATATATATTAATAATAAACAACTTGGGGTTCGTTTGGCATGTTATAGTAAGTGTATTAACCATATAGTGTAAGAAAACAAAAAGTCACGGTAAAAGTTAAATTATTTAACTTAGAGTTAAATCTAATTGATAAGGTTAAAATAATATCCTAAACTTGTATAAATCCTATTTGTTGATAGGATTTATACCCATACCCACTTTAACTTTGAAATAAGACCCTTTGAAACCATTATAAACCGATTTTGACTTTAATATAAAATAATATTTTGAGATATTCCTAAGGTGCCCCTCTCCTCCCTTATAAAAGGGCACCTCCTCCCCCTCCTCCTCACACCAATTTGAGCACTCAAGCTCGGCCAACCCCTGCCAAAATCCGTTCTCCACTTCCCTAGAATAATCCTAGAGGTCCTGGTCTTCTTCAAAGACCAATCTTAGTTCCCTAAGTGGAGGATTTAAAGAGGCGTTTAAAAGAAGAGGTAATATCCATTACCGATCGTTTCAATTTCTTTCTTCTTCAACTTCTTCTTCTTTAGTTGTTTCATGATAAAGTAATAACATAAGTATTACTTACATACTGATATGTTATTATAAATATTAAACAACCCTAATTCACCTTCTATCCATCCTATGGAAAAATGAAATCACCGCGCGTGCGTACGTACGGAATACCGTCTCCACGCCGTGGTGTAATCTATTTTCCACCACCACCTTACTTGGATGGGTATAATGGTGTAAATAATGACTATATATGACTATTAAAAAGTGATATTGATTCTGAAATAATATACATACACTCCAATACAATTCCACGATCATAGGAACGATATCATCACTCGTACGTACGTACGGAATACCGTCTCCACGATGTGATGCGACTCGTTCTACATGATCATCATTACATAGTAATTATATAAATAAATTGAATGAATAAATATGATATATGTTACACTAATACCATTCTGGATTTAAGGTATCTATAACCTTAAAAGAATAATAAGAATTTATTCGGAAAAACATGCATAAGAACAAAAGGTAATAAAAAACCGAGTAACAAGTAACAATGAAATATTACTAATAAGAAGCTAAGAATATGACCATATATGATATCATATAAATATGTATGATTCTGTAATAAGTCAATAACATTATTTAAACCATTATACAGGAGCTTCGGACACGTACAAAGAAAATCGGACCTAAGGTAAAAAAAATATCACAATCTCATTTTTATCCGAGATTGTTTATTCGTAAGTATTTACTGGGGTGTATTTTATCATCCACATACATGTTCCCTCAATATGTAATATTGTTTCCATCCAATTACAATAGTTTAAATCCAATTTTACCCTTCGGTGAGTTTTTAGTAAAGAATATTAAGGGAATCTTTTGTCGTTTTTTCGTACGAGGTACTTTTTGACTTTTCCGACAAAAGTACGAAGAATGCTATTTTTTAACTTATACGGCATGAATGGATTTTTAAAAAATTATTTCCAAGAAGCTTCCTTTACAAGTTTTCAAGTTTATTTTTAATTAAATTCTTTTAGTTTATAATTGTATGACATGTTAAGAAAAGAAAAGCGTTTTTGAAGAAGAAAGTATATTTTCCTCAAGAATGGAGTTCAAGTGTTTTATCAAAATTATTTTCCATCTAAGATAATAAAGGGTTCTGTTTTTATCCCTATTATTACGTTGATTTTATTATGTTGTGAGGGAATTATTTTTTTGAATTAATTTACCTTATATGATTTGTTTTATGATGTCATGATGTTTCAAGAATCCCATTTTTGTTACATGTGTTTTGTGATGATGTATGATTTATGATTATGTGGCACACATAAGAAAGGATTCATTATAAGATGGGTGGGACCTATATCTCCTTCCAATGCATTGGGTAAAGATTTATATCTCATGAGATAGACATGGCTGGAATGGAAGGTTATTTCGGTTCAGTGATACATGACTGAAACGAGGAGTGAACTCGGTTCAGAAATGGACTTTGTCCGCTAAGATAGTCTTGGCAATGAGTCATGACTTACAAGAAATGATTTCCATGATTATGTGTGCATGCCACAAAGTTTCAAGTTTTATGTTATGATTATGGGGATCTCATTTTCACTTCTATGATTTATTCCATGTTAAGATATTATGATCTATTTTGCAGGTTATGATTTTCAAAAAGATATGATATGATTTTTATTTCCTTTATTTGCCCTTGCTGAGCATTTGAGCTCACCCTTTTTTGTATGTTTTCTTTTCCCCAGGTCAGGAAGATGGATATTAAATAGAATATGCTAAAAGGGACCCTAGATATGATGAAATAAATGGGAGACACTGTAGAAGATTTATGAACCAGTTGTTTATTTTTCCCAGTTTATAAAGACACTATACCTATACGGTCCTTTGTGGTTTTGTCATATGTTGTAATAAGTGTGCTTCAATTTTGAAGTATTAACAATGTATGTAAAGTATGGGTAGTTATAGGTTTGGTTCTTAAATCAATATAATTCATTGATTTTGAGAGGTCACCAATAATAAATTTCAATGAATGATTAAATAGTAGGTGTTAATCTAGTAATAAATCACATAACATACTAGTTTCAGAATGTATAAATCTATCAATGATCCTTCCCACTTCCCTTAAGAGTGATGATGATTAAGCATCATGGGACACTGACCCAGGTTGATCATGATTTCTACAACTAGATTCTCTCACTTAGTAACAAAGTTTCAATTTTTGTTTTAAAATCATAAACCCCCTAAAAACACTTCATCCAATTATATATTTCATAAAAATAAAATCAACTTAAATTAATTAATTAAGGATCTATCAAGCAACAACCTAGATTTCATGCTATATTAAAAAAATATAGTAAAAATATAAACATCTAATTTGATTCATTGACAATGTGATAAAATTTTTGAGCCATTATTAGGGAGACACTATAATTTATTCCCTTTGATTTATTTATTTTCTTTTTTGTTTCTTACTTCTTTCAATATTCCCTAGTCCCTTTTGTTTTTTGTTATTGTTTGTTTTGTGTAGTCTTTATCTTCCCCTTCCCTCTTCTCTTTTATTTAGTAAAATGGGTTTTTATTCCTTATTTTCTTTTTTTATTTTCCTTTTAATTCTCAAGTATGTTTTATTTCTTCCTTCTATTCTTACTAAATAGAAAAAATGAAAAAATATTGAAATCATTTTTTCATGAAAATTTCTAGAAAAAAATAATTACTTGAAATTGACCTATAAATTTAAAAGTAATTACACTCAAAAATTATTTCTTATAAAGTAGGGAAATCTAGTAACACTGATGATCCTATTTTTAAACCTCAAGTAGTCATAAAATAATATAAGAGTGAACTAAATATTTTCCCAAAAACATGGTTGGATATTATCAAACCTTAAAATAACTAACTGCCCCTGATGTGGAGTACCAAGTTGCATAAATCCAATATCCCGAAGAAGAAAACAACTTTAAGATATGATCATGATTCATCCAACTCCTTCCTAAAATTCATGGTACTTCTGGTAAGGACCCCACAAATATGTCAAGGAGTCTCATATAGTGTGCTTCATCATGAAATCCCAAAATGTATTAGAGGTCCTCATAAAGTTCTGGGACTTCCCTTTATCCCTAAATGGTGTAGAAAAAGACTAGATATACTATCTACCTACCATAATTTTGGGGCATAATAAATTTAAATGAATCTTTATATATAAGTTATTACATACCTCCTAAATAGAATTCATTAAAAAATAAATTTATGGATTTAGGTAATCACATGGAGATAACCTTCATGAATTTTAAGATAGATTCAAAAGATTTAGATCAAGTTACTCCCACCACCAAATCAGCGTAAAATTTATAATTCAAAAATATTATGAGGGACTTGTCCCCATGGATCATGTAATGATAGATAATACAACTAATGGTGCCCTATTGGTTAAAACCCCTGATAACACTTGTGAATTAATAGCAAACATGGCTCAAAATGCACAATAATTTTGTATAGGGGAAACTGTAGCCACTCAAAGATTTATTGAGGTAAGAAATTCATCCTTAGATCAGGAAGTAGATAATAAACCTAATTAAATTAATAATATTTTAAGACAATTAGATTAGGATTAAGGTAATTCACACTCTCCATCTGTTCTATTACATTGCGATAATTTTTTTGATAACACTAATTTTTCGAATCAGTTCCCCTGACTTTTGGATTTATCTAAGTCTTGTGCAATATCATTTATTGGGAACACATTTTAACAAGAACCACTATTAAAGTAATAATTATTTATCTTAAATCCAAACTTGAGGTGGAAAGCACAACCGTAATACCAAAAAGGGGTAAACTCAAGATACCCCAAACAAATTTGGTATTAACAAGGACAAGGTTTGCAACCTTATTATGCTTCTCCATCTGGAAATAATCATAATACTCCCAAATATGAAACAAGAATTAAGGAAACATTAAATAAAATGACATCTTAGAACCTACATTTCCATTAAACCACACAATTGGATATTCAAGATCTATAAACTCTATAAGAAGACTAGAAAACACCATCAGTGAGATAAAGATGGAAGGTTATGAAAAAAACCATCCTGACCTATTTACAATACCAATAAAAATATAATGTATGTGTTATAACACTTTATATTGGCAAGTAACATTCTAATTATAGTGATTCCACATAATAGGCATGTCCTCCTATTGAAAATTATATTTATCTACCCTCAAAATATTCAAACAGAGAAGAAAAAATAGAAATTGAAAAAAAGTTATCATTAAGGATTCCCATGAAAAATCCATTCCTCTTACCTTCCCCCAATAAATATCTCAATTATATAAAAATTTTTATATTTAAATTAATAAATATATCATGAAAACATTTAAAAATTTACAAGTTAACATTACTCTCTTGGATGCAGTTAAATAAATTTCTCGCTAGACTAAATTTCGTAAAGAAATTTTCACCCACATACGGTGACTAAAGGGGAATAAGAGAGTCAAACTTAGATGTAATGTATAATCCTTGATACAAACAATTATTCCTACAAATTAAAGGATCTGGGAACTTTTATGATACCTTAAACCATATATAATACTTTCTTTTCTATTACAATGTTTGATTTAGGGGATTCAATTAATGTGATGCCTCACTATGTGTATACTTCTGTGTAGGATAGAGAGCTTCAAACAATGGGAATCATTATGAAACCTTAAAAAAAATATCAAAATACACACAAAATGAGTGATTGATCACATTCTCATGTAAATAAAGAATATCATCTTACCTGTAGACTTAATATATCCTTGAGCTGAAAGATACCTGGACCCAAGTACATACTCCTCTCATACATGGAACAAATTTCCATAAAACTGAAAATAAAATAATCAACATTCGTAATGGTATTATGTATATGGATTTTGGTATAGAAAAGGTAAGTTTAAATATCCTTGATGCTATGAAACACCCTATTTAATATAACTCCACTCATATTATCTATTCTATGGAAGTTCTCTTTAGTAATAGAAATAATAAACATTCTCTCCTCGACCCATACTCTGAATAATTTTCCTCTTCTTCACTCTTTGATGATTTGGGTTATAATACATCTTTTGAGTGTTGTGTGGGTTTGTAAAAGTGTTATTTGTTTAATTGATTAGTGTGTTCATTTCAAGGTATCCATGATCATCAATGATTTTACAAATCTTATTTCCATTAATTCAATTTCCGTAGATAATAAACCTGAGTAGATAAAAAATTTCATAGAACTCACTTCCCCTAAATCCATGATCTCAATCCAAAATCCCTTAGAATTGGAATTAAAACCACTTTTATCTAATTTAAAATATGAATATCATGAAGGTATAAAAATATTTACCATCATTATTGACAACAACCTCTCTTCAAATTAGGAATAAAAATTGCTAGACCTTTTTAGAGAGTATAAAAATAATTAAATATGGAAATTGGGTGATATTCCTAGAATTATACCATATATTTTCATGAACTAAATACTTTTATTTGATGAGTAATGAAAGATAAATTCCAGTTAAATTACACCCTCCTTAATGCAGTAAAATTATAAGTTAATAAATTAATTATTTCTAGGTTCATCCATCCCATATCTGATAGTATATGAGTTAGCCTAGTAAAAATTTCACCTAATAAGATCGGAATAACCATAGTGTTAAATGAATGGAATGGATTTTTTCCAACACATGTGAAAAATAATTAACAAGTCTCTATTGACTACCATTGACTAAATCAAGCCATGTGAAAGAACCACTTTCCTCTAACTTTCATTAACCACATGTTAAAAAGATCGGATGGTAAGTCACATTATTTTCTCCTTGATGGATATTAAAGTAATTTAGAACTCCTTATATCCTATGATGATTAAGAAAATAAAGAATATACCTTTCCATTCAATACATTTTCATTCAGGAAGATTCCATTTGACCTCTGTAATGATCCTGGTACATTTAGTGTTGTATATTTAGTATATTTTATGAGTATCTTGAGAATTATAAGGAAGTTTTCAGAGATTATTTTTTAGTTTATAGAACTTTATTTGATGATTTTTTGGAACAACTAGGAACTTTCCTTCATCATTAAATTGAAAAAATTCTCAAATTAAATTAGGGGAAATTCCATTTCATGGTAGAGAATGGGATAATTCATAGGAATGTTATTTTGAGTAAGAAAATTCAATTTTATAAATGAAAAATTGAAAAAAATTCATCCCTTAAATTTATAAGTTTTTTCATGATTTAGGATTTTTCTTGGGTCATGCTGGTTTTTACCGCAGATTCATTAAATAATTTAGTAATATCACACTTCCCTTGTATCAATTGTTACAAAAAATATTTCAAGTTTATTTTTGATAAAAAATGTAAGGATGAATTTAATTCATTAAAAATGAGTCTCACATCACCTACCATCATCCAACCACTAATTTGGGTTATCTCCTTTGAACTTATGTGTGATTCCTCTAAATTTGAAGTTGGGGAAGTTTTGTCACAAAAGGTCTGAGAGGGATCCTCATGTCCTCGCATATGCCTTGCGTACCCTTGACCCTACCCAGGAAAACTACATGACCACTGAGAAATAACTTATTTCAATTATGTTTTACTTGGATAAATTCCATCAATATATTCTTGGTTAAAGATTCATTGTGTTTTATGATCAAGTTGCCCTTCAGTTTCTCCTTAATAAAACCAAAGCTAATGCTCGCCTCATATGGTGGATTCTCCTCCTCGAGAAGTTTGACCTAAATATTTGAGATAATATAGGAGTAGGATATTTTGAAGCTGACCAAATTTGAAGGATTTCCCCACCATTAGACTTCCTTGTCGAATCATACCTCCCCATTGGATAATTATTCCTTGATGATCAATTTTGTGATGTAATAGAACTTACCCCTTGGTTTACAGACATTGTGAAATGTTTAGTATAATTTAGGGTACCCAAAGATTTTATTCCTTTATAATCACAAATAATAAATCCTGAGTCACGATGATATATTTTGGATGAAACATAATTGTAGATAATTTATGGTAACTAGGTTATTCATCGATGTGTCCCCAACCATGAGTCCACCTTTGTTTTGGATTTCTACCAGACTCTATCATGTGGGAACCACTTTATCTCTCAACATATATCTAAAATGGTAATTGACTCTATAAATTATTAACTAAAACTTTATAGAGATTCCCATCAGTTTTTTATGTTATGAACATGAAGTCAATTCACATGGAATATCTCCAAGGGGAATAAAATTCCCCTCAACCCCTAGTATTTTGTGAGATCTTTGATGCATGGGTAATTTACTTCATTGAGAATTTTCTAAATTCATTTGTATTTTTATACATAATATTGGATATTAAATATGTCTCTAAATAGGTGTAATAAAAGGATTCTTAGATCTATGAATATTGAGTAATATTAATATAAAAACATACTCTTTAAGTACGAGTTTTTTTGGAAAAAAATACCTCTAGATAACATTGTAGTGTTTTTAGATTGATTATTTTGTTGAAAAAGAGGATTTCTATGGTCATTTGTGGAGTTCTAGAGATATGTTTGACAAGGTATGTTGAAAAAGATCCATGATATAAGAATTAATTCCCTAGTGGTGGTATAGAAAATTTCATATAATTGGTGGCACCGTTTCCTAAAATTTACCAATTTTTTGGGTTCCAAAATTTAGAGGTTGCATCTATCATCATGATATTGGATTTCTTGTAATGCCTTATAAAAATATAGAAAAGTAATTATTTTATCAAATACTGGGTTTTTCATATAAAGTTTTATGAAGGTGTAAATCATCGTGAATGGGAATTGTGAATGTGCAAAGGGTTAGCGTTGATCTCCACAACTACATGAAGTTGAGCATTTCGAATATGTGAAGGGATGATAGTGATCTCCATAATTATGAGAAGATTTAGAAATGGGAAATTAATATGGTGCTTCACAAAGACATGGAGCTTCAAGAATCTAATTGTTGAGGTTCTTGAAAAGGTGATGATGTGGATGGAATCTTCTAGAAGGTAGGAAATGACTATAAATATACCTCTACCCCCTTTAGAAAAGAAGAGAAAGACTTAACGAAGATTATAAAGATCTAGATTCATGAAGGTGATTAAATTTTTTTGTTCTTATGAAAATGTTTGAAAAGAAAGAAAGTTTTTGAAAGCTATAAATGCTGACTGAAAGTTGCAGGTATTGTGAAAGTATTGATATTAGAGAAGGATATAAAAACTAAATGAAATTTGTTAGCTTCATGAAGGATAAGTGAGATTCATGAAAGTATTTGAGATTCACAAAAGGAGGTTGCTTCGTGAAGTATGATTGAGCTTCATAAAAGAGGTGAGATTCAAAAAGGTTATGGGTTTCATGAAGGTAGTATATACTTGTGAATAATTGGGCATTTTTATGAAGGATGTGTGAGATTTGTGAAGTCTGTGATCATTGAAAAAGTGTTTAAAAGGGACTTCCCATTACAACTATGGTAAAGTGGTATTCATCAAGTGGATGGAAGTATAACTTCAAAAGGGAATCTACCTACAGGTGTGAATTCATTCATTATCTCTAATAAAGGGACCAACAAGTCCATAAACGGTGTTTTACTCTTTTCCAGAGTAGTAAGAAAATGAAGAGGAAGAAATTGATCCTTTCCACTGATAGTGATCCATCGAAAGAGAGTTTGTGAGTGACCCTTGGGAAGGTAGTGAGATATCCTTTAGTGAGCCTAGGCATAGAAGTGATATAGCCTGAACTATGAATTGGAAGTGATCCTTAGTAAATTTGGTACGTTAACACATTGTCATTGTATGCTCCTTATATTGGAGTTGGTTCCATAGAACCACCTTCTTTGTACTTTACGATAACTTGTATCCATGGTTTTTAATATTAATAAACTCCCTATCACATCATTATTGTTATTCTACGTAACATAGTATGTGATAATGTCTTAAGAAAATTTATTGCACTAAAATGTCAAATCAATTCCCCATTATGATGAGAACCTGAAAGTGCTATGAAACTATTATTGAATATATGTTCTATAGCTGGATGATATCATTTTAGGGACAAAAATGATATAGTATATTAGGGGTGGAGACTCATATGACTTTGAGTCACCTTATCATGGTGTACATCCTTGGTAATATATAGTATGGATATTATGAGAACAAGACCCTCCAGTAGAAAATACACATTTCTATGTGTCATTAGATGTTCCTATATGCGAATGTGTGTATTGATACTTAGACTTTAATATTTTTATGAATTATTATTATGAGTTGTGCACTTAGATTTATTGACAAAAACCATGACGATAGATGTTCGCGGAGAAGTAGGATATGTTGTGTGCGTCACAAGTAATATTGAATTAATGAATAATTATAGAAAGGATTTATCCCTTATGTTCATTAATGGAAGGTAATATCTCAGGCCATTTGTTGGAAATGATATAGCCAAATTAAATCTTTTCCATGTTCTATAGGCAAGTTCTATTCCTAGAAATTCAAATAAAGTGATATCGAGCATATAGGTTAATGAAACTGGCATGAAACCTGCTCGGTTTGAGATATTGTGATAAAGAGATTATATTTCATGGTAAGAATTCATATGAGGTAACATGTCTCTGTAGAATTTACTTATTTCTATATGGGTTCCTTGACACGTTGTTAGATTATAATCTTGGATTTTAGGCTGCTTCGCCTAATACAACTGAGAAAGAGGCCTAGAGGGTTACATGCTAAGTGTATCTTGAATCTCAGTTAAATAATATATTATTATATATCATTTAATAAGTTGAATAAATATTATTCCCATGTGTGGTTTAATAATTATTCATGTATGATTGATCACATATAAATATTTATTTGATGTTTAGTAAATATAATATTATTTATTTATTAGAGAATAATGTAGTGATGTTTATTTTACAAATAAATAGACATTATTCAATGCCCGATAAATATTGTGGAGGAATGATGGACCAAGTTTATTGGTATGGTGAGAAATGATAATATTTAATATTATTTAATTGAATAATATTTAATTGTAATTCACAAGTTAAGAACATGTCATGAAATAATAATATTATTAATATTATTTGACATGGGGATTTTCTTTGATTAAATAATAATAAGGTCACTTGTAAAATTATTTAATTTTAACCCTAGAAATATAAATACCCAATTATATTATTTTCTCATTAGTCGATTCGGTTGAACACAATGATTCAAGGATAATACTCTCAAGCCTAGAGAGATCCCTTTTCCAAGAACGCTCTAAAGAATAGTGAGAAATCCTCCTCCATCGGATCAAGGAGAACACTTTGTAAGTGATTCTCGAGGCGATCAAGGAAAACAATGCAAGCACAAGGATATTCCATGCTTTCACCTGAAGTGTCTTTCGAAGATGTCTAATGATTCCTGGAACACATGTGGGTCACTGTTAGAGGAAATATACACTTGGTTTCTATAACACAAATATAATTCACCATAAATCTCTCATCGTACACATGAACGGAGAAATAATTCCTCAGAGACAATTATTTATCTAATTAAATTAATTATAACCAATATGTGTTGATCCCTATCTCTTGGTTCCAACACAATTATTCTTTATCTATTTCTTTGACTCAATTTCGTGGATTATGACATTCGTCATCATATAGATCTCAGACTGATAATTGATTATGGAAAAAATTATAGTTGGGAACCACCCATCGCACACTTACAATGTGCTCAGAGTCTATAAGTGGTATCAGATACAGGTACATACTTGTTTATAATTATTTAGATTCATTTGTGATTTATGATTTTATAATTTAGTTTTTTTCAATTCGAGATTAATCGTTCTTTTAACATGAATTGTGAGATTTGTTTCTTCCTTATTTGTTTCTCATAGATCTAATTAAGATGTTTAATTTTTTTATTAAAATAAAATCAAGGTACTCATCTAGAGGAGCCAAGTATTCTACCCATATAAAACAGTATTACACACCGTGTAACTGAAGTTATACAATATTTAGTTGTCTTCAATGCACCAGGATTTAATTCTGAAATTAATCATCCCATGTACATTAATGAAATACGGTGTAGTTAATTCTTACACCATGTGTTGACTAGTACAGACTGGCACATGGTCAGTAGGACTACAGGCTTTGTGGCCCATTTGACACAATGTGTGGTCCCTTTTCATAAAACATGGTCTGTTTATTCAACAAAAAACCTATATGAAAGGTGACCGTGTAACACAAAGTCAGCACTGCTTGTGTCCCATTGGACATGTCGTGTACTCCAAATTTTCTGAGGCACAGATTACAAACTGTCTCCCTAGGTGTGAGTCTCAGATAGATAGTGACAGGTGTACATTCCATGTAAATCATATCTATACAGCATGTAATTATACCAAGTTATGAAGATTTAAAATTTATTTATTTTACTATGAAAACCTAGAGACATGTACTTCCGTGTGGTCATAAAGATAAGACATGCCATGTGATAGGTTTTAATATACATAAATATGTAAATGTTTAATTAATATCTACAAATTTTTACGATATAAATATCATGTATGAGTAATATTACAGGTTGTTACATATATTGAAGTATAACACATGACCAAAAAATCACATAATATGTGTAGTCATCTGTGAAGTATACATCATGAAAGTATGTGATAAGTCATGTATGCCATAAGTCACGAGATAAAAAAGTATAAGAGTATAATACATGTTGGGTATATTTGGATAGTTATTCACTGTGTTTACTCCGAGGTATATTTATACACAAGGTTAATTTTAAATGAATATATTTAATTTGTTTAAAATTATAATGGATGAGAATCTCAAGGAAATTTAGATAAAAATTAAGATAAAAGGATTGATTAATTAAAGATTATAATTAAACTATTCAATCACAATTTATCTTAAATAATAATGATTAAAGAATTGAATTCTAGTTTTATTAAATGCGTAATATGTTTCATGCATGTGGATGATCATGTGATAGACTGGACCTTATGTTTGTGACTTGTTTCATTTAATTTATAATTAAATTAAATTATTGTCCTGTGTGCCTTCTCTCCTCATTATTATGTAGGACCTGCATGCCCATGGTTTCATTTATGTAAGCCCTCCTTTTCCCCTCACCTACATGTGAGTAAAATTCATATCTAATGTATGGAGCTTCCAAGCTAGTGGAGGCAGTTAATGTTTAGAGTTGAGCCAAAACTAATCTGAGGTAATACAAAGGTAGACAGGTGTAAAGCTGTAAACATGAACCTCAATTGGTTCAAGGTTTTTCTCATATAGGTCAATGATTAGTTTATAAAATTCTAGATAAACTAACCATTAGTATAATCTCATGATCATACCGTTTATTTTATTTATGCCAGTATCATGGTTATTTAATTATGGATGTCCTCTCGCGATCACATAATTAATGAATTAACAATCATGCAAGACAGAACTAAAATAAACTTTCTTATGCATAAATATTATCTAAGAAATGGTTAATCACTTAATTAATCCCAATTAATATTAACAAGCATGAAATAAAAAGATTAATTGTAAATTTATGCATAAAGGATAAAATCCATCAATAAAATATTAAGTAGGTATTGCCTTCTATTACTTTGGTTAGAATCGAACCATCATTCAAAGTGCTTGACCAGACAAAGTTGGGGTGATTTAAATTATTGGGGAATTATAACATGAGGTATTGGATTGAATTAACTTAGTTTACATCAAGGATTGACTTATAAAGTAGTAATTGGTGTAACTGAGAGGAAAAAGTTGAGGAAATATAAAATTAATGATTTCAGGATTGGGGAGTCTACTCAGTAGATCAAGGAACTGTGAGTTAATAAAGTTGGAATTTGGAATGCCTAACTAAAACCATACAAGTTTATTGACCAACCAAAGTTAGTGTAATAAGAAAGTTAATATGGATCCTTATAACTAGTATATCCAAGAAATATGATATTCTAAAGCCAATGGTGAGGGATATTGGGTTTCTATAAAATAGTGGGAGACTAATAAATATAATACTTATTTATTTGTCTAAATTTATCAGATAAACTGCTAAATATCTACTTATATTATTTGTAGAAACAACATTAAAAATGACATCAAAAATATCATTGCGATCTATACTCGAGAGGGAAAACCTTCTCATCGACACGAATTTACAGGAGTGGCAGAGAAGCCTACGTGTCATCCTTCAGCATGAGAATATATTATATATGATGTAAGAACCTTTACCATTTGTGCCCAAAAATGAGGCAATTGGTGAAGAAATATCACTCTATTATAATCATATAAATTATGCTACAGATGTTCAATGCTTCATGCTATCATCCATGTCCAATGAGCTTTTAACGAAACATGATGAAATTGATTCATATAGCATGATGTATCACCTTCAGGTTCTCTATGAAGAGAAGAAGAGACAATTGAGGTATGAGATCTCCAATTCTTTGTTCACAACTAAGTTGGAGAGTTTTCTCCAGCTGGGCCTCATGTAGTCAATCTTATTGGCTCCATTGAAAACCTGCACATCTTAGGGATTAAATTATCGGATGAGTTGCGTATAGATCTCATACTTTCATCACCACCCAAGAACCTCTCTAGTTTTATTAAGAATTATAATATGATCAATAATGACTTTAATTCACAAAGTGGATAAGGACATGAGGCATAATAAACCGACGGTCCTTATGGTGAATAAGAAGAGTAAGGAAAGGGAAAAGGGGAAAAAGACTTATAAACAATCTAAAGATCCCAAGAACTTTCCTACCAAGAAGAAAAAGATCCAAAGGTAGTGAAAGGAAGAGGAGGCATTATGTATTTCATGTGTCAAGCCAGGACACTGGAAGAGGAAATGCACCCAAAAGAAATGGTAAGATAAAGATGATTTCTTTATCAAGTAAAATCCTTACAAATTTACACATTTGGTATTAGATACAACATGTGGTTCTGATATATTTATCTAAATGTAGGAATCAAGTAGATTATGAAATATTGTAAGGGAGAGGTAGATTTGAGAGCTACCAATGGTGAGTGGATAAATACTCTTTCCGTCGGTTAATACCACCTTTCATTTACAACAGTAATGATTTTGATTTTACATGATTTTTATTATATACCTACTGTTACAAAAACATAATCTATATATCAATTTTAGATAGAAATGGGTTTATTATCAAGTTTATAAATAAAGTTGTTTAGTTTATGAGGAAAACATATGTCATGATATAGAACATTTAAATAATGGTCTGTATGTTTAAATTACAAAAATCAAGTGTTGGTAATTGATAATGAATCAAATTCACATGACTCATATAACACCCAACTTTGACATCACCATCTTGGTCATATAAATGATAATCATTTGAAAAATCTCTATCAAAATGGATATTTAGACTCTTCTGAGCTAATACCAATTGATAGATTTCATACCTATTTACAAGGAAAAATGACCAAACCACCATTTTGTTGATAGGGTGAAAGGACCACAGAGCTTCTTGTATTGGTACACACTGATTTCTGTGGAATATTTCTAGTAGAATCTAGAGGTGGATATTCTTACATCATAACTTTTACTAATGACTTGAGTATATATGGCTATATCTACTTGATGAGGTAAAAGTCCATGTCATTTTATAAATTCAAGGAATTCAAGAATAAATTAGAGAATCATCTTGGTAAGAAGATAAATAATATTTAATCAGATTGAGGTGGTGAATATGTTAACCAAGAGTTCATCGACTTTTATGGGAGTTTGTGATTCTATCTAAACTCACTCCACCTCATACACCACATTGGAATGGTATTAGTGAAAGGATTAATCGTACGTTATTGGACATGGTAAGGTCGATGATGAGTCATACATATATTACATTATCTTTTTGGGGATATGCATTACAAACTATGTCATACACATTAAACAAGGTACCAACTAAAGTGGTAAATGGAATTACCTACAAGGTATGGAGTGAAAAGAAACCCATTTTGTTACATAATTGTTTATTAGGTTGAGAGGCATTTGCTAAGGCCTTATTAGAGAAAAAAACTGGAAACCTAGGGAACAAAGTGTATAATTATAGTTTATCCTAAGAAAATTAAGGGATACAACCTATAAAACCCCTCAGAAAATAAAGTGAATATTGCCAAACAAGAAATATTTCTTGAGAGGGAGAACATCCTCAAAAAGGATAGTGGGATAAATATTGAATTTGATAAATTTGATGCTAAAGATGCATAGAAGTTGGTACATGAACAAGTTCCACAGGTCTACATGGAAGAAGTAGTTCCTGAAACACAAGTACTGTGTAGGAGTGTAATAGAGGTAAGGGATCCCAAGAGATATGGTTTTCTTATCATCGAGGATGGAAAATCATTATTTTTGGACAATGATGAACCTCTCTCCTACAATGAGACAATAGAGAGCTCAAATTTTGGAAGATGGATAGAAGCTATGAGTTCTAAAATGAATTCCATGTATCCAAACCAAGTTTGGGTTTTGGTCAATGCACCAGTTGATGTAAAGCCTGTTGGATGCAAATGGGTATTCAATAGAAAATTGGACATGTAAGGTAAAGTAAGTTCCTATAAAGAGAGGCTAGAATCAAAAGGTTTAAACCCCGTCAGGTAATTGAATATGATGGATCCTTTTCACTAGTTTCCATGTTTAAATCTAAAAAATAATACTTGTTATAGTAGATTACCATGACTATGAGATTTGGTAGATGGATGTAAAAACTTCATTCCTTAATGGGAACCTTTAGGAAGATATATATATGACACAACTAGAAGTTTTTATGACTCTAGGTGATGGAAAAAGGATTTACAAGTTATAAAGATAAATTTATGGATTGAAGAAAGCATCGAGGTCACGAAACATTAAATTCAATTGATCCATAAAATAATTTGGTTTCATTAAGAGTGAATGTGAGCCATGTGTTTACAAGATGTATAATGTGAATGAGTTCATTATACTAGTAGTGTATGTTTATGACATATTACTTATTGGAAACAACATACCAATCTTATAATCTGTTAAGGACTGGTTACACAAGTGTTTCTCTATGAAAAAATTAGGTCAAGCAACCTATATTTTAGGGTTAAAGATAATTTGTGATAGATCCAAGAGGCTTCTTGGACTAAGACATAGTACATATATTGATTAGATACTAAATATATTTAGTATGGAACAATCCCAGAGGGTATTGGTTCCAGTGTCACATGCTTTACATCTTCTTAAGAAAACGTGTCCCCAGACACAACAGAAGAAAGATAGAATGATTAAGATCTCATATGATTCATCGATATGATCAATCATGTATTCCATGTTATGTACAAAACTTGATGTTTACTATGAATTTATCGTGGTAGGAAGATATCAATAAGTTACAATAGAACAAAATCGGACTGCTATTAAAACTATCCTTAAGTATCTGAGTAGAACTTATGATATGTTCTTGGTGTATAGAGGAGATGAGAAGATTCTCACCAGAGGGTATACTGATGTTGATTTTTAGACAGAACAAAATGATCTAAAGTCACAATCAGGATATGTTTTCTATCTCAATGGAGGAGCTGTGTGTTCGAAGAGTTCAAAGTAGTCAGTTGTAGCTGATTCTACAGTAAAGTTTGAGTATATAGTGGGTTTTGATATAGCCAAGGAATCTATTTGGATTTAATTTTTTTTCTAGGAGCTTGATGTGGTACCTAACAGCAAATAACCTATAACATTGTATTGTGATAATAATGTAGTGGTGACTATTGTAAAAGAGATAAGGTCACACCAATAGAAAAAGCATATAATCTTAAAGTATCACCTCTTAAGGGATTTCTATAAAAGGTGTGAAGTTGTAGTGAGAATAGTACCCACATAATAGCACTTGGAATAACCCTTGAGTAAAGGCCTATCTCAACAGAAGCATGAGTATCATGTGAGCTCTAGCGGACTAAATGTTGTTAGTAGCTGGATCTAGTGAAAGTGGGATTCTGTTGGAGTTGGTACCCTATAACCAACTTCTTTGTACTTTATGATAACTTCCATTCATGGTTTTGAATATTAATATACTACTTATCACATAATTATTTTTCTTCTATGTAACATAGTAATTGATAATGTTTTAAGAGTATCTATCACACTAAAAGGTCATAACAGTTCCATGCTACGATGAGAACCTGAAAGTGCTATAACACTATTCTTGAATATATGTTATATAGGGGGATGATATCATTTGAGGGACACAAATGATACATGATATCAGGGATGGAGACTCTTAGGACTTTGATACACCTTCTCATGGTATACACCCATAGTAATATCTAGTATGGATATTTTGAGAATGAGACTGGCTGGGATGAAATCCACATTTCTATGTGTCATTAGATGTTCTTATCTGCGAACATGTGTATTGGTACTTATAATTTTATATTATTATTAATGATTATTATGAGTCATACACTTAGATTTATTGATAAAAACTACGACGATAGATGTTCACGGTGAAGTAGGATATGTTGGGAGTGTCCTTAGTAATATTACATTAAGGAATAATGTGAGAAATTATTTATCCCCTATGTTCATTAATGGAAGTTAATATCTCATACCCTTTGATGGAAAAGATATATTAGAAATAAATCCATGGCCATAGTGTTCTATATGATAGTTCTATTTCCATAAATTTAAAGAAAGAGATATCGAGCATATAGGTTTATGGAACTGTCATGAAACCTTCTTGATTTTAGATATTGTGATAAAGAGATTATATTACATGGTAAGAATTCGTATGAGGTGATAGGTCATTGTGACATTAAATTCTTTCTCTGTGGTTTCATTGGTGTGTTGATAGACACTAACCTTAAAATTTAGTCTACTCCGCCTAGTGCCATTGAGAAAGAGGCCTAGAGGGCCACACACTAAGTGTATCCAGAATCTCAGTTAAATACCATATTATTATTTATTATTTAATAGGTTGAATAAATATTATTCCTGTTCATTATTTAATAATTATTTACATTTTTTTGATTGTATATAAATATTTATTTACTGTTTTATAAAATAATATTTATTTATTTATTGGTGAATAATTCATTGATATTTATTTAAAAAATTAATAGACATTATTCAAGGACAAATAAATATTGTGGAGGAATGGAGGGCTGAGTTTAATGGTCTGATGAGAAATGATAACATTTAATATAATTTAATTGAATAATATTTAATTATAATTCACAAGTTAAGCACGTATCAAGAAATTATAATATTACTATTATTATTTAACATGGGGCTTTGCTAGGATTAAATAATAATAAGGTCAATTGTGAAATTATTTTATGTTAACCCTAGAAATATAAATACCCAATTATGTTTTTTTCTTATTAGTTGATGTGGTTATGCACAACGATTTATGGAGAATCCTCTCAATCCTTAAGATCTCCCTTCTCCAAGAATTCTCTCAAGAATAGTGAGTAATCTTCCTCCACCGGATCAAGGAGAACTTTTTGGAAGTGATTCTCATGGAGGATGATGCAAGCACAATGATCTTCTATGCTAGCACTAAGAGACTCCTTCAATGTCATCTAAGGATTCCTAGAACATGTGTGGGCCTCCGCTAGGGGAAATCTATACTTGGTTTATAGAACACAATGACGATTCCCCACAGATCTATCGCCAAACACATCATTTAATAAAGAGTTCCTTATTTGTAATTCTTTATCTAATTAAATTAATTATAAACAATATGGGTTGATTCTACTCTCTCGGTTCTGACCAAATTCTTATTTTTCTATTTCTTTGACTGAATTATGCAGATCACAGTGTTCATATTCTTATAGATCTTGGATTGATCATTGATTATGGTGAAAATTAAATTTGGGCACTACCCATCACATGCTTCCACTATGCCCATAACCTACACCTTGGACATATCCCAATGAGGGTGAACCAAGTATAATCACCATGTCTCATGCATAATTTCATTTCTGTTCATAAATTTCTATGGGAAAGGGAGATAAGAGTGTTTTTTTAACAAAGAAACAAGATCCTAAGGGGTAGTTGTTTTAATCTGTCATACCCTAATTGACCCCCTATCAGGGTATTTAACCTATTTGGGATAATAAGGTTTTTCATAAATTCTTTGATTCATATCACCCCCAAACTAATGTACAAGAATAAATTTCATATAGAGAATTTAGGAGAATCTTGGAAAAAATGGTATACCCAACATGAAATATTGGAGTTTGCACTTGGATGATGCACTTTGAGAATATTGTAAAACTTTTAAAACCCTAATCAGAATATAAATATATATAATTGTGTTAGTAAAGGATTTTCACCTTCATATAGAGGTATATAAGTATTTATAATGGCCTGTTAAATAATGTAATATGAATCTCTTATATGTAGGTGTGCATAGGAATTTGCATATTTAGGAGTTGGAATAAACTAAATGTGATACATATGAGAAATCCTAGATCTATAAAGAGAATACAATGGCTATCCATGATAAGATGATTCATCAGTAGAGGTTTTTTACTGGTGAGAAGGTCCACATGTGAAATTCTAGGCCAAATCTTCTCCCAAGAAATCTTTATTTCCAATGGTCTGATCATTATACTATTCTCACATTTACCCTTTTGGTATAATATTGGTTTTTCCTGAGTAGAGTAGATAATAGATTACCATTAATGGGAATATAATTACACACTTATCTGATTATTTTAAAAAGTATTTGATTGAGTAAATATAGCTGATGGATACAATATATGAAACCACTTAGTTGGCTGTCCCTTCTCACTAACTTTATTTACTAATATATTTATTTAAAGTTATTTATTTGAGGAAAATTTAATTTTTAGGTGTTGGGGATGGAGGCATAAAATAATTAGAATTTAAATTAAAAAAAACCACACATCATGTATCTATTTTTACATGCCATGTAAGTACATATTAGGAAAAATATTTGTGTTTACATTTTTTGATTTGTTTTTCTTAGTTTTATGTTTTTATATAAACATTAATCTTAAATAGAATATGAAAAGTCATTTTCCATCCTTGGGTTAATTGTGTGGAAAATTCCTTTGTTTTTGGAAAAATTATTTCAAATGAATTCTGATATGCAATATGTTTTCTAGACATTATATTTTCAGATCATTATTAGGATTTTAATGGATTTTTAAACCCATGTATCATTAACACTGACCAATATTTAAGTCCCTTACCTAAGAGATATCATAATCCCTTTATTTCATATTATTAATTTTGAATCACTTTATTAATATCCTTAGGTATTATAGAGATACTACAACTTGAATTAATTATATTTGAATCCATAAGATTCAAGTGTGATACATTCAGGATTGGGGCTATTGTTAATTGAAACCCCCTCTATACGATTACCCTTTATTTTAGTCCACCATGATATTTTACCCTTTTAAATCCTTAGATACCATAAAATACCTGTTATGCAATCCACATTACAAGATAATTTTTTCTTACCTACCCATATCTTGCTAACATTCTTGTTTTATTTTTAGCATGTGTTGGGGAGAAGGTGTTTCCATGGGAATTTTTGGGAAAGATTCATTGTTATGGGTCTAGTGAAAGGGTGACTACATACTTTTTGGAATTGGGTTCAGAATAAATATTATATCATTATTTTAAACATGTTTTCCTATTTATCTCCAAAAAAAATTTATATAAGAAAATAATTTTTTACATTGAAAAAAATAACAGAACAAAAGAAAAAGAAATGGTGAAAATAGAATATATACTCATTATTAATAATTAATTGGATGCTACCCACATAAATGGGAAAGAGAGAGAGTGAGTTGTAAGTGATAAAATTTGTGAGGGGTTGATTGAGTACATTCATTTTGAAAAATGCTAAATTTTAACGTGCTTTGTACTTAAGAGATTGAAAAACCCTCTTCTACCTTATATTTTTTAATCATAAAATCCCACCAACCCTTAAACCTTAGAACAACCTATTGGAAGTGATCTTGTGTATCACACTAATATCTACTAGTATATATTGTAGGATATCATAAATTCTATGGTAAGATCAAATTAATTCTAGGAAATGATCATAATATGACTTCCATAAGTTCCTAGAGTGAAGAAGGAAAATTTCAAATTGAGGATGGTTGAAACATATTGCATAGGTAAACAAATGAAGTTGGAAAAATTTTAATGTTAGAGATGAATAATTATAGGAAAATTTATTTCATAAATTATATATTATGGATTTAATTTCCAAATAATCTTGAAAGTTTTCTCACCTTTTATTTTGGAATGGGACTTGATTATGATATTGGACTTTCCCTATTAGTACAAAAGTTTAGGTGTGGGGGTGTGATCACACAGTGAGATATCATATATTATCACATTTATACTTATTCATTACATTTTTTGTATGTTTTAGTATCCCATTATTAAATAATTTTCACTCAATTTATATTTTGAATTCATGTATTGAAAACATGTCTAAAAAGATATAAATATATAATAGACTAAATTGAGAGAAGTTCATTATTTTTATCAAAACATTATATATAATAATCTAAATATGAAAATTCATTTTTTATAGGATTCTATGATCACATGGATTCAATCATTCCTATTGGGACAATGGATGGATAAGAGAAAAATTGGCCCAAAATAGGCCTATAAAGTGAATAAATTCTGGGTGAGACAGATTGAACCTACATCTAGTAATTAGGTCATATCCGGGACTTGGAGAATCCAAGTGGGAAGATTTCAAAGTCTATGAATAGATAACTAAAATGTAGACCTTTAAATAGAATTTAAATTCAATTTCACATGTTTTGGTCAATCATCCAATCAAATCAATGGGGTGGAAAAATATATCATGAACAACCCCCTACACTTAGAGACCATTGAATCCAAATTTACAAAATTCTCTTTAAAAACATGCCATGGATCATTGGAAAGTTTGGTATGACTAGGGATAAGGGTGAGCCTATTTGGAAGAATTTTTTCATCTATTTTCATACTGTTCTCCATAATATAATTTTAACCTCCTAAATATTAATCTCTGGTGTTTTCTTTATTGTAATCCTTAAATCCTCATTTGTAATCATTAAAGGTAATTGCATATTAAGGTTTTTTACCTATTGTTCACCATATGAAACTTTTTATTTTGTGTTTATACTGGAATAATCAAATAAAAACGAAATTAAAATGAATCTTCATGATTTCTTGTATAACCCAGATCTTGTGATGATTTGAGTGTGTTTGCCTATTTTCTCACCCCTTTTATTTCATGAGAATGATTATGAATTGTGTTGATTGATGAAATATAGAATATATAACCCATTAATATGCATGTTTGTTCTTTAGAAAAATTGTTACATATACAAAAATTTGGTTATCTCATCACCTTATTGACGTGATTCCTTGATTGAGCTTGAATTTTACATGAACATAATTTTATTGATTTTTAGGGATAGATGGTAATAAATATCATTTATCGATCAAATAATAGGTGGTGAAATCATAAGAACTAACATAAAAAATTATTTTCCATACATATAAATTAAGGAATCAATGATCCTTACCACTTCCCTTGAGAGCGATGATGGTTGAGCATCAAGGGACACTCACTCGGGTCACAATTTCTCAAACTAGTTCCCCTATCTTAGTAACATAGTTTTAATTTTTTTTAAATCACAAACCCACTTTAAAATCTCCATAAAATTATATTTTTAATAAAAATATAATCAACTTAAATTAATGATATAAGGATCCATTGAGATATGACATAGGGTTCCTTCCATACTATAGAAATTCTAGTAAAAATATAAAAATCTAATTTTATGCACTAAAAATTATATAATCTTGACCATTAAAAAACCCCTATCCAATATATCAAGGGAAGTTCCATCATAGTGGAAGTTCGAGGCATAGTGGATGGGAAAAACATTATAGGGGATGGGGGTGATCCTAGTTTAATAGGGTATATAGAGGTGGTAACTACCAACTCCCAGGCGATGCTCACTATTCCATCACTAATAATCTCTTTTAGAATATTAATTATCAAGGATTAATATGAATAGAAGAAGGAAAAATTAATAAAAACCATATTTTCTCAAGACCGACAATTAAACATTACACTTTTGTTTTAATTTATTTTAAAGATACTTCCTTGATGGTGCATGGGTTTGAGAAGAAACTATTATAACCTACAAAAACATCAAGACATCAACCCTTTAGATTTTGTGGTTCCCATGCCTTCTGAAGGGGAACCCATCAGGGCCATGGGGGGTAGATTTGAAGAAATGAGGAATTGGGACCTTGATTCAAGTATCTAAAATGTTGTTCTCACTGACAAATATGCAATAGGGCCTAATAATCTTCTTGAAACCCCATTGATAATGGAATACATGATCACACATATCAATATACCCAACTATTTAAATGATTCTAGTAATTTCAATAAAGATTTGGAAGGATGTAAGTATCCTAATTCATGATTAATTATTATTCTTAAACATAGTTTTATAATCAATATTTACAACTTAAACATCTTTATCTATAGAAAATAATTCCAAATAAATCCATCAGCAGGAGATCAAGATTTATTATACTCCTATAATTATGGAATCACTCGATTAAAATACCAAAAAGGTGGTTTCTATTGGAACATCTAAGGTACTCCTTTAAATTAATCAATAGAGTGTTATTCATTAAGGGATCCTCACTTTAGAGGTCAATAATGTCATGAATTTAGAGATAAATCTTGAATCACTAGTTGACCAGTCCATGAGTATTTATTTACAACGCCCTCGATTTGTTCTCCTTTTACAATTACCCATCATCTCTATCATTGAACTTTATCCTTATTTTCAATATCTCATCGACATCAAGTAGAGTGGATGGTCTTTTAAAAGAGTTCCCCACTCTGATTCAATTATTGGAGCAATCTAATGTTGAGAACACTTCAGAAGCTACCAACATTATGTGCGAGGTATGAGCCATTTCCCAGAGTGAATCTATTTTGGTGTATGTATTGCCTCTTGTGAGTGACTATGAGTCATATTTGGAGGTCCAAAAATGTTTTTTGTGTATCCTACTGATTTTTTGGGTGGTATATATAGTTATTGGCTTCATAGATTCCCCTAGAAGATTTTACCTTTTGATTTGAATGACTTTTTAGTATTCAAAACATTGGGATACAATGGGATTGATTATAATGGGATCCATTTTGTCATTATTGGGTATGGAAAAGTTTTCATTGAAAATTAAAAGGATTTATGAATTTTTAAAGTTATAAATAAACGAATCGATCCATTTCATAAACATTAATAATATAAAGGGATGCAAAAATATAAAGGAATTGTATTTATCCATATTTCACACTCGCTATGGTGGTCGTCGCTCCACATTGGACCCCCCAAAAATGTTTTTTTACGGGCCAAGGATCATTTTTTATAGCACCCTAATATTTCATAGTAAGTTATTTTCTTTAAATTAATTCAATAGCTTGCGTTACACGCAACATCGAGTTTGAGCGCCCCACGAATTACCATACTAGCCGTTCAAAAAGTGGTTATGAATAGTATTAACTGAATTTTGAATTTTATAAACTCCATATAATTTTATAATCCATATTATGTGTTTCTTAGACATAATATAATAACAAATTCATTTTTTTCATATAAAATAAGTATTTAAAAAAAAAGTGAAATTTCACCACCTTTTAATGGAAAAGCCTTTTAAAACCAATATTTGAAACTCTAGTATATTCAATTTAATGAAATTAAATTCTTCTTTAGTATCAGGACATAAAAATTTATTTTGGATAATTTTTTGGTACTTTTTGGATATCTTTTATATTTTGATGAATACTGAAAAATAAAAAATTTTAATTGAAAACAACTTTTATAATAGAAATAATTTATAGGGTTAAATTATGAATTTTAATGGTTTAGAAGTATTTTTAGATTATATTTCTATCATTTAATACAATATAGGTCACTATAAGTAATTTCACATTTAAATTCGGCAAAAACACATGTCCATATTTTGATAGTTTTTACTTTTTAAAAACCCACTTTTCAGTTTTGACAACGGGAATTAATTTTAAATTAAATAATTCAACTTCTATGTTTTTAATTTAGTAAACACTGCTGGAAAAACGAGCTATACCCACGGTTTTGGGAACCGTGGGCTACAACGACGTCGGGATAGGGGTCTTGACCTATACCCACAGTTTACCCAAACCGTGGGTATAGGTGGGCTACTGCGTGTTAGGAGGAGTCCAGCGTGGCTCACACATTGTCCGACGGTTTGAGAACCGTGGGAATTTTCAATTTGGATTCATTTAAAAATTTTGGTTGCACCAGGTTTTGAACGCGGGACCAGCAGCGTGATGATGGATTCTGGACAACCAACTCACCCAACGCGTTTCTTAGTTTGTATATATTTATTTTGCTAATTATATTAATCTCATCCGTTATCTGAAAATCAAAATACCGGAAAATTAATTCTGTAGGGGAAGAGAATTGAACCTGTGTCGGCTTTGAGGAGTCCGGTTCGCCGCCCAACTGAGATACTCTTAGTTTTAGTTATATATACTAACATATATTTCAATATATTAATATATAGACGACGCGCCATGATAAAAATTATGAGGGTGGACGTATTTGATCTGGCGACCTGCGGGAAAGGAATCTATGGAGTTACCAACCGGTCTAACAAAGTTTATTTATTATTCATTTATATTTTAGTAAATATATTATAACAGAACGGAAAAAAAAATTTCCCGCCCAATTTTTTTCCATTTCCCGCCTAAGTTTTTTTCCTGCTTTTACCCGGGAAAGCTATACCCACGGTTTTGAAAAACCGTGGGTATAGGTCTTAAAAAAATATATATCCAATGACCACGGTTTTTTAAACCGTGGGTATAGATTTCCAAAAATAACCTATACCCACAGTTTGGGCCAAAACGTGGGTATAGGCCTTGAAAAAAATACAACTATACCCACGGTTATGCAAAACTGTGGGCATAGGTCTTAAAGCAAAACTATACCCACGGTTTTGGGGAAAACCGTGGGTATAGGTGACCTATACCCACGGTTTTCTAAAACCGTGGGTATAGGGTCCCATACTAGCCCTATACCCACGGTTTTTTCCAAAACCATGGGTATAGACCCATTTTCCAGTAGTGAAAATAGAATTCATTTTTGAATTTGGAATATCAAAATTATCTTAGGGTAAAGTTTTGGTATTTTTCTGAAAACATTCAATTTTTGATGAATAGTGAAAACACTGCGTTATAGTTTAAACTAACTTTTTTATTTAAAAAATTATTTAATTTAAGTCAAAATATATATATAATACCTATATAAGTTCAATTTAATTCATTTTATAATAAAATTAGATGTATAAAATTTTATTGAACTTTTTACCGTCTTTTACCCACCTTCTAGGAGCATTTGTTAATTTGCATAAAACTTAATTTTACCACTTCTGTGAATTGAATTTAAAAAATATGAGAGACATAGTTAATATCAGTAAGTAAAATGTGGTTCAATAAGATGAAAATAATATTTTTTGAATAGTAACTTTTGACTTTTATTTACCATGGTTAAAAGTAAATAGGGAAATTAAAGGTAAAAATGATATTATAATTACCCTAACACATGTCATAGTTCTATTGAATAAGTGTAATTCGACCAAAAAAACCTTAGGAATAGAATATGATCTTTTAGGTCCACTTGGATTAGATTAGGACATTTATTATTATTTTATTTAAAGAAGAGTTAAAAGTGTTAAATTCAACGTTTATTAACCAAACCATTTTTAATATTGGGTTATACATAAGATAAATTCAACTATAAATATTCATTATAAATATAGAAATCTTTACTACATAATGGTATTTTATTTATAATTTTTAAATATTAAATAATTAAATCTATTTATGACACAATGATAATGAAATAATTACCTTCTTAATGAAATATTAAAATAATTTATATTATAAATATTAAAATAAATAGAATTTAAATTTTTTGATGCCATCCGTGAAAATTATAGGTTAATATGACATGTTAGGGTTGATTAGATAAATAATTTTCAATGTGATAAGGTTTTTATGACTTAAAAAAAAAACAAAATACCAAATAGTGTCAAAATTGACATAAATTCGTTTTTAAAACAAATTCAATATTATTGGTTGATATAATATTTCTAAAAATCTAAGGTTCAGACAAAAATATTGAATAATAATATATATGTCATTAATGAACCACTTGAGGCTCTGTTGTAAGTTTAGAGTAAGTTTGTTAACCATATAGTGTAAGAATACAAGAAGACACGGTAAAAGGTAAAATATTTAACTAAGAGTTAAATCTAAAAGATAAGGTTAAAATGGTAACCTAAACTTGTCTAAAACCTATTGGTTAAGAGGATTTTGAACCATCCACACCTTATCTTATAAATAAATAATATTTTATCCATTATAAATTGAAAACGATTTTATTATAAAATTATATTTCAAGCTTCTCCTAATGTGACCGTCACCCCTTTTATAAAAGGACATTTCCTCTTCCCTCAAAATCACACCTCCAAATCCATTTTTCTCGGCCAAAACATGACCAAATATTCTCCCAAATTTCCTCATATAAACCTAGATTCATTACTTTGATCATAAATCCAACCTAATGAGCCCTTTTGATTAAATCTAAATGAAACACCCGAAGAAGAGGTAATAATTTCACCACACTCTTTCAAGTTATTTTCTTCTTCCACTTCATATTTCTTTGTTGTTTCCATAAAAAAATAAAAAATACATTACCTTATACATACTGTGATGTTATTATAAATATGGTACAACCAAATTCTTTATTCTATCTATCCTATAAATGACAAAGTCACCATACATGTGTACATACGGTTTACCATGTCCATGTCGTAGTGTAGTTTGTTATTCAAAAACCTAATTATTTGGATGGGTATAATAATGAGTATAAATTATGTAAATAATAAATATAAAATTTTAATGATTGTTTATATATAATATAACTTTAAAATTGCATACAATTTCACCATCAAAATAATGATATTGTCGCTCGTGCGTACGTACGACTTACCGTCTCCACAAACGCGATGAGATTCATTCCCCATCATAATAATTCAATAATAATTTTCATTTTATGATTAAAAATAATGTTTAAGAACTTAATATCATTCTTGATATGAATCAAACACTTCTTATACATAACAAACATGACTTACATAACAAAACATATAAAGTAAAATGAATCAGTTAACAACCAAAACAATGATACTACTGAAATATCATTAACAAAGTAATATTAGAAGATCATATATGATATAATATTTATGTATTTAGTTATTTTATAATTTAATAACAATTATTTCACCATTATACATGAGTTTAACATACCATCTACTAAGGAAAAGTACAAGGTAAGGGGTTTTCATATCACTTCTTATTAACGTGAGATTCATGCTATATTGCCACTATTTCCTTTTGTGTGGTGTATGTACTTCCCATGATTGTATTATTTTTGTAATATAAGTTAATTTTTTGGTATTTAAATCATCATTGTATGATAATTCTTTCATGGGGTGTATGTTTTATAAGTTACCAAATCGGTAAGGGAATTTCATATTTCAATTTCTACTCATTAGGCTTTACGCATACTTCATTGATTATTTTACTCCAAGATTATGTGTTGAATTACAATTTATTATTTATGTAGTAATCTACACTCCCTTTTATATGGATATACCTTTGATCCACATAATCACTCTATTGATAAACTCACATTCCATTGATATAAACTTTTTAATGGTAATCTTAACTCAATTTCCATTCATTGTGTTAAACATCCAAGTCATTGGTTTTGTTTTTACAATAACATGTGTGAAAGTAACATGATTTATTTACACTGAATATCCAATTATATTGAGTGTATTTATATTTTTTCACACATAATTATCTCATTGATTTATCCTTAATATAAGGAGACGACCTTTAGAAGGTATTTTGTCTCAATTTACATTCCTTTGAGACCTCTTTGTCGTTATGCACCAATTAACTTTTATATGGTGTATATACATTCCTTTGAAATATTATATCATTAATACATTTATTCACATGATATTATAATGTTTTTATTATTTTTATTCCCCAATTACTTGTATTCAAGCGTCTCTTATTTGGTTAGGAACTCTTTAACTAAAATATTGTTTTAAATGTTTTAAATATTTATTTTTCTAAATATTTCTCATTAATGATCATGTTTTAAAAATGGTTTTAAGTATTTATTTATATAGACATGAATGTTTTGAAATCATAATTCCTTTTATATGTTTTAAACTGGTATAGGACACTTTTTTTAAAAAATCTCTTTTAAATGACTTCTTTGATAAATAGTGCGACATTTAAATGTTTTCAAGAAAAAGGGGATATTTCTATCAAATAGTTTTAATGACTATTTTCATCTATGTTAATATCCTTTAGTGTATTTTATTCTTGATTGAGTTTTATTTATTATAATACAATCATCCATATTGTATTTAATGAGTTTTTTTGACTCTGGATGTGCTATTTTTATGCCATTCATGGTTTGTGGTAAAAATATTGACATTTAATATGCTAATTTTAATATTAATGTTTAGATTTTTCTTCTACCTTTTTATTTGAGGAATGTATTGGACTTAGTAAGTGACAGGTGGATCCCACTATAGCTCCTAGATGCCTCAGTAGGTCTCATGAAGCAAACTAGTTTCTTGAAAAAAGACCTTTACAAAATCTTATTTGTAGTCTTGGCACAAGGCCTTGACTATATGTTTATGAAGTATGGAATTATGCATTCCATCATTATAAAATTGGATATTGATATTACAAGTGATTATTGTACTAGTATAATATCCATGTGAATATTTAAATGGAATTATTTGACTTATCTTTTCCATATTATGCTGAAGTTTAAGTTTAAAAGGCTTGTGTTCTAGTCTTATACGTTGACTTAAATGTTTGTTCTTATTTATGATAATTTCATATATATTGTTATCCTTACTGAGCATCTGAGATCACCCCTTTATTATGTTTTATTTTTCCCAGGATGCGAAAAAGTATATCATCATTATCCTGTAAGAATAGGATAAGGGATATAAGAGTGTTCAAAGGGGACACAATTTTTGTTTTTTATTTCAGGATGTAATGTAAAACATATTTATGTATCTAGTACTTACAAGGATACTAAACTAATCAGTATTTCTGGACATGATTCCTTGTATCATTCCAATATTATGTAATAATGCACTGACTCCAAGCTTCTGGAGGCAGAGCGTTACAGTTGGTATTAGAGGAAGTTTAGTACAAACCTTGGAAGCTAGATATAGAAAAAAACTTTGATTAGGAAACACCAGCCTTCGATAGAAATTGAGGATTAGTGTAGAAGACTATCCAAATATTTTGGTAATGTAAATATTATGTTGGTTTTTAAGAAATACATCCCTATATTGATACGAGTAGGTAGAGGTGGCTCTGTCACAGATGTACCTAGGAGTGAAAACTCTGACAAGGAGTTTTGGGCTTTACTCTGGGTATCCTGGTACATGAAAATGGGCCTTACTGCACTCTTGGTTACGACACTCCCATGGGATATTTTTAAGATAATTAACATTTTCTTTACAAACCGATTTGAAGGATTTTAATATAAGATGAGAATAAATAACCTTGGTTAACCCTAAGGTGTTTTATATTGAAAATAAGGTGTTATGATATTCTCTAAATTATTTTATGACTCACACTATGATTTCTTGTGTTAGTCAATGGATGGATTCCATGGAAGTCATAGTAACATTGAACATGATGTACAAGGTGGGCATAGTTGTGGTAATGAGTAACAAAATGGAATGTTGATAGGTGTAAAAGATATCATTTTCATGAAAAATAAGTTTTCCAAAAATATGATCAACAACATATATATTAACCAACTCCTAGACTCAACAAAGAACGGAAAAACAATGAATGATAAGAGCTCCAGCAGTGGACACCATGGAGAAAAGAAATCGCAATTTCCATCTTGTAGGAAATGTGGAAGGAGACACCTATGAAAGTGTCTCAATCTAACAATGAAATGCTTTATATGTGGGAAAGAAGGACATAAAGTAAATAATTGATGAGAAAAAATGAAGAGTACTATGGAAGAAAATAAAAATGATACCAATAATCCATTTATAGTAATTTTCCATAAATATAGGAGACATAGGAATTACCCAAGTGAATGCCCTATTATACAGGATAAAATCTTGGTCAAGGAAGAACCTATGTGGAAATAAATGGATGGAGAAATGTTTAAAAGTATTAGTGCTCTTTGTTGATGAGATTACTTATGAAGAATTTTCTTTTGTATGTGTAACCCTGCTGTTTGTTATGTGAAAATGATATTTTAGGAAGAATTATCTTTTCTATTTTTGATATAGTTATAAATAACCATTTGGGTTTATATGATCCTTGAATTTTAGGCAATTACAAGTTATTAAATTTTGGGATGAAAGTGTGAGGTATGAGGTAAAATTTGTGGTGAAATTATGTTATGGTTATTTTGAGGAATTTATCTCATTTTGGGAATGTTATAAAATATAGTTTTTGAAAAATGACAACACACAGACACTGTGACAACCTGTAGCGTCAGAAAAAGCTATGGGAATTGAACTCACAACTAGACTGCGATTGAGATTTATCGCCTACCAGTAGACTTCATGATGTCCCTGGTTATTTTGACTAATTATTTTTAGTTAAATGATTTTATTGATCAATAATAATTTGATTTGGGATCTTATGTATTATCAAATGGACATCCTTATTATTGGAAAATGATTTGGTTATTAAGTGATAAATGTTATTTTGGAAGATGTTTTCTCTTTTGGGAACAATATATTCCCAAGGAAAATATAATACTACTAGATTTCATTTGAGGAGTAATGGAAGATTTTTATCTATGTTTTTATTGAGGATTTATAGAGATTTGGGTTATTTATGGAAATTATTAACCTATCATAGGGAATATTTATTAGGTTAATTACTTTTAAGTATGTGACTTTAAGAGTAGTTGATGTTATTTAGTGATACAATTTAACGTGGAAGACTATGTAATCAAATTCTTATATTTTTTGGGTTTCATTATTAGTTTGGATTATATTGAAGGATTTTAAGGACAATTGTTTATTGAATGGTATTTATTGAACTTTGTGTATTGTTGGTTTAATTTTAGAAATTAAGATTAGTATTTATTTCTCTAAAGGATTATCCGTTTTGGGGATCATCTGATCTTGTACCAACCATTTTGGTTTTGGTTAATCTATAAAGACAAGGTAAATATATAGTTTATCCTTTATGGATAATGTGATTCTCTAGAAGTTGATTCTAGCACTTCAATTAAGAACAAGTCATCCTGAATACACATCGTTTAAAAAAAATATGTGTTAGTTGTAGAAATTTAATAAAGGATGAAACTATACTTAAAAATTAAGTATATCTCTTTATGTTCTTAGTCAATATCATAAATAAATTCCTCAACTTTATTAAATGGAACTTAAAACAAAAAAATGTTGTCCATTTAGTTTTTCTACTGGGGAATTAATGATCATTTATCCCATAATAAATTTGTGGTTTTTTTATTGTTAACTTTCTCCTGATCATGTTTTGTATCACTCTCCATCAGAACTTGACACTTAGTTTATCTTCCATATCCATGTTTTCCTACATGGAATCCTAGTATGAGTTATCTCAGGTGACTTTTGTACTTCTCTTTATTTATTTTAAAGTGATAGTTTTATTGACTATTTTTCTGATGTGGGACTTTCAATGAAGTTCCCAAGCCCAATTTTAAAAATTTAGAGGTTGAAATTTCCAAAAGGGGGGAAGAATATAACTCCCCTGGATTTCATAGTTACTTATTTTCTTTAAAGTAATTCAATATCTTGCACTACACGTAACTCCGAGTTTGAGCACACCACGACTTACCAAAAAAGCCATTAAAAAAGCGGTTATGAATAGTATTAACTGAATTTTTAATTTTATATACTAAATATAATTTTAGAATCCGTATTATGTGTTTTATAGACATAATATAAGAAAAAATTTATTTTTTCATATAAAAGAAGTATTTTTCAAAAAAATTGTAATTTTAAAACCTTTTAATGGAAAACCCTTTCAAAACCAATATTTGACACTATTATATATTCAATTTAATGAAATTAAATTGTTATTTATAATTGGGACATAAAAATTTATTTTGGATACATTTTTGGTACTTTTCTGATAAATTTCATATTTTGATGAATACTGAAAAATACTAAATTTTAATTGAAAACAACTTTTTTAATTGAAATAATTTATAGGGTGAAATTATGAATTTTAATGGTTTTAAAGTATAATTAGATTATATTTTTATAATTTAATTCAATGTAGGTAATTATAAGTATTTTCACATTTAAATTTGACAAAAAACACATGTTAATCTTTTGATAGTTTTTACTTTTTAAAAACCAGCTTTTCGATTTTGACAAATGGAATTAATTTTAAATTAATTAATGAAACTTTTATGTTTTTAATTTGGTAAATTATAATTAATTTTTGAATTTGGAATATCAAAATCTGTTTAGTGTAATTTTTTGGTATTTTTCTAAAAACATTCAATTTTTGATGAATAGTGAAAAACACTGCGTTATAGTTTAAAACTAAATTTTTATTTAAATAATTATGCAATTTATTTAAATTTATTTTAAGTCCAAATAGATATATAATACCTATATAAGTTCAATGTAATTCATTGGAGTCATTTTATAATAAAATTTTATGTATAAAATGTTATTAAACTTTTTACCATCTTTTACCCACTTTCTAGGAGCATTTGCTAATTTGTATAAAACATAATTTTACCGCTTCTTTGAATTGAATTTCAAAAATCCTAAAGACATGGTTAATTTAAGTAAGTAAAATTTCGTTCAATAAGATGAAAATAATTTTTGATGAATAGTAACTTTTGACTTTTATTTATCACAGTTAAAAGTAAATTGTGTAATTAAAGGTAAAAATGATATTATAATTACCCTAACACATGTACTAATTCTGTTGGATAAGTGTAATTCAAACAAAAAAATCTTAGGAATAAAATATGATCCTTTAGGTCTACTTGTATTAGATTAGGACATTTATTATTATTTTATTTAAAGAAGAGTTAAAAGTATTAAATTCATTGTTTATTAACAAAACCATTTTTAACATAGGGTTATACATAAGATAAATTCTACTATAAATATTCATTATAAAGATAAAATGATTTCATACATAATTTTATTTTATTTATAATTTTTAGATATTAAATAATTAAATTTATTTATGACACAATAATGATGCAATAATTACCTTCTCAATGAAATATTTAAGTAGTTTATATTATAAATATTAAAATAAATGGAATTTTAAAGTTTTGATTCCATAAACGAATCTTATAGGTTAATATGACATGTTAGGGTTTATTAGATAATTTTTTTAACTGATAATGTTGTTATGAATTTCAAAAAAACAAAATACCAAATAGTGTCAAAATTGACATAAATTAGTTTTTAAAACAAATACTATATTATTGGTTGATATAATATTCCTAAAAATCAAAGGTTCGGAAAAAGGTCTTAAATAATATTATATATTTTATTAATGAACCACTTGAGGTTATATTTTAAGTTTATAGTAAGTTTATTAACCGTATAGTGTAAGAATAAAAGAAGACGGGGTAAAAGTTAAACTATTTAACTAAGAGTTAAATCTAAAAGATAAGGTTAAAATTATAACCTAAACTTGTCTAAAACTTTTTGGATGAAATATTTTTGACCCATACCCACATTATATTTGAAATAAATTATTTTTGATCCATTAGAAACCGAAAATTATTTTATTATAAAATAATATTTCAAGCTTTTCCTAAAGTGACTGTCACCCCTATTATAAAAGGGAACTTAACCTTCTCTCAAAATCACACCTAAAAAGCCACTTGTCTTGGCCAAAAACTTCCAAAATATCATTCCAAATTTCCTCAAATCAACCTAGAGTCCTTAATTTTATCATAAATCCAATCTAAGGATCCCTTTTGATTAACTCAAAAGGAAACACTCGATGAAGAGGTAATAATTTTACCACCCTCTTTCACGTTGTTTTCTTCTTCCACTTCCTCTTTGTTTGTTGTTTCCATACCAAAATAATAAATCCAGTACCTTATACATGCATTTATGTTATTATAAATATGGTACAACCATATTCATTATTCTATCCATCCTATAAATGACAAAGTCACCATACATGCATATGTACGATTTACTGTCTCCACATCGTGGTGTAGTTTGTTATTCAAACAGTTAATTATTTGGATGGGTATAATAATGAGTATAAATTATTTAAATAATAAATAAAACATGTCAATTATTCTTTTTATATAATATACCATCCAATTTCAAATGATTTCACCTTTAATATAATGATATTGTCTCTCGTGCATACGTACGACTTACCGTCTCCACGAACGCGATGAGATTCATTCCTATTGTAATAATTAAAGAATAATTTTTATTTTAGGATTAAAAATAATGTTTGAGAACTTAATATAAATCTGTATGTGAATCAAGTACAACCTATACATAACAAACATGACTTACGTAACAAAACATATTAAGGAAAATGAATCAGTTAACAACCAAAACAATGATACTACTGAAATATCATTAACAAAGAAATATTAGATTATCAAATATGATATAATATTTATGTATTTAGCTCTTTTATAATTTAATAACAATTATTTAACCATTATGAAGGATTTTATACTACCATATACTAAGGAAAAGCACAAGGTAAGGGGTTTCATCTCACTTCTTATTCCCATGAGATTCATGCTATGTTGCCACTATTTCCTTTTGTGTGGTGTATGTACTTCCCATGATTGTATTATTTGTGTAATATAAGTTAAATTATGGGTATTTAAATCTTCATTGTATGATACTAATTTCATGGGGTGTATGTTTCATAAGTTACCAAATCAGTAAGGGAATTTCATATTTTAATTTCCACTCATTGGGCTTTATGCACTCTTCATTGATTATTTTACTCCAAGATTAAGTGTTGAATCACTATTTATTTTTTATGTAGTAATATAAAATACCATTTATGTGGATATACCTTTTATATATATAATTACTCCATTTATAAATTCACATTACATTGATATGAACTTTTTAAGGGTAATCTTAACTCAATTTCCATTCATTGAGTTAAACATCCAAGTCATTGGTTTTTTTACAAGAACAAGTTTGAATGTAACCTGTTTTATTTAAAATGAATATCCAATTATATTGAGTGTATTTATATATTTAACACATAATTATATCATTGATTTATCCTTAATCTAAGGATACGGTCTTTATAAGGTAATTCGTCTCAATTTACATTCCTTTGAGACCTCTTTGTTGTTATGCACCAATTAAATTTTATATGGTGTATATACTATCCTTTGACATATTATATCTTGAATACATCTATTATCATGATATTATAATGTTTTTATTAATTTTATTCCTCAATTAATTTTATTCAACAATCTCTTATTTGGTTAGGAACTCTTCAACTAAAATATTATTTTAAATGATTTAAATATTTATTTTTTTAAATCTTTCTCATTAATATCCATGTTTTAAAAATGGTTTTATATATTTATTTATATAAACATGAATATTTTGAAATCAAAGTTTCTTTTAAAAGTTTCAAAGTGGTATGGGACACTTTTATTCAAAAATCTATTTTAAACGACTTCTTTGATAAATAGTGCGACATTTAAATGTTTTCAAGAAAAAGGGGATATTTCTCTAAAATAGTTTTAATGACTATTTTAATTTATCTCAATATAATTAAGTGTATTTTATTCTTTATTGTTGTTGATTTATTATAATAAAATCATCCATATTGTATTGAATGAGTTATGTTTGACTGTGGATGTGCTATTTTTTTTCCATTCATTGTTTGTGGTTAAAATATTGAAATTTTGTAGGATAGTTTTAATACGAATGTTTAGATTATGGTTCAACCTTTTTGTATGAGGATTTCATTGGACTTAATAAGTGATAGGTGGAGACCTCTATATCTCCTTGATGCATCAGTAGGTCTCATGAGACAAGATAGTGTCTTGGCTCAAGGCCTTGACAAAATCTTATTTGTAGTCTTGGAACAAGGCCTTGACTAAGTGGTTATGAAGTTTGGAATTATGAATTCCATCATTATAAAATTGGATATTGATATTACATGTGATTATTCTACTAGTATAATATCCATGTGAATATGTAAATGGCATTATTTGATTTATCTTTTCCATATTATGCTCATGTTTGAGTTTAAAAGGCTTGTGTTCTAGTCTTATACATTAGGTTAAATGTTTGTTCTTATTTATGAAAGTTTCCACTATATTTTTATCCTTACTGAGTATCTGAGCTCACCCCTTTTTTATGTTTTATTTTTCCTAGGATTGAAATATGTATATTAAGATTAACCTGCAGAAATAGGATAAGGTATATAAGAGTGTTAAAAGGGGACATAATGTTGTTTTTTATTTCATGATGTAATGTAAAACTTATATATGTATCTAGTACTTCTAAGGCTGCTAAACTGAGCGGTCTTTAGAGACATGATTCCTTGTATCATTACATTTTTATTTAATAATTCACTAGCTCCCAGCTTCTAGAGTCAGGGCACTACACTGTTCAAGCCCTATGAAAATAAAAAATTCATTTTCAGAGTGAGGTGTGACCTTTGATCCCCCTGAAAAAAAAATTTATTTGCGATATGAAGCATCGCCTCCCCCCCAAAAATGAAAATTTATTTTTGGAGCGAGGTGTCTTGTTTTTCCCCCTCATAATGAATTTTTTTATGAGATGATTTGTTGCCTTTTGGACCCCCACAAATGATTTTTTTGGAGAAAGGTGTCACCTTTTTGACCCCTATAAATGAAAATTCTTTTACAGTGTGAGGCATTATCTTCTAGCCACTTGCAAACCAAAATCCTTCATGGATGGTAGTTTTTCATCACTTCTAGTCAACTTGTGAATGGTTATATTCATATGACTATAAAATAACCACATGTAGAATCATAAGGAAAACTCTAAGAGATAGATAAAAGATAGTATGAGAAATCGATTTTTAGTAGGTAATCATTTACTACATCTCATAAAGTAAGAAAGGGAATTCACCTGACCATCCAAAAAGGGGCATCCCTTTGAAAAAACCCATCCAAATATAAAAATACCTTGTGGATATCCCTTCATATAGGAAAAATCCTTTTTTTGTACCACCATTCCATGTACCATATGTGGATGGAGAGTTTATGAACCACCACCCCCATAGACAACAATATGTGAGATAGAGTTATTCAGTATCAGTACCATTATTCCATATAGTGTATGACCTTACCTCACCCCATCTATGAAATATATAATTAAATCTCTCTATAAACCTCTCCCATGAAGTTATAGGCCGGAAATGGTACCCTTTGAAAACTACAAATCCAAGAACTCTTACAAAGCCTCAAAATATGTGTGATTAGAGTAAGGGACACACCAACTTTCCCTCTTGATCATAAATTCCCATGGTAAGTGATTTCATACTATTAACATAAATAATATGGGGGATCCTTAAAATGTTTCTAATCATAAATTACTGTGGTAAGAAGGATTACAGCCTTAGGTATGGTGGTATATGGATTCTCATGTCAGGAAGCTACATCTGAGTCCTATAGGCCTGTAGTATTCCTATTTTCTATCTATCAAAAGGGGAGGAGAGGGATATTTGATAAGGAATCCCTCCTAGAGTTATCCTTTAGTATTTCTTGTTGGAAACATACATATGGGTGTATCGGTACCAACCATGGTTACAAAAACAAAAGAGGAGATGGGAACTAAATACCTTTATCTCTCTCATAGCCCAAACCTCATCCACCAGCAGACTGAATAGATTGTGCGGTTGTCCAGATCTTCCACTTACTATTATTTTTCACACCAAGAATGAATAAAATGGACTTATATTTTAATAACTATCATGAAATCTTCATGATCAAATAGCTATTTTGGGAGGACATTACCATTTCGGATCTACCTCTCACACTGAAATAGACCTCTTATTCATTATAAGTCCCAACTATATGCACTCAACTAGGCCTCCTATTCAGTATAAGCCCCAAAAATACACACTAAAATGGTCCTCCTATCTTGTATAACCCCCAAACATACACACTTAAATGAGACTCCTCTATATTTGTAAGCCCCAACGATTTTTAAACTATATTGTATTTGATTCCCATTTAAATGGGATACGTAGGAATCCTTCTTGAGGTCCAAATGTAGAACTCCTAGATTCGCACAAATATTATCTATTCCATATCCCTTGTAGGGTTATATATGTCCTAAGAGGATAAATACCTTCCACATTTCTTGGGCCTCTTTGGAATAGTCCTACACCATCCTAGACTAGGCACCTTTACCCTAGACATCCTTACCGAATGTTGTTAAACAACACAATGTTTTCCTCATTGCATGATCTTAAAAGGTATGATGTGTCCCATTAAGTTTCACCAAACTACTTGGGTTAGGATTGCTTTCATAAGGATACATAGGAATCCCATATTATGAGCTTGATAAAGACATAAAAACTAATTCTACCTCCATAGATGATGATAAATTCCCGAGTAACCCACTGCTTGGCTTAAAATGAACATCAGAATAATAAATGATATAAGAATATATAATCAATTAAAAAAGGGTACCATTGATAGAGAATCTTAGATAAATATATATGTATCCATCGATGAAGAACCTCAAATACATACAGAAGATTCTGAAATCAATAAATTCTAATAATTTGTTGTTCATATATGGGTGAACTGTTCCATTTTTGGGATTTAATATAGTATTCATGAATACATAATAAATCTATAAGGGAGACCTTGAGTCGGAAATAATTTCTAAAAATATGGATTGATGAGATTGACATCCCATCCTCGTGTCCAACACATTTTATGAGGTCTCATTACAAAAATCCAAGTGACTGCCTACCTTTGGAAGGTAGGTTCAGATTAACTCAAAATGAGTGTGGGTGTGAAATGAATCAAAAAAATGATGAACCCACCACAAATCCTTAACCAAGATAACTCTATCTGCAACATGTCAGACCCCTTTCACAAAAAAATGAAAGAGATCCAAATAAAGATATAAAACAATTAACTATACATGTGTTCATTTATATAGATTCTACTTTGAAGGGGTTTAATTATATGTGTTTTTCATGTGTATCTAGGAACCTTTGATAAGAAATCCCTTAAATATAATGAAATCCTTTCAACAAAACCAAACTTATGCATTGGATATCGCATAAGTAGGGTCATCATCTAACTCTAGGACACTATCAACAACCCAAAATATAAAATGCCTGGTTTCAAAAAAAATATTTTGGTATTACTATCTAAATGGTACTATCCCAACCCTAAAGGAAGCTCGATAAGACCTCTAGCTTATGAATCCACACCAACTGTGTATTCAATGATGGATGATTTCATAGAAATCGATGACACCAATTTCCATCACAATATTTTTTGAGAGACTATCTACTGAACATGGAAACAAGTCTAAACAATATCTTAGGGAGGCATATCAAGGGGTAACAAATAGCCTCATCCAAATATTATAGGGGTACTTCCAAATGGCTCCCTCCAGGATCTGCCACCACTAATGTTTCAATACATGAAACCCTCACCATGGCAATGGTGTTGCCCTTGGAAGTCTGGCCTAGGTCATTTAGGCCTAGGAACTCAATACATCCCATCAAGGGTAGTGACTAATCAATAGGGAATAGAACTCTACCTCAATTCCCTATATATAAGACCACTATTCAAATATAGTGGAAATCCAAGATCAAGTAGACACACCTACCCATATCGACCAAGCCTACCAGCAAAGTTTGGAAGCATCCATAGAAGCCTGTCAACCAAATATAGTGTCAAACTATGAGCACATTGAAACCCCTTCCCACATCCCCTAATATCTCTAGCATTGTTTAGGGATATATGGACAAACCAACTGTCATATCCCAATTACAAATAGAGTGAATAACTATATCTCTTCCCCCACACCTAATGATTGTCACTATATCCCAAAAATAAATGGAAGAAAAGAGCAGGAATATATCCCTGTTCCAGCTAAAGAATGAGTATATATTCCCATCCTAGCTACAAAAGTCACCCCTTACATCCATAAAATGATGGAGGTATAGGCATCTATCCCTATTCACATGTTACAAGTTTTTCAGAATATATTTATCATATTTTAAATGACTAGGAGTCAAGCATAGAACCACTCCTCCTCATTATATGTGACTCAAAAACATAATTAGATAGTCACTATGGTGTAGAAAAATATTTTTTCTCTTATCCAGGAGGTTCATTTACAAAATAACATGATAAATGGAAAACCAGATTAGGCCCATATCCTCATTCCAACCAAAGGCTATCGGTCTGTCCTAGTGGCCACTTCAGGGAAGGAAAAAACCCCATAACAAATTACAAAAACCTGTTGAAAAAATTTAACAGTGAAACGAGAGATATTAAAACAAGTTTTCATATCTTAAAGATATAACCCATAGTAAGAATCCACAATCGTGAATAATAAAGAATCAAAAAACAAATCTCACCAAAGACAATTGTAAAACGAAGTTCTGGTCCATGAACTTTCTCTACTGAATGCTGGTGTTCTTGAATTCATCAAATATTTATCTATGGTACCTCAAGATCCTAATAACATATTAACAAATTACGGTGAGGGTAGAGACCATTGTAAAGGCCCTATCCACAATTTTACTGCTAGCAGTTTTGAAGGTCCTCCCCAAACATCTTACCATGAAGGCTTACTTCATCCTCATAATCTGATCGATCATGAGAACCCATCTTATAACAAGCATAATTTTAACCTTAATCAGGGCTATAATATCAAATATAAATAAGGTCCTCCCATTTCTAGTGTCTTCCTTATAGGTCCTCCCCTAGGTATACACTGCAATATTTCTCCTTGTAGTTTGGAATCAATATTTAATGGTAGTCCTCCCTAGGAGGGACTTCCCTAAAAAGTTCCTCCCTTAAATGAAACTTTATTTCATCAGGAAGGACCTAGCCTTTAGGAATCAACTCTAAGAAATACCTCCTACCATGAGTTTCTTGGGAAAATTAGGCTAGTCACACCTGATTCCTCATCATTGACAAGAAATATTATTTCTCCACTCGGAGATAACCTAAGGGAATGGTCATTCCCCAAACCACCCTTGGATCACCTTCCTTTCAGCACAGTAGAGGAAATCCCTATCCAGACCCACTATTTACAATAAATAAGTGAAGAAATGTCCTATTTGGTCGGATTAGGTTGAGGAAAATCTTGTGAAAGAAGAAATAGAAATATTCTTAATGAGGTGACTATTGGATAAAGACAAAATACTAGGATTGTTCTAGTGTTTAGCCACTCCTCTATTCCGCATTCCAGAGGCGGTGTTAGAATATTATGTACATGACATATTCCTAAATATGTGGACCAATCTTATTCATTTTAAAAAATTAATACCATATAATGAATATCCAATTAATGTCAAGGTAAAATAATAAATGCACTATCAAATCGATTTGGTGGCCCTCTTAGAGGAACATCACCCAAAATTGGGAAAATAACAAGGATTCCTTCAGTAAACATGTATTGATGCATTAAAAGAGTCACATCGACTAACCACTGATTATACATATGGTGTTTATATGAGAGGATGGGGAAAACATGTGGCGTTTCATTTCACCTCACCCCCTGATTAGAAAATTCCACTAGAGGTGAAATCATGAAATTTCATAGTCTCAGAATAGATTTAAGAGATAAGATTTTCTCACAACATATGGTATGATCATAAATAAGTATCCCATGAAAACTCTCAAAGCCTTTTGGCTAGAATAGAGCAATCCATTGAAATAATATTTCATCAAGCATTTGAAAATACTGATAAATCATCCTATTTTAGGGAACTATATCATTAGGATGCACAAATATCCTTAGAGGTTGATGGATTAGGTGAAAATGAAACAATTCACCCATCCCATGTTCAAAAAAAAGATACTTAAAATTAGAAGAGAAGTCACTACAACTTAAACCACGATAATATAGGATAAAACCCAACCTTTAGGGATGGTTTTATTTTTTAAAAAACCATCGAGGCCCAAAAATCAAGCCTGAAACATTGTGAAAGTGGAATAGGAGCACATGCATCCCATATGGATTATGGAATTTTTACATAAACCTAAAAAAATATCAGTATTTTCTCATTTAGGAGGATTTACACAAAAAAATGCTTCTAGTTCATTCCAAACCATGATGAATATACTTCTTTATGGATGCAAACAACAAAATTATTCAGATTTTTTCCTTTAGATAACCCTTCACCAGATGACTTTGAAGGGATCCTTGAAAGTATGGATGATTTCCCTTGACATTAGAAAGTAAAAATGGTCTATTAAGATAAAAACTACTCCTAGGAATAATATATCTTCTGATGAATACTCTCATAGAAACTGACTCTCCCATTATTCAGAGACTATTAAAAAATTTTCAGTGCAATTCGCATCAATAAATTTCAATATCACCACTTCTAAAAATTCTTCTGAATATTAGGTCAATATGGTAGAAAAGGTGTAGGATATATCCATTCGAAATATATTCCACACTAAAATTATTGAATAAGGTGTGTGTACTAGAAATAATGGTATTTCAATATTTTTTGGAAATACTTTGAATGCTCTATTGCCTCCTTGATGAGAATCTGCCAAAGAAATGGGTAAGGATACAATTCAATACCAAATTTTAGTTGAGGGTGTTAAACAAATAACACTTGAGGAAATATTATCTCAGTTAAAGGTGTAAATGAGATAATTAAAAAGGCCTAATGCCAATATACTCAAGGGTAATAATCCCACATGATATATTATTCAAACAAGACCTCATTTCACTCCCTCAAATAATGTCCCTTGATAAGAATAGATAATAATATTGGAGAATGTAGATTCAAAATTTCCTCTCAATTCAGGATTAAAGAAACCAATATATTTGGTACAAGTGACAATTGAATATTGAGAATTACCTCTATTTTTTAAACAACTAGACTAATTCCAGTCAGGTTATAACTTTCTAGATCAAGGACAAGTGAAGAAATGACCAACACATCCTTTTCATCCTATTATTCCCCCTTTTCCAGTCCTTAATCTGTTTTCTATATCAATAGGACTTTTTTACTCCATTGAATCATCGATATCCTAACTATAAGCTATGGAGGGGTAACATGCACTATTACAGCTGGAAAGAAAACCTTACCCCAAAAGGGTAGATGTAACTCTTCCCCTTACTAATTTTGGAAATACTATAATTCCAATATTTGTTGGTTTATGAGATCCAAAATATCATATTATTCATTATGTAACTTGGTGTGGCACCATTATTGGAAATTTGTTTCAATAAGAAGCTTCAGAACTCTGGTGTTTTTTACAAAACTTATAGGGAACAAAATTTGTGTGGTATAACAATCTACCTGTAGGGTCTATCAAGGGGTGGTAAGAACTCCATCAATAATTTATTTACTAGTTTATCATAATAATATGTAATATAATGTCCTCTACTTTGTAAACTACAAATAGTGAGAAAATAATAGTTTCTCAGACTTCATTTCTATGTGGAAGGGTATAACTTACTCCCTAAATTTACAGTTTCCCCATAATATTTTATTGTGTATTTTCATAGAAAACTTCCACAACATGTTGAAAACACCACTCATTCCCATAAAATACATGGTTATATTCCAAGACATTTATTTTGTTTCAAAAAGATTATATGACTCCATCTTGTGAACCAAAGAAAAATCCTGATCAGAACCAGAAGCCTAGGGAAAGAGGAAAAAAGAAGAAACTGCAACTATCACTCTAAAACTAGTCCTGGTATGTGTTCCTGATTTAAATACTACACCTTTTCATTTATAACCTTTTATAGAGAATAAAAATAACAACAAAAACATCATTAGGATGAAATAGAGATATGAAATATTCCCAGTTTGAAGGGAGAAAAACCAGGGTTTTTTCCTACCGAGATGAGCAAGTTCCTGAGTACTTCTTTTCAACCTTGGAGAATAACCTAATAGATCTGACATAACCCAAAATACCTGATAAATTAAGTATCCAAGATCACCCAAATTATTTCCCCCTTTTCTAAATATTGGTACATTTCATACAGGACTACTTTTTTCCCCACATATATCCTATAAAAGATGGTCGATTATGGGTAGGTGAAGCTGGACAAACCGCATGCACAAGTAGCATGTGTTTCTATCGCCACTCTAGAGTAAGAGGGTGAACAGTAGGAAGTTACCAATAATAATATACAGAAATTTAGTGATTGTATGACTAGAAAAACAATGCACCATATTCATGCTATTTTCCCATAATATTTAAAACAACTAATTGTACTCCCAGTTTCTTCTAACACATCACAAAATAATCCTTCAATCTAAAAACCCTCCAAATGAAAATATTCTAATAATTGACATGGCTATAATAGAGGGAAACAAATATAGGAAGATGAACCAATTCCCAAGGAATTTTTTTCCTTGAATCTCTCAGACTTCATGCCTTCAGTCCTAAGAAAATGGGCATCACCCCACCGAATGGTACAACGGGCACTGATCCATCAAATAGAACCCTCATTAGATGAATAATTGATATTTGTATTTATTAATTCCATTCATTTAATTAATCACTTATTTGATGAGGAGTGTTATTATGAAATTGATCTTTACATTCCAAATTAGGGAGATAAGAATCAAGGATACTGGATCCAAGGAAATAAAGGGAGGCACAACCATTGATGAATATAATATTCCTAGCGTATCTTTGTTAAATCTATCTATGATACTAAAAACGTTGGAAAATCCATTTGAAAATCATACCAAGAGTAATAATATGCCTCGACACATGTGAAAAATCATTTGGAACTGATTATTTTAGAATACTCGTTGATGAATATGTACCAACTAAACCATCTTAGATAAGTGGGTTGGCCAAGGTGACCTAATCCAACAGTAGAAACAATTCCATTCACATATTGTAAACAACTTGAATCATCTATCATAGATAGTTACATTTCAAACATTCATTGTGGGTAACTATTACCCACCATAAAACATAAAACCTTGACCCAAAAGTAAGATATATTGAAGAAATTGGCCTTAGTTATGACAAAAATTTCAATTTTGGATGCTCTCAATCTATCAAAGGATCCTTGAGAAGAACTTGTAGAGTCTCTGCTATTCCCCCAAGATTTAGAAGCTTAATTTGATTCTACTGAGGTATATCATGTAGAGTATTACCCTATAGAATTTCATATTGTTATCTTTTTTATAGAGGATAATAGAGATGATGTTATACAAGGACAAATCCTAGCCATGCTGTCAAGGTTGAAGCTGAATTTGATAATCTCATCAAATCCAATTTTATTCAAGAAGTATGGTACTTGAAGTGTCTCATAAACATTGTCTCTGTCAAGAAAAATAATTGTCATATCAAGGTTTGCATCGATTTAAGATACCTCAACCAACACTATCCAAAAGATGAATTGACAGTTTAGATTATAGAAATTATGAATAATGAAATAGTTGGATATCAAGATATTTCTTTCATGGATGGCTATTTAGGGTATAATCAATTCCAAATGAATCTAGAAGATGAAGAATCCACTACCTTCTGGGCCCCAATGGATTATTATACTACTAGGTGATGCCTTTTGGTTTAAATAATTCTAATGCTATATATTAACACGCCATGTATCCCATCTCTAAACCCTTCCTAGGAAAATCAGTTGAATGTTATATTTACGATTTGGTGGTAAAATCATGGAAATGTTTTTATCACCTTACTAATTTGATTTTTTTTGAAAAAATTCAACAACACAGTCTAAGGATGAATCCCCTGAAATGTGCATTCGAAATTACTTCAGGAAAATTTATTGGCTTTGTTATATTCCATATTGGCATCAAAGTCGACCCTAATAATTCAAAAAATATTCTATGTATTTCACCCCCTTGAAACTTCAAATAGCTGTGACGACGGTAGGGTTAACATTCCTTCATTTGAAACTTCATAGATAACCTCATAAGAAAGTGTTTTACATTCACCAGGTTGATGAAGAAAAGGGTCATGTTTCAATGGATTGATGACTACCAAGAAGAATTCAACAGCCTCAAGAAATATCTCTTTATCCCACCAGTGTCGATGCCACCGGTTGAAGGAAATACACTCATCCTATACATGAAATACCTGGAATGGTTTCTATGTGACTTACATGCATAGAAAAATGATACTAATAGAGAGAAAAACCTTTATTATCTTAGTTACACCGTGATTATTACTGAGACTCATTATTTAGGTATCAAAAATAATTGTTTGGAATTTATTTTTGTAATTTAGAAATTAGGGAATTACCTGCAGCAACATGAGGTCTATTTGATCTCTCAAAATGATCCACTCAAATATATCCTTAATTTTCCAATGTTGACCTACTCTTTGGAGTGTGGGGCAGTCGTTCTTCAAAAATTTTACATCTAATTGATACTATAGAAGGTGATAAAAGGTAAGGACTTAGCAAATTTCCTTGGAGAATATCCCTATATGGAAGAAGTAACGATGAGTACCAAACTTCTATATGAGGAAATATTCTTCGTTCAAGACTCTACCAAAATGTGGGAAGTGTAATTTGATGGTTCATTCATATGTCTAACTATAAAGAGAATGGGAGACCCTGAAATCATTAAATTATGGTTGGGAATTGTTCTCATTTCTTTAATGAAGGCAGTTCTACATTTCACCTTTATTCTATTAGAAGGGCGCACTAATAATAAGGCCAAATACCAATCCCCTATTATTGGCTTGGAGATATATTTTAAAATACTAATGACCCACCTAAGAATGAAAGGTGATTCTGAGTTGGTAATTAATAATATCAATGGTGCTTACACCATGAGGAAATAAGAGTTGACCCCCTGCTTAATTATGCTTGTGTGTAGATGGTAGAGTTCCCCTATGATCCAATACTAACTCAAATATTGCATTCACAAAATTATCAAGAATATGCATTATAAAATGATGCTGTATCCTTGGTGGATCCATATCGAGATGAAAGAGTCATCTGCATCACCCATCATAGAACAATATCACTTTTTTCAAAGTAGAATGGAATAAATCAATGAGATAAATCATAACACTAAAATATATAATGATGAAAATGGGTGGATTATGATCATCCTTTAATGCCTTTGAAATAGGTTGCTTCTTATATACAGGGATTAAAAAGAACAAATTTGATGACAAGTGGTCAGTTTCATCTTTTATGATAGGCTTGGTCATCAAAAAGTTCTTTATGAGTAAAATTTTGATGGGATTCTCCTTAGATGAATTGAGGGATAGGAGACAAAAACCACCATGAAGGAAGTTCATGCTTGTTTTTATGGTTCCCATAAACCAGGAACCAATATCTCTCACCAAATCCGAAGTCTTGGGTGTTTATGGCCTTCAATGATCTAGGATTTCACATAATTATTCAAAAAGTGTCATTCCTGCCAAGTACAATATAACTTCATCCATAAACCCCTAGATTTGCTACATATAGCTAAGTACTCTTATCTATTAACTATTTAGTGGATGGAAATCATGGGGTCATACTCTCCAGCTATAACCAACTAGTTCAAATACATCTTTACTACTACTGAATTTTTCTCTAAATGGGTTGAGGTCACACCTCTTAAGGAATTTGGGACCAAAAGTATCATCAATTTCAAGAAGTCAAAATTCATCACCAAATTTGGTTTCCCTCACACAATAATGATAGAAAATGACACCAAATTCTACTCTTCCTAATTGAAGAAGTTATAATATGAGTACAACATTGAATCCAACCATTCTCCCCATTACCATGTGGCAGAAAATGGATTGATAGAGGATTTTAATAAAAACCTATCAAACGTTATCTAGAAAATTGTGGATAGAGAAAATAAATCTTGGTCTAGAAAGATCCTTCATGCCTTGTGGTCCTACCTAATTACAACATGAACAATTACTCAAGCCACCCTATTTTCACAAGTTTATAGAAAAGAAGCGTTTCTTCCCATTGAAGTCCAATTTCCCTCACTTAGAAAATCTATATATGGAAAATATTAGATGATTATAAATCAAAGAAGTGGTTTGAAAATTTAGAATGAATTTATTAGAAAAGTCTATAAACACTACATCATTTGGAAATATACCAAAATTGGATAGCACAAGCCTTCAATAATAAATTCAATCTCTATTCATTCCTTCATGGAGAATTGATTTTATTTATAAAAACTAGAATTATACCTGGGATGGAAACCCCAAATATTAAAACATAGTGGTAAGAACCTTAAATCATACACAATGTCTATCCTAATGAATCTTAATCATTAGTCACAATGGATGGGGAACACACTACTCCCATACCAATGTAATATTTCTCAGGAAATACTTCATGTGATAAATACAAAAAACATCCTTTCCATATGATATTAAGATTCATGGATTCCATAATCTTTTGTGGATGACATTAAACTGCGTAAAATCATTGTTCCTGTATGCATGAACTTAAAAGGAACACATTTCATCTTTACTAAATAATGTTAAACTATGAAGCATCATTGGTCTTGCATGCACTACCTTAAAAAGTACACATTTCATCCTTGTGACATGACAATAAAATGCATGACATTTGGTCCTGGATGCAATACCATAAAAGGCATAACACATGGTCCAAGTTATATGAACAATAACTACAAGAAACCATAGTATTATTGGAAAGAATCTAAACTACACAGCCTAACATACCGGTCATAATATGTTAAACAATATGATGAAATATTTACCTCATGATGTAAAACAACATGGTTGATGTCAATGTTGCATGACATAAAACTGCGTAACATTTTGATCCATTCTTGAGTAGAACACAATATTTGGTGTTGGTCTCATACTGCACCTCTATATAAAAACTACGTGCAACTTGATTCACATACCAATGGGATGCATAGTGAAACCAAGACCTTGTTTCCTAGGTCCATCCACAAAGTAAAGAAAATTCCCCATCTCCTATATACAAACACAGATTTGTGTTGGGGATTTCACATTACATGAAAAATTTCAATTTAAATATTTACTTTGTGCTCGGATGCATTCGTTCCATACATAATACTCCTTTTGGGAAATTTTGGATCTCTAAAATCTTTATTTGGACATCAGTGATAAAATTTATGATTCCTTTAGACACCATTGTTTTGACTATTCAGAATATTCACCAGCATGGATTTACATATATCACCCTCAAAATTCTTATCAACAAGAGGAACCTCTTTCATCAGGAGGGTCCTCTTATATCTTTTTATGTCCCAAAAAATTTATATTGTGAGATGATATTTGAACATGGTCCATGGTCACTCCCTATATAGTTTTCTCATATCAATTATCCTGATCTGATAACCCCCAATATATTGGCTTATTATTGCCTTCCTCACATCTAAAACATGGAATAACATCCATGACCTAATAAGCCTTATATCACTTATCATTTACATGATGTCATATAAACTTTATCCTTACTACATGCTGTTAAAATACCTGGTTTCCCAGAAATACATACAACTTGATTATCAAACCTATGAGACATGTAGAGACTCATTTATCCTATATCTTGGTCCAGTCACCTCATGATAAAATTCCCCATCCTCCCTTCTAGTCACCTCTATATGGTGAAGGAAACCTTATCCACTCCTTGTTTCCCACACCAAGCTTATCTCACATTATCTTAGGAATTTTGGTAAATATTTCACCACATGATTAAGGATTATTAGTTCAAGTCAATATTAACATGGTCTTGGATTAAATAACTTAAAAGTCACACCAAAAAACCATGTTGCATGATATTAAACTTCATGGTTGAAATATCTGGTATGTTGTTAAATTACACATGGCTATGGCCCTCATATGAGAGGACCACTATGCTATGTGTTAGCCTCTCACCACCCATATTTAAAAGAACTATGTGTGGCTTTAATATATCTTTGATAGTATACATAATGACACCCATATCCTATATCTTAATCTAACTTGTAACACCCCAAGCTTCCATGGTACGCTTCTCTTTTGAATAATAGAGCAGCGTGTGTTGTATGCAACCTCGAGTTCTAACACACCATGACCATTCAAAGTAGCTATTATGAATATTAATACCCAATTTTTGAAGTTATATAAATTTTATATTTCAAAATGGACTTTATTTTTGTATTCGGAATATCAAAATTATCCAAAGTTGAATTTTTTGTAATTTTCAGAGAACTTCCAATTTTCTATGAATAAAAAAAAATTCAAAACTACTTTTTTAATAAAAATAATTTATATTGATAAATTATACTATTGAGTGGTTTTACAGTATAATTATAATATATTTTTACCATTTTATCCAATGGGGGTCATTATAATTAATTTCACTTTGAAATTGGACATAAACAATTGTCAATCTTTTGATATATATTGTTTCTTAAAAACATGCTATTTGTTGTGACAACGTGAATTAATTATTAAATTAATTAATTCAACTTATTTTTTTTTAATTTAGTAAAATAGACATCGTTATTTAATTAGTAATATCAAATATATCTTAGGGTGAATTTTTGGTATTTTTCTGAAAAACTTCAATTTTTGATGAATAGTGAAACCACTAAGTGGTGGTTAAAAAACTAATTTTTTGTTTAAATGAAACGTTACCACTTATGTGAATTGAATTTCAAAATTCTGACATACATGGTTGTCATTAGTAAGTAAGATGTTGTTCAATGGGATGAAAATAATTTTTGGTGAATAGTTACTTTTAAGTTTTATTAATCGCGATTAATGGTAATTAGTGTAATTTAAGGTAAATATAATGTTATAATAATATGAAACTACCTTTACACTTGTCCTATCCTTATTGGATGAGTCATGTCCGAACAATAAAATCCATGGGTCAACTTGGGGACCACATGGAGCCACTTGGGTAAGAAAATGACAATAATAACTTTTTTTTTAAAGTAAAAATAAAATTGTCACAAACATGTGTTTTTTACTAAAAAAATTATTACATGGGGTTATATAAGATATATTTTCGACTATAAATATTCATTGAAAATATAAAAATATTTCCTACATCATGGTAATTTTTTTATAATTTTTAGACATTAAATAAATAAATTTATTTATGACACCATGATGATGCAGTGATTTCCTCATTAATGAACAATTTAAATAAAATGAAAAGATAAGGTAAAATCTAAGACTTACACTTGTCTAAAACCTATTTTATGGTTCCATTTCGAACCCTTATTACCTTATTATTGAAATATATCATTGTGGTACCTTTAAAATCCGAAAATCATTTCATAATAAAGTAACATTTCAATCTTTCCAAAAGAGCCCCTCCTCTCCTCTTATAAAAGGCCCCCACCTCTACCACCTTATTCACACCTTCAAAGCCATTTGGCTCAGAAAAACTCTGCACAAATACTCTATAAACTTTCCTCTCTTACTCATAGAATCCTCACTTTGGTCAGAAGTCTTCCTAAGGAATCCTTTGGCTCAAATCAAAAAGAGTAACCCGATTTTAAGGTAATGTTTTCTCTTATGTTCTTTTATTTTATTTTGATTCTCCAACCCCTTAAACTCTTTTTATTCCTTTATTTTGTAACAAAACCAGTATCTTCAATAAAATATTATGTTTTTATGAGAAGTATTTTATTTACACTTACACACTCATTCGTCTAATGGTTAAAGAACATACTGTTTCTGTGGGTGGCGAATTACTGCCTCACGAAACTATTATTGTTCAATATTCTTTTAACACATTTCATGGTGGTCATTAAGATGTAAATATATTTATATATGATATATATTATATTTATTTTTTCCTTATGCTTATGTATTTGTAATTTATGACATACCTTTATGGTTTCCATTATGGGTAAACACGATAATTTCATTTTAGGATGTTTGGACTACCGTCCCCTCAACTGATTTGAATCGTTAATGCCATATGTGGGATGTATAAAGGATGGAGTAAATGATATTATATATGATATTATAATGGAATTATAATATAACTTTATATTATTATTATTTCATTCCATTAAATATGAAATAGAAATGAAATTAGCTTTCATGCGTACGTACGACTTACCGTCTCCATTAACGGTGTATTTCATTTCTCACCTTTAAATGTTATGTAATATTATAAATATGTTTATATACTGGATATATATGATATATATGATATCTAAATCATGAATATAATTCTGGATATAATGGATATTTTACCACATGAACAACTTGTAATTATAATAAGTTTTTTGACTCAAGTACCAAAGATCGACAAAACGACCGTTATTAACTTAAATAATTACATAATGTTTATAACATGGTAATAAGTGATATAAAAGGAACAATGAATTTGAAAAAGGTTCTTAAGAAAGTAGAAATTAACTCTAGTTTATTATTCCGGAGATTAAAGAACAATCGAGTCAAGTCGGACAGGAGGTAAGGGATTTCGTCTCAATCTCCGTTCATTAAGGCATATTTTATTTTATACACAACTTTCTTTTATACAGTGTATAAAACCCTTTGAATTTTACTAAAAATGAATCTTTTTATGTGAATATTTTTTACTAAATGAAAAAAGTAATGTTTTGTCTTATGTATGCGGTGAAAACAACTTCTCCGCCGCCGTGACCATTATTTGAGTTTTGGCTTCCTCTACAAGCCATAACTTTTTTTAAATGAAAAATAAATACCAAGTTTTAATTTTCTCTTATTTTGGTATTGAAAATGGTTTTGATAATGTTTTTATTATATTAATGTGTTGTAATTGATATCTTGTGATTAAAATGTGGAAATGTTATGTTTCCTTTATGTATATTTTATGTGATACGATTAGGATATGGTTCTTGGGAATTGTTTATGATATGTTTAAATCTTTTCATATAAGGAATGCATTGGAATTAATAAGTGATGGGTGGATCCCTCTATAGGTCCTCGATGAATTGATAGGTCCCATGAGACAAACTAGTGTCTTGGAATAAGGCATTGACAAAATCTTATTTATAGTCTTGTCACAAGGTCTTGACTATGTGGTTATGATAGTCTGGCATTATGCATTCCATCATTATGAAAGTGGTTATTGATATTGCATGTGATTATTTGACCAGTAGAATATCAACATGAATAAGTAAATGGAATTATTTAATTTTATTTTTTCCATATTATGCTGAAGTTCAAGTTTAAAAGGATTTTGTTTTAGTTATACATTGCCTTAAATGTTTATGTTTATTTATGAAAATTTCTGCTATATTGTTATCCTTACTGAGCATCTGAGCTCACCCCTTTCTATGTTTTATTTTCCCAGGATGTGAAGAAATATTTTATGACTGACCTGTAGAGATAGTTTGAAGGGGATATGAGTGTGGACTATGGAGACAATGTTATTGTAGTTTTTCATTTTATGATGTAATGTAACATTTATGAATGTATCTAGTGTTTCCAAGGCTACTAAACTAATCGGTCTTTTGAGGCTTGATATTTTGTGATCATGCTAATATTATATAATAATTTACCAACTCTGGGTAACTAGGGTCAGGGAATTACAGTTAGTATCAGAGGAAGTTTAGTACTAACTTTAGAAGCTAGATTTAGAAAAACTCTGATTAGAGTACATATCCCTAAGATAGGCTTTGAGGATTAGTATAGAAGAACATTTGAGAATTTCGGTAAAGTATAGATTTTGTGTATTTTCTAAGAAATAAATCCCTATCTGGATATGAGCTGGTAGAGTCAGCTCTGGCACAGATGTACCTAGGGGTAAAACCCGAAAATTCCGTTTTGAGCTTGACTCGAATGGGAACTGGTGCACGACAACGAGCCTTGTTGCACTCTTTGTTACGACACTCTCGGGGGATATGATTAGAATAATTCACAATTTCTTTGCAAACCATTATGAAGGGTTTATGAGTATATAATTCCTCAAAGAAAAAATTTCTTTTTATGATTATGGATTATATCCATAAATAGTTCAATTTATGTTAAGTGTTTTACAAGTATGAAATTATGTATTTCGATTCATAAACTAATCTAGTTTATGAAATTATTTAGAAATGGCACCTAGTGGAAGGAATGGAAGCCATATCAATGCACACACTCCATGTAGGGATTTACCTTCTGCTCAAGAAAATTATAGTGGAGCTGGTGATACAACTGGTGCTGATCAGCTAATCACCATACTGTGACAACTCACTCAGGTTATGAATAATAACCTTACCCGTATGGAGCACCCTGATCCACAGCATGGAGGATCAATGTTATATTGCTTCATGAGGAAGAAACCACCAACATTAAATGGGAGTAAAAATCCATTAGTATGTGAGCAATGAATAAGTTCCCTAGAGAAAATATTTCAGGCTTTGGGGAGTAGTGAAAGGGAAAAAGTTGTCATGATAGTTTATCGCTTCACTGGAGATGCTGATCAATGTTGGTCATTGATTCAAAATAAAAAGGAAGATTAAGAAGTATCAAGTATGGAATGGAGAGAGTTTAAAGAGATTTTCTTAGAAAAATACTTTCCTCGTGACCATCGAGCAGATATGGAAAGGCAATTTCTGAGTCTGAGACAAAAGGAGGATGAGAATGTCTCAAAGTATGAGGATAAATTTACAGGGTTAGTGAGGCATGCAGAAGATTATATACATAACCCAAGAAGTAAGATTGATCATTTATTTTATGGGTTAAAACCGTTTCTCCGTCAAGCCTTACTCTCACAATCTTTCTCGTTGTACGAAGATATTGTCTCGTGTGCTATCAAGACAGAAAAGGAATTCTCTAAATCTTATGAAAATAAAGTAAAGCAAGAGAAGAAGAGAACGGTGGAACGAGAGATATATAAAGGGAAAAAGGGAAGGAAGGATTTTCCATTATGCGATAATTGTGGAAAGAATCACCCCGGTACTTGCCTAAAAGGAATGGGAGTTTGTGATAAATGTGGAGAAAAAGGTCACCAGGCTCGTGATTGCAAGGGAAAGAAAGAGGCTATCAATGATGAATGATAAAATTGTAGGTAAATGGGGTATTATTAAAATTAATGTCCTAAGCATTAGGGAAACTTACCTCAGAAAAGGAAAAGGGATCAAGGCCAATCTTATGCTGTTACTATATTTGAAGTGGAATAATTAATGTAGTGGTGCTTATGGACTCAAGGATTATATTTTGGTTATAAGAATAATGTCATATATATAAGGATTATACTGCAGTACTTGTTGTTTTCATTAAGGTTTTAATATGATGAAGGTAATCATCTTTTTAGTATGTGACAATAAGAGAAACTTTACTTTGTTTGGGGAATCTGATGTTACAATTGATTTTGGAATTTAGAGACCTTTTCGAGAAATTCTGGATAGAGTTATTTTGGATAACTATAAAGGTTGGAATGGATTATATTTTACATTGGATACTATTGTTAAGGTTATATTTGAATATTTATAAAAAGGACAACATGCAGACCGTGTGACAACCCGTCGTGTCAGACAAAGATGTGGGAATCGAACCCATAACCATAGTGCGATTGGGATTTATCGCCTACCACCAGACTACGTGAAGTCCCTGGAGTGTATAATGTATTTTTTTAGTTCTGATATAGGAATTATAGATTTATTTTTGGAACCCTATATGATTAGGATAAATAGAATATTTTTGAGTTCTATTACTTTTTGGGGTGAAATATGGGTCTGTGGTAAAAATTTAGTAAGGAATGAATATCTATATTACAAGTAAGAATATTTCCTTAAGTTCTTAGTAAATATCATAAATAAATTCTTCAACTTTATGAAAGGTAACTTAAAAAAAACGTTGTCGATTAACATTTCCTATTGGGGAATCAAAGACCATTTAACCAATTACAAGTTTGTGATTTTCTTGTAGTTAACTTTCTCCTAATCCTGTTTTCTACAACTCTCCATCAGACCTTAATAGTCTGTTTCTCTTCCATATCCATGTTTTTATAGAATCCTAGTATGACCTATCTTGGGTGATCTTTGTACTTCTCTTTATTTCTTTTAAAGTTATATTTTTATTAACCCTATTTCCGATGTGGGTTTTTCAAAAAGGTATTTTCTATTTTTAACCTTTTATTTTCAAAGAAAAATTTCAAATTGTAAGGATTCAATTTATTGAAGGAGGGGAGAATGTAACACCCCAAGCTTCCATGGTACGCTTCTCTTTGAATAATAGAGCAGTGTGTGTTGTACGTAACCTCGAGTTCTAACACACCAAGACAAATAAAAGTAGCCGTTATGAATATTAATACCCACTTTTTAAAGTTATATAAATTTTATATTTCAAAATGGACTTCATTTTTGTATTCGGAATATCGAAATTATCCTAATTTGATTTTTTTGTAATTTTCTGAGAACTTCCAATTTTCTATGAATAGAAAAATACTTAAAAATAGATTTTTTAATAAAAATAATTTATAGTATTTAGTGGTTTTAAAGTATAACTAGAATATATTTTTACCATTTTATCCAATGGTGGTCATTAGAATTAATTTCACTTTGAAATTGGACATAAACAATTGTCAATCTTTTGATATATATTGTTTCTTAAAAACACGCAATTTGTTATGACAATGGGAATTAATTATTAAATTAATTAATTCAAATTATATGTTTTTAATTTAGTAAAATAGACATCATTTTTGAATTAGGAATATCAAATATAGCTTAGGGTGATTTTTTTTATATTTTTCTGAAAAACTTCAATTTTTGATGAATAGTGAAACCACTAAGTGGTAGTTAAAAAACTAATTTTTCATTTAAATGAAACATTAACACTTCTATGAATTGAATTTAAAAATTATGACATACATGGTTGTCATTAGTAAGTAAAATATGGTTAAATGGGATGAAAATAATTTTTGGTTAATAGTAACTTATAAGTTTTATTAATCGCGATTAAAGGTAATTAGTGTAATTTAAGGTAAATATAATGTTATAATAATATGAAATTACCTTTACACTTGTATTACCCTTATTGTATGAGTCATGTCCTACCAAGAAAATCCATGGGTCAACTTGGGGACCCCATGGAGCCACTTGGGTAAGAAAATGACATTAATAACTTTTTATTTAAAGTAAAAATAAAATTTTCACAAACATGTGTTGTTTTACTAAAACAATTATTACATTGGTTTATATAAGTTAAAATTTTGACTATAAATATTCATTATAAATATAAAAATATTTCCTACATCATGGTAATTTTTTTATAATTTTTAGACATCAAATAAATAAATTTATTTATGACACCATGATGATGTAGTGATTAACTCATTAATGAAAAATTTAAATAAAATGAAAATATAAGGTAAAATATAAGACTTACACTTGTCTAAAACCTATTTAATGGGTGTATTGCGAACCCTTATCACCTTATCCTCGAAATATATCATTTTGGGAACTTTAAAATCTGAAAATAATTTCATAATAAAGTAACATTTCAATCTTTCCAAAAGATCCCCTCCTCTCCTCTTATAAAAGCCCCCACCTCTACCACCTTATTCACACCTTCAAATCCATTTGGGTCGGCCAACCTATTCCCAAATAATATCTCAAATTCCCTCTATTACTCCTATAAGCCTCACTTTGGGAAGAAGTATTCCCAAGGAAGCCTTTGGCTCAAATCAAAAAGAGTTACCCGATTTTATGGTAATGTCTTCTCTTATGTTCTTTTGTTTTATTTTGATTCTACAACCACTTAAAATCTTTTTATTATTTTATTTTGTATCAAAAACAGTATCTTAAATATAATAGTATTCTGTTATTAGAATGATTTTATTTACACTTACACACACCTTCGTCTAATGGTTAAAGAACATACTGTTTCTGTGGGTGGTGAATTACTACCTCACGAAATGATGATTGTTAAATCTTCTTTTAACACCTTTCATGGTGGAAATTAAGATGTCACTATATTTGTATATTATATATATTATATTTATGTTTTCCTTATGCTTCTGTATTTTTCAGTTATGGCATAAATTTATGGTTTCCATTATGGGTAAACATGATAATTTCATTTTAGGAAGTGCGGACTACCGCTCCCTCAAAGTGATTTGAATCGTTAATGCCATATGTGAGATTTATAAAGGATGGAGTAAATGATATTATATATGATATTATACTGGAATTATAATATACCTTTATATCATTATGATTTTATTCCATTAAATACGAAATAGAAATGAAAGTAGCGTTCATGCGTACATACGGCTTACCCTCTCCATAAACAGTGCATTTCATTTCTTACCTCCAAATGTTATGTAATATTATAAATACATTTATATAATGGATATATATGATATATAAGATATCTACATCATGAATATAATTCTGGATATAATGGATATTTTACCACATGAACAACTAGTAATTTTAAGAAGTTTTTTTGACTCAAGTTCTAAAGATCGAAAAAATGACCGTTATTAACTTAAATAATTACATAATGTTCATAACATGGTAATAAGTGACATAAAAGGAAAAATTAACTTGAAAAAGGTTCTTAATCAAGTAGAAATTAACTCTAGTTTATTATTCAGGAGATTAAATAACGATCGAGTCAAGTCATACACGAGGTAAGAGACTTCATCTCAATCTCCTTTCATTGAGGAATATTTTATTTTATACACAACTTTCTTTTATATGGTGTATAAACCCCTTTGACTTTTACTCAAAAGGAATCTTTTTATACGAATCATTTTTACTAAATGAAAAAAGGAATGTTTTGTATTACGTATGTGGTGACAACGACTTCTCCGCCCCCGTGACCATTATTTGAGTTTCGACCTCCTCTACAAGCCATAACTTTTTTTAAATGAAAAATAAATACCCAGTTTTAATTTTCTCTTATTTTGGTATTGAAAATGGTTTTGATAATGTTTTAATTATATTAATGTGTTGTAATTTACATCTTGTGATTGAAATGTGGAATTGTTATGTTTCCTTTATGCATATTTTATGTGATACGATTATGATATGGTTCTTGGGCATTGTTTATGATATGTTTAAACCTTTTCATATAAGGAATGAATTAGACTTAATAAGTGACGGGTGGAGCCCACTATAGATCCTCGATGCATCAGTAGGTCTCATGAGACAAACTAGTTTCTTGGCCTAAGGCCTTGACAAAATCTTATTTGTAGTCTTGGAACAGGGCCTTGACTATGTGGTTATGATAGTATAACATTATACATTCCATCATTATGAAAGTGGTTATTGATATTACATGTGATTATTCGACTAGAAGAATATCCATGTGAATAAGTAAATGGAATTATTTGATTTTATTTTTGCCATATTATGCTAATGTTCATGTTTAAAAGTCTTTTTTTTAGTTATACATTGCCTTAAATGTTTATGTTTATTTATGAAAGTTTCCACTATATTGTTATACTTACTGAGCATTTGACCTCACCCCTTTCTATGTTTTATTTTCCCAGGATGTGAAAAAATATTTTATGACTGACCTGCAGGGATAGTCTGAAGGGGATATGAGTGTGGACTATGGAGACTATGTTATTGTAGTTTTTCATTTTATGATGTAATGTAACATTTATGAATTTATCTAGTGTTTCCAAGGCTACTAAACTAATCGGTTTTTCGAGACTTGATCTTTTGTGATCATGATAATGTTACGTAATAATGCACGAACTCTAGGTAACTGGGGTCGGGCCATTACATAACTGTAATTTAAAAAATACCCCCACTATCCTGTGTATAAACTAGATTTGCACAGGAGGCCCCAATATAGATTCTTACCCTACTTGTGAGCTTGTATTTAAAGAAAATCACATCCTCTCTACAAAAAAATTTATCTGTGTGGGGAATCTCTCCTAGAATTATTTATTGCTTGATTATTTCTTTGATGAGATGTGTAGTGATTCCTATACCCTAAGTCTCATGCACAACTGTAATATAAAAAAACCAATCTCCCTACATATTTGTTAGACCGACATTAGAAACATGTATCCCTATTCTTGGATGATTTTGACATTAAATTCTCATTCCATACTCTTGAAGCTTCTTTAGACAAATCTAACTTAGTGTTTAGGAAAATTTGAATCTTCATAAGCTTTCTCTGGCCATCGGTGATGGAATGTCAAATTACTAAGGAAACCTTTGTTTAGACTATGCACAATATACCACAGTTTGGATCTGGCCATCGATGATGGAATATCAAAGTGAAAATTCTTGCATATTTTTTTTTGTGATCCAAATAGCATTCTATAAAATCCATACAACAAATGTATTTCAATATACAGAGTATAAATTGCTTTGAGGAGACACTTCTAATAGTTTTTAGACAATACCGGTTCATGGAAGAGATCCTTTTCTATCCAAGATACTCCATTCTAATGTGAAAATTCTCTATAAATAGATTCAGTGCTAGAAAATTCAAGCTGGACTGAAAAGTGATTGATTCACTACATGAAAAATGGTTTAATTATAACACCTTTTATAGGAATGGTCCCTTATCTAAGTCCACATGCACCCTAAAAATTATTCCCCAAAGTATTCAAAAAGAAAAAATTATTTCTTAGTATTGACTCCTCTTCGTGCCGATCAAGCCCCATTCTGATGGGGGTATTTTGTTGAGTCTAGAAAAATTTTCATAGAAGATTAGAAGGATTTATGAATTCCAAAAGGCCCATTTAATGAATAAATAAATTTAATTTGTTTTATAATTTATAAAGTATGAAGAGACTCAAAGGAATTTTCTTTCTCCATGTGACACACTCACTATGGAGGTCATTGCTCTTCATGGGACCCAGATAAATGAAAATTAATTTATGATCCAAGGAGTCCCTTTCACCCCCCTGAAAACAGAAAATTCATTTTTTAAGCGAGGAATTAATTATGGGAAACCTACAAATAGAAATTAGTTTACAGAGTGAGGTATCACTCCCCCCTCCCCCACAAATGAAAATTCATTTGGGGGGGTGAGACATTATATTCAAGACACCCACAAAAAAATCCTTTACAGAAAAACCTCTACATAGAAAAAATCCTTCTTGGACCACCATTCCATGAACCATATGTGGATGGTATCTTTTCAAACGACCATCATTCATATATTACAGTATGAGAGATGGATTCCTTTAGTCTTTGTACCCCTATTCTGCATAGCATTCAACCATAATTTGACCCCTGCACAAACTATCCAATTAACCCTCTATATAAACCTCTTCCATAAATAACTAGGACTTTAATGTGCCCCTTTTCAAACTACTAAGCCCATACGACTTCAAAATCCTTTAGATATGTGTGATCAGATTACAGGGCACATCAGTGTGCACTCTCGATCACACAGTTTCATGAGAAATGGTGTCTTACTGTTAAACTGCATAATAAGGTGGATACTCAAAATGATATTGATCATACATTCCAATGGTAATGAGGGTTCTAACCATAGGTATCATGGAAAGTGGGTCCTCCATCTAGAAAACAACATCTATGGCCCGTAGGCCCATCATTTTCTTCTCTTCCATCTATCAAAAGGGGAGGAGGGGGGATCTTCAATTGATAATCCCTCATAGATTAAGACCCCAATATTTATTATAGGCTAAATCAATATTAGAGTGTAAGTCCAGACCCTAGTTATGAAAAAATAGAGGAGATAAGAATCATATCCCTTTATCTCTCTCATTGTGATGAACTCATCCATCAACAGATGAAATAGATTGTGTGGTTTTATAGATCTTATCCTTCCTCTTATTTCTCACACCAAGCAAGACTAATGTGGTCTTAGATGTTCATTTTGATCATGACATATTAATGATAAAATACCTATATTTAGAGGAGATTCCTTTTCCAAATCTTACTCTCACAGTCAAATTGTCCTCCTATTCGGTATAATACCCAACCATACACACTCAAATGGGCCTCCTCTTCAATATAAGACCCAGTCATACACACTCAAATGTATATCATATTTAGTATAAGACCCAAGCACACACACTAAAATGGGATTCCTATTTGGTATAATCCCCAGCTATATGCATTTGAATGGTCCTCCTCTATAGGTGTAATCCCTAACCCTTTTTGAACTACATGGGCTTTGATTACCATCCAAATGGGATGTGTAGGAATCCTCCCTAATGTCCAAAACAAACACCCTAAGATTGAATCTAATTTTATATGGGCTATATCCCCATTAGGGTCATATTCATCATAGGAGGCTATATCCCTTCTAGTTTTCTTGGGCCACTTCAACATAAGTCCCACACCAGCCTTGACTAGGCACAATTTTCTCATACATCCTTTTCACATAAAGTTAAAATGCATGGTTTATTCCTCATCACATGAACTTAAAAGGTATGATGTGTCCCATTAAGTGAAACTAAACTATGTGGGTTTTTATTCCTTTTATAATGATATGTAAGAATCCCATCTCATTAGCCTGATCCCGACATCAAAACAAATTCCGTCTCTCTAGATGATGATAAATTATAGAGTGCCCCACTGTATGGATTAAAACAAGAATAAAAATAATAAATTATATAAGATTATCTAATCCATTAAAAAAGTGGTACCATTGATAGAGAATATAGGATACATACAAATTTCTCCATCGATGGAGAACCTCAGATAGATACATATTATTCTAAAATCAATACATGATAATAATTGATTATTCATATAAGGGTGACTTATTACATTTTTGGGATTTAATAAAGGATTCATGAATATGTATTAAATATATAAGAGATTCCTAGAGTATTAAATAATTCTCCTCAAAATGGTGTGATGATCCCAGCCTCCCACCCTCTCAGCCAGTGAATTTTCTTAGGTCACATTGGAAAAATGCAAGTGACCACCTCCCTTTGAAAAGATGGTCCACATTAACTTGAAATGAGTGATGGTGTGAAGTGAATCATAAATATTCATGGAGAATGTTGTTTAATGAACTGAACAAGAGAAAATATCATAAAAAATTCTTATCAAGGCATGATTACTATCAAGATCTACCGATCTCCATGTTTTAGTGTCTCAATAAGAGCTTATTCATCCCATATATCTAGTATAACATCAATGATGAGTTTATGAGAAATATATTTAGTCATTAGATCTATAATAAGAGTAGGTTATCTCCAAGGTTTAGTTGGTAGAGATCCATTGGTCACTCGAAGAAATTTAAACTCAGGGGAGAGATGCTGTTGCTACTATGATAAAAAATTATTATCTTACTGAGGAGGATGGGGCTATGGTGATGGATGGGATTAAATGAAAATATTTATGAGGCACATACATCATTAAAAAAACTCCATAAGTATGTTTATAACATTTTTAAAGCATTGTTGTAATGAATAGAGACTCCAACTTGTGGCAACTCTACTACTTATATTTTGATAAATGAATTATTTAGTCTTTAATCAATTTTAATTTTTAAATTTTATGAATTACTTATTTATTATGATCATCATTTTGAAATAAACATAGAAACTATAGTAAAAAAATCAAAGTATTATGGTATCACTCACATAATGAATTTATAATGAATATTGACAATCATGAATCCCAAACACTTGATTCAAGAGTATTTATTCCTAGTCATGGATTATGGATGGGAATAGAAATTAGTACCATCACAATTAAAATATATTTGATTTATTTAGATGAATTTTCCCCCTGGTTGTGGCTTACAGATGGGTATAGGCATAAGTACCATTTGCAAAATAATAGAGTTGGTCCATTTGGATGAGCGATATGACATAATTTGATGAGGATCATGAAAGACGAATATGGTATGGGGATTAAAATTTTCAAGAGGGTTTTAATGATAATTAATCACACTCTTTTAAGGTTTAAAAAAGATATCTAAACTGAAATGTTAAGGATAATAAAATTCACCAACCTCTTTCTAAGACAAGGGGCCTAGTGAGCATAACTTCAACTTTTACTAGGACTATAGGATGAGTCCCATAAGTTTTGTGTATTTTATTTTGTCACCATAAATGTTACATAATAATTAAATTGGGAATAATTATTAGGTATGAATAATATTTTACTTAATTTTCAATTTATGGGTTTTCAAATTAACAAGTTTTGTGCCCCCACTTTTTTGAAACACTCTGTTTTTCCTAGACCACAGAAGAAAAATGTCTCGAAAGTGGGGACTAAATTTTTTATAGGGTGTCATTTTCAGGTTTTCAAAATTGGATATTTCCATGTCTCTTTCCTTAGGTATTTTAAGGATATACAATTTATACTGACATAGTTGATGTTTAAGGTCGAAAAACTTTGACAACATTTTTCTGCAATTTAAGGTTGTATAGATTTGACCAAAGAAAAGGTGAGGTGATTTGTGTAGAAGTATGGGTAAGTGAAAACTGATGTTTATAATGTCCCAATGCTATCACATATCATGTTAGGTGGATATAGTTTAAGGTATTTGTGATCAAACTGATAACTACTGGTGTTTTAGGTCGAACAACTTTGACTCGATGTTACAACATTTTAAGGTCTTATAAATTTTATCAAAAGAGTGAGATGAACTATTTAATGACACATTTAGGGTATAAATAATTTTAAGTGATGAATTTTGGTGTCACTTTTCTTGGAAATATCATTTATAGGTGCATTTTGTTCATGGTTTTCTAACCCAATCATAGTGACTATCTCTATTAATGAAGATGAGATTGAATTTTCCTAGAGTGTTTTAGGGATTAATTATTTGATCTTGGTAAGAATTAACTCAAATAGATCAAGAATTTCGATCAATGACATTGAAATTTCATTCCTTGAGAGTGTTACAAAGGTTGATTGTGTGATCTCAGGATACTGATACATGAAATATTTTATCGTCAATGGAAATGGTGATATAAGGGATATCCAACATTTACAAGCTAGGCTGTAGGTGTTAGAGACCACCCTAGAATAAGGGTAATTTAATTTATGACCATAAAAATCAGACCATCATGTCATGTGATTTAGTGCCACATTAAAAGGAACAATTAAAGGTTGATGGACGATATGTAAAACTATTTATTTGAAAATGATACTGATACACAAGTGTGTAATATCAAGGGTACTAGATCAAACTGAATAGTTGGATTATAGATTATGTGAATCATAACTCAAGGAGTTTGGATAATAATTTATGATATGAGACACATATATAAGGTATTACCATGGATCCTATTTGAAAGATAGGTTCCACTATAATGGTGTCAGGGCAAATGAAAATTATAGGATTCTATTATTTAAGATAAAGAAGGATTTGGTTGATAGTAAATATCAGGGGAACTTGTACACAACCTTATTTGGGGCATAATATGTATAGTGAAGTAGATGTGTCCTTTAGAGTTGAATATTCTTATTATCTCTAACCAAGAAATGTTTTTTGGGATTCAAACATTTGTGAAATGAAATAGGTTCATGGAAGGAAAAATATTCAAGAAGGGTTCTAGATGTAATCAGGGTGAATAGATAAGGTATCTCATCAATATAACTTTTTCGTAAAACAATGGTTCCATTGATCATGGATTTTATTTTTCTAGGTCCATAAAATGTCCCCCATAAGTTTTGTTCTTTTTTTTTTCAATTAACGATCAAATTTTTCCCAAGCCCCAAAAATTGGGAGGATTAATGAGTATAGACTTAACTTTTTCTCAGTCTGACCTAGACAGTTTTTTACCCTCAAAAGTTTTATGTCTTCTTCATCTATATTTTAATGACTTATGGTCCAGACTACTAAGGATCTAGAGTTTAATTTTTTTCATATTTAACAAACAAATGGCAAGTTTAAGGTTGTACACCTTTGACCACATGTGAATCAGGACAACCTATATAAAAAGGGTGGGTGAAAAACCATCATGAATAGATATCCCACTGATAGTATAGACAATATAATAGGGTAGGTTCACATAGTTTAGTGTCAAAATTCTTGTAAAAAAATCAGTTGATACAATCCATTTAGTAACAAAGGTGAAAGTTGACCCGATGTGAATGGAGAGGCCAAAGCCACTATAAATTGTCTTGGGGAGGGGGTGTGAAAAAAATTTATGGCTACGATGCATGGAAATGATGAATGAGAATAAAAAGACAAATGGGGCCCAAAGTCTAATAATATCACAACACCTTTTGAATAGGGATTGGTGACATCATAAATTACAACTTATGGCTCTTGGATGAGGAGTAGTGATGTGGAGAAGGTACACAGGGGATGACTGTGGACCATATTTTGAATATATGTTCTTCTACGATTCTATGAAGGTGTGTGGAAATTTCAAGATCTTACCATTTAGTATAATGATTCCTCTATTTTAAAAGACAAATTTAGGGTGCTTATGTAGATCCATATTTGGGGCACAATATGTTTAGTCAATGAGAGGTGTCCTTTGGAGTTGAATATGATCATTACCAATAACCAATGAAAGTTTTCTATAAATACAATATAATCCATTAAATAAGTGTTATTTATGCACAATGAAGTTCAAAAATAGGTAATGGAGGTATTTTAGACTTTAGTTAGTCATAAATGGTCTGACATGTTTCCTTGGAAGGGATGGAAGTGAATGAGGGCTTGTTGCTCGATATCAAACAAGGGGTTCTGACACATGTGTTGAGATAGTAGGAGTCAATCCATAAATATTACTTATATTGTAGGGGAGGATATGAAAATTAAAATATAATACTGATAATGGTTAGTTTTATCCTGATGTTTTTTTGGTGAGCCACTATATGTTGGGCACCCTACCATGGATCTGGTTTCCATTTAGGAAAACTAGACCATGTGCAAGAGGCTTATATAAACTATTTAAAATTGTGAAAGGTAGACCATGTGGTGTTTATTTTAACTTCATGAAAGAAGAACTCAAATATCATTATCTAAAAAGGTGTAGTTTTATTAGAGAATAAGTATGTGGATATATCAAAAAACTAGGATGGGAGGATTTTTATGTTCTCTCATTTCTAGGTATAGGCTCTCAAATTAATCTTGACTATAAACTCCTATGTGTAGGAGTGGAGATAATTTTGATTTATGGAATTTGTGGATGGGTCTTTGATATATGGCCTTGGAATCATGACATATCCTATAAAAATGGGAATCAATACAAAAATAGTTCTTATATTATCCCCTATGAATATTGAGCTCTTTCACGGGGAAACAATTTTTAGTATGGGTTCATAAATGGAGAAATCAATGGTGAAAGATACTACATAGATATATCTCATAAATATGAGAGGGTTTATCTTTGTTTAGTTTGTTATATATATATATATATTGGGAAGAAGTGCAATTATTTTTAAATTCATAACTAGACCTATTATGAGAGATCCAAGCATTATTATGTATCCTTCCAGAGTATTAATCATGCCACATGTAGTTATTGAAGAGAAAACCCCATATAGATTTTTTTTATTTTCATGGAATAGTGTATTTTTCTCCTAAGCATGAAAAAATCATATTCCTAGAATCCCTACATAGATTTGTATCTTATAAAGAATAATTAGACTGGGTGGAACTCTCTAATAAGTTTAAGGTCATACATATTGGACCATTTAATTCTCATATTTGGTTATAGTGATCTTATTAATTCTAAATGGAGTGATTAACCAAGACCAATATGCACATGTGATTTGTTATCAATGTGAGAAACATTAGGAAAATTGGAGAACAAACTTTACCATACTAAGACACATTATGGGGGAATTTTCAATGCATATCACGAGATTTGACATTCATGGTATGGTAGTTGTCATACTGTTTATTATCGTGTTATGTTGAAGTTTACCATGCATTTTAACAACTTATAGTGAGGATGTTAATCATTTATTTTATCTTCATATAGTGAATAAATTATCCTCAAGTTTTACATCATGAGACTAAGAATAACACCATATAGTTTAACATCATATGGTAAGAATGATATGGTATATAGTTTAAGGTTATACAGATAATAATTATGTCACATAGTTTATCATCATGAGGTAAGGATGGAGAGTAAGTCGACATGAAAATTTTGAAAAGTATTTCTTGATAAACTTTTCATTGGTTCCTAATGTGATGTGTTATCTATCTATCCCGACCAAGGAGTAAGCCCCATTAGAGTAGAACATGTGTATGATGAAAGGTCACTCCCACTAGGGTTCAAGTTTCAGTAGATTCTTTACTATTATCATTATAATTCTAAGAACCAATACCATATATCCTTGGAGGAATAAACAAATGAAATAGTTATTATTGAAAACTTGTAAAAATTAGTTATGATGAACTTACAAGTTATGAAAATTTAACAAGCTATGCTCACCGAGTTGTTCCAAATCATACAATCACTTTTAAGGGTGTTTATCTTCAAACAATTGTTTTTAAATGGAAATGCGAAGTGAGGGTAGATGAACCTCTATATGAAGGACTGATTATATCATGTACATAAATTAATATAGGTTAAATTTCATAGATGTACTGGGTGGGGTGTAGTAGGCCCACAAATCATGCTAAAGTTTATTAGGCTAGGACTTCTTGTATTTATACACAATATTCTAGAGTATATTAAATAGAGTCTTATTGAATTCCTTAATCTATATATTTTTTACTACATGGAAGTGGGATGAGTGGTTTACTAAACTCTATATTGTTGATATATCCATTTCGACTTGTAATAGTTGAAGTTGGGACCATTATCTATTAATATTGTGTGAGAGACACCACATATAGTAATAATATATTTCTTTATGAAGTTGATTACTGCCTTCATCCCGACTCCCTTGAGTGACATTGGCTCATACCACTTAGAGAAGAATACATTGGTAGTAATTATATACTCTAATTTCCTACCTTTAGTTAGAGAATATAGAACCATTAAATATAATCACTAGATGTAAAATGACTAAGAATATTTAGTAGTGTGAAAAAAATCTAGATATAGATGGTTGAAATTGAAATATATCTGTAAATAATGGCATTTCTTGGTGAACCCTATGAAATCCCATGTCATTGATGGCCAGAAATACCTAATCCTATTGATATGATGAGAGATATTTGTTTTTAACTATTGTAAACTACATACTTCTTCATGGAATTCACATTTAATTGTGAGATTCTCTCCTCTTTCAGTGAATTTGAGGTGGAATCCATCAAAGGATTGTTTATAGAGGACTTTCTAAAAATTAAGGTGGCCATAAAGGATAAAATTGATTGCTCACCATCCAATATATTCCTTCTTGTCTTGATCCAACAGAAAAATTACACTTCATATGTAGTACAATATAGGTTAAATCCATCCAATGGAAGTATCATTTGGTGAGGTTTCCAGTTATCCTTACTTAAGGGAGATTTTGATCACATTGAACTCTTCACTATTGTTTCTAGTGGACAGGGACACCACTCTATGGTGTACAATGATGATAACTATCTCATCCCATTCTAGATCTACCACGATGGTGGATTCACTATCCAACACAATTTCTTGTACGTTTTTTAGAATATAACATGATACAACATAATTTTTAAGGGGAATTTATCCATTAACCCTCTATATAATCAAACAGTGGAATCAGTTCCTCTTTACAAATGGTATATTCAACATTAAGCTTCTTGATTACCAACTTTGAATCAACCTTGACATTTTAGCAGGCTACTGGTATTTGTATTTCTAGTTCCAATCATGTGATAAGGGATGTTTATTAATATTAATTTGGGTACAACCTTATGAAAGTTGGAAGGAGTGTGGAAAAACTTCTTTTGTTAGAGAAATGATAATAATTTCAAAACCAACTCCATCGAGTTTTGGGTTTTCCATCATTTTTCATGTTGTGATTCTAGAAGCACTATAAAAGTACATCTCCCATGTTTGTGGAGTGTCATGAATGGAGAATACCCCTTTATGTGGAAATTATAAATCCTTTGGTGTTCTTACTATTATGGGATGCACCACGATAAATTCTAATAATTCTTTCCCTTTGATGAAATTCTGTAGTATGAATTTCATATTAAACTGCTACAAAATGGCTGCCCACCATGCTGCCTGTATTTCATCTGAACCCACACTCCTAGATCCAATTTTTAAAACACATAACTTACAATAATGTATTTAATAGACATATATGATTAAAACATATTCGTCACACTTATAATCCAATGAAATTTTAGTTTAGAGTTTTAGATAATTAAAACAAATAACTAACTAAAAAAATCATGAGTATACTCATCAAATGAAATTTTTTTCCCACACTATATAAGAATCTAATAAATAAATATTTGGCCTTCAAGTATTCCCATAAATTCTCTACACAAGATATTATTATAGGATTATAAAAATTAATACTTTCTTTCTTAACCTAGGGAAAGGGAAACCTAGATAGGGGTGAGTTCGAAAACTCAGTAAGGGTAAACATAATAGTAAATAATAACATGATAGATGTTAGCCATAAAATGATATTATAATGAGGATGATCATAAGCATGGAATCTTGTAATAAAGTGAAGATATCATATATAAATGGTTTATGCAACACAATGAGATTTTAAAATAATAACATTATGTCTAATAGAATATATGACACAAAAAACCAAGCTTATAAGAGAATGTAACACCATGATACTTTACAATATATTTCTTTTTAAATAAATTCAATCACTTCAATAGATTGCGATGCACGAAACACCAGGTTAAAATGAAACACGATACTCTATTAGAATATTATTATTTAAACGTGACCATTATAGCCAAGTTGTTAAATTAGAGGATATTATATGGAATAAATAAATTATTATACATAAAGTTTTACACATGTATAAAAAAATTCAATTATTATCTATTGATTATAAATAAAATAATAACCATTTTAAAGAAAAATAGTTGTTTTCTAAAAAACTATATTTTTTTAAAAGGCGTTTAGTCACGCATTGCATACTTAATTTAAAAATAAATTTTAAAACTTTTAAAAAAATTTATTTTTCAATTTTTTATAAATATACATGTCAAAATTATCTTTGGGTGAATTTTTGATAATTTTCAGAAAAGTTTAATTTTTTTTATAAATAGTGAAAAATATCGATTTTTATTGAACTTTCTTTTTTAAATTATTAAAAAAGTTAAATTATATTTTAAATTTGTTTTAAAGTAAAATTAGTTCAACATTAGTACAATTTAACTAATTTATCTTATTTTAATAAATTTCATTTTTAATTCTGATTTAAAACTTTTTAAACATTTGAAGGTTTTTCTTTGGAAAAATTATTTTTTTACACATCTATGTGTTGAATTTTAAATTAAATACTAGAAATTATGTGAGTTGTACTTGTAAAAATGGATTCTATATTTTTAATCACAATAATTTATATTATATAATAATTTCTTCTTATTTTTTTACCACAATGAATATTGAAAATAGTAAAAATTATTTACCTCAGTTAAGGTAAACATTGGTCTACTAGGGTGGTTAAACTAAAGAGATAAGGGGTAAAAATCATCCAAAATTATATAATTACTATTTTGTACTCATATTTAGACCTTATAACTTTAAATGTTCTAAAATGGTCCATTTTTGTGCCTTTTTTCATGAGAAAAATGTTGGCTAAATTCTTTTTTTTTAAATCCCAAGTGTGTCCGTTCCCCAAATTATAAGAGGCCACACCATCTACTCCCTTTACACACATCGAAAACCCATTTTTTCTAAAAATACCTACCCATATAACTTCTCTAATTCTCTAATATCATCCTAGTATCCCTGGTTTGGTAAAAATTATAACCTATAAAAAATTTTGGTGAAACAAAATGGAAGTTTTTTGAAGAAGAGGTAACATCCTTAACCGAGCATTTTATTTTATATCTTATTCCAAATAATTCAAATATTATTAAAATTATATGATATAATTACATCATTATCTTCATAAAATTATATTTTATTATTTTATTTTCATGAACTAAAATAATATCCTCCTCTCTCAAATGGGAAACAAAGATGTTGATCTTGTATAGGACAAACTACCGCTTTGTGAACCGATGTAATTTATTTTACATCACCTATTTTCACTATTGGATATAATGAAGTATATAATTTTTATATATTATATTTATGATATAATTATAATACTTTAATTTTAATATAATATATAAATTATTACTTTACATTCCATAGAGAATATGATTATGTCACTCATGTGTATAGCGGACTACCGCCTCACAAAGCGATGTGTTTCGTTTTTCACTTACTCTTTACATGGAAGGTAATAAGGATTAATTTTATGTTTATATATGATATTAATGAAATAATAATTATTAAAAAAAAATATATTTTAGGACCCCGGGATTCCCTAAGAGGGGAGGGGTGAATCAGGGTGTCAACGTTTCCTTTTAAAGTGTCTTATCTTGTTCCCAAATTTGTAGGAACGTGTCAAAATTATATGATGGGTATGAAAAACCATTAAAAATTCACATGAAAAGAGACCACACAACTCTTTTACTTGGTTCACCACAAAGGGCTACGTTCAAGGAGAATACGCCGATAGTGTGTCGGTCATACCAAAATCCACTAATCTTTTCTAGTTGTGGAGTACAAGAGTCCCGACACAGTCACTCTGTGCTAGACACACTGAATTTGCAATAATTCATGGATATCTCATCACATCTCTCGGAACACATACATCAACTCCCCCTTGCTCAATGTAGTGGGAGAAGTCTTACTCAGTTTATTGACTTGAGGGTCTCTTAAACAGATTTTCCTTGATGTATTTATCTCAGTCAAGCATGAGACACTGCTTGCATCGAAGTCCTGAATTGATGCACTTGAAAGCACTGATCACACAAACCAGATATTCAAAATCATGTCAGATTATCAATACTATGCTTGTGCACAATACTTGAGATTGCATGCAAGATTTGGGATTTTTCACGCATGTTGACTTTCACACAACCGCTAATTTTTTCTCAACCCTTATATTTTGTGAAACTACACCGAAGTGTTCACTTGGTCTTTTAAGATTAAAATAAAACCTTGGGATAAAGATTAACTCTCTGAAATTCTTTCGCATGCAAATCTTTCAAGCAGTAGAGCAATCAGATTTTTGTTTGAAAATTATTTTGTCTTACATGGGGGTATCCACCTATTTATAATCCTCTAAAACCCTGTGCACATGATTCTAATGTGTCTTTGTCAGTGCACATAAGTCTATTTCCAAGCACACAAAACCCCTTTTGACATCGCATTGGGCACATAATATTCTTCCATGCAACCTCATCTTTCGTTCACATTTAAATCTTGCACGCACAATTTTACTTTCCCATATTTTGACGCACTGAGCCCAAATCATGCATTGTGCAAAACTTTATTGAAACCCTTTAATCGTGCACACGACTACCTTTTCCAAAAAAACTTTTCTCCATATTCCAATTTTTGGACCCAAAAATTTGGCAAACACAGGGAAATGATTCCACCTTCAATATTGTTTCCGGATTGAACTGTTTGACCCATTTCCTAACAAGCATCCTGAACTTACAATGAAAATTGAAAACAAACAAAAACCATACTTCATTTATAGCATATAAAGGTCATGGTTCCAACCTATATCATATAATTTCTTAACTTACCATCAATTAAATTAATGATAACATCATTCATATGTAAGATGGACTACCTCCTTGTGAAGCGATGTGATTTGTTTTCACAAACTCTTTATGTGGAAGGTAATAAATGATGTATTTAATGAATACAAGTGATATATATTAAATTATATTTATTCTATAAAATTAATATAAAATCCACTTCCTTACCCATTCACCCATTATCAAAATGATAACGTCGATCTTGCGTATATATAACCTACCATCTCCATGAAGTGAAGTGATTAATTATCCATGTTCAAAGTTCCTTTATTATTATAAATATATACATACTGAAAAAAATGATATTTATAAAATTAAAATAATTATATAGATGATGTAACTATATCCTATTTTTAGGATCTATAACCTTTTTGACAAAACATGCAAGACATAACACGACAATTAACACCCAAAACAGTAGTGATAATGAAATATTCTTAATGAAGAGGTAATAAGATGTAACAAAAGTATCATATATGATATTATAAATTCTAATATAGTTCTTTTATAAGTTAATAACATGTTTAAAACCACTATAAATTATATTAAATAGTGCTGAACTAAAGGGGAGCATGAGGTAAAGGGTTTCTTAAATCAGTTTCTATTCATTGGATTATATGTCTACTTCATTGATTATATTTTTCAAAGATTATGAGTAAAATAAAATTTTATTAATTTATTTTTGTATTTATACTTTTTTTGTGGATTTATATTTTTTACATACAATCTTTTCATTGATTAAATCTCACTTTAATGATATAAAATTTATAAGGTGTTCATCTCGAAACTTTATTATTAGAGGTTTATGTTCTTATAGGTACCTAATCTACTTTAAATAGGGTATAATATAACTTTTTAATTACTATATAATTAAAAAATCATACTTCATGATATTATAAGTTATAATTTATCTACTATATTCATGTGAATTTATGATTCAAAAGTTACCGAAGGGCTAATGGTTAGTGTTTCAATATCATTTAATCAGGATTTTTTATTATTTAATTACATTGTTGTAAATTTTTTGAAAATTTCTTAATAAAATACTTCCATTTTATTCTCCTCTTTTTATTAATTAAACTTTCATGTTATAATACCATTTATTTCTCTTTTTCACTTAAAATTATTGGGATATTTTTTGTAATAAAATTAGCTTTATTTCTATATTAAGTCGAAAAACTTTTTTCTTTCATATCCATGATTTCAATTTAAAAAAAATGTTTTTATTACAATCCTATGATTTTTAATTTTTTTACCCATGTTTAAATTTTTAAAAAATGGTTTAAAATTAATTTTCCCATCATTTTCTAAACAAGTTATGTTTTAACTTTTACTGAAAGTGTGAAAGAAATATTTATTTTAACATGTACGACATGAAAAATATTTTCCACCATCATGAACATTATTTTATTTGAAAATTAATTTATAATTTTCCAAGTATATTTTCAAATAAAAGTATTTCCACAATTTTTTTTTTAAATTTTATCTTTTAAAAAGTGATCACCATAGTGGAAAGTTTATTTTTCTCAAGAATATTTTTAATATTTTTAAAGGCATTTATATTCATCAATAAAAACAACCTTTATTATTATGGAATGATTATAAATTCTATATATATGTGTCTTACATATATACCTACCTTATTGTCAATTTATTTGATGAGGTAATACATTACTTATGACCATCTCACAAATTCATTCTTTAAGGAATCTCTTTTGATTATGTTATGATTCAAGATTATGTAACCCATTTCTTTTTTTGGGAAATTATTATGTTTATGCCTTATGATTGATATCCTTATGCATCACACATATACATGTACATTAAATGAATGTGATAGGTGTAACCTAAGTTATATATCCCTACATTGCATTAGGTAATGTTTTAGTCTCATGAGACGTTAAGTATGAGATTAAGAAGTGAAACTAATCAATTATGGAACTCTTTCCACAATATTAAGTTTTCTTTGAAATTAGACTTTATTTATTTTTATGTCATGTTTTATGTTACTTCCATATTTTCTATGATTCCATGATCTCATCATACCATGTTCTTTTTGTTATTCTTCTATGTGATTACTATTATTTCTTCTCTTTATGATAACATATAATATTTACGAATCATATGTTATGGTTCCTTATCATGTTTATTCCCTTACTGGGAATTATATATCACCCTTTTATTCTATGTATCCCTAAGGTTATGATATTTAGTTTTTGGAGATAACTATGAAAAAAAAATATTGATGCTATGTTTTAGTTTCCTTTGATGTATTATGATCCTAGTCTTATAAAGACATTAGGCCACCAGATCATTGGGTTGTAATTAATGGATGTTTATGTTAAAAATAATGTTGTAATTTGTGTAAAAGTATTGAGTATATATAGATTAAATTATTATTATAAAATAAGATCAGGGCCTCCTAAGAATAAAATGACAACATAAACAAGACATCATAAGAATAAGTTAAGGCTCCCTTCCTCATTAACAAAACATTGTTTCCTAGGATAAATACTCAAACACTATAGTTGGTTAGGCCCACTATGAGTACACCATAATATATCATGAGATGGAAATATTACCCAATTAATTATAGTGATATATAATTTTGGTCCCACCCTTCACATAATTAAAATAATACATATGTTTATCAAATGGTTTCTATCTACCTAATATAAAAATCCAAGTAAAAAATGGTTTTTATATCCTTTTCATGTGGCTCCCCAAAGAAGTATTTATAATTCCATAAATAGTCATATCATGATAAAACCATGTAAAATAAATTGGTATATAATTAATTTAATCATAATTATAGGTAAATAACACTCATGAAATAAGATTAATAAAATCGTTTTTAAACCGCATTAGAGATGGATATATGGTTTAGAAAATAACCTCCCTAGTCAATCAATGCATTGGTCATCTTAGTGAACATCCTTAAATAAAGTTATAGAACTTAGGGAATTCATAGTGAGAAGTCATTGGAAGAAAATAAATCCTATATATGTGGATGATTAGGAAATACAAAAGGAGTTGTGGATCATAAAATAGATTTAAAATATAAATTCATGTTCCATCCAGGAAAAGAATTTGTAGTTTATAATTTAAAGAATACCCTTGATCAATTATACGACATAGATAAAGAGAAATCTTAGAAGAATTAGGAAAATTACTTTAAAAATAATAATTTCCCTTGTCATTTGAAAAAATATTAAAAGGAAAATTTTATTAAGTCATGTGAATATGAATTTCTTATTTTAAAACATGATATCTTGGAGAGAAATTCTATTTCAAAATGACAAAGGTGGTGAAAACATACATTTACACTGAAACGTAAAACAAATTACTTCTATTGAAAATGACCCATGTGGAAAATGTTAAAATTATTAAATTTTAAAACATTTTAAAAAAAGTCAAAGTAGTTGAAAATAACTTTAAAACAATATTTATGTACTACTTTTTAAAACATGTATAACATTAATTGAAAGTAAAAAAAATGTTTTTTGAAAACTATCAATGTGGAAAATATTAAAAATCCTTTAATTTTTTTAATTGAAACCACATAATAAAGAGGAAAATAAAACATTATTTTGAAAATAGGTGAATAAAAACTTTAAGGTCACTTGTGATGAAATATATTTGCGTTATAGATCACAATTTATATCTGTAAAACATGAACACATAATTAAGATTTCAATTGGAAAGCATATGAGTTATTCTTATCAACATTGTGCTTTTATTTGAGGAAGAATTTTATTAAAGGAGTAGATATTAATTAAGTTAATTAATATCCGTAGAGAAAAAATAAATCTACCATTTGAAAATATAATGGTTGGAAAAATATACCTGGAAGATCAAAATCAATAAGATATTTCATGACTCATAGGAAAAAGAACTTGAGTCGGGAAAATTATTATGAATTGAGTGACATGTGAATCAAAAATATTCAAGGATAAATATATTGAAAATGAATCTAAAATAATATGAATAAAATATATTTCATAACATATTATCAATTGGTTAATATATGCAACATATAAAATTAAATTAGTGCCTAAAGTAAAATGCGTCTGAACGAAGGGAGTTTGAAACAAAAATACATTTCCGTATCTCCTAATTGGTAGACCACACTCTAAAAACCTATAAAAAAAACATAAATATATTAAAAATATATTTTAGAAGCTTATTAATCTCTATAACCCTTTTATATAATTAATCTATAATTATTTACTACGAATATAGTCATTCATTATAGATTATTTTTTACATCAGGTATTAACACTTTTAATTATCTTGAACATGATTTATAATGTTAATATTGATCATTGATATTTGATACCATGTTAATAATTAATATATTACCTATGGTTTTTTAATTTATAACCCATTATTATTTATAATGTGACACTTTCACCCCGTGAGAGTTTTAATTATGACTCTTGAAGATGATGCCTGAGACAAACTTGTTTAGGCAGTCTTTAAAGAATATAAACTATATATATTGAACATGTTTAGATATTAATATTATAACTGAATAAAATTTATAAAATATTAAGTACCTTATTATTAATTTTCATTAATAATTTATAATATTCTATAATCATCCATTTTATAAGCATTACAACATTGTTCAAGTAGGCAGTAGATAGACCAAAACAAAGCGTGTCGCAATGAATGAATGAGTAAGAAAGGGCTATTACATAATAATAATATAATATTTATAGAATATTATAAATGTAATATATATCTTATATATCCATAAATTCAGTTATAATAAACATTAATGAGGGGTGGTGTTGAAAAATGAAATTCAACTTTTGTGGAGGCGGTAGTCTGTGCATACACATGATTAATAAACCCATTTCTGAATGAATGAATAGAGTGATGGTATATGAAAAATTATTATTTCACAATTATAATAATATTAAAAAAATAATTTTATTTAATTAATTACACTTTTATATTTTTCCATTTTTTTCGGTTAAGTTAAAAAATTCAAGTCATTTATATAGGTGGTAGTCTGCACATACTCATCACTAACAATATCATTCCTTATAAAATTGATGGAAGGAAGGTAAATGTTAAAGTTGAAAATTAAAAATTTGAATAAGAGAAATAAAAAATAATTATTCATGAAATTAATCCTTTATACCATCTATAATAGGCAGTATTGAAAAATGAACTACATCGTGTTGTTAAGGCGGTAGTCCGTACATACGTACATTAGATGTGTTTGTTTTTCTTAGAGGATACTCCATAATGAATGAATAATTAATGTTAAATTAATATAATGAAATTTAATTATATATATATGATACTAAATTAATTAAATTAAAGAATTTTAGGAATATTATGAAGTGTAAAATTAAGAAGAAATTTTAAGAGGTGAGTTATAATCACGTCGAGAATTTTGATTTTTCTTGCAGTTTTCCTAGGACATGAATGGATTTGCATAATTAAAGGTTTAAAAATGATATGTTTCATGGGATAAAGTTATAGGGTAAAGAAATGGGTAATGTTTCACAAAGTAACTCAGATTTATCAGTGTGTAAAGAAAGGGTTTAAGTGCGTCCTTTTATAAGTGAATGGAATGATAGTTTTGGAATTACCTTAGCTTATTAATATTGAAGGTAAAAGACCCTCATACTTAAAAATTATGTATTATGGGCCATGATATAACCTAAAATAATACCACACACTCATGATGGGGACATATTCAAGTGATTAATGGGTTTTTACTTTCACTTTTCACTTTACACATGTGTACTTTTGTCCAATGAAACGTTTAGTTTTACCCATGTTAATTAATTATAATTTTGTAAATTAATATTTATATTACCAAAATATTTAAGTATTTTAATCGTAGATATGTTATTTATTTTATAAAATAACATTATAATGATTAATAAAATTTAAGTTTTAGAATAACTATGCTTAATACTTTAAAATAGTTGTTAAGAATAACATTTATGTGAGTTAAAATTATTCCTATAAAAAACATTCATCACATAAATTGATTTATTATATATAAAATGAAATATATGTGACATTAAAATCAATCCATAACCTAATTTAAAAAAAAATAATTAATTAAGATAAAATATATTAAATTTATTTTTATTAATGTAACCTTTTATTTAGTTCTAAATATGTTAGCCATAAATTTTATAAGTCCAAGTAATATTTTAAAATGGATAATGATATTAATTAATTAAATATTTTATCAATTAAATGGGTTTTTACATTATAGGTTATTCTTATATATTGATATAATTATGAAAATTATAATTTTAATAAAACCACATTTTCGACTAAAAATTGATAATTTTTGAACATTTTCAGAAAATGAAAAATAATTAATTTTGATATCATAAATTAAGAAATAAAGTTAATTCTATGTAATTATATTTATAAAATTATATATTTAACATTTAATATAAAAAACAAAATATTAAGATAAATTTATTTTGTTTAAAAAGACCATCCTAAACATTAAGTTTTTCAAATATTATTTCTTACCAATTTTCTAATCTATAAAATTTCAATAATTTATATAATATATATATTTATTTTATTTTTCCATAATGATATTTTAAATATTTTTATTTTAATTTCATTATTTATCATGAAATTATTTTTGGTGTGTGTGGGGGAAGATATCAAACTTAGTATTGTTTAAATGAAAATTTATAAACTAAAATTTCAGGATAGTACATCCCTCCTCCTTAAATAAAATACATACTTGTATTTTTGTAAAAAATAAATTAATCATGGATTTAAAAAAATATAGACATGAATTAAGATAAAATTTAAAATAAAATGTATACATTATTATCATAATTAAAACTAGAAAACAAATCTTCTTCCTTTATCAAGTTAACTGAATGATTCATTTCCCTCAACAACTATATACTTAATGTTGTTGTTTTCCACACATAATTTTTTTAAGTTCCTTTTAGACATTAACCAATGTGTTTCTTCCCTCATTGTTTACATGAAGGAAATTTTATATTTTTTCCTTCATTATATTCATCACCCAAATTTTCACGAGACTACATCCTTATATACTTTATTTTGATAGAGAATTCAACCACCTTCACTTTGTTAATCATAATTCATGGATATTGATTTAGAATAGTAATAATATTTTTTACCCATTTCTTGTATTAATATATTACAAGTAGGTATAATCACTACTTTGTCTATTGCATCCATTATTAGCTTTATTCCTTCTTGATCTAGATATTACTTTAAAATTAAGTTTATATTTCAGAATTCTTAAATAATAAAATTTAAAAAAATGGAAAACTATTAGCTTAGAAGAAATAATTCATAAATGATGTGAATTCCATAACTTATAAGACTTTTATTTTAATATAGGTTATCCATGGTCATTTTACTATTAGGTTATGTAATCTAGTGAACTTCCTTAAAAGTATACATTCAAATCATTTATAATAGTTTTTATAGAGGATGTGAATTAACCCAAGCATATCCCCCAAGACTATCTGGACAAGTGCACAGCCGGGGCCCATTCACCACGCACTAGAATGATGACTAAGATATACTCATCAAACACTTTTTTGGGTTGTTACCCTAAGATGAATCTATGAAAAAACAACATCTAGTTACCAATATCTTGACCAAGATGTAATTTCTAGGAAAACCACATAATCTATACATTACCAAAATTCCTGGAGGCTCTCATATACTTTGACTTATACTTAGGGATTCCACTAATGTTCTATTATCTTAATATCTATAAAATATGATATATTCAATACTACAAATTTAATGGTTTATATATATATATATATCATCATTAATAAATCAACTCTTTATTTCATTTATAAATTATAAATTATCCTTAACTGATAACTTCCGAGCCTCTAAAGTTATCTAAAGAGAAATCTAATACCAAATATTGTGCCCCCATACCCATGATCCCAGATTGAGTTCCTAAAACACATAACTTTAAATTATTGATTTGATACACATCTATGATTTCAATTTATTTCTCACATTTAAAATCCCAAGAAATCTTAGTTTAGAGTTTTAGAGCATTAAGAAAAATCACTAATAAAAAAATCTCAAGTATTCTCATAAAATGGGCATATTTTCCTAACTATATAAGAATCTAATAAATATATAATGTGTCTTAAATATCATCTAAAAATTCTCCACACAAGATACTCTTATAGGCTTAGCATACTTAATACTTTATTTCAAAATGCGGGGAAAGAGAACATAAGAATGGGCGATCTAAAAGGCGTTATAAGGGTAAACATAGTAACAAATCATAACTTGAGAGATGTGAGGCATAAAATGATATCATAATGGGGATTATCATAATCATGTAATATTATAATAAAGTGATGATATCATATATACATGTATTAAACAATGACTATAACATAAAATTTTGATATCATAGGAATGTGGAGATAGAATAAACATGAATCATAAGAATAATTCAAGGCTCCCTACCTAATTAACATTACATAGCTAGAAAAGCTAACTGCCTATGCACCATGGATGGTTAGGCTCACATCCCACACACCATGATATCTCATGATATGGAAACCATAACCATTTCATTCGATAGATATATAATTCCAAGCCCACCCATAACATAGTTAAAATCATAAATATATGTTACACATGGGTTTAATAAATATTACATAAAAAAATTAGGAAACAAAATGGGGTTTATATCATTTTCATGTGGTTTCCTAGGGAATCATTCATAATTCCATCAATAGACATATCGTGATAAACCCATGGAAAATAAATGGGTATCTAATGAATTCAAGCATCATTATAGGTAAATACCACTCATTAAATATGATTAAGAATATGGTATTTACACTTTATAGAAAGAAAATATATGGTTTAGACAACAATGTCCCAAATCAATCGATGTATTGTTCATATAGGTGAACATCCTTCAATCTAGTAATGTAACATAATGAATTAACAAAGGAAATGAATTTAAATAAAATCATGCTTATACAAGTATATGATTAGGAAAGACGAAATTAGTGACAGATTATACCATATATGTAAGATAAAATTTCATAATCCATCCATATAATGATTATGGATGGTGTTATTTAAAGAATACCCCTATCATGTATACAACATAGATGGAGAACAATCTTAGAATCATTTGGAAAATTTCTTTGAAAATAAAAATTCTCTTGTCCTTTGAATAAATTTTAAAGATAATATTTTATTAAACCATGAGAATATGAATTTAATTTTTTAAAACTTTAACCTAGGGAAAACAAGTTTCTTATAAAATGAAAAATTTGGGGAAAATATAGGTTTAGAAAGAAATGTGTAAAAGAGATTCCTTCTATTGAAAATGACCCATGTGGAAACAATTTAAATGGTTTTCCTTTAATTTTTCTTACAAAAAGTAAAACTAGTTTAATATATATTTAAAACAATATTTATAGAATTTGTTTTAAAAAATTTATAATATTACTTGAAAAGAATAACATTTTTTTTGAAAACTATCCGTGTGGAAACACTAAAAATAATTTAAAAATATTTTATGAAAATCACATTATAAAAAGGATAAAAAAATCCATTTGAAAATAGGTGAATGAAACTTTAATGGCCACTTGATATGAATCATATTTTTGTTATATATACCACTTTTGATAGATAAAACAAGGACATAGAAGAAAAGTATCCATTAAAAAGTACACTAGTTATTCTTATAAATGTCAAAATTTTATTTGAGGAAGTGTTTCATAAAAGCGGAGGATATTAATTAAGACAATTAATTTACCAATATAAAAAGGGAACATACCATTTTGAAATATAATTTTATGAAAAAGAGACTTGTAAGGTCAAAATCAAGAAGAGATTTCATGACTCAATTGAAAAAGGACTTGAGTCGTGCAAAAAAATTATAAATTGAGTAAAATTTTAATAAAAAACCTTATAAGATTAAGATCTTCAAAAAGAACCTAAAATACTCTAAGTAAAATATATTTCATCATAATATAACATTTGGGCATTATATAAACCATATAAATGTAAATTGGTTTATAAAGTAAAATGTGTCTCAACCAAGGGAGTTTGAGAAAAAAATCTATTTCTGTATTTCCCACTTAGTTAATCATGATATAAATTCTTGTAAAAAACCATAACTATCTTAATTATCTTTTCTATAAATCTATTCATATTTATAATGTTTTTATATACTTCATTTATAATTATTTTCTATGAATATAGTGGTTCATTATAGCTTATTTTTAACATTGGGTGTTAACACTTTTAATGATCTTACACATGCTTTGTAATGTTAATGTTGATACTTGATATTTGATACCAAGTTATTAATTAATAGATTAATTGTGGTTATATAATATATATACCATGATTATTTATAATTTTACACTTTAATACTATGAGAGTTTTAATTACGACTCATGAAGATGATGTCAGAGAAAAATTTATTTCGATAGTTTTTAAAGAAGATATATGATATATTATTAACATGTTTAGATATTAATATTAAAACTATATAACCTTTATAAAATATTTAATACCTTATTATTAAATTACATTAATAGTATATAACATTCCTTAATCATTCATTATATTAACATTACAACATCTCTCAAGTATGTAGTAAAACAAACAAAATAAAACGCATTGTAATTATCGAATGAGTAAGAAAGTGATGTTACATAATGCTACTATAATATTTAAATAATTTTATAAATGTAATATATATCCTATATATTCATAAAATCCATTATTAGAACCATTAATTATGGTTTGGTTTTTTATTATACACTTAATGAGGATAATATTCATTTTTAATATATAAAAAATCATGTGCTTTATTATTCATAAACACCATTTTAGTGCATTTTACACTTTGAACATTGATTCACATTATGTTTGTAATTCCCTCGTAAAATGTACTATTACATGGTACATTTTTTAACACCTCCTAAAGTAAAAAATTTTCTTGATTTCATTTTAATATTTAATTTTTAGGTTTCTCATTACATTGGGAACAATTCATACTTTCAGAGTATTGAAAGATTCACAATGGAAGACCACCAAAATGGGCTTTAATGGAAACACATTCTGGGAAAGTAATCTGGATATCATCCCAATAACAAGACTGTAATGGCCAGGATCAATGCCCAATAATTCTCAAAAATTAACTAAAGATAGAGTACATCATGGGGAATATTCCATTAAAAAGTTTCCAAAGATAATTCAGATGTTTGAATTGAGTTTCAAGCGGCCCATGTTGGTGATAAAATTCTACGGCAGATTCTGAGATCCAGAATAATAACCCTCCATTTTAGACATATCTCATAAAAATAAGCTATTTTGGGATGAAAATTTACATATAGTTATGGTACATACAAAGATTCATTTTATTCTTCTATGGGACACTCTAATTATGCCATCAGTAGCTCATTTAGGCACTTATGTTTAGTGGATGAAAGATGGATGCAACCTTGGGTCAAGAGTGGAAAAGTCTAAGTTCCATAAGCTTTCCACCAAAATAAGCTTACAATACTCAACTTGGATGACTTTTACTACTGGAATCACGAAGAAATTCTCCCAAAATTCCTATTTAAGGTAGTGGGGTTGGAGGATTTATCATCTTGGATGCTTTATTTCATTGTAGTGTTATGTTGCCAGTTTTCCTTTGTAATGTTATTCTTCATTTGTAAGTTATTTGAATCGCCTTAGTTTTCAATAAAAATTCTTCATATTCTTATTATTATCCCATTTATTCCTTTTATTTATGGTGTGAATTTATTCATACCAAACCTTGTGAAATTATTCACACAATAGTGGAGTGATTGTTTTCTTTTTATTGTTTTTTACTTCTTCAATTCCTCCCTCATGAGTATACTTACCACTTCCATTGAAACCATAGCATCAATGGAGGGATTACCCACTTATGGGTTTATCCAAGGGAGTATCAAGGAGATGTATTTGATGTTATTTATCACCCTATTAATGTCTAATCACTTCTTTTAATACAGATTTTTATTTGATGATTTTAAAACTTCTTCATCCTTGTTGAATTTTAAGTCCACATACTTCAAGTGATAATACAAACCTTTACCTTGGAGTGCTCATAAATTTGATCCTCCAAGTGTATAGGTGATTAGTATTATGATGTGTTGGTATAAAATCACTAAGTGATGAAGTTGTTTGATCTTCTTGAATAAACCCATCTTGAATATAAGAAACTGAAATTGTTAAAAAAGAATTTCATCCAATCCACCCCTTGTAATAACCCAGGATCAACCCTTATCATAATTTGATTTCACTTAATTCATGTAGTGTTAGATTAAAATTATCTAAAATCAACCCAAAGTTGGCCACTTAATATCCAAAATCAGTCCATAGAATGTGTGTGTCTATAGGTTTCTTCTTAGGTCTCCGGGGAATCGACAACCCAATATTTGACCGTTTAAATCTAAAACATTGGTAAACTTGGGAGAGACCAAATTTTAGCACCATTTGTGGGGACCCAAGTAAGTCATCTGAACACATATTCTATTCTCCCCCATTTCTTCTATTCTCATCCAAATTCTCTTATCTTTTCCCTTTCTCATTTGTTTTCTTTTAGTGCATGTTCGCCTTCACTAGCGACCAATCAAACCATATAGTTAGGATGGATAGTCCTGGGGTTGGGGAGTCAATTAAACTGAGGGAACTATTTCCATTTGATCCAAATCTTCCTAATACTCTAGAGTAAAAAATTGATCCCATTTCAATGGAAGGTCTTCAAAGAACCCAACTCATAAACCAGGGTGGGAACCAAAATGGAAATCCAAATGAGGCAACCCCAAATTTGGGGAATTTAGTTGATCAAACCATGAATGAATACCTCAAACCTACCTGGACCAATTCCCCCTCTTACATTAGACACAATTCCCAAGGATATTCCAACTATATATTTAAACCCCATGTCCTAATCCACCTTCCCACATTCCATGGAATGGAGTCTGAGATGCTATACCTTCACGTCAAGGAGTTAAATGACATTTTAGAAACTATGTGTCCCCCACATCAACTAGAATCTGCTAAGATGAGGCTATTTACTTTTTATTTAAAATATCGATCTAAAAATTGGATAAAAAATTGATACCATTATCCATAAACTCTTGGGACCTATTACAAAGATAATTCTACAAAAAATACTCTCCCCACCACAAAACAATTTCACTTAAAAAGAGTATCCAAAAAGATTTTGAAAAATAGGGAGAGTCATTCTATGAAACATGGGAGAGGTTCAAGGACACCTTAAACATAGTTCCAAGACATGGTTTTTCTATTCCTGAACAAGTGAAAATTTTCTATGAAGGTTTGAGCCTAGGGAACAAACAATTCATTGACTTGATGTGTAATTAGACCATTAAAAACAAAGCCCCAAATGGTGCTTACGGGTATCTAGAAAGATTTGCTGAACAAAACCAAACATGGGGAATATCACCTAATTCTGAAAACTCACAGATAACTACTGGAATTTATACAATTAGAGAAGAGGAAAGCCTTAGGGATAAACTCACATCACTCACTTTGAAGGTTGAAGAGATATACCTTAGGAAAATCCATGAAATCCAAACTATAGACCCAGTTTTCAAAATTTATGATAAATATGACAAAAAAAAGACAACTTCCCAACCATTCCATCCATCAAGGATGTTACTCTAGGAGGACCACCTACTGATGTCATTTACATAAAATTCTAAAATCCCCAATACCAAAACACATTCAACCTAAGGTATAATGACTACCCAGGCTTCCTCTGGAAAGATAACCAACAACCTATCCAACCACAAGGACCAAAACCCTACCCTGTACAAAATTTACAAAACCACAACTAGTTCCAACCCTAACCAACCCAATACCAACATCCTCCTATACAATACCATCAACCTATGCAACAACCAATCCAACAACCAATGTATCCTCCTGGAATAAACCAATCAGCACAAGCCCCTACTCAATATGCCCCTTTTCCAATCCTTGAAATGTTGTTTTGTCAAATGGAGAAAATGAACTCATAAGACTCATCCCTTAAACATGAACTAAAAACCATAAAAACTTGGAAGGCACCCACGCCTACTCTGGCTATTCCATCCTCAACTTTACGGGGAGATTCAAGTTGCACTGAAACAACTCATGAACAATTAAATGTTGTGACAATTTTAGGAAGTGGGAAATCAATTGAGAAACCAGAACAAATAATTCAAAAACCATATGAATCTTCAAACTCTAATGAAACTTCAAATGAAACACATGGTCAAACTGAGAAAACTGATGATAATGTGAAAGAAACAACTCTTCAACAAAAAATCCCACAACCTGTACCATTTCCTTAATGCATGAGGGGGGAAAACCAAGCCTAAATTGAGTGAAATATTGAGGAAAATCTTGTCTCAGGTTAAGTCGAACATCCAAAATCTTGATGTAGTACAAACCATTCCTAACTACTCAAAGTAACTTAATGACTTTTGAAATTTTAAAAGGAAATTTTCACATAAAAAACAAGTCCTTTTGGCTGCTAATGTGAGTACCACCATTCAAGGGACCATTTCTCCAAAGTTGAAAGATCTATGATGTCCAAACATCAATATTGAATTAGGAGAGAAAAAAGTTTTCAAATACCTTTGTGATCTGGGAGCAAGTGTGAATCTCATTCTTTATTCCATATATTGTCAATTAGGGCTTGAAGATCTCTAACCCACATCTGTCGCTCTTCAACTTGCTGATCGCTGTGTTCGAGTTCGAAAGGGGATATTAAAGGATGTTTTGGTGAAAGTTAAAAATTTCATTTACCCAGCTGACTTCATTGTCCTTGATAGTCACGCAAGCTTAGGTCCTAGGGAGAAAACCACAATCATCCTTGGTTGTTCCTTCCTTACAACAATCAACTCTATTATCTGAGTCTGAAATGGGAACATGACCATCAACTTTGGAAACCTGAGTCTAGACTTGAACATATACAATTAAAGAACTCAAATTGGGGATGATAAAGAGATACATGAGATTAATTGGATTGGTAGTTTTTATGTTGAACTTGAGGAACATCAAGGGATTACTAAAGTATGTTTAAGTCAAGAATAAATTGATTTTCTTTGTTCACCTGAGGAAAATTTGTCTCATTGGCTTGAGTATCTTTCGGATAGCTCTATTTATGATTTTATAGAATCAAAAATCAATGATAACATTGGTGAAATATATAAAATTGAGTCTATAACCATTCATGACACTACTCTGGCTAATTTAGTGGATGAAAATTCTATTCACAAGGAACTAATTTTTTCATGAAATCTGAACAAAGAAACTGAGTTCAATACAAAGTATCATCATTTCTTGAAATGTGATTACCAAACTGATCTCAAATTTAATGTCCTACCTTCATCACTAATGTATGTGTTCTTTGGGGAAAATCGAGCCTTTCCTGTTGTCATTTATTCCTCTCTTGAATCTTATCAAGAGATGATGCTTCTGGATGTCCTATGAAAGCATAAGAAAGCAATTAGATGGACCCTTTATGATATTCCTAATATTATCCCACTTATTGGGACTCATAGAATTTTTATTTAATTTGAATCCAAACCATACCATCAACCTCAAAGGAGACACAATCCAAATCTTATGGATGTGGTAAGGAAAGAACTTCTTAAGTTGTTGAAAGTGGGTATTATCTACCCCATTTCTAAGAGTGAGTGGGTAATCCTAATCCAAGTTGTCCCAAAGAATGTTGGAATTTATGTTATCACAAATGAGGATGGTGAAATTCTCCCCACATGGTTCAGTAGTGGATGGAGAGTATGTATTGACTATAGGAAGCTCAACTCTTGTACTAATAAAGACCATTTCCCCTTACCCTTTACTGATCAAGTCCTCGAGTGAGTGGAAAGTCATAAATTCTATTACTTGCTAGATGGATTCTTTGGGTATAATCAAATCGAGGTCTCCTTAGTGGATCAAGTGAAAATATCATTCACTTGTCCATTTGACACTTTTTCCTTCAAGCACAAGCCCTTTGGGTTATGTAATGCCCTTGGTACCTTCCAGCGGTGCATGATGGGAATCTTCTCGAACATGGTGGGGGATTGTTTAGAGGTATTCATGGATGAATTCTCCATATTTGGGGATACTTTTTAGGGATGACTTCTGAATATTAAAACGGTTTTTTTATGATTTGAGGATAAAAATCTCATCCTAAATTGGGAAAACTTTCATTTCATGGTAAATGAAGGAATTGTTCTAGGACATCTTATATCTAGTAGAGGGATTGAATTTAATAAATCTATGGTCAACATCATTCACCACCTTACCTCTAATAAACTGTTAAGTAAGTGAGGCCCTTCCTAGGACATGCTAGTTTCTATAGAAGATTCATTAGGAATTTTATATCTATTTCTTGACCACTTTGTGCTCTATTTGTGAAAGATGCTCCATTTTTATGGATAGAAAGCTATGAGGAATCATTCTATACAATCAAGTTAGCTCTTTTCTCTCCACCTATCATGAAATCTCCTAATTGGAAACTTCTTCTTGAGATCATGTGTGATGTGATTAACTTCACTATAGGACCAATCTTAGGACAATGGTGTGAGAAAACTATATGTTTCATTGGTTATGCAAGAAAATATTTAAATTATGCAAAAATCAAATACACCACCGATGAGAAAGTGTCTCTTTCTGTTTTCTTTGACTTGGAGAAATTCAGGTCTTATCTCTTAGGATCACCCATAATTGTCTTCACCAACCATTCATACCTAAAATACCTTTTCCAAAAACAAGATTCCAAGGCCAGATTGATTAGGCAGGTCCTTATTCTTTAAGAGTTTGATTTAACCATTAAGGATAAAAAGGGTGTTGAAAATGTTGTAGGTGATCACCTCTCTAGGATGAAATTAAAAGATAAATCACATCACCATTCTGTGTCTAATTCATTTCCTGACGACCACCTCTATTCTGTGAGTGATTGACCATGGTATGCTGACATAGCAAACAATTTGGTGATAGGTGACATTCAAAAATTATTATGTACCCAAGATAAGTGGAAATTTATTTCTGATGTCAAACACTATGTGTTTGATGATCCTTACCTCCTCATGTTCTGTCCTGATCAAATCATTAGGAGATGTGTTCCTGAGTATGAGAAAGAGTCCATTCTAAAATTTTGTCATGGAGAGGCATATAAAGGCCACTTTTATACAAATAAAACCACTAAAAAGGTCCTACAAAGTGGTTTCTACTTACTGAAACTCACTAAGGATTCCTTCCAATTCTGAAAATGTTGTCCTTAGTGTCAGTAATTAGGATCCATTACCAAAAGGAATTAAATTCCCCTTACCCCCATTCTAGTCATTGAAATATTTGATTGTTGGGGAATTGATTTCATGGGACCCTTCCCAAAATCTAGGTGGATACCTCTACATCCTCTTAATTGATGATTATGTCTCAAAATGGGTTGAGTCCATTCCCACAAAGTCCAATGACCATCATGTTGTGATCTGATTTTTGAAAGAGCACATATTTTCTTGATTTGCAATTCCTAGGGCTATAATCAGTGATCAAGGAACCCATTTATGAAACCTCCCATTCCCTTCATTCATGTCTAAGAATGAGATTTATCATAAAGTTTCCACTATGTACCATCCACAAAACAATGGTCAAGATAAGTTTTTAAATAGGGAGATTAACTAAATTCTTGAAAAAACTATCAATCCCTTTAGGAAAGATTGGTCTGAGAAACTCTTGTATACCCTTTGGGAATATTGTATAACATTCAAAACCATCCTAGTAATGTCACCATATAGGTCAGTTTATAGAAAACCATGGTATTTACCTATTGAAATTGAGCATAATCCATTTTAGGCAATCAAAAAAATGAATTTTGATATCTCCTTGGCTGAAGAAAAGCGGAAATTAGATCTTAATGAACTTGAGGAATTTAGGATAGAGGCTTATGAAAATTCAAGGATAAATAAAGCTATAGTTCAGGCTTACCAATCTTGGAATCTCAAATTTAAACACTTTGAACAGGGAAAATTCATGATCTTGTATAGTTCAAAACATCATTTACACATGAGAAAGTTAAGGTCTAGATATTCATCTCCATTCATAGTGCACTATGTGTACCCCCATGTGGTAGTAAATATTCAGGATCCCACAAGTGGTCACATTTTCAAGGTCAATGGTCATAGGTTAAAACCATTCATTGAATCATTCAATAAACAGGAAATAAGGTTTGAGTTAATTGAGAAAACTTATGAACAAGATAAAATTGATATATTTCGGATCCATGTTGGGCTAACGACATTAAACAAAAGCGCTAAATGGGAGGAAACCTGTGGTTTTCATGTTTCTAATCTTTGTGAATCTCAGTTATTTTTTAAATATGATTAATGAATCATTTTGATATTTAATAATAATAATAATAATAGTAATAATAATAATTATAATAATAATAATAAATTAGATTTTTCACCTGTTCTTATATTATAAGTATGGATGGGTATGAAAGGGGAGTGTCATAATCATCCGTGTCACGGGGTGCGATCCATGAATAATATCTTACCTAAAAATTTAAGAAGAAGACAATGTATCATTAGTTCATTTTATTTTTATGTGTTTGTAGGTTAAAATAAAAATACAAAATAATAATAACAATAATTATCAAAAAAATTAAAAGCACACATCATAGGTCATTTGGAAAACCCCGTCACAACCGGCAAAGCCACGGGGACTCTAACCCGAGACCGAAGGGAGTCTGGGGCATGCACTTACCACTGACCTATGACTTATAGTGCTTCCTTCTTCTATAATTTTTGTATATATATATATATATTTTAATTTTTTTATTATGTGAATATATATATATATGCTGTTTTATTTTTGTTTATTTGTTTGTTTTTTCATTTTTCTACTAGGGAACTCTGCAAGTGACATAGATATCAAAGGAGTAAATTGGAGCAACAATAACTTCAACTACAACCACCAGGTGGCTTTATTCTATGGTCCTCATATTTCAATTTTTTTAGAACTCATCTCATCTACCTCGACCCCTATTCTAAATTTCATTTTCTTTAAACACTGGGGACAATGTTATTCTAAGTTGGGGGGGTGAAAATAATTAAAAAAAATCAATTAATTTTTTGTGCATAAAACAAATTCATGGAAGGAAAAATGTATTTAAACTTAAACATGATAATACAAATTGCACACTTTAAAACTGAATATCAAATAATTTAGCCTGACCTGATTCTGATTTTAATCCATGTATAATTTCATGATCATAGATTTTGGAGAGTGTGTATGTCTAATGTGAAATTTCATCATTTATATTTTTATAAAAATAAAAAATGATCATAAAACAAATCCTTTGGATAGTGGGGTATTAGTTTGAGTTCATGGGGTCCCCCAAATAAATAACATAGGTTTGATGTTCATTTTAGTTTTAATATGAGTATTTAAGAAAAAAATAAAAATAAATAAATAAATAAAAACAACAAATTTGCGCATAGAGCAATGAAATGACTTAATGTGTGGCTTTCTGCACATGGGGTTCATGAATCCCTAGTTGTATTTCCTAGAGTTCGTAATTTTGTCTCTATTTATAGTAATTTGACTTTGTTTTTGACTGATTTAACTTGAGATGATTCCTGATTATGTGGGCTTCACTTTGTGCCCTAAGGTCTTTGAGCCTGGGAGTCATCGGAAAAGTCTTACTATATGGGTTGACTCTTTTGAGTGCAATTTCAATAACCATAGAAATATTGAAAAAAAATTGAATACTCATCTTAATATTGAAATGTGATTCCACCTATCACTTCCATAATTTCCCCTTGAATAAAGATGAACCCCATGTCCATTGTGATACACAACACATCCTCAGGCCTAATTGACATTGGTTGAAATATGGTGATGAATTTGAACAAAAGAATGAGCTTGGGATTGGGATCTAATTATGAAACTATGTTGTATTGAAATATTTTTATAGGTTTCATGATTTTTTTGTATAAGGGTTTTTTGGGGATCATTGTGTATTAAAATTTTTTTAGAAAAGGGAATTCGAATTTCGTATTTTTGAGATATATTTTACTATGGACTAGAAAAACTCATGTTGGGGGGTGTGATTTGACACTGAATGAGGATAATATTCATTTATAATATATAAAAAATCATGTTATTTATTATTCATAAACACCATTTTAGTGCATTTTACACATTGAATGTTGATTCACATTATGTTTGTAATTCCCTCTTAAAATGCATTATTACATAATATATTTTTGAACACCTCCTAAAATATAAAATTATCTTGATTTTATTTTATTATTTAATTTTAAGGTTTCTCATTACATTGGGAACAATTAATACTTTTGGAGTATTGGAATATTCACATTGGAAGACCACCAAAATGTGCTTTCATGGAACAAAAATTCTAGGAAAAGTAAACTGGACATCATCCCAATAACAAGACTGTAGCGACCAGGATCCAAGCCCAATGATTCTAAAAATTTAACTGAAGATATAGGAAATCATGGGGAATATTTAATTAAACCGTTTTCAAAGCTAATTTGGATTTTTTAATTGAGTTACAGGTGGCCCAAGTTGGAGATAAAATTCTAGGTCAGATTCTACGACCTAGAGATGCAGTCCACCATTTTACACATATCTAGTAAACCATAAACGTTTTTGGGCTGAAACATTACATAAGGTTAGGGGACATATGGAGCTTCATTATATTGTTCTATGTCCCACTCTAATTAGACCATATAAAATCTCATTTAGGCACTTTTGTTCGGTGGATGCAATCTTGCTGCCAACTCTGGTCAAGAGTGGAAAATTCTAAGTTCCACAAGCTTTCCACGACTATAAGCCTACTATACTCAAGTGGTATGACTTTAACTATTGGAGCTCAACCCACGGCTCCCAAAATTCCTATTTAAGGTAGTGTTGTTGGAGGATTTATAATCTTGGATGCTTTCTTTCATTGTAGTGTTATGCTGCAACTTTTCATTTTTATTGTTCTTCTTCATTTGTAAGTTATTCAAATCACCTTAGTTTTTAATAAACATTCTTCATATTATCTTATTCTATTCTTCTTAATTTTTAAGTTGTTCGAATAACCTTATTTTTCAATAAATATTCTTCATCTTCTCTTATTATATTCTTCTTATTATCACATTGATACTGTTTCTTTATGGTGTGAATTTATTCATACCAAACCTTGGGAAATTATTCACACAACGATGGAGTGATTGTTTTCTTTTTATTGTTTTTTTACTTCTTCAATTCCTTCCTCATGAGTCTAATTCTTACTTCCATTGAAACCATAAGATCAATGGAGGGATAACCCACTTATGGGTTGATCCAAGGGAGTATAAAGGGCCTGGATTAGATGTTATTTATCGCCCTATTAATGTCAAATAACTTCTTTTAATTGAGATTTTTATTTGATTATTTTAAAACTTCTTCTCCCTTGTTGAATTTTAAGGCCCCATACTTCAAGTTCTAATACAAACATTTACCTTGGAGTGCTTATATATTTGATCCTCTAAGTGTATAGTGATTAGTATTATGGGGTGTTGGTATAAAATCACTAATTGATGAAGTTGTTTGATCTTCTCGAATAAACCCATCTCGATTATAAGAAATTGAAATCATTAAAAAAAAATTTCTTCCAATCCACCCATTTTAATATCCTAGGATCAACCCTTCTCATAATTTGATTTCAATTAAGTCATGTAGTGTTCATTTAAACCAATCTAAAATCAACCCAATGTTAGCCACTTAATATCCAAAACCATTCCATAGAATGTGCGTGTCTATATGTTTTTTATTAGGTCTCTGAGGAATCGACAACCCAATCTACTCTAAATTTTACCTCTTAAACCTAAACACTTGGTTAAATTTGGGTGAGAACAGTGTTGAAAAATGAAGCTCATTATTCATAGAGGTGGTTGTCCACACATACATATGATTAACGATCCATTTTCTCAATGAAATACTTGAGAGATAGTTTATGAAAAATTATTATTTAATAATTTTTATAATGTTATAGACATCCTATTATTTTGTTAATTACAATTTTAAGTCCATCCATGTTATATTTTTAACATAAACAAGAAAATTTATTCATGGAGGCGGTAGTCTGCACATATTCATGATTAACGATCTCATTCCTGAATCAATATATAAAATGAAGGTAAATGTAAATGGTGAAAGTTTATTAATTTTATAACTGAAATAGAAAATATATTTATTCCCAAAACCCATTCTTGATATGATCGATAATAGGTGGTGATGAAAAATGTACCACATCATGTCATGAAGTTGGTAGTCTACACATACAGATGATCAATGCATTTTTCTCTTAGTGTAAACTATAGAGTGAATTAATAATTGATGTTAAATTAATATACTGAACTATATGTATATATATTATACCTAATTAATTATTTTAAAAAAATTATGTAATTTTAGAATGAGTAAAATTAATAAGAAAGACTAAGAGGCAAGTAATACTCACATCATGGACATTGATTTTCCATGGAATTATCCTTTGAAATGAATGGATTAGGATAATTAATGGTGAAAAAGGATATTATTTGTGGGATAGGGTTATAGTATGAAGAAAATTTCATAATTTCATCAATTAATTTAGATGTATGAGTGTGTAAATAATGGGTTTATGTGTGTCCTTCTATAAGTGAAGGGAAATGTAGTTTTTGAATTACCATGAATTATTAAATTATTTATTTAGATTATTTAAGGTAAAAGACCCGCATTATTAGAATTATGGATTATGGGACATTATATGACTGAAAATCATCCCATACACTCATTTTTGGGACACATTTTAGTTATTTTGGGGTTTGTATTATCACTCTTTACTTTACCCATCTGCACTTTTTTCCAAGGTAAGTTTTACTTTTACCCAAGTTAATTAATTAAAATGATATCAATTAATATTAATATTACCAAATAAGTTTATTATTATAATCCTAGATATTTTATTAATTTTATCAAATAATATTATAAACATTCAATTTAAAAAATGACCAGGTTTATCGCTTTAATTTTTTTTATGATAATAGTGTTTTTAAGAATAAAATTTCCATGTGAGTTAAAATTATTAATGTAATTAATTTTTATAAGATAAATTTCTTTTTTATAAATTAAATTATGGTTACATGGCATAAAAATAAATCTATTACCAAAATTTACAAAGGTATTAATTAATTAAAATAGGAGACATAAAACAGTTTTTAAAGTAACATTTTACCTAGTTCTAAAAAAGTTATCAATGGGTTTTATAAGTACAAATAATTTTTTAAAATGAATATTATTATTACTTAATTTCATGTTTGATCAGTTAAGTTCTATTTTACCTTCTAGAGAATTCTTATATATTGATAAAGGTATGAAAATTATAATTTTTTGAAAACCTCATTTTTGAATAAAAATCGATAGTTTACAAAAATGATCAAAAATTAAAACATCATATATTTTGAAATTATAAATTCAGAAATATAGTTTATTTTATAAAATTATATTTTTAAAAACTATATATTAAACTATTAATATAAAATACAAATTGTAATGATATACTGCTTTTATTTAAAAAAACTTCTTAAATATTATGTGTTTTAATATTATTTCATTCCAATTTTGTAATTTAAATAATTTCAATATTTTATAATATATATATATATATATTATATATTATCATAATGATATTTTAAATTTGTTTATTTTAATTTAATAGTGCATCATGATCTTCATTTTAGTGCATGTGAAGAAAGATATCAAACTTAGTTTTTTTTTAAAAGAAAATATATATAATGAAATATGAGGATGTTTCATCTTCCATCCTATTAAAATTAGATCATTGTGGTTGTACTTGATTAGGTAAATTAATGAGACCAAATGTGCCTCATGATGTTATAGATAATGCTTCTATTTTGAATTGACAAGATCAATGTAGGGTAATTCTTCTCGATGTTTGAATATTTGGTCTCAATATATAGCATATTTTTCCTAAGATAGTGAAGACTGTTCTCTTTACACACATAATTTTTTGTGTGAGGAGAGTACCAATTGGCCAATAAAGGGATGCCATATATAATATGAGTAGCTTTTATTCTTTCAAAAACATTAACACCTATGGGTTTGAGAGGTATTACTTGATATTGTTGTAAGCCTTTTGAAAATATTTATACCATAAATAAGTGACTCCCTAATCCATGAGCACAATGAACGGTATGAACTCACCATCTAGGTTTTATATGAAGAATTTTATATTGGTGAGGTATTATTAAAATTATATCAACTCTATGATATTTATAAGAGGTGGAATGTTGAGGATCAACTTGGTCTATTCAGGGTTGAATTTGATGACCCAATAGTTCACTAAGGTGCCAAGAAACTTTATTGACATCACCCCAAAAGCACTTTTTAGGGGATTCATTTTTAGGATATGATTATATAGCTTACTGAACACTATTTCATGGTTGTTTATATAAACATTACACTATTTATATTTGACCACAATCTCATTAACATAAAACTCTGTGGTATTTTATAGAATAGGTTTGAATATATAGTGAATGGTAGGTTAATATGTGGCATTAGAATTACTAAAACCAAAGGTAATAACTTGGTAGTAATACACCCCTTGGGGAGTTATGAAACTAACGTCCACCTTATTTTTTTGGGCCACCCAAAGTTAGTTATAACCAGAATATACATCCCTGAATGATAGATCCTGGAACCCAGCAGTTGAATAAATAGAAATATTTTTAATTAGAACTAGAAATTCAACCTTTGAAAATAATAGTTGAGATCCATGAATCAAATGCTAAATCCGATTTATACATTCTTATTATTGATAAGTTTGATATTGGATATCCAATTTAGGTACTGAACCTCTCAATTGAAGTTATCCTTGATAAGCATGTAGACTTCATATTCAACCATTATAGTATGAGTTGGATGCATTATCTTGGATTCCTTCTCATAAACCTTATAATCTTTAGGCATTACAAAATTATGGGTTTCCATATTAGGATTAATCTAAGACATTTCTATATAATTCCAAGAAACGATATCTTGATGTTTTTCTAAAAAAATATATTTACGATTGTTGTTCTTTGGAGCACATGGAAGAACCAATTAAAGTGGGACAAAAGTCTCCCTATGTACATAGATTCACCTATTTATGTTTATCAATGTTGGTAGTGATTCCTTCCTCAAATGATAAAGGGGAATATATAAGACTTTTTTTTTATCTTTTTTATTTTATTTAATCTTAGTGGAACTAATTGATGAAGGAATACTTTCAAGATAGATAGAAATTGAAAAGGTATTTTAATACTTCAAAAATGAAGGGGAGGCATATCTAGACTCTAAAAATGACAATGTTTGGGAATTATCATGAAAAACATTTTTTGTGTTCTCTCTTTATTCTCTTCCATCACTGAGGGTAGAAGAAGTGATGAAATACAAGGATTCATGATATGCATTTGGGGAATTATTATTTATTTCTATTGATGTGGAGACATTTTTTTGATCCATACAGTCTCATAGGGGTCTCCTAATACTTTATAGACAAAGTTGGAGTAATTTAATCTTGGGTATCATCATTATTGTTGGGATGAAATCCTTATATTGTATGGATGGATTCATCAGATATGACTAATATCATGAAGATGGGATAAAACATACTTAGTCCATGTGTTTGTCACCTAAATCTAGGGTTGAGGCTGATATGATCAAATATCCTTGGCTATATGGTCCAAATATTTGTTACACCTACACTTTTATAGAGGTGTTCTGGAGTGATCTTAATTTTCATGGATACATAGTTATCTCTTCCTCTATCGGTGGAACTCATTCTATGAGATTAGCTAATTGGCCATCATATAACATGAAGGTGATAAAATTCTATATACTTTTAGATGGGATTCACAATAAATTATGGTTTACTAAATTTAGAGTGATTCTCTCTATTAAATTGATGGGAAGCATATATTCTTCACTAAGTTATTGTAATGGGTTAATAGGGGCGATCTCTATACTACTGGGGGAAATGATTCAGGTGGTATCATCTATAGTTGGATCATTTATTTATATAACAGAATATTACATTTATGTAATGAGATTCATGGGAATCAAAATGAGTACCATCACCATGAATCACTTTGACCCATCCATTGGAAGAATATTTATGGAATTTGTGGTATAATAAAGGTACCACTGTATGTAAGTGAAGTCATGATCTTCCTAGAAAGGCATCAAAATATATATCTTCATGAAGAAACATGAGTTCAAAATTGTAGACTGGGTCACCAAAATGGGCCCTGATTTTTATTTTTCTAGGATGATTTTGTTTGATTTTTTCATATAGTAGGATTTTCAAGATGGGGGTAGAAACATTAGATTTTTTATGGATCAAACATTGAAGGATCCAGATCAGAACTAGATTTATCTCAAAACTATTATCAATAAGAACTCAATGAATATACACATCATCTAACCTACCATAAATGTTTAGGGGCATAATATTTCATTTTATGGTAGTCTCCATATCTAGCTATTTATAACAAATGACTATGTGAAACTTAATAATGTGACTTTCTGCAAGGTATAGTTTAGTGATAATGACCAAATATTCAAATTATTTTGGAATTAGGAGAGCCTCAACAAGTGCTTCTTGGAGATCCATTAATAAATAAAGTGAATCCTGAATTGATATCTTGGATGACATGATGAAAAGCTATTTAAAGGTGTGATAATTCTAATTTAGGGGCATATGCTTCCCTTTAAGTCACTATTCCTTTTTCCATGGATTTGGATATGAAGTTGACTGTGCTAGTGTCTATCATTATTAATGAGAATTTGAAGTCATCCTGGTCAGCCAAGGGTTAGGCTGAGTTGACATCACTATATTTTGACCCCAACAATATGAATGATAATTTTACAATCTATAATTCTATATGATAGAACCTAAACATGACTTATATGTATCTCTATTAGATTGATGACCCTACTAGGCCAATTAAAGAACCTATCTTTGGGTGTCCATAGTTCATATGGTATCATTTTGGATATGATCTGAATGTTTGTATCCATATCATCCTCATCTTCCTCACACAAATCAACCTCAATAACCTTTATCTCTCTCTCTATCTCTATTATTTGGATAGGGGAACTAAATGTCTTATGTGTCTTCTTAATCAGATAAGGTATCTTTTAATTGAATTTTGTTAATAGATTTGAATAAAAGTTTCTCACCTGATGATAATTCCATTTTAGAGGTTGGTTCCCAGAGTACTATTTAGTAAGGTGGTTCCCACACCCCTAGTACTAGAGGCATGATTTTTGAGAGGGTTTGAACTGGATAATGCTTTGGTATAAGAACCTCTTATTGCATATCATTCCTATTATGTTGGTGGAACTAATGATTAGAAGCCTAACTCTTAGAAGGTTTTAGTTTCAAATGATTCATATCGATTACCATGGAAGAATTTGGGGTCATATCTGGTTGATTCAACTATACCATGATAATAACATGTATATGGTTGAACATATTTATATTAATCCAACCATAAAATTTATAGATCTCTTATTTGGAATTTATTTACATTTTTATTCTTCTTTTTGTGGGGGGAGGACACAATCCACCTGTGCTAGTGGCTTGTACAACTTATTTTTCCAGAATCTTCCATCTTCTTAAGTATGTTTTTAAATAAAAAAGAACTCTTAGATTCCCTTACTCAATATTTAGTGGTAGGGATGATATTTTAAATAGTTTCTAATGCCAACCTGATTAGGACACCTTCATATTGTTAGTTTTATAAAACTGGTTTTCATAACTACGATGGAATATCTAGGTACTTTATCATTTCATAAAGAATAAACTTTATTATTTCGTTTTTCATATGGTATGTGCCAATACTATTTTATCGCTTCCCGATGAAGGTGTTTTTGTTTTTGTTTCTATTTATGTGGGGGAAACACATGATATTATTCATGTTTAGATGCCGAAGATGGTGTTAGAGTCAGTTTAAGCATAGGAGTAGCTATTTTTGGTTTTCCATTCTCATTTCCTATAGATTTTGGCACTGGTTGAGGCATGTGCTTAATCTATTGAATAAAATATTCCAAATTTTGTGCAATGTTTTTAATATCATAGATTGACTGGGGTAATTTATTGAGATGATCATAATTTTTAACTCATTATGTATAATTTCAATGTAGATTCCAAACAACTCATCACAGTGAAGTTTCAAGTTCAATGAGTAGGTTAATCCCTTCTACCTATCAATGAAGTCTGATTCTCTCTCATTCTAGTATGGTTTGAAATTAAATATATTGAAGAATATTGTACATATTTGGGTTTATATGAACTAATAGAGTAGTCTTCAACATTTTACCTCTTATCCTATGACTAATCTAGTTGGAAAATAGGTATACTAAATAAATGGTTGTCCATCCAATATCTGTATGAAGAATTTGAGCTTAAATGCCTCTTATCATATTAGGGTCCCCATTATGAGAACACATTGAGATACAAACTTCTTTAAATGTTTTTATCCCCCCAATTCCATTGAAGGTTAGGAAATTTTTATTCTCAAAGTTGGGTGGAAGAGGAGTTATATCCACCCATTCCTGATATTATTTTTTTCCTGTTACATTGTTTTACACCGCCCCATCATTGAATCTATTCATGTTTTCATAAAATCAACACACTCAATAATATATAATGGAATAGTTGGTTGGATAGAAATATAAGTATAGGACGTAGGTATAACCCAATATTGTTGGATTTTGTGTATATGCTATTGATGAACCACATGATTCAACCTGATGTAAATCACCTATCATGGTTTTATCTATCACTTGAGTGAATGAAACTCTTAATATTCGCCAAAAAACTAGGTATAGGTGTTCTAAATATTTAAACCCTAAGTTATTAATATGACTAGATCCTACCCATATTGGTAGAATGACCTCTTCATGTGAAGGAAATACTTTGAAGGAGAAGTGTGAGTTTCTTCATGAGGATTGTGATAATTGGGAATGTTTCCTTTGAGTAGCTCAACATTAATCTGCCTTAACTCCATTATTTATACCTCATATTGGGAACATATTTCCTCAATATCAAGAGGAACAAATTTTTCATGTGTTAGATGATATGTGGTCACAAATTTCCCCTTTTATTGGTCTAAATATCACTTGGGATTTGATAATGGATCATTTCTTGGGAGATCCAAAATTCTGTGATTTTATTTGTTGAATAGTTATCAAAAAATTTATTAAAGCTTCTATGTGAGATATATTTTTAACAGAATATTATGAATATCATTCTTCTATGTTGGATTGATTTTATGAATCACTGGTTGGACCAATTTTTATGACATTAATTGATGCATAATATGATCTCGGGATCATTTCTTGATCAGGTGGGAAAAGTGATTGGTTTCCTACTAAATAACCATCAAGAGGAAAATCACAAATATTATTTTTTATTTCCTCTAAAGTTATACAATTTTGGTTTGTATACACTGTGAGGCCTCTTTTTCCCATTATATGTCTAACCAAGAGTTGGTTTTTATAGATTGATCCTGTGATAATCTCAATACAATCTTGTTAGGAATACACCCAAAGAGAGAGATGGGTCAAATTTTGAGAAAAACAATAGAGGTCTCTCCAGTGAAATGTTCCCTAGACTATATAGTATTGAATTTCATAGAGGGATAGGAGGCTATGATAAAAATTTTCCTAACCCTATGGTCTACAACTCACTTAGTATCACTACTATAAATTAGTTAATTTTTTGGGGTATTTGATGATCCTTCAGGTCTCAGTGGTGGTGAAAATACCCTCAGCCCTACCAGTTGGGGTTTATCTTGCATCCTTGATGTTTTGGCCACACTTGATAACTTCTGATGTTGTTGGATTTTTCTTGTGTATGGGTAGGATGAAATTTATTATTTGAATGTGATCCAATCACTAATATGGGCAATTATTCAACCAAAGGACTTATACTTTATTATGTGATAATACCACTCAATATTCATAGAGGCTTAATGAAAGATCCTTTTAGTGAATATCACTCATTAGTGTCACCATTTCTTAGACTTGTATATAGCATGAACCATATGAATAGACCAATTTGAATTTGTAGAGGTTATGTCTAATAATCTTCTAGAGGTAATGAAATTCGATGACATTTCTTACAGTAGATCAGATGACTAGGGAGCAGAGTGAAATCTAATCCACCATGTTCCCCCATCCTCTGATCTATACATTACATAGAGCATCAATGATCATTTGATGTAGAATCCTCAAATAATTATGGCATGCATATTGGATATCTTTAGACCATATATCTAATATCGAGTGTCATGAAAATGATAGGGTGGCTAGATTGATCTGACTGAGAAGTTATTATATTTCCTTGATGTGTTTTGTAAATTTCATATAAGTTAAATGTTTTTCCTTCATATAGAAAAGAGTTGTCCATAAATTCAAATGAATATGTTGTATGAATTCCTCTATCAAGGACTTTAGAACATCATAATGGTAAATTAATATTATCTAGAATATGAATGATATGTTATCATTGGAAAATTATTTCCTCACCATCAATTTATTATCTTATCTATGTTGAGAGATTCCTACAACTGATCTGTCAAGAGTAGTCACTTCCAAGATTCCTTACTAACAGGAGAGAGTTAAATTTTGTTTTTATTTGTTATTTTAAAAGTTAATCAATTTTATGGTGATACAAAAAAATGAATGCTTCATTGGGCTCCCTTTTGGTTGGGAATGAATATTTATCATTATAGATAAATTTATTAATATATATGGACTCAATCTCTCAATTAACTCGTGACATGAGGGTTTTCTCAAGGATTATTATTGAAATATATTTCCTAACAAGGACCTTAAGGGTGTATAATGGAAATGGGAGTACATTATTATTATTTGATATTTCAACTCTGTGGAAGATTTTTTAGGCTCACATCATAAGAATAATTCCCATGATTGATCTTAATATTTTCATAGGGAGAAAATTTGTAGTAGGTAATCCTAGGAGGATCTAGATCTAACGGTGGTAATGTTTATGGGAGGAACTTCACAATTGTAGCTACTTCCTTTATCCGACTATGAGTCAAAAAAGTATTGAGACCCTTTTAAAATGTATTTTAGGGCCCTAGAAACACCAGCATTGAGTTGGGAAGGAATATGGGCCTACTCCTAATCTTTGGGTTTCCCCTAGTGAGGTTTCTTCTTAGATTATTTTCATTGGTTGGTTTGACTTGTATGTTTTTTAAAAAAACTTTCATATGTGGGAACCTACTTGGATTACCCCATCATTTCCATTAGACTAGGCCCTAGTCTTATTCAGATTGAGAAGGTATATGTGTGTTTTATTTATTTCCCATAGGGTATACTGATCTCATTCTATACACTAAAAGGGATTAGTAATATATGATTTCTCTTGAACTATAAATGGGATATGTTGAAAAGTCCTTGAATATTTCTAAGGAATAAATTCCTTCCATGAATGATTTTTGAAATGGTCTATTGAAATCTAGTTAAAATGTAAATGTGGGGCCAATATTATTGTTCATTCTTCTCTTGGATGTGTCTATGATCCTCCTAAATTGGAGTGGTAATGCATGCTTTCTCCTAAGTATCTCTTGATATATGTTGAGGAGGTACTCTAATGTTGTGGGTAAGAATATGTGCCAACCCCTATTAGCTACCATGATATATTAGAGACCATTAACTACTTCCATTACTAGGATATAATGAATGTTTTTTATAATATGAGTAGGTTTATATGATTTCCCATATGTTACTTTCATAATGTGATGATGGGATTTTTTATTGGGTATGGGAATGTGTTCCCATTCCTTGATTAGAGCAGCAATATGGGACCACTCATTTCATCTAGTTTATACTAGTATATGCCAATTGGATTAATTTGCAGGGGTAGGAATGTATGCCTACTCCCTGACATCGTTTTGGGTATATCGACATACATACTCTGATTCTATCGGAGTATATTAGTAGGCTTGTTTCATGGGAGTAAGAATGTGTGTCTGCTTATCGGTTTCCAGCTAGATATATTTGTGGGCTTGGTGTTTGGGAGTAGGAATGTGTTCGTACTCTCTAGTTTCTAGATATTTTTGTGGGATTATTTAAGGGAAGCATGAACATAATGCCACTCCTTATTTCTTGTATTATTCCTTATCTATGGGTTATAGTTCAATCATCACCTATAATCACCCGATGTTGATTGGCTAAAACTCACATGGGATAATAGAATCAGTCAAAGTAGTTTCTTTACAATTTATTCTATTTGTTTATTAACTTGTGGGATGATTTTATTCAGCTGTATCATGATGTTATGATACATTTATGTTATTCATCATTGAATTATTTTAAAAATGTTTTCAATTATCAACAAATTCCAACATGATTAAGATAATTAATTCATGAACATGGAATTTGATTATTCTTTTTCATTTAGAAATATTATCTTAATATGATTTAGTTATTTTGATTTATCATACCATAATGAATTGATATTCTATGGTAAATTGATATATATATTTACCATTTTTTATATTGATAAAATTTATTAATTGTTCTATTTATTGATACTATTATTTTACAAGTGTAGTCAAAATTTTTATTTAGGAAAACCACTTGTAGACACCAATTTCTCTCTCTTATTTGATCTTTCTTTTGAATTTATTTATCTTATTTTCATTATTACATTAATAATTTAATTAATTTTGTATGAAATAAATTTTGGTTAAGAATTTTCGTTACTCTTTGCTACTCACTATGGGATCAACCATGCCCTTTCGCTATTCTACACCTTTGTTGTTAGTGTGGTTGGGAAAAATATAAATTTCTAATTTCGGTGCATCTTATAGAGATGTAACGACGCTCTGTGGGTGCACCAAATACCTACATAAATGTTTATTCATTTAATAAATAAAAAAATAATTTATATATCAATGTAATTAAGTTAATTACATTTCAAATAAACATTTGTTTAATTTGTACAATTATTAAATCTTGAATAAAATTATTCCTCTATTTTGAGAATAATATTTATTTCAATAATTCAATTCAAATATAATTTAATTTGAGATCAATGGAAAAAATTAGTGTGTAACCCTCTAGGATTATTTTTCTATGCATTATATGGGATTTCCTAAAGTCCTAGATTACTATCTAGAAATGGGTCATGTCACCCAAGAGAAAGATGTTAATGTCACAATGTTGATAACCACCGATGAGCACACAATGTGTAATTTAATCCCTTTTTCATTTTATCTCATCAAGAAGGTTTCTCACATATGTCATCAACTTATATGGTTGATATATATTTATTTTACTATATGAAATGAACTCTTTATTACACCATTTAAATGGATTTTAATGTGAAAATTTTATTTAAATCAAAGGGTTGAGATATCAAATTGCATGAATATGGAATGGAAAAATCCTTCCTTGACTTATCCATTAATATCACGTCATTTGTGACACATCCAATAAGCTAACTTCTCCATGAATTGGTCTTATAATGGTTTATAGTAATACAACTAAGTGAAAAAGTCATTATATGCATTAATAATGATATTAAAGTTTAAGAACTATTACACATGCTCGCAGGTAAAAATATCCATTGAAACATAAACATGCGGAATTTCTACTCATGGGTTTGTTCTCATAATCTCCCATATTAGAGACTACCGAGTGAAAATTCAATGATATAAAGACTCATATGATTATATTAATCACAACTAATGGTCAATATACTATGTTCCCTATTATAGAATGTTATATTACCATAGAATAAAATTTAAAAATATTTGTGTTGGAATTTTAAGGATCTTTTTATAGAAGGGAACTACTATACCCTTATCAATGCGATGGATACTCTAGGACATTATTATAATAAATTCATGTAGAACTATGAATTATATATAATAAGATATTTTAATTAATATTAACTTCATTAAATATACATGTAATCCAAAATACATATTATTGGTTCTACAATACCAACTCCAATACTTTTATAAAGCGAGTGTAGGATCGAAAGTGGTGCATGTTGGTGTGTATACCTTGATCATGTATATATGGTTAATTTAAAGAAACAATTGATAATTATTGGTCTAAATGGGAAACTGGGGTGAATAAACACTTGAATATTAAACACACACTTACCTATGAATATTAACAGATATGTGTTCGAGTTTTTGGTTTCTGTCTATAGGTAACTACTCTAGAAATTTATGTAATCAAAAGGAATTTCACCATTATCAATAGAAATCTCTCATGATTACATAAAAAAATTCACATACTCTTCAATTAGAGGAATATTTTCATAGATTCAGTGTCTCTATAACTAGGTGGAAAACACAATTTTAAGGGAGTACCATCATCATGATATCATCATGACCTTAGAGGCCACATGTAAGGGTATCTAAGTGATGAATCTGGAAAACTATCCCATCCAAGGATAGCTATAATGGAGATAGTAATAACTATCACCACCACCTAACAATTTAAGAACCTATTCTTGGTGAATGATAATAAATACCCTCATTATCTTAAGAATTTGAATCAAGAGGTCAACTGTGAACTCACGTTAGATTAGGGGTCGATTAGGAAGAATCATGAAAAATTACACCATCACCATTTCTTTGTGTCTACCACTACTCAGTAACCCACAAAGGATTCCACTTGAAATATCTCTTCTATATCCATTCATTCAGGTAAATATAAGAGTTATCTTTACGTATGATGATCAAAAAATGATAGGGGGAAGGCCTACATTCCCATTTTCATAGAAAACCCCCACCATATAACATTATGGCGACTAGTTGGTAGGTTAAGATCCCTATTCATGATCAATAATCTTGCTAGTATATTTTTAAAAGAACCTAGAGGAAGGCACATATTCCTTCCCCAAGAAGGAATCCCATCAATATATCTAGATGAAAAATGAAGGAAATAAGTAGGTGAATATTCCCATTCCCACTATGGAATCTACACACGTTCTTATTCCCTTTTGATAATCTCATCAACTTATTTGAGAGGAAATAGATGGAAAAGACTATATCCTTACCCAAAATATATAGAGCTTTCAATATACTCTAGCAAAATCTGTAGACAATAGTAATCAATATATCCTACAGATCACCTAAGGGAGGGACTAAATTCCTATTCATACTAGTGCTAAAGGGACCCACCAACACATCTGGATGGCTTCGTAAGAGGGGGACCATATCCCTATTCCCATTTAGGAGGATCATAGATATATTGTAATAAGAATATAAGAGTGGATTCATATTTCAGTATCCATCTTGAGGGTTTAACATTATAACCTGAAAAAATCTCAAAAGAAAGCAAACATTCCCACTCCCTATTAGCTAAAAGAATACCAACAACCCAACTCATTAGTTACTGAAATGTGATTACATATTCTCACCCAATATAAAGGGATCCATTGGTATATACCAATATAAAATAAGATATACACTAATATTCTTACCCTATTCCAAGGGGCCTATAAAATAACTCCACCAAAGTTATAAGAGTCATCTAAGGAGACTCTCAACCTAGAAATTTTCCAGCATTCCCCAAATAGAGCATCTAAAATATGATCTCTCCAATGATATTTGATGAACCATGAGTGAGAAAATATTCTTATATTTATTAGAATTGAAGTACTAGAGGCCTTACAAAATCCATGCATGGTGGTGTGAGATTCTTCCATCTTCTCTGACCGGTACCATTCTCTTGAAACCAAGGAAGTTGACCTTAATTCCAATCCTTAGTTTGAGGAGTATCCTACATACATAATTGATAAAAGAATGAAGGTGATATGAGGCCAGTATGTCCCTCTAGTACGAGTGCTATGAAAGAATGACCATGTACAGGACGAGACATGGGAGTGGGAGGCTGATGAAGGTGCTCAGTGGATGGAGTCATTCTTAGATTGCATTTCACCTCCCTTGGAAGGTGAACTTGGAGATGAGTTCCTTCAAGGGGGAAATACTATAAGAACCTAGTTTTTGAATCAGGAACAAATCCTCTAAACTTTAGTCTAATTCACTTTTATGGACCAAAAGAAGATGCTTAATGAGTTAACAATGGTCTTAGGGGGTGTCCATGGCTTTTTTGGAGCTCTGAACCCAAATTTTTTGAAAAAATGTCCATGTCACATGGTTAGAGTCCACCATGTTGGGAGGACAGCTGGTCAGTCTAAACCATGTATATGGTCTTTATTTTTAGTTAGATCTATTCCACATGGTTGATAGACAGTTCACTAATCTTGCTGACTAATTATGTGGGTGCCTCTCTTCTCTAGGTTCCTATGCAAGGATAGCTCTTGATTTGGAAAAGAGTGTGGCCAAACCATGCACATGCTATTTTATAAGTTGATTTACCATTTTACCCTTAATTATCTAATTAAATTAACCCTTATTACTTTATCTGATTTCCAGTCGGATGGACCTCCATTTGTCTCATTATAGAGCTTCTGAAGGATATATATAGGGATTGTGATATCTCCTTCATCCGAGTTCCGATCGAGCTTCCGTTTTCCATGTTGGATATGCAACGATAAATAATTGAGTCCTTTTTATCCATTATTTATTTCTCTTACTCTCGACATAGTTATCAATGTTTAGGATTTTGTGTCTATTTTTTAGATCTACTCTAATTCAAGACAAATTAGAGACTGGTACTAGAAAAGGATATTCATATGAGTACTAGGTGGATGGTCTATAACTCATCTCTCAAGTTCGTTGAATTTGGAATTGATGTGTGGGACCTTCTAATTTCATCAGGTTCCATTTATTGAGTTTATATTCCATGCTTTTATTCATTAGAACAATATGGTTATGCTCTTTTCATAAACGTGATTATTTATTTGTGGTTACATTAATAATGCACAACACCCCATGTAGGTTAATATTCCATAATTTGGGTTTTAGTGTTTTGATACTTTTGAGCCACCATTTAGGTGTGTTCGATCTTGACCACCTTAATGGTAAGATTCCTTATATTAATTACCTACTAGATCATAAAATTGTGAGTATATTTTACCCTTTCTGTTCCACTTAACCCACCTAAGGTAAGTAACTAAATGTAAGTAATTCATTCAAATGATATTATAGAAATAATACTTAAGTATATGGCTTGTCCTTATGAAATGTAAATTAATTTTTTTATTGAAAGTATGTATCACACCTTACTATGTTCATGGATGAATTTTTTTTGAACAACTTCAATTCAGGAGGTCCTCCCCATGATACTCTAATATGTAGTTTTGGATGTCCTCCCTAAAGCACATACATAAATTTCCTCCCTTGGTAGAATCAATATCAGTAATTACTTCATACCAAGAATTACCCAAGGGGGATAAGGTTGGACTTAGCCATGGCCTTAAATACCACCCATGGAACATCATCAAAATTAATAGTTGTAAAAACTCCCCTTTATAATTAATTGAGTGGGATGAAACCACGATGACCAGGTTAGATGGAAGATACCTACTCCATTGATGATGAAGATGACATATTCATGTGGAATGAATTGTCCAAGTAAAACCTATCGACCATGTTATGGACCATTGCCACCCCTTGATATTACATCCTAGTGGTGTTAGAGAAGGATTTTCCACCTTACTAATGTCATAACATATGGTCGATCATCTATCAGCTATAGGACAAAAACCTCACATATTCATGGTATGTAGATCTTCTCTAGGTGCTTTGAAAACTATACTGCTATAATTACTTCACTACTTTCTCAATGGATCAAAATCCAAAGTTATATAAACACTATGAGAAATTTTGATATTCTTGTCTCCAATTTCTAAGGGAACTCTAAAAAATAATCACTAACACCTTGTATGATGTGCATGTTTAAGGTTGGGTTGGGAGTGGATTATTTCACTTCACCTCAACCTTTGGCTGAAAGTGTCCCTAGAAAAAGGTGTCCTACAATTTCATTGCTATAGGGGAAGTTACGAGCTCGATATTATGTGTGTTCTAGCTAGTATATACCAACAACCATCATACCTATAAAGCAAAAAACAAACATGACTGAAAAAAGAAATCCATAGATTGGATCCTAATATAGTTCTCCAAAAAGGTAGGTGAAAAATCCCAACTAATCAAGGAAAATCCCCTGAATATAAGACAACTTACTATGATAAAGAATTTACCTTCTGAGAAACAATTTCACCCATCTCATTCTCGAGAAGAGGCACACAAAATAAATAACATCGCATTGGTATAAATTTTGGAAAAAAAACCCAACCCATATGGATTGGGAAATTTATACCACCACAACTACAACCCTTGGAATAATAAAATCCATTAGGGATCTAGGATGTGATATTGGAAGGACATAGAAAACCCAATCCCATAGGGATGAGGGTGATTCTACCACCACCACCACCCCTGGAATAATAAAATCTTCAATAGGTCAAGGATGTGTCATTATCATTACCAAGTCAACCATAACCCTACATGCTAGGGAATTATTACCATCTTCTCCAAGAAGGTTCAACTTTTCCAAGCTATTTGATGAATTTCAACAATTTAATACCCCACCATTCCTACATCCATATGAGTCACCCCTATCATTTGGGGTATTCTTAGTAAGGAAGGTTAGAGACTTCCTCGGGATCATTGTTAAAAAATCAATACTGGGGGAACATGTAATAAAGAAAATCAAAACCAATAGTGGTCATAAACCAAAATATTGTGTTAGGAAAGGTGATCCAAAGGAGGGAATTATTGTACCCTTAGAAGTGGGTATACACATCAACTGATCATGTGACTAATTTGGTGATGATGAAGTGATACTTTCTTCCTGATATGTGTTATTAAACATTATCACCATTAATCTGATAGAAAATGTAGACCAAAATGTGGATACTAAATTAGAAAATAAAGAAATATTTTCTCATGATATAATCCATACCGAAACACTATAGGATAGAGTACACACCAATAATCAAAGGAATTAAAATAATTTTTCATTCCAGTTGATCAGTTACCACCCCATCGATATACTTATTTGAAGGATAAAAGGAAGAGTGTTTATGTCCAACATTCCACCTAAAGAGGTTGAAGTTATCTCCTTTGAAAAGAAACTTACATAGTACGAAGTCAAGATACACCTTTTGAAACACCTCAACACTAAATTAATCCAGGGAAATATTTTCAATAAGTATAGTCTCTAAATAGAATAAAATGTTTCTCCTTAAACTATCAAAGTGGGAGTTTTTCATCCCATACGAGAAGAGTCTAAGAAACAGATTTGTGTATAATATAGGAAACTAGTGTACTTAAACCTGGTGATTGAGGATGACCAAGAATTTACTTCACTATAACAGAAACTTACATCATTTTAAGAAAGTTACCTGAGAACAACTCGAATAGGAAATCAATCACTAGTGTATATGGGGTGACCACATAAATATCTACATTTTACCCACATGTAGGGCCCAACCCAAACAATTTTTTACCTATAACTCCTTCACACTATTGAGTCTATTGCTACTTTAATGGAATCCATATAAGGGTGACATGACCTGGTGCATTCTAAGAGGTAACCATATCCATAATGGGTGGAATCCACTCCTCAACAACCAAATTTAGGGAATACCTTATTCCCAACCATCAATGTTATAGGATGTCTGGAGAAACATATATAATATTTAGTGTCTCTATATGGCCCTATGATTCCCACTCGATCAGTAGGAGGTAACAGATCTATGATGTTTCATGTAACCTCTAATGGGGTTGATCTTTCTCTGGTATAATAGTTTACCGGATGGATCCATAACAAGATGAGTAGACATTTGTCATTAATTAATTTAATAATTTAGCTCCACTTTTTGGAAATTGACGAATATATACGTCACAAATTAGAAGCATAATGAGAATAAGAGAGACTTAGAATTTATCACTAGATGGAATGGACTGTCACACTCGTTCAACATTTTTCTCCCATATGAGAATCTAATGGAGATTTGCATGAATAATCTTCATGATGAACTTTGTAAATCATTGATCCCATCAAAATATTTGAGCAGGTTATAGGAGTTTATAGACATGAAAAAACATCTTGAGGATACTATTTGACGAGTTAGGGAAAAATGTTTTCACACAACCACAACTTAAGGGAAAAGGTTTTGTAAGATATAAAATACCACTATTACAGTTAAACCAATATAAAAAGTCTCAGAATCACCTATAAAAGTTACACAATGCTTGAAAAAACCCGTAGAGGTACAACAATAATAAAACCACCCTCATACAAATGTTAATAAAGATCATGGTCACCCAAAGTATGTGGAACGGAAGAAAAAAACCTATTCCTTTTGGAAAGAACATATTATTTGTTACTTCATCATATCAATGAAAAACAATCTCTTCAATATGATTGAGCCTAGAATACTCAACAAAGTCAATATTAGTGATCACCCTGACTATTTCTCTTACCAAAAGATTTTGGACCATAATAAAAAAGATTAAAACACCTTTAAATAAATTTTCCACAAAAAGGTTGAATTAAGATAGATAAAATTGGGAAAATACCTATACCATGTGGCCCATGTAACTACTATCCCACCAAATGAGAAAAGTAACTAGAAGGAATTATCGACCATATGAGAAAAAAATTCAATAACTAGATGCCCTAAAAGACGATTCATTAGTCTCATTCCATCCTCATGGAATAAATCAATCATCCATTTGTGGTATTATTTCTCGTCACATCATACATAGAGACAACATATTATCCATCAACTTGAGGCAAGTGAATCTGACGAAAGAAGGAGCAGGAAGTGGGGGCATTGAAAACTCCCAAATTAGTCCAAACTCTCATGGACTTCTTTCCCCCATCATTCAGAACACAATAAATACCTCAAAAAACAATCCCATCAGGTGAAGAATTTTTTTTCAATTCTATTAATTTCATCCATTTAATAGTTTTATTATCTAATAAATAATATACACATGAACCCATGTTCCCCATGCCTAACCTAGGAACAAAAGTTAGTGGCTACAGAAGTTGAGGGAACTAAGTAAGACATAGTCATAGAAGATGTCAATGTTCTAGATATTTCCCCACTGAAGACATATACATATTGAAAAACGAAGGGAGAAAACTTCATTTATCACAATAGAAACATAGAGATACCCCTAAATCCTATAGGTTCTATCAAAGTAATGTTTTCTTAGAAGATTGGTTGGAACATGTAAAGTTGTTTGACCAACCCTAACGAGTAGGTAGACCATACCAAATTTACTTGCTGGTAACAAACATACATACAACTTTTTTATGGTCCCATATCTTTCTTAATCAAGAACATCAATCTCTAAGATAATGACTAAACAGAAATACCATATTGGGAATCATCAACCTCTAGTATAAAAGTATGGCATTTTGGAACAATTATCTGTTATTCCAGCCAAAATTTTAATCTTGGATGCCCATTACCTCTCGAAGTTGTTGTACCTCTCGTACCCCTCGTGGTTTAATTTTCATGATCACAATCACTCTCTTATTTATCTAATATTGTTTTAAGTGTTTTTTTTGATAGGCATGATTTCAGGTGGCCAAGGAATTGGGCCAAGAAAGCAAGAAGGCAAAGTGGACTGAAAATCAGTCCACCGGCCAACCGATGGAAGATCACCGGCCAGCCGATGGAGGCCTGGACAGAAGGCATCCCTCTGTCCAGACCACCGGCCAACCGGTGTCACACCAGCGGCCAGCCGGTGGCACCCAGACAGAAGGCTGAGCCACTGCCTCAGCACCGGCCAACCGGTGGCCTCAGCACCGGCCAGCCGGTGGCACCCAGCCAGCACAGTGTTTGCTACTGCCTCAGCACTGGCCAACCGGTGGCCTCCTCACCGGCCAGCCGGTGGAGCCTGAGACCGAAGGCCTCTCCATTTTGCAAGAACCGGCCAACCGGTGGCTCTGCACCGGTCAGCCGGTGGAGCCAGTCAAACTAGCCTTTGGGCTTTTGACCAGCCTGTCCACTTGCCTCCCAACGGCTCCGAAGCCTTTTCCAACGGCTCTGAAGACCTCCAAAGGCCATATGAGGGTTCCCCCTCTATAAATAAAGGACTAGGAAGCCCCGGAAGCCTAAGGAACATAGCCGGAACTATTGTGAAGCCAACAGACACATTTTCCATCATTTGGCGAACCTCCGGCGGATTCCTCCAAGGGAACCCCACTTGCTCCAACACACTTCCACATCCAAGGAGCACCACCAAAGAAGCTTGGGAGCGCCCTTCATCAGCTCCATCAATCCATTGGCGCCCAAGACTTCCCCATTACGGTTTTTCATTGCTTTATTCATTTTGAGCTTTAAATTGAGTTTGTGCCTACAAACTCCCATTTCTCTCATCCTCCATTCTTTTGGGTTTTCACATCACCTTTAAGGTGTGAAGAGGTTAGTCAAGCCTTAACTTTTAAAAGGCTTGAATCAAAGGTGAGCTAGCTTTCACCTGTAAGAAGGCTAGTGGGTTCTTTCTCAACCATTAAAAGCAAGCTGTAATAGGTTCTAGACTAACCTGAAAAGTCTAGTGGGATTCTTGCTACAACCATTGAAAAGCAAGCGGTAGTAAATCTCTCAACGGTTGAGTTGGGAGCGGAGACGTAGGCCGGGTTTTAGGCCGAACTCTGTTATCAAGCCTTGTGTCTTGCCTCATTTATTTCCGCTGCACTTTCACTTTGATTTTAAATTGTTAATTTTTTTTAAAAGGCAATTCACCCCCCCCCCCCCCTTGCCATCACTTCCTTTCTTTCTCCGACCAACAATTGGTATCAGAGGGAAAATTTGAGTAATACCCTAACCGGTTTCAAATTTAAGATCCATTGTGATGGCTTCGTCTTCTTTCACCCCCGAAGGCTATTCTTTGGGTCGTGCTCCATTTTTTGATGGAACCGACTATAACTATTGGAAAACCCGCATGACCACTTTTCTTAGAAGTATAGGTTATCCCATTTATAAAATTGTCATGCATGGTTATTCTCTCTCCTCTCCCGATGAATCCAAATGGACCCAAGCCGATATTAAAAATTTCGAGCTTGATGGAAAAGCCATGAACGCTCTTCATTGCGGCCTTGATCGTAATGAGTTCAATCGAGTTTCGACATGCACCTCATCACATGAAATCTGGAAACTATTGGAGGTTACCCATGAGGGGACCAACAAAGTTAAGGATACTCGATTGGATATGTTTCGTCAAGATTTTGAGTCTTTTACCATGCATCCATCCGAATCTATTACTGAAATGTTTACACGGTTTACTGATGTTTGCAATGGGATAAAGTCCCTTGGTGATGATGTTTCTGCAGAAACGATGGTCAAGAAGATCCTTTGGATCCAACCAAGCTCATGGGCTCCAAAGGTAACGACAATCCAAGAAGCAAAGGACATCAAGAACATGCCGGTCGAAGAGATCATCGGATCCCTCATGACTTACGAGATCACCATGAGGAGGCAAGCTGAAAAAGAAGGCAAACCGATCAAATTTCCAAAGAACATCGCCTTCAAAGTTCAACAAGAAGAAAGCTCCTCGTCATCATCTTCCACTTCAAGCAGCGATTCCGAAATGGATAACCTTGCCCGCAAAATGCACAAGTTCATGAAGAAGCACAAGAAGAAGAAATCCCACAAGGCTCAACCCAATGAAAAATCCGAGCCCAAGGTAACATGTTACGGGTGTGGCGAGAAAGGCCATTACAAGCCCGATTGCCCACTCAACAAGAAAAAGGCCAAACAAAAGGAAAAGAAGAAGGCTTTCAAGGCCACATGGAGTGATAGCTCCACATCCTCCTCCTCCTCCTCAAGTGACAACGGTAACAAATGCCTAATGACATTTCATGAGGTAACATCTTCCGACTCCTCATCCTCTTGTTCTTCAAATTCTTTAAATCATTTATCCTACGAGGATCTCCAACATGTGAGAGATCAATTGGAGGAAGGTTTTCACGAACTTTCTTCCAAATTTGTTGCTTTAAAAAAGAATTTCAAAAAACTCTCTTCCGAAAAAGAACAACTTCTCAAAGAGAAGGAAGAGTTGTCCCTCAAAGTTCAAAACCTTCCCGATGTTGATTCTATGGAATCAACTATCAAAGATTTAAGGGAATCCTTAGCTAAGTTCACCCAAGGGGAACAAAATTTGACCAAATTACATGGTTCCCAACGCATATCTAGAACCACCGAAGGGCTTGGCTATTCCAAGAAAGCTTCCTCTTCCCATGCTCCAACTATTTTTGTAAGGGGGAGATCCCAATTTAAATTTTTCAATTATTGTAAAAAACCCGGGCACTTAATCTATGAGTGCAATTGCAAAAATGCCCGGTATGGAAGGCCCGAAACTATTTCTTTTAATGACGAATTTTTTAGGAGAAGACCCGCCACTAGACAAGTATGGATTGAAAAATCCCTTCTAGCGAGTCTCTCCGGGCCAAAATTTGTCTCGGTTCCAAAAACCTCTCCCCGGTGATTTGTTGTTTTTATTTAGGGGGAGTTAGGATCGTTTAAGCCCTTTTGATTTCAATTTCAAAATTTTCGATTCAAACTTTCAATTTCAACACTTGGTATCAAATCTTTCAATTGAAACTGTTATTCAATTTTTCATTCAAAAACTTTCAATTCAAACTGTTATTCAATTTTTCATTCAAAACTTTCATTTCAAATTTTTGATTCAAAACTTTCAATTCAAATTTCAAAAATTTCAATTGGTTTAAAATCTTTTTTTTCCCTCAATCAAGTTTTATGCCCCGTGCTATTTTGATAATCACAAAGGGGGAGAAATTATTGATTGATTGGGGGAGAAATCCTTTAAAGCATGCTTTTCATTTCATTTTCTACATTGTTTGTTTTGGTGATTGTGATCATCAAAATAGGGGGAGATTGTTGTACCTATCGTACCCCTCGTGGTTTAATTTTCATGATCACAATCACTCTCTTATTTATCTAATATTGTTTTAAGTGTTTTTGTTGATAGGCATGATTTCAGGTGGCCAAGGAATTGGGCCAAGAAAGCAAGAAGCCAAAGTGGACTGAAAATCAGTCCACCGGCCAACCGATGGAAGATCACCGGCCAGCCGATGGAGGCCTGGACAGAAGGCATCCCTCTGTCTAGACCACCGGCCAACCGGTGTCACACCAGCGGCCAGCCGGTGGCACCCAGACAGAAGGCTGAGCCACTGCCTCAGCACCGGCCAACCGGTGGCCTCAGCACCGGCCAGCCGGTGGCACCCAGCCAGCACAGTGTTTTCTACTGCCTCAGCACCGGCCAACCGGTGGCCTCCTCACCGGCCAGCCGGTGGAGCCTGAGCCCGAAGGCCTCTCCATTTTGCAAGCACCGGCCAACCGGTGGCTCTGCACCGGTCAGCCGGTGGAGCCAGTCAAACTAGTCGTTGGGCTTTTGACCAGCCTGTCCACTTGCCTCCCAACGACTCCGAAGCCTTTTCCAACGGCTCCGAAGACCTCCAAAGGCCATATGAGGGTTCCCCCTCTATAAATAAAGCACTAGGGAGCCCCGGAAGCCTAAGGAACATAGCCGGAAATATTGTGAAGCCAACGGACACATTTTCCATCATTTGGCGAACCTCCGGCGGATTCCTCCAAGGGAACCCCACTTGCTCCAACACACTTCCACATCCAAGGAGCACCACCAAAGAAGCTTGGGGGCGCCCTTCATCAGCTCCATCAATCCATTGGTGCCCAAGACTTCCCCATTACGGTTTTTCATTGCTTTATTCATTTTGAGCTTTAAATTGAGTTTGTGCCTACAAACTCCCATTTCTCTCATCCTCCATTCTTTTGGGTTTTCACATCACCTTTAAGGTGTGAATAGGTTAGTCAAGCCTTACCTTTTAAAAGTCTTGAATCAAAGGTGAGCTAGCCTTCACCTGTAAGAAGGCTAGTGGGTTCTTGCTCAACCATTAAAAGCAAGATGTAATAGGTTCTAGACTAACCTGAAAAGTCTAGTGGGTTTCTTGCTACAACCATTGAAAAGCAAGCGGTAGTAAATCTCTCAACGGTTGAGTTGGGAGCGGAGACGTAGGCCGGGTTTTAGGCCGAACTCCGTTATCAAGCCTTGTGTCTTGCCTCATTTATTTCTGCTGCACTTTCACTTTGATTTTAAATTGTTACGGTGGCACCCAGACAGAAGGCTGAGCCACTGCCTCAGCACCGGCCAACCGGTGGCCTCAGCACTGGCCAGCCGGTGGCACCCAGCCAGCACAGTGTTTGCTACTACCTCAGCACCGGCCAACCGGTGGCCTCCTCACCTGCCATCCGGTGGAGCTTGAGCCCGAAGGCCTCTCCATTTTGAAAGCACCGGCCAACCAGTGGCTCTGCACCGGTCAGCCGGTGGAGCCAGTCAAACTAGCCGTTGGGATTTTGACCAGCCTGTCCACTTGCCTCCCAACGGCTCCGAAGCCTTTTCCAACGGCTCCGAAGACCTCCAAAGTCCATATGAGGGTTCCCCCTCTATAAATAAAGAACTAGGAAGCCCCGGAAGCCTAAGGAACATAGCCGGAACTATTGTGAAGCCAACGGACACATTTTCCATCATTTGGCGAACCTCCGGCGGATTCCTCCAAGGGAACCCCACTTGCTCCAACACACTTCCACATCCAAGGAGCACCACCAAAGAAGCTTGGGAGCGCCCTTCATCATCTCCATCAATCCACTGGCGCCCAAGACTTCCCCATTACGGTTTTTCATTGCTTTATTCATTTTGAGATTTAAATTGAGTTTGTGCCTACAAACTCCCATTTCTCTCATCCTCTATTCTTTGGGGTTTTCACATCACCTTTAAGGTGTGAAGAGGTTAGTCAAGCCTTACCTTTTAAAAGGCTTGAATCAAAGGTGAGCTAGCCTTCACCTGTAAGAAGGCTAGTGGGTTCTTGCTCAACCATTAAAAGCAAGCTGTAATAGGTTCTAGACTAACCTGAAAAGTCTAGTGGGTTTCTTGCTACAACCATTGAAAAGCAAGCGGTAGTAAATCTCTCAACGGTTGAGTTGGGAGCGGAGACGTAGGCCGGGTTTTAGGCCGAACTCCGTTATCAAGCCTTGTGTCTTGCCTCATTTATTTCCGCTGCACTTTCACTTTGATTTTAAATTGTTAATTTTTTTTAAAAAGGAAATTCACCCCCCCTCTTGCCATCACTTCCTTTCTTTCTCCGACCAACAGAAGTAACTTAAGGGAGAAATTTTTATGGCTCATTAGAGACTTAATATTTTGAGATGGAATTTTTATTTACAGAGGTGTGTCTTGTAGAGATAGCTTCAATAAATTTTCATATAGATATATCATTGAAAGAGAAAGACTAAGAGGTCACTATTTAGGGAAATGTTAGACCCTTATAAATCTAAAGAATGCTTGAAAATTATTATATTCATCATGCTATGATTAAAAATATATTTGGGATCAAATTCACCCTAATTTGGACTTTCTAATTCTTAGGGTATGGTGAAAATGATTTTTCTCCGTCACGGTCAACCATTAAAGGGGTATGAAAAGATCAAGAAAAACCCATTTAGAAGGATCTAAATCAAATCCCTGTTTAGAGAAATTTTCCTTAACAGTGAGTTCATTGAGTTCCAGAAAGACCCAATATTTAATGTCACCTTAGGATGATATTATACTAACACCCATGCAATGGTAACTTTGTAATACCATCAATACTTAAAGTACCCCATTAATGGAAATTTTGGAGTACTCTATGGAAATGATTACCTAATTGAATCTTGTGAATACCAGTAATTAGAAGTGGGTTTCTATAAGTGGGAAATAAATAAGCCAATGATGGAAGGAAACAAACATGTTTCTACTTTCAACAGGATGAGAACCAAACAGAAAACCCTTGAATATTGTTTATCAAAGATTACATATTTCCCATCAATTTGAAGGAAGAAAAAAATCTATCTCCAAGGATCCAATTATATTAATAAGATTCACTAGAATATGTGTATACAACAATAACCATTTCAACAAAGATAGTCCCACCAAGATGTAGTCGAGTCACACATGAGGAGATTGACATAAAAAATGATGATTTTTTTGATCGTAAGAGTTCCAATTTAGTCTCAGAAACCCAAGAGCTTATTTCTTGACCATCCAAATAGAACCCCAACCTCATTGATATAAACTAAAAAAACCTGTATTATTTCACCAAATTTTTAGTATGATGTCACTTCTTCTACCCCTCATGATAGTGAAGTAAAGGGAGGGAATGCTCAGGATGCCCCCGATAATGATGTCAATAATTTCACACTCTTATAACCTAGAAATTATTTCCCATCATTCACAATGAATAAATATTCCCCCACATTATCTTCTATCCATGAGGAAATTACATCATCACTTACTTCTACTAAAATTGATATAGAAGAAGAGTCAGATTAAATTAGAGAGGCCCATAAATCATTTGAGGAAGGAATTTATACTATAACCAATGAGCTACGACTAGTGAATTTGGGTATATATGAGGACTCAAAACCTATATTGATCAGTGTATGCATTGCTCAGGAAAATAAATAGATATACATATCTATATTTAATCATCATTGATATATTTTTTCCTAAAATTATATATGTATACATGGGTTAGATTCTGATATTCCCACCCATCATTTGGGATTTAAATAAAGTAATTATAGTTTCATGTAGGAAACCAGGAGGATTAATCTAAACCACACTAGTGAAGTGGAATATTAAGTTGACAAGATTATTAAATCCAACTTCATTCAAGAGGTCATATTACCTAATTAGCTCACCAACATCATCCTTGTTAAGAAAAAGAATGGAATGATTAGAGTTTGAATCAATTTCATAAATCTGAATTAGCATTTCCTAAAGGAAGACTTCCTAGTCTCAATCATAAAATTATTGATATATGTGACCACATGTTTCAAATATCTTTACTTCATCAATGGATACTCAGGGTATAATAAAATCAAGATATACACTAAAGATGAGTATGCCATTACTTTTAGTGTATCCCATGGGATATTATACTACCAATTCATGCCCTATTATTGAGGAATGTCAGCTTCACATATTAGCCTACTATACACCACATATTCGACCTATTTCTAGTAAATACTGAGGAATGATATATTGTTGATATTTTCATTAAATCTTGGTTGTTCCATGATAATATTTCCAAAATGTAAATATTTTTTTTAAAAATTGAAATAAAAAAATTTAAATATGAACCCATTGATGTGCGCTTTTGGGGTGATTTCAATAAAATTACTTATCTTTGTGGTACATATCTACAATATTGAGGTCAAACCTGATAAGACTATCGTAAACCTTTAAGGTCTAACTACTAAAATTATTAAACTGTTAAGATGGATTCAAGGATTATTTAACTATATTAGGTGTTTCATATCCAATATATTTAAAAAATTCCTCTTCTTCCTGATGTTGATGAATAAGGTAATCACTTAACCCTTGGATGAAGACTGTAAACATGTCTTCAAAAGCTAAAAGTGAAATCAAATGCATCCTCTAGTCTTGATTCTACCAACAAAGGGATAAACTCGTACTATATGTGTCCAACATGGAGTGATTGAATGGTTTCAACCTTAAGTAGAAAAATTATGCAAGGAAATAAAATATTCTTTACTATCTTTGCAGAACAATTCTAGATACCAAGACTCAATATTCTAGCATCAAGAAAAATTTCCTTGGAAAATTTTTTATAGTATAGAAGTTGAGGTACTACTTACAACACCATGTGGTCCAATCGATCTCTCACATTGACCCAATCATGTATATCCTCAACCATATGATATTTACCAAACATCTGGATCAATGGGTGGTTATATTACAAAAATATGATATTCAATTTCTATCATAGAAGGAAATAAATGGATGGGAACTAGTATATTTCCTCCCAACTCAACCTACCCTGTAAATCACTCCAATGAATTCCAAACTATGAGAAGAGGAGGTTTTATATTCCCATAACACTCCCTAGACCTGAGATATGTATTTCAATGGCACCTCCCAAAGTTTAAATGGGGGAGGGGAGTAAGACCCAAATATCAATCGAGCTGGTCTATGGATTTTATTTATCTCCCCAACAATGGTATTTTTAACTTATTCGTTTCAACTATCCAATGTTTTGTTCAATAATGAGGAATAATACCAATCCCTAATTGTAGGCTTTGATTTTTCTCTACAACTATAAGTAAACTATTTAAATTTGAAAGGTGACTTAGATATGGTGATTAAGAAGATTAATGGTGAATATTCCATTAAAAAAGTAGTGTTGGTTCACATGTTTGGTTATGTGAAGAGAATAATGGTGAAATTAACCTTTGATCCAACATTAAATCATATCCCATATTTATATAATTTCAATTGAAATTTGTTGGCTAATTTAGATATGGTCTTGGTTGATCCTGATTAAGAAGAGATAGATTTATGCATTTCACACCACATGGTGGTTTCCCTAATCATTGCCTATGACATAGAGAAAATACCTAAAATCAATGATGGCCTAGAGGATGACGTTCCGATATCCTTTTTAGGTGACGCTTCTATTGGATGGATTCTATCTATAACAGACTATATTCAAATATAGATTCTTTCATTAGGTCAGTCCAAGAAGAAATAAATCCAACATCATATTGAAAACCTCATCCTCCATGAAACCCTAAATGAATACAAATTCATATAAATGTAAGGTTCTTATGGATTCCTTATCATATGGATATAAGGAGGAGATACCATCACCATTATATAGGGAATCCATGCAGTATTCCATGGTGATTATCAATTATGGACCAAACATTCCTTTCAAATCAATAGAATTGGCTATTTCTTACTAATAATTATTTGAGATTGCATGGAGTTCAACCAGAAGTTACATTCATGTCAAATACATACAAACTTAATCTATAAACCCTTGGATATTTTGTATACATCCAAATACTCTTGTCCATTTTAAATATGGGGGAATGGATGTCTTAGGTTCACATCCCTTAGCTATAACCAGGCAGTTCAAGTACATCCTTTTGGACACTAAATTGTTTTGAAAATTTTCTAAGACTATACCCATTAAGGATTTCAGAATGAGGAACATCACCCACTTCATGAAATACCACATAATTACAATATTTAGTGTCCCCTACACAATAATAATAGACAAAAACACCAATTTATGCTATTTTTAGTTGAAAATAATGTATCAGGAATATAATATTGAGTCAAAACACTCTCCCCACATTCATTCAATGAAAAATGGATTAATATATTCTTTTAATAAGAATCTATTGAACATAATCTTGAAGATAGTGGATAAGGATAAGAAATCTAGGATAGATAAGATTCTGTATTCCTGGAAGGCATATCACACCATGGAACGTATTTCCATACAAGAAAACCCATATTAAGTTGCCTATAGAATGGAGTCGGTGCTACCCATTGATGTTCAAATACCCTCACTCTACACTTAAATCAATTTATATCTCTCAAAATATGAACAATTATAATATCTTTTGGATGACTTAAAGAGACTTGGTGAGATGATGTTGTACACATTTCACAACCTAGAAGTAAATTGGAACTAGATTTCACGATCCTTTAATAATAAAGTTATCCTATACTTAATCCTCCAAGGGGAGATGGTATTGGATCTTAAAATCCCAATGATGCTTGGGAAGAAATCCCCAAATCAAGAAAAAATGGGATATGCCTTGTGTCATGCATAATTTCTATTTCAGTAGACCCTAATCCTTGATCATTATAGAATGATAATGAACCATGCCTCCTAACAATGCAAGGTTTCTCAAGAAATACTTGTATAATACTTACATATGTTGAAAGGACATCCTAGTCTCATGATGTAAAATTTAATGATAACTACTTAGTCACATGACATAATTGTATACAACTTTCTATCAACATGATGTAAAACTACACAACAATTTCCTAGTACAGATATTTAAAATTACTTCACAACGTCATAGTCACATGACATAAAATTGTATGATGAGGTTCTAGTATCATGATGTAAAACTAAATGATATCTTCATAGTAACATAGTGATAAACTACCAGATACCCATGATTCCATTCTACCTGATTCTAATATGATAAGAGTGGACCAATCTCTGTGGGCCTTATTATCATACTTGAGAGTTTAATCTATACTAGATTATCATAGTGCCCATCTTGATCCTTTCACTAGCCTTCACCAAGACGAATCTCTTCCTTCCAATTTATGATATTGATCTACTTAAGATGTAATATAATAACTACATATGTATTCATTACCACTTTATTTTTATAAAAAATGACACTCATATATTCTGTATTAGTCCTAACTATTATGAAAATGCAAGAAAAATACCCTTTTCCCTGAATATAGGTTAGATACGTGTATGAAATTAATCTATATAAGAACTATGTGTGAATTAATTTCCATACTATTGGGATACATAGCGAAACTCAGATCTCCTACATTGAGCCTAACCAAAAAACAAATTCAAAATACCCACTTCCTTGCAAACGTGCTAGATATGTGCATACAATTTCTCTTAAATAACTACGTATGGCTTGATTCCTATTCTATTGTATGATGTAATGATTCTTGAAACACATATAATGGGCCTAATCAGATATAAGAAAAATATCTCCCTCCATTCATACTAGAAAGATCTGTGTAGAAGATTTATCTTCAAGAATTCTGTGTAACTTGGTTACTCTCTCTATAGGATACATAGTGATGTTAAGACCTATTATTCTAGGGCCAACCATTGTTTCTGAAAAATGTTTCACCTTCCACCCCAGTGTTTGGACCTCCCCAACTCAGTTAAGCATTTTTTGTGCTCCCACATTAGGTTGGAGTCCTTCTCCCCTTACATGAATTTAATCTATACAGAAGAGACCTCACAACAAAAATTAGTGTCCAAATAAAGTGATCCCACCATATGTATGAGTAGATATATATTGAATCCTTTGGAATTGGTTTGGTTATAAATATATGAATATGGAACTTAATCACTAATGGGGTTTGGGAAACCCTACCTTAGGTGACCCCAAATAGTAAAAAGTTTCTCTACGATCTGATTAATTCATTCAAAATACCCACATTTCTCCCCTTCACTAAAATTCCATAAGGGAAATTACTCTTTACCCTTACATGTGGGTTTGATCTCTAAAAAGGGATAATATTTGATTTTTTTCCTACCAGAAACATGGTATTAAGAACCCAGTTCCCCTCATCTTCCTCACTATTGAACATTAAACTACACACGGCCTATCACCCATACATGAGATATAGATCAATGTAGAGGATATTTTTGATATCAAGATGAATATTTCACTAACATTTTACCTATCATGCATTGAAATATTATTTGGATGATTACCTATTTTCCACTTTTTTCTCAAATTGAATGTGACTCACAGGGGCATAGAGGAACTGAAAAATTAGTTTGATCGACAAGACTAAGGGGCATTGTAGTAAAATATAGGCACCAAAGTCCTTGTATTATTATGTTAATATTTATGAAACCTAGGTCATTATTTCATGATATTAAAACACATAATTTCCAAGTCCCCATAGAATAACATTAAAATATACAACACCCAAGTCTTTATCTAATGAAATTAAACTAAACGACACCCACATTTTTATCACGCGATGTTAATTTTCTTGACACCCTAGTTATTTTTGGAAGTTTTTAATATTTATAAACCATTATACATTGATAATCATTTCCAAAGGACCACAAAAAAATAATCATTTCCAACTAAAGTTTGGGAGGCGTTCACCATTTTATTCAAAAAACCCTTCCCATAAATTACACTTCATGTCTCAAGAATCCTATATTGCTACAAAACCTTCATGTCTATCAGAGAAAAGTATATCTGGATTCAAGGGAAACATCATATTAGCTATACATACATGCCCCAAAGTTTCACCTGCATATGTGCCCCTAATATGGCAATACAACTGAAGGAATTTTTTTCCAATAAAAAAGAACTCTAATCACTGTATTCCTTGGTAGATTCATAGTTAAATACATAATTTTAATGTGTTCAATGATTATACCCTGTGTGGACGTTTGATATCACCACACATAATATGGGGACCTTGAGACTTGATTTACAGTATCATCACCCTTTGTTGAAAAATTAATTACGGTATTCTCATATTTTGAATCATAATTTGCTTGTTGTTTTACATTTCTCATTTATTTCCTTAGTACAAGCATCATGAATTAAAACTATTTTCACTTTAGTCAAGCTCTATGACTTTAAACACTAGTATTGTATGATCCTTATTGAACGACCTTAAACTTATATTGAAAGATATATACATTTTTTTAGGTTGAAAACCTATAAAATATGGTTGGATAAAAAGTCAAGTTATACTCACTGGACCCCTAGATATAGGTAGAAGTTGTATTAGATCTTTCTTAGACCCCCTCAAAGGGTGTTTAAAATGTGCAATGTGTTCACTATTTTCTATAGAAGGACTAACTATTCCTATTGATTTGGATAAACCCATTAAGTGGTAATACCAAGAATATCATGTTATATATCTTATCCCTAAGAATGTGTTCAATATGTGGGGGTTTAAACTTTATAGTGCTCAAATTCATCTTGAATATTCTATTCTCTATGAAACTACTTTATGAATTTGATGTCGAAGTCATTATAAACCTAATTATATGAGTCTAAATACTCCCAATAGACTTATAAAACCTTGAGAACACATCCTGTTGGTTCTACCTTTATTAGAAACATTAACAAAAAGTGTTGATTGATTTTAAAGGACCCTATTAGTAATTGATGTTAAATGTCACAACCAACTTTGAGTTTGTGAAGTCACCCCTAGGGGATGTTTTGGTCTAGAATGAAAGGTCATTTTTAACTCCATGAGTTATCAGTATATCATGTGTGGAATTGGTTTCCATTGTTTTTATTGGTTTACCTACACCCACCATTCTCTATTTTCCCTTCGATTTAAGAACTATTAGGTTATGATTTACACACATTATAACCTCTAATATTAAAGTAGATTTGAACACCCTCAATGTTACCCATTTTGTCCATATAACCTTTTTAAAATAAATATTTTTAATTATATTCTTTCATACTTTAATATTTGGTTGTACCTCTCATGTCAAGACCCCATGACTCTAGTTGGGATATTCATCAAGTTGAAATATTCAATATATCACAAGACTTGAAATTGCTGGGAAATGGTTCAAGACATAGGACCTTAAATTGGACCCCCCATTTTCTAACTTTTTAAAATATATTAAACCTAATATTCTTAATATATTGTTTTTACATGAATAAAACTAAACTTCCTAAAGAAATAAATAAATAACCCTTAAATTTAAAAACCCACAAAGGGAGGATTGAGGGGAAAATTGGGGTCTTAAATTTCAAGAAATGAACTTCATGTGATCCAATTTTTTTTTTGAGAGTAAAAAAAGGATACCCAAAAATATTTAGGTTATAAACCCAAAAAGGGTGACCTAGGAAAAATCCAATCCCCATCCTACTAATCCTTCCTCATACAAGGCTCTCACACACGTTAGGGTGATAAAGGAAAAGAAATTAATATTTTGGGTGTGTGAGTGGGGGGGGGGGTCCATGATATGACCTAAAATAAGTAAATCTACAATATTTAGGTATATTGACCTAGGAATAATTTAAATCATTCATTGGTGTTATTATCATATAGGAACTCTTATTGAGATTTGAAATCCTTGCTCTAAATTCTCCTTATAAAATCCTAATCACATTGAGTCAAATCATTCATCAAAATAGACTAAATCTAGTGTTGTAGTTATGGAAGTTAGGAATATACCTATCTCTGAGACATTAATAGGAAATCATCATTTATTTAAATGGACTAACTATAGTGTTAAAATTATTGTATTTATTTCTATACCCATTTTTGAGCTGCATCAAAGAGAAAATATTTCATACTCAATTATTTTGGGGATACAAATGACATTTTTCACCTCAAATACAATGATAATTTTTTTTGAGATGTTCAATTTTATGTTTTTTGGATTTGTGAAATTATTTTTCTTTGGTAAGAAATATAAAAAAGGGTGATAAACTGACAACCAGTGAGGATTAAGATCTATATTTATTCGTCAAATAGATAAGGGGAAGAGTAACATCCAAATATTGGAGTCTATATTCATCATGATTAATCTAATAAACGTATCTTATACCGAGGCCTAAATCTTGTTAATGGACTATTGATATTATTCTATAATATGATTGAGTACATATATATTTTTAGGATCACTTTCTTCAATAATAGGAAGACCTTTATCCCCAATAACCACCTTTTCCTTCTCATATTGGGTATCCATAGAAATAATTTTGTGCTCTACTACCCCACCTTATAGTGTTAAGATCTTATTGTATTTTGATTATATGAGTGAATTATTATTTAGTATGATGAAACAAATCTAGCTCCACTAATACCTGTTGAGATTCTTATTGATGCAACACATCCCAAATTTGGGCAGATTCTACCCTTTATTTTTCCTTTTGAAGGAAATCTATAGTAAGTAAACCTTATTATAAGGTTCAAATGAGTTTTTTTATGTGGGTATGGATGGTCTAGTTGTTAAAACTACAGATACCCAGAAATAGGAAGTGGTATTGGAGTTGGTGAACACACATGTTCAAATCATCTCTTAGAGTATCAAAGATAAGTCTCCATATTCTTTTCCAAATGTCTGACCCATGGACCAGTGATAATTAAGAGTTTCTTATAATATATTTACATCAGTTTTAGATACTATAATGTATTCTAGATTTTTTTCTCTTAGGGAATATATTGGGTTGTATCTTTCTGGGGATAATGGTACGAGGAAATGAGAATCTATAGTAGGGGACTCTGCTACCAAAAACATAATTGAGAGGGATGTGTGATTATATATGTTATCCCAAAAGTTCATATTTAGAGGAATGAAATATGGATTCTCACCTACCCCCATGATGGGTATCACCATAGTTGGAAGAACCACTTTGTTTTTTCATTTAATGGGAAATCCCTCATCATTATCAATGGTAGAACAAGTCATCTACATGGTCCTATATATAGATACCATAAGAGTATACTCACTTAACATTATATATTTTCCATCTACCAAACTTTGACAGCCCTCTATGGTGACTGTTTCCCCAAAATGAAGAGTAGGTAACTCGAAATGGGATAGTTCACTGGGAGTAGATCCATGTTTCTCCTTAGGAAGGATCGATTACTTATTACCATCCTTGAACTGGACTACGGATCTGAAATTCATGAATTATAGGAGATCATCCATCATGTGTGAAGAATTCAAAATCATAATGGGTTATGTTTTTAAAAATAATGTTAGAAATATTGATATTAAATCATAATGACATTTGGATGTCATACTTGAGCCATATTCCCCTTTATTGGTAGAGGTTTGTGGTGCAATCATCATAAACGCTCCTTTTTCTTCCTATGAACCATTTTCTACTGGTAAACCCTCTTCCCAAGGTTAAAACATATCTCTATTAGAGACTTGAGTCTCACTTAGTTTTTCTTCATTATAACTCTTGAGATTCTACTTCAGAATCCCTGAAGTTGGGGATACTGGACTTGAAAAATCATAAAGGTGTCACTCAAAGGTTCACACATGTATATTGTTAAATGATAATAATTTAGTTGAGAAACGATCTTCTCCCCACCGAAAGGATGTATCAATCCAAAAAATTCTACCTTTTTTATTTTTTAATCCAAAAAAATGGGTCAGGCTACACCAGATTAAAGATTGGAATAAGAGTACAGAGTATCTAAGATGAGTTTTCTCTTATATTCTTTTGAATTTATTTTTGACTTGAGGATAACTCCACTTCTTCTAAAACATATTGACTTTTTAATATATGTGGGATCTAGTGGCTTTGGATTTTGGAGATTTCAATAGTGTTGATGTCTTCTTTTTTCTCTATAATGTAGTAAAGGATGAACTTTCAAATTCATTTCATCATGGAAGGATGAGTGTGATCAAGGTGTTTACATATTATAGGTTGAAAAGTCCATCCCATTCTTCATCCTGGGAATAGAAATATACCCATTTGAAGGTTCCTCTTTTCACCATACACTAAATTCTTCACAAGATAGAGACTCTAGAATTAGTAGCCTGGATTACAATTTCCAACTCCTAAATATTATTCACCACATCCATGGAATTAATGTCAAAATAAAATTCTATTGGGGAATTTATATTTATTATTTGTGGAATATAGAATCTAGTATGAATTATTTCCTATAGTTTATGTGTAATAGAAAAAATAACAATCCACACCTCTAGAATTAAATGATATTCAGATAGATATCCTTGGAAGGGACACTTACTGGCCCCTTTAATTTTCTAAGGAGGATTCATGAACTTTATTTCTCAAATTTTATAGGAATTTGATTTTAGGTGGGGACTTAAATTTGTCATTGGGGGTTAGACTTCCTTAACCTAGCTTTTAGATATGTCAAATTCTTGGAAACCAATTTCTCGATAACTACGGGGAGTAGAGAACCTGATAGATCTGGGACACCACTCTTCATTAATCTTTGGTGGGGCTTCCTAGTAACCATATTCCATTTCTCTACAATATTATATCCCACAACAACAAGGACGTTGGTTGTCAAAATTCTATTTGAATAAAAAGATACTATGTATCAATATATTATGGAAGCAATATCGAAGGATTTTTTGGGGAAAAAACTTAAGTGTGACCTATGTATTCTTCTAATATATCATAATCCAGAGCCACCTTTCCACTGTAGGGTGTTTTTCTATGTGAAAATTAGTTAATGGAACCACTATTTTTTTTCTATATTCATAGAAATTATTGAGAAAAGTTATATGAGGTGTATGATTTAAAAATTAAACCAAAGTTATCTCGAGTTTCCAGTAAACAATCTCATCGGGGTATCATATAAGATTTATGTTTAGATATATCTTTACCTTTATCAACAATATCACCAATTAGAGGTGATCCATATAGAGAAAATTCAAATTCCAAATTAATTCTCATGGTTTTTATAATTATTTCTTCCATTAGAGATAACACTCTAAAATAATATACAACTCAGATATATATCTTTAATTTATCCCATGGAACCCCTAACAAATTGAGAATTATATAGACATAAAAATGGTCTGCCACTCGTCTATATAAAATCAAATATATTCCTAAGAGATTTAAGGGAACCTTTCCCTTATGAAGGTGAAGAAAGAACCAATGAATTCTTGCAAGTATGATAACATCCAAACCCATGTGATATAGCGGTATAAGTTTGGACACTATCACAAAAGTTATCATATAAACACCATTATAATAATCCCACATGGTTAATAGATATTTCCTTTTCCACATGGCTAGAAATACCACTAGTTGAGTTTGGACTAGGACAGTGGGATTGATTTATTAAACCGAAGTTTTATACCATACACTCTCCAACATAATATAGTAGGTTCCATAACTCTTCTTTTATGTAGCTTGGGGTTCCCTATGGGAATTTTTTTTGAGGTCCCACCACCCATTTTAATAAGGAATTCCCCCATCCAGTACTTTAAATTGATGTTAGTTCATTGGAAATTAACTGCCTCTACAATATTGATAACCATATTTAGTATGGAGTGGGTCGATTTAGATTTCCGTTGACAATATTACCATACATATTTGGGATAATGAAACTCTTCAAAAAAGATCCGAAGATTATCACCAAAGAAATTTTGTAAATTCCCTAAAGTCTAATATCCACTTCCCCATTATCCAGGTGGATGGTGTTTCTATATAGATTCCAGTGGTTGATAAATTTAGGAATAAATTCAGTATCGCTATAAACATATATATGTGAAATCCAAAAAACTTCGTGTATTGATACTAATTTCAAATAATTTTATAACACAATGCATATCATGCTGAACAAGAATGTTCACATCCAATCAGGCTTCACTCCTCCTCCATGGAACATGTCTCAGCATTTTACCCAACATTTTCCTTATTCCAATATAGTTTGATAGAATATTAAAGAATAATAATGCATTTTAGGTTCAGATATATTGGATCAGTTTTCAAGAGTTTTTATGGTATGATGAATAATGTGCACTGGGTCCCCCCCATGGATGCACACCCCATTTTCAAAAAATTTAACACTTACTAAGTGATAATAGTTTGAAATCCACGATTGTAGAAGATTAGTGTATGACCTTGGAATTTCTAAACCCGAGAGGAGACCATGGTTATACAAGGGTAGGAACACTAATGATAGATATTATTGGTGACAATTTCACATGGTTTGAACGAGATCTAATAAGTATGATGTGCATAAAATTTTTTCTCCACCATCCTCTATCATCTCCTGATTACATGAAACAACCTCAGTGTTGGTAATGATGTTTGACATCTTAGCCATTAAATTTTTTATCGGATTAAATGGTGATAAGTATAAAAAAAATTTATAAGTAAGTTTAAAGGAGAATAACACATTGACCAAGTGAAGAAACTACGGAATGAAAAAAATCCTTAAGGAAGGGGTTTCATGTGTGTTCATCACCCTAGTTTATTCACCCTAGTGCTTCACCCAAGTGAATTTCCCCTGTGATTTACCTTAAGACATCATCATAGTGGTTCTCCAAAATTTATTCTTCCTAGCCTCTATGGAAGGGATCAATGAGATGGTTTTAGAGATCATGAAAAAGAACACACTCGGCTTGATTAGTGTGGATATCCTCAGTGAATAATGAGTTTTGATGTTCATGGATCTCTTAAGATGGAGGAAAAACTTTGAAAATTGGGGGGAGGGGGTGGCAGAGGGATCCCGACCAATATTTATAAACATAATAACTTGCATACAGGATGATGTGTAGATTAGTAAGTGAACACATGAGTCTATGGGAATCACTTTCTACTAATGAGAGGGATTTTATTACCATCCTTTCCATGAAAAATATACCGTTCAAAATCGGCGTCCTTGTAAAGGTCATGTTAAACTTAGAACCTAATCCTATTTGTTATAACTCAGATCATATTTTGAGGTTCAATTTGTTGATACTCCCTTGATATGATGGAATAAATACATAAGGAAATCTCAAGGAAATTTAATGAAATCATACATTAAAAAATTTATATAAAGAAGTTTATTTCCTCTGAGTGGCATAACAAGTTTATGAATTAAAAATTAGTTATCCTTTTCATTCTTACAAGACTCCCACCATGCACTCAATAATCTAGTTAATCTGGGAGGCTCCTCTCTCAATCACCCATGTAGATATCCCAGGAATCCACATTCAATTCACTTGATTGATCCCTAAGTTAGTTGCCTGAGTGTTCCAGAATCCACAGTCCTAGTTAACCCATATAAACTAATCAAGATAAATAAGCACACATCACCTCTCATTCACACTTTCCAAGATGATATCCTATAAATAAGACCCTTGTGGTCCTCATGATAAATAGTTTTTTGTGAAGATGAAGTATAAGGCCTCAACCTTAATACATTAAATAACATTTAGTTAAGTCAAGAATTTAAATTTCTTTTACATTTAGGATATTTCTATGTTTAGAGTTTTATATAATTAGGTAATAATTCATACATAAAAACTCAAATATTAAAATGTAGACATTTCTACTCATTATCCATTTTTCTCTCACAAAAACTTTTAAAATGAAACAAGTTTTATTTTCATGATCAATAATCACCCTTGATATCATCATTGACTTTATCATCCCTTAAATACTTTGAAAAACATTTTAAGACATAAGAGGAGAAAAAAATTCTCAGTAAGGGATTTAAATAGAAGTAAAACTGTTAGTCTTATGAAAATATAAAAACCCATGAATAATTTATCATAAAGCAATACTCTTCACCCTAAAAAAGTATTTAATACTTTCTCTTAAAAATAATTTCATTTATTACCCTTTTTGTAACCAAAATATTACCATAAAACCCATATAAAGCATAGATAAAACATAAAGCTATCTTGGGACATAATTATACGAAAATTGAACAACTATGCTGTTGACATCCATACATTTTATAATAGCCACATGTTCGGATTCCATACCCAATGCATTGGTGGTTATAATGTAACTAACCATATTAGGTTTATCATGGAACCAACCATCCTTGGTTTATCACGTTACAACCCGCCAAATTTCCAAGAACCATTATATAATCATAACATACAAAAGATTTTAGTTTTCATCATTTCACTCATAAAATTTCATTTTCAGTCAAGAGAAATATTTTCAAGATATTGAAATAATCATTCCATTTTCAAAAATATTTTCAATACCAAAATAACAAGAAAAATTGACATGTGATTTTTTTTAAATCATTAAGGATTGTAGAGGAATCCAAATATCAAATAATGATCACAATGGAAGATAAGTCATTGTCGCCATATACGTTAAAAAACAACATTCCTTTGGTAGTTTGTAAAGAAAGTAAAACACTCCATATTGAAAGATTTATTCAGAAAAACTTTGAATGAAATTAAAAGGTAAAGTGTTTGTTTATGCACCTCATAAAAGAAGGGTGTGTATAACATCAAAATATGACTCAATGAAAGGAGATTGGGATGAAGTCCCTTAACTCAAGTCTGATTCGTAACGTATATTATTTATCTTCCTGAATAATAAAGTCATTTTATTTATTTTCTTGATTGATAACCATTCTCAAGTTTATTATTCCTTTTATTTCACTTATTATTAGGTTATAACAATTACATAATTATTTTTATTCTTGTCAGATATTTGTCGATATTCGGTAAATGAGTCCAAAATGACTTTGATACGATGTCCATAATCAAAATTGGTCATTATTCCATCATATATAGAATAGAATAAATGAAATAATAATCAAATTTACACATTAATTATACTTTTAAATCAATCCATTAATTATGTTTATAAAAAATGAACTGTGTTACAATCATAGAGACGGTAATTCATACACACGCATGAGCAATGTTTCCATTTTTCAATGATCATTATAAAAAGAAGGTATGCATTATTTTATCATTAAATAATGATCATAATATAATTAATATTTTTTAAATATAATTATATATATTATTAAAGTGATGTGGTAATTAAAAATAAATCATATCACTTTATGGAGGTTATAATTTACACGTATGCAAGCGTGATGTTATCATTTTTATGTGCATAGAAAGTAAGATTGTAATTGATATATTATTCAATTATAATGATAAATATTTCATGAATTTTACTTTTGTACATTAATTCCATCATTATAACCTATCTTGAGAGACGATTATGGAAAATGAATTATATGGGTTCATGTAGGTGATAGTTCACACGCACACTTGAATGATTACCTATTTGTGGGAAGTGAAATTACATTTAGGTGATTATATTAGAATTATAACAGATCAATATATTTATTAAAATTGATTTATTATTTTATCATGTATAAAGAATATTTTAAGGAAGTGGAAGAAAAAATAAAATAGAAATACTTAAATAAAAATGATACTTCTTTTTTGAGTGATATTCATTGATTAATAAGTCAACACATCTAAAGAGACTGTTTAAACTAAAAAAGGCCTTTAGAATGTGAAGAGGGATTCTAGGAATAGATGGAAATCATTTTTTTTCATTATCAGAAAGCCAGTTTATAGGGGTTGCTGGGACCCAAGGATAAAATCAAAAAATATCAAAATTCAAAAAACCACCCATCAAAAGAAACCGCGTAACTCCTCGAGCCGCGAGCCCACGCGCCGCCTCGAAACTCGGGATCACCTACCACCGCCTCATAATCCTCGGGATATGCCCCTGATACGATCGAAAAACCCACTTTCACCAGGACACCGGCGAGGTTCACCGGCTCCCGTCGACTCCATCACCGGCGACCGTCGTCGGCCACCGTCGACCGTCATCGGCCACCGTCGACCGTCGTCATCTACTGTCGACCTTCGTCATCACCAACATCACAGACCTTCAGCGTCCATTGACCTCACTGGTACAAACATCAGCGGAGCACACCAGATCATCGATGGAGGCCGAAGAAAAGAGGATAATGTGTTCCCTTATATAGGAGAGGAGAGGGAAATCTTGGAATTCTTCAAAATATAGAATTAATATAAATTAATTTTCTTTTGAAGTAATTATGGTACCATCATTGTGTCACATTTAATTTAATTATATATTTAATAAAAATTATAAAAAAATTAACACGATTTAGGTAATTTTTTTCTTTATAAATAATATTTATAGTAATACATATCCCTTATATAACCTCATATTAAAAAAATTGTATTGTTAAATACAATAGTGTGAAAAAATTGTATTTCCTTTGAATAAAATAATACAAATATCTTAAAGTCATCAAAGTTTCATCCAAAAGTTATATTTCAGCCCAAGTATGAGTTTGGTTGAAATAAAATTATCCAATTAAATTAGGAGAAGTTTTAGGAAAATTTAGGATATTATTTTTACCCTTAATTTCCTCATTTACCTTTAACCGTGGTAATAAAAATAATTACTAAAGTTACTATTAATTTTTTTCAAAAATTTTGTTGATACTATTAGATCATAAATATCATACTTATTAAAACTGTATATGCCCATTTTTCAAAATTCGAAACTCAAAAGTGTCTAAATTTAATTTAAAATTAACCCCTTCGATGGATCGAGGAAATGAGTTTTTAAAGTAAAAACCTTCAAAAGTTCAAAAAGTTTTTATATCCAATTTCAATGTGAAATTGATTAAAATGAACTGTATTGGATTAAATTGTAAACAAATGATTTAATTTTACTTTAAAACTAGTTAAAAAATAATTTATCTATATGAATAATTTGGTTGAAAAATCATTTTTGAACTAATATTTTGTATCATTCACTATTAATCAAAATATGAAAGTTCTCAGAAAAATACCAAAAATTCACCAACAGTAAATTATGATATTTATCTTTCAAAAATGAATTTGAGTTTTTAATATAAATTTTTTAAAAATTTCAAAAATTATATTTAAAATAGGTTCCCCATCAAAAGGAAATAAAACTATATTTAAAAATATTAGAGATTTTTATACTTAAAACAGAATTTATTCTTATTTTATGTCTATAAAATTTATAGGATGAATGTAAAAATATTTAATAAATACGTTTAAAAATAATATATTTAGTTCTATTCATTCTTTCTGATATAAAAATTAGGCAACAACTACCACTTAAAATAATAATATTAATAATATATTATTTTTTTAGTATAACTCAGTCTTATGTGCAATTTAATATTTTGAAGAAACTCATTGTTTCATGTTAGGTATTCTATTGAACATAGAGTACCCCATTTGGGTAAAATGATGATTTAATTCATAAATATTAATTAATATGAAAAAAATCATTCTTCCATAATTACATGGGATGTTACATCCTTCACTACTTTTGGAAAATGCATCCTCACTATTTATTCACTTATAAAATAAGTGGGGTTATTTTTCCCAAATAGAATTTTTAGATTCACATGTTTCCTATTGAACCATATGTTTTTCCATAAAAATTTAATCAGATGAATCACCTTATTACATAACACTATTTCGTTCTGGTTTTTCAGGCCTTGAAACGCCCAACGGCTCCGTATCCAATGATTGATGGACCTTCTCTCCAATGGTAGGTGTTTACCGGATGGTGTGACTAGCGAATCATAAGAACTCAGATTGGCCGAGAGGATGGGAATTTGGGATCATCACACCCTTTTGGGGGGGAGGAATTATTTTCTTGTCTCGGGACTCGCTTATAGATTTAATACATATTCATATGTTCTCGAATATTTGGTTTATACCCAGACATAGTATCCACGGATTTAACCTTGGTGGGAAATGGTCAACTGGACGCAGGGGTTCAGAATTATTTATGCCCGAGGTTTACCATCCCTCATTGGATTAATGACCTCAAAGAGTCGGAACTCGCTTGAGGCGGCACTAGGAGCGGCGTGGTGAACCGATGTGAGGATAGTCGGATCAACCGGTTGTCGGGCTTGAACCTCAGGGAGGCTTCCTACGTACCCTGCCTAGGGGATAGGGATAAAATTCCATGTAGTTTGAATGGATAGCATCGGAGAACCGACATGAATGTGGACACGAGGGTCTGTTGGTGGTCAGGCTTGAACCTCTGGGAGGCTTCCAACGTACCTTGCCTAGAGGACAGGGATCAAAGTCAATGTAGTTCGCATTGGCTTGGGACTTACGCTCTGAGGCAGCCCAAGATTTGGATTGGGGCTTACACTCTGAGGAGGCCCAAGATATTGGTAAACTGACATGAAAGGGGGTCATAATGAACCGTTGTTGGGCTTGAACCTCGGAGAGGATTTCTACGTACCCTGCCTAGGAGACAGGGATCAAATTGCATGTAGTTCGTATCAGCTTGGGACTTATGCTCTGAGGAGGCCCAGAATGAAAAATTGGGGCTTACACTCTGAGGAGGCCCAAGATGTTGGTAAACCGACGTGAAAGGGGGTTAGAATGACCTGTTATTGGGCTTGAACCTCAGACAAGCTTCTAATGTACCCTTCCTAGGAGACAGGGATCAAAGCCCATGTAGTTTGTATCGGCTTGGGACTTATGCTATGAGGCGGCCCAGAATGATGAACTGGGGCTTACACTCTGAGGAGGCCCAAAGTGTGGATTGGGTATTACACTCTGAGGAGGCCCATAGATTGGATTGGGGCTTACACTATGAGGAGGCCCATAAGAGGATGTCATGGTCGATGCTTACACTAAGCCCACGTGAGTCCTGCTCGGTGTGAGAAAAAAGAGGCAGCAGGGACCAGAGGATCACGTCGCGAGAGGTACATCCGTGAGAAGTGGAGTGGGGCTTATGCATGAGGGTGGGGATTACTCCGAGATGGACACCTGAGGTGACAAAGCCCAGCAGGAGAGTTAAAGGGGGTGCTCCTGTGCCCATCTCCTCTCTTACAGTGCATGTGGGCTTCCTTCTGATGGCTATTTTACCATCTCCGAGGAATCCTCAACAAGTGGAGGGGACGAGAGGGGATTCCTGAGCTCAGAATCGACATTACCTTGGGAATGTGAACCCAGTAAGGCTTCAAGAATCTTCTCAAGCTTCGGGGAAACCCCTTTTCCCCTATTTACCGTGGGTATGTGAAATCAAAATGGAACGCTGATGCGCCTAAAAGTTACACCCTGAGGATCCGGTGGCTCTAGGGGAGGCCTCGGCCCGCGGCCGATGAATAGGCCAATGAGGGAGTCACATAGGACTTGGCTGGATCAGAATGTTTTTATCTGGATCGAGAAATGAGATCACTGAAGTATTTGGTGAGCCACCAAGAGGTATGGGTGGTGGCGCCCTTCGCATGGGGAAGTGTCACGCGGCTGGAGAAGCCATCCACGAACCAGGGTGGTCCGCAGAATGATTGGCATCCCGTGATCCAGTGTGGTTCGCGGCTTCGGGTTCAATCCGTGAACCAGGGTGGTTCGCGGAGGGTTCCAGGTGGGCAGCGGTGGCCAAGGGCGGTGCAGGTCAGAGGATCATTGGTCGGGGCTTCGCCCGCATGGGAGAGTGCTATGTGGTGCGACGGATGGGAAAAGAGGCACAAACTCCCTGGTCCACGGGGAAGTCATCCTCGGAGGGGGTATGGTTTGCGGTTCTCCTTTTTTTTTTATTATTTTAGGTTTGCGACTCACCAACTTATTATGAGTTTTCCAATTTCTTGTTAATTCATATACCTTTTGTGGTTTACGGGTGGGAATTTCGCTGTTTATGAAATCCGAAGCCTTCTTTCAACCGATCTCCTTTCAAATATTCAATTCCTCCGAATCCAATTCCTGTTTTCCTCTCCTTTATTTCCCCCTTGGTCTCCTTTTATAGAGTTGGAAAAAGGATGTATCTATGGCCGCACAACATCTTTTTTGGAGGCCCCTAACCATATACCCGGTTTACAGCTGACATGGTCAATCCGCGATTCACGGTGGGTATTGAACGCTTCCTCCCCCTCTGCGAGGTGAAATCAGGGAGTGCTCCGTAGTTGCGGAGGGTTCCACATCTATTCCGTGAACGACAGCTGGTGCGACTTGAACCGGTCGACACAGTCCGCGGTTGGGGCGGTTCGTGATGGTGAACCGGACTGGTGCCCATCCTTCCTCACGACCACGGAGGCTCTCCACCTCCATTTTGCGAACGACAATAGTTCGCGGAGGGGGTACCTCGCGGGGCCTGGCCACATTGCACTTCCATGGGACCGGTTCGTGGACTGGTCCTGTTTATGTCCCTACATTTATTATTTTCCCCAATTCTTTGGGGGATTTGGTTAGAATCTCTTTTGTGGATTTTTCCGGACCCTAAAAATTCCCCTCATCGGAATGGGATCTGATCAAAATGAAGAGGATGCCATTCTGATGCAAAGTGGTCCTGAAACTAAGATGGTTTGCGGTAGATAAGTGGACCCGGTAGGGGACCATGCCTATAAATACGGGGAGCCCTTCACTTGTCCTTTACTGAATTCTTCATGAAGCTAGAACTCCTTCACCTCCGCATGTTCGCTCCTCCGTGAAGTTCCTCGTCCGTGAACTGGTAGTGACCTCCGCGAACCATTCATTCTTCATGGTCGCCTTCACCCGCGAACCAACTTCCCAACCGCGAACCATTACTCTTAATTAATTAAAAAGTAAGTGATGACGGGTTGTGGAGGAACTTTCTTCGCGGTTTCGATGCTCCACGGACAAAAAATCTCTTGAAATTTAAAAAGTATCTGAGTCTTCTAAACTTAATCACTTAAACTCTAGATTGAAATTCTGTGGGGCAACTTGGTTCGCGGTTTCCTGGCCAACGCTTCTCGTTCCAGGGCTTCGCGGACCAATTTTGCGAAGGGCTAGTTCACGGGATGATGTCATCGTGAACCATCCTCCAAGGCCTCCTTGCAGATTTTGATTATAAAGGCTCCTTAAACCTATATCTGGTTATTTTTGTCAAGATTTTCATTTCGGACTAACCGATTGTTGGCTCCCACTATGCAAGGAGAAAATATGGTTCCCCCTCGGTCTACACCAAGGCCTACTACAGAGACCCTCTCAACTGGCTCAAAGAGATGTTCAACTATGATTCACAGAGTGGAGGGCATCAAAAAAGACCCTAGTCGACCCATCATTCCTGCTGACGGTGTATTGAAGAACCTGCTCTCTTCGGAGTTTCTGAGTTATCCATTATCAAATCGGCTCCAGCTCTATGGATTCGGTCTTCAGGATGACATCCCTATCCCCCTACTTTCTCAGGTCTCCCTTCTCCTTTCCTGAAAGTGCTGTCAAAATGCATTCATGAAAACCTTACCCAATCCGGGGAGATAATCTCTAATTTTGGTCCAAAAAACACATTTATTATGAGGGGGTCTGTCTGGACCCAAAGAGATCAGTGCACTCAAGACTTTTCTCTGAAAGATGTCCTTAAGGACTACCCTTCTATTATCAACCTTTCTTGAAGGGATCCTGATGTAGGGTGGGTTCCCAGGTGGGATCTTCGGTCCGGTGGGCTCTTCTCAAATTATTGGGCCTGGGATTTCTGGGTCCATCATCATTGTCAGAAGTCTCTTGATTCACTAGAAGCGGTAAATCTATACTCCATAGTATGGGATTCCCAATTTTATTTTTACCCACCATCTCCGATCCTGCCCGACCTGTTCAGCCGTTGGTGTTCAAGTACTAATAAATTCCACCTTTCCCACGGTGAAGTCGACATTAGTCTGTGGGACATCTACCAGATAGGAGGACTGCCAATTACTGGTGAGATGTATGATGAATTTTTTCCAACTCCCGATGCATGGGACGACGTCGAACATGTGCCTTTATTGGAGAAGGAGCTATTGGTTATGGAAGAGCCGTCATTGGGTCAGGCGTTGCGTTCCCACTCTCTCATTCCCTATATTACCTGGATAGGGTTATTTCTGAACACTACTGGTCCTGTGCTGAAGATCAAGCGACCTAGGAAACACCCTTCTCAGCAGTCACGAACCTCCCCAGGTTCCTACTGGGTGATTCTGGAGGTGGGAAACAACCTTTCATGGGGTTACGAGGTGCACCCTGGTGTGTCGCCTACACTTCGGTTGGATGGTCTATTTGCTATGTTTTTGAGCGGCTGGCTATTTCCTTCCCAGGATGTTAACCTAGGTGTCCAAACCTTCACTTTGATGATGGTGGCTGAGTTAGCAGAGGGCTGCCTGGTGAATTTAGTCATGCCCACTTTGGCCCGTATCTATGTGCTATTAAGCCACATGCAGGTGGGCAGGTCACCCTACTGTCTGAGTGGGCCATTTCAATTTTTGTACGATGGGGTGACAGATCATTGTCGCTGTTGTGAGTATCGTCATAACATGGCCATCCTGCTTCCTACCTTTCAGCCTACCCTACCGGATATAGCCGGAGTTCGCTTGAAGTCCCTCAATTCTAGTGAACTCCTCGATCTTCTGAGTGACTTTTCCCAGTTCATCTTCACTCCCTACCCCACCCCTTCTAGCGTCTTAGTTGAAAATCGTCGGGGGAGCCTGGAGGAGCGCTCTTACACGATCTCCCTGCGGGACAAGTTTCTGTCCGCACAAATCGACGAGGTTTCTCTGTGCGAGCCATATGTCCCGTATCGCTTTTCTCGCCAGTTCGGGTGCATGAAAGACCAAGTTTCCCTTACCCATTCTCGAGATCAAGGTCTGTACCTAGCCATACTTCGTCAGTGGTGGCTGATGTTGACGTGGGAGGGATCTTTCACAAACATTCCCCTGCCTGATACGGGGGCGACTGCCAGCCTTTCCATGGAGTATGTAAAAACATGGGTGAAATACTATCCTGATGGGATCCTAGGGAGGGCTGTCCGGCAGGTTCCCAAATTAGGAGGTATGGTGGCTGTTGCATCCACCACACCTTCCTCATCAGTTTTAAGGGAGGACCGACTAATGGATCGTCGATCAAAGTGACTCAGAGAACTTTCCTCTCCCAATCCTGTTGTGGCCGTAGTTCAGAAAAATTCATCCTTCTTGTGTGTGGATGAGGATGAACCTGTGGTTTCGGGTCCCAGCGAGACCATCCTGGAGGTTCCACCAGTCGATACTGGGCTTAGCAACATGGTCCCCAAGCCTGAACTGGGGTTAGAGGCTCCAGAGTTTCCACCTTCGAAGTCAGCTTATAGTGAGAACACGTCCGTGCGGGCTGCCATGCCAGACTTTGTTCTTGTGTCGTCCAACGAGGATACCAATGATCCTCATACCATGGCGGACCATCAGGAAATGTGCAAGTGGGCCTGGCCCCGAATCTGTGAAATCATCACTGAAACCCCTTTAGCTAAAATGGAAACTAAAACTGAAGCTCTTCGTCAGCTCTTCCTGGGTTTGAGGTCAGGTGGCTTTGACTATCAGCCATTCCATTCTCTTGCTTACCAAGTTGTCATGGCCTGTGAGGAAGATGTCACTAATGAATGCAAGCTTGATCGCTTTGATACCACTCATTGTGGGGCCCGAACCTTGGAGGAAACCACAAAAGAACTCCATCAACTGATAGCACGGGAGGATATCTCTCAAGATCAGGCAGCCATCCTATCCTCCGAGTTGCATGAATGCGAAGAACGGGCCACGATGATGAGGGATCAGTTATCGACTATGAATGGTCGTCTTGATTCTACCAGAAAATAGATCAACAACCTCCAAACCATAGTGGAGCGTATCCGTCTGGTGGCTGAGGTTGAAACCAGGGAGAAGACAGTGTTGGAACAGTCCTGCAACGACCTTCGCCACGTGGTCACTGATCTAGTGGGGAGAGTGATTCAGGATCATTTATAACTATCCGAGCCACTTTTTTATCCCCTGTTTTACTTACCCCTCTTCCCCCTTTTTTTTGTGAAGGAGATACACCGACTTATGGACATCCTCCCCTTTTTTGTTCGAACGAAACACAGTCTCTATCAATCACTTGTTGCTGTGAAATTTGATTGTTACTTAGAACAATTGTTGTAAAAATAACAATTCATTGAATCAGAATCAATCATAACTCAGGAAAACAAGCTCTAACTTTTTCCTAGACCTTGGGGTCCAACGAACATTGTTTGACTATTTCTAGGGTTTTGTAGGAAAACCCAAAAAACTTTTTTTTGCCTCTTTTTTTTTTCTTTTAATGCCCTGATTTTGCCTTGGCCCATTTAGTGTAGACCCAGTGAGTATAACCTGGCTTTTGATTAGGTCACCCTTTTCATGTTTTCGGCCTAATAGGATTTGTGCCTCTTTCTTTTGTGAGCGGTTTAAATTCCAGCCATCAAGACTATCACTATTAATGTTTTATGTCGAACAGCTTTGACTATATATGGTGGGGCAAGGGCCCCAATGGGGTTCAACTGATTAAAAGATGTCTCAATACTCTTCCGACCCACATGGGGGGAAACATTTTTAAATTTGAACGGCATTCAGGGCATGTCTCAAGATATAGGAGCCGTGTCGGCGTACAGAGGTAGGAAGAGTGTTGCCTAAGGAATAATGGACTTTGGTAGACAGGCCAAGAGCGATCAATATGCAGATCAGCTGGGGGAATGTTATGTATAGAAATGCAAAGGTGTCCTTAATTCAAACAATTATCCATTTCTGATGGCTAGGGGACTTCATGGAAGTCCAACTCATGGAAACCACGTTGGGTGATTTGGAAAAAATGAAAACCCCTGGGTGTGGCTCAGAAAGGGTATGTGATGTCTGAAAGGTTTTGAGAACATCTTTATCAATCAGGAGTGTGGAAGCAAGGTTCCTGTCCTACACATTTATCTATTTTAAAGGACGGTTGGGGCTTGGTGCAGTTTAAAATCATGCAGCGGGGACATCATCTGAAATGGAACGACTTCTCCTGGCTCTCCGTAATCTTATTAAAGACGTTCCACCACATTCAGGTAGTATTGTGGAAGAGGATGGTAAACAGTATCTTAAAGGGTTTCCGAATCCCGGGATAGAAATGGGGGCTCAGAGGCCAAGAGGTGTACAAAGAGAAGAATTGCCTAAGGAAAACTTGCCTCTGGTAGATGGTCCAGGGGCGATCAATATGCAGAGCCGCTAAGGGCATGGTATGCGTAGTCGTACAAAGGCATCCTTAAGTCAAAGACTATCCACTTCTGATAGCTGAGAAACTTCAGGGAAGTTGATATTTGGGACCACTAGGGGTGGCTTATGAGAGTTTGACTTTTTTTCCTAAGTAAAGAGTATGTCTTATGATGAGAGGGTGCTTGAATACGGGGAAAATATCTAGACTAAACTTCCTGAGAACAGGTGAAGTAATTTTTTCTCACGGTGGTGTTAGGAAGTGGTTTGTGCAGGTCTGACCCGTGCATTGAAGGATTGAGAAAAGCCTCTATTTCTCATTGAACCCATGACGAGTATGACCATGTAGTTTATCGTCATGTGGTTGGGACATATTTCGTGCAGTTTAGCATCATGCGGCAAGGACAAGAGGCATTTTTGAAGGTTGCTGTGCAGTTTAACGTCATGCAGCGAGGACGGGGGGCATTTTTTTTGAACCAGTGAAAACAGTTACAGTTGGAGGAATTTCCCTGGATGGTTAACGCTTGGCCTTTGCAGTTTCATGCCAAGCGACCAAGATATCCCGTGCAGTTTAATGTCATGCGGCGAGGACGTAGGTGCAAAGGCCACTCTTCATCAGAATATAACTGGGCTTGAATACCTCAACATGCACCAGACGTGGGGGAGGGTTGATTGGTGTAAATCATGGTTCCAAGGCTTCTTGGATCAGGAGAGGTGATCTGGGGGGTCTGAGGCCGATAATCGTACAGAGCTAGGAAGAGCAGCACCTATGGAAATCTTGCCTTTGATGGATGAGCCAGGTGCTATAATTATGCAGAGCCACTGAGGGCATGGTATGCATAGTCGTACAAAGGTGTCCACGGGTTGATTAATTTCCACTTCCGATGGACATGAATGGTTATGAGGATCCTCAATTATCCGAGCCTTGAAGTCTATCATTTTGAAGGATAATGTCTGGACATGTCGGGGATATCCGCCCCTGGTTGCTTGTTGAGTTTCAAAAAGCCCCCCCTGTGCTGATCTTTTCTCTTTTTTTTTTGTGCGTGGGGGTGTGCCTTCATTCCATGCAGTTTAATTTCATGTGGTAAGGACGAAGTACACCTAGTTTATCGGTCATAGAGCTCAGACTATTGGGTGACTATTTCTGCGGTCACTCGAAGGATAACTTAGTCAAGACGTTCTGATATACTTGGATCAAGGTGGGGTATGAAGGTCGTAAAAATGCAACTTTGGGATTTCTTGGATCATGAGGTATGGTGTGGGGGCTCTGAGGCCAGTAGGCGTATGGAGCTAGGAAGAGTACCGCCCAAGGAAATCTTGACTTTGATGGATGGGCCAGGGGATATTAATATGCAGATCCACAGAGGGCATGGTATGCATAGTCGTACAAAGGTGTCCCCGGGTCGATAACTTTCCACTTCCAATGGCCATGAATGATTATGAAAATCCATGATTGCTCACAGTGCAGAGTTCGACACGTGGGGATAATGGTGTCCGGGTATACAAGAAACATCTTCACTGCAATTGTCCATTGAGTCAAAGTATCCTAGTCCTGGCTTGATGTATGTTGATGCATGTCTCTATATGAACCACTGACAGACACATAGGCTAGCCATATAGGGATACCCCGGAAACACCTGAATGTAAAAAGGGGAATGAACTTGTAAACCACCTCTCCATAAACTTTTGGATCAGGAGGTATGGTATGGGGGCTCTGAGGCCGGTAAGCGCACCGAGCTAGGAAGAGTACCGCCCGAGGAAATCTTGCCTTCGATAGATGAGCCATGGGATATCATTATGCAGAGCTGTTGTGGGAATGGTATGAATAGTCATTCAAAGGTGTCCACGGGTCGATGAATTTCCTCTTCCGATGGAAATGAGTGCTTATGAAGATCCATAATTATCCGGGTTGTGGAGTCTGATGTATGGAGAGGATGCATCCAAATGTGCAAGGAGTATCTCCATATCTTATCGCCATGTGTCTTGGGTGGGTCATGACGAAGTCCGTGCAGTTTAGAGTCATGCGGTGAGGACAACGTCCATGCAATTTATCATCATGCGGTAAGGAAGAAGTCCATGAAGTTTATCGTCATGCGGTAAGGAATAAGTTTGTGCAGTTTATCATCATGAGATAAGGACAAAGATATACAACCCATATAGGTCTGGTCCGTATACGGGGGAAGGGGGCATTTTTTACATCATTGTATGTGCAGTTCAACATCGTGCGGTAAGAACGAGAAGTACACCCTGTGCCAGTCTGGTTCGCACATGGGGGGAAAGGGAATTTGTTTTGTTTATTCAGGGGGCTGGACTAGGACTAGGGATCCTGACGTCGTTATGTATCCTACGAGGGCAGGAATCAATCTGTACGTAGTTCTATAAAATCCGTGTAGTTTTAACGTCATGCGGTGAGGACTAGGGGTATTATTAGATTCCATGTAGGTTAATGTCATGCGGTAAGGACGTGATACTCTTAGTTTAAGGTCATAGAGTTTGGACTGTTGGGTGCTTGGTAGTTTAATGTCATGCAGTTTGGATAATGAATACACCCCATGTAGGTCTGGTCCATACACAGGGGGAGGGGCATTATTAACTCTTCTTATCTGTGCAGTTTAGCATCGTGCGGTAAGGATGGACTCCATGTAGTTTAATGTCATTAAGTGAGGACGAGAAGTACACCCCGTTCAAGTCTGGTCCGTACACGGGGGAATGGGAATTTTTGTTTTTCTTTTTTGAGGTGGCTGGGCTAGGGTGTGGAATTCTGGCATCACTACGTATCCTGTGAGGGCAGGAATCAAGCCTCACATATTTCTCTAAAGGATGATACTCCCTGTGCAGGTCTAGTCCGTACATAGGGGAAGAGGGAATTTTTAAATCATCTTGTCCGTGCAGTTTAAAATCATGCGGTGAGGACAAAATACTCTTAGTTTAAGGTCATAGAGTTTGGACCATTGGGTGCTTGGCAGATTACCATCATGCAGCTCGGATGATGAATACATCTCATTCTTTTTTTTCTACTTCGTCCGTGCAGTTTATCGTTGTGCGGTAAGGACGAAGACACTTCTTGGTCTCTATGTGAAATACTTCTTCAGGAATCTGGCATTGGTAGGAGCCGTGGTGAATTTACCATCCATAGAGATCAGGGCATATGATCTTTTGGAGTAGACCTTGTGTACAACATATGGTTCCTCCCACTTGGGATCCAGCTTTGGAGGCTTATTGCCGGGTATCATTGGGGTCTGGAGGACCATCACTAATTCTCTTTCCAAGAAAGACCGTAGGCAGACCTTTTTGTTGAAGGCTCATGTGATCCGGTTCTGGTACACTTCCAGGTGGTGCAGAGTGTGTAGCCGTTTCTCATCTAGCTGTTCAAATTCACTTAGCTACTTTTCTGACTGCTCATCATCGAATAATTGATCACAGATGACAACACGGAGTGAGGGAAGTTGGAGTTCAATGGGCAGGAACGCCTCAATTCCCTACACCAATGAGTACAGGGTAGATCGAGTAGCGGTGCATATGTTGGTTCGATAAGCCCACAATTCATGGAGGAGTTTATCTGGACATGATTTCTAGTCTTTATCCACCATTTTTTGGAGGATTTTAGATAGGGTATTTTTGAAAGCTTCTACTTGTCCGTTGGCCGCTGCATGGTAGTGAGATGAGTGGTTACCCTTGATACTGTACTCGTGGTATAGCTTTTCCAACTCAGCAGAGCAGAAATTGGTGCCGTTTTCCATTAGTATAGTATGAGGGACACCAAATCTGGTGATGATATTGGTCTTCATGAAGCTGACAATATTTCTTTCCCCAACTTCCTTAAGGGGTTTGGTTTCTTCCCATTTGGAAAATAAGTCGGTTTCCGTGAGGATATACTTCAGCTGTTTGTCCATAGCAGGAGGATATGGTCCTACGACGACCATCCCCCAGACGAAAAATGACCAAGAGTACTTATCTTGATGAAGTAACTCCAGGGGATGGTGTATGAAGTTGGCATGAATCTGGCATGAGTGGAATTTTGTGGTAAAACACTCACAGTCTCGTGCCACTTTGGGCCAGTAGTACGCAAGCCTTGAAACCTGATGGGAAAGCTTGGTCCCCAGTTGATGTTCTCCACATGATCTTGCATGTACTTCAGTCATGACTAAAGTAGTTTATTCTCCGTCAAGGCATCTTAGGAGCACTCCATTGAGGCCTCATTTGTAGAGGACCTCTTGCTGGTCCCCACCGCCATATAGGAAAAAATTGATTGCCCATCTCCGTATTTGTTCTCATTCAACCTTGTCTGATGGAATCTCTCCCCGTTGAAGGTAGTTCGTGATGGGGATCATTCAGCTGGTGGCAGCAACATATGGGTCGGGGACAGGACTGACTTCTTGGATTTCTTCTATCTTATCTTGAAACAATGGCAATACCATTCGATGGTGAGCAATACTGATGACCGTTTCATCCCGGTCTGGGTCGGCTAGGGTTGTGGCCGTGTTGGATAATGCATCAGCCTGAGCGTTCTGGGACCGGGGAATATAATCCAATGGTTTTTCTGTGGAGAAATCGACCATTAGCCCCCAGACATGATCAAACAGGGGGATTAGCTCCTCCTTTTTAATAGCATAGTCACCATTGAATTGCTTGATGACCAGCTCCGAGTCACCTTTTACCATAAGGTGATGTAATTGTGCCTGGAGTGTGAGCTCCAGGCCTACAATGAGAGCTTGATATTCAACTTCATTGTTTGTACATCCCTCTAACATGAGGAAGGAATACGAAAAAACTGCCTTTTCTGGGGACATGTGTATTATCCCTAAACCCACTTTTTTGAATCTGGGATCCTCCATCCTCTTCCTGGTGGGGCTTCGGGATGCGCCGTCAAAGTAAATCTCCCATGCTGGGAACTCCTCTTGGACCGGGAAGATATATTAATCAGGTAGTTCGACGTCCAGTGCAGTGGTCCCTGTTGAGGGGTGCTCTGCCAGAAATCTTCTAATGCCTATCCCCTGATGGATTTTTGAGGCACGAACCGGATTTCAAACTGTTGCAGGATTACTGTCCATCGGGATAGGCATCCAGTTAGAATCGGGCGACTGAGGATGTACTTGAGTGGGTTACTCCATGAGATCAAATGGACTTCATGATGCTGCAGATAATGTCGCATCTTTTGAACCGCGAATACCAAGGCCAGAAAACCCTTCTCGATATTTGAGTATCGAGTCTCAGCATCAATCATGGTTTGAATGAGGTAATAGAGACTGTTTTAACTGCCTGCATCATTCTTTTTTGCAAGAAAGGCTCCTAGTGATAGCTCTAGGGCCGTCACATATAGAATGAGAGGTCTTACTTCAACCGGGGGAATGAGCACCGGTGGTCCTAAGAGGTACTTCTTCAAGTTGCCGAACGCCTCTTGGCAATCATCCGTCCATTGGTACGTGACCCCCTTCTTCATTAACCTGGTGAAAGGAAAACATTTGCCTACCAGGTTGGCTATGAACTGCCTAATATAGTCTAGGTGTACTTGTAATCTCCTCAGCTCAGTGAGATTTCAGGGAGGTGTCAGGATCAGGATAGCCTTCGTCTTCTCAGGGTCGACTTTGATTCCACGATGGCGTAAGACGATGCCAAGGAATTTCCCTGAGGTAACCCCAAAGGCACATTTTAAGGGGTTTATCTTCAAGCTATGCTGTCAGAGCTTGTTGAAGAAAGTCTCAAGGTTCGATAGGTGATTTGAGCTCTGTCTGAACTTGACCACTAGGTCATCCATGTAACATTCAACGAATTTCCTCAGGAATGGATTAATTATCCGATACATGGCATGCTGATACGTGGCACTGATATTCTTGATACCAAAGGGCATAACCCCGTAACAGAATACCCCTTGAGGGGCCCTGGAGGCAGTGGCTTCTTCGTCTTATCGGGCCATCCTGATTTTATTATGTTCGGAATAGCCATCCATGAAGGATATAGCCTCATACCCGGCCGTTGCATCAATTAACAACTCGGTGACTGGAACCGGGAAGTCATCTTTCAGAAAATGCTGATTATGGTCTCTGAAGTCAATGCATACGTGGATTTGCCCGTTCTTTTTCTTGAAGGGGACGATATTGGACAACCAAATGGGGTACTAGACCTCTCGAATGAATCCTTATTTAATGAGCTTATCGACTTCAGCCTCTATCTTGGCAGAATGTGAGGGGTGTGGCCTTCTAGCGGCCTGTTTGTAGCCCCGGTGGTCTTCTGGAAGACCCAGGTGATGCATAGCTACCTTGGGATCGAGTCCTGGCATTTCTGTGTAATTCCAAGAGAATAAATCCTGATTTTTCCTTAAGAAGGAGGTATATACCTCATGTTCCTTGGGAGACATGGCCACACTTTTGAGAGTTGTCCTCGAGTCTTCCTCGGTACCCAGATCTATTTCCCTGAGTTCATCCACAGTGGTGGAGATACCTTCCTCAAATGCGGGAGGTGCATCCCTGAGATCTTCCCCCTCTTCTTCTTGCAAATCCTCATCTTCTTGGTCTGACAAGGAGAGAGCTCCCGTCATGAGTTCTTGGAAGTCTGGAGGCGAGTTATCATGGGCGTCCTTGCTCGAGATTTCGCCCCCTGATTGAGGGTCAGAGGATGTTCCCACATTGTCACACTCGGTTGTTATGGCCGAAGTCATGAGGACATCCGAGTGCATGTCCGGACTTGAACTCCTACCTTCCTCATGCTTTATGGTTAAGAAATAATCTCTACTAAGTTTCCTGAGGGGGTCGTTAGGAACCATTTCCAGGACATTTGGAGCGGGGATCCAGTTAGACGCCATTGACCAAATGCTTCTTTTTCTTTTTCACATAGAAATCAGCGTCGATGTAATGTGACTCAGAGAGCTCGAAAGGGGCCTTGTCGGCGTACAATGTCTCGCTTTGTCCATTGAATCAGTACTTGATACACTGGTGGTAGGATGAAGGAACGACCATGTGCTTATGAAGCCATGACCTTCCAAGCAGGGCATTGAATGCTGTGCTCTGCCGGACCCCCAGGAATTTCGTGTAGGCTACCAGGTCACCAAAATGGGTCTTAACTTAATCTATGCCATTGGTTTTTGCTCACTCTTGTCATAACTCAACAAAGTTTTGGCTGATGGAATTATATCGTTGTCACTGTAGCCCAGATTAAGGAATGTCTGTAGGGGAAGGAGGTTAACTCCAGAGCCATTGTCTATAAAGACTTTCTAGAACTCAATATCATTCAGCGTTCGAGACACATAAAGAGGTCTGATGTGTCCTTGCATGATGTTGTCTTCATCCTGATCGGTGAAGGAAATCACCGTATTGCATTCAACCGGGGAAGTCTCCATATGATAAATCTCGGAGGCAGCTACCTCGGCTTAAAACTCTTGGGGGCTGATCAAAGGTTTGATAAGCGCCTCCCTAAGGTCGTCTGAAAATCCTAGGGAATCCAGGATTGACAACTTGGCTAGTACTGACACCATCTGCTTAAGGATGTCGTATTTTTGCTCCAGCGGTCGACGCTTCTCCGTTGGTGGGAGAGTCTTAGTGGGTGCTTTGGGAGCTGGAGCATTTGACGAGGAGGGGCCGGCTGCGGGGACGAACGTTGATGGCGTTCCTGCATTTTGAGGACTTGGCCCGACTAGTCTGTTTGTGTGCACTAGGCGATCAGACACTTTCTCCTCCTCTGGTGGGTATCGCAGAACAACAGGGCCAGAGTGGCTACTTGTGGAGGTTGAAGGGAATTCCCTCTCCTCCTGAGTCCACTGAAGGGTTCTCCCACAGGTTTCCGCGATATTAACAGTTTGGGCCAGGGTCCTGCCATAGGGTTGGTTTCGGTCATGGCTGCACCTCCCCTGGTATCCTCTACCTCTGCGGTTTCTCCTCCTGATTCCTCATGTAGGGAACTCGGGTTTGTAATCATAGCCTTCGTCAGGGAATGATTCCATGAGATGGATAACATTTATAGAACCATAAATTGTCACTTCATCCTCTGACAGGTCAACCTGGTCGGTTGTCTCTGATAGTGACATTTGGTGGGTCGGTGCCCATGGTGCCAAATTCGAGGGCATAGAGTCTGCCAGGGTCGAGACTAACTTTGGCCCCATCGTGGACTGCTCCTATTATGATTGTTTCCTCCTTCGACTCCACCCAGATGACTAGCTCGTAGAGGATTGTGAGGCTGATGCTGTCGGATCTACAGCTTCAGGGGATGTTGGTGGCAACACCGGCTGCTGTAGTTGAGCTCGGAGTATGCCCTGGGCTCGGTTGATAGTCTTCCGAGTCATGCAGTTGTAAAATTTATGCCCTTGTTTGCTGGTGAATTTTTTCCATCCCTCCTCTTTATCAGATTCAGTGGTAGAGATGCATGCCACATGTGATGGGGGTGGCCCAGCTTGACTTGTCTGGAATCTACCATCCTCTGCAGGAGGTCTTTAAAGACTAAGCATTCTCGGATACTGTGCCCCAACATCTAATGGTAGGGTCAGTAATCTGTCCTGTCATCATGGCAGACTTCTTCAGGTCTCCTTGGCTCTGGGAGGTGTAGAAAGTTGCAGTTCATGGCGGCAATGAAGTAGCCACAGACTTGATCATCCTGGAACGAGTATACTTTTTTGTCTTCATTTCTGAAACTGGTTCCGCTTTGGTCCTCGCTGATCGTCCTGTTCAGGCGGGGGAGACCGCTGATATGAAAGAGGCCCTTGAAGATTTGGTGGAGGCCTGAGTGGCAGAGCAGGCACATGGGCCGGCTTGAGTGTGATAGTGGACGCTTCATCTCTAGGGGATCTTTTCGCAGGAGCCTGCGAGGCTATTTGGGACTCTGAATTAGTCTGCTGCAGGGAGTCCTCAATTCTCTGGGCAATGGCCGAGAGATGAAAGAAGCTAGTGGTGCACTCCACTGGTATGAGCGGTGTTAGCAGCTCATCTCTAAGATTATCGATGCATATGGATAGCATATCATCTTGAGGCATTGGTCTGTTCAGAGAATAGGTTAAACCTTTCCATATGGCGATGAAATCTAAGACCCTCTCATTCTCCCTCTACTTTCAGTTCATGAGATCACTGACCGTTGTTTTAGGCAGCGTTGAGCTGAAGTGGAACAGGAACTGCTTCCGGAGGTCCTCCCAGCTCTTTATTGACTGGGCCAATAGACTCGTGTACCAGATGAAGGCGGACTCTTGAAAGGTCCATACGAAGCATCTGAGTTTCACTACTTCTTGTTGTTCCGGAGTTCCCATCATAGGGTCGCAATAGGATGTGTAGAGCATCAAATGCTCCTCTGGATCGCCTGACCCATTGAAGATGGGGAATAAAAGGCTCCAAAAATTGGGTGGAGGTGGTGTGTTTGTCACCCAATCTGGGTAGGGTATCCGCTCCGGCTGTATCGGAGCGTGTCGACCTTCCATCTCTTCCAATCGAGCTGTTAGTGCCTTGATGGTGTTGGTGAGTCCCTGGTTTACATCCTGTTGGGCTTAGTCCTAGGTAGGCGTAGCCTAAGGAATTCCTTGAGGATCTATATTGGCCGGGACCAAGGATGCAGTTTTTGTTCAGGGTACCCTCAGAGTGTTCGGGCGTACTTGCTCCGGTTTCCTCCTAAGTGGGGGGAAATCTTGGTATTCATCATGCATGTTTATGTAGCTGGACGAACTAGACGCCTCATTGGACAGGAACCCTGATCGTGCTTCATTTTTCGAGGAAAGCCTTAGACTTTGAGGTTCACTTGCTGGGAGTGCATGATGTGGATCTTCTTGGGACACACTTTCAATAAGGCGATTCCTCTGGAGATGCTCGACGTTAAGCTGCCTCAATTATTTCATCTCTTCTTCCTGTCGAGTGAACCTCTCTTGGAGCGTGGGTGGCTCGTTTTTATATAGAGAAGGGGATGGGTTAAGGGTAACCTTTCCTTTATTCTTATCCTTGTTGGATTCTCACAGGGTAAGTGGAGGGAGGTTAGCTAAAGGGGAAACCATATTTAAGGCGGCCCTCTGGTTCTAGGTGTGAACACCGGGGGATTCGTTGTGAGTCACAGCCTGACCGGAACCGTCGTCTCCCGATCCATCCAGATTTTCATTTTCCACAGTTTCACCCATGGGGTTAGCCTCTATGTAATTGATGAACGCATATTGTGGGGTGGATGGGATGTCATCTTCTAAATAGGAATAGGAACTCTCACGTATTCTGCTGGCCTTCCCTTTCATGACCTGGGATTTCCTTCGGACTTCTTGACGAAGGGTGACGCGGGGAGTTCATTGATGAAACCTTACGGTGCACCTTCCTCTGGGAGGGGATGATGATTCAAATGATAGGATAGGACGAGAACCTCCTCTTCTGACTATCCTCCCCAGATGAGAGAATACCAACTCTCGTGGGGGGGGGGGGGGGGTTGTTGTTGAGGGGTTAATAATGCCCCCAGCCCTGAGGGCTGGGGCTGGCTCCGTTCCCTGGACGTTGAGTCTCTTCCTGGTTTTATTGGTTTTACAGGGTAATTTGTTGTTAAAAATTCCCCTAGCCCTGTAGGCTGGGGTTGACCCTGGATTGTGGTAGTGGCTGCAGCTATCGCGACCTGCCTGATCTCGCATGGTCCCATCCGGGGGTGAATCAGATTTGGTGCCGAATTCACCTGTGGATCAGTCCCTTTTAGGGAGGCAGGCAAAGATTGTTGATTGGCATCTCTTAGGCGTGAGGCCTGCTGTATGATCTCGGTGTCCTGATTCAGGTGTTTTTGAATGGCTTGTTCCTATTGGGCCTAATGCTTCTGGGACTTACTCAAGGCCCGACTCTGTTGGGTGTGTTGCCTTTCCTGAACAGGGGGTCCACTCAATTTCTGTCTTTTCGTGATGATGTTTCAAGACACCATGCCAAATGGGTTTTTCTAGGTGGGTAGCAGAGTTAAATTCAAGGCTCCATGTTTCCCCCCATCCCCTGATATGGACTCCCGTTGGAGTGTCATAGATGAGGCCGCGCAGCTCGTGCAGTGCTCAAAGGCAGGCTTTCTCTATGTTCCATTTGTGCCTCTCGGGGCGTTGTTGTCACGTCGAGGAAAGTCCCTTCAGGTCGATGTGATGCAGGAGGTCTCCTATCACCTCGACGTGGTCTACATACCCATCATAGGGCAGGAAGCTCTATTTCAGCCGGTGGAGGGTCGCCCATATATTATGGCAGATGCCGTGTATGAATTCTCCCGAAAACTCTCTGGGTATGTCGAACTGAGAGGTGGTCGTGGGCCAAAACATAACTCGTATATCATCCCTAGCTAGTCATTTCCTCAGGTGAATCATATCGGCATATTCCTCGGCTAGTGACTCCTCCACCTGGTCGGCCCAACTAAGGAACTCACTGTAGTCGGAGGCAATGGGAACAGTAGGTATTGAATTGTCTTGTGGGTGATTCCGATGTGGTTCAGAAGATAAACGCGGCCCAGGAACTGCTCCTGATCGAAGAAGGGAATCTCTAGCGAAAAACTGGGAATCTGACATGCTCGATCCCATACTTCTATGTTCCTTGGCATACGAGGGCCTTTCGGTGCTTGCTTCGGCAGAGGGAGGGCCTTCCTGTTGAAATAATATGTAATAACGGGGAGGACCTCCACAATGGCGGCCGTAATGGCGAGGACTACCATTACTTATTGATGCTTCACTGCATAGAGGACTTTTGCAGTGCACACCCTGGGGAGGACCTCCAAGGCTTTTCGCAGCAAGGGGAGGACCTTCTGGCTATGTAGCGTCATTATGGGGAGGACCTTTGAATCAACTGCCATCATGGTGAGGATCACCATCATGGCTTGAAGTCCGACGCACATCCTAGTGAGGACCTTCATGACACACCACGACAAGGGGAGGACCTTCTTGTTTCTTGGGGCTATTGCGGAGAGGACCTTCGCAATGGCGGCCGTGGTGGAGAGGGCTACCATCACAGCTGTGGCAATGGAGAGGACTACCATTACTGCTACCGCATGGAGAATATCTGTGGGATAAATCCTATGGAGGGCCTCCAGAATGTACCGTAATGAGGGGAGGGGCTTCTCATTGCTTGACGTCTCTACGGGGAGGACCTCTGTTATCAGGGTGGCAAGGACTACCACTATGATTTTATGCCTGGATACGTGGAGTTCCATTCCAGCGTAACCCCTGGTGAGGACCTTCAGGGCAATCCACGACAAGGGGAGGGCCTTCTTGTCGTGATGTGACGTCACTACGAGGAGGGCCTCCGTAGTTGCGACTATGAAAGTGAGGACTACCATCACAATTTGTGGTCCCCCTGCATGGAGAGTTATTGCAGTGTATACCCCGGGAGGACCTTCTGGGTGGACCGCAATAAGTGGAGGACCTTCTTGCTGCTCGATCTTCTGGTCACGTGGAGGGTTTCCATGACTCTCATCAAGAGAGGAGATCTCGTGACCGATCGTTATATGCTCGTGGTGGAAGCCCCCATGGGTGCTCTGGGGAGGACCTTCAGAGTGGACCGTAGTAAGTGGAGGACCTTCTTGCTGCTCGATCTTCTAGTAATGTGGAGGGTTTCCATGACTCGCATCAAGAGAGGAGCTCTCATGACGGATCATTATATGATCGTGAGGGAAGCCCCCACAGGTGCTCTGGGGAGGACCTTCAGAGCTGCTGGTAGCACCATTGCGAGGAGGAACTTCGCAACTGGTACTGCCACTCCCATAATATGGTAATGGGAAGGCAGGGTTCTGAGACTTTGACGTGTGATTAGCGTCATTGGGAACCCCAACTTCCAGCAGAGCAGAGTCATGAACCTGCTCTTTATTTTACAGCTGCCTTCGGCACGTTCGGGGCGCTCTTTTGCTGGCAGTGGGGACCGTCTTCTATTGACAATGACCTTTACCTCCTTTGGGTCCTTGTCTAATTGGGTCCTGTGATGTATCCACGTTATGAAGACAAAAATCTTGACTTTTAGCTGGAATATATGACTGTTCTAGAGCATCCACTGTGATGGATAGGTGTCCCCCAGTAGGAATGAGTGAAGCTGCTCGATCTGGTTTCCCTTGCTTCATGGAATATAGCCGGCGACCCTCCTGGATAGAAGAAGGGATGTAGATCTGCTCCGAGGTGGCTATCTCGTCTCTTAGATGAGTCGCCTCAATTGGAGAGATGGGCTCATGGGCCCGAGTCCTTGCTGTTTCCGCTGATGCAGTTACATTCTGGCAAGTCTGCAAGATATGATCTGGGATAGATACCTGCTCCTCCATCATTGCCGGGATATGTAGAGAGACATCTTTGGCTGGAACGAGTATGAAGGCCCATTCCAGTATTGGAGTAGGAATATCCTGCTCCTGTCCTCTAGTGGTCAGTGGGTACTGACAATTTTCTTGTGTCGGGGGAGGTGAACGAATCTGCCCCTGTACCGGGATACGCCGGTTTATCTCTCCGTTTGCCGCCACATCGGGGTGGTGGACTTTGTTTGCATCCCTAGGGAGCTGGCCCTACATATATTGATTTCCCACCGTATCGAGTCGGTGACATTTGTTGGTGGGGGGACGTGCCCGCCTATGAATTGCCGCTACATCTGGGTGGTGGGCTTTGTTGATCACCACTATATCAAGATGGAAGGCGTCAGAAGCAACTTCCAGGAGCTGGTCCTACAGGTGCCGGGTCACCACCATGTCAAGATGGAGGGCTTTACAACCCTGGGCAGGGAGAGGTGCCTACCGAGTAAGTACCGTCCTGCATGAGCAACGAGCTTGATGGAGCTCGGTGGGGATGCGCACCGGCTCGTGTGATGCCGCCATGTCTGGATGGCAGGCTTGGGAGGATCGAACAGGTGTAGGTACCTATTCATGGTACACCTCCGTGGCTGGGTAGCGAAGCTCCTCCTTAGGAACCAGGGTGATGACCGGTCCCCGATTGTACGTCTGCCACCCTCGTCGGGTCGTCAGAGGGGCCAGAGCTCGGGGAGCATGGGCCTGAATCCTCAGGGAGACATCCTCCTCGACATGAGGATGTCGGGTCGCGGCGTGACTGCGATGACATCTTCTGGAGGGGGCCTAAGAGCGGAACACCCATTCAGTGGGGATGAAGTCCTAAATGTCGAACTCATCCTCCTCCCTAAGATAAGAGAGGTATGAATTGTCCCGTTCTGGGGATAGACTCCCGAAACGGTTGGAGACAGTGACAGGGGCTGTTTGGATCCGCCTTTTCAGTCGCTGCTGGGGAGGCGACCGGTGAATATTGATGGATTGGAGGGCATGCATGGCCGTCTCCACCATTGGGATAGTACCATTCATGTGGTACTCTTGGATCAGCGCGTCCCAAACCCATCATAGAAGACGCTGGGTGGGTGACGGGGTCCTCCATTGTTGAGGAAGTCCCATCCTTGCGTTGTTGGAAACGCGCACTTGTGAGTTCCTTTGCGATTCCATTGGATCTAATGGAGTTATGAAAGTGGTATCTACAAAACATTTTAGCAAATACAAGTAGAAAACCCGTCAAATCCGCATCTCATAATCCCATGTGTAATTAATGACCTTGCTTTGCCCTCCTTTAGAGCATGAGGGGGTACAGGGTGGGATTAAGTTGAATCCGTCATTTTTGGTAAAATATTCACGTCAAGTTCCCTATTTTTTGTTTCATTCTGGTTTTTCATGCCTCGAAACGCCAAACGGATCCATATCCAATGATTGATGGACCTGCTTTCCAAAGGTAGGAGTTCGCCGGATGGTATGACCAACGACTCTTAAGAACTCACATTGGTCGAGAGGATGGGAGGTCGGGATCATCACACCCTTTTTGGGGGGGGGGAATTATTGCCTATCTTGGGACTCCCTTATAGATTTAAGTAGTATTCATATGTTCACGAATCTTTGGTTTATTCCCAAACATAGTGTCCACGGATTTAACCTTGGTGGGAAATGGTCAACTGGATGCAGGAGTTCAGAATCATTTATGCCCGAGGTTTACCGTCCCTCGTTGGATTAATGAACCCAAAGAGTCGAAACTCGCTTGAGGCGACACTAGGAGCGGCGTGGTGAACTGATGTGAGGATAGTCGGATCAACTGGTTGTCAGGATTGAACCTTAGGGAGGCTTCCTATGTACCCTGCCTAGGGGATAAGGATCAAAGTTCACGTAGTTCGAATAGAGAGCATCGGAGAACCCATGTGATGGTGGACCCGGGGGTCCGTTGGTGGTCGGGCATGAACCTCTTGGAGGCTTCCTATGTACCCTGCCTAGGGGGAAGGGATCAAACTCCACGTAGTTCGCATTGGCTTGGGACTTACGCTCTGAGGCATCCCAAGATGTGGATTGGGGCTTACACTCTGAGGAGTCCCAAGATGTTGGTAAACCAATGTGAAAGGGGTTCAGAATGACCCGTTATTGGGCTTGAACCTCGGAGAGGATTCCTATGTACCCTTTCTAGGAGATAAGGATCAAAGTCAATGTAGTTCGTATCAGCTTGGGACTTATGCTCTGAGGTGGCCCGGAATGATGAATTGGGGCTTACACTTTAAGGAGGCCCAAGATGTTGGTAAACCGATGTGAAAGGGGGCAGAATGACCCGTTATTGGGCTTGAACCTCAGAGAGGCTTCCTACATATGCTGCCTAGGAGACAGGGATCAAAGTCCATGTAGTTCATATTGGCTTGGGACTTATGCTCTGAGGTGGCCCTGAATGATGAATTGGGGCTTACACTTTGAGGAGGCCCATAGTGTGGATTGGGGCTTACACTTTGAGGAGGCCAATAGTGTGGATTGGGGCTTACACTCTTAGGAGGCCCATAAGAGGATGTCATGGTCGATTCATACTCTAAGCCCGCATGAGTCATGCTCGGGGTGAGAAACAAGTGGCAGCAGGGATTAGAGGATCACATCGCGAGAGGTTCGTCCGTGAGAAGTGGAGTGGGGATTGCGCATGAGGGTGGCCCATGAGGTTGGGGCTTTCTCTGAGATGGACGCTCGGGGTGACAAAGCCTAGCGGGAGAGGGAAAGGGGGTACTCCTGTGCCCATCTCTTCTCTTGAAGTGTATGAGGGCTTCCTTCTAATGGCTATTTTACCATCTCTGAGGAACCCTCAACAATTGGAGGGGCATAAAGGGGATTCCTGAGCTCAGACTCCACATTACCGTGAGAGTGTGAACCTAGGAATGAGTCGGGAATATGCTCAAGGGTTGGGGAAACCCCTTTTCCCCAGTTTTCCGTGGTTATGTGAACTCAAAATGGCGTGGTGATGCACCTGAATGTTACACCATGCGGATCCGGTAGCTCTGGTGGAGGCCTCGGTCCAGGGTTGATGAATAGGACAATGAGGGAGTCATGGAGGACTTGGCTCGATCAGAAGGATTTTATATGGCTTGGGAAATGAGAACACCGAAGTATTTGGAGATCCACCGAGAGGTATGGGTGGTGGTGCCATTTGAGTGGGGAAGTGTCACTCGGATAGAGAAGCCGTCCGCGAACCAGGGTGGTCCGCGGACTGATTGGTGTCCCGCAAACCAGGGTTGTTCGTGGCTTCGGGTTCAATCCGCGAACCAGGGTGGTTCGAGGAGGGTTCCAGGCGGGAAGCGGCGGCCAAGGGCGGCGCCGGTCGGAGCCTCGTCGGTCAGGGATTTGCCCGCGTAGGAGAGTGCTACGTCGTTCGATGGATTTTAAAAGAGGCATAAACTCCCTAGTCTACGGGGAAGTCATCTACGGAGGGGGTATGGTTCACAGTTCTCCTTTTTTTTGTTATTTTAGGTTCACGGCTCACCAAGTTATTATGCGTTTTCTAATTCCATGTTAATTCATATACCTTCTATGGTTCGCCGGTGGGAATTTTGCTGTTTGCAAAATCCGAAGCCTTCCTTCAACTGATCTACTTCCAAATCTCCAATTCCTCCGAATCCGATTCCAGTTTTCCCCTGCTTTCTTTCCCCCTTGGTCTCCTTTTATAGAGTGGGAAAAGGGATGTATCTATGGCCGCGTGACACCTTTTGCGAAGGCCCATAAACAAATTCCTGGTTTATAGTTGACTTGGTCAATACGCGATTCGCGGTGGGTATTGAACGCTTCCCCCCTCCGCGAGGTGAACTCAGGGAGTGCTCCGCGGCTATAGAGGGTTCCACCTCTATTCGTTGAATGATTGCGGGTGTTGCTTTAACCGGTCGACGCAGTCCGTGGTTGGGGTGGTTCGTGATGGTGAACCAGACTGGCGCCCATCCTGCCTTGCAACCGCGGAGGCTCTCCTCCTCCATTTCGTGAATTACAACAATTCATGGAGGTGGTGCCTCATGGGGCATGACTACATTGCGCTTCCATGGGACCGGTTCGCAGACCGGTCCTATTTGGGTCCCTTATTTGATTATTTTCCCCAATTCTTTGGGGGATTTGGGTAGAATATCCTTTGCGGATTTTTTAGGACCCTACAAACACTTTCTATCTATGGTCAAGAACTTGAACTGGCTATTCCTCGTAGGAAAGATTCTCTTCCAACTAACTATTTCTGGACTGAAAACATGATATGGATTCGACATACACTTTATTAACATTGGAACATGAAAAAATTGTGTAACATGGATAATATTGGAGGCAAAGCCATTGGATAAGAAACTGATCTAACTTTTTCAAGGATTTATTAGGGTCTAATGAACCATAGACTCAGCTACCACTTTTTACCAAAATGCATCACACTTTTCCAAAGAGAAAATTTAATAAAGGCATGATCACATACCTCAAAAGAGATATGTTTTCTCTGGTTATTGAAAAAAAAATTCTTCTTACTCTTGGATATCATCATGTGTCTCTGAATCAACTGAACATTATCTTCCGTATCCTCTACCAACTCTGGTCACATAAACCTCCTTCATCTGAAATCATCTAAAAAATATGGTGTCTGAAACTTCTTTCTATATAATTCATCTAATTGTACCATCTGTATACTTGAATGAAAACAGGTATTATAAGATAACTCAACCAATGAAATATTTTAATCCCAACTTCCATGGTAATCCATTTAACATGCACATAGAATTCCTCCAAGGTCTGAATTATTCATTCCTACTACCCATATGATTGAGGATGAAAAGCTGTAATGAAATTTAATTCACTACCCAATGACTTTAGAAGGCCTATCCGAAAGTTATAAGTGAAATTGAGATCATGATTAGATTCAATAGAGAGAGTAACTCCCTGTAATAAAACTATCTCTTTAATATACAACCAAGAAAGTTTATTTAGAGGCAGAGTGTCTAGTATAGGAAGAAAATGAGAATATTTAGGGAGTCAATCAATAATAAACCATATCTCATTGTTACCTCAATAAGTACTTGGTAATACCACTACAAAATCCATGGATATATTTTCCCATTTCCACTCTATAATTGTAAAAGGCTGAAGCATCCACTATGGAAACTATCATTCTACTTTAACCTGATAACAAGTCCAATACTTCATGGTAATGTCATCAATATCAATTTCATTCCATCCCATTTGTAATACTCCTAAAGGTCTTTGTACATCTTAGTACTACTAGGATGAATTGAAAATGGAGAACTATGAGCTTTAAAAAACAATTATTTCTTAAACCATGAATCACAAGAAACACATAATCTCTTTCAAAATCTAAAAACAAAATATTTATAAATGTTAAATTCAGGTAACTTACCCTTTTGAACTGATTCTAGATTTTTTATTTAACGTAATTTCTTCTTTCTGTACTTGGTTAATTTTGTGTAATAAAGATGATCTAAGAGTTAACTAAAACAAAACTAATGAATTTTTCTTCACCAAAAAATTCCAAGAAAAAATTCATCAAATAATTAATGAAAGGGTCACATTCCCAACATAACATGGTTAATATATAATTACTTTTTAGACTCAAAGAATCATCCACTTTATTTTATTTTCCAAGATGGTAATGAATCATGAAATCATAATACTTGATTAGTTTCAAAAATATCCTCTATATCATGTTAAAATATTTTTTAGTGAATATATACTTGAAACATTTGCGATCATTATATATTTCACACTTCATGCCATACAAATGATGGCTCTAATTTTTTAATGAAAAAAAAAATTAAAGCTAATTACAAATCATGTGTAGGGTAATTTAACTCATGTGGTTTAAAATGACATAAAGCCTAAGAAATTACTTGATCATTTTGTATTAAGACATAACCAAGACCATTCAATTAAGTGTTGCTTTAGAAAAAAATTCACCATTCCTATAAGGTAGGGAGGAAACAAGAGCATTTACCTATTTTACTATAAGTCCCGAAAAACAATAATCACATTATTTTTCCTAGATAAAATTAACCCATTTATGTGTAAACTTTGTTAGTGGTATAGATAAATGAGAAAAGTTTTAAAAAAACTATTGGTAATAACCTGCTAATACAAAAAAAACTATGAATATTTGTGACATTGGTAGGTCTTGGACACTCTTAATTTTTTTTGTTTTATAAGTTTCAACAATTATACAATATTTAGAAACCATATGTACAAGAAATTAAATTTTTTGTAACCCAAATTCACTCTTAATAAATATTTCATATAATTTCTTTTCTTATATGGTTTAAAAAGTAATCATTAAGTGAATTTAATGAACATATTGAATTTTAAAATATACCAAAATATCATCTATAAACACAAACATAAATGGATCCAAAAGATGATGAAAGACTCCATTCATAAGCTTCATAAATACAACAGGTGCATAAGATAACACAAATGGAATAACCACAAGCTCATAATGCCAATATATCACACAAAAAACTATATTTGGAATTCTATCCTCTTTCACCTTTAGCTAATGGTAACCGAACCTCAAATCAATATTTAAAAATACTAATATCCCTTGAGAAGATAAGATAAATCACTAATATAAGTAAAAGGATACTTTTCCTTAATAGTAATGTTATTAAAGGCTCTATAATTAGTAAAAAGTCTCTTTAAACCTTCTTTCTTTTTCAAAAATAAAAAATAAGCACACAATGGTGAAGTTTTTAGTCAAATGAGACTTTGTTAGTCAATTATTACAACTTATTTCTTAAATTCCACCATTTATAATTGATCCATTAGATAAGGTGGTTTAGAAACAGGCTTATCATCATGAAATAAATCAAAAGTAAATTCAACCTCCTGACCGGGGATGAAACCAAGAAAATCATCCGAAAAAACATATATAAATCCATTCACCAATGTAATGTCACAAATCAAAACTGTTTATTTCTTTTCAACAACATAAGAAAAATAACTTTAACTACCATATTTAATCAATACCTCTGCTTAATGGTATGTTATTTAAGGCATGAAATCATTGAATAATACATTCTTTGATTTTCAATATATTTTATCATGATAAACTAAAAGATTGTCCGTAGCCAAAATGATATAAAAATTCACTATGGTAAGTTCAACAAGATTTTCAGGAATGACAATCCCACCAATGATAATAGGAATATTCTTATAAATCTTGGTTTCTTTAATATTTACACATAGAGTTTTTACAAAAATATCTATATCAAATTCATGAGGTGATATTTCTAATTTACTTTCAAATGTATCCGAAATGAAATACTATAAATATATAGATACAAACAGATTATTGAAATATTTTGAAAAAACCCCCAACATACATATCACAACTTCATTTTATAGCTCAATGTTAACCATAGCAGTAGTAAAATATTTTTCCACACCCTTTCGATCTTATTGGTTTCCATCCTAGGTAATCCACTTTGGATACACATTGGAATAATTCCCTAACTCATTGCAACCAAAACATCTTACCACTAGATTTTCATTGCTTTCATGATCATCTCCCTTGCATTCATGAGAAATATGAGTAGTATAACTAGATCAAAAGCAGTTACCAAACTTTTAATGATATTCTCCTAGATAAATTTCACCACACTTCTCACAAGATGGAAATTTAATTTTCTTACCACAAAAATTCATTGATTAATTCTTTTCAATTACCTCCCAACTAGACCTATTATTTTTCTTATTCTCAAGGGACACATGATCATTAGAAAAATCTATATCTACCCCCCTAGAACATAAAAAAAGTTTCTCATAGGTTTTTAAATCATGAGAATACAATGACCTTTGATATCATGACTTCAGTCCTGAGTAAAACAAATTTATCTTACTATCAAGATCCTAGATAAAATTTGTGATATACATTTCCAAATGGGTGAAATTTTATTTATATATAGCCACTAAATCTTCATCCTTTTGTCTCAATTACAATAACTTCTTTTCCATCCTAAGCCGAAGAGAAATATAATTTTTTTTATCAGGTACGATATTCTTAAATTCATGCCATTCTATGGAATCAATCACTTCACTTCCTTTGATATTTTTAACCATTGGCCGCCACTGACCAGATTCACTTTAAAAAATATAAATTTAAATATTTACCATTTAGTTCTCTAATGATCCCATTCCATCTAATATCTTTTCTAGGGATTTAATTACTCCTTCAGTTAGAGAGGGGTTAGATGATCCTATGAATGATGGACGATGTTGTCTCATAAAAGGCTCCACTATAATCATGTTCCTCTTTCATATATGAGGTTTCTCTCTTGGATGGAAACCAACACCATTTATCACCTAATTCAACTAATCCATCAATGAAACAAACCACTTAGTTCCAATTCCAAAAATCTTGGGATGTTGATTCAGAAGGATGGTTTTATCTTGGTTCCTTCCCCCTACATCTTCCCCGTTACATCTACCGAAAACCATTCTGAACAAACATAGTTTAGAAAAAGTAATATTGTAACCGTCAAATACTATAATATTTTAACTTTACCATAAGGTAGAATCTTTTAAGGGAAAGATAATAATATTAAACTAACCTCTAAAGTTATCTAAACAAGCCTCTGATACCAACTATAAGGCCCCCACCAGAAAACATTACATAATCCTATGTTAAGTCAATAATTTTACTTTCTTTCACATTGAAGATATTTCCAGGTTTATAGTTTTAGAAAATTAGGCCATAATTTATATATAACAAATCGAATATTATAATGTAAACACTTCTAGTCAATATCGATTTTTCTCATACTTGTTATGAGAACAAAAAACTCAATAAGGTATTCACATATAAGGAAAACTATTAGTCTTGTTAAAACATGAAAACCCAAGAATACTTTATCAAAAAGTAATACTTTTAATCCTTAAGAAGTAGTAAATAATTTTTGTTGAAAATAATCTCATTTATTACACATTTTTTAATCGAAATATTACCATAAAACCCATATAAATAATATATAACACATAAAGTTAACTTGGGACATAATTATACTTAAATGGGATTACCGTGCAGTAAATTTCTTTACATTTCACTCTTACAAAAAGGAAGAAACATAGGGTTGACTTCCATAACCAATGCATTGGAGGTTATAACATGACCACCCATACTTGGTTTATCATGGAATCACCTGTACTTGGTTTATCAAATAACCGCTCATCATGTTTCCATGTACCATTGTATAATCTTATCACATAAAAGATTACAATTTTCAATATTTCACTCATAAAATTTCATTCTCAATCAAAATAAATCATTTCAAGATATTGAAATAATCATTAAAATTTCAAAAAAAAATTCAATAACAAAATACCCATAAATGGAAATAAGTGATTTCTTTTTATTTCAAAAACATTAAGGCTTTTAGAGGAATATAAATATTAAATAACGGCCACTACAGTAAAGATATCTTTATTGTGGTACATGTTAAAAAAGAACATTCCTTTTTTTAGTTTGTAATGAAAGTGAAAAACTCCATATATAAATATTCCTTTTGAAAACCTTTGAATTAAATTAAAAGCAAAAGGGTTTTTTATACACTTCATAAAATAAGGTGGTGTATAATATCAAAATATGCATTGATGAAAGGAGAATGAGACGAAGTCCCTTACCTTGAGTCCGATTCAACACATAAGATCTTTATATTCCTGAATAAAATAATTATTTTAATAATTTAGTTTATTGAGAAAAATTTTCAAGTTTATTATTCCTTTTTTTTCACTTATTTTTATTTTATAACAACTATTTAATTATTTATGTTCATGTTGGGGATTTTTCACTATTCAGTACATGAGTCCTGAATGACTTTGGCTTGATATCTATAGTCAAAAGTTTCATTATTCATTAATTTAAAGAATAATATTCATGAAATAATAATTAATTTTATACATTAATTATACTTTTAAATCAAAGCATTAAATATGGTTATGAAAAATTAACTACATTACAATCATGAAGATAGGAAACCATACATACACATGAGTAACATATCCATTTTTCATTGATCATTATGAAAAGAATGTAAGTATTATTTTTATACTTACATAATGATAATAATATACTTAATATCATTTAAATATAATGATATATATATATATATATATATTATTAATGTCATGTAGTGATTAAAAATGAGTCACATCACTTCTTGGAGTCGATAGTGAACATGTATGCACAAATGACGATATCATTTTTATGTGCATGAAAAGTAAGGGAAAAAACAATATATTATTATATTATAGTGATAAATATGTCATTAATTTCATATATTAACATTAATTACATCATTATAACCAGTCTTGAAAGATAGTTATGGAAAACAAATTATATCGATTCTTAGAGGTGATAGTTCAATTGTACACACAAACAATTAATTATTTTCCCATTTGATGGAAGTGGAGATGGATTTAAGTGATTATATTAACATTATAAAATCAAATTATATTTAGGATATTTGATTTGTTATTTCATAATATATGAATAATATTTTAAGGAAGTGTAAGAAGAAATAAAATAGAAATACTTAATGAAAAATGATACCTCTTCTTTAGTCAATCTCCTTTTATTAACACTTTAACACCTATAAGGAGATAAATATGGATAAAATAAGGCCTCTAAAATATGGGGAGGGATTATATTAAGATATTTTCCAAAAAATGGGTTTTATGTGTCAATAAAAGAGAATAATGAGTGCCCTTACATAGAAGAGGAGAGAGGAAATCTTAGAATTCTTCTTAATATTAAATTAATATAAATTAATTTTATATTAAACATGGTTAAAAGGTGATTTATTTATAATATAGGATAATTATGTGTAAAAATAAAATCACCCAATAAAAATTATACAATATTGTTATATTTTTTTAATCATTATCTTTTCGTTTTATCCCTTTTAACTCTTACCGTTTTATCAAGTAATTTACACTTTGAGGGTTAATATAATTACCATAAAATGAAAAAAATACCAATTAATTTATGATATTTTAGGAGTTTCAAAATTAGTGGGTCTAATATTTTATTTTTTTAAAATTTTGTATCACTTAATAAAATATTTTATATTTTAAAAATCATTAGTGTCAATTTTGACACTATTCATTTTGTGACTTTTTAAAAAAATCATAACAACATGATATAATAAAAAAACAATTTTAACACATAAATAACATGAAAAATTAATCAATAATTTTTTTATGTCATAAATTATATCAAATTATATTTATTATAATATTTTTAATATCATTTATTTGATTATTTCCATCAATGAATTAATTATCGCTTAATCATTGTGCCATAATTTAATTTAATTATTTCTTTCCTAAAAATTATAAATAAATTATCATGATGTAGGTAATATTTTTATCTTTCTAAATACTATTTATAGTCAAACATATCTATTATATAAACTCATATTATAAATATTTTACCTGCAAAAAACAAGAGTGTTAAATTTTTTTCTTTCCTTTGAATAATATAATATTAATGACTTAAAGCCATCAAAGTGGATTCAAAAGGTTATATTTCGACTTAGGATTTTTTTAAGTGGAATAAAACTTATATAATAAAATTTGGTAAATTGTTAGGTTAATTTATAATATTAATTTTACCCTTAATTACCTGATTTACCCTTAATTGTGGTAATAAAAATAATAAGTAAAGTTACTATTCAAATATTTCAAAAATTATGTTGATCATATTAGATCATAAATAACAAAATTAATACAATAACATATTTCTATTTTTCAAAATTCAACAAAAATAAGTGACTAAAATTAATTTAAAAGTAATCTCGTTGACAGATTGAGAAAACATATTTTTGAAGTAAAAACATTAAATTGTTCAAAATGACTTTATATCCGATTTGAATGTATAATTGACTCTAATTACCTAAATTTTATTAAATTATAAAAAATTTATTTAATAATACTTTAAAATTAGTTAAAAACATAATTGAATTATAAACATATTTTGGACAAGAAATTACTTTTGAACTAATATTTTTTATTATTCGCTGATCATCAAAACATGAAATTCATAGAAAAATATCAAAAAATTAACCCAAAGTAAATTATGATATTTGGATTTCAAAAATGAAGTTTAATTTGTCATATAAAAATTATAAAATTGTTAAAATTTTATTTAAAATGAGTTTTCTATCAAAAGGAAGCAAAACAATCTTTTAAGAAAATTTGATCTTTTAATGCATAAAACATGATTTATTATTTTTTTAAGTTTATAAAATATGTTAAATTAATTTTAAAAAATAAAATAAATGTATTTAAACATAATATAGTTAGGTCTATTCATTCTCACTGATACAACGACTATGATATAACTACCACTTAAAATAATAATATTAATATAAATTATTTTTTTGGAATATGTCAGTATCGTGTGGAACGTAAGATTTCAAAGAAACAAATTTTTGTGTGTCAGGTATGATATTAGACAATGATTACCCTATTAAGATGAAATTGATATATAATCCATAAATATAAGTTAATATGAAAAAAATTATTCCATAATTACATAGGATGTTACATGAAGAGGCAATACATGCTCTTTTATCTATAGTCTCTGACTCCCCTTTTGATTGCTTAGACGAAGCTTAAAACACCCAGGGAACTAAAAAAGAGAGTGGGGGAAGAGTTATTTGAGATTCTAGAAATATAAATGGCCTTCATGAGAGACAAATTCAACCCTGTTTGAATAATACATGGGTTAAGGACCTCCTTATTAGTGTAAAATAGGGTGGACACATGCCCTAAAGTCTCCTTAGGTAACCCTTCATATACCATAGGGACACCACTAACACTAGACTCTACATAGGTAATCATTTATCTGGCATAGGGTTACGATTCACCCTAACCATTAATTAGTAAATCCAACCAACCTGGCCTCTAAATAGGGTATTTCCAATTTTTTGAAGGGCAATTACTCCCCCTAACCCTCAATCACTTGGGTGAAATCTTTGTTGTGATTTAGTATCAATTGGGTGATAAGCCTATTCAAACCTTTGTTAGAGAAATCTAACCACTTCTTCTCATACACCAAGGCATAATTGGAGCCCTGGATTCTATGGTAGAGAATATATTTTCTTAATTTTCCTACATTGGACTATAATTATAAATATTCCATCTAAAGACACTTGATATGTATGGTCATGGAATTCATATAATCACATACCCCTTGAATTTTTGATTCCCTTGATAAATAGAGGCTCGAGAATTAGAATCCCAAATAGGTAGTACCCTTTGAGGTATTACAACTTTGGACCCATTGGATAATGAGGGTCCCTTTTAGAAAGAGTCTTGAGTGGTACCTCCTATCTCAATGATAGATTTTTTCCCTATCCGTCAAACTGGAATAGATATGGCATCAATCATGGAGTAATTCCATAGTATTTATTACTTGAAAACTCATTCCTCCTACCTTCACATTCCAACATAACAAATAAATATAATGGAATATGGGATTATGGGATTCCTTTTTAGGTAAAAGTTCCATGATTGTTCCCATAAATAATGTTATCAATATGCTAGGTATCATTTTATAGTACAACCTCAGTATCCAAGCCTCACTCAATTTTAATTATGCATGATCTTGTGAAGTGTGCTCAATATTCTATCATATCTTGAATTTGACTGAATCGAATGCACACATCATTGTACTTATGTGGGTGATTATCAGATTAAAAATTTATAGTCCCAAAATACACTTCCTATAAGGGAATGGTAATTTGGAAGTGTGAGGTGGAACCCACAAACACTACTAGTAGGTTATCAACCAATCAAACAAAATCATTGGAAATTATTTCTTACATTCTCTCTCCAGGTTTGGTTTTTACTAAATCTAAGTAGTTTGTATTTAATTAAAAAAATAAATGAAGGGAACATGGTTAATTTGGGGGATCTTGACAGTAGATAATCCAAGATTTTGATTTGGATACATTTATGGATTAGGCTGTAAATCTTTGAAAAATCCACCAATTGGTTTGGGTTAAACCAACTGGATCTACCCATACTATAATTATCCTATGATCAGGGTATAACTGACAAATGAGGTGAATTACACATGAATTATATATAGAAAGAATATTAGGATAATAGATATAGTCCCACTTAACACTAATTAGGTTAGGATCATTCAATTTCACTTTCCATAGACAAGGTTGTGTGAAATTATGTGATGAAAAATTATTATTAACCTAATTACTAGCCATAGGGTTACCAAGGTTCAATATAAGGTTTCATTAGGCTCATAAAGACCCATTCTATCAAACCCTAACCCTAGGTAGATTAGCTGATCATGTTAGTGATGATGAAAAAAATTAAATAGTAAACATGCTATTAATAATTGAGAAACCATTAATAAAGAAGCACTTTAGGATTATAAAAATTAAGAATAAATATTAAAAAATTGAAAGAACTATAAATTCAATAAAAAATCACTATAAATGAAGAAAAAACAACTTTCCTTACAGGAATTGATAAAGAACGATGAGGGGTGATGAAATAGATTTTAAAAAATAAATAATAATTAAACAATCATGGAACATATGTAGAATGTATGTGGATAAACCAATAATTCAAGAGGAATCGACAAAACAATTGAAGAAAAAAAAATTGAAATAATTTTCTTATGAAAACATATGAAAATAGAAGAAAAGAGTTTAATAAAAAGGAGAAAAAAACTACATCCAGCTTCTATACATGTAGGGAGTAAAAAAATATTAATAGTGTAACACCCCAGGATTTCATAGTACATTATTTCTTCAAAGTAATGAAATAACTGGCACTACACGCAACACTGAGTTCAAGCGCACAACGACTTACCAAACTAGATGTTCAAAAGAGATTATGAATAGTATTAACTAAATTTTGAGCTTTATATAATCCTTATAACTTTAGAATCCATATTATGAGTTTCTTAGACATAATTTAAGAACAAATTCATTTTTTTTCAAATAAGAATATTATATTGCAAAAAATACAATTTTACGGCCTTTTAATGGAGAACCATTTTTAAATCCAATTTTTGAAACTTTTATATATTAAATTTGAAAAAATAAACTTCTTCTTTAGAATCGAGACATAAGAATTTAGTTTCAGTAAATTTTTTGTGTTTTTCTAATAAATTTCATATTTGAGTGAATGGTGAAAAATACTATATTTTAACTGAAAACTACTTTTTTAATAAATATAATTTATAGTGTTGAATTATACATTTTAATGGGTTTGAATTATAATTAGATTATATTTTTATAATTTAATCCAATGATGGTCATTTTAAGTAATTTCACTTTATAATTGGACATAAACAATTGTCAATCTTTTGATAGTAATTATTTCTTAAAAATACGCCTTTTAGTTTTGACAATGGGAATTAATTTTAAATTAATTAATGAAAATTCTATGTTTTAAAATTGGTAAAATAGAAATCATTTTTGAATTCATAATATCAAAATTATCTTCAGGTGAAGTTTTGGTATTTTTATGAAAACTTTCAATTTTTGATGAATAGTGAAAAAAATGAGTTATAGTTTAAAACCGAATTTTTATTTAAATAATTATTTACTTTATTTAAATTTATTTTAGGTAAAAATATATACATAATACCTATATAAGTTCAATTTAATTCTTTTGAGTCAGTTTATAATAATTTTAGATATATAAAAATTTTATTGAACTTTTTACCATCTTTACCCACCTCCTAGGAGCATTTGCAAATTTGCATAAAACTCAAATTTACCACTTCTATGAGTTAAATTTAAAAAATTCAAGATACATGGTTGATATAAGTGAGTAAAATGTGGTTCAGTAAGATGAAAATATTTTTTTGGTGAATAGTAACCTTTTACTTTTATTTACCACGGTTAAAAGTAAATAGGGTAATTTAGGGTAAAAATGATATTATTATTTTCCTAAAACTTGTCCTAATTCTATTGGATACATGTAATTCGACCAAAAACAACCTTAGTAATAAATAATGATCCTTTAGGTCCACTTGGATTATATTAGGACATTTATTATTATTTAATTCATAGAAGAGTTAAAAGAGTAAAAATCAAAGTTTAATAACTAAAACATATTTAATATAGGGTTACACATAAGATAAATTTGACTCTAAATATTCATTATAAATATAAAAATAATTCATACATTATTTAATTTTATTTATATTTTTTATACATTAAATAATTTAATTTATTTATACCACAATGATGATCCCGTAATTGCCTAATTAGTGAAAGATTAAAATAATTGACATTATAAATATGAAAATATATGTAATTTTAGACTTTTTATTAATTAAAATAATTTTATAGGTTAATATGACATATTAGGGTTGGTTAGATTATTTTTTTTGAAGTAATAATGCTGTTATGAATTTAGCAAAAACAAAATACCAAATAGTGTCAAAATTGACATAAAAGAGTTTTTAAAACAAATATTTTATTATTAATTGACATTTTATTCCTAATAATCTATGTATCAGAAAAAAGACTTATATAATGATAATTGTATCATTAATGAACCACTTGGGGTTCATTTGGAAGTATATAGTAAGTTTGTTAGCCATATAATATAAAGATACAAAGAGACATGGTAAATGTCAAACTATTTAACTAAGAGTTAAATCTAAAAGATAAAGTTAATATAGTGACACAATCGTATCTAAAACCTATTTTTTGAGTGGTTTTATACCCATAACTACCTTATCCTTTAAATAATTCATTTTGGATCCCTTAGAAACCGAAAATTATTTTATTATAAAAAAATATTTCTGTCTTTTCCTAAGGTGCCCCTCACCCCACTTATAAAAGGAAACTCCACCTTCTCTCTAATTCACACCTTAAACGCCATTTGGCTCGTCCAAACTCTGCCCAAATACCCTCTCAACTGTCCTACCTTCATTCTAGAGGCCTTAATTTAGTCATAAATCCAACTTAAGGAGCCATTTTGATAAAATCAAAATGAAGAACCCGAAGAAGCTTATAAAGGGGTAAAGTAATTTATATCCTTATTTAATCTTATATGTTTTGAAAGGAATCTTTCCGTCATTTTCCAAAGAGGGTAATTTATGACCTTTTCAACAAAATTAATATAAAAATGTTTTTTTAAATTATACGGTAGGTGTGGATATTTTCCACCGTTATAACATCGTCAAATAATCCCTTACAAGCTCATAAGAATATTTTCAGAATAAAAGTTTTTTTATAATTATGTGACACTTAAATGAAAGTAATTTATATCATTATTTAACCTTATATGTTTTGAAAGTAATATTTTCATCATTTTCTAAAGAGGGTACTTTATGACCTTTTCGACAAAATTAAGATAAAAATGTTTTTTAACTTATACGACAGTTATGGATATTTTCCACCGTTATAACATCGTCAAAGCTACCCTTACAAGCTTATAAGAATATTTTCAAAATAAAAGTTTTCTTTATAATTATGTGACACTTAAATGATTTCAAAATAAAGAGAGATATTGTCATGACCCGTCCTCGGGGCCCGTGCCGTGACTAACCCAAGCCCGCCTTCCATAGGCCAGGGGCTGGCGACTAGCACCAAGGCGTAAATCCCAGCAAAAAGGGAAGGCATTGCCTTTGAAAAGTAAACAAGCACCACAGAGTAAGAAAGCGGAAAAGTAAACACTAAGTAAAAACTGTACAAGTTGTGCTGAAAGTAAAAGGGGCCGGAAATACAAGCCCAACTATAAGGTACAACTGAAAGGAAAAACAACAACTGGAAGGAAAAACTGCAGCGTCGAGCCGTCCTCTGGAATTCCCACCTGAAGGGTGGGTACAGATAGCTCCAATGCTCCTCAGGTCCCACCGTCTGCTCCGAGCACGTCTCGCCCAGTGGTCCACCTCCAGGTACTGACTCGTCGTGTAGTCCACCTCCGGGTACTGACTCGTCGTGTAGTCCACCTCCGGGTATTGTCTAGTCCTCGAACACTCGGCCTCCATCAGAACTGCCTGTCGTCTGCAACCAACACAACGAGGTGCGGGCATAGCCCGTGCAGGGGTGAGTATAACGATACTCAGTAGGGACCCTGAGACCCTCAAGGTCTCTCTAAAACCAACAAGGATAACCAAAAGAAGATCTTAACAGATAACCTCTACTTAGATATATTCCCATACATATACCTATGTTATCAAGTAACCCATCTCAATCACGAGGCAAACACAAGGTCAAAAGTCTCAGCTCAAACCAGGATTTTCATCATCGAAACCATTTCTGCTGAAGAGCTCCGTCTCTGGAGTGTACAGTGGTCCTGTCACAACTCCGAGGTACTGCCCACTAACTTAAGACTGCTGTAGTACTCCTCCTATCGAGTAATTCGGGCCAGCCACTACAACCAAGCGCTCTCATGTGCCGCTACAACCAAGCGCACCTCTGTCATGGGTCTGCCGCTACAACCAAGCGCTCCCATGTGCCGCTACAACCAAGCGCACCTCTGTCGTGGGTCTGCCGCTACAACCAAGCGCTCCCATGTGCCGCTACAACCAAGCGCACCTCTGTCGTGGGTCTGCCGCTAAAACCAAGCGCTCCCATGTGCCGCTACAACCAAGCGCACCACTTTCGTGGGTCTGCCGCCACAACCAAGCGCTACCATGTGCTGCTAACGGTTCGTCAAACGGACGTCTGGTCTGAAAGATATCAGCTTTTCTGTTCCAGGGGCCCGGTTGGATTTCAGTGCGATCCAACCAGGCCACTATCCATCTGCATCCAAAACTCGGGCAAAGGATGCCAAAAGTTCCGTCTCATTAAGAGCAACTCAACGCAATAGACGGCGCGTCAATCGGACGCTCGGTCTGAGAGTTATTGGCTTTTTCGTCCCAGGGGCCCGGTTGGTTTTTAAGGCAAAACCAACCTGACCGTACTCCACCTGCGTCCAAACCTCGGGCGGAGTATGCCAAAATCTCCGTCTCACATAGAGGAATTCAACGAAACATACGGCGCGTCAATCGGACGCCCAGTCTGTTAGTTATTGGCCTTTCCGTCTCACACCCACCCTGAGAAACTTCCCAGGAGGTCACCCATCCTGATCACTGCTCTAGGCCAAGCACGCTTAACTACGGAGTTTTAACTACGTAGGCTCCCGAAAAGGAAGGTGCACCTTGAGTATAGTATACTGAAACGACCGTCTCGATCCAAGGATCGCGTTGCCACTGACGGCGCGTCGTTCGGAGGCCCGTAGCTCAAGATACGGCCATTTGAACGAAAAACGTCCGAAGAAGGGGGGGTACGGGCCCGGCCCGACCCCCCTGGGTCGGCCCGGCCGTTCGGCCCGGCCTGGCTCGGCTCGGCCGGGCGGCCGAGTGCCAGGCGCCGCGGGCGTTGACCCGCGGCCTGAGGAAACCGCGGCACGCGTGGGCCGCGTTGGTGAACCGCGGACACGGCAGAGCCGCGTCCCGCGCGGGCGAACCGGACCCGCGCGGCCGCGGGTCCGTTGGCCGCCGCCGCCGCGGCTTCAGCCGCGGCGGGCTCGTCCAGCGGCGCGCCGGGGTGCCGCCGCCTCCGGCCGCCGGCGCCGCCGTGCCGGCGAGTTCTGCGGGCCACCGGGATCGCTCCGGTGGTCCGATTCTCTTCCCGTCTGCACCATTGCTCCTCCCGGGATCCGTTCTTTACTGCGGAATCGTCAAACATCCGCTGCGGCACGTTCCGTCGTCACCTGCCAAATCCGCACAAAACGAAGAACGGCGGAGGGTCGTCGGGCCGTGTTCGTTTGGCCCGTACCCTCCGCGTTAGAGATAAACAACCGGGAGAATTTTATTCCACACGGGAAAAATAACAATTTTAAGAAGATTAAAATTGTTCACAATTCGGTTCTTTAATTTCTTTAAGAAACATTGACGGAAATAAATTAAAAAGGGGTAATTCCCATAATAAATCCCTACCTCGTCGATCGTCGCGCGCGAGCGTTCTTCGCGGAAAAGCTCGTCGCGGAAGAGAGGGATCGTCGCGTCGTCGCGGAATCCGGTGTTGAGTCGGCGAACTCAACGCACCATGAAACAGAAGATTTAATTTAATTAATTAAATCCGTGTTTTTGGTTAAGAACCACGAAGGAGATAAAAAGGAAGGTCCGAGATTCTTATCTCAAGAAGCCGATCGAAGATCCGTCGCGGAGGAAGAGACGTCGCAGAAGAACGCTGTCGGCGATGCGGATCAAGGCGTCACGTCGTCGATTTTCGGGTTCGGCGTTCTTCGCGTTCTTCGTGTTCTTCGCGTTCTTCGTGAGGGAGAAGAAGAAACAAGGATCCTCTCAAATCTTCTCAAAAGATTTTGGGTTGGTCTTATTTTATTAATATGCCAACACACGAAAACAGGTTAAGAAACGATTGAATTAATTCGTTGAATTAATTCAACGAAAGAAACATGCCATTTAATTCATGAAAGAAACAGCCCATTTAAATGGTCTGTTAAAAAAATTTAGAAAACGCGTCAGTTGACTTTCATTAAGACGGGTTTTCACAGGTGCGTTTCTTAGCGGAAAGAAACGGCGGGGCTCGTGTGGGCCCCACCTCACAAATATCCTACCAAGGGGGGTAGGATATTTCTGGATAGCATCCTATCCAGTTCAACTCAGTTCAAGCCGCCTTTAAGTGGCTTCAAGTGGCTTCCAAGCGGCTTAAGTGAAATAAAATAAAGTTGTCGCAAAATTATTTTATTTCTTAACTTTAAGCCCGAAAATTAAAAACCACACCCGAGAAAACGCAACTCTGGAAGAGGCGTTTCTAAGCGAATACCGGCGTTGCGATTTCATCGGTGCCCTCAGAATTCGATTCTGGGCACCGGTTCAAAAGTTTGAAAAACCCACTCGTCCGTTCACTGAACGTACCCGAGCCAAACTTCGGAAAATGATTCCGGGCACACCGGGCCTCGGAATCAGGCGACGTCAGAAACTGCGTTCTTGTAAAATCCCAAATAAAATTAAGAAAAAAATTTCCTTGAAATTTACGGGTCTTTACATTACTCCCACCACAGGGCTTTACGTCCCCGTAAAGCTTCAACACAAACTAGGGATACAAAGGCGGTACTGAGCACGCATCTGAGCCTTCCGCTCCCATGTGCTCACCTGGACCTTCTCTGTCGTGGCCCGGACCACCTCTGGTCCCACTAGAGCTGCCACGATTTCTTCCTTGCCGATAAGAGAAATCTGGTCTCATCCCCTGGATGAACCACGTTCTTCGCCTAATACGGTCAATCCCGACATGGATGATACTAATCCATACCAAGGATGACGTCGTAAGGCCTCGACGCTACTACCAAGAGATCTAACCGTTACTCTCGCCTCCAAGGGTTGAGTCACACTGTCGGCTTCAGTGTGTGATAACTGGGTCTCCTCCAGTAGATGTCTCATGGGTGAGGGTCAAGTCAACAGTCTAAACCGGAACCTCTTAGTGACAACACAAGAGAGGACAGGAAAGTAAAATGCCACAAGAAAAGGTGTCTTTTATTACTGCAGCTCAAGTACAAAGACAAAAAGCATCTATAAACACACATCAACAAAACTAGAAGCAACGTGAACAAAAGTCTCCAGTTCTGGAGCTAGTCCCGCTCCTGTCCATCTGCTCCCGGAGCTCCATGATCGTAGGCCTCAGCTGCCTGAAGCTAAGCTCTCCCATGTCCTCCTGTCCCCTGCGGTCGGGGTGGACTGCCTGGTGGTGGTGGTGGCAACACCCCGAAGCGTCTTCCACCTCCTGCTGCACGACCAACTCCCCTGTCATGGACGCCTGCTCCTTGCGGCCCGCCCTGATCGAACCTCTGCCTCTTCCTGGGGGGTCCTTCGTTCGTCTGCTGGTCATCCGTATGGCGGGTCGGACAGTCACGAGCCATGTGACCAACCCCGCCGCAGGAGTAACACTGCCCTCTCATAGAAAGTCGTTGCCCACCCTGAGTGCCTCGCGAAAACGATCCAGAGTCATGCTGGTGACCACCTGTAGGTCCAGTCCTCTTGGACCCCTGCGTCATCCGTCTACTGCCCGCTGCAGAAGACTCTGCCGCATGCCGGTAAGTGGTGGGTCCTGCTGCTGGAGACTGCTCAGCAAGGAAACTCTCCACTAAGAGGGCTCGCTCTAACACCCCTTCCTGAGTCAGAATGTTGAGGGAGATCATCGAAGCCCTGATCTCATGCCTCAGTCCCTTCTCGAAGGTCCGGGCCTGGAATAACGGGTCCCATACCATATCTGTGGAGTAGCGCGAGAGATCAGTAAATCTCGCCGAGTACTGGGCCACTGACATGCTGCCCTGCCGCAACTGTAGTAGCTCCTGGATGCGCACTGCTCGGAGGGTGGCTGGGATGAACTCAGAGCGGAAGACGCTCTCAAAGTCCGTCCGGAGGAGAGACACCTCGTCGTGCACCTGGAGCATCAAGCTCCAACATCTGCCTGCTGCCGCGTGCAGGAGACTCGCTGCGAGGATCACCATGAGGTCTTCTGGTGTCCTCACTAATCTGAAAACCCGAACAACTGCCTCCAGCCAGTCCTCGGCGGCCTGAGGGTCCGTCTCCCCGCGGATCCTGGGCGGTCGCTGGTGTTGGAACTCATGCAGTGTACTAAGGCGACGTGCATCACCAGCGGCTGGGGCTGGTAGCATCGGTGCCTCGACGGGTATAGGTACCGCCGGTGCCTCAGCTGTCAAAGGGCCCTATACCGAGTCCTCGAAGCTCGGTGGGCTGTCATCACGCTCCACTCTCAGAATCCTAGCTGGCTGTCGTCGTGGGGCCATCCTGAAAAGGGAACAAGTGCGCCACGGTGAGGACAGTATACCTGGTGAGCTGACAGAAGTAATCACAAGGAAAACTTGAAACACACATGCAATCAATGTTTTCGTGCATTAAGTCGGAAATCAGAAGTCAGGGTCCTGGTGTATGGATACGTCGGCCGACGCACCAACACTGGACTCCCTGGACTGATAACCACACCCAATATGCTAAACACTATTGCTTCACATAGAAGAAAGATCAGAGTCCCCGGTAGAACCGACCACCTTTGATACCAATTTGTCACAACCCGTCCTCGGGGCCCGTGCCGTGACTACCCCAAGCCCGCCTTCCATAGGCCAGGGGCAGGCGACTAGCACCAAGGCGTAAATCCCAGCAAAAAGGGAAGGCATTGCCTTTGAAAAGTAAACAAGCACCACAGAGTAAGCAAGCGGAAAATTAAACACTAAGTAAAAACTGTACAAGCTGTGCTGAAAGTAAAAGGGGCCGGAAATACAAGCCCAACTGTAAGGTACAACTGAAAGGAAAAACAAAAACTGGAAGGAAAAACTGCAGCGTCGAGCCGTCCTCTGGAATTCCCACCTGAAGGGTGGGTACAGATAGCTCCAATGCTCCTCGGGTCCCGCCGTCCGCTCCGAGCACGTCTCGCCCAGTGGTCCACCTCCAGGTACTGACTCGTCGTGTAGTCCACCTCCGGGTACTGACTCGTTGTGTAGCCCACCTCTGGGTACTGTCCAGTCCTCGAACACTCGGCCTCCATCAGCACTGCCTGTCGTTTGCAACCAACACAACGAGGTGCGGGTATAGCCCGTGCAGGGGTGAGTATAACGATACTCAGTAGGGACCCTAAGACCCTCAAGGTCTCTCTAAAACCAACAAGGATAACCACAAGAAGATCTCAACAGATAACCTCTACTTAGATATATGCCCATACATATACCTAAGTTATCAAGTAACCCATCTCAATCATGAGGCAAACACAAGGTCAAAAGTCTCAGCTCAAACCAGGATTTTCATCATCGAAACCATTTCTGCTGAAGAGCTCCGTCTCTGGAGTGTACAGTGGTCCTGTCACAACTCCGAGGTACTGCCCACTAACTTAAGACTGTTGTAGTACTCCACCTATCGAGTAATGCGGGCCAGCCGCTACAACCAAGCGCTCCCATGTGCCTCTACAACCAAGCGCACCTCTGTCATGGGTCTGCCGCTACAACCAAGCGCTCCCATGTGCCGCTACAACCAAGCGCACCTCTGTTGTGGGTCTGCCGCTACAACCAAGCGCTCCCATGTGCCGCTACAACCAAGCGCACCTCTGTCGTGGGTCTGCCGCTACAACCAAGAGATCCCATGTGCCGCTACAACCAAGCGCACCACTTTCGTGGGTCTGCCGCTACAACCAAGCGCTCCCATGTGCCGCTAACGGTTCGTCAAACGGACGTCTGGTCTGAAAGATATCAGCTTTTCCGTTCCAGGGGCCCGGTTGGATTTCAGTGCGATCCAACCCGGCCACTATCCATATGCATCCAAAACTCGGGCGGAGGATGCCAAAAGTTCCGTCTCATCAAGAGCAACTCAACGCAATAGACGGCGCGTCAATCGGACGCCCGGTCTGAGAGTTATTGGCTTTTTCGTCCCAGGGGCCCGGTTGGTTTTTAAGGCAAAACCAACCCGACCGTACTCCACCTGCGTCCAAACCTCGGGTGGAGTATTCCAAAAGATCCGTCTCACTTAGAGGAATTCAACGAAACAGACGGCGCGTCAATCGGACGCCCAGTCTGTTAGTTATTGGCCTTTCCGTCTCACACCCACCCTGAGAAACTTCCTAGGTGGTCACCCATCCTGATCACTGCTCTAGGCCATGCACGCTTAACTACGGAGTTTTAACTACATAGGCTCCCGAAAAGGAAGGTGCACCTTGAGTATAGTATACTGAAACGACCGTCTCGATCCAAGGATCGCGTTGCCACTGACGGCGCGTCGTTCGGAGGCCCGTAGCTCAAAATACGGCCATTTGAACGAAAAACGTCCGAAGAAGGGGGGGTACGGGCCCAGCTCGACCCCCCTGGGTCGGCCCGAACCGGGTCGACCCGACCCGGCCGGTCGGACCGGCCTGGCTCGAAGCGGCCGGGCGGCCGAGTGCCAGGCGCCGCGGGCGTTGACCCGCGACCTGAGGAAACCACGGCACGCGTGGGCCGCGCTGGTGAACCGCGGACGCGGCAGAGCCGCGTCCCGCGCGGGCAAACCGAACCCGCGCGGCCGCGGGTCCGTTAACCGCCGCCGCCGCGGCTTCAGCCGCGGTGGGCCGGTCCAGCGGCGCGCCGGGGTACCGCCGCCTCCGGCCGCCGGCGCCGCCGCGCAGGCGAGTTCCGCGGGCCACCGGGATCGCTCCGGTTAAGGCGTCACGTCATCGATTTCCGGGTTCGGCGTTCTTCGCGTTCTTCGTGTTCTTCGCGTTCTTCGCGAGGGAGAAGAAGAAACAAGGATCCTCTCAAATCTTCTCAAAAGATTTTGGGTTGGTCTTATTTTATTAATATGCCAACACACGAAAACAGGTTAAGAAACGATTGAATTAATTCGTTGAATTAATTCAACGAAAGAAACAGGCCATTTAATTCACGAAAGAAACAGCCCATTTAATTCACGAAAGAAACAGCCCATTTAAATGGTCTGTTAAAAAAATTTAGAAAACGCGTCAGTTGACTTTCATTAAGACGGGTTTTCACGGGTGCGTTTCTTAGCGGAAAGAAACGGTGGGGCTCGTGCGGGCCCCACCTCACAAATATCCTACCAAGGGGGTAGGATATTTCTGGATAGCATCCTATCCAGTTCAACTCAGTTCAAGCCGCCTTTAAGTGGCTTCAAGTGGCTTAAGTGAAATAAAATAAAGTTGTCACAAAATTATTTTATTTCTTAACTTTAAGCCCGAAAATTAAAAACCACACCCGAGCAAACGCAACTCCGGAAGAGGCGTTTCTAAGCGAATACCGGCGCTGTGATTTCATCGGTGCCGTCAGAAATCGATTCCGGGTACCGGTTCAAAAGTTAGAAAAACTCGCTCGTCCGTTCACTGAACGTACCCGAGCCAAACTTCGGAAAATGATTCCGGGCACACCGAGCCTCAGAATCAGGCGCCGTCAGAAACTGTGTTCTTGTAAAATTCCAAAGAAAATTAAGAAAAAAATTTCCTTGAAATTTACGGGTATTTACAGATATTTCTCTAAAAAAGGTTTTTATTTTATCTATGTCAACATCCTTTGATGGATTTTAAGTTTATTTGAAGTTGATTTATTATGATACAAAACTTCCATATTGTATTGATGGTTTTGTGATATGTTTGACTATGTATGTACTATTTTTATACCATTCATGGTTTATGGTTAATGAATTGACATTTTGTATGGTATTTTTAATACGAATGTTTATGTTATATTTCAATATTTTCATATGAGGAATGTATTGGACTTATTAAGTGACGGGTGGAGCCCGCTACAGCTTCTCAATGCATCGGTAGGTCTCATGAGACAATTAGGCGTGGAATTGGATGAGGCCTTTCCCAATTTGATATATTGTTCCAGTCGAGGCCTTAATCATTTTTAGAGGTCTTGGCCAAGGCCTTGAAAAAATGTTTCAGAATGTCTGACATTATACATTCCTTTATTATGAAAATAATATTGATGGTTCATGTGGTCATTTGACTAGTAGAATATCCATGATTATGTTTTATTATGGAATTATTTAATCAGCTCATATTCGTTCCATTAAAGTATTCATGATTATTATTGGTAAAGGCATGTGGTTTTAATTATTCAATATACTTAATATTTATGTTATCTTCTGCTGTATTTCTTACCCTTACTGAGCATTTGAGCTCACCCCTTTCTTATGTTTCATTTTCCCAGGATATGAAGAATTTAGTTATGAGTGACTTGTGGGCATAATCTAGGATGATTTGATGTTTCTATTGGAATAAATTCATGTTTTATTTATTTTCAAGTTGTAAAGTCGAACTTATGTATGAATCTTATTTACAATAATACTAAACTGATCGTGCTTTTGAGACATGATTTCCTTGTGATCATGCCAATGTATTAAAATAATGCACTGACTCTGGGATTCTGGGGTTGTGGTGTTACAGTTGGTATCAGAGAAAGTTTAGTATAAACCTTAGAAACTAGATTTAGATAAACTCTGAATAAAGCACATTACCCTAAGATAGACTTTGAGGATTAGTATAGAAGAAATTCCTAGAATTTTGGTAATATAGAGATTTTGTGAGTTTTCCAAGAAATACATCCCTGTCTGGATATGAGAAGTCAGGGGCTACTCTGGCACAGATGTACCTAGGGGTAAAAACTGAAAACACTGCTTTGAGTTAGACTCGAACAGGAATTGGTGCATGACAATGATCCTTGCTGCACTCTTGGTTATGACACTCCCGGGGGATATGATTAGGATAATTATCATTTTCTTTACAAATCTTTATGAAGGATTTAAAAGTATATACCTCCTCAAATAAAATATTTTTATGATTATGGATTATATCCATTAACTGTTCAATTTATGTGAGGTATTTTACAAGTTTGGAATTATTCATTATAATTAATAAACTGACCTAGTGTAAGCAATTGTATAGAAATGGCACCCAGTAGAAGGAATGTGAACTCCAGTAATAGGTATGATCCAATGAGTATGAGGGATTATATATTTCATGGTATTGAGCCAACATATATAAGGGAAATAGTCTCCCATGTATTCTCAAAATATGAAAAAATAATATCAGGTGTTAATAAGATAAGTAAATAATTCTCTGAATCATATGGATTTTAAGAGAAGCAAGAGAAGAAAAGGATGGAAGAGTGAAAGATTGATAAAGGGAAGAGGGAAAAGAAGGATTTTACCATATGTGATAACTATGGAAAGAATCACCTTGGTAAATGCTTGAAGGGAATAAAAATTTGTTATAAGTGTGGAGAAAAAGGACACTAAGTACGTGATTTCAAGGGTAAAAAAAGGTTTGAAATGTAAAATGCTTCATCTGCAAGGCGTTGGGACACTATGCGAATCAATGTCCCAGTCATCAGAGTATACCTCAAATGATGCTATTGGATAATAATCAAGTTATGATACTACCTCAGATGAAGAGGAATGGCTAGTGTTCTTATGTTGTTATTATAGAATTATTTCATTTGAGTTTTGTATCAACAATATACTGGTTATATGAATTATGGAGACAAATAAGGATCGTACTACAGTACTATTTTATTGAGGATTTGAGATTATATGGTTCTATGAAATGTGACTTAATAGTAAGCTACATTTTTTGGAAAATACATGTTTGGAGGAATGGTAATCCATAATATGGTCCCGATAATGAGGTAGTGATTTTGGAATAAGAGATCGTTGACTTGGATAAATTATATTGGATATTATTGACTACCTTGAAACTGATTAATGAATTTTATATTCCATCATTGTTGGATTTTACTACATTTTTGGATAGAAGGAGTATATCCAGTATTCTAAAAGGAATAAGGGAGCATGAATGTAATCTATATGGTTTTATGGTAATTTAGGATGTTTCACTGTTTTAAAAGAATACATGATGAAGGTGTTCACATGTTTTTATGTGAAAAAAAGGATCTTCATTGTGTTTACTTTCCTTATAAATTTTGGACTGTGAGTTTGGACAGAAGTGTTTTGGATAATTATAGTTTGATATTATTATTTTTGTATTGAAATACAAGGACAACCCAGAGGTTGGGCGACAACCCATTGCGTCTGACAAGGCCGTGAGACTTGAACCCGAAACCAAAGGGTTAGAAGGGTGTATCACCTACCACTAGCCCACTTGATGTTCTAGATTGAATAATGAAGTTTTTTTAAAAGGCATCGTAGATGAATTATATATTCATTTTTTGGAACTCTATACATATAGGATAAATAGAATATTTTTTTTAAGTTCTATTATCTTTTAGAGTGAAAGATGAGTTATGGTAGAAATTAGTTAAAGGATGGAACTCTACCTGTTAAGTATATATATTTTTTTCTTCTCTTATTTAATGAATAAATTAATTCTTAAACTTTAGTTAAGGGATCTTAAAACTAAAAATGTGTTATCCTAATACCTTATGTTTTGTTGAAGAGATGATATTTTAAATCATCATAGATTGATGGCTTTGAGGCCCTCAATTATACAATTGTTTGTGACTGATGACCTCAACCACTCTCTATAAATATTATCATTTTTTCTCCAATTATGTTTATCTAATTTCCACCAATGTTCTCCTAATCGAGATCAAAATTTGGTTGTGACTTTTTCATTCCCCTTTTCCTCTTATTAAGACTAAATTTTATTAACCCAATTTCTGATGTGGGTTTTCTACAAAGTTATTTTCTATTTTCAACCATTTATTTACAAAGAATAATTTCAAATTATTGATAATGAAATTTATTAAAGGAGGGAAGAATGTAAAACCCCAAGATTTCATCGTACGTTATTTCTTCAAAGTAATGCAATAACTTGCACTACACACAACACTGAGTTCAAGCACACCACAAATTACCAAACTAGCCGTTCATAAGTGGTTATGAATAATATTAACTGAATTTTTAACTTTCTATAATACTTATAAAATTATAATCCATATTATGAGTTTCTTATACATAATGTAAGAACAAACTCATTTTTTTCCGACAAAAGATTTATTTTTCAAAAAATGCAATTTTACCGCCTTTTAATGGAGAAACCTTTTTAAATCCAATTTTTGAAACTTTTATATATTCAATTTGACAAAATAAACTTCTTCTTTAGAATCGGGACATAAGAATTTAGTTTCAATAATTTTATGGTGTTTTCTGATAACTTTCATATTTGGGTGAATAGTGAAAAATACTATATTTTAACTGAAAACAACTTTTCTAATCAAAATAATTTATAGTGTTGAATTATAGATTTTAATGGTTTGGAGGTATAATTAGATTATATTTTTACCATTTAAGCCAATAATGGTCAACTTAAGTAATTTATCTTTAAAATTGGACATAAACAATTGTCAATCTTTTGATAGTTATTATTTCTTAAAAATACGCCTTTTGGTTTTAAAAAAGGGAATTAATTTTAAATTAATAAATGAAACTTCAATGTTTTGAATTTGGTAAAATATAATTCATTTTTGAATTTGGAATATCGAAATTTTCTTTGGGTGAATTTTTGGTATTTATCTAAAAACTTTCAATTTTTGATGAATAGTGAAAAACACTGAGTTATAGTTAAAAACCGAATTTTTATTTAAATAATTATTATTTTTATTTAAATTTATTTTTGGTCAAAATAGATACATAATACCTATATAAGTTAAATTTAATTCATTGGAGTCAGTTTATAATAACTTTAGATATATAAAAATATTATTGAACTTTTTACCTTCTTTACCCACCTCCTAGGAGCATTTGCAAATTTACATAAAAAATAATTTTACTGCTTCTGTGAGTTGAATTTACAAAATTAGAGAGAAACAGTTGATATGAATTAGTAAAATGTTGTTAAATAAGATGAAAATAATTTTTGGTGAATAGTAACATTTTACATTTATTTACCATGGTTAAAAGTAAATAAGAAAATTTACGGTAAAAATGATATTATTATTACCCTAACACATGTCTTAATTCTATTTGATAAGTGTAATTCAACCAAAAAAACCTTATGAATAAAATATGATCCTTTAGGTCCACTTGGATTAGATTAGTACATTTATTATTATTTAATTCAAAGAAGAGTTAAAAGAGTTAAAATTAAAGTTTAATAACTAAAACATTTTTAATATAGGGTTAAACATAAGTTAAATTTGACTATAAATATTCATTAGAAAGATAAAAATATTTCCTACATAATTTTATTTTATTTATATTTTTTAGATATTATATAATTTAATTTATTTATGACACGATGATGATGCAGTAATTACCTAATTAATGAAATATTAAAATAATTGACATTATAAATATCTAAATAAATATAATTTGAGCATTTTTATGAATTAAAATAATGTTAATATGACATATTAGGATTGGTTAGATGAATTTGGTTCAAAGAAATAATTCTATTATAAATTTAGAAAAAACAAAATACCAAATAGTGTCAAAATGGACATAAAAGAGTTTTTAAAACAAATATTATATTATTAATTGATATTCTATTTCTAAAAATATATGGTTCAGAAAAAAGACTTATTTAATGATATTTTTATCATTAATGAACCACTTGGAATTTTCTTGGAAGTATATAGTATGTTTATTAACCATATAATATAAAAATACAAAGAGATATAGTAAATGCCAAACTATTTAACTAAGAGCTAAATCTAAAAGATAAAGTTAATATAGTGACCCAAACCTATCTAAAACCTATTGGTTGAGAGTTTTTTGAACCATCCCCACCTTAGACTTTAAATAATTCATTTTGGAACCATTATAAACCAAAAAGGATTTTGTTATAAAATAACATTTCTAGCTTTTCCTAAGGTTCCCCGCACCCCTCTTATAAAAGGGTACTCCCCCTTCTCTATAATTCACACCTTCAAAGCCATTTGGCTCGGCAAAAATCTGCCCAAATAACCTATCAACTGTCCTCCCTTCATCCTAGAGGCCTTCATTTAGTTATAAATCCAAACTAAGGAGACCTTTTGATCAAATAAAAAGGAAGAACCCGAAGAAGAGGGAGTTAACCAACCCTCGACCAAGGAAAAGTACAAGGTAATGGTTAATTCTACAATCTCTTAATTATCCGAGGTTTTTTTAAATAAGTATCTTCTGGGAACTCTTTATCATCCATATCCATGTTTCCAAAAATATATTTCAAATTTTTTTTACTTGATAAAGGGGTAAAATAATTTATAACCTTATTTAACCTTATATGTTTTGAAAGAAATCTTTCTGTCATTTTTGAAACAGGTACTTTATGACCTTTTAGACAAAATTAAGATAATAATATATTTTTTAACTTATATGGTCGGTGTGGCTATTTTCCTCCATTATAAAATCATTGAATATTCCCCTACAATCTTATAAGAATATTTTTAAAATAAATGTTTTATTTATAATTATGTGACTCTTAAATGATTTCAAAATAGAAAGAGGTATTTCTCTAAAAAAGGTTTTGATTTCATCTATGTCAACATACTTTTATGGATTTTAATTTTATTTGAAGTTGATTTATTATTATAGAAAACTTCCATATTGTATTGTAGGTTTGGTGATAAGTTTGACTTTGGATGTGCTATTTTTATATCATTCATGGTTTATGGTTAAAGTATTGACATTTCATATGCTAGTTTTAATACGAATGTTTATGTTATATTTCAACCTTTTTATATGAGGAATGTATTGGACTTAGTGAGTGATGGGTGGAGCCCGCTATAGCTCCTCCATTCCTCGGTAGGTATCATGATACAACTATACTTGGGATTAGACGTGGCCTTTCCCAATTTGATATATGGTTTTGGCCATGGCCATAATCATTTTTAGACGTCTAGGCTAAGGCCTTGAAAAAATGTTTCAGAATGTCTAGCATTATACACTCCCGTATTATGAAAATAATATTTATTGTTCATGTGGTCATTCTAATAGTATAATACCCATAATTATGTTTTATTATGGCATTATTTACTCTGCTCATATTCCTTCCATAAAAGTATTCATGTTTATTATTGGTAAAGGCATGTGGTTTCAATAATTCACTATTCTTAATATTTATGTTATCTTCTACTGTATTGCTTACCCTTATTGAGCATTTTTAGCTCAACCATTTCTTATGTTTCTTTTTCCCAGGATATGAATAAGTTAGTTATGAGTGACTTTCAGGCATAATCTATGAGGCTTTGATGTTTCTAATGGAATAAATTCATGTTGTATTTATTTTCATGTCGTAAAGCTGAGCTTATGTATGAATATTATTTCTAATAATACTAAACTGATCAGTCTTTTGAGACATGATTTCCTTGTTATCATGTCAATATATTAAAATAATTCACTAAATCTGGGCTTCTGGGGTTGGGGAATTACAAATAGACTCAAGAAATCCCTGATGAGTAAGTTATAGACGTCATGTACTGGATTATGTGACTTCAGTCCTAAAATCCTCACATCATGTATATTGGCTACACGTCACATAAGATGATATCCAAATTTCCCGCTGAAGGATTGGTTTGTACCTTTAAATGTGTAAGCTTTAGAATTTTGCACATCATGAAATATCTGCACATCTTGTATGGGATTCACTTTTGGTATGTTTCTAATCATTGAAATCTATACGTCATGTAATGATGTTACACAATGTGTACAATCTTCTCATCATGAAATGGATTCAAGGGTTTTTCGATGGCCTTGAAGTTATGCTTTGAATGAGGTCTGCATTCCTTGTATGTGATAGACGATGTGTAAAGCCTTTTCCCCCAAATTTTTAGCATTTATTCTATTGAATCTAAATTTCATAATTCCTATGAAGACAAACCAAAACCAAGTGCATTATCGAATAAATCATGATTAAACCTTAAATAAATATGTCCAATATATATATATATATATATATATATCTTATCAAATTACCCTATAATTGAACAATTTCATGTTCTCAAGAAAAAATAATCTCAATAAGGATTCCAAAATAAATATTTTTTAAATTTTGAAACATTAATTACAAATAGGAAAATAAAACTAAGTGTAAATAGAAAAATCCAATCCTCTAGAATCAATATTGTAGAGAAAATATGATATCCCCCATAGTTCATATCTTTATCAAGATTCTTTATTATTTTAATCATAATTTCACAACTTTTTATTAAATTTTACACCCATTTTTCAATTTACCTCACTATAAATATTCTCTCATTGTTCATGGTAAACATGTTACTGGAGTTCTGCTCATAACCTAAATACATGTTTCTAACCATATGAATGCATTTTTTATATCATCTCTACTTAGTAAAGACAAATAAAAAATCAATCATGATGACTAAAGAAAAAAGTGTTCAAATGAATTTGAGGCTAAAATAAGGTTGGAGGAAATTAAAAAATCAAGCTCTAAAGGAGGATAATATCTATAGTATAACACATTATACATGTAAATAGTGTAATGAAGTAACTTATCCAAGATAAAAAGGTGTCAGTACTCTAACAGATCAAAGTGGATCCATGAATATAACATGTAAATATAAAAAATGTACAATGTACCTTTCTTTTTATTTTATTTTTTTATAAATTCATGTTTAGTCTAGATCTCACATCCATATCCTAACCACATATGATAAATCAGAGGATTCATCTGTTTAGAAATTGTGATTTTTGACTTTCCTAATCCAGAAACTAATAGATTTTTATTTTTAGTTTTCTATATATATATTTTAATCTTTCAAAAGAAAATGGTAGTGCTAAAAAAATAAAAAATAGTAATCAGGGACCACATCATATTAGTCTGGTGAAAATTCCATAATACATCTCCTTAATAACTATATCCCACGTCTATTACCAGTGAAATTCCCCAAAACCTGTTGAATGTATGATCTTGTATAATGCCAAGAGTAGGGTAATAAGTGATAATTAGTATGAAATTTCTCTACCCTAACATGTTTATTCATGAATACAATAGGATAAATAAGGATATATGTATAGGTGTGTATTATATAAAATTGGATAAAAAAAGATCACCTCAATCATGTTAAAAATGTATTTGTTTAGTCATATACCCAATAATATCTCAGTGAAAGTTATGATAGGTTTACATTACCCAGATGTATCTCAAAAAATATCCTTAGAAAACAATGTAAAATCATGGTTCTAGAATCCACTTAATAATGGGATTAAAAAAACAACTTTCAATCACTCAGGGTATAAAATTAGTTATAATTCAATCAATTTTTTTAAAAAACATTGAATTTGAATTAAATTAATCAACACCAAAATTATTAAAATAATACAAACTAGTGTAAAACATGGATCTCAACAATTTAAAACCTAACTCTGTTTTCTATTTAAACGGGTTCAATGAGTTTTTATGTTTAAATAATGTTTTTAGTGAAAAAATTCTCCTAGATTAGTGAAAATAAAAAATAATATAAAATGTATGGACAATAAAGCTCAAGAAATACCCCCATACTTAAAATGAGATAATTTATGAAATATCTTGGAAATAATTATGGGAGATATATTAGTAATAGGATATATAAAAATGATATGGAAATTGAAATTGAAATTAGGGAATCAAGACATCACTTTGATGAGTTCCATTTCATGGGGAAACTTGTTGGATAGTGATTTAAAATTTGGAAATATACAATATTTTATTAGAATGATAAAACTTGTACTTGATAAAACATTAGTCCACATGTTTTAAATAATATGTAAGCAGTGAAATGGGAAGGTGCACAAAGTTAACGATAAATAGAAGAATCTCATATAAATGTAGATAAGTGAGTATAGTTAAGTTCATGAAAGAATTATGAAGAAGAATTTTAATAAAAATAAAAAAAATAATAAGCACATGATCGAAATAAAAGAAAAACAAATATGGGTTTCCTTTCATAAATATCCAAAAATGGTGTCATCATCCATATGGATGGGAATGGAAATCAATCAGGGTCATCAATTTGCATAGAAGCCCGATGCCTCCTATAATATCTAGTAGTTGTGTCATCAAGTTTGTGAGGATGCTTGGAGGGATTTACAACTTCAAAAAACAAACCAAGAATGAATCTCAGGTGGTAATAAAATAATCTATTTTTTTCATGGTGGGGATCCTTGAGGAGTATGAATCTTAGGTGAGATATCCTCACGTTGTTGCTCTATGTTATCTAGTTTCTGAGTCATCTAAATTATGAGTGAAGAAGGTGGTAGGACTAGAACATCATTGACCATATATGAGGTAGAAGATATAAACATGGCTAAAGTAATACAATAATAAAAGAAAAACTAATACAACAAGCAAAAAATAAAAAATTTGCATCCCATGTATATAGAAAAGTAATGATATAAGTGGGAATCATGGATATAATATAAACAAAAAATATACCCAAAAATAGTGTAGTAGGGTAGGGGTAAAAGGGGAAATTAAGACTCAGGGGGTACTCTTGGTGGCCGCTGCATCTACAATACCCTTCATAATAGTGGGTCTCTCAATGTGGCCTTCCATATCAATGTCTTCTATGTACATGGGCATAAGATCATCAATGGTCTTTGAATGTGATGTGAAATATGTATCTATCTCAGTGGATGGAAAATGAAGATGCTGATCCTAAGGTTAGCCATGTGTTTGGTATTAGGGTCAATAAACAAAACCCTAGTGGATGGTGGGATGGATGGGCCCTTAACCAATCAAGAATTAACTTCTAAAAACTCCCACTGGGCTGTAGGGTCTATCAGATCTAAGGGTAGGTCAGTTGTGGTATCATGGGTTGGAGGGATGGAGGGAGAATAATGTCCAATAGTGCCTAGTGTGTGGGAGGTGGTAGTAGTATTTTGTGGGGGAGTTGTGGTGAAAAGAGACAGTTTGAAATATGGAATCTAAAGGTGTTGGGAAATCTGACACATGTTCCCTAGAATACACTAGTGGACCACCTAGAGATCTGTAAGGAATTATGGGGTGGGTGATAGTGTAGGAAAGGTGGCAGTGGATGAATAAGGAATATGGGTGGTGGTATGGGTAATGGTAATGGTGGTTAGGGGGATGGTAGTGGTGTCATGGGTGGAAAATGTGGTGGAGGTGACAATAGTAATGTCTCCAGGTTCATGAGTAGGGGGATGGTGTTGCTGGGTCAACCATATACTGATTTAGGGCCTCATCACAATCCTCTAGATATATTGGAACCCATCGATAGATGGTTCCATCCTTCATGAGAAACCCCATATTATGGAGTAGTAGAAGGGTGATACTTTCTATAAAACCAAGGGAGGTGTCGGTCTAAACAGCCTTAAAGGCACCAAGATGCCCGACCAAATGGGTGATGAAATATCCTACAATCTATATTACACGAGTCCTCTTTTCTAGAATCCTACATAAATCTCTGAACATCAAGGCCATGTTGATGGTTGGGCCACCCATGGCTAATGTGAGAATGATAACCTCGATTTTGATGACTCCCCTAAGGGCCACACTATGGGCCAACTAGGCGTAAGCTAAGGCCCTGTGTAGGTTCTATAGGGAGGCACCTCAGAGAGTTATGATTTTCAAGGTGTGAGGATCATACATTCTCTTATGATGTCTGGAGACCATATACCTAAGTATTATAACATATAACTTGTTAGGATTGATATTAATGTCTTAAATATAGGGTAGGTGAAAAAATCAGCTGAGTAGATGCTGAGGCCAACTAAATATCACTCCAGATGAGCTCCCAAGTCCTCCTTCAGAGTCTAAAGAATACAAATTTGACGCCCTATTTAAAGGTGGATAGGAACTTGAGGAATATATACCTAAATGTCTCATATCACACCCATGTGATTGAGATGAGGTGTAATTGGATGATGAGGTCATAGACCTCACGATGAATGTGGATACACTCTAGAATAGATAGGTCCGATGTCTAGTTGGACCACATCATATTGGCCTACAACTAGACCAGACGAATCTAATGATAAGGGTCTAAATATTAGATGCAGGGATGAAGGTTAGGATGAGTCGGGACCTATGATCTGCTAGGGGATTATTGTGAGTCCCCCAATACAGAAGAGGACATAAAGGAGGAAGCACAAGTAGAAGTGTATAGATCTACAATTTGTGGTGGATGTGAGCTCTTCAACAACTTGGGTGGAGGAGGTGAGTCCTTGTTCTTAGGCACACAGTCAGTTAAAAAATGTCATGACGATTTTCATTTTGGACATGTAGGAATGGTACTGGGATGAGGAATGAAGAATATGGGAAGGTTTTGCTGGCTGGTGAGTAGAGGAAAGTAGTATAGGTAAGATGGATGAATAAAGGGAGTAGGAGGAGGGTCTTCGGGTGAGGGAGTTCTTAAGGGGGGGGGGGGTAAGCCATGCTGAAGGAGGATCATCGGGGGGAATTGTAAACCCTAAGCTCATGAGATTTAAAACCTCCCCCAACAATTAAACATGGTGTAATTGATGTATTAAAAGTACATTACAGTTTTGGTTTTTTTACTTTCTCTACATTTATACACCATGTACTTGTTATATGATGTGTATTTTACTATTTTTCCTGTTTTGGTCTATGTCCTCTTGAAAAATTTATAACAACACTTAAGATTATTGAATATTGAATTAACTTATCCTATACTATTAAAAAAACTCCAATTTCCTCTTAGTTGATGCATTATTTATTGTCAAGAGCTGGACATTTTTCTAAGTAGAAGACTTTATAACTTTGAGCTGATACCCCTTGTCTAGAAATTTCTGAAAACATTGGTGATGAAAGTTTGGATGATGTTCCTTGTCAGAGCTGAAATGTAATTTTCATTCTTATGATAACTATATACTTTATCAATAATATGTAGTTTCTTATTTTCATCTCCACTAGTCATATGATCCTTGAACATATTAGTTAGGGGGATTGATTGAAAATTTAGTTAATTATCATTATTCATAGTGGATATCACCTAATCGAACACAAATTTTTATTAACCATATCTAAAAATAAATATTCCTTGGTTTACATCAATAAGAACATTCATAGAGGAAATAAATGGTCTTCTTAAAATTAAGGGAACATATCCTTCCTCTTCCATATCCCGAACAATGAAATTAGTAGGGAAAATTAATTTTCAAACTTTTACTAAGTTTTCCTCGAGAAATCATTGAGGATTATAAACTAAACGATCAGTGAGTTAGTGTGTCACCATTATTGGTTTGAATTAATAGAGTCCCAAATTTTTGTAGACGCTCATGGTCATGATATTAATACATATTCCTAGATCTTATAAGGCCCTCTCAAAATTGTATGTCATGATAGTGTAAGGGATTAATAAACCTATTTGGTCTCACATTATTAGATTCACCTTCTGTTGGACTACTACAAATCATTAATCATTTATCAATATGACTCCTAAGTCCTCTATTTTATTTTGGGTGGACAACAAGTCGTTAAATAATTTTTCATTAGTGGATACTTGAGCAATTTACTCTATAAAGCTAATATTGATATGAAATTGTTTAAAAATATTCTATAATTTTTTATATTTCCCCTCCTTCATGCCTTATTGTATCCATTATGAAAATGGTAGAAGTGGATTTTATGGTGGTGGTGATATCTAAACACTTTCTTTTTTAGAATGTTATTTTATTAGATCTTCCTCAGTTGGTTATATTCCTAAATTTGTCTCTTAACATAGATATATAAAAATCTTTTAACTATTTTTTCTCAAATTCACATGGTTACCGAAATTCCATAAAAATTTCAATTTTAACAACTATAGATTTATCCTATGCCCTCCTATGTTCTTCGAGATTATCAGGAAAAGTACTCAGAAGGTGATCAACTAAGGTTTTAGAAAATTTTCCCATTTGATGATCATGGTTATGTTGTGAAATCTTGGTATTTATCGTATCTGTCACTTAATTTTTCATACATTGATTTAATTTGTTTCATGCGTTTAGTGATAATGTTCTTAATATTGGTATGGAGAGGTTGGGCTTGTTGAGGTGGGCATATCAGATCTATTTGTAATTGCTGTCGTGTTCTTAGTGGATACTTCTATTTTTTGGGAAAAGGTTTTTGGAATTTTTGTTATGGTTGAGGAGATAAAAATTTTGGTGGGTACCTAGATGTTAATTGATTCATTGGTGGTACATGTACAACCCTCTACTTAAAATAACCCTGGTTTTTCTATGGATTCTGATAAAGTCTTTTCTATAGTTTTTCTTTTGATATTTCTAGGGCTGCTGGTACTATTGTGCCTTTTGGTTGTAATTGATGTATTTTAAATATTGATCTTGTGGTTATTAAATACCTACCATATTTTATTGGTAGGAATGTGGTCCTCCACACATCTCATAGGATTGAATTTACATCACTATAGAAGAATGGGGTGGTGGTTCGACAATTAATGTTAATGAATCCAGGTTCTTTGTTAGAGGCTCAACTTGGGCAACGAGGTAGGTAGTCCCTTCCATGGAGGATTCTTTGATATGGAATTATTATATCACTTTTTCACTTTCTATAGTTGTGGGAAACTTTATCTATAATTTCATGGTAGGATTATAGTATTTGGAGCATGATTTCGCCATCAATAATGACATCTAGTCAGTGATGTGGTGTAACGACCCAATCTTTTTGAGTAGTATATTAACTTACTCTTATTTATTTAATAAGATGTTAATGGTTAATGCAGAAAGAGGAGTCGATGGCTTCATCCAGTAGACTCAACCCTTACGAAGCCCACTTATCAGAGCTTGGGAAGGAGGTAGCATCTGTGGGCTTTGCTTTGGACCAAGCCCAAGCCGAGCTCCAGCGTGTCAAGCTTGAACGAAAACGCTTGCAGGAGAAGTTCAAGTTAGTGGAGATTGCTACTAGGGAAATGTTATCTGAGACTCCCTCAGATTCTCTCACCATATCACACCTTACACTTAGGTCTTATGCCAGTGTTATAAGGGGCTATGTGATGAGACCCTAGTTTCCTTGTGTAATCCTCTCGGGTGAATAAATTGAGATTTCTTCCTTTAGTGATGTTTGTGAAATTTCAAATGTCTAGATAATTTTAGAATGTATTTTATTGATGAATTTTGAAAAAGGGATATTTTGAAATATTTATGTAAACCCTAAATAACTAATGATGTGTAATGATTTTCAAAAAATGGTCTTCTACAAAAGTGTTCATTAAGGAATTTGGAGTCTAATAAGATCAACTTAATTTTTGATGAATAGTAAATTATGAATAGTGATTTTACGCTTAGGATTAGTAATGTGACCAAATGGATTAGTAATTTTCACTTAAAGAAAGTTTTAATATAATTTAGACACCTTGGTTAAGTAATGTGATTCAATAAAATGGGTAAATAACGGTTTCATAAATTATTAATCAAGTATTAGTTTTTTCGGATGAATAGTGTTTTTTTAATTAAAAATTTAATTAAAAATAATTAGAAAATTATTTTTATAAAAATGACTTTATTTTTGAACTCAGAGCATCGATATTATGTTAAGGTAATTTTTGGGGATTTTTCTGGAAAAAATGAATTTTCGATGAATAGTGTTTTTATTTAAAAATTAAATTAAAAATATTTAGAAAAATATTTTTATAAAATGGATTTCATTTTTGAAATCAGAGCATTGATATTTGGTTAAGGTGAAATTTTGGGATTATTCTGAGAAAGTTGAATTTTCAGTGAATAGTAAAAATACCGTTTTAGGGTTTCGGTATGTTTAATGACATCATAATGATGTCATGATGATGTCATGAGATCTTTTGAGGGTTGGCCGGCCAAGGGTGATGAATTATTGTTTTGGGGGCCCCATGTGGCCTAACTCCATGATAAATGCCAAGGGAGAGCCCATGGGTTTGAGAAAAGCACATGTGAGGTGTCCTTTGGCCATTAATGCTTTGTCCCCTCACTTTCCCTATAAATACCCACCCTTTCCTCCCTTGGTTTTCACTCCCAACTCTTCCCCAACGAAGTTCTGGTCTTCTTACCTTCCAAAGAGTCCTCCCAAGGTGCCCCCAAGCCCTCAAGGTCCAATCCTTTGAGTTTCAAGAGTCACGTTTTAAGGTAAGGGATCCGACCCCTCTCTTTCTTTTCATGAAATCTCTTTTATGTCATTCCTATTATGCTCCATGTTTTTATGTGAGAGGATGTTCTTTTATATTCCTCTTATTGCCCTTTCATGTTTATATGATGAGAGATCCCCTCTTACTCTCATCATTTCGTTTTATGAAAGTTTAAGTGACGCCGTTAGGCTGCCGAATTTTTAAGGGATTTTTTCACCCTTCTCATTTTTCAAGTTCAATTTTCATGTCAAGTATTTCAAGTTCCTTTTTATTATGTTGGGGTATGATCTCTATATCAATCATACTGATCTCTTATGATCATATGATGAGGGACCCTTTTTGATCTTGTCAAATCATTTTCTTTTGAAGTTAAGTGACGCCGTAAGGCTGCCGAATTTTCATAAGAGAAATCTAATCTTTTTCCTTCCATGTTTTTCATTTCAAATGGTATGTCCCTAAAATTTCGTTACCATGTCCATATGTCCTTCTTATTCTTTCACCCTACTGTTTTATGGATCATTTATGAGTGGGTGACCCATGTCCCCTCTCATTTCAACGTTTTCTAAAACCCCGAAACTTAGCCGTTATGCTGCAGAATTTTCCCCTCAAAATGCCTCTCTCTCTTTTCTCAAAAATTATTTTATGTTATAAAGTGAATACTCAAAGCTCTTATTTCTACAAAGGTATTCACATATATATCAAAATGTTCCATTTTAAATTCTGGGATTTACATACATGAGACCCACTTTCCCTTTCCGTGGGTTTAAAGTGACGTAAAGATCATGTCTTTAAAGCAGTTTTTAAAACGTTATGATTATGAAATGAAACCCATTTATTTTATGCTATGTGGGTTATTTATGAAATGTTTGATGATGATATATGTGGCTCACATGATAATAAAGGCAAATTTAAGGGTGCGCCCTGATAGCGCTCCAATGCATTGGGTAATGATGTAACCACTAGAGATTACAATTTTCACGATACCATGGTGAATAACCTTGGTAATTTTCAAATGACACCTTGGAAATGGACCTTGGTGATATGTTCATGATTGTCTATGTTAAATGATGTAGCCACATCTTCAAGTTATGAAAAATGTTATTTTTATTATGAAATGCCTCATGATTTCTTTCTTATGCCTTAATGTTCTTTTCATGTCCTTATTGAAGTATCTCATGTTCACATGTAAAATGTTCCTCTTGTTTCCCTTACTGGGCCTTCTGCTCACCCTTTCTTTTGATGTATGTCCCCAGGTTATGAGATACAGTAATGAACCTAGAATGAACATAAGGAGACGCCTTGCAAGTGTTTAAGAAGAATGTTTTATGTTTTTTTTTATGTTTTATGATCCTTGTTTCCAAGACACTAAACCTTAACGATCCTCAGTTTTGTGTAATGTAATGAAAGTTTATGTTATAAAATGGTGGGATGCCATAGTTGGTATCAAAGAGAGGTTTAGTTATTTGTGGAAATTAGGATATAAAAACTTTAGAAAGAACCCTATAGAAAAGTTTAAATATAGGAAAACTTCCTGGTGTTTTGGTAAGTATTAAGTAAGTGGTCTATCAAACAAATACATCCCTGTCTGGATACGAGCAGGTAGAGGCGGCTCTGGCACAGATGTACATAGGGGTAAAACCCGAAAACACCGCTTTGAGCTAGACTCGAACGGGAACTGGTGCACGATAACGGGCCTTGCTGCACTCTTGGTTACGACACTCCCGGGGGATATGTTTGGTTAATCACATGCTTTTTATGAATCATTATGAAGGAATTATAGAGAACTATAATTGTCTAAGAACGAAGTCTTAGTTAAAAGATTCATAAATGAAATAAGTTTCTCACTAAGGTTTTATTCTTTTAGAAAATGGCGGGCAATAGGAGAAACCGTGCCGATGGTGACCGCAATGCACCATGTGCTGACGGCCCTCCGATGGAAGCCGGAATGGAAACATTCATGCGGATGATGAACCAACTGACTCAAGTTATGAGTAATAACTTGAATCAAGCTGAGAGGCCGACCTCACCACGAAGGGAACAACTTTCTGTTGAGTCCTTCATGCATCAACGACCGCCAACATTCAGTGGATCTACTGACCCATTGGTTGCGGAATAATGGATAAGCTCCATTGAAAAGATCTTTTCTGTACTTCATTGTTCGGAACAAGAAAAAGTCACCCTTGTTGTTTACCGCCTAGAGGGAGAAGCTGATCAGTGGTGGTCACTGATCAAAAACACGAAGCCACGAGGAGAGATGGAAGTTATGGAGTGGGAAGAATTTCGGGGAATTTTCTTTAACAAGTATTTCCCTCGTTCCATGAGAACGAAAATGGAGAAAGAGTTTCTCGAGCTGAAGCAGAAGGAGAACGAATCTGTCGGAAGCTATGAGATGAACTTCACAAGGCTTTCCCGTTATACCTCAAGCTTTGTCATGGACCCTAATGGGAAGGTTGATAGATTCTTTGGCAGACTACGACCACATCTGCGGAAGAATCTAGCCAACAGGGACTACGATAGCTATGAAGAAATAGTTCGAAGTGCTATGAAAGTTGAACTAGAGTTTGGAGAGACACAGTGGTCTCACAAATCTAATGAGAAGAAGAGAACTCTAGAACCAAGCCTGGGAAGAAGTTTTGATCAGGAAAGAGGTGGAAAGCATATGCAACATGCCACATGCAATAAATGTGGGAAGAAGCATCCGGGGAACTGCTTGATCGGAAGTGGCAAGTGCTATAGGTGTGGAAAAGAAGGCCATATTTCTCGGAATTGTCGTGGTGATGTGAAGCCTCAACTTCCCAACACTAATGACAGAGGAAAGATGGTTCTGGCCCTACCCGAAGTCACATGCTTCAAGTGTGGACAGCTTGGGCACTTTGCTAATCAATGTCCAAATCCGAGGGCGGTGGAGGGGAATCACCATCAACCTCAGCAGAGGCCAAGGGAGCAAGGTCGTGCTTTCGCTATCACAACAACTGAAGTTGAAGTTCCGAACGATGTGGTAGCAGGTACTCTTGTTGTCCTCTCAAAACTAGCAAGTGCTTTATTTGATTCTGGTTCTACACATTCCTTTATTTCTTCCAAGTTTGCAAAGAATATAGAATCAATCCCCGAATTGCTTGAGGTAGAGTTGTCAGTCAAGACTCCAAGTGGGATTATCCATGCATCAACAGTGTTTAGAGACTCTAGTGTTTACTTTGGTGAGCACAATCTTATCGCAAATCTAGTAGTCATTCCCATGATGGAATTTGACATTATACTAGGGATGGACTGGCTCTCAAAGTATAATGCTAAGATCAAATGCAGAAGTAAGGAAATCTCAGTAGTCTTGAATGAACGACCTACAGTTATCTTCCGAGGAGAGATATCCCGAACTGATCCCTATCTAGAAGCACCTCCTATAGCTTTCTTTATGGAGTTAATCAGTGATGAGGAAGAAGGGAAAGGGAGCATACAAATTGAAGATGTTCTGATTGTTCAAGAATACATGGATGTATTTCCTGAGGAGTTACCTGGACCTCCCCCAGAAAGAGAGGTAGAGTTCTCCATTGAACTCGTACCTGGGTCTCAACCGATATCAAAGACTCCGTATAGAATGGCAAATGTGGAGCTAGAGGAGCTAAAGAAACAACTCCAAGACTTGTTGGAGAAGGGGTTTATCCGACCGAGTGTGTCTCCTTGGGGAGCACCAGTTCTCTTTGTGGAGAAGAAGGATGGATCAATGCGGCTATGCATTGATTATAGAGAACTGAACGGGATCACAGTGAAGAACAGATACCCTCTTCCAAGAATTGATGATTTATTTGACCAACTTCGTGGGGCTCAATTCTTCTCTAAGATTGACCTTCGATCTGGTTATCATCAACTGAGGGTGAAGAAGGAAGATATTCCAAAGACTGCCTTCCGATCAAGATATGGGCATTATGAGTTTACTGTTATGCCCTTCAGCTTGACTAATGCTCCTACTATTTTCATGGATTTGATGAATAGAGTCTTTAAGGACTACCTTGATAACTTTGTGGTAGTTTTTATTGATGATATTTTGATATATTCAAAAAGTCGGGAGGAGCATGAAGATCATCTGAGGGTTATTTTGAAAACTCTACGGAAGGAGAGGCTCTTTGGGAAGTTCAGCAAGTGTGAGTTTTGGTTACAACAAGTGGCTTTCTTGGGGCACATCGTAACCAATGAAGGGATCTCGGTTGACCCTGCAAAGACAATGGTTGTGGAGGAGTGGCCTCAACCCACAACAGTAACTGAGATTCGTAGTTTCCTTGGTTTAGCGGGATATTATAGGAGGTTTGTGAAAAACTTTTCATGACTTTCTAATCCACTAACTAAGTTGACTCGAAAAGGGGTTAAGTTCATCTGGACAAAGGAATGCGAGGAAAGTTTCCAAGAGCTGAAGAAGAGATTGGTTACTGCACCTGTGTTAACACTACCCTCTATCGGAGAAGGATTCGTTATTTTTAGCGATGCATCTCTGAAAGGGCTTGGGTGCGTCCTCATGCAAAATGACAAAGTAATTTCTTATGCATCTCGACAGTTGAAAATTCATGAGCAGAATTATCCTACGCATGATCTAGAGCTGGCGGCAGTTGTTTTTGCTCTAAAGATATGGAGGCACTATCTTTATGGGGAGAAATGTGATATATACACTGACCACCAAAGTCTAAAGTATATTTTCACTCAGAAAGAATTGAACATGAGACAAAGGAGATGGTTGGAGCTTATTAAAGACTATGATTGTTCAATTCATTATCACCCTGGAAGAGCAAACAAAGTCGCGGATGCGTTAAGCAGGAAAGATCCTGTTGTTCTGGCAACAATGAGGATCCTGGGAGATCCCTTGATTAAAGATCTAGTAAAACTGGACATGGGAATTATAAGGAAAGGGACATCATCAACCCTATCCCAAATGATTTCTCAACCTTCATTACTAGAGAAGATCAAGAAGGCTCAAAAAGAAGATCCTTTGCTGCAGGAGAAGTTCGAGGCTGTAAAGGATGGGAAGTTCCCTGATTTCAATATTGATCAAGAAGGTGTATTGAAATTTCGTACAAGACTATGTGTTCCATCTATTCCGGAGATAAAGAAAGAACTGATGGATGAAGCTCATAGCTCTACTTTCTCTATACATCCGGGAAGCACTAAGATGTATAGAGACCTTCGTGATCATTATTGGTGGGATAACATGAAGAGGGAGATTGCCGATTACACTACAAGGTGCCTGGTGTGTCAGCAAGTAAAGGCAGAAAGACAACTTCCTAAGGGGGTATTACAACCGCTACCCATACCAGTATGGAAGTGGGATAATATCACCATGGACTTTGTAACTGGTCTCCCAAAAACATCCAAAGGAAACAATGCGATATGGGTTATTGTGGACCGTCTCACCAAGACAGCCCATTTTATCTCTATTCGGGAAGATTTCTCTCTGGATCAGCTTGCCAAGATATACGTGAAGGAAGTGGTAAGGCTGCATGGGGTACCACTATCCATCGTATCTGATCGTGACCCAAGATTCACATCAAAATTCTGGAGAAGTCTTCAGCATGCTCTGAATACTGAATTGAATTTTAGTACGGCCTATTATCCACAAACTGATGGCCAATCTGAAAGGACTATTCAGACACTCGAAGACATGTTGAGATTATGCTCAATGGAATTTAAAGGTGGATGGGATCAACACCTCCCATTAGTGGAGTTCTCCTATAACAACAGCTTCCATTCGAGTATTCAGATGGCACCCTATGAAGCTCTGTATGGAAAGCGGTGTAGAACTCCTACTTGTTGGGATGAAACTGGTGAGAGGAAGCTTCTTGGGCCTGATCTCGTGCAAGAGATGACAGAACAGGTTCATGCCATCCAACAACACATAAAGGCTGCTCAGAGTCGGCAGAAGAGCTATGCTGACAATCGTCGAAGGGACTTGGAGTTTGGTGTTGGTGACAAAGTCTTCCTTCGAATTTCTCCATGGAAGAGAGTCATGCGGTTTGGGAAGAAAGGGAAGCTCAGCCCTAGGTACATTGGCCCCTATGAAATCCTTGATCGCATAGGAGCAGTGGCCTATCGTCTAGCACTTCCACCGAACCTAGCTCAAGTTCATGATGTCTTCCATGTATCTCTCTTGAGGAAGTACATACCCGACCCTTCGCATGTACTGAACCCAGAGGTGGTACAACTTGAACATGACCTCTCTTATGAGGAGCAGCCAGTGGAGATCTTGGACCGTAGAGACAAGGTCCTACGAAACAAGACTACCCACCTTGTGAAAGTGTTGTGGAGGAATCATAAATATGAAGAAGCGACTTGGGAGCCTGAGGAAACGATGAAGCAAAAGTACCCTCACCTTTTCAACTAGGCCTCAAGTATAAATTTCGGGGACGAAATTTCTTAAGGGGGGATGAATGTAACGACCCAATCTTTTTGAGTAGTATATTAACTTACTCTTATTTATTTAATAAGATGTTAATGGTTAATGCAGAAAGAGGAGTCGATGGCTTCATCCAGTAGACTCAACCCTTACGAAGCCCACTTATCAGAGCTTGGGAAGGAGGTAGCATCTGTGGGCTTTGCTTTGGACCAAGCCCAAGCCGAGATCCAGCGTGTCAAGCTTGAACGAAAACGCTTGCAGGAGAAGTTCAAGTTAGTGGAGATTGCTACTAGGGCAATGTTATCTGAGACTCCCTCAGATTCTCTCACCATATCACACCTTACACTTAGGTCTTATGCCAGTGTTATAAGGGGCTATGTGATGAGACCCTAGTTTCCTTGTGTAATCCTCTCGGGTGAATAAATTGAGATTTCTTCCTTTAGTGATGTTTTTGAAATTTCAAATGTCTAGATAATTTTAGAATGTATTTTATTGATGAATTTTGAAAAAGGGATATTTTGAAATATTTATGTAAACCCTAAATAACTAATGATGTGTAATGATTTTCAAAAAATGGTCTTCTACAAAAGTGTTCATTAAGGAATTTGGAGTCTAATAAGATCAACTTAATTTTTGATGAATAGTAAATTATGAATAGTGATTTTACGCTTAGGATTAGTAATGTGACCAAATGGATTAATAATTTTCACTTAAAGAAAGTTTTAATATAATTTAGACACCTTGGTTAAGTAATGTGATTCAATAAAATGGGTAAATAATGGTTTCATAAATTATTAATCAAGTATTAGTTTTTTCGGATGAATAGTGTTTTTTTAATTAAAAATTTAATTAAAAATAATTAGAAAATTATTTTTATAAAAATGACTTTATTTTTGAACTCAGAGCATCGATATTATGTTAAGGTAATTTTTGGGGATTTTTCTGGAAAAAATGAATTTTCGATGAATAGTGTTTTTATTTAAAAATTAAATTAAAAATATTTAGAAAAATATTTTTATAAAATGGATTTCATTTTTGAAATCAGAGCATTGATATTTGGTTAAGGTGAAATTTTGGGATTATTCTGAGAAAGTTGAATTTTCAGTGAATAGTAAAAATACCGTTTTAGGGTTTCGGTATGTTTAATGACATCATAATGATGTCATGATGATGTCATGAGATCTTTTGAGGGTTGGCCGGCCAAGGGTGATGAATTATTGTTTTGGGGGCCCCATGTGGCCTAACTCCATGATAAATGCCAAGGGAGAGCCCATGGGTTTGAGAAAAGCACATGTGAGGTGTCCTTTGGCCATTAATGCTTTGTCCCCTCACTTTCCCTATAAATACCCACCCTTTCCTCCCTTGGTTTTCACTCCCAACTCTTCCCCAACGAAGTTCTGGTCTTCTTACCTTCCAAAGAGTCCTCCCAAGGTGCCCCCAAGCCCTCAAGGTCCAATCCTTTGAGTTTCAAGAGTCACGTTTTAAGGTAAGGGATCCGACCCCTCTCTTTCTTTTCATGAAATCTCTTTTATGTCATTCCTATTATGCTCCATGTTTTTATGTGAGAGGATGTTCTTTTATATTCCTCTTATTGCCCTTTCATGTTTATATGATGATAGATCCCCTCTTACTCTCATCATTTCGTTTTATGAAAGTTTAAGTGACGCCGTTAGGCTGCCGAATTTTTAAGGGATTCTTTCACCCTTCTCATTTTTCAAGTTCAATTTTCATGTCAAGTATTTCAAGTTCCTTTTTATTATGTTGGGGTATGATCTCTATATCAATCATACTGATCTCTTATGATCATATGATGAGGGACCCTTTTTGATCTTGTCAAATCATTTTCTTTTGAAGTTAAGTGACGCCGTAAGGCTGCCGAATTTTCATAAGAGAAATCTAATCTTTTTCCTTCCATGTTTTTCATTTCAAATGGTATGTCCCTAATATTTCGTTACCATGTCCATATGTCCTTCTTATTCTTTCACCCTACTGTTTTATGGATCATTTATGAGTGGGTGACCCATGTCCCCTCTCATTTCAACGTTTTCTAAAACCCCGAAACTTAGCCGTTATGCTGCAGAATTTTCCCCTCAAAATGCCTCTCTCTCTTTTCTCAAAAATTATTTTATGTTATAAAGTGAATACTCAAAGCTCTTATTTCTACAAAGGTATTCACATATATATCAAAATGTTCCATTTTAAATTCTGGGATTTACATACATGAGACCCGCTTTCCCTTTCCGTGGGTTTAAAGTGACGTAAAGATCATGTCTTTAAAGCAGTTTTTAAAACGTTATGATTATGAAATGAAACCCATTTATTTTATGCTATGTGGGTTATTTATGAAATGTTTGATGATGATATATGTGGCTCACATGATAATAAATGCAAATTTAAGGGTGCGCCCTGATAGCGCTCCAATGCATTGGGTAATGATGTAACCACTAGAGATTACAATTTTCACGATACCATGGTGAATAACCTTGGTAATTTTCAAATGACACCTTGGGGATGGACCTTGGTGATATGTTCATGGTTGTCTATGTTAAATGATGTAGCCACATCTTCAAGTTATGAAAAATGTTATTTTTATTATGAAATGCCTCATGATTTCTTTCTTATGCCTTAATGTTCTTTTCATGTCCTTATTGAAGTATCTCATGTTCACATGTAAAATGTTCCTCTTGTTTCCCTTACTGGGCCTTCTGCTCACCCTTTCTTTTGATGTATGTCCCCAGGTTATGAGATGCAGTAATGAACCTAGAATGAACATAAGGAGACGCCTTGCAAGTGTTTAAGAAGAATGTTTTATGTTTTTTTTATGTTTTATGATCCTTGTTTCCAAGACACTAAACCTTAACGATCCTCAGTTTTGTGTAATGTAATGAAAGTTTATGTTATAAAATGGTGGGATGCCATATGTGGGCATTTTCAGTTTGGATCCTTGAATCTATCTCATTCTTCCCAAGATGATTCTCTATTCGATTGGGTGAAGTTCTTAATTTTATTGTAGAGATTCTATGTCTGGATTGGTGGGAAGTATTTTTCAAAGAATGTTTTGGCTAGTTCATCCCAATTTATGATTTACTCCAGCACTTGAATTTTTTTCCTCGCCTTGGCTCTGTCGCATAAGGATAAAGGAAAGACCCACAATCTTATTGCATATGATGATATTACCTGGTTGAAAAAGGTAGAATAATCCTCTAATAAATTGGATATGTGATCATGGAGGTCTTCCCTTTGTGGTCCAATGAACTACCCCATATTCTAGATCATTTTTACGAGTACACGTTTTATCTCAATAGTTTGAACCAAAATTTGTGGGAACATAATGTTGGGAACATCAACACTAATGGAAGTAAAGTCATAATCTAAGATAGTGTGATCCTGTAGTACTGATCTCTCACCATGATTGGATGTTGGGGCATATTTCATGTTTTAGGGTTGGGGTAGTGCAAGATTGTTACACTCAACCATTGAAAACTAGCGGTGTGAGGCAATTGATCGATCAATATCAGGATCAAAGAGAATTTGTTCTTGGGAATCCATGCATATTGAGTGAGTCCGGGGTCTCTTACGCAAGAACTATGTGAGAATAAATTAAATAAAGAGAGAAAGAGATAGGACATAGGTGCTCTCCATGGTGAAAATTGTAAAAAGCATAAGGGGAAGGAAAAATATGAAATAGGGATGGGTGAGGTAATTTAGGGTTTGATCTAAAGGTTGTTATGCCTGATAATTAGAATTCCCTAAAAACATCCCCAAAATCCGATTTTCCTATAGGTGTTGTTGAATTCACATCAGCAGAAGTAAGGTTATAAATTTTTAATCCCAAACAACACTTACAATAAGGGCGTAGTAAAGTAGCTGTATGAGGTTGACCCCATGAGGACTACTAACAGGTCAAGAACCAATTGAACCCAATCCTTGGAATTTATTCCTAACATCCACTCTTTAGGTTTATTTTTCAAGTTCCAAAGGATCAAATAACTACTAATAAGGGTAGGAGGGGGGTTTTAATCACTTTTTAACTCTTTATATGTTTCAAAACATATAGAAACTTAACCCCTACAACTCATTAATATTTATTTCCTTATCAAATTTTAGTAAATATGCATTCATGAAAAAGTAGTAAAGCAAGTAAAGTAAATATGATTTACAAGGTTTATCCTAAGTGTGAGAACCTACATCCTTTCTATATCCACTCCCTTAGGTCTATGGATATATAATGTTAAGAAGAAGTGAATAAAACTTGTGTGAACTCATGTTAGAAACCTTCTATATCCCGATAATAATGATTATACTGAATCCCATTAGTTTACAATATATTTTTATAAAATAATTGAACAAAAAAAAAAGAATAAAGACTTTGTTGAATCTGCTCCACAATTTCTTAGTCTGAATCCTCGGTCTGATTTGACTGGATCTGATTCTATTATTACAATAATTCTAGATCTTATTCCTTAAATATAATAATTCTAGATATTATTTTCTTAGTAAGGTAATGATGTACTCTATTCTCTCCAAACAAAGACGATGGATCAGATTCTATCAGTAAGATAATGATAGATCCAATTCTCTCAAAATAATAATGTTGGATCCAATTTTATGAAACTATAAACTCACTCTCAACCTAAAAAACTAAAACTCTAATATAATTATCAATTAAATTATTCTTCAATCATATAAGAACTTTCAATTTTGAATTATCTATCTATCCACATTTTGCACGCGTGTAAATATAGCGAATGAACAAATAATCAGAGGAAGTATTTATTGGCGAATCAAAAAACAAAGGTCGGAATCCTATAAACATTCCCCACTTCCTCAAATATCAAAATCTTAGAAAATGTATCATATTTTAAGCTTCTAATTTTACTTCTACAAACCATCTTAGATTTATTTGAGTGTTATGAAAAATTGAAAGTCATGTTTGACCACTTCAACTCTTGTTACCTTTATCAACTCATTATGATATGTTTATTTCTTAGATTCATTATAATATATTTCTTTCTTGACTCATCATGATCTTTCTATTTATTATCTCATTACAATTCACTTCTTTCTTCGTACCAAAATGTTAGTACAATTTTTCCCAGTTTGAAAATATCAGTATGAAAACCTAAACATGATCAGCACAATTGTCCTAGTACGAAAATATTAGTACGAAAATATAAGTACTAAAATCTCACTATGATTTTCCTAGTATGAAAATTCCCAATACGAAAATCTGAGTAAGAAAATCCTAGTATTATTTTTACCAAAATGGAAATCTTTGAACAAAAATCTGATTACAAAAATCTCATTATGATTTTTTCGGTACAAAAAATCATAGTATAAAAAATCGAGTACTAAAATATCAGTATGAAAATCCAATTATGGAAATATCAATAAGATTTTACGAATATGAAAATATCAATATGAAAATATGAGTAAAAACATATCTGTACAATTTTCTTCTTCCTAAAGCTTAACAACATATTTTTATTTGTCATCTAATTACAATGTAATTCCCCTTATTATGGAAATCAAATTACGATGTAAATCTCATTTTTCAGCTCTCAAATTCTTCAAACTTCTCGACCATTTATTTAAATTTTTTATCATGATTTGTTTCATGATTTATGAGAATTTATTGATCAAAAATGAATAATATGATTTTGTTTTAGAAATTATAAAAACTTTCTAACTCCTAGAATCACATTATTCATTCAAAACTATTAAAAAAATTCATTCTTTCTCTGATTACACCAAAGATTGATGACCAGAAAATAATAAATTCTACCCCTACTTCTTTTTTTAATCTGATGATTCTCGATTTCATGCCGATGGATCTAAATATGATAAAGTATTTGATCAATGAAATTCATCATTATAAAGTCTTCTATGTCCTCTGTAACTCAATGCGAAAACTTAATTCTAGAAACTTGTTTCTATAAAAAACCTCATTATGATGGACTGGGTATGATTCCAAAAAAATATATTCTTTTAAAAAGAGATTTATTTTTCAAAAAATAAAAAACGGTTTTAAAAAAACACCACAAAGCTTCTCCAATCCCCCCCTTTGGATTTGTTGACAACCCCTATTAACAACTTTTCAAACTCTCAGAATTTTTCACAACTAAATTTTTTAACTTTTTTCAAAATATAGCCTTCTTCAAAAGTGAGTGTCCTAACACCACACCACTCTATAAAGTAATTTCTTTAAGTAGTTACATCCCTTGAAGGCAAGAAAGTTTTGCAGCCATGAAAATATAAACTCTCATCACTTTTCTTTTCACACATTCTTTATCTCTCCCTCATAATTTCTTTTCACAGTTTATTTTTCTATCCCCCATTCTTTCTTTTCTCAATATTTTTGTCCACCCCATTTTATTATAACCACAACTTCATATTCATAAAATAAAGATAAGTAAAACTTCTTACAAAGTAAGAATATGTTAATTTTTCTCACCCTTTATTAACATAATCCAAAGCTCGGGGGAGGGGGGGGGGGTATTTCCTTATGAGGTTTAGTAGGACCTGGGAGGAGGATAAAACTAAAGTTTCAACCTTAATTACACAATCCATTATTTTGAAAATACTTTTGTAAAGATATCAGAAGTCTGATACTTTGTTAAAAAGTATTCCAACAAAACATCTCCAACAAAAAATTTATTTTATAAAGTGAAACATGATATCAATGTGTTTTGATCTTGAATATTGGACATAATTACTAGAAATATCAATAGAATTTTGATTACCATAAAGTATCTTCAATGGTGTAGAAAATGTTACCTTCAAATATTCCAGCTGAACTTTCATCCATAACATTTGAGTATAAGATTGATTAGCTACAACATCTTCAGATTTATCTATGCTCAAAGTTACTGAACTTTGTTACTAATTATGCCAACTCAAAAAACATTCATCACAAAAAATGTTTCTCCTGAGGTTAATTTTCTATAATTACAATATCTAGTCCAATAGAAATCAGTGTAACCATGAAACTTTATCTCACTATTTCTTTTATATAACAACACTTATGAAGTTGTTCCTTTGAAATATCTCAGAAAAATATTTTCTGTTAACATATGTGATTCTTTTGTATTAATTTTCTACCTGACACACAATATCACAATAGAAATAACACATTTCCTTGAGGATATAAGGTAAAGAAGACTTTATAGCACCTTCTGAAAGGGTTTCTGATTCACACTTTTTAGGGATTCATTTTTTCTAAACTTTATGCTCACTAAAATTGGAGTTGAAAATTATTTGGATTCTGCCTTCCCAAATTTTTTTAAGAATTTCCTGACATAATTTTCTTGAGATAAGAAAGTGTATTTTTTCCTTTTGTTTAACTTTTAAGTCAAGGAAGAAAGTTATTTATCCCAACATTAAAATTTCAAGATTCTTCTTGATCTCCTTATAAAATATTTTACAAAAATCTTCTATATCTAAAACAAAAATTATTTCATGCACATAAAAAAATTAAAATTATAGATCTAGAGTCTACACCTTTTAATTATAAGTTTTTATCAAATTTTTAATTAGAAATGATCAACATTTTGAATCAATTTTAGTGTTTATAATACCAGGAACATGGAGCTTGTTTAATCCCATAAAAAACTTTCTTCAATTTTAAAAATTTATTTTCATCCTCATCAAGTATAAACCCACAATGTTTTTAAATAGAAACTTCTTTATCATTATCAAAATTTTAGAAAACAAGCTTTAAATTCATCTGATAAACTTTTTAATTTTGACGTGAGACCACTGAGATAAATATTCTAATAATTTCTACTCTTTCAACTGGGGAAAAGGTTTCTTCAAAATAAAAACTTTTCCCCTATCCATATACTTTACAAACTATCCTGTATTTGTTTCTTGGAACTTCTCCATGTTCATTTAACTTATTTTTGTACACCCACTTAGTTCTAATAAATTTAGTATTTTCTGGTGGTAAAAAATGTTCCCATATTTCATTCTTTTCAATCTAATCCAATTCTTCATTCCTAGTATCCACCGATTCCTTTTTCTGAATACATTCTAAAACTAATTATGATTTAACTTTTGAGATAAGTGAAGTATGATTATATAATATAAAATTTCTTGTTTTCTAAACTAGAGCCTTCTGATTACAAACAATGTTTTCATATCGAACATGTTTTTGTAAGGTAGTAAATTTCAAAGTTTCTTTCCCAGCTGAAATTACTTCATCACACGATTCTTCTGAGTCTTGATAAGTTTATTTTTAATTACTTTCACCATTGTTGGAATTCTCCAGTTTATCATCCCCAACACTCTCAACAACTTTTGTTAAGGAACTTTGATTTTTAATTTCATTCACATCATATGTGTCCACAGAATTGTTTAAATGTTTGTACCAAAATTTGTAGCTTCTTCCATTTGGTGAATAACACATAAAAATTCTTTCATCATCTTTCCCATCAAACTTTCCCAAATCCAGATATTTAATTTTAAGAAAACATACACTTCCAAATACATTGATATATTTTATTGAAGGTTTTTTGTTATAACACATTTTATAAGCAATCATATTAGTTTTCGGTCTCAACAAGAATATATTTTGAACATGTATATCAGTACTAAAAGCTTATATCTAATATAATTTGGAAACTTTTTATTCAGATAACATACTTCTTCCTATTTCAACCAATATTATATTCATTTTTTCTATTACTCCATTTTATTATGGAGTATAAGGATCAATATATTGATGTTTGATACAATTATTTCTCAGATAAGTTTTAGAAGTATTTCTTATGAATTCAGTACTATTATCTGTTCTCAACTTTTTTATGGAAACCCCCATTTCATTCTCAACATCATTTCTAAAGAATTTGAACATTTAAATAGCCTCTTACATGTGCTTTATAAATATGATGTTTTTAATATGGGTGAAATCATTAATAAAAGTTATAAATTATAAATCTCATTTTTTTGATTAATGTCCCATTATCCCACATAAATCTGAATGAATAATATCATGTGGTCTAGTAGATTGAATCTCAATTCTCTTAGGACTTTTATTAGTTATCTTTAATTTATAGAAATTAATATAAAAATATTCATCTCTTCTTTCCAATTATGTAAAATTAGGAACATCATCAAATTTATAATGTTTCTTTATATTTTTCATCCAATGTTGGCCAAGTATTTGGTGCCATAATTTGTTTTTATATTCAACACTCATGTAACTTGAGTTATTATATTGTCCTATTAGAAAGATATTCCCACTGGTTATTTCTCCCTTTTTAGTGAATTTTCCTTCTTTCAAACTTTTTTATTATAAAAAATATTTTTTGAAAAAAAATTCATTTCCATCATCACCAGGTAGACTTATACTAAGTAAGTTATTTTCTAGACCATCAATAAAAAACATTCCTTAGATTTCAAAATTTTGGATTCAGTCTTATCCATTCTAATTCCTTTGATTTTTAGGGAATGATCATTACTAAAGATAAATAATCCTCAATCAAGAATTTCAACATGTTTCAAGTTTTTTATACCACCTTTAAAATATTAAGAGAAACCATTATGAAGTGTCCATTGTTTTTTCCTTTTAATTTCTTTTAAAGTTGTTTCAAGAACAAAATCTCTCTCATTAACTTTCTTCTTTTTAGATTTCATTTATTGTCTATCATAAAAATATTGTTCTAGAAGTTTTTATATATCTTTCAGCATGATGGATAGATTCATCAAATATTCCACAAAATTCTTCCAAATATTCAAATTTAATTCCTATTTTCAATTTATAACATCTTGTGAATTAACTTTTCAACTTTATATAAGTTAGGAATGTATTTCATTCTACTTTCAATATTTCTTCCCCTTTTATAAAACCTTATTCTTGTTAAGGATACATTGTTCATAAAATTATAAGACATATTCCCATATTTCACAAAACTGACAATAACCATTAAATATTTTTTTTCTATTGAAATAAGATCCTTTTATATTGAAACTTTTTTTAGGTTTGTAACTTCTTTCATCTCTAACATACTCAGGATGTGGACCATCTTTTCTTTTGAGTGAGTTTTCTAATTTTTTAGATTTTATAGGTTTCTCATATTATTTTTCCACCCAAGATTTACAAATAATTTTTCTAGAACCTAAAATTTTAAAAGTGTGAGATTAAATATTATTTTTGGTAAGAGAATATTTCACCTGATTCTTGTATTGAGCCTTCTCATCGACTTTAGAATTCTAAGCTTTTACTTCTGAAGCTTTGTTGATGTTTTAATTCATATTCCTCAAGTTTATTTGGGACTCATGAAGTTTTTATTGAAGCTAATTAACTTCTTATTCCTTAGTTTCCATCATTATACTAAGATAGTAAATAATATTTCTATGTTCAATAATTCTAGGTTGGTAACTTAAAATCTCCTGGATATATTCTTCCTCTAACTTGTTAACATATTTTGTTACATAAAAAACTAATTGAAAATATTTCTTCATAACTCTAATTTACTTCTTGTGAGTTTTGTTTTTCGGAAGACACAAAACAAGTTTGGTTCTGAGCTAATACTCTCTATAAGATTCGTCACCACCTTCTTCACTCTCTGAGGAATGTTTTGTTATTTCAACTTTTTCAATGAATGTTATGAATTTTTCCAAACTTTCATCTTTAGAAGAATTGTTGTCATTTGAGTCTGATTTAACTTTATAAACCAACATACTTCTATTGATTCAAGTAAAATTATTCTTGTATCAGTTGGAAGACTTTTCTCCTTTATCATTTTTGTTTTAATTCTTCTATTGAGGTTTTCCATCCAGATCATCTCAATATTCTCCAACTTTCCTCTTAGGACTATTCATATAAAAGTGTCTGGTTCCAGTACACTCAAAACATTTGAGAGGAATCTTACCTCCATTATTCCCTATTCCTATTCGATAGTTCTTGGATATAATAGGTATGATTTTTCCATTCAAATCAACATCCTCTGTAACTTCGAAGTCAAAAGGATCAACATCTTTAACAACATGAATTTTAAAAATTATCATAGCTTCAAAATCTATTTAATATTTCATCTTCTCTTTAAAAATTCTAACTCTCCTAATTTTATAAGAAATAATAAAGTTATGCAATTCATCAATAGTTAAATCATATTTATCTTATGAAGAAGAAATTTTAGAATAAAACATGTCCAGAAAGTTTATCATAAGTATCTTCATAATTATCAAATCTTCCACGACATATCTGAATCCTTTGATGTTGCAAAAAATTTCATTTACTATGGTTAATTCTTCATTAGTTCCTGATTTATCTCTCATTATGATGTTTTCATACTTACTATTCCATATTTGTAACTTTGCTTCCTTAAATTTTGTATTCCCTTTAAATGCACAACCCATCTTGTCCCACATACTCTTTGAAGTTTTGAGATCTATCACTATATGATAAAAATTCTATTATAAGGACATAAGGATTTAATTTATATCCTTTCCATCAAATTCTATATTTATTTTATCAGTAAGTGTCATTGGAGCATATTTAACAATAGGTGGAGAAACAATAGTAGCATAATCAACAACTTCAAGTCCAAGACATAGGAGATTTAAAATCATCCTATTTTTTTGTCCATAATAATTTTTACATAAAATGTAGTAATTCCTCTAATGTAGATATAATTGATATTATCTACGATAATGATTCAATAAATGACCCTTACCTTTGATACCAATTCTAGTTACAAGGTATCAAATAACAACTGAGGGGGGGGGGGGAGGGGTTGAATGAGTTGTTAACTTTTATTATGTTTCAAATTTTTTAGAATTTTAACCCAAGAAACCACTTAATATTTATTTCCCTATCAAATTTTAGTAAATACTCATGAATTAAAATGTATGAAAGCAAGTAGAAAACACAAGATTTAAAATGTTTATCCATAGTGTGATTACCTACATCCTTACCATAGCCACTCCTATGGGTTTATGGGAATATAGTATTAATAAGAAGTGAATACAACTTGTACCAACTCCCATTTGACATATTTTATCTCTTGATAAGAATGAATACCCTGAATCCCATCAGTTTATTATGTATACTTATAAAAAAACTGATCCAAACCAAATAATAAATATTTTTATGAATCTTCTCCACAATTGATTTGTCCAAATCCTCAGTCTGTTTTGGTTGGATCTACTTCTCTCAATATGATAATAATGGATCTAATTCTCTAAATATGATAATGCAGGATCTGATTTTCTCAGTACGATAATTCTAGATCTAAATCACTCAAAAAAATGATTCTGGATCCCATTTTCTCATTATAGTAATTATAGATCTGATTTTCTCAAAACAATGATAGTGGATCTGATTATATGAAAACCCAAAACTCATTGTCAATCTACAAAACTAAAACTCTGATAGAATACTAAATTAAATTCTTCTTCAATCAGAAGGGAACTTTAACTTTTTAATTCTCTATAACTCCTGCTTTTGCGTGTGTGTGAAGTTTGTGAATGAAAAAATGATCCGAGGAAGTATTTATTGGTGACTCAGAAAACAAAGGCGAGAAACTTGGAAATATTCCCCACTTCCTCGAATCTCAAAATCTCTGAAAATATCTAACATTTAAAACTTTAACTTTGAATTCTTAAAACCTACTTATATTTCCCCAAGATTTATGAAAAATTGAAATTCATGTTTAAGCACTTCAACTCCTTATACCTTTCTCAGCTCATTATAATCTGTTTCTTTTTGGTCTTTATTACAATCCGTTTCTTTTTCATCTCATTATGATGTTTTATATTTATCAAATCATTATGATCTATTTCTTTCTCAAGAAAAAAATCACTGTATGATTTTTCTTAGTACAAAAATATCAGTACAAAAATTTGAGTATGAAAATATTAGTATGCTTGTACCTGTATGAAAATATCAATACAAAAATATGAGTATGAAAACAATGTATGATTTCTCAATAAAAAAAATCCCATTATGAAAATACGTATATTAAAATATCCTTATGATTTTACCAGTATGAAAATATTCTTATGAAAATCCAAGTATTAAAATCTCAGTATTATTTTCCTAGTTTGAAAAATCCGAGTACGAAAATATGGGTACAATTTTCCTAGTATGAAAATCTCCATTTGAAAATCTAAGTACGAAAATCAAAGTATGAAAATATTTGTATGATTTTATTCTTCCTTATTCTCAAAAACATATTTTTTCTTTCTCTTATCATTATTATGTAATTCCCATTATGATGGAAATCCCATTATAATGGAAATCTCTATTAATTAATCAGAAATTCTTCAAACCTCTCCACCATTTCTTCAAAATATTCTATCATGAAAGTTTTCAAGATTTATGAGAACTTATTCATCAAAAAAGCACCATTTGATTTTGTTTTAGAAAGTATGAAAACTTTATAACTCCCGACTTCACATTATTCATTCAAAAATCATTAGTAAATCCATTATTTCTCTAATTATAGTAAAGAAAAAATACCTGTAAAAAATAAATTCTGCCCCTCGATTCTTTTTTTGAATCTGATGATTTTCAATGGCTTGATGATAAACCTGAATATCATAAATTTTTTGATCAATATACTTCATTTGTCTTACTTCATATTTGTACATTGTATATCATTATAAAAAATTGGGTATGGAAAACAACCTCATTATGATAAACTAGGTTTGATACTTGAAAAACAAAAAAAATTCTTTTATAAAAAGATTTAGTTGTCAACAATTACAAAACTTTGTTAAAACAAAACACCACAAAGGTTCTTTAGGTTTTTACTAAATATAGGTAGTTTTTATTTAATTCAGATAACAATGATGGGACAAGTTTCAATATTAAGGATCTTGATAGATAATAATACTAGATTTATTTTTTGATAGTCTTATGGATTAGACTATGATGTGGTGAAAATTTCATAAATTGTTCTTGGTAAAATGATTGGATCTATGCATGATAAAAGTTTCACATGGGTAGGGTATAACTGACAAACTAGGTACATTATTCTTGGATTATATGTATAAAGAATCAATAGATAATGGTCAAAGTATTTATCAACTCTAATTAGGCTTGGTTCATTTAATTTTACTTCCCATGTTCACGGTTTTGGAAAATAATGCGATGAACAATTATTATTAAGATAATTACTACCTATAGGGTCACCAAGTTTCAAGCTTTGGATTTATTACTCACTGAAATCCCCTACACTCAACCCCTAACCCTAGGTGGATTAGTTGTGCATGGCAGTGATGATCAAAAGCAATTAAATATTAAACATTCTATTCTAAATGATAAATAGTTAATAAACAAGAAATCCATGATTAAAACAATTAAGAATCAAGATTAAACAATTTAAATCATGATAAATCCAATCAAAAACTAATTGATTATGAAGAAACAATTAATAAATTTTTAGATTTAAATGAAGAATGATGAGCATCGATGAAACAACTATCGAAAACAAAAGCACAATGGAAATGGGAATAGAATGGATGCATAATGGATTTGGATTAACCAATAAATCCAAAATAATTAAATAAAAAATTAATTCAATGAATTAAAATATGATTGGAATGAAAAAAATGGAATTATAATAAAATGGAAGAAGAAAAAGAGAGAAAAAGAAAACTACATTGAACTTCTATATGAGGAGGGTGCTCAAAATATTAATAGGCCCAAGATTTACATGATTTATAAGTCATGAATGTCATGTACTAGCTTTAGGGACTTTATTCCTAACATCTATTTATAATGTAAGTTGGATGAATATCATGTAAGATGAGATCCACATTTCCTACTGAAAAATGGGTTCGTATTTTTACTGGGAGAGATTTTTAACTTTTGACATCATTCTATCTATACACCTCATGTATGCAATTCTATTTTGGAGGGTTTTTGATATTTGAAATGTATATGCCGTGCAATGATGTCACACATTGTGTACTATATTCACATTATTAAAGTGATTAATGGGTTTGTCTTCGGCCATACAGATATGATTTGAATGAGTTCTTCACGTCAAGTATGTGACACACTACATGTGAAGCCTATTTTTTTTCCCCAATTTTCATCATTTCTTCCTTTGGATCCAAATTTCCTAGTTCCTGTGAAAAAAAACCAAAACCCAGTGAATTATCTAATAAATCATGAAGAAAACATAAAAAATCTATCCAATATGTGTATATAATTTTATCTTATCACTTACAAAAAGCATAACTCACATTGGATTGTATATATTAGTTGATAATTCTATTAGCATAATTATATACCTCCACCTAAGGGCCTCTTACTAGGTATAAAAAATAATTATATATACCTTCACCTAATCCTTTTATCATGTTAGGAATCTCAAAGTATCCTCATATTGTTATACCACACTCAGTATCTTGTTGTCTCACCCTTTATGACACAAATGTCCTTGAATCATGATACTAAATTGTAAGGAAAATATACTTACCACATTACATAAAACTGTATACTGTAGTCCTATCATGTGACCTTAAACTACACCTCTCGAATTATGTAGACTTTGATTCTTGTTCAAACTAGAAATGCATGACACCTATTTGTGTATCAAGCCAAACATATCCCACATCCATTACTATGGGGAAATATTCCTTATGGGAGCATTAAAAAAATTACTCATCAATCCGTATTCCCTTATGATCCTTTATTCCAATTCATTTGGTCCACATTCCATATAGATTATTTTCTTTATCAGGATATGTTTCTAATAGATATCCCCTATATGTAATGACACATTTTACTTAGGTTTATCATTATATTTTATTATCTTGGACCATATTACCTATGGATTTTATCCTCATCATGCCACTTTCCCTCAAAGGTCAATTGGCAAGGGCCACTCATGCAAAAGTCCCACACCGACCATTTTCAGGAACCAATCACTTATATGAGCTTACCCTATGATGTTAAACTACATGGATTAGTTCTTTTTATATGACCTTGTAAGTTATATGTGTTCCAATAAGTGAAATATAAATTTTTGGGTTTTGAATCCTCTCACAAGGATATGTAGGCAACCCTTCTCAAGGGCATGATCTGAGCATCATAAACACCAACCATCCAATCAGATGATGATAAAATATAGGTAATCCAACTTTATACCTTTAAAACATAGTATCTTAATTCAAATACTATGAATAAGTATATTAAGCTAGAAAAATCTAGTTTATGTAAATTGTCACCATTAATGTATGCTAGTGGCTTGTAGTTAATATAGAAGTTACTAATTTCATCTTGGGATTTTTTGAAGGATTCATGGAAATATTTGAAATCTATAACAGAGTTCCAGAGTAGGAGATAATTTCTTTTAATAGGTTGTCAATAGCTTAGAATCCCATCCTTCCAACCAAAGTGAATTCTTAAGAATCTTTATTAAGAAACCCCAATGACTATCTACCATTATAAAACATGTTTGTAGTGACATTACTTATCACTGATGTGGGATCCATTGAGTGGTTCTTTTTCTAATAATAAACCCCATTAGAAATCATATGAGGTAAGAATAGTAACCCAATGTAAATATTGGTCAACTGCATTCAACCCATCATAATCAAGAACTGAACCACACTGTTTTGGGATACAAAAAAAAACACCAAAAATTCCCATCAAAACTATTTACTCTTCCTTGAAATTTTTTCTATCCAGAAATTCTAGAATTATATAAAATCTGTTATTTTGGGGAATTGACTCTCATAATCCTTATTTTATCTACCATTTAAGTGGTGGTTGGATTTTCATCATTTTCCTAATCATTTTTATATAGTTTTTGTACTTATATCTTCAATATTTTTAAAAATATATATAATACAAACATTTCAATTTAATAAGGATGAAATCCCTTTATTTATGAATTCTTGTTATTGGTCATTGGATGATATCAAGACATTTTCACACTAGTTATGAGGTTTCTCAGCACAATAAACCTCCTTGGAAATATGTGTGGTAGTGTCCTTTATTATAATAAATTCTTGCGAAGACATAAGTGGAGTTGTTTCAAGATTTTCTAATTTAATTCCAAGCTCTAAAATTTTCATTTTGAGATTGTATTTATAATTCTTAGATGTTTTAAAAATATATTCACTTTAATTCATTATTATTTCAAATTCATCATCATGAATTTTGGTCTTCTCCTTTAATAATTTGTAAAACTAATTGATCTTCTTTGACTTATTATTCAATTGGGAATTCATCACATAAATTCTATTTTGCTTATTTTCCTCCAATACACAAACATTATCTTCTGGGATATTCTTCATTTCTTCCTTTTATTGAATAATATTGAACCATTCACTTTCAAATCTGTAAAATCTTTCTTCAAGTACCAAATTCATAGCTTATTTGGTTCCATATTTTTTAGAGAGATTTATGAATATAAGTTCATTTTCCTATAAATCATTCTCCATGATTTTTGAATCATCTTCAAAATGAGCGATTTCTTCCACCATGATTTAAAAATCCTAAAAATCAGGGAGATTAATTTTTTATGAAAATTATATATTATATCCTTTAATTAATCAAATGATATATCTAATGACATGATATTACTCCACCTATTACTTATCTCTTCTTAAAAATAGTTTAATCAAGAATTGTTTGATACTAAATGATCACCTAAATCCCTTGATTATTCAGAAGTAGAAGGACTATCCATCACCTTATTGGTATAATCAACTATTGGTTCTTCTTCTTCTAATGTAAAATTTTCATCTTTACTATTATTGAATAGAGAAACAAAAAGTTATTCCACTTTTCATGCGATGGATTCCTTATCCAATATTCTCTCCCCTTTCATTTTTTGGTTTATTAAGGTCTTGGTAGATATATATTTGTGATTTGAATGTTTATATTCACCAAAACTGCACTCCATTATAAATTCAAAAAGAGACACAAATATTCAAAATAGTGAAACATAAAAAATAGGGAATCCTATCAGTGGTATGATTTACTCTGATACCAATTATAGAATCACTTTGGGATATTCTCAACCCTAAGAGGGTGGTAAATCATTGATGTGGTATTTTTGTTAATTTTATAATTTTATTCCTTTATTTTAACGATGTATGGTTATGTTAATGAATATCTCTTTATCTTACCATCCATTAATTATTTGAAATATCCAAACAAACCCATAAAAAATGATACATGAGATTTAAAAGGTTCAAATCTCAACAAGATAAGGCTAATAAATGGTGAAAATGGAAAAAACCCATGATCACATGACCTACTAGTATTAAACATTGGAGCTAAATCAAGAAGGGTATATATTTGAACTTTTATTATGATTTAATCTACTAAAAGGGAATGTGTATTCTAATCTTTGAACTGAAATGTGGTAAAAAATCGTAGAATTCTTCACCATCTTAGATCAATTTTAGATTTTTCATGTGCGGATAGTTTTCACTATTCTTCTCTTACCTACACTACAATATGAAAGAAACAAGTCTTCTTATTTATTTAATAATATGGGGTGATGAAAATATTTCTTATTATTCTTTATAGAATAAATTTACAAACCTACTATTAAATCTTCACTTTCACTAACACAATAAACTTCTTCTTTCTATACAAAATGGATTGTCATAAACCAGCATGTACACCCTCATACTATGAAACCTAATACCACTTTGATATTTCTTGAAGGGAGTTACCAATCCACATAGGTTAGTGATAAGCACTTGGAATCATATAAGAAATAAGAGGTAATGAATTTGGCACAAAAAATATGAAAAAGAAAAAAGATACATGCCAATATTATCGACACTCCAATGGGATAAAGTAATAGGGACAAACAAGTAAAACAATTCCTATATAGAAATATAAACATCCCAAATGAAAAAAACTATGCCAACCAGATATAATTCTTAAAATATCATATATATAAAATGGAAAATAGCTCTAATAGTTACAATAATTACTCCACAGTCCCAAGGGATATGAAAACCCATCACCTTCAAGTGGTTCCTTCCCTTGACTTGGACATGGAGTAATAAAATCTATAAATTCCTAAAGATAATGGTTGGGTGTGAGATATAACACCCAATAAGGTCTCACTAAATGTTCCATTATCAATTCCACAATAATTAAATCAATTTTTCTTACATTTAAAATTATACAAGACATTTTATATCATTCCAATATTTTAAATTAAAATATTCTTCCTCATCAAAAATGGGTCGAAGATAGATCAAAACTAGATTAAATAAATATTTTCTATAAAACAATTATATAAATAATTTGGCATGAATAAAATAGTTCAATAATCAATGGAATATATATACAAGTCAACAAATCATATCCCCATGTACAAAAGTACCGTGGTATGTTTTTTTAGGTAATAGGATCCTCAGTCATATTAATAATGATCTCATCTCAAGATTAGTGTGTATAATCAAATGAATCTATACCACAATCATGGAACCCTTATGTTCTATCTACACCCCCAAAGAAGAACCCTGTTGGGTGTTCATAATACAATTTTGTTGTGAGGGTTATCATCGTTAATAAATTCTTATTGGGTTAAGGTTCTAGAATTATTATACAAATTACCACTAACTAACCGGGATAACATTTGATTATAATAATCAATAAATAAGCATGGTAAAATCAATAATTCTAAATAAATTCTAATAAAAATTACCCAGTTTCAGTTTCCAACATGCATTTCTAATTTCAAAACCAAAATAGTGGTTTTCATCAATTTACACCATTAAAAATTTTCTTCTATTTTAATCCATTTTTATAAGGTTTTAATGTAAAATCTATTTATCAAGCCCATTTCAAAATCAATCTGTCATTGCATTCAAAATATTTCCCACATTTCAATTTCAATAAAATTAGGGATTTTTATCAATTTCATGCCAATATTGAAATAAAACATGAAATCCTTTCAAATTAGGGGTTTTAAATCAATTTAAAACTCATTTTAATTCAATTAGTCAACATATGGTTTCAATCATAAGGAAAAGTATTTTGGAACCACCAACCTTTAAATCAAGAGACCATAACACACTATACCCAGAACATGGAATGTTAATAGAGAATGAAGGTGAGAGGGATCAAAAAAACCAAACTAGAACAAAGATCTATCAAAAAATATATTATATACATCAATAAAATGATTATACATCACTCTATTGGGATCATAGAAAGAGAAATTAGAGTAAACCACATGATTGTATATCCACCTATTGGGAGGATATCCAACGTAATCAATAGAGCTTCAATCCACCAAGAAAAATGTCTAGAGGAGTCAAAATTACCTTTTGGGAGTGTTCAAGGATCTAAGATTTGTGTAATGGGTGAAATAGGGTGATTAGATCTTAAATACAACTATTTTTAGATATTAAATGAATTTACAGGGGAATTAAAACCTGCACGAATGATTTTCTAGGTAGGGATGTACGATCAGAGAAACCGTATTCCCTTGCTCATAGAGTTCACAATTTCTCCTAAGAGGGCATACTATTTTTTCATATGATTCCCATATCCATATTATTTTAGGTTTCATGGTTTGGAGGGGCTGGTCACATGATTTTGAAAAACTATGTGCCCCATTCCAGGTGCTCATAAAAGGGTGTATAGTTTTCTGGTCCAAACCTCATGATTTTCCCTAACTGTGATCCAACCGTGAACAACCTAGTGGGCTTCCATAATTCTCTAAATTTCAACTGAAACACCCTGATACAAGACCCAAAAAAGAAGATATCAAAATTTTGGTCATAAAATACCTAAAATAATGAAAAAAGATTTTATAACCTCCCCACCATAAAGACATTCTTTACACAAAAAACCTATTAAGAAATATCTATATCAAAGAGATGCGGCCAGTACTCACTCATAATCTCCTACAACTCCCAAGTCTCATATTAATAATAACTATGTTTTCATAGCACAAAAACCAATGGTATCATCCTCCCTAGAAGAACCTTTGTCTTAGAATCAACAATCTTGACTAGATTCTTAGTCTTGGGTAGATTTGGCTCAAATCATGATCCTCCTAGCTCAAGATGATAGATAGGTTAGAAATACACTTCTGAAACTATGATAGATGGAACAAAATATGTATCAACATAAAATATGGTGGAATTTCTAAACGGCAGGTCATTCTTCTCTCCTTTTCAACAACCTCAGTTGGTCCCACAACCTGTAGTGCTATCTTATTCTATTTTCCAAGCCATCAATGAGCCAAATGATGTGGAACTATCAAAAAATATCCTTTCACTAACTAAAAAAATCCAAGGATATCTGATAAATATTTACATATGACTTATACTAGTTCTGTGCCATTTCCATCCTCTAAAGAACCAATTGAATAATCATTATCATCACTGGGACCAAACTTGGTCCAACCAAGGATGCTTCACCAACCTTCGACCAACTTAATAGATATTTACATGACCTACCATACAATGACTCAAAAGGATCCATCTAAATTGCAGAAAAAAAACTATTATATAAGAAAAATCAACCAGTACCAAATAGACAACCCAAGCTCCACCAAAATCAAGAATAAAATCATGTAACATTTCCTTGCACCCAATAGGCCTCTCAAAAAATGATATGTAAAATAGGTATCCCTTTTAGAGTCTTTAGTGGTAGGGATTATGTGTAATATAATAGTCTCCAACACACAGAGATTCTATAACTCTTGAATTGTGGTTATATCTTTAATGGTTGCATGGTAAACCAATTTAAAAATCCTATCAATCACAACCCATATCATATCATTATTCCAAGGGATACAATAAAACCCAACCACAAAGTCCATATGTATCTCATCTAACTTACTAGACAACATTAGATGTGGTTAAAGAAAATCAGAAGGTCTGTGGTGCTTGGATTGGACCTTATGATAGGTATAACAATGATAAAAAAAGAATGTGATGTATCATCTCATACCTGTCTTCCAGAATCATCCTCACATATCATTAAACATATTAAATATTATATGGTGCATATACCAATAAGAATTATGAAAACCCCCCATTATTTTATTTCTTATGAAAAAATATACAATAAAATGATTATAAAAATATAATAATACCTCAGAAGAAAAATTTCACTCACCGATAGTCTACCCAATATTAATAGGGTCCCTAATGATATAGAGTTAATAATAAAGTTTCTAATCCTAAAGAACAGTCTTGAGAAGATCATAGGTCAAATGAACATTTGGAAAGACAATCATGAATTCATCCTCTTGGAATACCTAATGAAACTAAGAAAACAGATCCATCTCAATTCACTATTCTGTTGATTATTTATTTTCACGTGTCATAAGTTTCCAGGTCAAAGTATTAGCAATGACATTTCCCTTCGTAGGGGTGTTGGAAATGTATAAATAAAAAATACTGCAAGTACTCCACCCAATGCCTCTGTTATTGGTTAAAATATTTTTGAGAGAATATATAACTCAATATTTTGTGGTTATAATATAAAATAAAACTTTATCCAAAATGATAATTCTACCAAATATTTATTGCATGCATCATAGCTACCTGTTTGATATTGTGGGTTGAATAATTCATCTATTGTGGGATATGTTTTTTTGAGCTATAGGCTAACACATGATCACCCTAAATAAGAATACATCCCACCCTAAAACTAATACATCAAATAAGAACACATATCATTACATTGTCTATGGAAGAGTAAAAACTGATGTAGAAATTAAAATAAATTTCAACCCATTGAAATAACTCTCAGATTTTTCATTACACAAGAACATTACTCTCTTATAGGAGAGGGTAGTTATTAGAGAATCCATCTTTGAGAAATATTTGAATAACCTATAGTAATTTCCCACAAAACCAAAAAAGATTAGTAACTCAAAAAATTTACCTGGTTTCTCCTATGTAATAACAAACTTCAACTTCTTAGGATCTATTGAGATTCCATTTTCTAAGACTACATGTCATAAGAATGTCAGTTTTAATTATAAGAAATTACATTTTGAAATATTTACAGATAGTCTATGATCTCTCAAGTTTTTAAGGTCTACTCTCATATGACACATATAATCTTCCCATGTTTTTAAATAACTAAAAATATCATCAATAAACACCACAATGAAATAATTGAGTTACTTATTGAATATTATATTCATCAAAATCATAAAGACAATGAGAGAATTTTCCAGGACAAAAGGCATAACAATATTCTTAATATGACCATAACTAATTATGAAGGAAGGCTTTGAAATTTCTTATTATTTAATCCTAAATTGGTGATAACTAAACATAATTTCATTCATCAACATCCACTTACCCCCTTTCAACTAATCAAAAAATTCAACTTTTTTAGGCAAGAGATACTTGTTCTTCACTGTAATTAAATTGAGATTTTATTAATAAATTGATAGGCAAAGAGTACCATCAAATTTATTTTCAAATGGAACTTGAGTTACCCAATGTGAAACACTTAAGAGTATAAATACTTTTTGAAAAAGATCATCCAACTAATTATTGAACTCTTTCAATTTAGTTGGTACCATATAGTAATAAGGAAAAGATACCTAATGAGAATGAAGTACTAAATCAATAGACAACTCTACCTATCGTACTAATGGTAGACTAGAGAAATAAAATGAAAGCATGTTGGGAAACTTGATGATGATTTTTGAAAGATCATTACTCATGGATTATTTCTCCAAGTTAAAATAAAACACTGATAATACCCTTCCCAACTCCAAAAAAGATGGTCTGAATCTAGTCAACTTTAGTTCCCGTTCTCCCTAAAAGACATGGAACACCCCATAAATTGTATAAAAGAGTACCATTGAGGATAAAAATGAGTATTATTTGTCCTTACACTCAAGAAGAACTTTGAAAATGATCAAATAATGTATGTGATTCTTCTATCACAAAATGATGTAATAAAATGTTACGATGTTTCTTGGTCAAATTTCAAAAATATGATCTTTCAAAATAATTATTCCCTTTCATACCCAAAAGTAGGTATGGCCTTCCTTCATTCATCTGTGAACTATCCTTCTTCATCTGAAAATTGCCTGTATCCTCTACAAATTGAGTTGCAACACATGGAGCGAGTGTTTCAGGGACCACCTCTTCTTTTACAGACTATCTCTGCTCTATGGATGGAAAATTTCTTTTGGGACGCCTCTCATATGTTGTCCCTTTTATGTTTTGGGCTGCAAAACCCCACAAACATCTTCTGCAAACTATCCCCACAAATGGGTTCCTTCACAGAAATCTTTCCTCCTCAAACTCTTCTCCATCGCAAACTAATTCGACTCCTACAAAGTCTTCCTATTTCTATGATAAATTCTTATCAAATTCGATTTCTCTTAAAGGTGATATTAGGGTCCTTTATATAGGAATATAAATCTACAAATTCTACAAATATGATTTACCCAAAACTTCAATGCAGGATAACCTTCACAGTGAACTATGATGTGAGGTCCACCTAGCACATTAACCCTTTCTTAACAATATAAAATTTCACTAAAAAAGAAATCACCATCACCCAACAAAAAATGAAATCATTTATCATGAAAAACAAATCCTCTCAAAAACTAAGATCCTCCCGTGAGCCATTTTTCCATATTCCGTCCATGTAGCATGCTTCGTGGTACGCATAGTGTTCCTATGTGGAAGTCCTTCATTTTTTTTATTTTTTTCACTGCACATCATAATTTTTTTTGGTCTATGAACTAGGCTTCAGGGTCCATGAACTATGATCTCCTTTGTGGAAGACATTCCCATTCAAAAAATAATCTCCCTATTTTAAGGCCAAACAATTTTGTAAAACACTAAGAAACAATGACACCATAAAAATATTCTTTTGAAATACCAACCATATTAATTTATGATAATATATATTTTTCATTAAATCCAAATTGATACATCATTAATGTTTCTACCATCTTGTATCAAAATTCACTTCAATACAAAACCAATTTATTTATTTCTTTACAAAATCCATCTATCGTGATATTTAACATTTGATCGATTAACTTTACCAATGTTAGATTTATCAAAGAAAGTGTAATATCCCGAACCTGGATGCCACATAACAGTGCTCATTGCCTGGTTGGACTCTTGGACTCAGGTAAATCAATCCAAATTCCAGAGGTTTCAGACTAGCAATGAGGTCTTAGGTGTGATAGTGGGGAGACTTTTCCCTCATTAGCAGAGTTTAACATAACATAATAACTTAAAAAATGAGTAAACAGTCAAAGAATGATAGTATAATTAATCCAGAATCATATCCTGCACAAGATGATGATACATGTCACATGTTTCTAATAAAATAATAAAAAATTTACATTATAGTAATATACAATACATGAACCAAAAGTACAAAAATACAAAAGAGAAACCCAGTAGCATCGCAAGCCTCATCTTGGTCCCTTTCTATCCTTCTCCTAAGCATCATATTAAGTACCTGTAGAAGGGTGATTTTCCTCATCAACACCTACAACCATATTATTTGTTTGGGCCTAAAGAATGACCGAAGTATGGTGTGAGACTAAATCCTAATAGAAAACCACTCGAGGTATGTTCCAATATGTCAGTGAATATATAAAATAGGTAGTGTATAATAATGAAACAATTAGATATGAAGTACTCGAAAGTAAATAATACTATAAGCACTAGTTTCCATTTTATTTAATTAACAGTTCAATTATATTGAATGTTATGATTCTCAAGATCTGGCCTAATCCTAACATCCCTTGTATAGTAGTAAGCACAACAGATGCCTCAAAAGGCCATCCAAGTAAGAAGAATTAACAACTGAATCCTAGCTTTTGCTTTGGTTTGATAGACACATCATGAACCATTTCAATATACAATATAATCAGATCCCATACATGACATTCCTAATATGGAATTCAATTATCACTCTAAGTGTAAATCCACTAACACCCCATGTGCTCATCTCAATGAACCTCACAGGATCCCAGTATCACTATAGGTGTGGTAAGTCTATACCAACTGATCCTGTCCTTAGCGGTACTATAGGGAGTCCCAAGTATCACTATTGAAATAATCCATGCCTCTTAATCCCATCCATTTAACCCTATAAGAATCCATAATTCATTCAATATTTAGTACATAGCCTCTATGAGCCCATTCATGGCTTCCATGGCTCACTCATGGATTTACAATAATAACAAACCCATTGAGCCTGCCCAAGGAATTCCAAAGGAATCTAAGGTTCACTCAAGGGACTAAGGTAAGATAGAAATATAAAAACATCCATGTAATTCCACCATAATCCACAATTCACCCAATGATATTTACCATTTAACCATAATGGGTTCAAATTAACAATTCAGTAGGCATTCTTGGGTTATAACCATAAGCATATAACAGCTCACCACCAAGGGTTTCAAAAGGCAGGACCAACATCTAAGGATGGTCCTATAATTAATCATGTGGGAAAATACACATTAGAAGTCCTCTCATTTAATCTAAACTTTTACAAGGATTTCACATAACCTAATTCACACAGGAATGTTTATAGTTTTAACCAAACAGTCCAAACACACTTAAAAAAGAAAATGCATAACATGGGTCAGGGGGAAAATCACCAATCCCCAAACCCTTATCCATTTTTGATACCATCTAACAACATGTAAATCCACTTTAATTTAAAAATCCAATTTTAAAAACCCTAGAAATGGAAATAAAGGCATACCTCATAGGTATCCTAGTCCAAAAAACCATAAAATTGTCAAACTGGGCACCCACCCATGGGATGGACCTTATTCTTAGTATTAAACCTATTTAATGATTTGAAACAATTAATTAATTACCTAAACAATGATAGGAAACAACAGGTATGATTAATAAATCAAGGCGACAACCCAAGAATGGGAAAGCGATACTCCAATATATTTAAACAATTTGACATTCAATGAAAAAAACATGACCACCTACCTTAGGATCGCGTTAGATAGATCATCATGTATTAGAATATAATTCTCTTTGGTTTAGGAGAAATATGAATAATAGATGAAGAATGAGATATTCGTGCATATAGTCCTAAATCCAAATAGCACAATCAATAAGAAGAACAACTGAATATGGCTAAAACGAAATTGAGGTATTTCATTTGCAGATCTAAGGAGACGAACAACACTTGATTTTTTAGTAAAAATGGAAAGTAGATATGAGAAGGGAAAATAGGCTAAGTTTAGAGATTTTCCAAGGGGGGAGTTCTACAGTCTATTTGAAGAAAATCCAAAAATTGGTTAATATAATATTTTATATTAAATTTTAAAATATTAAAAATCCTACATAGAAAGGTTCACATGGTTTAACGACATGGTTTCTAAAACCGTGCATAAACCATTCACGTATCTCTATAAGAGAAAGATGACCCTACAAAAAATTTCTAACCGTGAACAAATTGTGCTGAATCTATTTTAAAAATCTACTAAAATTGTAGAACTTCTGAACGACTCTGTAGACCGGTCTGAATAGTTTTTTCTAATCATGTGTGCTCCTATTTTCACCAAAAACTCAGGTTCCAGGCTCTAGACCATCCCCAGATGCCCCATATACCTCTATTAATTCAACATGTATTCAATGGGTTTTTTATAATTCTAAAACCTTGAGTGAACCATGGAAGCCATAGACTGGCTGATAGAGGCTATGTTCTAAATGCCGATGGAATCACGGATCCTTATACGATTCCATGGATAGGATCAAGAGGAAAATATTATGTCCTGAGTGATACTTGGTGATCCTAATAGGACCACTAAGGATGTGCTAAATTGATATGGAATTACCATAACTTGAGTGATACTGTTCTCCGGTGAGGTTTTCTGGGATGGTCTTATAGGGTGTTGGTCAATTTTCACCTAGAGTGATACCTAAATTCCTACCTAAGAATGTCAAAGATGTGTTAGGGTTATCTTTTATACTGCAAAGGTTCATGACGCATCTGCCAAGACAAAGAACAAACTTGGATTCAATCATTTCTTCTTCTTTATTAGATGGGATTATAATGAATCTATTGTGCTTACTTCTATATGGGGGATGCTGGGATTAGGCAAGATCGAGAGACTTATAACATTAAATGTGATTGAACAATTTTTTTTAAATGAAATGGAAACCAATGATTTTATGACTATTTAATTTTGAGTTCTTTCTAGATTTATACTTTAATTATTATACTATACCTGTTATATATATTCACTGATATATTAGGACATAACTTGGGTGGTTTCCTTATATTATTTTGTCTCACACCCTATTTGGGTCATGATTTGGGCCCAAATAGATTACATGGTTGCATGTGTCGATAAGGGAAAGCTCCATCGTACAGATACTTGATATACTGCTTAGGATCCAGAGAGCATGGGACAAAGCTGAGGATTGCGATGCGGCTGGGTTTCTTTTTTCTCTTTTTCTACTTTTGAGGAATGTATTTTATATGATTGTAGTATACCTGTTTGACTATTTTATTAGGAACATGTTACCATTATCGACAGCTTGTGTATGATATGATTTTGGATTAATTATACTATTTTTCTTCCACAGTTTACTCCCGTTTTAAGTTATTTAATTATGTCACACTATTCTAATGAGGTCATAGTCTCCCCACTGTCACACATAGTCCCTCACTACTAGACATCGGTCTCTAGAATTTGGGGGGATACGTTTGAGGCCATGTGGTCAACCAGGGTTAGAGAAAAATTATATGGAATCTGGGTTTGGGACATTTAAAAGTGGTATTAGAGGGTGTTTTATGGTGTACATTACTATTTGGTCCAGTAGATTGGGTTTCTATTTTGTCCTTTTTATACCTTTGTCTTAGGTATTGTATCTCATAGCCCTATGACTTGTTTGGTTGTTTTCTAGAACATGTTACTTGTACCCTCATATTTTGTATGATATGACTTATGGATATTTATACTATCAGTATTCTACTATTTACTCATGTTGTAAGTTATTCCACTGTGTTACACTCTGCAAATGAGGTCATAGTATCCCAACTATCACACCTAGGATCTTGCTTCTAGTCGACAACCCCTTACATTTTAGGAGATCCTCTTGAGGACATTTTTCCAACCAAGATCAGAGCACTGTTATGCGGCATTTGGGTTCAGGATGTTACAAAAAGTATTGTAACTTACCTGTCTTCCATAAAAATATTTCTTTCTAATCAAACCTGAATAATATGGGAATAAACTTTTGTGACCCATTTCTTCATAAATCTTGAAACACAATTTATCCAAACAATTTATGATATTTTCTAAATAAAGACCAATATAGAATCATCTTATTTTTCAAGACCTTTTACAAAGATAATTGATTTATACTTCTTTTGACAACAAAAGAAAACAATCTTGAAAACAACCTTTTCTTAATTCCAAAATCTTCTACATCCAAATTGGTCCAAAAAATATCCCACTTTGGATTTTTTTTCAACCAAGATTCATTAATAATGAAACTTTTTAACCTCAGGATAAGGTTACTTATCAACAATTCAAAGCCTACATGAGCAAAATCATTGTAGAAAACAATAATTATTGATTGAAAGAACCACACTGTCCAAAAGTAGTGACTATAAAACATATTTAGCATTCCACCTCAAACTTTCTTCTTCAATTTTCTCCAAAACATCTAATTTTCTTTAATACAATAATTTTGTTTCCTACAACCAATCCAACAATTAGTTAGAATATTTAACACACTTAGATTCTAGATTCACTTCTTACCCACAACTCCTCTTTTATGTATGCTTCCATAAGGATAGATTTATGTAATAATTATCCCCTTGAAAACACTATCCAAAGTTAATATGAGAGAGGGTACATAAACAAATATGTTAACCTTGATGGTAAAGTGGCTGTATAACCATGGTCAACCTGAATTTATAAAATGGTTCCTTTGGTAAAGGTTTTGTGAATATATCCACAACTTGTTCCGAAATAGGAAGAGACTTGAGATTCAATTCATTATTCTCCATAACCTCTTTAATGAAGTGGTACTTTATGTAAATATGTTACTAATGATTATGTTGTAATATATTCCTCATAAGATTTATTTCACTTTGATTATCATATCCCAAGAGTAAGGGTAACTTTATTTCCACAAGTAAGTCTTCTAACTGAGTTTTCCTTGATATAAGTTGAGTATATTCTTGAGTTGAGGAAACATACTCAACTTCAGCTATGATAATAGTTACTAAATTCTGTATCTTTGTATTCTAACTTACAAAACTTTTCCCAAGAGTGAAAACTCCACCAGATGTGGATCATATGTCATCAACATTTCCTGCCCAATCAATATATGAATACCCAAATAAGTCAATAATTTATAAGCTATCATGCATAATTATAAAATTTATTATTCCTTTGATATATTTAAGAATTATTTTTTCTAGCAATTATATGTTATTATTTAGGAGAACTATGAAATATTTCACATAAGTTGACAACATAAACAATGTCATGTTTTGGGGTAGTCAAATATAAAAAAAATCCAATCAACTATTGAAACTATTTTTGACCAAATTTTTTTCCTTGACCATCTTTAGACAACTTTTTTTTCCAATGAAATCAATGTGGAAACTGGATCTGGAATTTCCATGCTAGACTTCTTAAGAAGTTCCTTAGAATACTTTTTGTGAGAAAGAAAAATCTGTTTCTTATTTTGTAAAATTTGTAACCTATAAATGTATTTAAATTCTCCTAGAATGGAAATCTCAATTTTTTTCATATATTTATAAAATATTTCACAAGCTCTTTCATCATTTTTAGTAAAGATAATTTCATCCACGTAAACAATTATGATGATGGAAAACTCATGACTTTATTTGATGTAAATATTTTTATCAAATGTTCCTTTCTAAAAAATAATTTTCCTTAAGAAATTATCCAACTTTGAGTACAATGCCCTATACGCTTGTTTTAGACCATATAAGAATTTATTCAACATGAACACATGAATTTTATCTTTCCCAACAACAAATCCACATAGGTTTTCAATGTAAACTTCTTTATAAATATCCCCATTTTTAAATGAGGACTTCACATCCATTGGATTTTTTTAACTTTTTTGTGAAACAATGGGAAGAAATATTATAAATGTTTCTGACATTATAATCAGAGAAAAAGTATCATGAAAATTAACACCTTCAATTTGTGAGTGACCTTTTCACATGATTCTTACATTGTTTTTTATCACTTTAGTTTCTTCATTTATCATGTTCTAGAAAACCCATTTTGTACCACTAACATTGTTGTTAACCATCTTTCATATTAGTTCCAAAATATCGATATTTTTTATTTGATAAAGTTCTTCATTCATAGCCTGAACCCATTCTAGATTCTCAAAAGATTCATTCACATCATTCTTCTCAAATTTTTAATACAAAGAAGTATGTGTGAATAATTTTGAAAATCTTCTTGTTTTAACCTTATGATGTTGATCTCTAATAATGTTATGGGTATCTACTTGTTTCCTCAGCCTTGGATAAGTTATTTGAGTTTCATCCTCATCATTTGAAATTGTAGAGTCTGATTATTTTTCTTAAGGAGGATTACCACAATCAGCATCCTTATCATAATTGTTAACACAACTTTATTTATCCCGATCAACTTCCCTATTAATATATGTATGATTTTATTACTAATTCTTTTCAACAACTTTTGCATCATTAGAATCAATAATTATTTTAATATCATTGTTGAAACATCTATATCCTCTTTCTTTCATAGCATAGGAAAGAAAAATTCAATCTTCACCTATTTTTTCAAACATTCTAGGGTTTCCACCTTTCTTCTTTATGATTCATGTACTCTGAAAAATTATTAAGTGTTTCATACTTAGAGTTTTTCCATAATACATTTCATATATAATCATATCTAAATTTTTTCTAAAGAAACATAAGTTTTAATATACAAATAAGTACTCATGGAGATTCTCCAATAGTAATGAGAGATACCATGTTCAAGTAACATAGTTCACCTCATTTACACTAGACTTATATTCTTTGTGTTATCACCCCATTTTTTTATTTGTGTATAGAAAATTGAACTCAGGCTTAATTATATGATTCTAAAGATAAATTTTAAATTCCTTATTCTTATATTTAGAACAATTTTCAGTTCTCAACTTACTCACAGAATACTCATAATCATTATTATCTTTCCCCTTTAATCATTTAAGTTTTTTTATCATCTAACTTTTGTCTTGTGTATATAACACAAGTAATGCGAGTAAATTCCTCAAAGAAATTAACGAAGTACATATATCTATTTTTCAATTGTTTTCTCATTGGACCACAAATGTCATATTGAATAAGTTCCAGGGTTTGTTTTGCACAAATGTCAATATTCTTATGCATATAATTTGTAATATTTCCTTTTTGAAAAATAGTGAAACATTAATTTAATCTTCTTAAAATATCAGGAATATATCAGACCCTATATCACTTGTATAACTTTTTTATGTTTCACTAACACATGTCTCCCATCATTTTATGGCACAACTAATTTTCTTCCACCATACCCAAGTAGAAAGAGTTCTGTATTTCCCCAACTTGGAACAAGTTTCCTTTTAAACGTTGATATCTTATAACAATATTTCCATCTTTTTCAATTTTCAAAAGAAACCCATATTTTATAAAGATAACATTATTAAACTCTTAAAAAAGTTATGAAACTCTCAAGAAGTTTTGTTTTAGGCTATCAACATATAGTGTTTTCTTAGAATTTATCTTTTATTTCCCAATGATGACTGATACAACACCATTGATTTTCATAGATTCATCTTTTCCAATTATCACAATTCCTTCTTAGAAGTCTTTTAAATTAAAAAAAATTAATTCTCCTTTAATATTAAATGAATACCTACTATCAATAATCCAATTTTTTTCCCCATTTATCATTTTGAAACTAGTTTCAACAATAAGAGATTTTTATTCTACACTTTATTTCTTCACTTTCAGCTTCTGAGAATTGTTAATAAACTTTTTTTGTGCAAGTAACAAAATAAGACAACCCTTATAAATATTTCTAGATTGTTGTAATCTTTCGAAAATAGTTTCCAGTGGTTGGAACCTATTCTCAAATTTTACACCAATCTTCTCAGGTTTCATCAAAACTTCTTTCTCAGACATCTTCTTTTGAGGGGATTTAATCCCCATCAAACCTTGTCTTCCATAACTTGGGTAATAACAAAAATGTTGTTGGTTTAACCAACACATTTTTTCTTTAGTTACCAATCCACCAAAATGCAAAAAGTATCCATAGAAATCATATTTGCCTATAAAAGTTTTGGATTGATCGGTGTTGTGAGTATGCTTCTCAAAAACCTTCTTAACATAACTTTTTTGACCATAAACCATTCTATTTTCAGGAAAACGATTCTTCTCCATATTGTATTTCTTTTCATCCTTGTTAGAACTAGAAGCAATATATTTTGTTTTTTGACTAAGGTGTTTTAGAAACTCTTGAATTTTACACATTCTTAATCTTCATCATGTAACTAAATTTCCCACCTTTCATATTCTTATATACAATACCAACATTAATATCAACCTTTGATGATAAATTTTATTGATCCTTATTAGGTTGATACTTACTAGAACTTTCACAAACATCTGAGATAGGTTTTTTAAAACATATATCCCCCTTTTCATCCATATAATGTTTTTTGGACACGTTCCAACTATTCTTATTTTTCCTTCATATTTATTTCAAGATGTTTATTATGATTTTTTTCTTTCTGAAGATAATTCTTCAGATAATCAATAAATTTTACCAGCTCAAATTTATTATTAGGAAAACCATCTTGTTTATTTTATGATAAATTTTTATTATTAAATTCTTATTTTCCTTATCATGTCTTTTAATATTTTTTAGACATTATTCCAACTCTTCGTTCAAATGAGATTAAAGTTGAGTTTCTTCTTCTTCAAAACTACTACTCTCTAAATCTTCATTATTCACTATTTCAATAGTGGTATTCTCTCTATCTTTATCTGTAAAATATTTTTCGAATTAATGTTTAATATCATCTTCATCTTCATCATTAGAAAAGAATATTATTCTTTTTTGATTTGATGAACTTTTAATACTTCCCCCAAGACAAATATTTATATTTTTAACCCTATTTATTCCACAACATTTTTGGACTTCTTTCTTCTTAATCAATGTATTCTTCATTATTTATTTGAGGTAAATTAGCCACAAAGTTCACAAAAACTCCACATTAAAAATACTTCAGAGGAAGTTTTACTTTATATTTACCTATTCCCATTTTCACAACTTTAGAAAATAAGGATAAAATATCATCAAGATTTTTACAAACCTCATATTTGGAGTAAGAGTCAGCAACATCATTTTCCTGAAGAACCTTTTTAGACTTTTCTTTCTTTTAATCTTTGAAAGAAATTTCTCTATCAGCTTTTGTTTTTCTCTTCATAATATTCTCCCTTCTCATTTTATAAGTGATGAGAGTTCTATGAAAATATTCTAGAGATAATGTTTTAGGATATCTATCCTCCAATGAATAAGCTTTATCACCAAACCCATCAGAAAAAATTTTCAATATATTTTCATCAAATGTAGGATCCTCTAAATTTTTCCCAAGACATCTGATTATGTCGATAATGTCATTTAATCTGTTAAATATGTCCCCAATATATTCATATTTAACCATTTTCAAATATTCATACTTTATCCTATATACTTATAGTCTTTCCTTTTTCACATTTGTATTTACTTCATAAATTTTTTCTGCATATCCTAAAAACCTTTAGCTGTGGAAAAACATTTCACTCTTGAAAATCAATTTCTGAAAATGATGAGAGTAAACCATTTTTATATGTTCCATAATTCTCAATATTTTTCTTATCTACAGGTGTAAGAGAAACCTTATCATCAATAGGAGGAAATCCATCTATTATAACTTCAATAACATCATACCCAAGAGACATAAGGTAAGGCCTCATTATATATTTCTAGATATGATAATAATTTCCATAAAATATCAAAATCCACTTACTATTAACACCATTTAGATTCTCCATCATGAATTATCTTCAAACATTTTGTAAAGAATAAATAGGGGGAACCTTCAACTCTAATGGAAAATGACATTTCCCTATCAAGATTCAAGTATCACTAAGAGGGGGAGGGGGTGAATCAGGGATATCTTCTTCTTTTATGTTTCCTTACTCATGAAAAAACCTTAACCTCATGTTAAATATTTCTTTCCCCACTAAACAAAATTCAAACACACATACATAAGAACACAAGAATTTATAAGGCTCAGTTACTCAACAAGTGTAGCTACCCCATTGGTATGGTTTGGAAATAATCCAATACCATATAATCCGCTAGAAAATTGTCCTTTTGTGTGGAATAAAATGAATGGGATATTCCCTGAAACTCAGGTAGTACTTTAAATACAATCCAATAGTGTGTTTTTCTTATAGAAAAAAATGATGAAATACAATTATATGGTTCTTGTTATTGAAAATTTACAAATTTTATCTTTCAAAAAAATTCTTATCTTTTCTACCCAGAAGATGATAGGAACTTCATTCAATCATCTGTGAACTATCTTTCTTCCTCCACAAACTGTGTGTATCCTCTGAGAACTGAGTTGCACCACATGGAGAGGGTGCTTCATGCACTAAATCTTATTCCTGTGGCTATCTCTGCTCTACGGATGGAAAATTACTCATAGACCACTTTTCCTACGCAATCCATTTTCTTCTGTGGGCTACAGATCCCTGCAAACTTCTTCCATGAACTGTACTTGTGAATAGCTTCATTTGTGTAAATATTTACACTGAATAATTTTCTCATTTATAGAATCATCATTCATGAACTACTTAATACTTCTCAAAATTCTTCCTTAAGCTATGATCACTTCTTATCAAATTCTATCACACTTAATGATGGCATTATGGTCCTTTATATAATAAAATAAGTCTCTGAATCCCACTAATCTGATTTACCTAAAACATCATTGTGGTATAGCCTTCCCTACCAACTATATTATATGGTTCACATAATAGATTAAAACTTTCCTTGTGGAAGCCAATTCTATCCTTAAACAGATCTATGTCTCTTAGCTACAAATGATAGACTTTATGGTGAACAAAAATCCTATTGTGAACGATAATACATCCACAAGCCATTTTCTCTATGTGGTCCGCATAGTGCGATTCACGGTCTATATAGTGCTGCTATGCGAAAATCCTTCCTTTTCCAATTTTCCTTAAATATTCTTTATAATTCATTTTCGGTCGGCAAACTCATCTTTATGATCCACGAACTACGAGCTCCTTTTTGAAAAACATTCCTTTTCTAAAATCACAGTCATGGATTTAAGGCCCAAGAACTTGGAAAACACTAGGAAATGGTTCCACCTTAAAAATTAGCTTTCGAAACACCATCCATAATAATTTTCAGCCTTCTAGATTAGTCATTAAACAGAAATTAATATTTTATTAAAGATTATACCATATTATTTGATAATTCACTTCATCCTAAAACCACACGATTTCTTTTATCTTGAACCCCATATGTCATGATATTTAACCACTGATCGATCACTTTTAGCATCATCATATTTATCAAAGAAATTATTGTAACATCCCTATATTCTATCAACATCTTTCCATCTAATAAAAACTGAATAATATTGGCATCACATTTTCACCCCTTTCATTCATAAATATTTCATAAAACTTTCTACAAATAACTTATGATATTTATGAAATATAGACCAGTAAAGAATCATTCTATTTTCCAATACCTCTTACAAAGTGAATTGATTTTTGTTTTTTTGAAAATAAAATACAACACTCTTGAAAACAATCTTTTATTACTTCAAAAAACATCACTATACAACTTTATCCCAATAAATACGAGTTGATATAAATGAGTGAGACAAACTAATATAAATAAAACAGTCACTAAAGATGAATCTTGAGTTATGGAACCTCTAAAAGTTGTTGGACCTATATCGACTTCCACTGGAGACTCTTACAAGACATGGAAACACTTCGATCTAGATTTTTATGGCTAGAACACATTATATCTTGAATCATTTAATTCCAGTATAGTAATTTATTGTATCTAATGATCCTAATACACTACGTGGATTAGAAAATAATTGTAAAAAATTCTATGGATTTATTGAGAAACCAAAATAACTATAGATCTTTGGAACCTCAATAAAAATACATCTTGAAATCACAAACATGACAAACTGAAATCAAGTCAATGGGACTCTTGCAGGCACTATAGGAGGTTTGAAAGATGGATATTTTCTAGAACACCAATGAAACTAATCACACTTACACATCCATTTAAAGGAACTGATAAAATAACCTCTAGGAGAAAAACGAAATCATATCAACCCTAAATTTATAGCCAGGGAATGTTTAACCATCAATACCCTTTATAGCTTACCAGTATTATAATCCAGATTCTTCTAGCTTACCCTTTATATATAGTGATGATCGGTGAAAATACTCAAAAGTGCTTCCATTCCAAACCATCATGATTCTTTAATATCACCATCAAATTTTACAATATCCTGCGAGGCCCTTCTAGATTAAAGGTATCACATTTCACCTTAATAGATTTGGGAATTCCAAGAACTAAAAACTTAGATCTATCTTTATCAACCAGTCCACATCCTCTTCAGGATCATTAGAGCCTCATAATGTAGGTGGATTTTGGAAAAGAAACAACTGACCATGATCTTGAGATTTATCTCTTTAAGGTTCCACTACTAGATCCTGAATGAGAATGAGTAAAAGTGCTTTTCCCAGATCATGGATATTCTACACCACAATATTGAAAAGTTTGTAGTCTACTATAGTATTTTCTTGTTGTATTTCACTAGAATATTCCTCCTAGGGATTATTTAAACATCTTTATGGTGGCATGATGCTATAAAATATCAATCAACAACACAGAATACATTAGAAAGGATACAAAAATTAAATATACAAGAATATTAATTCCACCAAGAAAAAAATTTAAAATTGGGATTTCAACATACTAAGACTAGAGGAATAGAAAAGAATAGAATCATATCCAAACAATTCTCAAAGGAACTTTCCCCAAACTCCCACGTAATCTTAAGGATTGTTATGGTGAGATATGGCTAGAAAATCACTCAAAATAACATCCAAAGTCCCATAAATACATCCAAAACTGTATAATGACATCAAGAAAGTATTATTAACCTTCACCATTGATACTAATTTTTCATGAACTCGCCCAGACACCTTGGTACTCTCATTCCCAATATGGCTCTGGAATATCCCAAAGGGTATTCCCAATCCCCATTGGTTTGTGACAAGCACCTCACATCATACAAGAAAGAAGAGGTAATGAATTTTATGCAAAATAATGGAGGATAAAAGATAAAAGTTAGTATGCTTGACACTACAAAGGAAGAAATTAAAAAAATAAGAAAAACAGTACCCATATTGAAATATAAATATCTCAAAGGAAAAAAATATGTCAATATCTCCACTAGTCACAATTATCACTTCATGGTCACAATGTTAAAATATATCCAATACCTCAATGTTGATCTTTAACTTTACTCATATCTGGAATAATAAAATATATAAATTCCCATAGTAAATTTTAGGGTGTGGTCAACAAAAACTAGTAGTGTTTCATGAAATGTTTTTAACCATGTTACCCTGCTAGCAGGGTGTACGGTTTCTCCAAGGATAGCAAAAAAAATTTCAAACTAGGTGCCAACCATGAAAATCCTCACTCTTTTAGGAAACATAGTTTATAGGGGTTGGATGTATGGTTTTTTCAAAACATTTTCCCATTTTAGTGTCTCATAACATGGCAAAAAGGTTTTTGGGCCAAACGAAATGGTTTTCCCCAACCATGTGATAACTATACACAAGCCCTTGGGCTTACAAAATTCTCAAAAATTTTCTATAAAAACCCCTAGATTATTCCCAAATAAGGAGATCATATGAAGTGTCATTAAATACCTAAAATAAGGTAAAAATATGTTACATGAATTGAAAAATCACATCCCTTATTTATCCTCATCTCCCTCCTTATTTCTCTTTCATTAGTGCAATAAATCTTCCCTTGATCTCTTCTTCCCTTTATTTTTATCTTCTCCTTTAGTAAAAATAAACTTCATTGATAATCTCCCTCTTTCTGTTATTCTTCAACACTCAATAATTATACAAGTCATCTTCTTCCCCCTGATTCATAAGGATATAAATCAAGTGTGGGATTTTGTGTTTCTATTTTCATTGATACTCAAGGTTTTGCAACAGAGATATGATATGAAATATCTTCCATTACATGAAAACATTGACCTCTAATAAATATATTTATAAAGAGTTTTAGTGTCTTCTTATTTCTTCATTTTTCTTCAAGAATTCCTTATACCTTAGAAATTATAATTTTTGAAATACCTTGATTTTTGATATTTCAAAATCACTTGTAATCCCACCTAAAGAGTCATTGTATTTCCTTCATAGTTTGGAAACATTACTAGCTAATTTATCTTCTATAAAACATGTATCATAAAATAACATGCAAAAAAATTTGTTTCTTAATTTTCAACATAAACATGAGAAATCATGAAAATATTACAAAATATATTCTCCTTTAATTCCATGTTTGAATCTTGGTAAACCAATCATGATATTTGATATTTTAATTCCCAACAAAGAAACATCCTTATAAAAGTATCATAAGAGTTAATCAATTAAAAGATTCAACTAATGACTCATAAAAAGTTGATTAGTGTTCATATCATTCATACAAATCCCACACAATAATTAAAATTTAGACTCATAAAAATATCATTTCATGTGTGGTTTATCTATTTTATAAGAAATATCATTTCTTCTAGTAAACTTTAACTAATATTATCCCCTTATAACAAAATCCATTATAAGTTTTTTACCTTTTGAGGTTTTATTTCCTTACAAGGCACCTTACATGGTACCTTCTATGCCCAAAAATTTCATCTAAGTTCTTTCTAACCTTCAAAACTTCTCTGAAAATCAGGTATGCTTAAACTTTTAATAAATTTTTTATTATTTTAACTCCACTATATTCACATTTATTTTTCATTGATATTTTTATCGATTTTACAAAAAAGTTTCTAATGATATAAACCTCAATATATTTTATTCCTCTTCCTCCATTATTATCTTTAGATCCTCCTACAAGCATACATGTATTTCTTATTCCTTAACCATATGATAATATTTAAAAAACTTATGGTGAATTGTCCAAACTATGTCTTGGAAATTTCTCAAGATTATGATGGGTTGTCTTAATTTTAAGGTTCCTTGTCCTAACCATACAATGGATTGTCTCAAATTTATGATGGATATACATAACCATAGAAGGAAATGTCTAAACTATATGATAAACATGTCTTAATATCTCAAGTACATGAATAAAACTTATGAAAAATCCATCACTTAGACATTTTTTTCTATCTCACTATATATTTGCTCCAACAACCTTCAAGAATATCAAATTGTATATCTATCCTTCTTAAAGGTGCCTTAACAACCTATATACCATATAAAAATATATGTGGATTTAAAAATGATTTTTGAGTTGACATCATAAGATAGTGGACTAATCATATCAACTTAATCTCTTCTTTACAACTCATAATAGAGAGATAATACCTTGATCATTATTAATCCTATAAGGAAATAGAATCTTAAAAATACTTTTAATTTAACAATAAATGGATATCCAATTGCTTCCAATGAAATTAATTCTTTTTTCATATAAAAATTATAAGAAAAGTTAAACATCCAAGATATTTATACAATCTTTACTTACTCAATATAAGTTAAAAACTTACTTGGGAATATTTCTCCACAATAATCTTTGGTTCTCCAACCAACTTACCAACCATTAATTGTCATTATAATTTTTTATTTCTTATTTACATCAACCTTAAAGCTCATTTACATCCATTGATAAAAAATTAAAAACACATAAAGTGGTCTAAAAAATAATATAATTCATCTATTTGTTCCCTTCATCCTCCAAAACTTATTAAAGATGAGGAAATATGGTGTAGCCATCCATGGACTCATGCTTTTTGACAAATAATTGTATATAAGTGATAAAAGTATAATATAAAAATAAAATGTATCATCTATTAGTCTTCTATAAGATTTATTTTTACACACATAAACTTTATAAGGTGTCTTATTTGGTATTCGAGACTCCAACACACAAATTTTATTTTTCTTAATGTAGTACCATACACAATCACCTATACTATTATTGAAATTTAGCTCTGTCAAGGATGTGTTAATTATCCAACACTAATCATATCATTTTTTTGTATTAATGTTCATTTTTATGTAAAATAAAATTTATCAAATCACCACTTTTACATTGATTAAAAATTTATATATTTTATATTTATTAATATTAAATGTATTCCTATATTTTATTTTAATCCATGTTTCTATCGACTAATATGTTTTTAATTCTATGTCACTTGGGTATCTTAGTGGTGAAGAATCCCTAAACATCTCTTCATAGCCCAAGAATCACCATTACTTTGATATTCTGAGGAATACTTTTTGTATGTACAATCACATTGAATCATTACTGATTGTTATATTGGTTGTATTGTCATCTATTGTGATTCTAAAATCTGGATTCTCTCTACACACACCTATAAAAATTAAATAGTACAACTAAGAATACTACATTGATTCTATGTTTAATTAAGTCAACCCATATATCTTGTTATAACTCCATAATAGAAGGATGTATTCTCAAATATGGCTTATAAGACCCATTAACTATGGTTCCATACTAATTTAAGTGATGGAAGGTTGTTATGATTTAATATTTTATTTGGGGGTTTTGAAGTTATTATTTTTTATTTAAATCTGATTCTATTTATCACAATTGTTACTATGTGATTATGATCATAACTTTAACCATGTATATTTTAAAAGAAATATGCCTTAAGTCCTTTTTTTTGGTTTCTAGTTGGATATATCTCAATTTATGATATGGTAGTATCATAAATAATGGATTATTATTAATACTAATGAATATAATAATATATGACTTCTTATATCCCAAGGCTTGGTCCTATGAAAGAAGTGGTATATGTATGACCACATTGTAGAAACTGACTAATAATTGTTATCATTGAGAAGTATTCCACACTCTCTATCATTAACTAAAAAGTTTCATAAGAAAAAACATATCATAGTTTTTTGTATTCATGAAAGGGTTGCATAAACTGAATATGGAATTTACTCATGTGTTAAAAATCACAGGTAAATGCATGAGAAATATAGGATCATCCTTGAAGGATCGATATAATGTGAAAATACCCATTGAATTGGTTAAAGTGTGTGTTTGTGTGAAATTCTATTCAATCCTTGGATAAAACTGCCCTACCTGTATCTCTATTTATATACATCCATTACACCCTAAGACACTAGAATGTCATAGATTTTTGAGTATACAACTTGTAATATGGGGGATTTGGTTCAATAAATTGGATACCTCTTGAGGAGTTATTTGACTTAGATTACTCTTGGGGATCCTATAAAACCCATATGTTTATGGTTGAATATAGAGAACACAAATTATGTATGATGGATATTTATTGTTTATTTACTTCTATTTTATGCGTGGTATTATTTATCAAGAAGGGTTGTTCTTGGTTTGGGGTTATTTATTGGTATCACTGTATTGAACAAGTATTCTTAGTTCATTTCAATACCAATTTAAATACCAATCATTTATCAAACATGTTCATTTATTATATCTATGTATGCTCAATAAATATCTTATATAATCATGTATCATTCAAAAATTCAAAAATAATTAACTACACATAAATAAATAAATGAATAAATGAATAAAGAATTAATCATGATATATTTTCTACTATTTGATCTATCAAGTAGACAAGGGATCAACAAAGTCAATAGTGTAATTACTTGAGTTTTTTTTTCAAATTGAATTTCTGTTTTTATTAATATCTCATGCGTTTTCTTGTTTGGTTCCATAATGGTTGTTATACTGATAATTTTTCATCATGAAATCCTCTTATTTTTAAAATATATAGTCACATGTTGTCGAGGGGAACTTGGGACAAAGAAATTAATTTTTATCCCTCCAATAAGGACACAAATACCATTTTACAATTTAAATATGGAGGGATAACACTCAGATCATCTAAAAATGGTATTTAATAAATAACCTTTATGAACTTTGACTATTATAATATTTAAAATTAACTGAATAATAAATAAGAAACATAAATTGGTCACTCTAAACTTGTTATCAATCATAAAAACTAACATTTTAAAATAAAAAATTAACAAAATTTCTCTTAATTTATTTTTCAATGAGGATTTGAATGACTAAAACATTGTGAGAGTCTGAGGGTTCTAGATTCTCTGTAGGGATCTCACATCTCGATCAGTGAGTGTGGACATGGAGAAATACCAATATGAGGTTGAGGGGAATTTCCCCTATAATTTTCTTCCACTTTATTGAAATTAAACTTACATTCCATTCACAAATTATTCTGATAAAAATGGTTATAATTCCTAAATTTGAAGTCCTATATATATTGAATTAATTTTATTAAATTCATAAATATTTAATTTTTTATGATTTTTTAATATTTTTTAGAGTTAAAACATGGTACAAAGGTGTAAAATTTTCGATTTTGGGTTTGTTATGCTAGTTGGATCATGTGGGACCTGACCCAGGTTATGGCTGATCCGATTAAGGAGAGGTCAAGGTTGGGGGTTATCACTCACTTGGGTTCCCTTTTAGAGAAAAACTTCAGTTGACCCACTAAGAGTGTGATAAAAATGTTAGGCTCCACCACACCCAATTTCAATAGGCTGGAAACACTATTTTTTTGTCTAGTTTTATTCTATTTTTTAATAATCATAATCCAAACCTTGGCCTTCCCAACCTCACCTCTGGTACATGCATGAAATGATCCATGTTACTCATCTTTCTCTTATCATTATTTTATTTTTTGGATTGTCTTTCTTGCCTATCGGAGATTTAATTAACTAATTTTTTATTTAATAGGACTCTCTTCAAACCCCTGAAAATTAATTAAATCAAATTTACTTAAAATTATTGGCTTACAATGAATATGAACACTCTAATTGAACTTATTGTAAATTAGGGACTACAGATGAGTTTGAGTGCCTATATTTTAATATTTTTGGATCAGTGCATCATCATAAATTAAATATATGCTAATAGTATCCTGATCCTTAACATGTATTGTGTACAACATGTGTAGGAATGAAATAAATTTAAATAAAAATTTAACCAATACCTTGGTGGATGGTGCAATCCCAATGTACTCTGCTAATTTTTAGATCACAATATCTTGAAGGATAAAAGAGAATATCCCTTTATATCATCTACACATACCATATATCTTCAAGAATAATTATCCAAAACCTATTTGATAGCATAAAAGATAAAATTGGTTTGTGATGTGCATCCGATCATTGAAAGATCATACGATTGATCCTCAAACTTTTATCGATCTTTTATTGATCTTACATTCAATTTTTATATCTATAACATAAGAGAGATATTGGAAGGAGGGATAATTTATTCAATGATACCCCCTCTCTCATTTTGGGTGTGTAGTTATTTTATTCTTAGGCTAACTCATTAAAATTTCATTTAATGCCTCAAAATAGTTAACCTTTAAAAACAAACCCATTTATGTCACAAAATATAGTTAAATTGTAATACATTTCCTAAAAATTTCATTAATAATTTATGGTACTATTAAATTTCATGTGATTAAATAAGAAATAATTTCTTTTTTTGTTTCTATTATATTTATTTAATCAACCTTGAACACATAAAATTTATTCTAAAAAAATATTTTCCCATAATGACTTTTTAAACATAAATAACCAATGAATACCTTGACAAATAAATTCAATTATCATTATTATACAATTAAATAATTAATATTTGAATTTATTAATTAATGAACTTATGATCTTTCACAATTAGACATCCACCACCCTCTACATGTGGGTATCACTTAATCCTAAAATCCAATTCATTTTAATTAATGAAACTTGTGGATACACTTTATATGTGACACTTTACGCTTGTATCTTGATAGTAGTGAGTTATATTCATAGGACAAGACAGGTATCTAGAAACATATCATCGTCTCTAAATAGGTAAAGATAATTAATAGACATGAAAGCCTCTCATGAACGCGTTATCTATAATATAATATTTTTCTCATGTGATATATAATAAATAAGGACACATACTTTGTATGATTATCCTTTAATGATTAATTTATCTTTGTTGACTACATTTAATGGAATTTCATTCATCTTTGATGACCATGGATTTAGTCAATCACCTACCATCCCAGTCAAGTGTCTAAAGATATATTCTCCATTTGGAAGTGACAAATCCTATCATGATCATTCAATCATTTCCATACACATGCTCATAGATAGAAGCATACAATGAAACCAAAATCATATGGTGTTCATATTGGTTGTCCAATCCTCATGATATCATATAATAGAGATCAATGAGTGAAAAACGCATTAGAAAAATATTAAAGTCTTATAATAACCCATTACATGATAGTAATACCTCATCTATTTCCCATCAGTATGATGTATTTAGACCATTTGATATCAGTTTAATATTACAACTATAGTATCATTAGGTTCTCATTATAACTAGGAAATATTACAACATTTTGATATGAAAAAATACAAGAGAATTTTCATATAAATAGTATAAACAAATGTAATAAAATTATTACAGTAATGATAAATCATTTATAATATATATATACACAATATAGTAATTGAAAATACTGCTCAAGTTTGGTCAAGGGAATCCACTGTTACAATTTTCATAGATACTATGAAATCACTACCCACATGTTTGTACAATATTGAACATACAGTGAACTTAAATGGTATATGATAAGTGTAAGTTGATTTTTCAAAATTCGAAAAAATCACACCCCACATTTGGTCGATAAATTTCATAACCACTGTTAAATGGGTCCCATTGGAATATTTTTCTTTAATGGAGGAGATGAAGCCAAGAAACCCTTATTGGGTTTCATAGACCCACTATATATATATATATATATAGGTATGATTACCCTATATGTGCTACTAATATTTATCTCTGTAGTCTTCCTCATAACTCCTATCACCCTCTTTAACACATACATATTACCTCATTTTTATTTCATACCCATATTTTATAGGGTAAAGTGATTAATAGAAAACAACTTCCCCAAAGTAATAAGGGTAATTCCTTTTTTCAAAACTCCAATCTTCATAGACATGTATGTGAGAAAATTTCCTCTTATTATTAAGGTATCCCAAGAATATCATTCATACATATTGCGACATTTCATATGAACATTCATTTCATCTAACAATAAATCACACCCTAGAACTTAAAATGTTTAGTGTCTTTAGAGGCTAGATATATAAATAACTTATTTTAAATCATTTTCAACATCCTAAAAAAATTATCTTATCACTTTTTAACCTAATTAATACATCAAACATAATAATCTCCTACATTACTTGGGGAATGTGAAATTAAGAAAAGGTGAGCTCAAATGCTCAATAATGGTAAACATATGAGTCATCAATCAAAAATATTAAGTGAGAATAATATGATAATAAGTGTCTGAGAACATAATCACGGTGCATGAAATAACATGAGATAATCTTAACCAATAAATCATATATAATAAAACATGATTCATGGAATAAGTCATTTTTTATAACATAATACATTAGTTATAATGGTGTGAAAATATTACTTGTTATCCACAAGCAATGAAAAAATAACATGACATAATAATTTTTAACAAAAGTGTGGAATATACATAATTAAAGAAAAATAATTTTCTATAGCACAGTTCACTTCCAATATATTCATCACATAATACAAAGATTCCTATAGGGTATTGTGCTCCCTCCCACTCCCATAAAAACATTTTATAGATTACCATAAGGGATTGGGTTCACCCCCATTCATATAAACTTTTAATCCATTGAGATATAAATCATTACCCAATGAATTAGGAGAATATATTGGTCCCACCCATCACATAATAATAAATCATATATATATGTGTGCCACAAGAACCTAGAAAAAATTACAATTCATCATGTATTGATTAAATTGTGAAAGGAAACATGTTTCCTACTAATTACCAAGTTGGTGAGTCCACACAACACCAATTATACACAATATCAAAAGGTGACTACAAACAGTAACAAGTTATGATCCCTAATTACAAACTAGTTATACACCAAATTAAAAATATCCTTAAACTGTTGGTTATACTCCACAAATGATCCTTCTTCTCTAGTAATTGGTTAGAGAACCCAATCATAATATTCCATCAACTTTTTGGAACCCAAACTACAACGTTCTTCTTTAGATGAATTAATGAAATATAGGAAGATATCGTAATCTACCTCCATGATGTTGTCAATTCTTACTTTATTTTGTACACTTAAAAAAACATAGGAGAGTACTGGACTTTCTCAGATATATCTGATCACTAGTAGATGATCATATCGTCTTTTTTCTATCCAAATGATCGGGAAACTATTCCTACTTCTATCTGATGAAGTATCAACCTCAATCTATTATGTGCAAGTGGTTTACACAACATCATCAAATATATTTTACGTAAGAATGTTCTTGAACAATTCCAACTCAATCAACCTTTTGGTATTCTAAACTTTATTCATTCATGCATGAAATAATGCACAATACATGATAATTTAAAATAACAAATGATAATTATCAATATGTTATATACCTTAAAATTCAATAATTTAATCATAAAATGTCTCAAGAATACATTAATCATATCGTTGTATTTTTATTTTAAGTTATTGATATATTTCGATGTTTATATATAAGGTGCATGGTATGAATGTACTGAATTATTTGTTTATCTCCCATTGGTATCCTTCACAGGATCTCAATGTGCATTCATTTGTTACATGTTAAAATCCATGAACATCGTATATAGTACATTTAAACCCTTAAAAATTTATGTAAAACACTATATATGAGAATTAAGTGTATCAAGAGATCACCTTACTCATTTTAAAAATCTTGGTAAGGCTAACACAATTTTCTTCTAATCCTTCATGCGACCTTGTAAGGTTACTTATGGAATCTCATGGGTTTCACATAAGGGATTCATGTGAATGAATCACCCAAAACACTTTTACCTACTTTTAATGATGTGGTTTTTTCACAGGTTACTTCACATGACAAGGGTTTTCTATTGGTGATGATTTAGGTTAACAAGTCATATGAGTGACATCTCCATCATGTGAATATATCACACAGATGATGACTTCCTTCATATGAAGTGTTCACATGGATGCTCTATTTTTAGAAATTTTATATCTCTATCTCTATGTATAAAATAGTAGAAATTCAAACTCTCTACCCAGCCTCTATATTTATTGAGGAGTATCCATTGACTTATATAAGATAAAATTTCCATGTTTGATAAAAAAATGAGCCCCAAATATTTGAAATATTCTAAAGATCTTAGCTTCTACATGAGACACTAGAGTGATCAATTGATTTTCATGATCAATTCATTGATCATGAAACACATTAGTTCATTTTAAGATCTAAAAATTCTTTATACTATAGTGAGATGGAAATTTGACTAAAAAACTTTGAAATATTCCTTGGATAGAACCTATAAATGACTAAATATTCATGAAATCAAAGTTATGTTCTTCATTATGTGATTGAATTGAGCGATATCTCTATGTTCATATGATTTCACTTTAATTTTTAGAATTCCTCAGTTCATTATATCCATTTGATCACATAATCTATACATCAACATGTGATGGACTCTAGAACCACTTGGATTCTCCCTAGTTGAACATAGTCTTCAAATAATGGAATTTATGAATGGAAAAAATTTTATTCTTATGATTGCAATGATTGAGCATGTATTGTTATGTTAGGATGATCAGTGGAGATGTAGAGTTGTCTCAATATCACACAATCAAATGCTAGATTTAAAATAACGGAGAAGACTCTCAATGAGAGGTAGGATATGAAATTGTGGAAGGTTTCTATTTAATGACACCTTATGTTCATATTTTTAATAGACTGGTGAATAGGTCCTCAAATCTCATGTCCCACATAAAAGAAGAAGTCAGTTGAGTTGTGCTTAACAAGTATTCCCATGCCACTGAATTCTCGATCTAACAGTGGGGTTCGACACCCAAAACACATTCACAAACATGATTCTCATGATCCGTGCCTCTATACAATGTCCTGCCTACCCAAGCCAATGCAATCTTACTTGGGCGCTTTCTCCCACAATACCAACATAGCCCAGATACTCCCATACCTCTATAAGGAATCTGTGAGCTGGATCCCCTTCATGGTTGAGGTTTTTCACCCACAATGCGGGGTTGAGTTGATCCTAGCTCATGTGTTTGACCATGTTTTTCAGATACACTTATAGCAGTATCTATATGAAATATTCCATAAAAATATTTTCCAAATTATAATTTCAATAATTTCAATTTCCCTTTTCAATATTCCTCATTTAAAATAAAACATTCCTTAAAATTCTTAAATTCTTTTTCTTCTCTTCATCAAAATTAATATTTTCCTGGTATTTCGCTTGTTGTACGAAATGTTCTCTGAAAAACAAATTTCTTAGAAATTTATTTACTAGTTCAACAATCATCTTTCATGGAAAATAGTCCAATCATAACATCAAATTCCATTAAATGAATCTATAACAATTATACAAGCCTAAAAATTCTATCTTACCCCACCAAACACATATTAACACATCATTGTAAAAAATGAATCACTTAGGTTTAACAATCCCCCACTTTGTGGTTTGTTATTAGTATAAAAACATATCACAAAGGTAAATATGACGTTTCAAACATCATCCCCTTTATTGAAAATAAAATGAAAAGGGTTTTTTGGGTCTTATCATATCATCATTCTTCTTAGAAACATTTTATCATCACTTTTAATATAATTTCTTGAAAACTTTTGAGAGAAAGATGATATCACTTGATTTTGTTAGCCAAGAGCCTTTATTTTATAAAATATAAGTCTACATGGGCTAACTCATTGTAGAAATAAATTGAGATATAATCATGGTTTCCTATGATATCAATACACTACAATACATGTAAAATCATGCTAAAAACATTCAATTCTAATACTAGGGGTTATTAAGACAAGAAATATATGATCTTGCAAGATCAATTACAAAACATTCATTAAAATATGTGAAAAAATTATCTACTCATTTTTATATTCTTTTCTTCAACCAAGAACTCACCCTTATTGAACATGATTAATACAACTAAGTATTAGGGATGAGAGTGTGATTGTTATACCTAAGTTTTAGTTCCCCCCTATGTGAATAAGTATATACCTCTTGGTTTCTCATAAATAACATTTAGACTGAGTGAATCCTCTGAATATGGACTTCTTATTATTTTTATATTCAAAATCATTTGTGTCTTATTTCTTAGTTTTGTCTGAATGTGTTATTGATTTTTCCTCATTAGTTGACCCTTATGATGTTGATATCTTTTCCTATTTTCTATCTAAGGAATTAATGGGTTCTCTCCATATAATCTTCATGGTTTCTTCTCAGGCTGGTATAATTGTCATATAATGTTTTGTATCATGCCCAATTTGTTCACATCTTTCACACTTGAGGCTTTTTAAGTCTTAATTTATAGATTAATTATTGTCATCTTTAACTTATTTAACCATCACCACATGATTTTCTCTTTCCTTGACATTATTAAATTATTTTTTTATTTATTGTACCTTGTCTAGTTAGTCAAGCCAGATAACTAAAAAATATTTCTTAATGTTATTATATTGACTGAGTATATAAAATAATCCAATGGTGAGTGAAAAAATATTCACTATATATATTATATTCACATTTACATTATGTGGAATCTCACTTGGTGCTATAAATATATATTTCCCATCTTTGTTACCTTCTTAACAACATATACCAAAATATCAATTCAAGTAGTTGAATTTGTACTGTGTTGATAGTTCATATTATGTCATGGTCCTAGGCTTTTTGTTCTGAGAATATAATATCATCTATTTAGCATTGCTCCCCCTTGATTCATGGATCATTCCGAGTTATGACACACTATAATAGAATGAATATGATTTATGACCAAGAGCTCCACAACAACATTGGTATCATGTTAACCATGATCTTCCAAACTGATAGTAGTTCTTCTCTAAAGATTATTGTATTTGTCATTTCATAGATTGTGAGAGTTTCTTCATGGGAGGAAACCTTCCAGATGAATTATTCCAAAATTCCTTTATATAATATGTTTTGTAATTAATTCCTTTAGTTCTTAATTATTCAGTCTTCCCTCTTAAAAATGAACTATTATAAATAATAGATATGTATTCAGATTCATTAGGATTAGAAAAAACTGGTCTCTATAAACCCTTCTTCTCAATAAATTATCACAATTCACCTTTATGTTCAATTTCATTGGTGAAATTTTATCTAATTTTCTTTAAATTATTTTGGGCAGTAAGAAACATTTATTGTGTCCATGATAATTCTTCCTCTTTTTCAGAAATATTTTCAGTTAGATAATTTATAAACTTATAAAATTCAGATATCTTTAATTATTATTTTTTATTTTCTTTAATATTTACTAATTTTTTGGTCGGGATCTTTCTTTTTAGTTAGTTTGACTTCATTAGTTTTTAAAAATTCTTCTAATCCAGTCATCTCCCTCATATATTCCTTTATTTCTTTAAGATATGTCTCATATTTATTGAAACATTCATCATTATAAAAGGTGATCTTATAATTTTTTTTATTCAGCCTTTTATTTTCCTTCTTGAGCTATATAATATTCCTAGGAATATCTCAAAGATATTTTTTAACATTAATTCTCATTCAATTCTGTTGAAACCTTCATCACCTTAAAAAGTTTCTTTAGATTTCTCGACTTTTCCTACAAGAGACAAAATCTTTTTTTAAGATTTTTCATCTTCTAAATCATTAATTGTTGATGAATCATCATCCATTTATATACATGTAATATTTATCTTCTTGGAAGTAAACATATTATTGTGCATTTTCCACTTAATTTTATAGAATTTTTATCTTTTTCATCTAAGTTTGTGTAAATATATTTCTTCTTTAAAAAGTTATCGTGAAAAAGATAACTACTATGTAAATTCCAACATTTAAGTGATTTTTCCTTTTCCTTCCCACTTTAACATTTTAAATATTCTTTTAATTAAGGCTACAATTTGATTGAATTCCTCTCCAAATTCATAGTCCTCAAAGTCACTTGATTATTTCCCTTTAATATTAATATTACCTTTTAACATTTCCTCAAAGGCTATATGTTATTTTTTCCCTTAAATTACATTTTTATCTTTTAATTTTCTATGATAATAATATGAATTTCATAAAGTGATACATATTCTCATTTCTCAAGTATAAAAACCTTTGAATCAAATCTATTTCAAAATTTTATCATATGATTCTTCACAATGGTTGAATCATCCCTCTATTTGATAAAACCTCTCATGATACTAATAATCTCATTAACTTTTGAAAATTTGTCATCAAAACATTCATCAGCACCCATTCAGATATATTCACATTTTCTTATCAAAAATTGTTGTTTGGGTTCATTAAGTTTTATATTTACATCATTATTGACTTTAAATTTGTCCCAAATAGCATTAGTTGTTGGGAGTCCTATGAATTTATTTTATACCTTCTTATAAAGTGACATCAATAGAGAATTATGAAATTCTATATCCATTCACATATTTTTATTATCTATAATAGTTATAGAAGAATTTTCATTAAAGGTTGGAATTCCATAGTTTCTGAATCTCTTGTTTCTATCCCAACTTATTGGATATATGATATCATCATATTTTTCCAGCTATGATAGCTGTCACTATTTAAATTAAAAACACACCTACTATTTATTGAATTTGTGAAATATATCCTCATATGTCTATTAGATATTTTACAAGTGACCTTGTATCTGAAACCACTTTAAGAACCCAAACTATTTTGGGACCAATGAGAGGGGGAGAGGTGAATCATTGATAACCTTTATTTATATATATTTTTTATTTTCAATTTAACCTATATAACCATTTAAAGACTCTATACTCTCCTATTTCATCTCTAAGGATCAACTAAAATAATGCTGTAAAAAAAATTCACAAACACATGGATTTACTAGGTTTTGTATAAAAACCTACTTCTCACTGTGCGGGTTTATCTCCCCAATATAGATTCTTCACTATATAAGAAGGTGATTACAAATAGTGACAGGTTATTCCCCCAATTATAAACTAGTTATACCCCATATCTAATTCAACTTTATTAGTTGGTTATATCCCGCAACTGTTACTTCTTCTATGGTGATTTGTTATACCCTCCAATCAAAATATTCTAGCAATTGGTTAAGCCCCCCATTGGAAACCTTATTATTCAGATGTATTTATCTAATATATTATGATCTCCCGATCTTCTTCTATAAGATTTCTTAATATGATTTTCTTGTGTACACTTCAAGAACTTTATAGCTTACTAGTCTATTTCAAATATATATGATCTTCATGAGATGATCAATTCCTCCTCATTAAATCAAAATTCTTCGGAACATATACATGCTTATCTATGATAAAGTCCCAAACTCAATTTAATGTGCGTGAGGAGTGAACAAAACTTCATTAATAAGATTATATTTGAGAAAGATGTTGTAAATTTTCAAATCAATCTTACTCCTTCAATTCTCAACTTTATTCAAGAATGCATGTTATAATGACGATTGCATGAATATTTAACATAACCAATGAAAATGATCAACATTTTATGTTCCTTTAAATTCAATTTTTTTAATATAAAAATGTTCCAATCACCCTTTAATATTCTCCTAGTATTTTCCTCCGTTGTTATTGATGTATTACAATGTTGACATGTGTGTGCATGGAATGAATGTAATGCATCCTATGTTTGCATCTAGTTTGTATCCTTTGAAAGGTATAAATGTTCATTCATTTATTTCACATTCAAATGTGTGAACTACATGTAAAGTATATGAGAATACTCAAACCTTCATGTAACACATAGATATTCAAATTACAGTGTGTTTTGAGATAACTTTTTTCCTTTAAAAAAGCATGGTAAGGATCACACAATTTTCTTCTTCTCCTTAGAATAAACCAATAGGGTGTATCAAAGAATCTCAAGGTTCTTCATGAAAGTGATTCATGTGAATTGATCACATGAACCTATTACACCTCATTCGCATAAAAAGGGTTGTCTATGGATTCATTCATGTTATAAAGGTTGTCCATGGGTGATTCTTCATGTGAAAAAGTCACGTGAGTGCCTTATCATTCATGTGAATATTTTTGGATCATTAGTGATGGAAATTATGACTAGAGGGGGGGGGGGTGAATTGTTGTTTTAAAGTCTTAATGAAAAAATAAACAGATTTTATAGAATACAAATGTGTATGTAGTGTCGTGTTCTTGAAATAAAATATAGTGGAAATAAAATTACAAAACACAAGGTGTAACATCCTAATAAAACTTAAAAAGTAATTAAGTATTTATTTAGTTATTTGTTTATAAATTAAAATTAACCAATAAATATTTTAATACATACTTTTATAATAATAAAATATTTTGTAAAAAAATAATATTTGCATTAATTTATAAAATATCACTTTATTTTTCAAGAAAACTATTTTGATTTAAAAAAATACTATTTTTTATAAATGTAGTATTAATTTAATTAAAATAATATTTTAATATAAATATCTATATTTAAATATTTTTTTGAATGACTAAATTTATTACAATTATTATATAAGAATTAAATTTTAAAATGGATATCTAATATTCTAAATATAATTTTTCTTCATTTGAGAATAAAAAAATTCAATGAAAATTATTTTTTTATAAATTTAATAAAGGAAGCATTTTAATATAAGTATAATAATTAAAGAATTTATATAATAATGTGGGTTTAATATTAAAATTCCAGATTTTATTGTTATTTTGTTATATATATATATATAAAACAAGCATATTATAATATATATGTTTTCTTTTATATAAAAACATGATGAAATAATTTTTTTTAAAATGAAATCAATATAAAAAAACAAAGAAGAAAAATGGGATATAGGTCTAGGGGGGAGGTAATGATCAGGATAGGATAGGGATTTGATGGAAAGACGAGTTCGAGTAGCCATGGTGGATTTTGACTGAGGAGAACCGAGTGCTAGTGAGGGTCCACATGAAGACCAGTTGAGTTTATCTGTTAGCGAGGAGTCATGCGAGATCACAAACTGATGGTGGTAAGATTTTGTGAAAGGAGTTTCAAACACCAAAATAAACCCATTCTCGGATAAGGGTTCAACTGTCGATGAAGAAGGAATGATGATATTTTCTTCAGATCTATGTGAGGTAGATGTTATCTATCTTTGTTTTCGGTGTCAGATTTTTTATTGGTTAAATTTTGATGAACACATTTTTCTTCTTCAATAACTATTACAGTTTACCATTATGTGTTGGTAATTTTTTGTATTGTGATGTTTTTATATTATTAGTAGTATGTTTTTATTTCTGGTCTATTGTTTTGAATTCCATTTTGTTTTCTTCAATTAATTTTTTTATTTGTACACTCAGCTTGCCTAGATTGTATCTGTATTTGACACTTCCTTATTACGATCAACAATTCTTTATTCTACTTTGATTTCTCGTGCTTCCATGTATCCAATGAAGTTAGTTTAAATAATATTTTTATATTATAGTAAGGAATTATCCCTCATTTAAATTTTTTTTTTCAATTTTACATATCTAAATTTCCATGTTGAATTTTAAGCGAGTTTTTTTAATTTCCTTCACACCTATTAAATTAATGTTTAGTTTATTGATTTTAAGGGAGCGTTTTTAATATGTTTGAAATGGAATTTATTTTTTCTATATATTCAAATGTTTTATTGATTGTTAAATTCAAAAAAAAAAATGATTTCAATTTTAAATTTTTAGTCTTCAAGTTTATATTTTAGTAAGGGGATGTTTTTATTTGAATATTTATCTATTTAAAAAAATTATAAATTCTATATGTGATTTTAAAACAATTATTCCTCTTATATATATATATTTAAAATATTTATTTTTAAATTCAATGTATCTATTATTCTCATATTTATGTTTTAATTTGTATGAAAGTTAATATTTATAACAAATCATCTTATGATTTTGGGTTTTATAAAATTTTATTTTATTAACAAGGATTTATATTCTTATTCATAGATGAGAATATTCTTACGTTCATGAAATATTATTTTAATCCAGACAGTTTTTTTCAATTTATAAAATTAATATTTTATCCCTAATTTTTAAAAAACCATATGTAAAAGACTAATAATATTAATAATATTGTTATATAATCCTCTTAATTTTATTATATGTGTGAGTTTTATTTCTAAAAGAGTGTGCATATAAAACTTAGAATGTCATTATGTTATGTGAATTGAAACCAAGGATGCCAAATTTTTATATAGTCATGGACATGAGTTATGTATAACATTGATATTCCTTGCATTCATATTAAATTCATGATTTCAATTTTAATTTTAAGGATTACTTTTGAAATTATTATGTACATGGATTCCATTAGGATTTAAAATGTTTTATTTAAAATTATTATTTTATAATTTTATGTGCATGCTTATGATTATATGTCTGTTAATCTATGTGATTAGAAAATTAATAATTTTTATTATTATGGGTGAAGAAGTTATAAATCTATGTAATTTTTTCATTTTTAAAATTAATTAAGTAAACAAGTTTTAATATTTTATTTAAGGATGAATTTTAGATAATAAAAGTTATATTTTTAAATAAAATTTATTTCATGAGTCGAAAAATGAAAGTATAAAAGCATGGATATTATCTATTTTTACTAATCATCCATGCAAAGGATTATGTCATGAGTTTTTGTTGTACAAAATGTCATAATTGATTTCCCAATAAAGTTAATATTTATAATTTATATATATAAATCTTATTGTATATGTCTTTAATACATGAATACACCTTTAAAGAAAAAATTATAACGAAAAATTTATATATATAAAGATAGATCAAGATGTATTTTCATAAAATTTGGCACTCAGACATTGTAAACAAGATAGAGAGTGGGAGTGAACCCATCCCTTAGGAAATTGGGTAGGCGCAGATGACCTTTAATGTTTCAGGTGGCCTTAGGGTTTTTTTTCAGAGGCTTAATTAATATTTTTCAAAAAACAAAGGATTATTTATAAATCATTTTAAAAGAATAATTATTTCCAATGTATTATAATATTTTATAATTGTATTTTACAAGGTATTTTTCACTGACCTTTTAGAAGACACCTTACTGGAAAATTTAAAACCCATCCCATATTTTAAATTATTTTTCATAGGTGAACTAAAAGTTTTAATTTGGGTAGATTTGATGATATTTTATAATGCATGAAGTAGATCATATATTTTATTTTCCTTTACTTTTTTAATGTTATGATAAAAATGTAAATTTTATCTAATTATCCAAAAGAAAGATCGAAAAGTTCCTAGTATGCATTAAATGTTGTGTATTTTCCAATTGTTGTTTTATAAAAAAATACACATCATTTATATATGATGAACCCATAATAGTGATTTTAGTGCTTTATACAAGGATTTATTTTTGTTCATATGACAAAGACCCTATTACACTCTTAAACCTCCTCTAGTCCTCAAGGATAATGATACACACTATGAAACTCAATTTTAAATGTGTGGGAACCTTATTATAGACCCTATCTTTTAAAAGAAACCCTTAGCCACAACCTAGTATGTTACAAGAGATCAACCAAGTATATATACCTAAAATTTGACTGATAATCACAACCCTGACTTCATTTTGGTGGTGTAATTACTAAACAAAGGAAGACATACTTTTGAAATGGAAAATCATAAACCATACACAATGAAATAAAAACATAAAGATAAATATTACACAAATATAAAAAATATAGGGAAATTCGATGATGATTAGAAATATTGAATATGTTTAATCTCTTTGATCATTAATCACTTGAATGGAACAATGTCAAAGTTGAAGTCCTTCTGTTTTCACAACCAGAGTACAGAAGTTGTAGAAGTTCATGAGCTATTAAAAGAAGTAAGAATGTGTCAAAGATGTATCAAAAGCAATATCTATAAGGATGTTCATTTTTTATGTTATTTTCCTTGAATAAGTCTCTTATATCTTTAAGACAAATATTTTATATGAGAAATTCGATATCCAATATATTTATGAAACTTGTAAAAGAATAAAAATAAAATAATGTGACCATGACCTTGGTTTATTAAATCCACACTAAATAAAATTGAATAAAATTTCTATATACTTATTCAATAAATATTAATATAAAATAGTTTAATATGTTAAATTCAATAATTTTAAATAATTCACAATTATAAAAAAAATTAAAACTAAAATATAATATTATATATTATACCGATAAAAAATGTTTTAAAATTAAAGCAAGTATGTCTACTAAAATAATGATTCTTCAATTATTTTTTACATATGCTATAATTATATTTCAACATAAAATAATAAAACATTTAACACAGAAATTATTTTAATAAAAACAATTAAAAAAATGAAAAAAAATTTAGAAACAAAATATTAACTATCGGTGGATTAAAATGCTGACAGTTGATTAACCTACCACTAGTTTCCAATTGTGGAAAAATAGAGAGGCTACCATTTGAAGAAATAAAATACTGTTCAATTCTATGAGTATCAAAATAAAAAATGGTGGTAGATTTTTCTACCAATAAAAAAAGAGAGCGGTGGCACTCCAATGGTGGTAGAAAAGAGTAGATGCTACCATTGCACTTGCAAACATACAATATTAATAGCCAACCAAAATGAAACAAAAATTCATGAAACTGTTAAACCAAATGGATTTAGGGGAAGTAATAATTTGTTTATATAATTGGATGTCCAATAGTGAAATAATGATCTACCACTTGAGATGTTCAGTGGGGGCATATGACCTACCATTGATTATTTCCAACAGTGGAAAAATATACACTAAAAACCAGTTATTGAAAAATCTGGATCGTAATGAAAACTAAAGAAAAGAAGAATAATACTAAAAAAAATTTTGAGTATCAAAGAATAAGTGAAAACGTTAGTGAAGTCCAATGATAGAAAACTGAAAAACACTACCGGATAACAAATCTTCTGTAAAAGTAATAAAATAAATAGTATGTAAATCCTATTATAATCGTTGATAAAAAGATCCATCAAATTGAATAAATGCTTCATAAAATCCTCTCCAATGAATTTAGAAGGTGGTACCATTGGAAATACAATGTTAGAAAAATTGAGATACTAATATTGGATTCTAATGGTAGAAAAACAAAGGTTCTACCATTTGGGTCTAATAGTAGAAGAATATAGAAAAAAATACCAGTGGATGAAAATGATAATCCATTGATGTATAATGGTGTGTAGAAGTGATCCACCATTGAAGAGTAACAATGGATAAAAATGTTCCCCCATTTATGTATGATGGTGTCATTTTCATTGAAACCACTAGAGGAGAATCCGAACAAGTAAAGAAAGATGACTCGAGGTGAGTAATAGGAAGATTGATGAAGTAGTCAACCTAATGTCTTCTTAAGATATGATACATAAAGAGATTCCAAAACCAAGTGATACAAATTCAAAAATCTTATATAAAATCGATTTTATTTATAGAAGATACTATAAAGATCAATGGTGTATATGATAATGTTGGAACACTGAGGAAGATGACCACAAATCAAAAAGAAAAATAATCGGTGTTTAAAATAATATACGTGATAGATAAAACAAATGAGATTGATATGATCTGATGGCCAAGGATCCCGGGGTGTTTTTAAATGATTAACAGTAAAATAAAAACTGAGTCCCACATTAGTTTAGAGAATTGGGGGATGATCGATATATCAAACATACCTTTAGTGTTTTTATGATAAATTCTATAACCTAGAATGTTAGACACAATGTATGATTTTGAATCAAAATAATTCTCATTAGAATAGAGTAGTCTAGTAAAAACAATACCCTTTTTGTCCAATTACCCTTTTAATATATTTACTGTGACTTTTTTTGGGGTTTGACTTTTACGGATCACATAATAAATCTGAGAACATGATGTCTGGTCTAGAAGAATGGAGATACAATAGACTACATATCATGACTCTATACAATTTAATATCAATTGAATTACTATAATCATCTATGTACAATTTTAAATTAGTACTAATTGGAGTTTTCACAATTTTACCAAAATTAAGTCCAAACCGTTTTACAAGTTCTTTTTCATACTTATCTTTAATTAATAAAATACCATATTTATTTTGATAAATTTGTAAACCAAGGAAAAATTTTATTTTTTCCATTAAGATAATGTCAAATTTACATTTCATTATATTAGAAAAATCCTTATATTGAGAATCATTTTTAAACCAATTATTATATCATCAACATATATATTTATAATTTGTATATCATTTGAAAAAACCTGTATAAATTTTTTTGGATACAACATACATTTAAAAATATAATTTTTTAATAAAAACTATGCCAGTATTTCAAACCAAGCTCTTGGATCTTGTTTAAGACTATATAAGGATCTTTAATCCAAAAAAAATAATTTTGAAACATATCAATTTAAAATTTTGGGGATTTTCAAACAAAGACGTCCTCTAAAATAATTCAATTTTAAAGGGATCCTTTTATATCCATTTCAATAATTAAATGTTTTGAAAACATGAAAAGGATAATATAATTATAATTGCTTCCATCCTAGAAAGAGGAGAAAAAAATCATCAATGTCAGTTTCCTCTTCATGGGGATACCGTTGAGATACTAGTATTAATTTATTTTTAACTATCATTCTAGATTCACCAATTTTATTATTTAAATTCCATTTAGTTCCTATTATTGGTTTACCTTTTATAAAACAAACAAAATCCAACACTTTATCCCTTTGAAATTGATTTAGATCATCATGAATAACATTAATATAATCCAAATCAATTAAATCATTTTCGATATTGATAGGAATAAATTCAGCAATAAAAGCTTCACTGGCACAATAAATTAAAACATATTTTCAAGTTTTAATTTTAGAATCTACATCACTGATTACTTTTCCAAAAGGGCGATCTTTAAGATTTTTTCATTTATTTATATCAGTTTGAGAAGAGATATACTCTACCCCCACTAATGCATTATCATTTTCTTCATAATTATCTTCACCAAATTGAAATTATCTAAACTGATTATTTTATTTTAAATATTGAGAATATTTATTATTAGAAATGTTTTCACTAAACTTAACAATGATTGATTCATCCACAAATAATTTTTTCTTATTGCAAACACTATAAGGTTGATTAGAATCAGAATATCCTAAAAAGATATCTCTATATAATTTAATTTGAAAATTTTATAATTTATTTTTTATTTTAGACTAATAATTTTCATCCAAAGACCTTGAAATAACCATCTTGAGGTTTAACCCCTTTTAAAATTTTATAAGGGGTTTTATTTAGGAAAGGTTTTATTGAAAATCTATTTAAAACATCAAATTCTACATTTATAGATTCCAACCAAAAGTATTTTGGTATGCTAAATTTCATTATCATAAAACTATATATCTATTGAATAAATATTTTCTTTATTTCTATAACAACATTTGGTTTTGGTGTCATAGGGGTTCTGAAATAATGTTTATAACCATTTGATTCAAAAAAAATTATAAAATTCAAAATTAAAAAATTCACCACCTCTATCACTACTCACAGATATTGTTGAATTATTTTTTGAAAGTTTGAATACGCTTATATAAATCCCCAAATTTTTATAGTGTTTCATTGACATGGGATAAGAAATAAATCTATAAGAATCTACTTTAATCATCAAAAATTACAAAAACAGAATTCTTACCACAAAAACTAGCTGGTTATATGGGTTTAAAAAAGTTAAGATAAAATAATTCTAAACATCGAGCTGTACTAAATTTTTTTTTTTGTTTTCTTACATTATAAATAGGATTCAACCATTAATTACTTAGTTTCAAGTTACTTGAGAAGTTGTAGAACCTGTTCTTGTTTTTAAAGTTAGTGCAACAATCTGAAATTTGTATGCCCAAGACTCCTATGTTACATAATTTCATATAGTTATTCTATATTCAGAAACATAACCATTTGTTTCTTCAGATAATAAAATTTAATAGTATATACATTTTATTTTATATCTGTAGAAAAAAATAATATATTTTTTAGATCAATACATTTATCATTTTAAAATAAAAAATTTAATTCATTATCACATAACTGTTATATACTTATAATATTATGTTTTAAATTAATTACACATAATAATTTTGAAATAATATCTATTTTAGAATAAATAACTTCACTAATACCATTAATCCGACCTTTATAGTTATCTCCAAATGTGACAAGGCCACCATCACATGAATTAAATAATAGGAATGTTAAAATATCACCTATCATGTTCTTGTAGAAACTACTATCAAAGTATCATGAGTCATTGAAACTTCTATGGTAGTTATCCTAAAATTAAACAATCCAGAATACTCTTTTAGTACCCATTCCAACTTGGGTCCAACTAGATTAGTAAGGGAAATTTTTTTCCACAAATAGATTTGAATAATTTACTAATGGTATAATTTGAAATTAAATCATTAGAAATGAAAGTTTTATTATTCCGAAAATATTGTGTGAATATTTGTGAACACTCAATGTCATTATACACTTTAATTTTTCATCTAAAATGGGTTTCACTAGAAATTATTCCCTTTGAGATTTTGATAAAGTTTATCTTATTTAAACACAGTGTTATACTGTAGTATTGAAAACTGTTGTTATTAGTGTTTATATTCTTTAATGACATAATATTATTATATTATTTTTTTACCTTCTATAAAATTGGTTAAATTTTATTTAATATTAAAAACTTCATTTTTGAAAACCATATTCTAGTTTTTAGTTTTTCTAATTATTTAAATAATTTTTCATTAGAACCAGAAGCTGTGTTTATTAATTTTATATTTTCTTACTTTAATTACTTACATTCATTTTTTAATTTATTTAAATCATCGATAACTTAATTAAATCTTCTATATTGAAATTTATATTTTACTACTAGAAATATTTTAACCCTTTAATTTGGATTTTTTAATTTTTAAAAATATGAATTCCAATACTCTTTTGATTTATCATTTTGGGAAAGAAAATTTTTCATATTATTATACTCCATTTTCATTTTCCCATTTTCATTAGTAAAAATTTTATTCTTAATTTCTAAGTTAGTATACTTTTCAGTTATCCTTACTCTATAATTCTTTAATTATTTTTTTCTTTAATATGTTATTTGTCTTAAAAAATTTTAGAATCAAAATATTAAAAGGAATCAGAAATAATTTCAGTTTCATTTTCAAATAAAGCATTATGATCATCATTTTATTGAGTATTTAATTGTGGAAAAAGAGAATCATTTTCCTCACATTGAATACCCACTAGGGAAATATTCTCTATTTCCAGTTCACTTATAGAAATACCACTTGAGTTAGAACTATTTAAACAATCCCAAATTCCAAACAATGATCTTTTTTCTTTATTATTTAATTTTCTCCTTTCTTTGGATGTTTGAGTTTAGTATAGTCAGTCCTTATGAAATCTTTCTTTCTACACTATTAAGAGGTTAATTCTGAAATATCATTATTTTTATAAGTATTACCCTTCTTATAGTCTTTTCAGGATGTCCTCTTGAACTACGTCTTTCCACCCTTTTTCCTGAACTTGAAAAAATTCTTAATAAAGTGAGTAATATCCTTGTCACTTTCTTGGAACTCAGATTCAAAGGAATTAGGGGTATCAATAACATTTCACAAAAAGGAAATATCTTTTATTTTTGTATACTCTTCACCAATAATATTTTTCAGCTCTAACTCATACTCTAGTAGAGAGCCTAAAAGTTCAACAAAACTATTCTCCTTTAAATTTTTACTCTCATCAATGAACACCTTATCTGAAATCCATATTATTGGAAGATATCTCAGTACACTTTTCCCATGAGTTGTTTTATTCAAGACTTCTCCAAGAGCACTCATACCATTAGTTATACTGGTGAACATATAAAACATCTAGTTTACTGTTTCTTCATCTTCCATCATGAAGTCTTAGTGTTCTGCTCATAGCATTTCTATCTTAGTTCTATTTAGCTAGATAGTACCATAATGAGTCACTTTTAGTATCCAAAATATGACATGGGCTATCTTATAAGCTAAAAAATTTCTATAGAAACCTATACTTATATCACAGTGAAAAATATTATTTAACATTATAATTAAAAACATATTTTTCCATGTCATTAACTACAAGAGTCTAAAGATCAATCGTGGGAAACTTATATGGATTATCTATGATGGTCTAGTGATCCAAACTCAATTGTTTCAAGCATGCTTCCTTCTTATCATTCCAATGGCCACAATCACTTCTATCAAATAATAGAGGTTTATATGGAATCCATCCTTAGTTTTCATTTATACATTCCATATTAAAATAATACTTTTCTTTTATTCCTAATACTTTTATGTTTAGGATACCGGGTTAGAACAAAGATAAAAAATAAACAAAAGAAATTCCAATCTATCAGAGATAAGGTTTCGATATCAATTTTTTGATATGAAAACCATAGAGCTATTGAACTTGATCAAATACTAATTATTTGATCCTTAGTGATCGAAAATGTGATTATATGGAGGTGAATGGTTGTTTTATAATTTTAGTGAAAAAAAATCACAGTTTATTAAAAAAATCTATAGTGGGTGAAGTGTTCCTAAAATAAAATGAAGAAGAAATAAAATGAAAGAACACAAGGATTTATAGCTGTTCAAATCATAAGGATCATAACTTTCTTCTCAAACTCATTTACTTCTCAAGGATATTTGGTACCCACTAAGAACCTCACTCTTATCGGTGTGAGAACTTATTACAGACCCTACCTTTTACAAGAAACCTGTAGGTACAACCTAGTCTTTTATAGGAGACCATCATAGTCTGTTTACCTAAATTTTAATTAGGAGTAACAACCCTAACTTACTTTTTGGTAGTAGAAAATCCAAAGAAATAATTAATTTCTTTTGATTGGGAATAGCATAAAACAGACATGAATATATAAAATAGAAAGATAATGTCCACATGATTAAAATAATACAGACAAATTAGTAGATTATTAGAAATTTTGAAGATGTTGCATATCGATGATCATTGATCACTTGAATAGGATGGTGTTGAAGTGGAATTCCTTATTTGATCACAACTAGAGTACAAATGTTTGAAAAGTTGGGGAATAATTGATAGATTCAAAAATGTGTTAAATATGTATCACTCTTGATATTTACAAATATCTTTATGTTTTTATTCTTGAATAAGTCTCTTGGATCATTAAGATTGGGATATTATATAAGTGTGTCCATATCCAATATCTATATGACACTTTTTTAAATAATAATAATAAAATAATATGACTGTTACCATGGCTTGTTATAGACACACTAAATAATATAAAACAAACTTTCTTTATATTTCTTTATGTGATATTAATATATAAGAAGTTGTATGTTCAATATAAATTTTTTAAATAATTCAAAATTATAAAGCAATTAAAATAAGAATATAATATTTTAGATTATATAGGTACAAAAATGTTGTAAAAATATATCAAATATGGGTAAATGATGCTAAAATTGATTTTACACATTCAAAAATTAGATTTTGAGAAAAAATAATAAAAAATTTAATAAATAAATTATTTTAATAACAAAAATTCAAAAATGAATATTTGTTTTTGATTTTTTTAAACTAACAGTGGATTTATAAAATTGGTAGTAGATTGACCTACCATTGTTGTACAATGGTGTAAAGATAGAGAGTTTTCTATTAGAATAAATTATCTAACATTGGATTACGCTGGGAGAAAAATAGAGAACTATGGATTATTTTTTCTTTGGTAAAAAATAGATAGAATTGGTAGTCCAATGGTGGTATGATAGAGATTATGGAAACATTTAACCTAAAAGAATAAAATAATAAGATACGACTAAAATAAAATAAAATTCCATGCCAATGAGAAACCAAAAGAGTTCAGGACAAGAAATAAACAATTTTCTACCATGAGATGTATAATGGTGGAAAATGACCTACCATTGGAGATTTCCAATGGAAGTACATAACCTACCATTAGCAATGTCAAAAAGTAGAAAGTGTTACAAAAATACTGATTGAATGAAGAAACTGGATCATAAAACAAATTAACAAAAGAAGAATAAGGCAACAATAGTTATTCTGAGCCTTTGATAAGAAGTGCTACTATTGGTGAAGTCCAATGGCACAAAACTGAAAAACACTACCGGATAAAAAAATTCTAATAAAAGTAAGAAAAAAACTTTAAACAATAATAAAGTTATACTACAACTATAAAAAAAGATCATAAAAAAATTTGGGCTACATACAAGTCTCATCGAATCATTTTGAATGATCTACCACTGAATATGTTATGGTAGAAAAATATAGATATTACTATTGGGTTCCATATTAAGAAACATAGAGGAGCTACTATTGGGGTCCAAAGGTTGAAAAATAGAGAAAAAAATACCCGTTGGTGAAAATAATCGGCTGTTGATATCTAATAGTGGGAAAAAATGATCCACCATTGAAGTGAAATAGTGGATAAAAATGTTCCACTATTTATATTTAACTACATCACCATTGTTGAAACCACTAAAGGAAGCTTCAAACCAGTAAAGCAAGTTGAGTTGAGTGGAGTAGTGGAAAGATATAAGAATTAGTCAAGCTTTTATATTCTTGAGAGAATATACATAAATATATTCCGATGCAAAACATGAAAAATAAGTATTCTTGAAGAAACTAGATTATATTTCTCATTTATATTGTAAAGATTTTCGGTTTGCAATATAAAATTAGAACACCAGAGAAGACGATTAAAAATATAAAAGAATAATTGAAAGAGTTCAAAATAATCTACATGGGAGTTCAAACAAATGAGATTTGTCAGATCTGATGACTGATGATATCACTACTTTTTTAAAAGGATGAACAATAAAAACAAAATAGATTCCCACATTATTTTGGTGAAGTGGGGTATGGTCGATATATCATAAATGTGGTGTTGATACACCATTTCAGCTAGATAATAGGGATTATTAGTAGTTACAAAATGCACATGCATGGGCGTACGACCTAGTGGGTGACCCAGACCTACCCATTCTCTTAGGGGGTGCACTAGATGGGAATTATAAATGGACCTTCACATAAATAGCGTACACTATGCAGACTATTCACTCTTGCCTACTTATGGGATTCCTGTGGCAGGCATTCCCATGGGGTTAACCCAATGGTTCCCCTAAGTGTTTTAGGGAAATCCTAAGTCTCTCACAAGGGTGGCCAAAATGTTTACTTAAACAAAATTAAGTTAAATAAATAAAAAATATCATAACATAAAGTATCAGTTCAAAAAATTTCGTAAACAGTATTAAAACTTGTAATTGAAAATTATTAAATAATTAAAACACTTGAGAATTTAATAAAAATGGGAATTTAATTAAATGATAGTAGATATTAATTTATAAAAAACACTATTAAAGAATTATAACCACTTTAAACTACTCCCAAATATATCATGAAGACTCTCACTATCTTTACATGAATTGTAACGCAGATGCTCTGTTTTCTGAAATGAGAGCTCTCTCTATCTCGCTCTCTCTATATATCTCATTTTGTAGCCAATCAATCTCCAAACCTTGAATCTATATTCATATATTAGGATATACTATCTCAAATCTGATAAAAGTAAAAAATACAATAAAAATGGTTATCCATCAATATTTAATCTCTTCAAACGATCTTGGCTTCGACATGTGACATTGGTGGGATCACATAATTCATGTGATCTAATAAAATGATTAACTCAATGATCATGTGACACCTTGTTTCTTTGCATTATCATATTATTATTCCTAGCTATTGATATGGAAATTCAATGGACAATAATTAAAATTTTCACATGATAGAAGCTATAAATTATTGTAGCTTCCAATGATCAATGTTACGTTCTTCTTCATGAGTTGGATCTATATTCATGTGATGTCATAATGATCTTATAAATGCCTCAATCAATAGCCTAAATTTGATAAAATAGTATATATATCGTAACATGATGGATTCATGGGATGTGATTATTTGAAACTTGGAGTCTCCTTGTCTAAAAAAGTATTCAAATAATGGAATTCATGAGAGACAATGATTACATGAATTTTTTTAGTTTGAACGAGCATGTCTCAACCCTTATGATTATCACTGGATACGACCAAATATCTTGATATCACTCTATTGAATGCTGGATTAAATTAGTAGATTAGACTCTCAACACTAGGTAAGAGATGATTTCTTGTAACATTTCAATCAACTGGTGCCTTTTGTCTATCTCTTTAATAAATAGGTGAACAGTGTCATGGCACTCCTTTCCCACATCAAATAAACTCTTGGTGATGTAGGGATTAAAAAGTGTTCCCATGCCACCCAATGATCAATATGAAAATGGGGTTTGGAACCCTCAACACATGCACACATGGGATTCTCACAGGTCATGCCTCCACACATTTTCGTACTTATCCTAGCCCATGCACTCTCACTCAGGAAATCACTCTTGTAAGCACAATGCTCCCTTAATACTCCCCTATTTCCATGTTGGATCTTTGAGTTGACTCTTTAGTGTGGTTTAGGTCTTCCAATAAAAATGTGGGATTTATTTTTCTCTTAGATCACATGATCTTTCATTTTTTTACACTTATAAAATCACCTAATGGAAATATCCCATATAAAATATTTTCCAAACCATTATTTTGATAATTCCAATTTCCTTTTGTAATATTCGTCAGGGAAAAAAATATTTTTCATGGAATTTTTTAATTATTTTACTTTTCTTCATGAAAATAAATGTTTTCACGGTCTTATAATTTTTTATGAAATGTTTCTTTTTAAAGACATTTATTTTATATGTAAAGATCAGTTAAATAATCAACACAATTTCTTAGAGAAGTTTAAAATAATGACATCCAATTCCATTTAATTAATACATAAAAATTCTCCAGGAATCACCACTTTATCTTACATCACCAAACATATATTGACACATCATTGACTACAAATTTAACAATTAGTTTCAAAAACATCAATGATAAACACTTTTATAAAATCATTAAAATTTTCTTGTAAAAGAAGAATAAATAATCCTTAAATTATTGATATCTTTTAAGAAAATGTTTATAAAACAAATCCAAAAAAAATTATTTTAAAAAACATGAAAATGTGTATACAAATTTTCATAATGATATCAGATGAAGGGTATGTGAAAACACATAAGTATAAAAACATTCAAAAAGCGATTCCTTTTAAACTGTTATAAATAAAGTCAAAGTTAATTGAAAATGATATCAAAATTTAATTTTAAATATAATTAAGGCATATTAATAAGAATATTTATTAAGGAATTATTTAAAAATATAAATATCAATAATGGAACCTTAGAAATAGATAAATTCTATGCCCAAAAATTTGGAGTGGAAGATAAAATATATGAACATGGATAATATTTCAAATTATATTTTTTTGAAACCCACATTGTTAAAAGAGTGATAAATCATACTTCTTAAGAGATGTAAATAGTAATATGAATATCCCAAAAATAATATATATATATTTTCAAAGTAATAAAGGATAAAATTGGAGGTAATAAAGAATATAGTCATGGGGGAGAAAGTATCTTGACTAAAATGAAGATATATGTCCGGTTTTTCTTACAAGAATCACTTTGATTGAATTATAATCCAATGGAGAAGTGACATGAAAGAAGGGAATTTAAATATCTGAAAAAAATAGAGGAGAATGAAATAAATTTCGTTTTATAGAGATCTATAAAACAATTTCTCTAGATGGTAATTTAGTTATATCAATAACAAATTCAAAGTGATATTGGAAAAAACCCCTTAACATTACTCTAGTTTTCACAAACACATTATATTATCAAATATAATAGACATAAAAATATTAAAAAAAATATTTCAAAATTTTATTTATACATATTAACTTTTCAATTATTTACTTACAATCATTCATTATATATTCATTCACTTGGAAATTTTTATCTTCATTATCATATGTTAGTAATTTCGATTATTTCTCAAATATTTCACAATGGAAACATCAAAACCCATTATTTGATACCAATTTCAACATTTATATATTATAAAAGTTATATAAATATTTTTTTGATTATTTATGATTCCAAAATTTTTATTTATGGAAACTATAGGCATGGATTCTGAGAACATGATACATAATGAGCTTGTTTCTCTTAATTTATTCATATTAATAGTTTACTTTATAATGATCATTATTTTTTATATCATTTTTTCAGAAAAATAATCACAAAAAATATTAATCATTTATAATATATTGATATATATATATATATATATTAAATATATTTTATAATTATCCATGTAAAGCAGTTATGAAAAATACGTCGTTCATGGAGGTAATGGTCCACACATAACGTGAATGACATTTTTATTGATTGAATGTTTGTAGGAAGGAATAAAACGGTTATTCAATGAAAATGATACTATTTTATTATAATTATGAAACTTGTTTAATTATTTTATATTGTTTATAATATAATTATTAGAGATAAGGGATGAAATAAAGGAATATAAATTAAAAGGAATGATTTGGAGTTTTTTACTTACGCCTCAGGACAACTACTTGAGTATTCTAAGAATGGTAATTTGGTGAATTGATAACCTATAAAAATTGGGATTAATAATTTTACAGATAATAGAACTAAATTTAATTGAGCTTAAAGTCTTGTGGTTTGTGGATAAATTAGTTGTTGAGGGAATCCATTTATAAGTTAGAGTTGCAACACTTTTGTGAATATCCAAAAATTTAAATTAATGGAATGGCACATTAAAAGGAAATTAACATAAAAATAAGACCAAAATAGAGAGGGTATGAGTCTAGGTTTATTCACCTATCATAAAAAAAATAATGGATATGGTTTCAGAAATTTTATTCTCATTCTTCTTAATTCAACTTTGTACCATAATTTTCTTTTAACCGAATAACTCATTTTAAAACCATGATAAATTATTTTTATATCTTTAAAATAAATTTAAATGACTATATAATTTTTATATGATTATTAAAATTTTGATTTCAATTTTATAATAAGAAATTTATAAAAGTGATAAAATTAATTCTGAAATAATAAATGTATAATACATAAACACACTTTTAGAAGGAATATAACATAAGTTATAAAATATCTAACATATATTTTTAAATTTAAATTTATATTTTTAAAATTCATAATTTTACCCATTGAAAAGATATTTGGTATAGTAATGGATTTCATAAATTTTTAAGACATACTTATATCCAAATTGTTTTAAAGAATTCAAGATATTTGTAAAAATGATATTTTGTTCTACTCACCTAAAAATAAATCCTTCCAGAGAAAAATCATCAAAATATAATATTGTATTGATGAGTCCAAAAATGGAGTTAATTTAAAAAATTCATATTTTAAAATTTAAGTATTTATTTTCTAAAAGGAATCATAAAATTTAATGAAGAATAATTTTTATAAGGAAATTAATTTTTAAATACTGACTTTTATTATTATTATTTCTTATAAATTACTTATCAAATTAATATTAACCAATTATTCATTTCAGAAATTAATTTTATCATCATATAAATCTAATATATATTTTCATAAAATAAAAATTTCTGGCACATCAATGGGTAATTTTTTGAAAAATAAATTTTTAGTATAAAATGATCTTTTTAGTTATTTAGCTAAAATACTGGAATATTTTCAATGAATTAATATTAAAAGTGACCTTTATTTTTATTTTTAAGAATATTTAAAAATGTGTTTTCTTATATTTAGAACCATCAATTCAGTGACTACTATATGAATATTTTATTAAATACTAATAATTTTATCTCAACAAAATGTATCGAGGTTCATTTTTCTTTGGTGTTGCATGTGAAAAATGTTATTAAATGGAATATTTAATTGAAAAATACGTAGTAAAGTTGTGGGATTTTATAATTATTATCCACTATTTGAAATTATTTATTCCCTAATAGTATTTGACATAGAGTTTTGCAAAATTAAGGATAGGGCCATGCAATATAGAGTAAAGAATGGCCACATCTAATTGATTCACTACCCATTATATCTCACTTTTATTTAATGAGAAGGTAATGATTTATATTTTAATGACATGGAAGAAAATTTATATGAGACTTATGTTAGTGTTATAGTTGATGAATTAGGAGAATTACATTGATCTTTGTTTGTTAATTAAATATTACAAAGACCTCACATTGTTGAAAAATTCATGACATGTTTAAATGGATAATTTTAATTTATCCCAACATTGATAAATCAAATTATGTTTATTATTAATGTTTTTAGTTACTATAATCATGTTTATAATTTTTAATAAATTATTCTATAGTTACTGTGTTTTAGTTTTTGTTTTTCAAATTTTTTATAAATTTTTGTAATGTCATAAAAAACTATTTTGAAGTAATAATAAACTTTTCAATTCTTTAAGAAACTGGTTTTGAAGTCATATGTAACTAGTTGAAGAGACTTACGATATTTTTTAAACTTAATAATTTTTTATTAAAGTCTAAATTCATATTTATGAAATTCAAAATTCCTTTTAATTACAACTTAAGATCATTTTTACTTATATTGAGGTGATGTTTACAAAAAATAAAATTCATGGGTACACCATGTAAAATGATATTTACACAACAATGTAAACTGATGTTTATTCATAGTAAAAAAAATGAAATTGCTCCATATAATAATACCACTGATTCATTATATCTATTAAGTATTTTTCAAATTTTAAATGGAATATTCACCCCCTTTTAGGTCATTGTTATTATTTTAACAGGTCCAATAATTAGTGTATGATATATTTTCTTTGGCTACAACTTATATTACTCAATATTTTTATTGTGAAAACACATATATCATAGACCATAAATTCCATAGAAAATGATTTTTTAGATGAAAAGAATGAATAGTAATAATGGATGGATGTCAGAAAATACACTATATTTTAATGGAAATGACTATTATTATTGGCAATTTAGAATGGAGGAATACATAAAATAATTAAGTGTTGATCATTGGACAATCATGGTGAAACCATATAATCCACCCAAAACTAATCTAGACGCCCTTTTAGGTAATGATATGGTAAATTATGTTTTTAATTATAATGTAATGAATATATGGTATTGTGGTATAAGTCTAAGTTTGTTTATCCGTGTATCAGCTTGTAAGGTAGCTCAAGACATTTTTATAATACTTCTAGTAACTGAATATTGTTTATAAAATCTTAATAGAAAAATGTTCGGAATGATTCATTTAGAATACCTTAACAATAATATGGGAGATATGAATCAGTTAAATAAATTTTCCACAAATTTAATAGTATCATAAATGATATGAATGTTCATGGAAATGATTTTGATAACACAATTATATTTGAATGAGTTTTAATAACACTAACGAAAAATTAGAATGGGAATAAAGTGATAATTAATTAATGCAATAAATTTAAATACTATACCTTAGGTGAATAAATCATTTCTTTTCTGCAGTGTGAAATTTAACATAAAATCCTTACTAATTAGGAGGACTTAAATAATAATGTTATTATATTTAGACATACTGTTAATGTTTCTACTAATTCTTCTAACTCTAAGTTAAAAAAATATAAAAAATATGAAATAACCTACATCTCTAAAAGATTTTCTTAACATTTAAAAATAAAATGAGACATAAATAATTGATCTTGAAGATATCATCAAAAGTAATACTATAAGGTAAGTTATAAAGGTAATGTTAGAAAATACTATAATGTTTTGGAATTAAAATGTAATTAATGCAGGAAAAATACACACATAAATTATTATTGTGTACAATAGAATCAAATTTAGAAATAAAAAATATATAAGAATAAATAAAATAGAACATTTTCGATTGTAAAGAGTTTCAATAAAGATCTTGACTCAAGAAATGATAATTCCAAGAGTGATAGAAAATTAACCAACCTTTTTTTAATGGGAAAAAATATTAATAATGCAAACACAAGTTTTGATTCTAGTTCAGGTTATGAATAAAATTATAGCACTGAATTTAAATAATTAACTAAAAAATTATAAGGTCTAATAGGATATCATAAGAATGAATTAGTTATACAGAGAATTGAAAAAGAAAATAGAAAAATGGATAAATGAAATAATAAATTTAATAAAGAAAATAAAACAAATTAAATCGTCTACTTTATATAATGGAAAATAGAAAATGGTAGTTGATTACGAAAAACAAAAACATAGATTACTTAGTGAGAAACACAAATATTAGAATGATAGAGTTAATGATTTTATTTTTAAAATGAAAAAGATCAAGAGAATAAATTTAACTTTTTTTGGAAAAGTCTAAAAAAGTTGAGAATGAATGTAAGGATCTCAAGAAAGAAAATAATAGAGTAATAAAAACAAATTTATATTTCTTGAATGACCCAAAGGCCTTAAATTTTTATCTATTTTGGATAATCCCCCATTCTGATGGGGTACCCTGACAAGGCCCAAATGCTAAAGTGACACTTTCCATGACCTTTAGGTCTTAGATAAAATCATCCCATCCAAGACAACTTGAAATACTTCTCTCCAAAAAATATCATGATTTTAACTCTCCACCTTTTCATGGTTGGTTGGATTACTCTCATATTTAGAGCTACATAGGCATAGTATTGATGAAAATTCCATACCATCTCAATATTCTATGTCTAGAACCTCTAATATTTTGAATGTGACTGCTCTAAATCATTATGTGAAGAATTATGATGGTTTAGATGTTATTCAAAAATAAAATAAAAAGTTGAAAATTAAATAAAAATGTATTTTTCTTTGGTTATGATAGTTATGAACTGAGGATGGACATCAAATTTTTTCTTAACAATTTAAATGTAAATGTTTAAAGTGTAACTTGTTTTAAGTATAGAGTGTATGGTAATTTTTCTAACTAATTCTCCTTATGATTTACTCAATTACATAGTCATAGTAAGAATTTAATATCTAAATATTTTATTTTTTTATATTCCATAAATATTTGCTTAATGTATATTTGGTTTCCTAAATGATCTATTAATAATCTAATTAGATCGAATAAGGAATGGGTACAAAAATAACATTTTACTTGGTTGATTTCATGGAATAATCCTTAATTGTCTATAATATTAATATTTTATGGACATAAGGTATTTCAAAGACATGAAAATTTATATTTATAATTTTTAATATTTTAATTCCTGTGGTTTAGGACTAATAATTTTTATAGATAATTCTAAAGGTAATGCTAAAGGTTTTAGATAGTAGGAATTTCAAAAGATGTTTTTAGTAAAAAATTAGTATATATAAAAGGATTTAAACACAACATAATAAATATCTTATAGATTTGAAATAATGGATTGAGTGTTAGGTTTTAAGTTAATAAATTTTTAGTTTTTTAGGAAAATTATATTTTATTTTACATAAATAGAAAATACAATATTTACCCTCCAGAGTTTTATGAACTAATCAAAAAGAATGTAAAGTGTATAAAATTTATATAAATATATAATGTTATTTGGAATAAAATCTTGGTACATGTTCATTTTTGAAAAATTTACAAATTATATAAACATGGAATATTTCATGAACTACCCTACATTAAATCAAGTATGTTATTTGTTAATGATTATCGTTAAATGGTATGAAACACAAAGAATCCTTTTGATAAGTTAATAATGTTAATAAAATTAGGTGTTTGAAAATGTTACATCTTGAATTTTTTATTCCTAAAACGTATAGTTTAGGAGGTAAAGATTTTTTTAGTTATTGATGATTTTATTAGATTTAGTTGTACTTACTTCTTAACTCATTAAAGTGAAACATTTAACATGTTTATTAATTTTTTCTGACAAATTCACAATCGAAAGGTAAATTTAATAATTTATATTAGAAGTTATAAATGAATTAAATTTAAAAATTTAAAATTTAATAAAAATTAGATATGATAATGAATAATTTCATATTTTTATACCCCTAGAATAGAAAAATAAAATAAAATTGTTTAATGGAATAATTGTACTATCATATAAATGACAGGAACCATGCATAATGAATTTGATGTGCCAAAATATATTTGGGAAGAATATGTTTACACTATATGTTACATTTTAAATATATTTTCTATATTATATTTGTTAAAAAAGAACCCTTATGAATTTCTTAAAAAAAAGAAACAATTTTTTTTATTTTATATTTTTTGGTTGTAAGTTTTTATATTAATTACTAAGGATAACATAGACAAGATTTATGTTATGTTCTAAATGAAAATTTTCTAAGATGATCAAATAATTTCAAATATTTTATAATATATAATAATAGTTGTATACCTATTTAAGAATATGTTCCTGTAAAATTTAATGAAAATAATGAAAAATAGAAATCATATATGATGATCTTAGAGAATAATTAAAATATTTTAACTCTAGTGAAGTTAAAGAAAAAAATAACAATGTATCAGTTGAGGTAGAGAACAAATCTTCTCAATATTGCCTACAAATTAGAAAAAATCATTGAGATATTTTCTTAGACAATTTAATTAGAAAATTAAAATTTGATTTTTAAACAAGAACATATGTTAAAAGGTTTTTTTGATACTTATGGTTTTGATACTTATTTTGTTTTTATTAATTTTAATGAATAATTATATGATTCCTAATGGATTAATTAATTTAATTTTTAACTTAATGAATTTTAATGAAATAATGTTTGAAATATGGTTGAACTACTTAAAGATAAATTGATTATAGGAACTAAATGGAATTTTGGGAATACATTTTTTGAATATGGTAATATTGTTAAAAATAAATATAGGCTATTTACAAAATTATTTTCTTAGGAAGATGGATTTTATTTTGAATATTATTTTACTCATATTTTTAGAATATATTCTATTTAGATTTTATCCCTCTTTATTATTTTAGTACATTTAAATTGTTTCAAATTTATGTTTAGATTATATTTTTACATGTCTTAATTTCTCATGAGGTGTATGATAATCAATCAATAGGATTTGAAAATAAAAAAAATTCAAGTTCATGTTTTTGAATTTTATAAATATTTGTATGGATAAGAACATTATCCTAGATATTGTTATGGTAGAATTTATTTATTTTTTACTAAAAAATGGGTTTTTTATAAGAAAGTTTGATCCCACCCTATTTATTAAAAAAATATAGAGTGATATTTTTATTGTGGAAATATATGTTTATGAAATGGTATTTGAATCTAATGGATCTATTCTTAGAAATTATTTTTCTATCTTAAAGGCCTTTGATTTTGATATGAGATTAATGATAAAAATAAAATTATTTTTAGGTCTTTAAATATATCAAATAAAATATATTATATTTATTAAATAAACTGAATATACAATATTACTTATTAAAATGTTTGGTTTGAATTCCTGTAAAACATTTAAAAAACTCATGGTTACTAATTAAAAATTATATTTGGTTTAATTTGAAAAATTTGGTAATGTTAAGCTATATAGAGGCAAGATAAGAAATTTTCTTTAGTTTAATACATCTTGACCTGGTGGTTTGTTTTTATTTTTCTTTTTGGCTAGATTTTAGTGTATCCTAAATAAATTCAACTAAAATATTTTAAAAGGATAATATGATATATAAAATGAATTGTTAATTGGGGGTTGTTTTACTCCAATAATATTTTTTATTTTATTTTTTTTCTTATTCTTATTTATATTTTGAAGGTTGAATGCCTGACTAGAAAATTACATCAGGTAAGTGTCATTTTCTTTTCGTGAATTTAATTTTATAGAGTCCTAAGAATCAATCATCATTTTATTTAACAATAGATTAGGCTATGTATAAAGCCGCAACTAGTTATTTTTCCCAAATTGTATGGATTAAAAAAAATTGGGTGATTATGATTCTTTTTGTGTTAAAATTATGATTTTTTATAACAATTGTAGTGTTATGTACATCTAAAAAATAATTCTAAACACTCTATAAAAACCACATTGATGTTAGATTTCATTTTATATAAGATCATATTAATAATGAAGACATTGTGTTACAATTTGTTCCTATTAAAAATCAATGAGTTGACATATTTACCAAAACTCTAGATATTGTAAAGTTTTTAAATTATTATTTGATCCTGGTATGATGTAACTTTACTATTAAGTTTTAATAATTCTAAATGATATTAATGGTTTTTAGTTTTTTTATAAAATATAATTAATAGTTCTATATAAGTCTATTTAGAACATATTTAATATTTTAAAAGTTTATTGTATTATTACTATTTTTGGTATTATTAAGTAATCTATATCCATGAACAATTTGAGTAACTTGAATATTTTTGGTATCTTATTCACTATTATTTTAAAAGATTCATATGTAGTAATTTAGAGGGTATTAAAGATTTTAACATCAATATATATTTAACTTAATTACTTATATATTTTTTGTTAACTTTTTAATATATTTTAAAAAGGGGAGATTGTTAGTGTTGAGTTTTATTAATGGAGAGATTTATATCGATTTTTTTTATTTTGAATGTTAAAAATACCTCACATCAGTTTTTTTATTTCCAAAAGGGGTAGATTATTATTATTAAGTTTGATAAATAGGGCGATTTCTATTAACTTATTATTATTATATATATATATATATAAAGTATATAATGTCTTTTTCAAATACCTCACATGTTTAAATAGATAATTGTAATTTATCACAAAATTGATTAACCACAATGTGTTTATTATTTAAATTTTTAATGTTTTTATAGAGTTTATAATTTCCAATAGTTGTTTTTATAGATACTGCATTTTAGATTTGGATTTTAATTTATTAATGAAATTTATCAAGAGTTATATGAAGCTATTTTGATGTCATAAGAAAATTTTATAAGTCATACAAAACTATTTTGGAAGTTATAAAAATATGTTTTCAAATACTTATAAAATTTTACATATGCATTTTTATCATTTTCTAAATCCAAGTTTTTGAAAATATAAATTAATTATTAAAAAAACATAAGATGATGTTTTTATAAAAATATATATTATTTATAGGATTATAATTCATGTTTACATAGGATCAATTTATATTGATATTTACACAAAGTAGAAAAATAGAGTCACCCCATTAAATAATAAACCTGATTGAATATTTATATTAATGACTTATTTAAATTTACAAAGCTATATTTACGCCTTATAGAGTACTATTATTATCTTATATGGGCCACTGACATGTACTCTTAGAGGTATGAGGTTTATGGTTACCAGTTGGAAACTTCTTGACAAACCTCCATGTTTTATCATTTATTTTATTGGTGGTATCTAAAACCAATGTTTATATGAGGGATTTATTAAATTCATCAAAATAAATACCCAATAACTCTCTGAAATATTATATTATTTCCATGTATGGGTACCCTCCTGAATTTATTTTACTTTTTTTTTCAGTTGCATGAAATGGTAATTATAAACTACAATGTTATATCTCCCACATTGACCTTAAAAATATCATCCAAATAGAGTTTATTTCTCCATTATTTTACTGGATAATTAAGAAACATTAGGGAAAACTTTTATGGATCACGTATCTTAATTATTAAAATTTTTAACGATGATATTGCCTCAAGAAAATATTAGTATAATATATACTTAAAATATAGAAATTAATGGATTTATGATGGAAAAGATTCCTCATATGGGGATGTTTCTTGAACTGGGTGTTTGTTAAGAAGTTTAGGTGGGCTTGATAGTTGGTTCAAAGATTTTTTAGGGTGGATATCAAGGTTTGTTAGTGAGAGGTGGGGCGTCTGGTGGGAGTTCGAGGGTTTTTTAATAGGAATATTTAAATTTTAAGAGGAAGTGATGACTCATGTTTTAGGTGGAATATTGTTATAGTATAGGTTTAAGGGGGTTTTATGGTAATAAGGGGTTTTATTAGAGTTTAATGTGATGAGAACAGTTTTTCAATGTTCGTTGAACAATAGAATTTCAAAGGGTATGTTTTTGGGAATTATAATTTTTTTTTATGGTTTTAATGGAACATATAATAAAATTTAATGAGGAATGAGAGTGGTAACCTTGGTTCATTAGGGTGTTGATGGTCAATGGTTTTGTGGAAATATTAATGGGTAGTTAACTGTTACAGATGTTCATGACATGGATAGGGTTTTAAGGAATTTATTCTATTAAAATTTAAAAATTACACCATTATATGGATAAAATAGTTGTTCTTGGGTAGGTAATATTGTTTTCATTTGGGATTTTTATGTATTAAATAACATAAACATGGGATAATGGTGTTCTTGAATCTATTGTGGGTATCAATAAAAGGGTTATTTTACTAAAATAAAGACCATGATGTGGCCATAAAGAAAACATTTTGGTTTTTATATTTGGTTATGGGTATGTATGTAGGTCCTTCTAGGTGAAACATTGTAAATAGTGTTTCATGGAATGATAGAATTTAATTTTCTTTTAATGGGAAAAATTACTCCTCACTGGAATGTGTGTCCTTTGGGTGAGATGATACTCTTTATAAATGTAATGTGAATTATAAATCTTTCTATGCCATTGTTTTTTGTTGTTTTATAAAATAAGATAACATTGGTTTTAACATTATTCTATTTCATAAGGAATTTTATAAATATTACTTTTGAATTTACTCTATGTGAAATAGGGACATTGAGTATGTTGTAATGTGGTTATGGGTATGGTTATTTTAAATGATCTAAGGGACATTGTTTAATTTTAACTAGATGGTTTTTGATGTTTTTATGGTCTCTAGTAGATGAAATTTTGTGTTATTATATGGTGTGATCTAAGGGTACCTATCCACGTTTTTGGTCTAGTATTGGAAAATTTTTAGGCCCAATTTTTTTTAATCATAGTATAACTCCCTTTATGTGAAAAATGGGAAACTGTATGCCATGTTATATATTTTTGGGTGTGGGGTATATAATTTTAGAAACTATTTGGTATAAAATAACTGGATTGAAGGTAATGTACATTTTAAGGGGATAGCCTTTAAATATTCTGTCTAGGGAATACCCATAGTATAGTGGATAACCACTATATCATGGATTAGTTCCCTTATATTTTTTTAATCCTTTTAAATTATGATTCCCACTAATTTTTAGATTCCAAAACCCAATTTTTATATATATAATAAAGTTTTCAAGAAGACTTAAATGGATTATATTAATTTCAGTAGTAAATTAAAAAATTAACCATAAAGAAATAATTTAATTAATAATCCAAAAATGATTCTTAAAAATTGAAACTCATCATTGAGTTTTTTAGTGACATACAATATTAAGGTCTAATCAGTGATTCATTTAAAATTTAAAATAATAATAAAATATTTTAATTTAAGGGGATATAGAACCCACTCTCCTTGAGTCTCTAGGAACTATTGATGCTCCCTCACTGTCACTTTCTCCATCTTCCCCTATTAGGGTTTCCCAATTCTCCTTGAGCGGTAATGAAAATACTCAAATTTTACCAACCCCTGTGTATCCTTAGCTTGAGTATACTTATATTATTAAGGTCAATTAATTCCTTATTCATTTCAACTGCACATTATGTGTAACTCAAAATATAGAACCCCATATCTCTCTTTACCTCATAACAATTTTTAGGTTTTTGGTATTGTGATTATAATTATTATTTTTATTTTATTTTCATTCATTTGAGGAGGTTTCCTAATATTTATCTCTAGGTTTTTGGTTCATTCATTTATCCTTTGGTTTGGATATATTATTTCCTAGTCCTTCTCTTACTTTTTTACCCACTACGCACGACCCAATTTTTAGTTGGATGTGATGGTGATTCGATGACTTAGTTTCATATCAGTGAAATATCATAGGGGATGATCTCATCAATAATATTAATGTTTGTTCAATTATATATAATTTTAAAAACTCTCTTTATGTGCACCAATTTGTGTGAAACCCTATCCAAGAAAGGCATGGTGGAAAAAATTATGATTTTGGGCTTTTTTTGGTAATAGTGGTTAGTTTCAATTCAACATTCATCACTTATAGTGTTTTAGTGATTATTCCCCTTACTTATAATATAAAGATGTATATGGGTTTCACGGTGGTGTTGTTTTTGATGTTTTATGGTGTTGTTGTTTTAGTTTTGTGATGATTTCAGTGGATCCAATTTTCAGTGGTGGTGGTGATCATTAGTGATTAGTTCAATGATTGTGGGTAACTTATTTATGGTGTGATACTGATGCAGGTTCTTATTGGCTGTCATTTGGGTTGTTTTTTTGGATATTTATTTGAGTATAGTGGATATTTTTAGTGGTATGTTCTTTTAGGTTAATGGGTATTTTTTAGGGTTTTTGTTTTCTATGGGTTACCTATGAGGGTTCCCACATTACCCTTTAAAAGTGTTTTTTTCTAAAAATATAAAAAACTTAGATTGGATGGATGTGGGAACACTCAACTTGAGATTTATACAAGTATATATTTATTACTTATTTGTTCACCTTGAATGATACTCCTCGCTATTATTGGATATCATTTTCTATATGAAGTTGGACCCTTAACATCATAAGGGATCCTAACATACCAACCCACACTTGGGCCATTTATAATTAGAAGGATTTAGTTAATGTTTAAGAATTTATATTTCCCATACTTTAAATTTAACTAAAATGGTGTAGTATAGTTTACTATCCAGGTTTGATCCACCATGAACATAGAATATGCATGAATCCAGAATTATTCTAACTCTTCAATTATAACTCTTAAATTTAAATTTTAGTTTATAATAAAAACAAAAACTTTTCAATAATCACTTTCTAGTAAAATTTTGATATAATAATTTAATTTCATATGATATATTTTCAACAAATATGATTTCATTTACTGGTGAATAGTATTGAGTATATTAATTATTATATTCCCATATAATTTATATCCATAAGATAAAATTAAATCAATACTATACTTACACTCTCATCTGTTTATAATAAAAAAAACGTACTAGAAAAAATAAATTAAAGTCCAATGATAAAAGAAAAACAATTATTAAGTATTTTTTGAAACAAAAATCTATCTTTATTACTTTGGGTTTTCTCCACCAATAAATATTTTATCAAGGAATAAAGAGAACAAGATATGTAAGTTAATCTCAACAAAATACCAAACAAAAAAACTCATTTACAAGAAATATTAATCATTTAAATGTTCACATCCTTTTAATTTAAATTTATCATCCCTTAAATTTAATAATTACTCTTGAATATTGGAGAATCAATCATGATTGAAAAAATTATCTCAAGGGATATATCAAGCATGAAAAAATAATAAAACTACCAAGGACCTAATAAATGGAAATATAGAAATACAATCAATGTTAAACTTTGATAAAAATCTTCCACACCCAAGTTCTATTTGTCCTTATCTATTCTTAAAGGTAAAAGTGTTGAAAATACCACTATGAATTGAAAATAATTAAAATTTATACTAATAATGAAATCATAATGTGATCATCATTGTTTTTCTATGATCAATTTATCTATATTAATCCATATATATTTTATCAACAGAAATTAATTTTTATATTATTTTCAAATTACATTAAAATATCACTATGACATGATATTTTTTTCTTACACCGTAATATTAATATATTTTCAAATCTAAAAAAATATTTTCACAATCCTTCCTAAATATTCAACTATAATTTGAGTGTCATATCTTTGTATCTAAAAAATAATTCCATAATAAGTAAAAAAACATTACTGTGATTTATACACTATATCTCTATGCATTTTCCATATTCATTGAGGATTGACTACTCTCCAAGTTTATATGGGTCAATGGAATATATAATTTATGGAACAATGACCCGTCTCCATGATGGAATAGTCTCTACATAAATATTCTAAATTTAACTATTGTGTAAATTTTATTCAAACTTATTCGAATATATCCCATAATATCTTGAATTATTTAATGAAAAAAATTTAATGTTTATGATGATTTGATAATTTATCATTAAATTTAAACTTTTCACTAAGTGGCCCAATTTAGTAGTAGTTTGCCATTTTTTTTCACAAAATCCACTACACTAAACCAAACTACAATATATTTTTAGGGTTTGTGATTACGTAAATAATATTCATCAATGTATATAAGTTTTTAGATCCAATAATTATAGGTCTAAAAGGATCATACAAAGTGGAAAATATTTAGGTGGTCGCAGTTGACCCACTATTTAAAAATCGGCTATAACATGGGTTGCATGACTCAAAATATTATTATTATTATGGATAATGAAATATATATTAGAGGTATATATAAAAAACATATATCATAGAATTATTATTTCATTAAGGAGTTCATTCATATAGATAAAGAATAGGGGACATTAAAGGGGATAACTCACTAATATTACCTAGACCTTGACTTTCTTGAAGGCAATTGGAAATATTTCTCATTAAAATGACCCCATGTATTGTTTTCATTGTATGTAAATATAAGGATAGATTTTGGTCATTATTTAGGAATTTCTTCATCATATACTTCTAAACCCCTTAGTGATCAATCTAGGGTGAGTTCATTGATGGACGCTATATCTCGTTGCATGCAATTCTTGTTAATATAATTGAATATCTAGTACCTATTAATTTTTTTTTCAATTATTCATATTTTTTATTTGGTTATACCCTTATACCAATATAATAATTAATGTTATAAATTATAATACTTCTATAAAAAAATAAAATCATGTGGTGTTCTTAGGTTATTATCTTCTTATATCACCTTTCCTATTTAACAAATTTTATTCTGTATTGAATCAATTGGTTAAATATTGAAGTTTAAAATCTTGATAATTCATGTTTTTCATGAGATAATTATGAATAAATATCAAAATCTTGCAATCACATCATTTTTTATGTGACACCTTAATGAATTATGATATTAATTTAAACTTAATTTTATTGATTTCAAGAGGCCACTAGTAATTGATATTGAATAATTGATAAAATACTATGTGTTAAACTTTAATGAACTATTATATAATTTTGTATCTAGTTTATAGAAATCAAGGAATCAATGATTAATCTCATACGCCTTGAGAGTAATGCCAATTTTTAATTGAGGGACACATACCTGCGTTGATTAATATTTTTTGAAATACCTAATTCTTTTAACAATTTTTTAATACCATTTATGAAAATACAAAACCATCTAATTTTATTAATTATTTTCCCATTTATATAGGGTATAATAAATCCTATTTGATTTATATTTTTACTCCTTAGGAAAATGAACTATGTTACTCCATGTCACAAATTTTTTAGTGTTAAATTAATTTTTATTCATTAGACATTAAAATTCAATGTTTTTCACTATTTTCAAAGAAACTAAGATATGTTTATATATTTTATATTAATATTTAGTTTCTATTTCTATTAATTCTTATAATTTATTTTTCTTTGTTTGTCGGTTTTATCATTTTCCTACTTTCAATTGTTTTGTGTGCATATCCATATGTGTGCGGGTTAATATTTATTTTATCTTCCTCTCTCACTCCTCTGATGTAAAATAATAATATTAATTTTTTAGGTTATTATAAATTATTTAATGACTAAATAATTTATAGGTAAGTTACATGAAATAAACCATTGGCTGGAAAAATACTTCACATAAAAATTGTAATTTTAGAGTAGAGTAGTCAAACGCCACTTTCAAACAACTTATAAAAGAGCATCAAGAGGTTTTTAATCAACCCAAGAGTAAACATAATCAAGAAATTTAAATAAAGGATTTAAATATTAACAAATTAGAATAATTTAATACAACCAATGTGGAGTACTAACTTGTGTACACTCACTGACCCTCTGAAGCATCCAAATTTGTGTTGAGATCTGGTATGATTCATACTATTTCTAAATTTCACAGTATTCTTAGAGAGGACCCACACAAAAACCATATGTAGTTAGATATTATGTGTTACAAAATATAACTATAGGGAGTCACTAAGGACCTCATTAATCTTAGTTCCTTTGATTTATCTCTTGGTGGCATAAATAAAGAATTTTCATATTACCTACCTACCACTATTGGTGACCGAATTCAACTTAAAAAATTTTTAACACATATTTTTTCCCTACCATTCATACCACATACATTAAGAAAGAAATATATGTCATTAGACAAGAAAAAGTATATAAAATTCATAAATATTGGAATAAGTTAATATACTTTTTACCAATATCCCACATCTAGTAATTGATTCATTTCTAATTAAATATTTTTACGAGGGACTTGTCCCCACGTACCCAGGAATGATCAATGCTATGAATGGTGGTGTTTTTGAAAAAAATTGAATTATAATTATGAATTAATAGAAAACCTATCTAAAAAATAAATTTTTTTGATACATGAGTTATTACAACCAAAATAGGTGTTTATAAGGTAACACTTTTTACACCGAAACAAAAGAATAATATCAAACCTATTGAAATAGTTACACTTTTATGAAAAAATTTATAGCTCTAGGTAATTCATAATCTCTACTTATTACTTTACATAACAGTATTTAAATTGATAACACCCATTATTATAATCAATCCACCCCCTATGTTATGATTACATTTCAGTCTTATGCAATAATATATCACTAGGATCTATTTTAGTAGTAAAATCTATTCAAGAAAGATAACTAAAAGAAAAATTCTAACCCTACGTGGAAAGGAAAAAATTCATACTGATAAATGTAAAATTCCAAGAAGCCTAACTAGTACTACTACCACCACTTAAAGGTAATCATCATCATATTTAACCTCTTAGAAATGCACACAATCTAACCCATGAATGTTAAACAACTATCAAGGGTTTGTGGAAGAGAATAGAACCCCCAATGATAAAGTTATAACAAACCAATAAATTAGAAATTTATGACTTATAGAATCAGGTGGGACTATATTTTAACACAATTGGTGAGATAAATATAAAAGATTACAGAATAAAACCATTGAAACCTATCGGAAACTACAATGGAAATGATATATAAGTTCCATACCACCTCATTGGATTAAAGAAATATATTATTCTAATTATATTATAAAATTTGTGTGTCCTCATCTTGAATACTTTCTCTCTCTCTCCCTCCTAATATTCAAAAGATTGAAATGAAAAATAAAAAATGAAAAGTGTAACAAATTATTCAAAATACTTAGATTAATTTAAATAAACCTATTTTATTTCACCAAGGAATCCAACCATATAAGAAATATATTAAAAATAAACTAGATGAATAAATTATTGATATATTTAAAATGTTTCAAGTTTATAGCCCACTTTTTTATGTAATGAATCAAATTCCTCTACACATGATATTTATTGTGAAACATTATTACCATTTTTGATGAATTCGTGTGGATTAGAGAGTATGTTTTATCGAAAATGTTTTTGGATTAATTAAACAAATATAACTAATAAATTTAATTAATCCAAGAAATCATTACTATTTCATTCCCCATTGAGTAGTATTATTTCATTAATGTCATTCTTGATATCGGTGAATCCATAAATTTAATGCTTCAATAAATTATATTTATTTTTTGGTTAGTTAGTTGAATCCACCATGAATTTTATTTAGATTATCAAATTGTAATATGACTGGCCCTACCTATTTATTGTTGTATGTGTCAGTAAAGTAGAATCATTTGTTATTCCTAGTGAAATTTTATGGACTACAAACAAAGAAAGATAAAATGAAAGAAAAAAACTCTACTAACAACTGGTATGAAATTTATAAAAACTATAAAACAATCATCAATGTATATAATGGCACCCTATAATTGGAATTCATTTGTGATTTTATGAATTTTAAAATTAATAAGGTAATGGAACAAATGGAAAAGAAGAACTCTAGTTTCTCAGTTAATAATTTAGATGTGCTCCCCATAGATTGTGACATTCAAAATTCATTTTTACCCCGCTCATATTTTACTTCTATTTAGGATATTTTAAATGAATAATAATTAATGAATTTATATATTAGTGTATAGAAATAATTTACATGTATGTGTATTGATGATTTCTTACATTTTTAGAGTTTTTAAAATTGTAATGATTCTATAATGACCATTGTTATTGTTTCTCATTTTGCGAAACATTTTTAGTTAAATTTTATACATTAATTTATTCCAACAAAACTCATTTCCAAATATTATCCACCCACCTTATCTTGAATCAAAGACTCTTCCTAATAACTTAAAAAATGTATTTCTTAAGTGCCTTGTCCAATTTCCTATCATTATTTTTAATAACCACTATTTAGTTCATTAATTGAAATTTTTCAATCTTTTTACTGAGTTGAAAAATTTAATTGGATGGAAATGGACTTATATCCTTTAAATTGTATGGAAAAGTTTTCTTAAACATTAGTTTTAATGTTAAATCTATATAACTGACCTTAAAAATAATTTTTATACATGTTGTTTTAAACGATGTAAAAAACTATCTTCCATATTATTTGTTTTTAAAATTTTTGTTTAATATTCCCCCCAAAATGAAAAATACCGACACTTTCCATGTTGGGTATAAAATAATTGACATGAAAGATAATTTTCTTTCCTAGTTATTTAAAATAACCCAGTTAGAAACTTATCATCCATGTATATTATTTTATATCTGATGTGGAAGATATTTTTTATCCTAGATTCTTTTATAAGTTAAACAAAACATATTATTATTTTTTTGAAATAAATTTAATTAAAAATATAATACCAAAACCAATAGTACATGAAAACTATAGCTATATAGTATCAAATTTGAACAATAAAAAATTAATAACCCTTATTTAATAATATTTATATAATAAATTGGTTAAAAATAAAACAAATTCATAATTTCATTTTTTGAATACAAAATATACATTGTAATATATGAAAATGAACTAAAAGTGAAACAATATTTTTAAATAATCATCCAATACTCCCATATATGATTTAGATTATTTCATTTTTATGTGTAGGTATCATTAAAAATCTAAAAATTAAAAATAAAGTATTCATCCTTAAATATTTATATAACTGTATGATAAATAAATGGAGAATATATAATAATACCTAACTTTTTGTAAAGCTATAATTTTCATAGTTGTATTCATTTGATAAATAAATCTCTACACATAACAACATCATCTGAATCCTCCTTATTGATTATAAAAAATCACATTCAAAAGAAGTTATCAATTAAAAATAATAATTTAAGTATTTTATAAATTATAGTATGTATAATATAATTCACCTTTGTGTATAAATAATATATATTTTCTATCCTTATTAATTTTGACAAGGGATAGGGATTCCATAACCTATTTGAAAATGATAAAAATTTTAAAATAAAATAAAAATTATTATAATATATAGGCAGTAAAATAATTAATTATACTTCTCCAATACGAGTTTAAATTGCCTCAAACATCACAAAATATGGATCACAACCACTAAATGGAATTTTTAAACAAAAAATAAATAATATCAAATGACTATCTATATAAGAAAAAAAATAATTTGAGTGGTTATTTAATTATGATAAATTGCGAGATATAAAAAAATATATGATTTTTTTACTTATCATGATATGGAATCATCAAAAACTTAATTGATTCATTTTGAAATCTTGAAGAAAATTATTTAATTATTTCTCTATCATATATTTCCCTCATTACTGGAGAAATATATTATAGCTCCATAAATCTATTTATTGATGTCATATCGTAGTTAATTAAATGGTTATAAGTATACATAATAAAAGAAAATAGGTTTTAATTTACATCAAATGGACATAATTTTAAAATGTATGATAATTCACTTGTAAGTGGGAGACTTGCTTCACAATGAGGCATAACATATCTATATTTATAAGCACTAAGATATCTTTGATGTGAATAATAATTAGAAAATCAAAACCATTAACATAACTAGTTATTTACAACTCATAAAAATTCAATAACATAAATTCATATAATGATAATTTAAAAAGTCCATCATAAAAAGTTGTATAATAATTTTAAGGTCCCTTAACATATTGTTCATCTTTATAAAACATTTATTTACATATAAGGAATTATTAGAAAAATAATAATAATAAAAATTAACAACTTTTTATAAAGGATATAATCTATGCACACCTTAGTAGTATGTCTATAAATATGTCTAGATGGACAAAATTTTTTTTTGACATGATATCTAATTGTAGAAACAATATTGGTAGGGAACAGTACTCTGTTCAATGGATATATAATCTCCTATAATATTAAAAAAATTAATATACCTCTACTAATTAATGATGTAATGTATCCTCAATATAATTCATCATCCCATATTATATAACATGAAATTATATATTCCCAACATATAACTCACAATACATGGGAAAATATAGAGGAAGTGATGGAGATGTTGGATATGCAATATGAATTTGTCACAACATTTCTAAAAACATTGACTATACTGATGATAAAATCCTTTCCTGTATCATCCAACCCATCTCCAAAATTTTTTCTTCTTAATAGTATTTTTTCCCTTATATACTTCCTCCCTTAAAGAAAAATCCATACCAGAATTTTTTAATATGTACACCTAGATCATATTTTTGATTGCAACCCAAATGTTCTTTATTTCCTAATGAAGTTTCCATAATATCCTTCATACTCTTAGGTATGAAGGCCCCCCATGTTTATTTCTCTTTTAAGTTATCATATTAATAATATTATTAAACAATTTTTAGTGTTAGAAAATATAAATATTTTAGAAATAATTTAAATTTCATGTTACAATATTCTTATATATATCCTTCAATAGTTTTATAAGATATTTTCTCATTTTCATCATCCGATCCCTTTTCCATTTTCCCCGATGAGCTGGGGGAAAGGAGGGTCCATCTCTATGGAGTCTGAAAAATATTCTCTTAATTTTAAAAACTTCTTATCCATAATTTCTTCTTCAAGTAATACAATCTATTAGATAATGTATAAGGTTATACATTCTTCACCAAAATATATTTACGAGATCCCATCAGTGCATGTTTATTGTGGATTAAAAAATCATAAATATGAATTTTTAGTTATTATAAAGAATAAATTACTTTAAATAGTTAGTATTAAACTTACAAAAATTGATTCATGATTTTTACATTCAAAACACTTCCTCCATGTATGTTTATCTAAAAAACCTTATATTTGATATTGGTTTTAATTTTATCTTTTACCAAAAACTATATTTTAAGTTAGTGTTGAATTAAAATCCTTCTATGTCCTTGAAACAAATATAGAAATATCCTCTTCAATTATTTAGTGTCTGGTAGAAAACATTTAAAATAAATCGAGAAGAAAATAATTTATCTATATTACTAAAACTTGTAATGATAAGTAAAACAATTCCATGTTTACATACTCTAGAATCCTTATATTTCCTTATAAAATTATAGGGCTCTTGTGTTGAGGAATTAGTAGGGTCCTCCGTATTTGTATGTGGTGGGTGCTCTCTTTAATATTGAGATGAATCAACTATTTTATCTATCATGTTCATACTAATAAAATTTGAAAAATAGTAAAATATGATACAAGTACAACTTTTTACATATAAAATTTAAAAAAAATGAAAATGATATAAATATCATACTTTTTATCATATTTATTAAAAATATTATACTAAAATCTTTAAAAAATGATGGAAACATTTACGAGACATAAAATAATGTTGAAATAAATAAAAATAACATGTAATATTAAAATGATAAAAATTTAACAGAAAAATTAATATTAATATGTAATAAATTTTTTGGTAATAAACAAACAATTTATCAAATTTTCAAAATTATATGACTTAAATAAAGAATAAAATTATAAAAATAATATCTTAAATTATTTAAAATTTAAAAATTTAAACAAGAAATAAATATAAAGTTCTTATAGTTTTAGGGTATTATTAAGGGATTGTTTCCCCATATTCCTTATTAATGATTGTTCCATATGACTTGTACCATTTTTATGATGTGGTAATCAATATCCTTTGATAATAATTCCATGGAATTCGGGATATCACATATGTTATCATAAACATTAACTTTTTTATTACCAAAATATTTCATTATTTATTTTAAAAATAGTAGACCACTAAAAATTTACAGGATCAAGATCATATTTTGTTTCATGTGTGTATGTGATAAAAGGGTCATTTATGTATCCCAATCTACTCGAAAATGCTAGTACCATTCCAAATTAACCTTATTGTTAACTATAACCCATTTAAATTTGGACACAATAAATAGAAATTTTAAATAATCAATCACCCATATATTATCCACAACTTCATAATATCCACATGATATAGTGATTTGGTTTTAGAATTTTACACTACAAAAATGAATTACTGTAGTGAATATAATACAACACTATTCTAAATTTCATCTATGTAGTTTTTATATTTAGTGTAAAATTTATATCCATTAATTTTATATATGAACCATGTTATCACATTCAAACTTGATCCATAATCTAACCATACCAATGTTTCTGATGCATCAGATCTTACACACATAGTCTCTTTAAACCACGGTAAAAAAGATTCTTTATGATCACTTAGTACCTATATATATTTATTATTTTTACGAAATTGTTTCACTATATTAATATATGATGTTATATATGACTAAAAATCATCTATTATATTTAATATACATAAATTTTCCAAACTTATAAATTCTACCATAAATGAATTTATTTTCAATAAAAGGAAACCCTTTCCGTGAACACCAACTCATTCATAGTTATATGAAGGAAATCCAAGTTGCTATACTCTGGACAAGTAAACTATCAAGAACTCTACAACCTCTTAAAAAATACACTTCTCAATAATAAATTCTTTTTTCAATTTGGATTATTAAAATTCCACAATAATATCTTCCTATAACTTTAATAAGGGATGATACTCCATTAGTATATTGGACCATAATGATTTATTTTGAGAAGAAAATAAACCATTTTATATTCAATGATTTGAAAAATTTATTTTGGATCATACATTTCTAGTTGAAAATGTATATCGAATTCTTTATTCTCAATTTGTTTCAATGAATTTAGATCTATCACTTGGTTGCAAATAAAATTGAATAAATTACACACCTTTATAATAGTCAATGTAACATGGATGTGTAGAATTCTATATAATAAATATAGAAGGAGTTATTGTATCATAACATGATAGTCATGATATTTCGTACCCATTAACTTCAAATATTTTAGTGATATATTTATTTTCTTATTTTAAATATAACCTTGAGACATTTAGATAATATAGAGGCACTGGAAAAAACTAATTTCCTCCATCTTGTATAATATTTAAAAATATGGTGACAGGTATACTAATTTTCCTTTAGTAATGAGAGATAACTCTAATCATATTCCCATTTATAGTAAATGCAATCTTATACCTTGATTATAAAATAATGTTCCAATAAAAAAATCATATATATTTTTATTAATATACATCACATAAATTTTATTCTTGACTACATGATATCTATAATATGGAATCTCAATAAAATTTCCATTTCTTCCATATATTTCTATCTTTACCAAATATCTATGTCTTTCAAAATGTGACATCGATGTTTTTCACCCTCTTAAAATATTGAACAGTTGTCAAAGGAAATATATAAATATAAAATTAATTGATCTATTGAAATCATTTGAAATATTTTATAAGTGTGATCCATAGAAAAAACCTTTAATAACCCATGGATAATGTAAAGACCCGGAAATTTCAACGAAATTTTTTTCTTAATTTTCTTTGGAATTTTACAAGAACACATTTTTTGACAGCGCCTAATTCTGAGGCCCGATGTTCCCGGAATCATTTTCCAAAGTTTAGCTTGGGTACGTTCAGTGAACGAACGAGCGTGAATTTCTATCTTTTGAACCGGTGCTCGGAATCGAATTCCGATGGCACCGATGGAACCGTAGTTCCGGTAATTGCTTAGGAACGCCTTTCCTGGAGTTTTGTTTGCTCGTTATGTGTTGTTTTAATTTGTGGATTAAGTGTTAGTGAAATAAAATTTTCGTTAAGAATTTTATTTCCCTTTCCATGAGTTAGAACCTAAGTGTAAGAGTTAGGGTGGGACCCACTATTTGTTAGTTTTTATTGAATAGATTAAAGGTGAGGTGGGGCCCACATGAGCCCCCACCTTTTCAAATCCCTTAACTCCCTAACTCCTCTTAACCCCCCTCTTAAGTTGTGTAACTCTTAACTTTTTAACTTCCCATTAATTGGGTGACTTTACCTCTCCTATCATTAAGTATGCCAACACCCAAATCAATTATTTAATTTACGTTTTAAATTTTTGAATTGTTGATTAAGTTAATAAATTAAGGGTGAGCCTTATTTTATTTTTGGTTGGAGGTTGTGTGTGGACAATTGAGGAGAGAGCTCTTCATCTTTGATGGAAAACACCAAGACTTCGACGAAGAATGTCGTCACCGTAAGAAGAGATCGACGTGCTGTCTCTTATCCTCTTCGTAGCCGGTGTGTTTCTGAAGATAGACGACACACCCTCTTTCGATCTTATTCCCATGTCAATGAAAAGGAGATGCCACTTCCTCCTCAGGTGTTCTCTGTCAACTTACAGAGCTTCACCTCGCGACGTCGTTTTCCGCGGCAAACCCCCGTTCTAGCTACGCTCAAGGTAGGGGTTTAAATATTTAATTATTTCGTTCATGAATTCTACTTTGTCATCCTTCATGAATTTATGACCAGTTGCTATCAATTAAAAAGAGGGGGCCTAACCTCACAAACATGGCCAACCCTCCTCCAATTTTGAATGTTGTTTCTAATTTGGTTGGGACGAAATGGCGTGGTGTCGTCGCACCACACGGGATCATACAACAAGTAATGTGCGGTGCCGTCGCGCTGCGCCGTGAAGTTGAACAAGGACACATCGCCATCTCTCCACGTCGAAGAAAACCAAAGACACCACGTACGGAGCAGGGCCACAACGGAGGGGCGCGGTGCCGTCGCACCGTGCCAGATGAACCAAAACCGCGGCCGGTTCTGGGCCGCGGCGGAGCAAGGAGACCGACAGCTGGTTTCGGGCCACTGGCGTCGGAGCAGGGGGGACCGGTCGTCGCCAGTCCTGTGGATGCAGAAACCGGCCAGCCTGGGCGGGCCAGCCGGACAGGTGAGCTTCTGGGGGTTCAATCCCATGGCTGGCCTACAAAACGGCCCCCATTAAAGGGGCGCCGCGGTTACACCAGGGGGCAGGTGCCCCCCTTTGCCAAACGGCGCGGCCGTTGGCCGAGCGCCTGCCCAGCGCGCTGGGCGCGCTGTGCCGAGGCTGGGCCACACCGGCTGGGCCGGGTCGCGCCCCAGCGGGACGGACCCAGACCCGGTTCGGGTCGACGCCGGGGGTATCGGGCCGGGTCAGACCGGGCCCGAACCCCTTAATACCGAACCTTTTCTGGTTGGATGCCCATAACTTATGCTACAGGTCTCCGATCAACGTACCGTCTGTTGCGATGCAATCCTTGGATCGAGATGGTTGTTTCGGTATATCGCACTCAAAGTTTCGGAACACTTTGGGTTCAGCCGGGTTGGTTCAGATACGAAACCAACCGGGCCCTCGGAGGGGAAACGCTTATATCTTGAGCTCCGGACGTCCGATTGACATGCTGTCGACTTTGATAGATTCCTCTAAGTGAGACGTATCTTTTGGATTACTCCGCTCGAGGTTTGGATGTCGTCGGAGTGCGGTCGGGTTGGTTCGCTCACGAAACCAACCAGGCCTCTGGAAAGAAAAAGCCAATAACTCACAGACCGGGCGTCCGATTGACACGTCGTCTGTCTCGTTGATTTCCTCTTGATGAGACAGAACTTTTGGCATACTTAGCCCGAGTTTTGGTTTCTTTTGGATAGTGGCTTGGTTGGATTGTACCCAAAATCCAACCGGGCCCCTGGAACGAAAAAATGATATCTTTCAGACCGGACGTCCGTTTGATGAACCATCAGCGACGTTGGTGATCATGTTGAGAAACGGTCCCTTTGAGTTTACCCGATGAGAGTTGGGGTACAATTGAGATACGGATGGGTTGGTTCGCACATGAAACCAACCGGGCCCCTGGGACGAAAGGGCTAGTAACTCACAGAACGGATGTTCGATTGACGCGCCGTCTGTTGCGTTGAGACCCCTATGACGAGGCAGTCCTTTGAGATACTTCTTCGTGGGACTTTGAGATACTTGGAGTATCGACCTGTAGCTCGTGGAGCGGACCCTCCCAGAGACGAGCGTGCAGAGTACATAGACTGTGTAGCCGACTGAGACCTGACGACTACTTGACCGACTCGACTTTGAGTGAGTCGACTAGCCCAGTGGATGGAGCACTACTTTGTTTTGGTGCAGACCCATGGCGGACGGAGCACTACCTGTGTGACAGTGCAGACCCACGGTACTCATCCAGAGAGTACCTCAGCAGGCTACTAAGGGGTGTGCACTACTGTGTTTGGGTGACATACCCCAGCGGGAAGCACTGCTGTGTTTGGGTGGCTGACCCGCGGTACTCGACAGGAGGAGTACCTCAGCAGTCTTAGGTTAGTGAGCAGTACCTCAGAGTCGTGACAGGACCACTGTACACTTGAGAGATGGGGCTCTTCAGCAGTAATGGTTTCGATAATGAAAATCCTGGTTTGAGCTGAGACTTTTGACCTTTGTGTTTACCTCATGATTGAGATGGGTCACTTGATAACTTAGGTATATGTATGGGAATATTCCTGGGTAGTGGTTATCCGTTGATTTCATGATCTTAGTGTTTTCCTCATGATTGAGATGGGTTACTTGATAACTTAGGTATACGCATGGGTATATACCTAAGTAGAGGTTATCTGTTGAGATCTTCTTTGTGGTTATCTTTGTTGGTTTTTAGTGAGACCTTGAGGGTCTCGGGGTCCCTACTGAGTATCGTCATACTCACCCCTTCACAGGATATTCTCGCACCTCGTTTTGTTGGTTTCAGACGATGAGCCGTGTTGATGGAGGCCGAGTGTTCGAGGATTGGACGGTACCCGAAGGTGGACTACATGATGAGTCAGTACCTGGAGGTGGACTACATGAAGAGTCAGCATCCGGAGGTGGACTTCACGATGAGACGACACACGGAGGAGGTTGAAGGGCGAGAGAGTTGTGGAGTCTATCTGTAGTTACCCTTTAGGTAGGATCCGTGGTGGATGATCCAGGAGCTGTGCCATATGTACCTACCCTTCAGGTCGGATCCGAGGAGGACGATCCAGGAGCCGCTTCCGTTATTCCAGCTATTGTCTTTTCCTGTTGTACTTTGTTCAGTTGTAGTTGTACTTTCATTTGGGTTTGTATTCTGGCCCATTTACCTTTCATCACTTCTCTTTGTACTTAGTGTTTTACTTCCTCTTGTACTCTGTGGTGTTTTTTTTTACTTTTATAAAGGCAATGCCTTCCCAGTTATCGGGATTTATACTTTTGGTGCTAGTCGCCAGCCCCTGGCCTATGGAAGGCGGGCTTGGGGTAGTCACGACACGGGACCCGAGGACGGGTCGTGACAGATAATGTTTTTCATCAATTTTTTAGTCGATAACATGAAGTTCCTTCTTCCAAAATATGAAAAAATTTATACTCCTTAACATTTTACCTAGAAATTTTTTATATGTTGTGTGGTGATTTATAGTAAAAATAATCACTATATCCAATTTAAAATATTAATTTCTAGTAGATTCATACCCTATGATACCTTCTTCCCATAAGTGTTTCCAATAATAAATTAATGGCGAAAAATAGACATTAATTTTTTTTTGTGGCTATTTTGATCCAAAAATCATTAAATTCAGTGTGAAATATATAACAACCCAAAAACTTTATGATTTATTTATTTTTAATAATTTTAATGTGATTTATATATTTATTTAAAGTGAACACTGAACACAAGTGAATAATATTTATACATTATAAGATGAAAAATTATATGGTATTTAAAGGAAATATAAGTATAAAAAATAATTTCTAATTCACTTAGAAACAACTATTAATCTTAAAGATTTATTTTAAAATGTTTTTTCATATAGATTTTTGAAACTATATTTTATTTTAATTAAAAATTAATTATTAATATTAATCTTAAAAAAATTGTTTACACATACAGAAAATGAATTCTTTTATTATTGATGAAAATAAAAGCATTAGAAGGTAAAAGGAATGTTTTTCTTCTGAAAATGGATTTTTTGCATGAAACATGAATTTTTATTAATAAATTAAATTAATCCATATTTATAAATTATTTTGATAAAATATATAGATTATATATTCAATAAAAGGTTTTAACATTAATCTAATGGTATTTATTGGTATATAAAAATAATAATCTAGGTTTATGCTTAAGAAAGCATTTTTGAAAAAATGGTTTTAGTTGAATTTTGTGGGTTTTCTTATAATTAATTTCATCCAATTATTGAAATTGAATTTGATAAAATAGAATAAGTATTTTAAATAATAAATTTTTTAATGATTCCACTTTTATTTTTTGGTTGTAATGAATAGTAAAAATATATTACCATGATTAGGGTTAAATGAGTTTTACCAGGTGTTAAACTAAGAGATAAGGGAAATAAAACTATTAAAGGTTTCTAAATATTATTTTTTGATGATATTTAAACCTTATTTTATCTTAAATTTTAATACATGGAAATTTTATTCCACTTATTCATGAATATGACCATATATTGTTGAAATCTTTTAAGTAGTTCCTTATGTGTCCCTCCACACACATACAAAAGGACACCTCTTATCCAAATTTTTTCAAAAAAATTAGCCTTATATTTCATCTAATACCTAATGAAAAACATTATATATTTATTATATTAATTATGGAGCTTCTACTCTTACCCTAAGACTATCTTAAGAAGGTTTGATGCGCAATTCAAATCTGGTCTGTCAAAGATATGGTAATCATCTTACCCAAATATTTCAATGTTTATGTATTCTTCTACTTAATATAAATAAGTTGTATCTATCCTAAAAAAATTAATAAAATATCATAAATATACATATATGTTATTATAATTATGGGAAAACCATTTTCTTTCTCTCACCTATCCATTGAAAAATGAAAGCGTTGCTCATGTGTATGTGTGGATTACCTCCTCCATGAAACAACGTGATTCATTTTTTATATAATATTTACATGTATGGGAAAAAGGTTAAATTTAAGGAATATATATGATATATATGATATAACTATAATTATCTAATGGTGAATTATTATTTACTTTTTTTCATTCCATTTATTGGAAAGTAAAAACATCACCTGTGTGTACATACAGACTACCTTATCCATGAAATTATGTGATTAATTTCTCACCACTAATTTATATTAATGGTTATAAAAGTGTATATAGTGAATAAATAATATACTTATATCATTATTAACATTCTGTCTGTTACTAAAGAATGACCAAGGTTTAAGTATCACAACCATCAAACTGAAACATGCATGGAAAATAGATCAGTTTTCACAATAATATTTATTTTAATTAATAAATTATTAATAAAAGGATAATTAAGAATTATAAATAAATTATAAATATTAATTTATGTATTATTTTTTAATAAATTTATAAAAAATCCATATTTATCATATAAGAGTTTTAAATGTACACAAACCATGATGGGACCTGAGGTAAGGGTTTATAGAACAATCTCATTTCTTTTTATGAATATTTTTCCTAAATTTAATTTGATGGAAATTAAATGGATATTATATTTTAAACCCCATATATTTTATTATACTCTATTTATTCCATTTATTTTTATATATTAGTATAATTTCCCTCTCTTTGGTACTTAAAAAGACAGAGAAAGTGTTTTTAAAAGAAATGGACCTTATTTACTCTTTGGTCTAAAAATGTTTTCTACCTTTTATAAGTTCTTTATATTGTTTTATGAATATTATATATATATAAATTAATTTTTAAATTAATTTAAACCATTTTTTAATTTTCTTTAAATAGATTTAAAAATTTTATTTTACCATGTTTTCTATATAGTATTTCTTGACTATTTATAAAAAGTGTGAAAGGAATATTTTTTTAACGTTTACCATAAATTTTTTTTCCAATATGAATGTTTTTAATTTGATTTGAAGATTACTTTACATGTTTCCATGGTTATTTTAAAACATATTAATTTTTTTCAATATTCTTGGGATTTCTTTTGAAATACTAAATCTCTATTATATAACTTATTATTTATGATCTATGACTAATTAGTATGGAAATTTTAAGTCATGATCATGATCTAATACACTTATATATATTATGATCACTCTTGATAATAGATTGATATATATTATTTTTACCCTTATTGTGTATCAAAGATCACCCTTTCTTATGTTTCTATTTTATTCAGGTTATAAAGAAAGTTATTAAGTAAAAAATTTATAATAAGGGAACTATGATAGAAAAACTATGTGGGATATATTGAAGATATTTGACAAAATAATTTGATTATGTATCTAGTCTCCAAAGGCACTAAAACTTTATAATCCTCGAGCATGTATTATTTTGAAATATATTGAATATTGATCTAAAATGATGAAATATTTATGTATGTTATACTTGGTTAACCTATGTTGGTATCTTAGTATGGTTTAGTTATTTTTTGAGATTATGATTACAAAAATTCAGTGAGAACCCTTTGGATAAACATATATATAAGAGAAAATACAATGTAATCCTAAAGAAAAAAGGGCGAGTCTCCTAGAAAATACATCCTTTTATAGATACTGGCCTGTGGATGTGGGTTTGGCACATCAATACCAAGAGGTAACTACTCTAAATAGGCCAGATTAGATATTAAATCTATCGTGACATGATCATGATGAGTGGGCATACAATTGTGCACCTTGTTGGAAACTCCCAAGTGATATGGTTGGGTTAATTAGAATTTTATTTATAAAACATTATAATTTATTTGAATAGATAATGACCATGGATGGCCTAGGTTAAACATAGGATTTCATATATTGAAAAATATGTTTCATGATACAGGCATCCTTTGAATGATTTTTCCTGATTATATGATTTTTCACACTGACTATTATTTCATAAACTATGTTTTTTCCATTTACTAAGTGGATGGAACCAGGAGGAATCATGTTGATTCTGAATGTGATAGACAATGAAATGAATTTCCACAATAGAAACCAAATTAAATGAGATCAAGAATGTAAAATATTGTTATTATGGACAATCATCTATCTTTATATATGACTAAAAACCTAAACTTTTGTGAGTATACTAACACACAAAATATGTGAAAAATAAAGTTTTATTTAAGTTTATTTGATGAAGACCCTGGAGGGAAGAAGATTCATCTTCCAATAATTAAATAATGTGGGATACAAAACCCAAGAAAATGACTCAATGGAACAAGAATATGTTTTATTTGTTAGAAAATGGGCATAGAGTGAGTAATTTTTGAGGAAAATTAGAAGATTTATGGAGGGAAATAAATGAAATCCTAATGTACTATTTATATTTCAATTTCATATATGTTGGAGAACATGGGAGTTATCTGATTAAATTCCCTAACTTAAGGGTTAACTCATAGACCATGTAATGGTCTATGATTCATCAATCATTAGAGTGGATCAAGATGATTAATTCACACTTATCATCTAATCTGGAGTTGGATATTTCTAGTTAATTTTTGTATGAATATGTCTTATGTAAATATTATTATTTGTCCTTTAGTGGGATTTGATGTTATTTTAAGCATTGATTAGATATCCCTATATAAATCCCTTAAAAATTAAAGAATAATGAAATAATATTTTATATTATAATTTTAAATATTATATTATATTTTCTTTTGACTGAACATGAAATTATAATTAAAATTAATTTCATTTTATGGATCTTGATTCATATTCATAATGGGTATTTATCTTAGATGGCTTGTGAGAATATCAAAAAAAAAATATTCTTATTATTCTGGAATTTTTTTAATTTTTTATGTAAGGGGTGCCTATCCTTACCTTGAATAAAAAATTTGAGTTTCCAATATAATTAATACATGGTTCTAAAACTTTTTCAAATACACAATATAGAATTTCCCTAACTAAGTTTAATGAATTAAAGAAGCAACTCTAGGATAATCTAGATAAAGGATTCATATGGACTAGTGTGTCAATATAAAGTGCACCCATTATTATTTTAATAAAATTGATGGATAAATGTGAATATTAAATGATTATTAATAAATTAAAAATACCATAAAAAATAATAAGTATCCTTTATCCCATATTAATGATTTGTTTGATCATCTAGAAGGAGATCAATACTTTTCAAAGATTCACCATTATTTTGGATACTATCAATTGTGGGTGAAAAGTAAAAACATTCCTAATACATCCTTTCATATGAGGTATGAAAACTATGAATTTTTAGTGATGCCATTTGGTCTTACTAAATACCCCAAAATCTTCATGGATCTCATGAAAAGATTCTTTAGAGAATACATTGATCAATTTGTGGTTGTCTTTATAAAGGACATTCATATATATTCTTAAAGAAATGATGCACATGGATATCATATAATTATTTCACCAAATACCCAGAATAAGAGAATATGTATTCAAATTTTTTAAAGTATGTATTTTGGATATATAAATTTTCATTTTTGGGTCATATAAGCATAAACTAGGGTATCTCAAAAGATCATTATAAGAAACATGTCATTGAACCTAAGCCAAGACCAACCATTGTGACTAAGATCCATTATTTTTTACATTTTAAACATATTAACAATAATTTGTGAATACCTTTTCCTAAATATCTAATCAACTTACAAAGTTAAAATAGTAGAGATTCATGTTCTTTTAGACTGATGAATGTGAATAAACTTTCAAGGATCTCAAAAGAATATTGGTCCGTACCACTATGGTTATAATAACCTATAATGGAGAAAAGTTCATGATCTATAGTGAATCATCTAATAAGGGACTCATATTAATACTCATAAATAATGATATGGCTATACATTATACCTCACACCAATTGAAAAGTCTTGATAAAAATTCCTTTACTCCGAATTTTGTGTTGGAAATGGTATTTTTTTGCATTGAAAATATGGAGGAATTATATTTATGGAAAAAATGTGTTATATATATAGATCATAAAATATTGCAGTATATATTAACATATAAAGAGTTAAATATGGACTAAAGGAGATGCTTTATGTTAATTTAATATTATGATTACACAACACATTACCATCCTCAGAAGGTGAACAATGTGGATGATGCATTGAGTTGGAATGACCATACTAGTTTTTCCATGTTGAAGATTTAAAGAGATCCAATACATATGTATTTATGGAATATTAATCATGAAATAATGTGGAAAAGGTAAATATCTCATATTTATTAGGTGAATGTTAAACAATTTATCCATTTGAGGATTTGGAAGCCACAAAAGGAAGATGAGAAACTATAAAATATTGTTATAAATTTTTTGGAGTTGTTTTATAATTATAACAAAATGATAAGGTTTATTAATAAAGTATGTTTCATATCAATACCAAAATTATAGAAGGATTTATTTGATGAATCTCATAGTTCATGATTCTCTATCCATTATAGAAGTTTAATGATGTATAATGATCTAAAAAATTATTTCTTGTAGTATAACATGATAATGGATATTGTAATGTTTGTATCTCGATGTGTAGTATGTCAACAAGTTATAGTTAAGAGCCAAAAATGTATGTGTATATTATAACCCTTACCCATACTAGAGTAGATATAGGGAAACATCACCATGGATTTTTTTGTTAGACTCCCAAGACATTTGAAGGGAATATTTTATTTGTTCTGTAGTCTATCACCTTATAAATTCAAAAAAATTTATTATTACCAGAGAAGATTTATCTTTGGACTAGCTTGATAGGATATATATATATATATATATTAAATAAGTTATAAGGAATCATGGAGTACTAAATTCTATTATATATAACTAGGATATGATGTTTAACTTGAAGATTCATTGATGTATTCAATAAGAATTGAATACAATGTTAAACATTATTACTTTATGTCATCGTTAGATAGATGTTTAGTTTGACATGACCATTCAGACCCTATAATTTATTTTGGTAGAAAATTACATAGATTTAAAAATTTGTTATGATAAATATATTTATTTGGTATAATTTTCTGTTAACAATAAATTTCAATCATTTAGATGGACCCTTATGAATCCATCCATGATAGGAAGTGCAGAACTCCAATGTACTGGGATAAAGTTAGAGAATGAAATTTATTTGGACTGATGATAACTGAGGAAATTGAAATGAATATTAGATCCTTTCAAAATCATATCTGGGTAGTTCATAGTTAACATAAGCACTATAGTGACCATCATCATTGATATCTAGATTTTAAATTTTGTGATAAGCTTTTCCTATGAATATTTTATTAAAACAAGGTTATTATATTTAGAAATAAGGGAAAGCTAAGACCTATATATATTGGTCACTTTGAAATTATTGATAATATGCTGACAATTTATTATAAATTAGTACTTCTAATGAATATATCCTAATTTCATGATTTGTTCCATGTATTTATCTTAAGGAAGTATATACCTGATCATTCACGTGTTCTGGACTATTTAGTTATATCACTGGATAATGATATTTATTATTGGAAAAAACTAGGGGAGATTGTGGATCAAAAAGAGAAAGTGTTGAAAAAGAATTCCACTCACCTGTTCATTGTTTTGTGGTTAAATGATAAATTTAAGGAAGCTATATGGATGCCTGAGAATTTGATAAGGCATACATATCCTCTATTTTTTATATTGGAGTGACAAAATTTTGACGGCATAATTATTATAACGGGGTAGAATGTAACACCCTAGGATTTTATGATTTATTTATCTTTAATAGTTTATACATGTTAAATAGATTTTTTACATGAAACATTTATTCTATGTTAATAATTTATATATATGATAACATGATGCACATTATACAATATTTATATTAAATATAATTATCTAAAATAATTTTTAATTCACTTAGAATATACCATTAATCCCAAAGAACTATTTTGAAATGTTTTATTATATTTAAAAATTAATTAATAATACTAAACTTATAAAAAAATATATTTTACACATGTATAAAATAAACTCATTCGTTACTATTTGTTTATAAATGAAAATAAAATTATTTGTATGTAAAATAATTGGTTTTTTCTAAAAAAAGCATCAATGTGCACAATGTGATTTTTATTAATAAATTAAATTAATCCCTATTAAGGATTTATTTTAAAGGAATTAATACATTAAATATTAAATGTTTTATTCAAAATTATTTGATGTTTTTTTCTTGGAATGGAATTAGAATAAATATAGTTTCATGCGTAAAACACATTTTTTCTAAAAACAGTTTTTACTGCATTTTGCTTGCTTATTTTTAAAACGATACCTAACATTTAAAGAATTTAATTTGATAAAATATATTCAATATGTCATATAATTTTGTAAAAATTAATCAATGAATCTTATTTGTTTTTTATTGTAATTATTAGTAAAAATAATAAAAATTTCTTAACATAGTTAGGTTTAAAATTGGTTTAAAATGAGTGCCAAACTAAGAGATGAGGATAAAATGCCACATAAAATAATAATATTATTATTTTTGTGGGTATTTATGCCTCATATTATATTATATTTTAATTATTTCCTATTTATTATTACTTTCAAATGAATGTGGCAATATATTATAGAAATGTTTTAAGTAATTCCATATGTGTCCCTTCTGTACATAGAATAGAGAACACCTTCCCTTCTATTATTCACATAATTTTAGCCTTGTTCAAAAAATACCATACCAAAAAATTCATATCTTAGTTACATTAATTATTGATATACTAGTCTAACCCCAATACCAACATAATAAGGCTTATTGTGTAATTAAAATGAAGTCTCTCAAAGAAGAGGTTATCATCTTACCCAATTATTTAAATGGTTATTTCTTTTTTATCCCACCATCAAATATTTTTATCCACCATAAAATAATGAATAAAATCTCATAAATATATTGATATTTTATTTTAATTATGGTGAAACTATTTTCTATCTCCTTCCCATCCATTGGTAAGTGATAATGTCACTCGTGCATACATGTTGACTAGCATCTATATGAAGCGATGTGATTATTTTTTCATTATGAATTTAGAAGGATGATACAAATGAAAATTTTAAGGAATATATATTATATTAATGATATAATTATGATTATTTAATGTTGAACTATTATTTATATTTATTTTTTTTCACACATAGAAAAGTGAAAGCATCACCCGTTCATTTGTACGGACTACCATCTCCATGAAGTGATTCAATTAATTTTTCTTCACTACCTTTTATAAATGTTTATAAAAGTGTATATAATGGATAATAATGGTAATTATATCATTTTTAATATTATATAGATAAATAAACATATTCCAATATACATGTACCATAACCATTGAACCAAAACAAGCATAGAAAGCATACCAATTTTTACCCAAAATATTATTTACTGAAGAAATTGTTAAAAAAATGAAAATATAAAATTATAAAGGAATGAAAAATATTTTTTTTACTAAATGTTATTTTTTAATAAATTTATAATAATTTTAAATTTATTATAGGGGATGTTTTGATGCATACAAAGAAATACATTACCTGAGGTTGTAGTTAATGTAACAATCACATTTCTTTTAGAGTTGTCTACACTAAATTTCAGTAGAGGGAAATGATATTAATATTATAAATAAATACACATATATTTAACTGTACTCTATTTATTCCAAGATTTTTCATATTTTAAACATTTTATTCTCTTTGTTACTTAAAAATATCGAGAAAATGTTTTTAAGAAAAACTTATCTTATTTATTTTTTGGTCAGAGAATTCTTTCTTCCATGACTATGTTATTTAAAATGTTTTTAAGAATTTTATTTTCTTTGATGAAATGATTTTTTGAAATTAGTTTCATCCATATTTTACTTTCATTGAAAATGTTTTAAAAATTATATTTTATAATGTTTTTAAAGATGTTATTAATTACTTTGTAAAAAAGTGTGAAATGAATCATTGTGTTGACATTTAATACACAAGAAACATTTCATGTCACTACGAAAATACTTTCATTTGAATCATACTTTATATGTTTTCATGGAAATACTTTCATCAATATTCTAGGAATTTTTTGTGTTAATTGGTACTAGAAAAAAGAGATGTTGTCTCTTTATTTTCAATGTGTATATTAAATACTTATTTATTCTATGTCTACATCCTTTAAGGGTTGTTATGTTTTTCTGGGGATATGATCTTGTGATTCCATATAATTTTATAGATTAATTATGATGATTATTGTATTAATATGATTTACTGAGACCCATTTCTCCCCGATAGGTTACTTAAGCTAGGATAAGATATTGAATGCTTGTATGATACAATCCACTACCATTTTCAGGGTATCTTATAATTATGTGATGATGAGTTGTTTAAAAACCACAATTATTTTTATAAGATTATGGTGTAATTAATCAGTGACTGTTTTATTATTTTATGGCATATATTTATATAGTTTTCATAATGTGATGGCTGGGTTTTAAATTATATATCCCTCCATTGCATTTGATAATGATAGAAGAGTTAAGAAACTCATAATATATAATTGAGTTAAAAAATCCAAATAGAAGATGAAGTTAAATAGATATAAGTCACTCCTAAGTGAATTTTGAAATTATCTTGTTTAGTTTATTCATTAATGAAATGTATGATGCCCACAATATTATTATGAATGCTTATACTTATTATTTATCCATACAATTATTATGAAAGGTTTTTTACATATGATATGTTCTCATGGAGCATTATTAATTAGTAATGATTCATCAGTCTTACGAATTATATATTTTAAATTACTAAAGATTTATTCTATACCTATTAATTTATTATCTATGATTGATTGAGATGAGTTTCTTATGTTATTACCATGTTCTTGTTCCGTTTTGCTTCTCTTATGATCAATTATGGTCATTGATTGACATCTTCTATGTTTACTATTGGTTATCTAATATCACCCTTTATTATGTTTCCATTTTCACTAGGTTATCAAGAATGTTTTAAAGTATAAAATGAATAATAAGGGTACAGTGAGAGAATAACTCTGGGGGTTATTTTTAAGAACTTTTTATGAAATTATTTTATTATATATATAATATCCAAATACACTAAAAATTTGTTATCCTTGGGTGTTTATTATTATGAAATGTTTGGAATATTCATTTAAAATAATGAAATATTAATATATGTTATGATCATATCACTTAAACATATTTTTTATTCCTAAAAAATTCAGAAGATATGTTATAAATTACTAAAAAAATAGAATATGGGCATATTTTTTCAAAAAAAAAAATCTTATATGGATGAATTATGTATATACACAGTCCAAGTCTAACATTTCTAACTTCATTTTTGAATATAGGAACTTGCTAGTCAATTTTCTCCTATTGTAGAAAATCAACTAGATGATTCAAGTTTCTTTCTGATATTCACCCACTTGCTTACGGTAATAACCTTTTTTCTACATCATTTGAATTTATAAATAAAAATTTCAAACGAGAAATTATAGGAAGATACCAAATTTTCTTATAGGAGTCTTGGTACCTTGTATAAATGATATGATGACCTATGTTTTTTTATTTTAACTTATACTATGATATACCTCATTTAGGAAACTTATATATAATTTATTATTGATCCCTATATAATAAATATTAATTTGGGCTTGGAATGTATATTCTATTAGCACAATCTCATGTCACATATTATATTTTTCATATTATAAATTAAATATGACATATTTTGGACTTTATGAAGTATGGATTCCAATAGATGTGTCAATTTTTTCAAACTATTGTCATTACATCCATTTATGGATTTTAGGTTAAGTATTCTTAACACTTTTTGATAAAACTGTAAATTTTATACAACCTAGATATAGTTTTTTTAACATCAACATATAGGCACTCTCTTTTTAGTGTTATATCATTTGGTTCCACTTCAATATCATGAATCATTTGTTCAATTTGATATGAATTATTATCATGAAAATCTCCATAACCATTCGTTCATGAATTCTATAAAATTTCACCATTCTAAATATAGGGACTATAAATTGGATTAAAAACATTTAAAATTAAATGATCCTTGATTGGTTTTCTTAAAAACTTTCTTATATTTAAAATTTGCATGAATCTAAAAAAAAAAATCATTTTTTGAACATTTAGTAAGGAAAATTTAAAAAACCCATCAATTTATTCCCCAAATTCATTACTTATTCATCATTTAGTAATCCAACAATGAATTTTTATTAGATAAAAACAATTAAGTATATAATAAATGTTACTATATTTTTAAATAATGATTTAAAATTTACTTTTATAAAATAGAAAATAAAATTATATTTAAAAAATTATTAATAATAATAATAACTGAGAAATGATGAACTGTGAGAAAAATATAAAATATTATAATTAAAAATAGGAAACAGTGTAAATGGGAAGGAAAGGGTAAGAAAAAACAACCTTCCATAAACCGAAGTATTGAAAATTCTAAAAACTAATTCCATAGCCATAATACTACATCTATGTTCCATAATCTATATAATAAAAGGAATCAGTATTGTAAAACATAACCCCTAATATCTCTTAAATATAGTTATTTTTAACTGTGATAATTCATTTAATTTTTTAGATTTTCTAGGTGGGACATTTTTAAACCTTATTTAACCACCATAGCCTTATTACCCATTTCCAATGAAACCTTTTAAGAGTAACTTATTTTAAAAGTGTTTTCATCCCCCATATCTCTTTTAATTCTCTTAAATAAAATTCAACATCATGTACCAATTAATTACCTATTCTATATAAGAATGAAATGATTAAAGTTTTGTTTCACTTTCAATCTATTATTAAAGCGCCAAAGAAGAATCTAGGGATGAAATAATAGTTAATTCCACTCCCCTTACCCAATTTCCATATCCCACTCCAATTTTTTCTTTACACTCTTGAATTTTTGGTCTATTGTCATGATGAACCAAAATCCTTCATGGCTACCCCAACCTAACTAGCTAGATACACCACCTTCCTCACAAACACATTTTTTTTCCTAATTCGAAACATATATTTTCATTGAAATTATTCTAACCAAATGTAGACCCTTCATCAACAAAACAAGCTTCAGATGCTGCACAACATCCCCTTCATCATCCATCCTTATCCAAGAAACATGATTTCCAATATCCATTTTCTTAACATCTTGCAGCCTGGACCTATGTTTCCTAGTTGTTATATCCACTACCCACTTTTCCCTTCTATCATATTAACCTGAATCTATATGCCCATCCTTGGGTTGATTTATACTAAAACTAATAGCCTCTAAATTTATTTTATTTCTATGAAATTTATTATAAAGAATCCCATTTATAACAAAATTCGTACAAACCATTTCCCTAAAGTAATTTCTCCACAGTTGATGAAAAACCTTAAATTACATAAACAATTGAGGTTTTTTTATAATCTATTCATAAATTAATGTTATTCATATAAGAGAAATATATAACCTTGTCTATTAGTGTGTAGGTGAGAGAAATGTTCATTATAATTCTTGTGAGATGACAAAAAATAAACATTTATGCCTCCCTGTCTTATCAAATTGTAACAGAAAAAATGTAGAAATATGAAAAAATATATTTAGATTCCATATTATCTAATTTTAGTAAAACGAAATTCTTCATACCCATGAAAATGTTTTTTTAACACTGTAAATATAAATTTTAATTGACTATTCACGAATCAAAAAAAAAAAATTCTTCAATTATATTTATCCAAATCACTATAATCATTTCTTATGTTATTTAGACGGAAATAGAGATTCATAAAATCCTCACCCAATCAAGACACATTTCAACTCCAAAAAACCACAAAAGAAGGAACCCTATAGACCAAATCCTCTTACACCATAGATTTTGACCGTTAGAAAGGACGAGTGTAGAAATGATTGGATTATTTTAGATAATCAACAATTCTATAATAGTATCATATTTTTTCTCTATTTTAAACATTGATCCCATCATGACTATACTAAAAATACTCAAACCCCTAAAAATTACCAAGGGACATGAACGATATTTTAATTCTTTCTTTATATTTTCACCCGTACCCCATCATTTAAAAAAAGGAATTTATTCGACCTAACATCAAATATGGAAGGTTCATATTTTTTACCCCTAGAAAGGATATTCTTGAAATCAATTCAATAATTTTTTAAAATTGTATTGATGAAGGTATGGTTTTTCATATTTTGAATCACTCTTGAGAGAACCCATATCAATTTTCCTCCTAAAAAAAGAATGTAGGTCACATGTCATATGGGCTATACACTACATGTGCCGGTGGATGAACATTTCGTCTTTAGTTAATTCAAGTATTATGTGATTCAAACTTGGACAATTCCCCTCAATATATGAGTGACTATCTTACATATACCACATGACTATTACTCAAGGGAGAATAATAATAATAATAATATCACTAATTTTAATATTTATAATATTAAAACTAATATTATTAATATTCAAACTACTATTAACATTAGTAATAATATTAATGATTTTTACACTATTAATCATAATATTCAAAGAAATACTAATTTTATTAAAATTAAAATTAAAATTTATAATATTAATAATGATGTTAATGATAATAACCTTAACACTAAGATTAATGTTAATAATATTAACACTAATATTAATATTAACATTATTTTCACTAATAATAAAAACACTATTAATATCAATATGAATAATATCAATATTAATATTAATAGCTCTAATATTAATAATATGAAAACTAATATTTAAAATTTTAACATTGTTGATAACAATTTTAATAATATTAGCATGAATATTAATATGAATAATATTAACTAAATTATTAATATTAATAATATTATTGAAACTATTATTAATATGGACACTAATATTAATAATACTATTATGACTATTAATAATATTGACAATGATATTAACAATAAGATTAATTTTAATAAGTTAAAAAACAATTTATTATTCAAATATATTTATTAAAATGTAAATAAAGTAATTAAATGTTCAAATATTTTTATATACATGTATATAATAATTTTAAATATAAGTTATAAAGGACTACACATATATATTTTCCAATATATTATATATAATAATATATATACATATAATAAAAAAATTCATATATTTTTTTATTAACATAAGAACAATATTACCAATAAAAAAAATTAATCATTATGTAAACATATACATTGAAACATAAATTAGTTATATCATTTTTAATTTCAATTAATTTTTGGAATATTTTTTAATATATATATATATATAAATTAATTTTGAATAAAATATACAATTAAATATCAAAAAAATATATCGAGCAACCTAAAAAGGAAAAATATAGATCTAAAATTTTAAAAAATGGAAAGCAATGTTACTAAAGTATTTGACTAGATAATTAGATAGAAATTATAATCCATTTTAGATTTATAATCATAAGAAAATTTATGTTATCTGATGATATAAATAATATACATAAAATTATAAAATCATATTTAAAAATAAATAAATTAATTACAATTTGTATAATATAAACTATGTATTTTATTCATATTTAATGAATTGAAAATGGAATAAACACTGGAGTAGGTATTTCAATGATAATAGAGGACGTACAATGATAATAGTGACAGATCAAAGATTATGGGGAAGTAAGAAAAATGAATGTTGGAGGAGGGTAGTAAATGAAGATGATGATTGGAGATAAAGGGTGATTAACATGGAATATGGATGACCATGAAGGATGAAGAACATGGATGGAACACCGAAGGAGATGATCTCTTGAAGAGTGATTTTGGGAGTAGGCTAGAAAAAAGTGTGAAAGTATATGTTGGATTAAGGGAATAAAATAAATTTTTATGTGGCTGATTTGTTGTAAATTTATAAGTATTTTTGATGTCGTTTATTTCTATAACCAACATTAAAAACAAAATTTTAATTACTATTCTAAAATAAATGATGTGGAAATACAAGACCAATGTTTTTTGATAACCGTTATAAAATAAAAAACATTGAAAAACATATTTAACATTAGTTAAAAATAACGAATTTTAAAGAATGATTCATTTTAAATGATTTTAAACTAGTAATGGTATTATACCATCAATATACACAAATATAATTCTCCCCAAGGATGATTCTAAACCATTAGTGTGACTATAATGTGGGGTAAACCAAAACCTCTTTGATATTATCAAAAGTTTTATAAGAAAGCTATTAATATCTGGTATCATATATCCCATATCATATAGTAAATGGGTTAGTCAAATAGAAATCATGCATAAAAATATTGGTCATGCAATGGTTTATAATTAACAGAATTAATTCGTTATAAATTGAGTTAAAATTGTTGGGGAGTCCGTATAGGATAAGATTAGATTAACCATTTCATTCACAAGTACCGTTTTCTGTTACAATTTATTTAACAAATTATGGAAAGGTTAGTGGGTGTGTCTCATTATTGTTTCCTTGATGGATTTTCAAGATATTTTTAAATTCATATAGCCCCTAAAGATTCAATAAATACAATATTTACATGTCCATTAGATATATTTTCATATAGGAGGATTCTATTCGGCCTATGTAAAAATCTAGCTACATTCAAGAATCATATGGTTAGTATTTTCTAGAATTATATAGATCATTACATAGAGGACGTGATGTAGAACATCATTATTTATGTGTCCTTTTGTGACAAATTATTTTCTTATCTCTTTTCTATGATTCATCAATGTATTGAAAGTAATACTGGTTTAAATTATGAGAAATGTAATTTCTTTGGGGAATAAATCATAGTATGGGGTCATTTTGTTTCTAGGGAGGATATTCAGTATCTTTATTTTTAATGTTTTTAATAATAAATTGTAAATATTTTGTTATGTTTTATTGTAAATTTGAATACATTATTTAAATTATAATTTTTATTTTATTTTATCATAAAAAATCATTTTAAAACCTTTTATACTTGAAAACCATAGATATTTAATTATACTTGAAAACCATATTTTGAATCTATAGTGTGACTGATTACTAGAAATAGTAAATGGTTATATAGAGAACCAAATAGGTCGATGGTGTAAATGGTAGGGTTGTATATGCAATGATCTAGCAATGAGGGTTTTTAGTCATGAAAAAGTGGTTATTACTAATCAGGCCTGGTGCTGCTAAAGTATTCAAGCCATATAATGATATATATATTTATTGCATCATGCCTTTATTTATATAAGGATTCCATCTCAAACTTGTAAAAAATAGGTTTTATCATGATTATAATATAAAATTAAAGGCCTTTGGGCCAGAGGAATACTATAAATTTAGGTATTGAATTATTTTATTTTATTTCTTGATCATTAGAATGAATGAATTGAGAATGTTGAAAATAATTTTTTCATTTAATAATTAAAATAGGAATGACAAGATAATGAACCACTATTTCAAAGTGAGTCATACAATGACTTGAGGGTTTAATTATGGTAAAAAGGAGTTAATTTTAAAGGAAGGGGTAATCTTACAATCTAATGACATCTTCAGATTCTCAAATGACCACCAGAAACCTGAATACACCACAATATTGCTAGAAGATGCTTATGTTCTAATATTGTGGTGGTCCAAGGTTCAGTAGGTTCACTGGGGAGTGGGGGGAGGGTGAATTAGGGAATAATGTTCTATTTTTCTTTTTATGATTTCTTACTAAATCAACCTATATAACTTATTATAGTGTAATATATCACTAATTAATAGACACACAGACATCAATAAATGAAATAAACAAAAGACACTAAAATAAAAGGCTGAATACTCAAAAATGTGTTGATAATCCATTTTATGTGTTGGAATCACCATATTATATAAAATATACTTTAATAGTTTTTATGGATTAAAAATAGATAATAATATCCTGGAAATCATATTTATAATAAAATTAGTATTGTTGTTTCTTTATAAATATCCCAACCAAAATTCATGGCTATTTTTATTCTATTATGGTAGATATTATGATTCTTATTTTATAAATATCTATTGATAATATTTTGTTCTCCTAAAATTATTAACTCAATGGAACACGTGTGAAATTTCTTATTTTTTTTGTGAAAATATCACCAAACCACTCTATCTCTCTCTCTTGTTATTATACTTGCATTTATGCTAGCATATTACTATTTCATGCACAAAACACTATAAACAATCTTAAACTCTCTCTCTATAGAAGGATACTCTTGTTTAATCTCCATATCTCAACAAAAATTCTTTTTTTCAATATAACACATAACAACCACTATATTATATCTCTTTTATAAAATTACATATTCATATATCTTCCATAAAAAATATCATCATATTTGTTTTTTAAATTTAAATCCAAATGAAAAACTACTTCTTAAATGATATTAACAACTTCTTATTCTTCTCACTAATTTCTTATTTTTCTTTATCTTTTCTAGTTATTGGATATATCTTGGTGACTCATGATGTAATAATATGCATCATGACATGTTGTAATAGTTATCATCTATTGTAACTTCCATATTCATACTTCAATGAGAAACAGATTTCTTTATGGAATTGACTATCTTGATTCCGTAAAAAAATAAAATCTTTAATTCTCTTAGTTTCTAACAATAAAAAATAGATATTTATATTTTCTCCTTAAATTCATGTTGAAAGTAAAATATTTTATTCATGTAATGAACCATATTTTTCTCCTCATGGAATCAAAACTCACATGCATGATATTAAAATCAATAAAGAATAGTATTTTCATGACATTAATTTAGTTTACCTAATATTATTTCATTTTATATGTCTCAAATTCTATTTTTCTTAAATTTCATTATACGACAGGTATTGGTTTAAGATATAATTTTGTAGGCATAAAATTAATCTCATAATGTATTGTGTAAATCCATTACATTATAAAATTTCGAGATCACAGGTGATTTTTAGTATTGATAAATGACTCTTATAAAGTTCTTTGTATTTCTCTATCTTTTCTAATTTTCAATTCAAATGATATTTAATAATAAAAAATTTATCTTATGAAGTCCTATATTAAAACTATTTTTTATTCCGTTATAGATCCTACTTATTTCTTATTACATCTAAAATGAATCATATGATGTCCAAAATTTTCATTACAGACCCAAGGAACAATCCTTTAAAAGCTTTAATTGATACATATGAAGTGAGAAATGATCCGTAAGAAGTGTTGTATACTGTTTTAAACGTATAAAATCATCATTATGAAGTCAATAATTATTCTAATGAGGTTAAAAAATAATCTTTATATAGTGTTTCATGATCCTAACAAAGTAGACATCCATTCTTAAGAATTCATTAACATTCCTTAAAAATTCAATAAAGATCCCTACAAACTCAGTGAACCATCTTTATCAAATCTTAATAACTCATATAATGTTATTTATAACTCTTATGAAGTCATTAAGTTTTAATATTTTCAATATCATATGCACTAGATAGCTCTTAAAAATTCATGGATGACCCTTACAATGTATTAATACACTTTTAAATTATTCAATATAGACCCTAAATAACTGTTATAGAATTATTAGGACTTAGAAAATTTTTTGACCAAAATTTCTCCATTTCAAAAATACTTCTAAACATCCCCAAACTTATCTCAAGCTCTCTAAACCACCCCCCAATTATCTAGAAAAATGTATTACACTTAAACTCAAATGAAACACTAAATATCAATTGAGTTTGAGTTTGATTTATTTATTAAAAAAATATAACACAATAAATATATCTACTCTGTTTTATTCAATTATTCTTCTCAAGAAATAATTCAAATACTAATGGAAACTTCTTTAACTATGAATCTCAGCAACTGGAACTTGGGACACAATAACATATCAAGATCTTATCACCTACCAAATCATTTTATGGGAACAAAAATCCCCCTTTTTATTTTTTAGTAACCAAAGAACATAAATCACTTTAAAACACAATATAGTTAGCATTTAATCATCATATAATAATTTAATTCCAATGTGGGAAAACTCAATAAAATAAATAAGAATATTGAAGAATAATATGATGATATCAATAAAAATAGTGACATAAATTCACATATTCATTGATGTTGATCCACTTGATACCAACTTGAAAAAAGTATCAAATTTTTTATCCCTTTGATACAATTAATTAATACCACTAGAGAACAATTATAAAATCTATACTTCTTCAAATTAACAATATTTTTGTTGAAACCTCAATACAATTACTTCCTACTCATATACTCACAAAAATAATAAAATATCTCACAAAGACTCACAAACTCACTTGCTCACAAATTCACACTCTAAACTCAAAACATTACCCTTCTAAAAACTCTCTCTAAATACATGCTCCCCATAAATAGGAGATCTATACACAATAGGTAAACACATGTCAGCAGATTCCATCTAAAATCACTTACTCCTCCTTTGAAAATATAGTTTTTAAATAATAATAGGAATGAGAATGAAAATATATATTTGGTATTTTCTCACACTATAAATACAATATTATTAATAAAAGGTTATATAGGGAAACAGTAATTTATACCTTAGCCATTGATTATGAATGTTGATAATTGTTCTTTAACCTCGATGGCTTGGAATTTAGTTATTATCTTAGCTGATGACTAGTTTTATCATACATATTCTTATTCAACTCCCATTTGAGATTAGTATTACTCATATTATTTTTAACATTACTAATGCAACACACTAAATATTATTTGTTCTTGTTTCTCACAACTTTATTATTTTTAGAACATTTAAAATATTATCTTGATACAAAAGAACCTTCTAAATCCTAATTTGTATAACCAATTTTTCTTAAGATCTCACCTTTAATACCATTATAGAGTAGACAAGTTTATTCAATCTATTTGGAATAAAAAAATTTCAAATTATTCTAGACACAATCATTATTTATATTATAAGTTATTTTTTTCATAGTTTCAGCAAATTGAAATAAGTTTATTTGAGTACACTATCCCCTCATCATAGTGAATCCATATTTAAAACTATTGAAAAAACAACCATTATTCTGAAATGCCACACTATGTTCTTCTCCATAGTGTTAATAAGAACTTATTGAATTCTTTTTAAACCCAAATATAAATTACATGTTCTTAAATTTAAACTTTTTTCTCAAATGAATTAAAAAATAATTCCTTTAATTTTGAGTGATGAAACATGATCAAATATCATCAATGGTTTTTTTTCATTTCATAAAATCAATTGATTGCTTCAAACAACTTTTCATATAAGACTAAAGTACACCATAAAATATATATGGATGCTTAGTTTGGGATGTTATGTGTACAACATTAATAATCAAGCCCTTTTATTTTACTTTCATTTTATTAAAATTAAATTTTTGAGTATTAATCAAATTACTCAACTAAATTGATAGAAAGATCAAAAAATCTCCAAAAAGTGACACATTTGGTCACACCTTACGACAAACTATTTTAGTGGTTGGAATTTATTCTTATCGTTCAGTTTATAATTTCTATGCCACTTCAGATCATTTATCTTTTGAGTAGTCTAACCCTTACTTAATATTTTTCTTCCATAATCTATTGAATCATAGTGATATTAGTAATTGAACAAACATCTTATTTCTTGGTTCCTAAAACCTCCTCAATGATAAAAATATCCATAAAATGCATACTTACCTTTGAGAACAATATGCATTCCAAACATTGACACTTTCACTTATTTTATCCTCCAATCATAAATTCTGGATCCTTTTTTATAAACTAAAACTTTAGTAGACACCCAACAATTTCTTATTTATACAATAAATATTTATATCATTTTTTAAATCCCCAGTTGTATATTTTTTCTATCAAATCATTACTCCTTGGTTTTCCAAATTTCAATGAATCACCTTATTTTGATATTAATATGATTTCCTTTAATTTTGACCCACACATATATAATCTTTAAAAATATTTTAATTTGATATTTTTTAGAAAATGTGGTTCTTATCATTTTAAGAATTCAAATTCTTTTAAATACTTTTTCCTTGATATTTTTTTTTTCAAATTTATTGAATAGAATTTTGAAAATCATATTTTAAAATGTCCAATTCCTTTTTTTCCTTGATTAGTTTTTGCTAGAAAATATCATGATCATTTTAATTTTCAATGGATTTTATTTTTAATTAAACAATCAACTTATTATCTTCTTAAATAAGATTCTTTAACTTTTCAGTTTCACATACCAATATGGAATCCTTTTCAACATGTAATCTATTATTTATGACACATAATTGAAAATCCCTCTTTAAATTCTTTTTTATCATTTTAAAAGTGATAAATTTTGAAGATACACTATTCAAGTTACCCTTTTAGAATTGACTCCAATATTATATATTCCTCACTTACAAAATTTATAATATTATTAGTTATGAATTAATCTTTATTAACCTTTAAAAATTAAATCCTTTCACCGTATTCACTAGATGATTCAACCTATCTATCATACACACTAAAACTACTCTCATTACACTTAGATAAAAAGGTTATACTATTAAATTTAGATAAATTATTAAAATTTCTTTTAAAATGAAACGTTTATGATTTTATCTTTAAGGAACATCTTGGAATATTATAACCATTTTCATTATCTTTATTTTTATCTTCTTTATTCCTTAGAAAGTTAGTAGAAACATTTATACTACCCCCAAAACCAAAACACTTAAAAGGTATTTTTTCCATGAAGTTTACCTTTTTCCTTTTTAAACGCTTCATGAGTTGAGTGATGTGATATTATCAAACATCACATTTATTCCTTTATTCCAATATAAATTTTTTCATCAATTACTTTCATATTGCTTTCTATATTCAATTATTTTAAGGAAATTTACATATTAAAAAGTTTCTTGAAAATTATTCCATTATAAATTTCATTGGTAATAAGAATCATATAAATATTATATAATTTTACTATGCCTAGATAATGGTATTTTAGTGTCAAATCCTTTACATCAAATATATCATGAAAGAAATATAGTATCTTCTCAAAAACCAGAGTTCCTTCCAACTTCCCACTAAAACATTTTATGTTTCTTGAAATTTTATTTACTCTTTTGAAGAAGTTATAAAATGTGTCATTATCACAAATATTTAAATTTTTATACTTTAATCTACAAATATATAGCTAAATGTTATTAATTTTTCCATTACTGTTATGGATATTGTCTAATTTATTCTAATTTCATTTTTATATCTTGATCCTTTTGCCCCTGAGAAACTTATTATTTGAAACAGTTAAAAGAATAGAATTTTGAGGATGAAAATAATTTTCCAAATTATTTCAATTTACTATTTTCATAGAAGTTACCATATCATGAGGATAAAATACCTAATTGGTAGCATCTAGTATATTTAATTTAATAGAGAAAATATATGTCAACATCAAATTTTTCTACATATAGTAAATATTCAAGTAGAAACTAGGAATCCTCTTTCTAATCATTGAATTCATGCTTTACATATTTATAAAAATATCCAAGGCCAATTCTTTAAACACATATATAGGATTTATTTAAATATCTCAAATACCGACAGAGTTAAAGAAACTTCAATGCAATAAACCTTCAACTTTAAGCTGCTAAACTTTGAAGGATAACTTGTCTCTCTTATACCAATTATAGTTTTCCTAGGTAAGATATGTTCACTAGTTGGTGGGTGGGGGTATTAGTGAATAGTTATATGTTATTATTTTTATTATTTCATTCAAAATTGAAGTCAATAACTTTTTAAAGTGATTGATCTCAATATTTTACACACATACACTGTGGAATGAAATAAATAAAGGACACTCGTTATAGTGAATCCACTACTCAAAGCATGTAGCTAATAATTAGAATGATCTAGAATTTTCTAAGACCATATGACCTCATAGGATTACTATTTAAATTATAAATTGAATATAATATCCCTTAAATAAATTATATAGTTAAATTGGCACTACTTTCTTCTAAAAACACTATAGAAAAAATTCACTATTGTCTTGTATTCTTCTAAGGTAGGGATTATATTTCTCCTCTAATAATTATCCCTCAAAAATATAAAGTTATCCTACAATTATTCACTAAAAGGAACACATGTGAAACATATTTTTATTTCTATACAAACTTCATTTCACTTCTATTTATCTTTTTTATTCCTATACTTTCATTCCTTCATGTATTTTCTTCTTATGAATCAACCAAACTATGAACATTCTTCCACTATTTGTATAGAATAATACTCTCATTTATTATACTATTCTCTGATTAATGTATTATTTTATTTATTTGACATAATAGTCACAATATTTCATCTTATTCATATAATACCTTGTTCATATATCTCACAAAAAAAATTCTCTTCACATTCATATTTGAATTTCAAACTCAAATTAAAATTCAAACAAAAAATGTATTCTTAAATACTCTTAACTACGTCTTATTGTTCCCAATTCTTTATTTTTATTCTATTTTACTCATTGTATCATTCTATGTGACTAATGATACAATAATATTTATTATGAAATATCCAAATATATATCCTAAAATTTTACTTCCATCTTCTTCTTTAATAGTGAAACTATGTTCTTCATGGTGTGAACCAACTTACTTTCTTAAAATTATAATTTCTTTCAATCTCAATATTTCATTTAAAAAAGATATTTTTATTTTTACCTCAAATTCCTGTCCATGATACAATATTTAATTCGTGATCTGAACTACATTTTTCTCATTATTGAATCATATAACCCCTTGATAATTTTTAAATCAACAAATAAAAACACTTTTACCACATGATTTAAATTTCCATTAGTGAATTTCAACATAGATATATCTTATTTCATTCTTCAAAAAATTAATTTTTCTATACATTTTTACACAAGACAATTATTTCATATGAGAAATATGACTCTTACCAAATATAGTGTGAATAAATTCCATTGTCAAATATTCAAGTTGCAAAAGGTTTTTTAGAAAGATAAGACTATTAAAAAGTTCCATTTTTTTCATGCCTTTTCTAGTTTTTTACTTCAAATGATATTTCTTAAGATTAAATATATCTTAAAATATTCTCTAGAATGAGTCTTCAGAAGTCATGTATGGCTCTTATTAAATTTAATTTATCTCTAAAAATAATCTTACAATGTCATGAATAATCTATATGAACTCAGAGAATCATTTATATAAAGTATGAATTGATCCTTAAAAAGTGTGAAATAATATTTGAAAATTGTGAATTGGTTATAATAAAGTGAATCATTATCCTTAAAAAATAGACAACCATCCTTAAAAAGTTAGTAATCATCATTATAAATTGAAAACAATGATCCTTATGTTGTGATTAATAATACTTAAAAAGTTTATAATCATCATTATCAAGTCAGTAATGATCCATATAAATTCTTAAAATAATCCATAATAATTTTTAAAAGATAGTTATAAACTCTGAGAATCATACTTATAAAGTATGAATGACTCTTATGAATTGTTACATGAATATTACGAAGTTATGACTTATTTTATTTTTAATATCAGCTAAATTTTATAGCCAATAGGAAGTCATGGATGAATCTTACAAAGTTTTCATCCCTTTTCAATTATTTATTCTAGAGATGAATAGACTCTTATTAATTTCTTATAACTCTGGAAAATTTCATACCAAAACTATTCCACTTTAAAAATGCTTCCAAACATTACAAAAGTTCTTCAGATCTCTTCTAATCCCCTTCAAACAATCTAGAGTAATAGAATATACATAAACTAAAATGAGACACCATATATCACTTTATTTTGAATACAAATTATATATTAATAAAAAAATTCAACACATTAAACATATCATGTCCTTTACTTTAAATTCATCTTCTCTAGACACTATACTAAATACAAGAGGAAACATCACTAAATACAAATCTATACAACTTCAATTTGGGCCTCAATAATATCCCAAGAACATAAAAACCCTCAAAATATCTATTGGGATAAAACAATATTATATTTATTGGATAATTCTATCTTATATTCCAATATAATTTCAATAGCACTCAAATGTCTCATGTAGGAAAATAATGTCTTGACCACTTCAATATAACCTAAACATGATAATATTTGAATCCTAGATGCAAGATGAGTCAACTATAATTGTGACTACAATGCATAATAATAAAAACTACTATGTGTAAAAATAAATCCAATGTATATAAGTGTGACCTAGTGCACCAAGGGGGATACAAAAGGTCTTATACTTGGGAAGAGGTTGTGATAGTGTGTCATCTTCTACGATAATTGATCTTGTAAGCCAACCAAGTATTCAAACATTTTCGATCCATAATCACATGTATATGCCACATCGGATCATCTCTAATATATCCTCGGGATCACTTAATGAAATCTTGTGTTGGAACCCTATAATTTATTATATATGAATAAATTAGAAGTCATGAAATCCTAGAAAGATTAAAATACTTTTTATAACAAGTTTTGTAAGAATAAATTGGGAGAAATTAATGAATAATATCAATGGGATGATTATAAATGATAATAAATTTGGGGATAACCTATGAATAATATGGTAATCATGCTAGTTATTTAACTCAATGTACTCTTGAGGTTGGTCAGTGTAACCTCATGATATCTTGTGATGTATATAAAAACACATGCAACATCATTATATATGATTAGTACCGCTTTCAAATAGTGTAATGTAACACCATAATATTTAATAAATTATGAAATTTAAATAATATTGGGCCTATTAAAATTTTTTACACACGACACTGAGCTTAAACGAATGATTATATGCTATAAAAAAGTTACTATTTAAATAAGATTTTCATATCTCGACCATTGGTTTGATATGTATAAATACAAATACCTATATTATAATATATATATATATATATAATATAATGTTTCTTTAATAAAATTAATAATTAAATATACATTTATTATCAATTGGTTATAAATAATGATAAAATATTTTGATTGGAAAATATATATTTTCTATAAAACTATTTTTATGTGAGAAATGCATTTTTATATTAATAGATTAAATTAATCATTATCAATAAATGATTATAATAAAATTATTAGATTATATAACCGATAAAATGAATTAATATTAATTTAATTAAGGTCATTATGCAAGGAATGCAGATATATTTTTTATTCTTATAATAAAAAAGTTTCATAAAAAATGAATTTGTTTCATTTTGTGTGTGGATATCATAATTAATTTCTTCAAATTTTATAAATTTAATTTGATAAAATATATGTAGTTTTTTAAATTATATTTTCCATGTAATTTGAATATAATTTTTCATATTTTTCTGAAAATATTATTTTTTGAGTGAATTGTGAAAAATACTGATTTTTGCAAAACTATCGTTTCTTTTATTTAAATAATGAAATTTAAATGTATTATCATATTTCTTATTTGTTTTAAAGTTACAGATCTTTCATTTTATTAATAAATTTAATTTATTCTATTAGAATCAAAATTTTACATGGTTTTGGCATTGAATCATTGTTATGATTAAATTGGATATTCTTCTAAAAAATGTTTCTGTTGTGTCTCGCATACTTATATTAAAAATAATTAATATTTTTTTTGAAATTAAATATTAGAAAATGGATTCCTTAATAGAAAACATCATATTCAAATTTTTTAATAATGTCAATTTTATTTTCATTCATAATTAATTGAGACAATGATAAAAGTTTATCACCCCAATAAAGGGTAAAATGAGTTAATTAGGGTTGAAACTATTAAATAAGGTCTAGAAATCATTCTAAAACAAGAATTTATTTCATTTTATGATTTTATTTCTACCAATACTATCATATATTCTAAAATATTACAATTTGGTACCAATTTTCTTTGATTACAACCTTAATATTTTTTTAATTTAACTATAATTACCGTGAATTACTAAGCAATGTCAATGATGTGATTGTGAAAGTAGTAGAAAAATCATGTAAATGATTTTAAAATCATTAAAAGTTATATGTTATGGACGATATATGGTGTTAAGATAATTAATTTTATATTTACAACATATATTTTATTTTTTAATATTTTATAATCAAATTCTATTATTGTAATGATTTGTTTAAAGTCACATTTAGTGAACTATGCCAAAAATGACCTTAAATATTATTTGGTGTTAAAAAATGATTTTATATTAATTATAAAATTATAAAAAAATAAAATCAAAACTCAATTATATGGAATATTTTTTAGGATATCATTAATGGTTCATTTATGTTCGACTTGAAATTTTTGAAATTACATTCACGACCCTTTATATTTAAAAACTGTGTTACAATGATTTATGTTAAAAAGGGTTAAAGATGGGGGTAAACCAAAGTATAAGGATTAAAATAAAACATAAATTGTCTAAATTTAATTAGTTTATTTTATTTCTACCTTGTCCTATATATCTAATAATCCACAAATCTTTGGATCCATTTACATGAGTTACACACACATATTATATATTTATATTTCATGTATTTACATGATTTTAACCCACCTTACTGATAATAGGGTAGAATATATCCTCTAATGCTCACAATTAATGAGATATTTAGTTGAAAATATTACTCCACAACTTCTGAAAAATTTTATATGTGTTATGGAATCAACAAAATATTAACTAATAAGTATTAATTTGTAAGACAAGAGATGTTTCAAAAAGAAGAGGAAACTCTTAACTAAGTGTTTTTTCATTCCTTTTCCACCTCCTTAAAATCCTCTATAAACATTATGAAATGATAATATCAATATAAAAAATATACTAAAATTTTATTATGAAATTTTAATAATCTTTTTTTTTCTAATGTATGGGAGGTGAAGACCTCGCTCATGTGTACGTCTGGACTACCACTTCCATGAAGTGAGGTGTTTTATTTTTCATCACCACCTCAAAAGTTAAGTTAATATGATGAATTTAATGAATATAAATGATATTACCAAATATTTAGGATTTTGAAAACTTAATACATTACTTACCTTCTTACCCTACCATCTACTATAAAATTATTTCAACACACATAAAATCCAGTGGACTTCCACCTATATTATTAATATTATATATATTATAGAGAAATGACCCATTTGAACTTAGTCAACCTACCTAATTTGTGTTGGTATTATTAACTGATCATCCAAAAAATATCCAACATGAATTTAATTGATTTATTAACTACATAATATATGGTAATAAATGAAACAAAAAATATTATAACAAGATAATAAACATATAATATGTTCCTAATCATGTAAATAATTAATATAATTTTCGTATATAGGAGTTAAATAATGTATGCCAAAATTCAGGAGATGAGGTAAGAAGTTTATCATCTCAATTCCATTTATTTTATTCTTATTCCCTTTTTACCTCATGTTTTATTTTTTTGGTGTATAAAATACTATATCAATTTGTTTTATAATTAATTTAAAAAAATTAAATTAGTTGAAAAATCAATTTCGTTTTATCTTCTTCAATTTCACTTCTTTTCAAATGTTATAAAAGATACAAAAAATATTTATTAAAAAAAATTTAAATGTTTTAAAACCTTTCTCATACATGTAAATGCTCTTTTAAATGTTTCGAGAATGTTATTATTTATAATTTAAAGTATATTAAAGTTAATTTTTAACTAGTTTTGAATTTTTTATCAAATAATTAAAAATTAATGTATTTTATATTTTATGAATGGGTCTATTTGGAATCTTTTTATGAAAGTGGAAAAGAATGATATCTTCAACTTTTATGGAATGAATGAATTCTCCAATAATTATAACCTTTATTTTTTATTTATATTACTGTAAAAGTTTTCAATTGTTTTAAAATTAAATTAAAATTCTACTTGTTTTTGGTAAATTTTCATTTTAAATTGCTTTCAAAAGAATGAGATATTTATTTTTATTTTTATATGGAAATGGATGTACTTTTTATTCATAGACCAAATGAATTTTTAAATAGGTTATAATAAAAATTGATTGATTATAAATGTTTTATTAATGATATAGTACATGAAAATTATAAATTATGATAGTCTATATTGATATAGATCATGAATATGGTTGAGATTGATATTTCTATTTAATATATTGGCGATTATTTAGTCCTCAAAGGAGAAAAATATAAGAGATAACCAGGTTTTTTACTCCTACAGAATTTACTGGGATTTAGTTATTTTGAATCTTTTTAACTCAAGTGAGAACATGTTATGATTATTTTCATCAAATATTAGACTTTCATTATTATAAAATTTTGTAATGGATATATTTTGATTTCATTAGATAAATAAAGTACGTGAACTTTTTAAGTTAAAAGTTTGGTTTTTCAAATAAATGTTTTCTTGAAGATTTCACAGTTTTTCTATGATTTCTAATGGTATTTAGAGGTTTTAATTGAGATTTTTTTTTATTTTCTCATGAAAATATGTTTTATTTATGAACTTAAAATATTTTTTTTCATGAAGGTAGTCATTATAATGGGTTTTCATGTTTATTTCTAGACTAACGAGATTTATTTATTTTAATATCCCTTATTAAGATTTGTTTTTCTCATAACATGATTTCATAAATATTTTCACAGGATTTAAGGATAATTAAGAACTATATCAAGGTCAATAAATCCTCAATGGTGACTTGTTTTAAAATATAGAGAAGTGTTTTTACTGAAACCTAATTCTAAAATTAATAATCATATTTTGTGGAAACAAATGGAAAATGTATTTCTGTGTTCTCCATGTAAAGTAATGTTTTCAGAATTTTCTAAAACTCCTAACTTAAAATTTCAATGGATTGTAAGAAAGTGAAACCTTTTTTTGTAAGTCATGTAATTATGAGTTGTTTATATTTTGGGGTGTAATAGTTGGTATCATAAGAAATTTTTATATAACATTAGATGTTATGATGATTTAGATGAGGCTATTTTATGGGTTTTAAATACCATAATGGGTTAATAAGTATATGGTTAATCAATATATTAAATTCATAGATACCAAATTTTACGTTTTATGTGATGGGGGTAATTTTGGAGGAATTTATTGATTTTTAATAAATAGTTTAGGTATATATTTCCATTAATTTTAGAAAGTGTTTTAGTGAAAATGTTATTTAAGGAAGAATTATCTTATATTTTCAAGACATAATACAAAAGGTGTTTATAACCTTTAGTGTTGTTTAGAGGGAAATGTTAAGTTGATCTTGTAAGAAAGTACGATCAAATATTTCTAATTTTTGGGTTTTGAATTTGGATAGACATATTTTAAAGAGGTTTATAATTAATTATTTATGTAATATTTAATGTTCAACTTTGTATGTAGTATTTATTCAAATTAAGATTTATTCATTTTGGATATTATCTTATATTATGCTAACTATTTTTGTTTTAGTTAATGTATATAAATAGTAAAAATAAGTTTTCTTCCTTTTCTATATCTCGTGATCCTTTATAAGATAGTTTTTGTGATTTAGTCATGGAAAATTCTTCTTGAATTTTAATTTCCTTGAGTGAGAGATGAGATAGAAGTGGAAATTGCTCAAAAAAACAAAGGTTAAAATTTTTCTTATGGAATGTAAATTAGTCAAGTAATTATATTTCATTATATTCCCTATCTTAATGGAAAACTAATTCCCCAACATAATAAAGAGTCAGACAAGTCTATCGAGTATTTCCACCCAACTATTGAGGTATGATTTTTAAAACTCCTTCACAAGTTTTTGTGTCATAATGGTTAATATGTGGTATACTAAATATTTATGAAATAATAAATTTCCTATTAATATCTAATACATTAAGTTTAATTTCAAAATTAAATTTGGAAAATGTTGACTAAAATATAATTATTGTCACTTATTTATATTTTATTCCACTCCTTGAAACGTTTTTAGAAAATGTTTCAAACCCATACTATAAAATACAAGATAAAATTGCATTGTGAAAATTTACATAAATGGGTATAATTTTACACCCTATGATTTTGGAAAGAAACTTTTTTAGATGAAATTATTTTTGATATCATGTGGTATATGCAACAACAAGATAAAAAGAATAACTATATACTATAGACATATTACTATTTAACTAATACCATTATAAAGTATATATTGGTTTGGTGTGTATGAAATGGAATAATTATATTATGAAATATATATAGAGTTTTTTTCCTAATTAAAATTAATAATAAATCATATATTTATTATAAATTGGTGATAAATGAAGATATAATCTTTTGAAGGAAAAAATATATTTTTCATAAAACTGTTTTTATGTGTTTAGTATATTTTTATATTAATATATTAAACTAGTAGCTTTAGATAAATGATTATAATAAAAATTTTATATTATATATCCAATAAAATTAATTTAAATTAATTTATTTTCTTTATTATGTAATGAATATGGATAAAGTCATTTTTTATTCAAAAATAAATTATAATCAGAAATGGGATTTATTGTATTGTATTTACCAATGTTGTTATTTATATATATGAAAATTTTAGAAATTGAATTTAATAAAATGGAAATATATTTTTAAATCATAATTTCCAAAAAAAATCTTAAGATAAAAGTTAAGTATTTTTTTTAAAGATTGATTTTTTAGTGAATAGTGAAATGTAATGATTTTTGAAAAACTATTATTTCTTTTCTTTATATCATGTAATTAAAAAACATCATTCTATTTTTTTATTTGTTTGAAATTATAATAAGTTTAATTTTATTAAAAATAATCAAATTAATACCATTATAGTCAACATTATACTTGATTTTTGAGATAAAATAACTTTTTTCTTAAAGAATTAATTTTTTCTAAAAATTATTTTTTCACCAAATTTCACACAATTATACTAAAATTAAATCTTACAAATTCTATAAATTAAATATTATAAAAATTTATTTTTGAATTTAAATTTTTACATTCAAATTATTTAATAAGGTTAATTTCATTTTTAGTCACAATGAATAGTAACCATGATAAAAGTTTATCATCTGAGTAAAGAGTAAAATGGGTTAGAAAAGGTTAAGTACATGGGATAAGGTATAAATATCAATCTAACAATTTTATTGGATTAATTTTATAAGATTATTTAGACGATACTCATCTAATTTTGAAAAATATTTTATTTTGGTGCTAGTTTCCATTAATTACAACATTTTCATTACATTATGTTAAGAGTAATTACAAAATGTCACTCTCATTCTTTTATTATCTCTAATATAAACTCATAAAGATAAAAAAATTCATTAGTTTTTATAAATTCTTATTTTGTATTCAAATAACATACCTTTAAAGTACTAATTTATTTTTAATTTTTAGGGATGTTATAATTACCTCAAATTCTTAATCAATACTAACGTAACAGCTTTTCAAGGATTTTAAAATAAATTTAAATGAATTTAAATTCATTAAAAGTAATTTTTTTTTGAAAAATTAAGGAATTACACAAATTAATTGGATAATTATTATGTATATGTGAGGGTTAAAGATTATATATTTTAATTCCACTATTGTCTTCATATGATTAATGTTGAATTTTTTAAATAGTTATGAAAATGAACATAAATGGCATTTAATGTTTAAAAGTTGTTTTTGAATTATTATAAAATCATAAAAACACTAACACAAATTAATTATATGGAAACGTTTTTTGTAAATCATTAATATTTCATATATTTTCCACTTTTAATTTTTCAATTTTTTTCACAACCCTTAGAGATAAAAATATGTGTTACAACATTTATGGTTATACGTGGTTAAGGAGGGTATTAAACCAAATGATAAGTTTTAAAATTAAACTTAAACTTATCTATATTTTCTTTATTTAATTTATTTCAACCTTATCCTCGATTTATTAGAATATATATTACTTTTGATCCATTTTACATGAGTTAGACCCGTATTATATATTTATATTTCATGTATATAAAATAAATCCACCCACATCACTAATAAAGGGCCACCACATATCCTCTATTTCTCACACATTATAATAAATTATATTGTCCAAGAAAATACAAAAACCCCTTCCCTATATTTCTACCTATGTCTTGTAGGGTTTTCTCTCACTAAAACCCAAACCTAGAAGGATTGATGTATAATGGAACCGAGGTTTCTCAAAGAAGAGGTATAACTCTTGGTTTCATCAGAAAGATGATAAGGCCACCAATATGACATGTACAAAATGATTTGATTATAATTGAGAAATATATTGATTTTATATCTTCAATTATAATCCATATTTAAGATATTTGACAAAGTGTTCACCATTTTTGTTTCACTAGAGTGGGGATAAAAACCAACCATATGATAGGAACCAAATGGTCTAACGAGAAATAAAAAATCTATCCATTTTATCTTGTGAAGGAGATGTATGAGTTAAATGATTTCACATTGGATTCACCACTTTTTCCTCTTCAGAAATAATAGGCTATATTGGCTCTATGGTTTCATTGTGGGGGGGGGGGGGTGGGTTCATTGTCTTGTTCAATAATTCAATTTAGGTTTACTATTTGTTTATCTCTAAGGGAAACTCACAAAAACACCCATATCCATAACTGATTAGGGACATGTGTTCTAAAGGCAAGTGGTCTATTTGGTGTTTTTGACTCAATGATACTTAATAACTCACATTTTTCAAGGGGATGGGAGGTTGGGCTCATCACATACTTTTGAGGAGAATTTTTTCCAACTATGGGACTCTTCTATAGATTTTAGATATTTTCAAGAATCTATTCCAAATCTCAATGTGGGACCAGTTACCCTACCAAAATAATTATAAGTTAAACCATTTTACCTAAAAATAAAGAATCATATTAGTGAATCCATCTATATATATTCAAGGTTATTTATCCATTTCCCATTAGTGGGAAGCTACTTATATGTTGAAGCCATATTACCAAGAACTCCAGAGTTTGTTGTCATATCAAGAGGTAGTTTATATTTTATGGATGAGACTGAGGTGTTATGAGGTTTCCTACATATCCTGTTTGATAGCAGGAATAAAAAAAACTTAGTTCTTTAAAATAATGTAGTTCAAGGTCATACATATAGGTCATATATCGTGGAACTTAGGCCCTAGATATTTGATCTTGAAGGGAATCATATGATCCAGGATGACATGTATGCAGGTAATCACATGTTCTTGGCTAAAATATCTAGAGGGTATTGCATGATCCCACTGATATGTCTAGAGGTCATCACCTGATCTTGGATAAAATTTATGGAATATGTTGTATGATCCCATTTATATTTATGGAGGACATCTCTTGATCTGTATTTCATGTCATGGTGTCATTATGAGATCTAGATGACCTGTCTTCATGCCATCGTGGAACCTGGATGACAAAATTTGAGGGTGTCAAAAGATCCGATGGGAAAGCCAGAGGGCTTCATGATAAATAGCTAACGTACATTGGTGTGAAAACATAAGGTGGGTAAACTTTATAGAGAAAATAAATATATCGAGAGGGAAAGATGATACGACATTATGAAACTCAGGTGGCATGCCCATAGGGTGTCATGTTACTTGGATGATATATCCGGAGGGCATCGTATAATCCCAACGGCATGTCGAGGGGACATTAAATTACTTGGTCGACATTACATAGTGTTTTTCCATTTTCTAGTTGAGTCATGTGAAGTTTATGGGGATAAATTTATATGTTCTTTGCATAAGTATCGTATAGTTTAGTCTTTATTCTAGCTTCTATTGTATATGTGCCTTATATTTGTTTAGTGTTATCTTGTTTAGGTTTTTAATGTTTCTGAAGATATGCAAGGACTCCTTTTTACAACCCTACTAACTCACCATAATTACTTCAAGTAACCTAACATGATCATACAGAGTTCCAATGCATGCCTCATGATCCCTTAGGTTGTTTCAATTGTTTTACCCAGTGGAAAACCTTTGGGATCATTATATTGGTCACTCTGAGAAATATTCTCCGCAGGTGACCGGTCGTGGTTGATTGGATTTTCCAGTGCATAGATCCAAAGTACTTTTTTTGTAATGAGAGGGTGGTATTTATAGGAATATTCTACCCTTTACTGTGCATATCTCCTAAATTCGGGCTAGAGTTGGTGGAGGGATTTAGTGTTACGGACATTGTATAAACTAACTGTTGGTTATTTTGGGGCCCTGTCACGATTTTCAATGATCACAAGACCATAAAACCAACACCCCATTTATTTGATTTCTTCAAATAAAATGTTAATTTCTTATTCATGTGGAATACCAAGGGGCCTTTACAAGGTCAGGCTGACATGTCTAGGGAACTTGATGTGATCGAGATGCCTGTTGAAATCCCTTTTCATGATCTGAGATTCTTTTTCTGAGACTTTGAGTGAGACAAAGGTGAATTTACATAGGGATTTTGTGAGATCAATATTTCATACCTTGGGGCCTTGTGGGAACATGATTGCTTGTCTATGGTGTTTCACATGATTAATGGTGATCAATAGAGGCATATAACTTTGTTCACTTTAAATAAACATATATTACTGTCATAAAAAACTCCCATAATTCTGATTTATATTTCCTTTTTTATTTTAAAAAGATCTAGGATATCATGAATTGGATTGAGTTTTTTCAAATGAAACCACTATTCCAGTTGGTTATGCATTTCATGAACAATAAAGGGCCTAGTGGTTATGTGTGATCATTATCATAAAAAACCTTTTTTTGAAGTTAGAGCTATATGGAAGAACATAGACAACAGGTAATTCCCAAACCCCTTCGTGTGATGTAAGTGACATGCTAGTGAGCTCTGGCATGACAAGGTGGACATGTTTCTAGGGATTTTATGGTGCATTTTGAACCACATTAGTATGTCACATAAATATTTTTGACCTCAAATGGAGTACACTTTTTTTATATTTTTTCATCTTATTTTATAATGATTTTTGGATGGTTTTTGGGATCCTTCCACCAGAACTGTCACCTGGCATAAGGGATTTGATCTGTTTTCTGCTTCATGATAAAAGAGTGTCTTGGATGACTTTTTTAATCACACCAGGGTTTGTTAATGGGACTCCACATGATCTCCTGCAGGTCATTCACTATGCATGTCCTGTTAACATGGCCCCCTAAGGTTATTATATAATGTGTCTTTTGGAATGTTATGTGATTCATGTGATAGTGGCCACCTTCTATTCTTTTTTCTATAGATAAAATAATACCCAATCTCCAAGTCTTTTTTCCCTTATAAATTTTATAATGATCATTTGGTGGGAAAAAAATTCCACCCATCAAAATAATTTTTATTCTTTATTAAAATAAAGTAAAAAACAAGTAGAAAAAGTTGAATAATAAAATCAAGGCTGTCTAAAATAATATATCCTGAGGGAATTCCCTCAAACTATTTCTACTCCTTCTAGAGGAAAGAAACCCACGTTAGAGAAGAAGGTGACCAAAATTTCATGATAAGACTTAGAGGCAAGGAATCCCTTCACTTTTTTACCATCATGGTATGTTTGAATAATTAACACGTTGTTTTGATAAGGAAATTTCACTTATATATGAGATAGAAGACATAAAAAGGATGGATTTGAGACGACACTAGTATTTTTTCATGGTATTGGAGTCTGTTTCAATTATAACTAGATCAATATTTTTATTTTCATACATAGTGGGATCTGTTGACATATCGCTTTCCTCCTCATATAGAAAATCAAAAATACCAAATAAGTAAGAAATATAAATAACAACTAAACCCCTATATTCATGAACAATTCAACCTCCCTACATGAAACCTTTAACCAAAGAGTCATATGTGTACATCTTGTGCCCCATACTATGAGGATTCCATCAAATACACTAGACTTGATGACCACTGATGGAGAAGGGACAAGTTCTTGTGGTTATCCTGAACCTAAGGGAGGGGGCCTTGACCCAGTCCTTTTTAAGTCAGTCAAGATCAATCAATAAATTTTCTATTCTACAGACAATGGCTGGGTTCAATCTGTACATCCCCTCATGATGATAGATGTTCATAGACTATAAAAAACACTAACAACCCACCATAATTAAAGTAACTATCACCTTTCTTTGAATACAATTGTTCTCCACACCGTGGAACCAGATATTGAAGAAAGAACCACCGGGAGACACCTGAGAAAGAATACCTGTGAATGTTTCAAAGGCACGCCACACCGTATATTCCCAAGCACCCTCTAAAAATAAGTGACTTGAATATTCTCTCTGTGGGTATCCATAATAAAGACATTTTGAGATAAGGTTGATACTAGATCATTGAACGATCTCATTAGTGGTAAGATTGTTTCTCCTTATTCACTATATGAGGAAGTTAAGATTTGAAGGAATGTCATTTCACCATAGAACCTCTCCCCAATAATATTTCTCAGTTGTGGGGGACATATACTGATGATAACCCTTACCAGGGATGGATACCAACAATGAAAATTGATCCATGTACAAGACTTCTTGGGTGGAACTCAATAACTCTCTAGATTACATAAAAGTGATGTCTAGGATGAGGCACCTCAGGTATCCAATATTAGCACCTTCCCAATTTTCATTCTAGAAAATAATTTTACCCTTACCAATGATCCTGTGTGTGTGACTTTGGATATCCTAAATTTGTGGATAGATCAAGATCAATAATCATGACAAATGCTTATTCACATAAACTAAATTACCCCCATACTTGATAAACATAAACTTACCCCAAAACATCCATACTTCAAGAACACTCTATACAAGATTCTTGTGTAACCCTTTCATCTCATGATAGATGCTTTTGAGGTTGATGCCACTTTTATCAGAGAGTCTCTCCATATGATCCCATGAATCCCAATGGTGTCTTCCATCTGAATGGGCATCCCAGATAAACAATGTCCAAATATTCTAAATGACAATGATCACAATCATTGGAACCTTTAGGACAAAAAAATGTGTATGGTAATTTGGCATAGGACACTACTGACAAGGTTGATTCTTCCACTGAAGGAAAACAAATCTATTTTTCAAATTACTCATGTGATTAGTGATCCAGTCAATGACCATGTTGAAGTGGTGGATGAAAATACTTCTAAGAGATATTAGAGCTTGGAGATAGTCATTAAGGATGATCCGCTTAGTGATACTCATGTATCTCCCCATTTTAGATGCTTGGCAATCTCTGTACCTCTTGTAAATGTATATAATACTTTTTTACTAGTTCACCACCTACCCACCATATGCTTTGTCATTGTCACCCATCGGTGTTTTGGAGATTCTTGGCCTTTTGAGTGATTTATGGTATCCCATGGAAGATTATATAAATAGGGGAATAAAGGGTGCTCATTCACCATCTATCCAACGCTTATATCTATTGTGATTTGACTTCCTCATGAATCTCTTTCTCATGACCACCCATAAGAATCGACCATGAGACCCGTCTATAATACCATTTTGTGAAAAATTCTTTACAAGACTTTATTTTCCCAATAATGGTTTCAATTTACCATGAATCTGTCTTGTGTTAGTGTTCTAATCTTATCCATATGGAAACATAGTTATGTGGTCTGTTATAAATTCATAATCTAGGTTATTTGTGAATCCAATTTGTGATCATGAATACCTTGACTATTCATGTTATGTGCATGAGGATACCAAAAATATGAATTTATTGTTATGTTATTTCACTCATATGACTTGAATTAATTTATTTTATATAGATGGATTCTAGATCCCATCGTAGTTCTTCTACTATGGATAATTTCAGGGACATGATTTCTAGGCACTATAATGCTAACCCTTAATATCTTGTGTGCTTTTCAAATGAGTTTATAAAGAGAATTCTCCCATTCAAACTCCAAAACAATCCATTATCACCATGACATCCACTATATGGATTTGGTCTACTAGGTGACATTTCAATCCCTTCTCAAAATTAAAATATTACTTATTTCTTGGTGTCAAATTCCCATTATTTCATTTAGATAATAGTTTATATATATGGATAAATTATTATAGCACAATATCATGTGTTTTCTTATATACTGGAAAAATCCCATTTTGGTATAGATGGATGTGATTTCATACACCGCCCCATCACTAAAATCCAATCGAGAATATTTGTTTCTTATTTGAAAAACTCAAGTGGTGTATGGAGTTTAAAATGGTATTTTAACCCTAGTAGAAACTTTTTGGAGGATGGGAATGTCCATTTTTTGTTAGGTAAAGATACTTATAATTTTCTAACTGACTTCATGCTATCCATATTATTCATGAAACATGGGTTTCCAAGTTCATCATTTATCATTATTCTGATATTCTCTAATAACTGGTTATTTTATGGTTCTTGGGCACCTAAGAATTCAATTTTCCCCTGGAAAAGTGGGAGTCATCCTATTAGATATCTGTCAATTGAGAGGTATATCCCCCCTTGGGGAAATTTATGATAAATTCATACTTACTTTATATGTCAGGTATGACTCTGCAAAAATCCAGTATTAGTAAGGGACATAATCAAAATCATGAAATAAATCTTAATAAAGGAGTTAACTATGAACTCACTCATTTATTTTAAATTTTGGAGTAATGTTTTCTTCTATCATAGGGGATCTCAACTGATCATTATATGCATTAATAGTTTCCCTTATCAGTAGGTTCACGATAGAACTAGATCAATCTAAGAAATCCTTGAAGTTGGAGAACATACCTCATGGGGATTCTAAGTGATGCCTTCTATATCACCAAGCCTTATCCTAGTGAGATTCAATGACATGTTCCGAAACAATTGGCTTTTCTGGGCTAGGGTTGCAAGATCAGGAATCTGGTTCAGTATGCTGGTGATGGTAGCATGACTAGCATTAGGACTTCCCCTAAATATGTTGGTACTGAAAACTACATTCCATTACTAGATCATGGTCCCCTTTCAGTAGGGAAACATCCCTGATAGGATTGGTCATCCTTTCTAGTTTATATTTGGTTGGATAGAGGAGCATTTCCATTGATATAGATACCAAAATACCACTAAGATCACTGGTTCCTTATTTCATCCCAGTTTGTAAGATATATCCAGGTTTGAGGACTTTATATTAATCCCAGATGAGGTTACTAATATGTTGATCCATCCTAATCCATTTGATTTCATGCATTATACTACCCTAAACAGACTATTAATTGATAATGGAACTGGTTCTACTGAAGAAAGGTCATACAAGATATCCCTTAGGGATGGGGTTCTTATGGTGACAATGGATGTTCTTATAATTTATGATACATATACCCCTTATAGAATCGCTCACCAGTTCAGATTATTCCAAAGGGTTTCTCCTCTCCCCTCTGCTGGTGTGTGAGGATAACAACATCACAAGATTATTCACTGGTTTTGGATGATATTAGAGTGTGAGTATAATAATACTGAAATTTTATTTCTTCCTATTATAACCCCTTAATTTATTTATCATGATAATTTCTAGGATTAGGTATAGGCCTAATGAGGTGCTGTTCTAATGAAAATTGTCTGTTAAGTGGAAAAACCATTTTCCACATCGACACAGCTGTTTGAAGAAATGATGGAGCTAATTTAAGATACATGTGAGTCTTTGAAGAAGTTTTCATGTCCTAATGATGACCATCCCATCAGTATGGTAGGATTTTTTTATGGATATATCCATTCAATATGAGAAAAAGATGATGCATCTGTTTACAGAATCTTTTATGGGGATTCCTCCCCTACTTTCTTATTACCTCATCCAACTGTTCGCCTTCTAATGAACCGACTCCGGAATCCACATAAGAGGATCATTCATAACGTTGGATGATTTGGTGGAAACTTCATACCGTTTTCACTAAAAATCCCTCAGAAAAATTCCATGATCAATAAGAATATCTTCATAAACTCTTTTTGGACATGGGGGCCAATAAATTTTACTGCCATACATTATATGAAATGATGTGATAAATCATCCTAACATAGTAAGAGTTGGATACTTGAGAGAGGATCTATCATGATCATGAAGATGGGACCCCACTAGCTGAGTTGTTAAAGTAAGTTTTATAAGTGATGGAATTGATATTTTAGTTCAAATCTAAGTTTCATCCCAAAATAGATGTTTCGACTACACATATATAGAGATATAAGGAGATCTTATCTCTCTCATGGTATGACCTTTCAGTGAAAACATCCTCATTATAATCTTCTTAGAAAATATTTTAGTAGTTATCTAATATTATTGATACCCTTTTCCTATGGAAAAATTAGAAAAATGGGGTGGGTGTAACTTCATCACTCCATCATCACTTCATGTGAGACCCTTGTTAATTTATACAGATCATCTGATCAAAAGTTTTGGTAGTTTTATCATTGATGTCTAATTGGTTTTGATTTAATCTATAGATCAGATTCTAATTTTCTATCTCCCTCCTTCTTTTATGATATTAATGAATCAATCTTCCTAATTTTTTTCTGTTTCTATCAAGTTCTCTTTTATTCATGATGTTTATTACATTTAGATGATATAAATCATCAATGAAACCCACTAATTCCACAATACCATGTAAATCTGAATTTTTTGGATTTTAATTTTAATTTGTAATAGATTATTCTAAATAAATTCTCATGAACTCCCACCAGAATGAGATTACTCATTGAAATATCTACTCCAGCTATATTGACATTACCAGATTCACAAAATTATTGTTCGTACAGAATTTATACCCCATAGGGAGAGTACAATATCTTTTTCCAAATTCAATGGACTTGGGGAAGATAGATTTCTTTTTCTAAGGTCATATAATGTGAATCAAAATATTTTTATATTTTAAATTATTGAAAAATATATCATTATTGTGTTGTAGTTTCAGTTAATTTAGGCCATTCTTTATATTTCTAGAGTTTAGTGTCTTTTAGGTCATACCTTCCATTGCTTTAGTTTATGATCATTTTTCTCCGACCTTCTATTGTGGTTGTTTTGGGACTTTTAGATCATAGCTTATATAGTGGTATTTTATGGTCTTTTGGTTCGGAACTTTTGTTTAAGTAGTTCAGAGTCTTTTAGCTTGTTCCATATATTACTGTATTTTAGTGAAATTTAGCTTAGACCTTCTATTTTTGTATTTTAGGGTATTTTAGCTCAGATATTATGTTTCTTTCATTTAGGTTCTTTCCGTTTGGATCTTAATTTATTGAATATGGAATACACGGAAGTCATACGAGGATTACCATATAAAATCTATGGTTACAGGTTCCACCATGATGTTGTTGGGGGATCATGAGGGCTAGAAATCCATTCTATCTAAGAGGAGATTCTTCTGGATGGTTGGTCAAATCCCTTATTGCATTGATAGCATGGTCAAAGGGAGGTGTCCCGACACTTTTATAAGGTTCATGAAAACTTATAGAGGTGATATTGGAGGATGAATAAAATATCATGTAAGTTAGGTCCACTTAGATAATTAGAGAATATGTTGAGAAAACCATAACTCTAAGGTTTGATTCAATGAATATGGGATGGAGAATACATGCTAGGGATGACCCATAACACCCTGTAGTGCAAGGTTCTGCCACGACGTTACTATGGAACACAAGGATTGGAGTTCCTTTCTTTAATAGATGAAACACCACTAATTGGTAGTTTAGATCCCTTATGGGATGATAGAATGATCAAACAGAGGTGTCCCCATACTTTTCTATTGGACATGAATGATTTTAGAAGTCTCAATGTCCTGGGATATATTGTTGGACATGGAGAAAAATAAATGTTAGAAAGATTCTAGAACCCTAGGTTCACTTAGCTCTTAAAGAATCTCTTGAAGATGAGTGTCATTCTATAAGAACAATGGAAGGTTTTTGGTGATCTATAGATCCCAAATAATGAAGTATGATTTTGGGAAAGTGTAACATCCACAAAGGGTTCAAGATCCCTAAATGTTTCATCACCTCCTAGAGAATAAGTTCTCATGGTGAGGAGATGTGAAAAATCCTTACTCTAACTTTTTTATGGACCATGGGTTCCATGAGAATCGGTTGGATTTTAATATTGATAAAATTTTTGACCTATGGTCATTACACCTTATTTATATATTCCCTATTTTTTTCCTAAACTACAGAGAGGAAGAGTTTATCAAGAAAAGACTTAATTTTTTCTCAGACAACCCTTTTTAGGTTTTCACCCTGATATGTTTTAGGTCTCTTTAGCTAGCAATTTAAGGTCTTGTAATTTGGACCATAAAAGGATAGTGTTTAGAGTCATATAGCAATGACTGAAGTTCATACCGTTTAGGGTCATGATTCACATGGTCCTGTCATGAGGCGAATGTTACACAAGATCCTAATTTGGATACTAGGGCCAAGAGTAATCAAATATCCTTATGAGAGGGAGATGAAAATGTTTTAAATAATTGATTAAAGTTATCAGGTCATGAGTAATGATATGGAAACATCATGCTAGGGATAACCCAAAACACCCTTAGGTGCTGAGTTTTTCCATGGTTATGTTCGGATCATAAGGATCAGAATGTCATTTTTTCAAAGTGACACATTTGGTTAATGAGTTTAGGCACATATTTAGGATCCATATGCATAAATGAATAGTCAAACATTCTGTCACTTGTAGTCGGGTAACCTTTTCCAATGTCCATGGAATGTTTATCATGATCTGAGTTGCTCAAATCATTTAGTGTGATTTATGGGTTGAGGGGCTTGAAAGATGACAGATGCTCCCATTATCTGGTTAACCAGGGTCATTCTTGTGTGGTACTTTGTTAAGGCATGATAATCGGTGATGCTATCACCTTTTAAGTTGATGTATTGAGGACATATTTTTTATTCAGTTTTAATGTATTGTGACAAATATAGTTTCCTTACAATTTCATGCCACACGGTAAAAACATTCTAATGTAATTTCCTAATTTAGGCATGACTCTTACAAATGGATGATGAGAAATTTTTATTTTATCTCACCTAGACCCAAGAATCCTGAATCCATACATTTCAACATATCATGTAGAGTAAGGAATTAGAACACACATAGGTATTTAATGGGAAACACTCTATGTAGGTCTGACCCATACATAGATGGGGTAATTATTCCCATCGATTTTTATACCTGGGCCTAGGATTGGAGGTATGGGAATCACTGCATATCCTTTGATGAATGGAATCAATCTACACATATTTATTGAGACACCATGCAATTTAACATCATGAAGAAAGAATATAGGTTCCCAAAAGTGAAAAGAGAATGTTGTGGCTAGGCTGAAGAATAGAATTATGGGCATCACTACATGACCCATGGTTATATAAATCAATCCAAAACAAAGTTCTTAAATGGGATCTCCCTGTGAAGGTGTCACTTGTATGCAGGGAGGGTGGATATTTTTGTTTATTTTTTATGAATGGACCCAGGGTTAGATATCCAAGAATCACTACATATCTTGTGATGAAAGAAATCAATTCCCATGTAGTTATTAAATGATGATGTGGTGGGGGACCAATATGAAAAATAGTGGTCCTCTCAGATGAGGTCTATAAAAATGAGAAGTATTATGTCATGTAAGAGACATCAAAAGTATAGTTTAACATCATGTAATGACGAATCATGGTGTTACTTTTAAGGTTTTTCATCTAGGATGATGATAACCATATCGTTATATGATATTCCTTGTTCTTATGTGGAAGACCTTACAGAAATACGTAATCCCATTTGGGCTTTATCAGTATGAGAAACAAGGAATTGTAAGGGTTACTCTCACCATATAGAAGTGCTTAAGGAGGGTACATGTGAATTTTTTATTATATAGTGGATTTAATTAGATATAGGATCATCATATACATCTACATACCATCAAAATGAAAATCAATCCATACATAATTCTAGAGACATTTGTATTTGAGATTCATGTTTAAAGGACATCAATTTTTTAGTTTAGCATCATATAGTGAGGATAAAGGTGAATTGATGTAAAAGTGGTAGATTGTTTCAGTTGGACCCAATAATAGAGGTTTTGGCATCACTAGGTATCTTATGATGACAGAAATCAATCCACATATATTTCTTAGAAACCATGTAGTTTAGTTACATGCATAGAGGACATTATCAATGTAGTTTAATGTCTTATGGTGAGGATGAGGTTCATCCAACATGAATGAATATGAACATTGTGGATATTTTCAATTTTTTTCATGTGGTGAGGAAGTTTTCTATTTAGTTTACTATCTTACTGTATGGACATGAGAAACTATGTAGTTTAACATCTTGTTGTTAGGTTGAATTGTCTATACATTTTAACATCTAGTGGTCAGGACATTAGATGTTGTGTAGTTTATCATGTTTCTGCAAGGACAAGATCTATACAGTTCAATATCATGTTATTCGGATGTATTATGTGGTGGAATTTATCACCTTGTTTCTAGTATGAGTTTCATATAGCTTAATTTCATGTGGAAAATATATAAGAAGCTATGAAGTTTATTATCTTTCTGATATATAGAGCTCTGTATACTTTAATATCCCTTGTTTAGGATGTAGGATGTTGTGCTGTTTATCATCTTTCTACCAAGATGTGATTCGTAAAATTTAATTCCATGTGGCTAGGACATAGTTTGTTGTTCAATTTATCACCTTACTCCCCGTATGAGATCTTTATTATTTAACACCATGTAGTTAGGATATAGTATGATTTATGGATGATATGAAAAGTATTTATTAAGAAATGAATCCTTGGTTGGGGTGTGAAATGTTTCCCATTCATCATGGTCAATGTGTAGTCTCTATTATGGCAGGACTTATGTATGCTAAAAGTTACTTATCATTTGGGTTTCTGCTTTGGTGGCTTCTTTCCTGGTATCCTTGGGGTTATGAGAATCAATATCCATTCTCCTTGGAGTAATTAATAGAGGTGGGACATTTTATTAAGGGTATGTGTGATTCGATTCTGAAGGAATTCAATATTTTTCAATGTATGTAACTTGTTCTAATCAAGCCACTCCGGCTCATCCAGCCTCTTTTGTAATGTCTCATCATTAGAGATTTTTCTGCTGATGGATAATTTAAGTGAGGGTATCTAGATATCTATGTAAAATACTACCTTGGTTATGTACACTAATGAGTACAGAGTCGCTTGTGTAGCGGTACATGTGGTGGTACAATAGGACCATAAAACATGGATAATGTTGTTCATTAATGACTTATTGTATTTATTCACCATATTTTGGAGTATATTTTATAGAGTCTTATTTAAGGCCTATATTTTTCCATTTTATTCTGAATGATATGATAATAAGTTATGGAATTCAATGATGTACTCCTATTATAATTTAATCATCTTCATATAATAGAAGTTGGTGCCATCGTTCTTCAATATTGTGTGAGGAAAGCATAAGCTAGTGATGTTATGGGACATTACAATGTTTATGATATTATTCATCCTGATTTACTTGAGGGGTACCTCCTCAAACTATTTGGAGAATAAGTCGTCAATGGTAAGGATGCACTTAAAATTATTAGTTGCAGCTAAGAGATATGACCCCACAATATCCATTCCATATACAAAAAAACAACATAGAATATTTAACTGTATGAAGAATTTTTTTGGGTTGATGGATTATTTTTTCATGGATTTGGCATTCATGACATTTCTTGGCGAATTCCACATAGTCCCATATCATGATTTTAATGTAGTAACCCAAACAACTGAAATGTTTGGAGAGACTAGTCCAAGACTAATGAGAACTGTAGAAACCCACATGGACTAATTCCATGATGATTGGAATATTTATTTATGGTATGAATCAGAGGAGGATTCCATCAATTCCCCAATTATTGAACTGGTTTATTTCTTCCATATATAATACGATGATCGATGAGAAAATTCTTCAGTGTGTGATGCCAAATATGGCTTCCTCCAAATCAGGATCAACCAAGACTTGGGCTGCGTTAACCAATGTGTCAGCATGGGAATTTATGATTGGGGAATAAGATGCAATGTTGGATCAAAAGGTTACTCTACCTTGGTTCCCTGATCTATCTAGTGAGAGGTGAAAACTCTCACTTTTTGATGGAAAATTCTCCATTGATCTTCTTTATCAATATATTTTAATATCCTTTGATATTTAGGTAAGATATCTATATTTATAAGGCTAGTTCTAAGTTAGTGTTGAGGGATTGGTATTATACCTCATTATTTTGGTAGCCTCTGGATAGTGGGAATTATTAAAGAAAGATTTTTTTTCCATAGAAACAAATAAAATCCCTAATCCAAACCAATTGGTGTTTGGATTTCCATCCAATTTAGATAGGACTTCAGGAGGCACCATCAATATACATCTCCCATGTTTGATGATTTCCATGGGTATTGAAGAACTCCCTATATGGGTGTTAGGTTTCCACTAAAAAACATTCCATGTTGGGATGTGTTGTGAGGAAATAAGCCCAGGCATTCCCTTTCATCACATGTTTTGACACAAAATTACTATCGTATTGTTGCAAATTGATTTCCAATTCGGACAAAATCCCATTTTTCATGAGTTGATGAATGATTTACAAGAGATAATCAATATGAGAGACCAAATGGAATTCATGGTGCTTCAAGAAATTCCTTTTATTTTTTACTATAAAATTAGTGCAGGACAACTCTTCTCGACATCAAAATATTGGGTTTTAGTACCTAGAATCATTAAGTTGAGGTAGTAGATATTTTTCTCACTCCATGCATCATTCTTTTATATGAGTAGGGAACCAAGGGAGTATTCCATGGTGGATACATATAATATGAGTTTAGTTCCTTCCACCATCAGAATCTAGACCATATGGTATATAAGGTACTATTTAGACTCTCTAAGGCCTCTTTGTAGTCCTCATCCCATCGATTGGAAGTTCCCTTCTTCATTATTTTGGTTAAATAGAGATATTTTCTATCCAAGTTGGTTATGAAATGATAAATTTAGGTGAGATTCCCTTAGAGTCCCCTCAGTTCTTTTAGGTTCTATGGGGTGAAATTGCGAAAATTTCACTTGTATTTTCTGTGTCAACCTCGATACAACTGTGGCATACCAAAAGATTATAAACGTCCTTGATGTTACTTAAAAATCACATTTCAGGGGATTCATCTTCATAATATGATTTCATATCTTTTCAAATACTGCTTAAATATCCATGAAGTGATCACCTCACTATCACCATTTTACAACAAGGTCATTGACATAACATTCGACTATTCCTACCAATAAGGGCTTGAAGATGTGATTCATGGAATATTGATAAGTAGTACCAAAATTTTTTAAGCCAGAGGGAATGACCAGATTATAGATGATACCTTGGTTTTCTTTGAAGGAATTAGATACTTCATCCTCAAAGGTAATAATTATCTAATTGTACCCTAAATACGTATCTATAAAGGAATGGGATTGTAATCCAATAGTTTCATCAATAAATAGTTTTTTGATTAGAAATGGGAATTCATTCTTTGGGAAGTGTTGATTACTATCTCAGAAACCAATGAAAACCATAATCTACCCATTCTTTTTCTTGACAGGGACAATTTTGGTGATCTATCTTTTGTATTTCACTTCTAAAAAAATTTGGTTCTAAATGGTTTTTCAACTTCTGCCTCTACATTGGTATCATGATAGGAGAGCATCTTAATGGTTTCCTACTTGAATCCTCGATGGTAATCAGGTAAAATGAGATGCTGCATATCCAAATATAGATTCAGTCCAATAATTTAAGTATAATTCCAAGTGAACACATATAAGATATTCTTTATAAATGTAAGGAACATATATTTCTCATTGAGAGGAATGGAAAAAATAATTAATGAAGGCTGTCAGTATTCTTATATTCCCAAATTTACCTACCTGATCTCATCAATGGTGGTGTATATTCCTTCCTTGAATGCAAGAGGGATGTTACAGAGGTTATCCTATTCTTCTTCCACCTATGAGTATGTAGAGGAATTTTTAGACAAATTTAGAAATATGGTGGAATCTCTATCAATGTCGAGGTGCGAGAGGCTATATGAAAAGTCATTTTCATCCCATACTAATATATTTTTTGTAGAGAGATTCTATATATGATATTATTTTACATTATCCCTGGGGATAGAAGAGGCTTGGACATCTTGGATTATTCTTATTTTATCAAATATAATTATGGGGAGCACATAGTTCCCATTGATCATACTCTAGGGATTTGAAGGGGTATTTCCATAGTCATTGGATTATGAAACCTATATATTTTCATCCACCATTTTTTGTTTCCATCCCTTTAGTAGAAAAATACTTTACTATATGTGGCTTCACAAGTCTCTAAGGGGGCATTATCACCTTGTTGTATGCCGACCCTTCCATCGATGGGGTATTTCAAACCTTGATAGAATGTTAAGGGTACTGCCACTTTGCTATGAAGACAAGGTATTCTGAGTAGAAAATTATATGTGGTGTCTAGTTGGATAACCATAAACTCAACATTATATATGAAATCCCCAAACTAATATTTTTAATTCTTCCAAAGAGTTACTTTATCACCCTTATGTTAACAATAAAAACTTTTCCCAAGACCCTACCCCATGAATATGATCCCTTGGTCTCTTAAAAATACCAAAATATTTCCCCTAAGAAGGTTCTCAAGGAGGAGAAATTTGATAGGTAAATTCCTCTTTCTTTTCTTATATTTTCTTTTCAAGTTCTTTTATCTTCTTATTCTCTCCTCACCTACCCTCATCAAAATGGAATGATAACTCTAGTTGGAAACATATAGTGTAATTATATCATGTTAATGGAATATCCACTATTAAAATAATCTCTCTCTCACTCTATCTAACTCATTCTAAAAATAAAATCCTCATTCATGAGGTTTTAATTTACTGAAATCATGGATGATGCACTTTCATTTTTCCCTTAATGCCTTCACGGCTAGACATAAAACCATTATGTGGTTGAAAAAAAATTAAATTTTATTTTATGACCCATTTTATGTTTTATATGTAATTTATATATGTAATACTAAATGATAAAACAAAACAAGTTTGGTGCTATCATTAACCGTGAAAATTAACCTAAATGATTATCATTAACTATTTATCTAATGATTCATCCTCATTACCTCTAAAAAATTATTTATAAAATGATTTAATATTATTTATGTTCATTAAAAACATATAATTTCAATTATGGATAATTTTCCCCATTTTTATGATTTTCCATACTCATATATGAATGAAATGATCCAGAATACATGGAAAAAGAACACTCTAAAACAATAATGTTATACTGTATAACTCATCAAAAATCCCATAAAAGAACTTAATGAAAATATAATTAAATAAATGAATGTATAAATGGTTCTTTATTTTTTAATTAATGAATTTAATTTTATTATATAATAAATTAAATTGAATAATGTGTTCAGACATAAGGCAAGGGAATACTCAAACCCAATTTCCATTCTTTGTGTTTTTCCTCTTTCATGCAAAATTTTAGTGTGGATGTCCATTTAATACTCCCCAATTACAATTTCACTATTCTCAGCTTTTTTTATAGGACATACATGTGTATAATATTTTTTTATATAAAATACCCAAAATAAATCTTTTTTATTAAAACACACCTTTTACTTATCTTAATATTGCTTATTCTTCACTCAAGGTTGATGATTACTACACTAAGAATGTTATTACATTTTTACTTACCAAAGTTTATCCATGAATTTATGATTTATGAAATTAAACACATTCATTTCCATGGGTTATTTTTTATACAATAATGATATATTTTTTATGTGTCATAAAAGATAAAGTAAATGTTATGATGTGATGGGTGTACCCAGAATTATGTAGGATAATTTAAATGTTATGATGTGATGTTTGAACATAGAATTATATAGAACACCAATGTATTGGGTAATGTAATGTATCTCAAGAGAAAAATTGAAATATGTGTGAACATGATGTTAGTTATTTTCACAACTGTGTGCGGAATTTGACCGCTATGACATATTGTTTCATTTTTATACATTTCCTCATTCCATGACTTTATTTAATTATTCCCCTCTTGATTATAATTATGATCCTATTCTTATGCTATAATGGTCATGATTATTCTCACCAATGATATATTGTTTATTATTATTATTTGTCCCTTTACTAGGATTTTCGAGTATCCATTTGTTTGATGTGTATCCTTCGGTGACTAATTGTACTATGGAGAACTCAAGGGACAATAAGAAGCTGAGAAGAAGGAATTAAATATTTTTTATATTTTATTATGTAAATGATATATATGGTCCCAATTTTCACAAGACCCTAAACCTTTGGATCATGGATTAGTAAAATAATTACGTTTTTACCATTAAAATAATGCAAATGTCATGTAAGGAAAATGCAGGGAGTTTATACTTATCATACACATGAATGATCATCTTGGGGGATAAAAATTCCCATCGCTATAACCCAAATTTCAGAGGTTTTGAATCTGGAAGAGGTTGATCCCAAAATCATTTTCAATCATATTCATTAAAATTTTGACATTATCGAGTATATGTAAAACATATAGGTGTCTAATGTGTCCTTAAGTGACCTTTTTTTATCATACTTATTGAACAAGATGATGACAGGTAATTTGACAGAAATGGTATCCAATCGATTGAACACATCTATAATGAATGTTTTCTTGAAATCCTGTGTGATTTTGAGGTTTTCAATGAGTGACTCCCTAAGTTATTTTGAAATGTGGAGAACTTAATGGATCAAGATCTATGTTGGGAAAACCACAAGATATTTCAGAATGTTGAAATTTTGTGATAGAGGTTATTGATTCCATAGGTGGGGTTGCTCTTTATTATATGTCTCAAGAGGTGAGTCATTTGAATTAGTTGGGACTAATTCTTATGAATAGGCCAAGGGAGTATCTTCTGCAAGTAGTGAAGGTCATTTCATCCTTCCTCATTGCCAAGGATGACAAAATAATCAAACCCCCACTAGGTGTTTTTGTAAAATGACTAGGAGTGGATGACCGCTTGAGGGTTATAAGGAACCTCCATGTCTACGTTGGGCCTCTTGGAGAACTTTACTAGGGTTATTAGCTATATATATTTCCCCTACAAGGATGTGACTAAAATATTGGGTCCAACAATGCTCGTGTTTTCCCTTGTATCATCAGTTCCTTTGAATGAGGCATCCTATTACACAGATTGGTATAGGGAACTCATACTTGGAGGCCTATTCATCATTGAATAAGGGTTCTTCCAAGTTTATCTTATTAAAAAAACAAAATATGATCTCTTTTTTATAATAATTCGCTTTTGTGGGGTGATTCATGGGCTCCATATGTTGGAGGGAAGAAATTGTAAGGGTAAGAGGTTGCATCAGAGTAGAATATGACTCTTCCTATTAAATCTATTTCTATTTTCAATGTTTTGCATCCAAAATTGGGAGACATATCCAATGTATCCTACCTAGGTTGAAGAACTATTATTGCTTTTCGAAGTTATACTTTTAGGGTAGCATGATGTTAGTCAACTGCTTTCCAAGTAATGGAGTTGTAGATGTTTTTTTTCATTCCTAGATGGAACTTTATTCAAAGTACCTTATTCCTCATCATAGATAATGGTTATGTTGGTGACCTATGATGGGGATTATCCAAAATCATCTATCTAGAATCAACCAAGATTTAAAGAATGTTTTTGAAAATGAAGTAGTCCTCGATGTTTTGACTCATCCTTCTATGGAAAGGGAAGTAGTTGGGATGATCAGTGAGGTTGACCACATTGGGATTCTAGGGAGATGTTATCTTGAGAAGGGTGTTGTACATGGATTTGAGGAAATAACCAGATATTTTCTCATTTCTAAAGTATTAGGATATATTCACTCATTCCTCAAATATCAGGTTACCTTGATCTATTTTTTCTTCTAGCTGAGGGTGATTTTGTGGTTGTTTCCTCTCGAAAGGAGGTGATGGGTGGTTTAGGACCCACTTTCATTATTGGATATTAATCACTACTGGTTAGAGAGTAAAAATGGTAGTCTCTACCTTCTTTATCCTTTTCCCCTATGTTGAAGGAATGAGATAATATTTAGCTAGGGTTTACTAAATTGTGCCTTGTATATTTTGTGGCATTTATATGTACTCATATAACTCTCTTTGATAATTCAATATGATCAAATGTGTTTGCAAATAATCTTAGATATTTTTAGAGATGTGTTCTAGAAATTATTTTTATGATAGAGGGATTGTGAGTGAATATGATAAAACCTTCCATTTGGATATGAAGTAAAACACACAATCATTTTCATGTTGCTTTCACTTCTTCAAGTAGATGATTTATATTTTCCTTAGCGTGAAGATAAACTGGTAAATTAATTAATAGGGAAGGTCTTATCATCCTTAAATGGACTATTCTAGAAGGATGCTATACTAAAAAATGTACAGATTTATCAAATTCTGTACAAAAAACCTCATCTTGGTTCACTTCTTCTGATCTTGAGGTCCCATCAATGGACCAAATTGGGATAAAAAGTGAGTGAGATACAGTTTGAGGTCTCCCATGTCATCAAAAGTAGAGAAAGTTGGGTTGCTGAAATTGGATGGGGGAAAAGTTCCATCCAACCATTTGGGATATAACTTCCTCTCAGGCTACATAGGTGCAAATTTTCCCTCCATGGCTTCAATTTGAGTAGCTAGGAACTCCATGAAATTGAGAAATTCTGGAGAGTCTTTTGTATAATCCACCTACCATCTATATGATGCAAGTGGGACTTGATGAGGTGGCCATATTTTTTTTATCGTTTTGATAATCCATTTATTAAAAGAATGCATGATTACCCTAGAAAGGGTGAGGTTGTTGTCCTAATGTATAGAAATCATGATCATTTTATACTTCCTAATTGTTTTGGACCAACTTCCAAGATGAGGAGGCATTCTGATGCTCAGATTTCAATATACCAAGCATATCAACTCTTTCCAGATTTTTGAGAGGAAAGATATTCACCTCTATCTGAAGACGATACAAAGCGGGAATGTTTCCCCTGAGTATATCCTCATTGATTTTTCTAAGACTTTATCTTCATTCTCATATTTTTACATTCTGTTTTTCATTGAGGGAACTTAAAATCTTTAGAGTGGTGATTGGGATTTTTCCATACTTTTCACTTTATCCTTGTAGGTGTTCTTCCATAAAGGTGGAAACCGCCAAATCTTTATTCAGTCATTTTCTTTATAAACCACTTTAATTTTGAGTGAGTACATCACAATACAAGATAACAACCATTAAAATTTAAATACCATAAACATAAATGACATAAAGGCTTAAAAATCTACCATAAAACATTAAAATTTAACTTCAAATTTCAAATTCCAACAGATCATTCAGTTAAAAAAATGTTAACAACTCAGTTCCCTTTCACATCAAGACAAAATCCCTGAATCCTAACCCTAATTTTTAATCAACCAATTGTCTGCATCAAAATCGCTAGAAATTAGAATCTCTTGGATAATATCATCATCACCATTACCAAAAACCAAATACCTTAAATATATTCAGGGTAGATCCATTTCCCTACTCATCTTGATCTTGATCAACAATACTTGTTGTGTTGAAAGTTATGACATTCAAAAGAGTGTATCGGGAAATGGTTGTTGTCATATTTCTTTCAACAGAATAGTATGATTCCATACCTCCTGTATTAGGGTCGTTTCTCGAACCCTTGGACATATTCGGCCATTTTTTATTTCATTCCAAGTAGGGTTTTATTTCCTTCAAAATACAATCCTCCCGTTTTAGCCTATGAGTGCTGATCTTGAGGGAGTTTTTGGTTATGATTGCTAGATAAGCCTTAAATATTAGAGCTTTGTCTTAATGTGGGTGGAATGGATGGGATGCCAACCTTCAATATTTACTTAATGACTAGGAGAAGCTTGATTCGATATATATTGATGATCATGTAGAAAATACCCCCTTGCATATGGGATGGGGACTATCTGGGGGTGAAAATTGGCATTAATTAATCATGTTTTTGAGGATATAATGATTTCAATTTATAATTTTATGATTCATAGAACCCAAATTGAGATATAAATTCCCCCACCCCAATGGGATGGGGATGAATTGAAACCATCATTGATTTCCTTAGGAACATTTCGGGGCATAATAATACTGGTGATGCCAATTTAGATAAAAATCGCCCCATCCTTGAATGTTGGATTTTCTTATAAGATGCTACTAACATATTCTAGATCCTCTTAGGGATTGATGATATGAGGGGTGGAGGCAGTGGAAAATATTCCCCCAAGTTAGAGGGATGGGTTATCTCCTAGACAACTACTTTGGTAGCTACTAATAAAAATAGATTTATGCAGCACAACTATGCTCGCGTAGGAGATAGGTGTAATGGAAACCCATAATGGGAGTTAGTTTCTATAGAAATTCATTGAGTTGATCACAAATCTGTAGTCTTTTCTTGAAATGAATTCATTTTGTTTCAAGGGAACTAGTTCAAATATTTTTTGGCTATTCACTTCTTCCATTCATGATGTCTTGACACCATTGAAGCAGGATGAGTTCTTTGTAGTGACCAACTGGATTCAATGGTACCTGGACACTAATTTCCTCAAAGTATATCACATTATATGATTCCATATATAAGGGGTTATATTTTACTAAGCATGCGGTAAAATGAAATGCTCTATTGTTTCTCCATCCACAAAAAAAATACATTATGCGGCTTTAGAAATAAATTTATGGAGTTTTGTGGTGTAATGGTAGAAAGTGTGTTTCCAATTTGCATAGTTATTTTATGGTTTTGGGTCCTAGACCTTGGATATTGTGGCCATGTCTAGATGACAATAGTGTATTTTGATGGTATAAATTCATAACCTAGATGAGGGTGGTGTCTAGAATTTATCCACTGATGTTTTTCCACATATTTTTTATAGATACAACATGAAATCATTCTCTAGAAGATCTACGATATCATATTCATAAGTTTAAAGTGTCCATAGCATGGTGGGGGGGGGGGGGGGGGTTGTTTCTAGCTAGCTCTCTCCATATGTAAATTTCAACTTCCTTTTCATTATAATGACACGACTCTATACAATGAGGCTACAAAATGTTCTTGGTTCCACCTACTAACAAAAGTGGAGTGTTTCTAGAAGTATATAGGGAACTATATAATATTGATCACGATGTTTATATAAACTCTCTATATTAAGGAATCTATTTTTTTTACACCTCTCTCTGTAGAGGTGTCTGGGATAGGGAGAGATTTTCTTATCTTTGGGAGATATCACCAGGGGAGGTTGACCACAGTGGATGTTAGGAGTAGACTCCATACAGTCCATCTACACAATACCACAAGGGGAACTATTATAGTGATGATCATCTTTTTCTTTGTTTTAATAGTCAATGGACCCTTGGGGTGTTGATAATGTGTCCCAAACAAAATCAAGAACACTGGAATTGAGAAAATTATGGATATGAGACACTATTTTCATCATGGATTAAATATGACAAACTATATTTTGGAAATGTGCCGATATATGAGCATACTATATGAATATTTCCAGAATTTGTTGATAACTGTTTGGTGCGGTAGGAGTATGAGCCCACCATTAAGAAGTTACTTGAATACACCAATAATATTCTTCATTATTGATAATAATATGATCATATCCAGAGACATGTTCCATTCTCACTTTCTGAGAACTGGTTAGAGGAGGGATTTTATCCCAATATTAAGACTTTGGAGTATGCCACCAGTCTTTTTTGACATAAATTTTAGCATATACCCAGGCATGTGTTACTCTAACTTGGTGTGCCCCATTTGGAAGAAGAATATGAGCCTCATCCACATATTCATTCCCCATTAAATATACCGACAGACTTTTGGAATGGGAGATGTAGTATGAGACTCCTTCTATATGTCATCAAAATGATTCTTGTGTAGTTGTTTGTTGGTAGAAATAATAATATGTGACTCTCTGTTGGGATCGACAAGAATATGAGAGGTAGATTCACTGATAGGAATTTGAGCCTATCCTGAGGCATGTTCCATTCTCACTTAGCGAGACCCAATCAAAACATGGATATGAGTCGGATCTTGATCCATTGGAGCATGCATCTATTCTTTTCTGGATTCAAATATAAGCCTGCCATGAAGCATGTTCCACTATCACTTGGTGATCCCCCACAAAAACATGAATATGGATTTAATACTAGGAATTTTGGATATTCCATTAGTCTCTTTCCATAGGAATGTGCCCCTATTGCAAGGAATGTTCTACTCTCACCTAGTGATCACCATTTGGAATGGGAATATGAGACCAGTCCAATGCCACTTCCTTTATCAAAATATGATGATAATTCCTGGATAGGAGGAAGAATGAAATCTTACTATCGAGAATCATCTTTATCATAATTATCACAGTGTTGTGTTGTCCCGACTATAGGTATATTAATATTCCCCTATCCTTTTACATATACCAGTGTTGGAATATGCTGGTGGAGTTATTTAGTTGTTTATAAGAAGTAATTAAACTTTAGAAAAGTGTGAGTTGGAATATAATATTCCACATTTTATGTCTCCACTATATAATAGAATATTTCATTTATTGATGTGGGGATATAAGCCCACTATTTCCTCTATGTTTCACCAAAATATATAGATGGTATTCATGCACAGGAGTAGGAATATGAGCCTCCCCCATGATCACTATAGGAATATTCACACATCTTTCCTCAGAGTGAGTAGGGATATGAGCCAACTAAATGGTTTTTTCTAGTGTATTCCCAAATACAGAACTAGTGGGAGTAGGGATATGATCCCACACTCAATTATCCAGAGCTTTCCATGCTTGACGTGTCTTCTTTTTCCCCATGCATAGATATTAGTATTAGAAGTGTGTTGGGAGGCACCCTCAACAGATGACTGAGGAAAACTGGAGGGATGTAACCGGTGATGAAGATTTAAAGGTACCCTCCCCTAAATCCCTTGAACTAGAAGGTAGTCATAGTTGACTCCTTGATCCACCTTCATCGGATATTGATGGTGGTGATTTTTGTGCTCTATAGATAAGCTTCTGAAGCAGATGTCTATATAAATGAGTGCCACTGGGCTTAATGTAGCTATCTTTAGACTATGTGGACCTATACATTTCTTCCTTTGGATACCCTCATGGAAGACATCAATGTTTGGGATCATACCATGTTGATGGTATTCTTGGACCATTTCATTTTTTATTTGAATTTGAAGGTTTCAGTAAGTTGAGGTCACTCTAAGTCCCATGGTGGTTGCATCCATAGATAATTTCCTAAAAAATTAACTAGATGAAGACATTATCTTGTGTCAGGTGTTTTTTGTGAGATAAGTATCTACAATCATGAGGACAATAAGAAATAAGGTCACCGATCAGTGCATCATTGTATGCATGATACGTGTTCAGCCAAATATGCATGGGTAACACAATTTTTCTTTATTATTCTCGGTCTAGCCATTTTTCTCACCTAGACATGTCAAAGAGAAGATGAAATTTTTTCATGAGAACCTCAACTATATAGGATCAGCTGTAAGATCCATGTCAGGTTCCCCAATTGTTTTTTCATAGTATATGAAAAAAATGGATTGAAACTTGGCCAACTGATCATTTTTATTTGATAGATTCACATTGGGTTCACTATATTTTTTACCAGAAAGAGGATAAGGACCACCCATATGACATGGACAAAATGGTCCAATGACAAATGGGTAGTCTATCCTTGTTATCTTTTCAAGGATATTCCATAGTTAAATGATTTCATATCTTATCTTCCATTTTGTTTCATTTAAAAGAGGATAAGGACCACCCATATTGTAGGAATAAAATGTCGTGATTAGAATTGGGGTGTCTATAATTTTTATCTTGTTAAGGATATGTTGTAGTTAAATTTTTTCAAGTCAATTTCACAACTTTTGTTTCATCATAAATACATGGTTTTTTTGTCTTGACTGTTTTATTGTGTTGAGATTAATGAATTTTACAATCACTCAATTCATGTTTCCCATTTTTTTATCTCTAATAAAAACTATCAACAAGCCCCACATCCCTAACTATATATGAACCTACATTCTAAAGGAAGCTGGTCCTTTGGTTTTTCAAACCCAACATCGCTTAGGAACTAACATTGGTTGAGATGATTCAAGGTAAGGGTCATCACATGCTGTCAAGGGGAATTTTTTTCTTACTCTGGTACTCTCTTATAGATTTAAGATATGTTTGAGTGTCTCTTCTTAATCCCAATACAAGACTATTTACCGTAAAAAATGATCATAAGTTAAACACTTTTATATCAAAATGGGTAATCCTTTTAGTGAATCCATATGTTTTTATCCCATTTTCTTTATTAATATCCCATTAGTGGGTAGATTATTATATGTTGAATCTGTATAAACACGAAGTTTAGAGTTTTTTATTATCTAGAGTGGTGGTTAATATTTATAGGATGAGATTAATCCATTATGAGGCATCCTGCATATCTTTTTTTGTAATAAGATTAAAAAACCACACAGTTCATTAAACCCATAAATTTCAAATTAATATATAAAGTAAATATATAGATTCACTTTGGTGTTATATATGTGATGTTGGACCATAAGGTGGAATCCTAAGTATCCTGGTTAAAGAAGGAATCAGAGTTCTCAGAGTTTGTTTTGATCAGGGCCTACCAAATCAGTTTTCCTAATCTGGTATAGGCTAATTATATGAATGATATGATCATTCAAACTCCCAAAGACCACATAATATAAACTTTTTGTTAGAAAAAAGTGATAATAAGTAATTATTATCACTTATTATGGATGTGAGAATTATGTTCTAGGATAGAACTTTGAAAGTTCATTATAGATCTTGGGCCTTATGAAGGTAATGTAAGTATCCAGGTTGTGGTAGGAATTAGAGTCATCATGGTTTAGTTGGATTATAAATCCAGTATTGGAGAAGGAAGGATGATCGTCCCATGAGAGAGATTGTGTCCTCACAGTTCAAGTGTTGGTGACATGGTGTGAATTTCACTAATGCAGATTCCCATTTGATCTCAAGCCTTTAGGAAGGAATTCAATATATCCTAGTTATGGTAGGAATCAAATTTCTCATAGTTAAGTTTAATTCTCAATATGATAGTGGATGAAGAACTATTATCATTCCATTGGAGATATTGGATCTTTATGGTTGGAGTGTTAGAGGCATTCCAGGACTTACACTGAGGTGGATTCCCATATAAGGTCAGGCCTTTAATAAGGAATCCAATGTGTCTTGGTTATGGATAGAATTAGAGTTATCATAGATTACTTTTATTGGGGATTACACATTTGGGTTGAACTCATGTTGAGGATATATCATATTATGGCACTGATCAGGGATTACACACTGAGGTTTTCTTTATATTCCCACTGAGAAAGGCTATTATATCCTGATACGTCTATTAGACATGGCCTGGTTGTCTTCTTGATAGGTCTAGTTCGTCTTCCTAACATGTCTAATGATACCTGGACAAGTCATAGTTGCATAGTGGACACACCCAAAGACAATAACATGATCAAGTTGACTTGTACTATGGGTGTCACATGATCCTGGAAGAAATTTATATAGTTCATCACATGATATTGGATGATATGCCTGGAGGGTGTCCTATGATCTGAATGACATGTTTTTAGGCCATCACTTGATCTTATATGACATGGAAAGAGTGTGTATTATGATTTAACTAACATGTGTAGAGGATTTCATGTGATCTGGATGACATGTCTTGGTGTCATTGCAAGATCTAGTTTTTCGGTCTTGGTGTCATCAAGAAACTTGGTTGACACAATTGTAGGGTATCACAAGATCTAGTTGGAAAGTATAGAGGGATTTGTGATCCCTACTTATCATACACTTATGTCACTTCATAACTTGGGTGACATGTCTAGAGTATATCACAAGATCTAGATCATGAGACTGGAGGGCTTCATGAGATTTTGGTGTAATTTGAAAAGAGCATTATGTAACTTTCTTGAGGGGTTTGGAGGACATTGCATGATCCAAATGGTATGTCAAAGGGACACAAAATAACTTGGGTTTCATTCCCTAGTGTTGTATCATGATATGGATGAGGAATGATCAGTTCATGAGGAAATCATCAACCATGGTCTTGGGGGATCTCAAATCAGGATAAAAGATATGGAAAAAATATTAACAATAACTACAGACTATTTTAAATCATGCCTTTCAAAATATTTTCATCAAAACATACAAGGATAGAAGAGGCTTCTCAAAAATTCGAAGTTAATGTCAGTTAAAAAACACAATATGAGGGAAATTTTATGCAAGTCCATATTGGGTGTGCGATGCATAGTTAAATAGTGGTATCATTTGACTAATATGCCTGTTATAAGGGTATTTTTATGCAAGTACAACTAGGAATCCGATTTCATAGTCAGGAAAATGAAACTTCAGGTTTCAGACATTCTGTCACAAAAAGCTGAGTAAAGATTATGATGATTAGAAAGCGTCTAGGAATATGAATATGACGTATGAAAGTGGTGAATATATGAGCATATAAGAAGTTTTTGGAATGAATCTTGATAATAAAATGTAGATTCCCTTTTATAGATATGATTCATATGTAAAAAGGGGTATCTCTATTTCCTTAGTGGATTCCCAAATGATGGGACCCAAAATTAAAATCTATCGCATAGATTTTTGTTTGTATGATAGAGAGGGGGAATTTTTTATCACCTCGTGGCTAGGTATGGGACACGAGTCCAAGGTTTCACTACGTATCGCACTAGAATGAGAATAAATCCACACATAGTTCTAAAATAAATACCCCACAATGATTGGATTCATGTGTGAAAAGAAAGATGGGTTTTTTCTTGAAATATGGTCTCACGCATGCAGTGAGTCACCATATTGAATCTTATTATGTAGATATGACACCTACATAAGAGTGTAGGGGAAATTTTCCATATTTTTTTGTCGTTGTATCCATTATTGAATATCTTTACATCACTACGTATCTCATTCCAATGAGAATAAAGAAAAATAATGTTCTTGAGGAACTCAAATTGTTTATTTTTATGCGATGAATACATCTCGTGTTCCTTTTAATGCATTAAAACTACTACCAAGATAATCCAAATAAAAATTGATGTAAATTACTTGTTTAGGGAACCTATTTTCCAAAACTCCTAAGACCACGTGAGTTATTCATTATGTGAGAAACATGGAGTGGAAAAAGATTGTTAAAAAAACACAAAGTGGATAGATGTGAATAGTAGGGTCACTTTGATTTTATGATTCTTTTTGGGAGGTATCATTTGAGAATCACTACATATCTCATTGGGATGTGAATGAATCAATACATAGTTCTTGAATTCCATGTAATTTAATGTCTTGTGGTAAAGGTAATGGATTTGAATCTTAACGTCATGTAGTAAGGATGATGGCCATGTAGTTTAATGTCACATTGTAAGGATGAAGATGAGCCTATTTGAAAGTGGGGAAATGTTCTGGATGAGAAAATTTTCAAAAACATTTGTGTCACTATGTCTCTCTTTGTAAAGAAAATCAATCCACAGATAGTTCTGGAAAAAGGACCCACTATGTAGGTTTGAACTCATATAATGGAAGTAAAGTTGATTTTGCTATCTAATTGTGGACAGAATCCAGATAATAGATCAATGAATTACTACATATCTCATTGGAATGAGAATGAAGACACATGTAGTTATTGAAAATTGTTGCCCCAAATCAATCAGGATTTGATGTGTGGAATGGGGATTTATAATTTTACTGGATGATGGTTGGGCCCAAAATATGAGGTTTAGGTATCATTATAATACCCATTGTAATGGGATCAATCCATATGTCCTATAAAGGTTTCCTATCAGGACATTATTAGTTTACTAATAAAAAAAGGGTGTTTTATTTTCCTTAATCACAACTGGACCTGGGACAAGAGATATGGAAGTCACTACGCATCTAATCATAATGAAAATCCAGCCATATTCATTAAGTTAGTGAAGGGTCTTTTGATATTTGTTATAGTTAGACTTATGATTGGAGAACTAAGGGTCGATACATATCACATTGGAATGAGAATAAAGCCATATTCATTTTATATAGAACCTTTAAGTTTAATTTAATTAGGGTAGGATGCGGGTCACCTGATGTGAAAGAAAAAATTCTTGCTGGACTAGGGATAGGACCCAAGTGTCACTATATATCTTGTTGCGAAAAGAATTAAGGCACACGTAGTTCTTGAAGATATTTCCTGTGACTGTCTGATTTATACAAAGGGAGAAGGGGAGATTTTTTTCCATTGTGGCTGGAATCAGGATAAGAGATACATACATCACTACATATCTCACTAGAAAGAAATTCAATTTAACCAAGTTCTTTGAACTAGTCGTTCTATTTACCATCATGTGATAAGGATGTGATAATGTTTGGGAATATACCTATAAACGTCCCATCTTCTACTATGGAGTGGATGTGACGTGAGTGGGTCTTATTAATGAAATATTCCCTTCCTTTCTTCCTTATTTCTAGTGCAGAGGGCATCTTGACCCACCTAGGGGTTAGAGGGATGTGATTGATACATATAACCCAGATGGAGGCCCATATCTGATGGACCACATGAAGTATCAGATCATGGTGTTTTATGGGTTTATTAACATCAAATAAGGGAGACTTCAACCATAAAGTTTATTGTCATGAGATACAGACATTATTTTCCTCCCGTTTAAGGTCAGGAAACAAGGAACATGTACTTACTTTAACTTCTTATAGTTGGTACGTATATGGTTTTATGAAATTTAACATCGTAAAATTCAAACAAATTTCACGTGATCACACAAAATAATTCTTCAGGAACCTTTCTTGGGTTGGAGTTGTAATAATTTCTCCATCCATTGAGATCAATGAATGAGATCTCTTAGATTTAACCTTATGTATGGAGTAAGCTCCTCTCAATTTCTCTCATGCTTCAATGGATTCTTTCCTAGTATCATTAGAGTCTGATGTACAAGTACCAATTCTCCATGGAGTAATTAATGGAGGCAATTTCTTTGGTTAAAGGATTGTAATGTCATATTTTTAGAAACATCCAAGCGATGTTAGGTGTGAAATATTTTTTCATCTAGTATCTCTAACTCATCAAGACATTTCTAGGATTTCTAAAATATATATAGTTTATCATATCTGAAAATATGATGCGATGGAAACTAAACATCAATAAGCAGTACTGCATCTATTATGTATACCAATTTGTTCAGGGTTTCCTGTATAGAAGTATGAGATGTAGTCCAATAAGACCATAAGGCATGTAAGAGCTTTTAAGGACAAGAATTTTTATCATTTTCCATAATCTTCGGAATTATGTTCAATAGGATCTTGTTAAAGTACTATATATGTCCATTAGTTACTTCATAATGGTGGGATGAATGGTTGGATTTTATTTCATATTCTTGATATAACTTTTCCACCTCAATAGAACAGAAATTGGTTCCATTTTCTATAATTATTGTGTGAGGGACACGAAATATTGTAATGATGTTAGTTTTTTAAACCCTAAAAATAATTTTGGTCCCAAATTCATTGAGTTCTATCAAAATTTCCCATTTTTAGAAAAAATAAATAGAATTAATGTTTTATTTGAATGGATTTGTTATAGATGGAATGTTTGGCCCCAAAACATCCATCAATGATATGGAAAATAGTTAAGAGTATTTGAATGTAGGTAGAAACTCTAGGGGTTGATTGATGAAGATGGAATGCACTGGGCAAGAATATAATTTCTCTGTGAAAAATATGTAATCTTGTGTCATTGTGGTCCAGTAGTACCGATGCCTATAGATTTGGTTGGAAAGATTGTATCCTAAATAGTGGGCACCACAATCTCATGAGTGTACTGCTTTCATGGAGGAAACAATATCTATTCCATTGATACATATGAGAATAAATCCTTTGAATACTCATTTGTAGAGAACATTTTAGTGATTTGGACCATTATAAAGAGTGATGTTGACCCCTTGTCTCCATATTTTCCCTTTCCCAGATCTATCCTATGGGATCACTCCATCATAAAGATAATCCATGAATGGCATAATCCACTCATTGGTTGGTCCATATAGATTAGGGATGAGACTGAATTCATTAACCTCTTTTATTTTTATTTGACAAAATGGTGAGACTATTCTATGGTGGGCGATGCTGATGACTGTTTCATCTCAGTTTGGATCTTCCAAATTGGAATCTATAGTTGGAAACATATCTTCCTGGTCATTTTTTAATCATGGGATGTGAGTTAATTTTGGTTCTGAAGGGAACTCTTCTATCAAACCTTAGACAAAGTCAAGTATGGTAATTAGCTCTTATTTTATGATATAATAATGCCTATTTATATATTTGTAACAACGCGTCACCTTTCACCTCAAATTGGTCAACTAGTATTTGATGCACCAATTCCAGGCCTGTTGTGTGGGCCTGATATTCTACCTCACAGTTAATAAAACCTCCCAATAACAGGATGGAGTAAGGAAGACTGTCTTCACTAGGGAGAAAACCACAATCCCTAAATTAATTTTTTTGATCTGGGGGTCATCCATTATCTTCACTATTTGTATCCTAGATGCACTTCCAAAATACATTTCCCCTATTCGGGGGGCCACCTTGAAGGGAGAATATCTCCTCATATGACCATTCAGTATTTAACGATTTCATTTCTGTAGATGGGTGTTCTACAAGGAAATCTACCAAGGACTAGCCTTTCACAGCTTTTTGTGTCATGAATTGTATCTCAAATTTCTATAGAATTACTTCCCACCAATCCATTTTTCCATTCAACATAGGACAACTGAGGATAAATTTGAGTGAGGTATTTTGAGATACCAATAAGATCTCATGTTGTTGCAAGTGGTGCCTCATATTTTGGAATAAGAAGATGAATTCAAGAAATCTCTTCTCTATATTTTAATAATGATTGACCACATCTATCATTGTTTGAATGAGATAATAAAGGTAATTTTAATTTATATGTTTATATTTTGTGTGAGGAAGGCACCCAATGATATCTCCAAGGCTGTAACATATAGAATGAGTGGTTTTCCCTCAACCGGTGGCATTAATATTGGTAGAATCAAGATGTATTTCTTGAGTTTATTAAATTATTCCTAATAGTCATTCTTACATTGATATGTGTCCCGCTTCTTTATCAATTTAGTGAAGGGATAACACTTTCCTTCAAGGTTGTCTATGAAGTGCCACATGTAGGACGATTTTCCATAATTCCCTCTCTACACTTTTAGGTTTCAATTAGGTTACATGTTAGGTATAGATTTTATTTTATCATGATCAAAATTTATTCCATTATGACATACCAGGAAGTTGATAAAATTATCCTGAGGATACCCCATAGTCACATTTTAAGGGGTTCATCTTTAGGCTATGTTGTCAAAGCTTGTTAATGATAGTCTCTATATTAGCTAGGTGGTTAGGAAATTTTTAGGACATAACCAATAGATCATCAATGTAGTATTTATAAAACTCTCCCAAAAATGGTTTCAACTTGATATACATAAACATTTGTTATGTGTAACTAGTGTTCTTTAAGCCAAAGGGAATTACCCTATTCTAGAATAATTCCTAAGGGCCCATGAAGGAAATATATTCTTTATATTTCAGGGCCATATGAATTTTTTTGTACCGGTATTATCCATATATTAATTATAGGAATTGATAACTAGATATTGCATCAATCAGGAGTTCTATGATGGGAATTGGGAAGTCATCTTTCGGAAACAGTCGATCAAATTCTCTGAAGTTGAGGCAAAATTTTATTTGAAAAATATTATTCATTAATAGAAAGATATTTTCTAGACATATTGGATACTATACCCCTCATATGAAGTTTTACTAGATGATATTATCCACTTAATCATAAATTTTGGATGCGTGAGTTGGGTGTGTCCAACTAGCTGACTGTTTATATCCCCAGTGGTCTTCTGGAAAACCCATGTGATGGGTGTCCACAAAATTGGTTGAGCATTGGAATATCTATATAATTATAGGAAAACATATCATGGTGATGGTTCATAAAGGTGGTATATACCTCATATTATTTGGTATTTATGGCCTCACTAATCATGTTGGGTCCTGGATATTTTTCAGTACCAAGATTTATCTCTCCGAGATCATCTACAATTGTGGAGGGGCCTTTATAAAATCCTAGAGGGGTATCCACAAGGTCTTCCTATTCTTCCCCATCCTAATTCTTTAATTATTTCACCTCTTATTGGGAGGCAAGTGTTGAAGAAAGAATCTATGGGTTAGGGGATGAATCATCGATTGAACATCCAGAATACGAAGAAATCATTTCTAGATCAAACCCTAGCACAAGGCCTTTTTTGATATCTGAAAGGGAGTTGAGGAATTGAAAATGATAATCTATGAATTATTTTATAAACATGAAAAATTATCATATCCCATCAGATGAAATAGTTATTTTTTGAATATTGGGGGGTGGAGTGAGGAAATTTTCATCCAGAGTTTCATTACTTCTCAAAGATTTGACAACATCTCATGTGTTGTTGGGTTCGGTTGTCACGACTCACATTACAGAAGTCACTAAATGAGTGTTTGAATTTGGCCCACCCCTTCTATTTGATTTGTGGGAAGTATGTAATTTTTATTGAGTTTCATGAAAGGATTATCAAGATTCATCTCTAGACCATTTTGGGAATTAATCCATGCAACATTGTCATCCATAGATTGTTTCCCTTCCTTCTAATAGAACCTTGTATCAATTAACTATGGGTTATAGTAATTAAATGGTGCCTTTTGAGCATTAAATTTTCCAATTTCAGCATTTTTACAATATTTTAGGCATTGTTGGATAGAAAAAGGAATGAACACATGCTAATGTAGGAAAGGTATTCCTAAGATGACATTGAATGTTGTATCCTTCCAAACAACCATGAATTCTGAGTCATGCATGAGATCCTAGAAATGAGTTTGGAGCATGATATCTTGAAGAGGATCTTTATCATTCTTTGCATGACCTTGTAAGGTCATAGTGGATGGGGAAAATGATAATTACTGAAAGCTAGTTGATGGAGTTTCCATAAAAAAATGAGATTGACTCCAGAGCCATTATCAATAAATGATAATTGTATATCAATTTCATTTATCCTACTGATATATACAAGTGTATGACATGTTCTTGTATGATAGAATCCTTTTCTTGGTCTGTAAAAGAGATGATCATATGTCATTCTACATGATCATTCTCTAGAAGACATACTTCAGTAGTAGAAACCTAGACTGGATGAGGTGACCATATTTGTTTGTCTTATTGATATTGAATTTATGAAAAGGATGCATGATGACCCTAGAAAGGGTGAGGCTGTTGTCCTAATGTATGAAAATCTAGATCATTTTATACTTCATTATTTTTTTGGACCAACTACCTAGATGCAGAGGCATTATGATGCTCATTATTAAATATAACAAGCATATCAACTCTTTTCAAATGTTTGAGAGGAAAGATATTCACCTCTATCTGAAGATGATACAAAGTGGGAATGTTTCCAATGAGTATATCCTCATTGATTTTTCTAAGAATTTATTTTCATTCTACTATTGTTGCATTCTCTCGTCCATTGATGGAAATTCAACTCTTTGGGGTGGTGGTTGGGATTTTTCAACACTTTACACTTTATCCTTGGTAGTGTTCTTCCATAGAGGTGGAAACCACCAAATCTTTATTTTTCCTTTTTTTTATAAACCACTTTAATTTTGAGTGAGTACTCAATACAAGATACCAAATATGAAAATTTAAATACCAATAACATAAATGACATAAAGGCTTATAAATCCACCATACAACATCAAAATTTAACCTCAAATTTCAAATTCAAACACATCATTTAGTAATAAAAAATGTTAACATCTCAGATCTCTTTCACATCAAGACATAATCCTTGAATCGTAACCCTATTTTTCATCATCCGATTGTCTGCATCAACATCACTAGAAATAAGAATCTATTGGAGAAGATCAACATCGCTGTTACCAAAAACCAAAGACCTTCAATATATTCTGGGTGGATCCATGTCCCTAGTCATCTGTATCTTGATCAATATTTTTTTTTGAAAGTTATGACATTAGAAATAGTGTATCAAGAAATGGTAGTTGTCATATTTCTTTCAACATAACAGGATGATTCCGTACTTCCTATATTAGGGTTGTTTCTCGAACCCTTGGCGATATTGGGTAATTTTGGATTTCATTCCAAGTAGGGTTTTATTTCCTTCACCATACAATCCTCCCATTTCATCCTGTGAGTGCTGAGCTTGAGGAAGTTTTTGGTTATGATTCCTAAATAGGTCCTAAATAGTAGAGCTTTGTCTTACTGTGTGAGGAATGGATGGGATGCCAACCATATATATTTACTTAATGACTAGGAGAAGGTTGAATCTATATATGTTGATGATCATGTTGAATATACCCCCTCCCTATGGGATGGGGACTATCTAGGGGTAAAAATTTGCATTGATTAATCATGTTTTTTGGATATAATGATTTCGGTTTATAATTTTATGATTCATTGAACCCAAATTGAGATATAAATTCCCCCACCCCAATGGGATGGGGATGACTTGAAACCATCAGTGATTTCCCTTGGAACATTTTGGGGCATAATAATACCAGTGATGCCAATTTAGATAAATATTGTCCCATCCTTGTATGTTCAATTTTGTTAGAAGATGCTACTAACATTTTCTAGATCCTCTTAGGGATTGATGATCTGATGGGTGGAGGCTGTGGCAGATATTCACCCAATCTAGAGGAATGGGTTCTCCCCTAGACGACTACTTTGGTAGATAATACTACAACCTGATTTATGCAGCACAACTATGCTCGTGTAGGAGATAGGTGTAATGGAAACGCATAATGTGAGTCAGTTTAATGGTACCTGGACACTAATTTCTCAAGAGTATATCACATTATAAGATTCCATATATGAGGGGTTCTATTTTACTAAGCATGCTGTAAAATCCAATGCTCTATAGTTTCTCCAACCACAAAAACAAATACTTGATGTGGATTTAGAAATAAATTTATGGAGTGTTGTTTTGTAATGGTAGAAAACGTGTTTCATATTTGCATAGTTATTTTATGGTTTTGGGTCCTAGACCTTGGAGATTGTGGTCATGTCTAGATGACAATAGTGTATTTTGACGGTCTGAAGGTGACCTTCATAACCTAGATGAGGGTGGTGTCTAGAATTTATCCATTGATGTTTTTCAAAATATTTTTTATAGATATGTCATGAAATCCTTCTCTATAAGATCTAAGATATCATATTCATACATTTAATGAGGCCATAACATGGTGGGGGGGGGGTTGTTTCTAGATATCTCTGTCCATATATAATTTCAACTTCATTTTCATTATAATAACACAACTCTATCTAATGAGACTACAAAAGGTTCTTGGTGCCGCCTACTAACCAAAGTGGAGTGTTTCTAGAATTTTACAAGGAACTATATAATATTGATCACGATGTTTATAAAACCTCTCTATATGAAGGAATCTATATTTTTACACTTCTCTCTATGGAGGTGTCTGGGAAAGGGAGAGATTTTCTTATTTGTGGGAGATATCACCATGGGGAGGCTGACTACAGTGGATGTTAAGAGTAGACTCTCTGTGATCCATCTACACAATACCACAAGGGGAACTATTATAGTAATGATCAACTTTTTCTTTTTTTATGAGTCAATGGACCCTTGGGGTGTTGATAATGTGTCCCAAACAACATCAAGAACAATGTCATTGAGAAAATTATGGATATGAGACTCTATTTTCATCATGGATAAAATATGACAACCTAGATTTTGGAAATGTGCTGAGATATGATCATACTATATGAATATTTCTAGACTTTTTTGATAACTGTCTGGTGCGGTAAATGTATGAGCCACCTACTAACAAGTTTCTTGAATACACCAATAATTTTCTTCATTATTGATAAGAATATGATCATATCCAAAGATATATTCCATTCTCACTTGCTGAGAACTGGTTAGAGGAGGGATTTTATCACAATATTAAGACTTTGGAGTATACCACCAGTATTTTCTGACAAAAATATTAGCATATCCCCAGGCATGTGTCACTCTAACTTGTTGTGCCCCATTTGTAACAAGAATACGAGCCTTGTCCAAATGTTCATTTCCCATTAAATATATCGACATACTTTTGGAATGGGAGAAATAGTATGAGACTCCTTCTATATGGCATTAGAATGATGCTTGTGCAGTTTTTTGTTGGTAGAAATAATAATATGTGACTCTCTGTTTGGATCAACTAAAATATGGGAGGTAGATTCACTGATAAGAATTTGAGCCTATCCTGAGGCATGTTCTGATCTCACTTGGTGAGACCGAATCAAAACATGGATATGAGCCTGATCTTGATCCATTGGAGTATGCATCCATTCTTTTCTAGATTAGAATATAAGCCTGCCATGAGGCATGTTCCACTATAACTTTGTGAGCCCCCACAATAACATGAATACGGTTTTAATCTTAAGAATTTTGGATATTCCATTAGTATTTTTCCATAGGAATGTTTCCCTCTTTCAAGGAATGTTCTACTCTCACATAGTGACCCCCATTTGGAATGGAAATATGAGACCGGTCCAGTGCCACATCCTTTATCAAAATATAGTGATAATTCCTGGATAGGAGGAAGAATACACTCTTACTCTAGAGAATTTTTTTTCATAATTATCACAGTGTTTTGTTGTCCCGACTATAGGGATATGAATATTCCCATATCCTTGTACATATATCAGTGTTGGAATATGCCGATGGAGTTTTTTATTTATTTATAAGAAGTAATGAAACTTTAGAAAAGTGTGAGTTGGAATATAATATTCCTCATTTTATGTCTCCACTATATACTAGAATATATCATTGATTGAAGTGGGGATATAAGCCCAATTTTTCAACCATGTGTCATTAAAATATATTGATGGTATTCATGCATATGAGTAGGAATATGAGCCTCCACCATTATCAGTATAGGAATATTAACACATCTTTCCTCAGAGTGAGTAGGGATATGAGCCTACTCAATGGTTTTTTCTATTGTATGCCCACATACAACACTAGTTGGAGTAGGGATATGATCCAACTCTTAATTATCCAAAGCTTTCCATGCTCGACGTGTCTTATTTTTTCCCATACAAAGAGACCAGTATTAGAAGTGTGTTGGGATGCACCCTCAACAGATGACTGAAGAAAACTGGAGGAATATAACTCGTGATGAAGATTGACAGGTACCCTCCCCAAAATCCCCTAAACATAAAGGTAGTAATAGTTGACTCCTTGATCCACCTTCATCTGATATTGATGGTGGTGATTTTTGTGCTCCATAGATAAGATTATGAAGCAGCTGGATCTAGGAATGAGTGCCACTAGGCTTAATGCAGCTATCTTTGGACTATGTGGACCCATAAATTTTTTTTATTTGGATACCCTCATGGAAATCATCAATGTTTGGGATCATACCATGTTGATGGTATTCTTGGACCACTACATTTTTTATTTGACGTTGAAGGTTTTAATAAGGCGAGGTCACTCTAAGTCCCATGGTGGTAGTATACATAACTAATTTTCAAAAAAAATAACTAGATGAAGGCATTATTTGGGTCAGGTGTTGTTTATGAGAGAAGTGTCTAAAATCATGAAGACAATAAGAAAAAAGTCACCGATCAGTGCATCATTGCAAGTAGGATACATGTTTAGTAAAATATGCTTGGGTAACACAATTTTTCTTTATTATTCTCAGTCTATCCATTTTTCTCACCTAGACATGTCAATGAGAGGATGAATTTTTTTCAGGAGAACCTCAACTATAGAGCATCAGCTGTAAGATCCATGTCAGTTTCCCCAATTTTTTTTGTATAGGATATGAAAAAAATGGATTGAAACTTGTCCAAATGATCATTTTTTATTTGATTGATTCACATTGGGTTCACTATCTTTTTCACTAGAAAGAGGATAAGGACCACCCATTTGACATGGAAAAATGGTCCAATGAGAAATGGGTAGTCTATCCATTTTATCTTTTGAAGGATATTCCATAGTTAAATGATTTCATATATTATCTTCCAGTTTGTTTCATTTAAAATAGGATAAGGACCACCCATATCATAGGAATAAAATATCATGATGAGAAATGGGATGTCTATAATTTTTATCTTGTGAAGGATATGTTGTAGTTAAATGTTTTAAAGTCAATTTCACAACTTTTGTTTTATCATAAAGACATGGCTTGTTTGTCTTGATAGTTTTATTGTGTAGAGTTTAATAACTTTTACAATCACTCAATTCAAGTTTAACATTTTTTTTATCTCTAATAAAAACTCCAAATAGGCCCCACATCCCTAACTAAGTATGAACCTACTTTCAAAATACAGGTGGTTCTTTGGGTTTTCGAACCCAACATCACTTAGGAACTCACATTGGTTGAGAGGATGCAAGGTAAAGGTCATCACATCCCATCAAGGGGAATATTTTCCTACTCTAGTACTCTCTTATAGATTTAAGATATTTTTTAGTGTCTCTTATTAATCCCAATAGAAGACTGTTTACCCTAAAAAATGATCATAAGTTAAATACTTTTATATGAAAATATGCAATCCTATTAGTGGATCCATATGTATTTATCTGATTTTATTTATTAATATCCCATTAGTGGGTATATTATTATATTTTGAATCTGTATAAACTTTAAGATTATAGTTTTTTTTCATCCAGAGTGGTGGTTAATATATATAGGTTAGGATTGAGCCATTATGAGGCGTCCTGTATATCTTTTTTTATGATAGGAATAAAAAATCAGATAGTTAATTAAACCCATACATTTTAACTTCATATGTAAAGTAAATATATAGATTCACTTAGGTGTTATATATATGATGTTGGACCTTGAGGTGGTATCCTAATTATCCTGGTTAAAGAAGGAATCATAGTTCTCAGAGTTTGTTTTGATCAGGGCCTACAAAATTCAGTTTCCCAATATGGTATAGGCTAATTATATGAATGATATGATCATTCAAACTCCCAAAGACCACATAATATAAATTTTTTATTAGAATCATGGGATAACAAGTAATTAGTATCACTTATTATGGATGTGAGAATTATGTTCTGGGATAGAACTCTGGAAGTTCATTATGGAGCTTGGGCCTTAGCAAGGTAATGTATGTATTCCGGTTGTGGTAGGAATTTGAGTCATCATGGTTTAGTTGGATTATAAATCCACTATTGGATAAGGAAGTATGATCATCCCATGAGAGAGATTGGGTCCTGATGGTTCAAGTGTTGGTGACATGGTGTGAATTTCAGTAATGTGGATTCCCATTTGAGCTCGAGCCTTTAGGAAGGAATCCAATATATCCTAGTTATGGTAGGAACCAAAGTTCTAATAGTTTATTTTAATTCTCAATATGACGGTGGATGAGGAAGTATTATAATTTCATGGGAGATATTGGGTCTTGATGGTTGGGGTGTCAGAGCAATGCCAGGACTTACACTGAGGTGGATTCCCATATAAGCTTAGGCCTTTAATAAGGAATCATATGTGTCTTGGTTATGGATAGAATTAGAGTTATCATAGTTTATTTTGATTGGGGATTACACATTTGGGTTTAAATAATATTAGGGAAATATCATATTTTGACACACTGATCAGGGATTACACAGTGAGGTTTCCTTTATATTCCCACTGAGAAAGGCTATCATATCTTGATATGTCTGTTATACATGGCCTGGTTGTCTTCTTAACAGTTCTAGTTGTCTTCCTAACATGTCTGATTATACCTTGAAAAGTCCTATTTGCACAGTGGACACACCTAGAGACAATAACATGATCTAGTTGACTTGTACTAAGGGTGTCACATGATCCTGGATGAAATTTATGGAGGTCATCAAATGATCTTAGCTGATATTCCTGGAGGGTGTCCTATGATCTGAATGACATGTCTATAGGCCATCAACAGATCTTAGATGACATGGAAAGAGTGTGTATTATTATCCGACTAACATGTGTAGAGGACGTCATGTGATCTGAATGACATGTCCTGGTGTCATTATAAGATCTAGTTTTCCTGTCTTAGTGTCATCAAGAAACATTGTTGACACACTTGTAGGGTATCACAAGGTCTAGTTGGGAAGCACATAGGACTTTGTGATCCCTAGCTAGAATACATGTATGTCACTGCATAACTTGGGTGACCTGTCTAGAGTAAATCACAAGATCTAGATGGTGAGCCTGGAGGGCTTCACGAGATTCTGGAGGAATTCCCAGAGAAAATTATGTAACTTTCTTAATGGGTTTGGAGGACATTTCATGATCCAAATGGTATATCAAGGGGACAAAGAATAACTTTAGATTCATTCCCTAGTGTTGTATCATGATATGGATGAGGAATGAGAAGTTCATGAGGATCAGTGTATATGTTCTTCACATAAATCAACCATCCCTTATTTTTTATTCTAGATTTTATTCCATATGTACCATATATTTTCTCCCCATTAGTTTTTTTAGGTTTAACCTATCCTAGAAGATATGAAAGACCACCTTCACATAACCCCGATGAGATGCCGGAATTCCTTAATATGATATCAAGTGATCATGCGAAGTGATTATGCATGCCTTGAAATCTTTTAGGTTGTTACCTAGATTTCACCTAGTGGAAAAAATTCATGATTATAAGATTGGCCGCTCTGAGAAATATGCTCCATAGACGACCAGTCATGGATTCCTGGATGTACTAGTGTATAGATCCAAAGATCCCTTTTTGTGCTATTAGGGATGGATTTATAGGCCTCTTCACCCCAGCTATTCACCTCCTTGGGTGGTATATATCATTCAGACTTGAGTGAGATTCAACGGATAGATTTGGTGTTACATACTTTGCATGAACCAACTATGGGTTACTCTAGGGGTGTCCAATGATTTTCAGTGACTATAAGACTTACATATAATCCCCATGTTTATTAGATTCTGGCCAATCAAATGGGTCTTTACTAATCTTGTTGAAATATAAAATTTATTTTACATGGTCAGGCCGACATATCATGGGACCTTTCCAAGACTAAGACGACTATTTAAAGGCTTTCACATGGTCTCAAATGCTTTGTTCTGGACCTACCATGAGACAAAGGTGGCTTGCCCAGGGGGCTTTGCAAGATCAATATGTTATGCTCAGGGGCCTTACATGACCATTTTTTCTTATCAAGGGTGTTTTTCATGATCAATGGTGATCAACCAACATGTATAAATTTATTAACATAAAACTAGAATATCTTCCCATCACAAGTATCTCCCATCATTTCCCTTTTCTTTTCCTTGTTTATTCCACAAAGGCCTAGGATCTTTTTAATTTGAAAGAGTATTGTTGAAGAAAAACACTCTCCCCATTGGTGATGCATCATGTGACCAAAAAAGGTTCAAACATTGATACACAATCATTATCATGGAGAGCCATTCTATTTATATTTGGAGTGGGAGGGGAGTGGTAGACCTCTTGGACATGGCTGAAGCCCTTCACATGACGAGGGTGAAATTCTAGAAGGCTTTTTGATGAAAGTTTTTACATTTTCAAGGGTTTCCATGGTATCTTATGAACCAACTAGGCATGTCACATGAATATTTATGACTAAAAAAGTATTAAACATAATTATTATTCAAAAGGTATGAAATCTATAAGGCATTTCTCTTTTGGACATTGTTTTAAATGTTCTAAACTCTATCTCAACCATTTTCTTGTTATTTTAAATGTTTTAAGAACAATCGTATTTATAATTAAAATTATTTCAAAATAAATTTTTAATCACTTATAATTTCTAATAATGATTTAAAATGTAATGTTTTTATTGTTTTTATTACATGTCAGTTTTGAATCATTCTATAAAATTAAAAAATATTGTTTTCTTTAACATATATATAATGAGTATATTTTTATACCATCATTTCCATTCATTATAATTAATATTCCCCTATGATTTTTCATTTTTTAACTTAAATTAAATATCCCATTACATTAAAGAATATTTCATTTTAAAAAATTTAGAAAAGAATGGGACTTATTTCTACATTTTTATATAAAAATGGAAAGAGATTTTACTTATGGAATGCCATGATTTTTAAAGGGATTTATGATTAGAAATGAAATATTGTAAATTTTTTCTTCATGATGCAATATTTGGGAATTATATATCATTATGAGTGAGCCCGATATAGCTCATAATGATGGCTGAGCAAGATATATATCTCCAATTAATTAGGTGATAATTTAGTCTTTGGAGGTGAAAAAAGATTGAGATAACATGGTTTCTTACTCTAATGATACTAAATGGGATTTAGTTATTTCAACATACATTAAAAAAGAGTGAAAATTGGTTTTGAATATGTTTCTCTAAGATAACAATTTTATATTTTCCAAAGGTTTTTATGGAAATATGTTGATTTCATATGTTTAGAAATGTTTGTGAACTTTTGAAGTTGAATGGTTTTTTTAAGAGAAATGTTTTCATGATGATTTCATTGTTTTTATATTATTTATAATGTGATTTAATTCTTTTATTTCATAAATTTTTCATTTTCCCATGTGGGCATATTCGATGTGTGTGCTCAATGTTTTATTAGAAAATGGTAAACATTACATTGATTTTTCCTGATTTTAATCAGAATAATGAGATTCATTTATCTTTATATCCATTAATAATAATTGTTTTGATCATACCATATTATCAAAAAAATTCACTAGATAAAATTATGTTTGGAAACTATATAATGTTCAGTCATTCCACTATGGTGACTCATCTTAAAGGATAAATAAGTGTTTTTAATGAAACATGAGATTAAAATTAAGAATAATGATTTGTGGAAATAAAAAAAATCCTTTATAACCTTGCTGAAATCCCGGAGATCAATCAGTATTGAGTATTCTAATCCATGTGGGAATTTTAGTTGGAAATTGGGGATTCAATAATGGTTGGGGGAGCATGAGGATATGAATTCCATGGAATTCATTCTATTTAGGGAATTAATCTATTTTGTATTTTACCTATAATCCATTGTTAATTCTAGTCATCCTCAACCCGCATTTATCTATCTTTGGTAGGGGAGGTTTAATATGTAGTGAAATGAGGAAATAGATGTTGAGATTCACTCATGATGGGGTTCTCCTTTATCTCTTATGTCATTCATTGTATTAATGTTATTTAAAGTTCATTAATAATGTCGATGAGGGGGATGCGGATGATTTTTGTGATGTATTCCCTGTGAAATCTGAATTTTTCATTTTTAATTTTTTTTCAATAATTATTTTAATTGATTAGTTACTGATAATTTTACCCTAAGAAGAGGGTTAGGTAATTATAATTACAATACAATCAATTCACTTAAGTAATGATTATGGGAACCTAATTTTTGAGTGTTTCTTAGATGTTGAGGTAAACTAATCATGGTAAATGAAAATAATCATCACTCTTGATTGATTATAGATCCATTATGTGGAATTGTTACTTTATGGGTAATCCTCTTACTACCATGAGAGTGGAGTGTAGGGATATGAGGCTATTTGTAATTCACTTTTATTTGGAATCAACTTGATATTCTTCACAATATGAATCATTAACTAAATTTCTCAAAAATATCATATTCTATATACTATCCTAGTGATTTTTTATTAATATTTTCTTTACCCAAAAAACACTCACAAATAAGTAATAAAAACATCAAAAATCATACTTTAGATTCTTTTTATGTCACACACAATGCACCTAATTAAATCGAGTCATCGTTCACCTATTACACTAAATTTAATTAGTGAACTAACTGACCATCCCTATATTCATCTTAGTTAGTCACTATTAAAAATATTACTTCTACCAAAAATAATATAATGTAGGTATCTTGATTACATGTCAAAAAATAATTTCATTTCTTTATTACCAAACCCCAAATGTGTTTTTAAGTTATGCTTATTTTTTTGGGTCATGCTATTTTTTTACCATCAATTTATTAATTATTTCATTAGTATTAACTATCATTATCTAATATTTAATTTATTATATGAACAATTTTTCTTATAAAATTTATACAATGTAATTTTATGGATCAAAAAATCATCACACTTTACTACCATTAATCTAGACACTAAGGTGGGATATAGCCTGTCAAATAAACTGTTAGGACTTAAACTATACAGTTGGGGATATCTTCCCACATATAATAAATTATAAGTATCATGTAGTTATATATTTTTCACATAATTTGGATCCAACACAAATTAAATACCATAATTTGAATTAAAATTACTTTACATAGTGTTATCTTCTGTCAAATTTTGTTTTTGTCTCATTGGGTCTAAAGTTGTAGTATTTTCTAACCATACAACTATTAAATATTTTTCATGGAATATAATTACTAAATCACACATTATTTGATGAATTCCTCTAATTTAATTGTTCTATATAAAAACTTATGATAAACAGGGATTGAGAAAATTTCATTAGATACTATATTAATTGTATTCCCATTGAGGATTTAATCTACTAATACAATACATCATCAATTATAGAAACCTTCCCCGATAAGAATTTATACATTTTTCATGATAATACTATTTTATTATTTGATTTTGTGAATGCTTTGGTTCCCCTATAAGAACCTATTTAATTTAATAATAACTAATTGGATAATCTTAGGATTGAGTCTGGGTAGTTTATTTTGGATGACCCCTATTTATGGAAAATCTATAGTGACCAAATCATGTGAAGTTGTATACCAAGTTATGAGATCACAACCATCCTCACATTATTCCATATTATTTTATGTGTGGATCACTTGGGTCCATACAAAAATATATAAAAATTTCTATACTTCAGTCTGAATAGCCCACATTATTTTAAAATTCTCATCCATTTTTTAACTCATGCGCAAGTTTCCAATTTATTGGAAATGAATCTAAGAGGAATGAGGTTCCACAAAAACCCATGATATTCAATGTGATATTTCATATTTTTAGTATTTAATTGGTAATAAATTTTACTATTTTATTTTTTGTGTGTATATTATTCTTGTAATTTATGTCTCAAAGTGGATGGTGTCAAAAGAAACACAATCCAATGGCTTTAATGCACTAGGATGCATGATATGGTTTTATTGTTTTCCCACCTTGATGATTGTATGTTCTTTTTAGAATCACCATATTTATGTTCCTAATATGTGTTTATAGGTAGTAATTGGATTTGAAATTAATAATTAGTCATATTTTTAATAAACTACACTTTTTTGTTGAAAGTTGGATGCATTTGAATCCATTTTCCATGGTTCATTTTTTCGAATAAATCACCGAAAATGTGCATCATATCCCTGGAAACCATGAATGGTCTGGTCACTTGAGATTGGATCAATCACATAATCTCTACATTATAATGTATATCATGTGGAGTCATATATAAACTATGTGGACCTTCCAACAATCCATGTGACTCAATGATAAAGGAATAGATCAACAAACATGATGGGCCTACGGTATAACTATTTATGCACCTTAACTATGAACCGTTCAATATACAACCACATACCTCCCAATTTCCCCATATAAACACTCTTTGACTTGTTATTTTAAACCTTATCCACTTGGAGACATATTAGTTTTGACTAATAATAGAGTAATAATCAACATTATCTAGGAGGAAATCCCCTTGGTGACAGGAGAGTTTGAATCCCATACTAAGGATATTTTTAGCATTTTTCATGAACGTGGAATTTAAATTTATTCTTATTACTTATTTTAATCAAAACCACTAGTATTAGGTAATTATTGTAATTAATTTAATTTATTATTGGTTAATTCTTCCCTGCATTGGTGTTGTGGATGACAATGGAGTTTCATTAGATAATTTATTTGTTTTTGTTTTTTTTAAGTTTTTACAATTTCCTTAAAATGTATATGTGTCTTATTCATTTAGTTCACTAGATATTCCATACCAAATTAAGAACCAACCATCTAGGATTCTCTAAAGGTATTATGACTATTCCACCCATGACCATTAGGTTCAATCATCCTTACCATAAGTATTTTTTTAATTCATTTTTTTGGAAGTATATTATCAGACTAAAAAACTGATTGTCACGAGTTTAATTGGAATCTACCAAACTAAGGGTTTGAATCCAAGTGATGAGTATTTATTATGAAAAAAAAACTAAATATGAAATAAATTAAAATAATCTCCATTGAATATCATAGACTCAACATATTTTTATTATATGCTATTTCAAATTCAATCCTTTTTATTTTAGTTTTTTTTGCAATTGTATTTTCGAAATGGTTTTAAAATTTTTGTAAAATTGAAGTCATAAAAGACTAAATCAGTGATTTTTATTTAGTCATTTAAATAGTTTTTTAATTAATTAAGGTCAAAAGTTAAAAAAAATGAAAAACAATCCATGGGGGAGGACCCCATACTATCACTATACTAATTTTGGAGTTAGGAAAAATTCAATTTGGGTCATTAAAAGTAATCATTTTGTCATAAAGACAGAAAATTATTATTATATTACTGAGTAAATTTGAATGATGTTTTTTAAGATTAATTTTATGTTAATTAGTTAGAACAAAAAATCAAAAAATCAAAAAAATGGTTTTTAACTCATTTATGTTTTTGGTTATTTTTTGTTTTACCTTTTAGCCTCGATTTGTTTATTTGTGTTGTTTTTGAACAAAGATTCCTAATATATATTCTCACTCATTATTACAGTGACAATACCTATTATAGCCTTCTCTTTGTTACTGAAATAGAAAGTATGACATCAAGGCAGTGACAAAAACTTATGATAGAGAACTTCCAAAATGATCGCATTCCAAACGTGGTGGTGGAAGACTCGACTATTTTTTATAGAGTTAGTATAAAAGTTCATACTCAAAGGAGGATAGAACTGACCACTTAAATATGTGGGATAATGAAATAACAGATAGATCCATTCATGGAGTATATTCCATTGAATCATCTACTTCCTCCTCAATTTTTTCTGGTCAAGTAAAAAAATCGAATTAGTATTTTTTTGATAGAAACAAAACGTTCCCTAAAATTTTTAATAAAATTTTCCTCTAGAAAAGAAATATATACCACAAAATCCATGATAATATCTTCCAAATTCTATTCCTTCATAGAATTGAAACTTACATCGGTACATGAGGAAGAAAAAAAAATTCTGCCCCTAATGAGAGTACAATAGTATGATATTAATATTGTAATCATACAACTTATTCAAAACATAGATCAGTTTGCAGGGATACTGAGTAAATATCCTAACACCAATCTTTCAAATTTCCTTGGGATTTATAGTAAAACACCCCACGATTTTAAAATAATCACATTATGTTTGATTGCCTATATATTTGGAAATTATAATATTATAATATGATAAAACAACATGAAAATTTAGGATATATTTATTTTTAAATAAATTAAATCACTTTTATAGATTTTGATGTACATAAAATCATTTTTATGAAAATTTGATTCTCTATTTGAATATTATTATTTAAAATTAAAAATTATAACATAGATATTATATTGGAAGGTATGAATCATAAAAAATAAAGTATGAAAATTGTGTTTTAAACCTGTATGAAATAAATTCATTGGTCATCAATTTATTATAAATAAAATAATAACCATTTGAAAGAAAAATAAATGTTTCTGAAAAACTATAATATTTTAAAAGGTGGATTAGTCATGATTGACACACATAAGTTAAAATTACTTTTTACCAATTTTAGAAGATTTAATTTAAAAAAAATCGTTTTTAATATATATATATATATAAACAAATATATTAGAATTATATTTGGATGAATTTTTTATAATTTTTTGAAAAAATATAATTTTTGATGAATAATGAAAAATTATGATTTTTATTGAAAACAAGATTTTCCATTAAATTATTAAAAAAATTAAATTATATTTTAAATTGAGTATATTTTAAAATTATTTAAATTATATTACCATTTAAATAATTTATCTAATTTTAATCAATTTAAAATTGAATGATGATATAAAAACTTTTTAATCTTTTGAAAGTGTTTCTTTGGAGAAAATTTTTTTTATCATATTTGTGAGATTAATTTTAAATTAAATTATAAAACTTTTTTGAGTTGAATTTGTAAAAATGGATTCCATATTTTAAATAATAATATTTTATATTATCAAATATAAACAATTTAATTTTTTATCATAATTTATTGAGAAAAGTGTAAAAATTATTTACCATGACGAAGGAAAAAACAGGTTTAGCTTGGGTTAAATGAAAAATATTAGTGTTAAAAATGTCCAAAAACTTCCTTAATTACTATTATATGGTCACAATTATGTGGTATAACTTCTTTGGTTTAAAAATGGGCCATATTGGTGGTTTTTGTTATGATAAAAACATTGGTGTAATTCTTTCTTTTTAAAAATTCCAAGGGTGTCCTCTCCTGCACTAATAAAAGGTTACCCCTCACCTATCCTTTAACCAATTACAAGACCAATTATTTTGTAAAATACCTAAATAAATAATCTTAAAAATTCCCTCACCTCATTATATAATCCTTTTTTTGGTTATAAATTCAACCTAGGAAGGCTTTTGGTGGAGAACAAAAGATGTTGTTCGAGGAAGATGTGACATAGTTAACCAGACATTTTATATTATTTCTTCAACAAACTACTTAAGATAGTATTTAAAAATTATGTTATAATATCCTATGAACATTCTATATACTTATATGTTTTTTTTCATTGCCAACGACCATATCCTCCTCCCTTAAATTGGAAATGAAACAGTTGATCATCTGTACAACACAGTACCGCCTCAGGAACCGATATAATTCAATTTCCATCCCCACATTTAAATGATATATATAGTAAATTATCTAATTGTATATATAATATTTATGATATAATTATATTTATTTTATTATAATAACAAATATACATTCTTAACTTCCACTCTATTGAGAGTGTGATAACGTCACTTGTCTGTTTAGTAAACTACCACCTCGCGATGCGTTCTGATGTATTTTTAACTTACGGTTTATATGGAAGGTAATAAGTATTAATTTTATTTTTATATATTATATTAATGAAAAATTAATTATTGTTAAAAATAAATATATCACATAATTTCTTACCTTATCATCCATTTAATAAATGATAATATTGTTTGTGTGTAAAACAGACTCCCGCCTCTCGAAGGGATGTTTTTTATTTTTTCACTAACTGATTACTTGTAAGGTAATAAAGGATATATTTAATGAATTTATTTGTTATATATTAAATTATATGGATTATATAAAAATAATTTACATTTCATTTCCTTACCCTTTGAACCAATTTGAAAATGATAACATCACTTGTGCATATGTACGACCAACCATTTCAATGAAGAGATGTGATTAATTCTCAATGTTAAAAATTAAATAATGATTAAAAAGATGTATATAATGAAAAAATTATATTTATAAGATTAATATCATTTTGGATATTATGTTACTACATCGTTTGTTCAAAATCCATAACATTCATGACAAAACATGCATCATAAAAAAGTGGAATTAACACCAAAAACAATAATGATAATGACACATTATTAAAAAATGTGCAATAATATGTTATAAAAGGATAATATATGATATTTTAAAAATTAATATGTTTCAGTGAAGTTATTAATATTTTTAAGTCCACTATAAATAGATCTCAACTAAAGGGAAATGCGAGGTAATAGGTTTCTTAACTCAATTTCCATTTACTTGGATATATTTATACTTCATTGATTATATTATACCATGATTATGTGTGGAATGAAACTTTATTACCTTATTATTGTATTTTAACATTTATTTTATTTGTATGTATGACACATAAGCACTTAATTGATTAACTCTCATCTCAATTATATCAATTTTGTACGGTTTTAGTCTTAAAACTTTTTTCTTTCAGACACATGTTATTTTACACACAAAATATCTTCTAAATGTTGTATATAATGACCCTTTAAATAATATGTCATGAACAATTCCTACATTATGATATTTTATGTTCTAATTTATCTACTTCATTCATGGGAATTTATGATTCCAAAGTTACTATAGCGATAATGGTTTATGTTTCAATCTCATTTTAATTGAGGGAGTCTATACTTGAATTTCTATTATTGGGAATTATTTGATTATTTCGTAATAAAAACCTTAAATTTTATTTTACTCTATTTATTCATGAATTTTTGAAGTAATAGTACCATATAACTCTATATATTAATTAAACTTATTGATAAAATGGTTTTAATAAAGTCATTTTCATATCTTTATTCGATCAAAATCCCTTTTTATTCTATATCCATATTTTATAAAAATTATTTTAAAAATATTTTACTCTTCTACTCTGATTGTTAAAATTAATTTTTACACATGTTTGATTTTTTTAAATTTTTTTAAAATGTTGACTTCCTATTATTTTATGAATAAAGTACTCTTTCAATTTTATGAAAATGTGAAAGGAATATTTATTTTAACATTTAAGGAATGAGGGTTATTTTCCACCATTATGACCATTATTTTCATTGAATATTACACTATAAGTTTCTATGGATATTCTCAAAGGAAATTATTTCCAAAATATTTTGTGAATTTTAGTTTTTCAAATGTGATTTTTAAATTTGAAATTTTATCTTCCTCAAGAGTTATTTTTAATGTTTTAAAGGTATTTATATTAATAAATTAATAGATACTTTATACTTACGAATGCCTAAATTATATTTACTTGTATCTTATATATATATATCAAAATAAATATAACTTTATTTTATTGTGTAATACATTCCTTATGAGAATCTCTCAAATTAATTCTTTACGGAATCTCTTTTTATTATGTTATGTGACAAGATTATGAAACCATATCTTTTAGTGGGTAATTTTCATTTTTATGTCTTATGATTGATATCCTCATGTGGAATGAATATGCATGTATATGTAATTAATATGATGGAAAATAGTGTAATTATATATCCCTCCAATGCATTGGTTAATTTGATACTGTCATGAGACATCAAGTATGGTAGAAGGGCGTGAACCTAATCTATTATGGGACCTGGTCCACCGTGTGATGCTATCTTGGTAGTTATCAATTACTTATTTTTTATATCATGTTTTATGTTTCTGAAACATTTTACATGGTTCCATGATCTTGTGATACAATTTTATTTATGTTATGCTTTATTGTGACTATTCACGTTCCTTTTCTGTATGATAACATGTTATATATATGACTCACATGTTATGTTTACTTATTATTTTTATTCCACTACTCGGATTTATATCTCACCCCATTCTTCTATGTATTCCCCTGGTTATTCCATGTAGTTTTTGGATCTCAAATTGATTTTGGATCTCACTAGTGAAAATAAAAAAATAAAAATTCCATGTTTTAGTTTCCTTCGACGTATCATGGTTATATTTTTTCAAATACATTCGACCTCACAATATTTGGGTTGTAATTAATGTATTTTTATTTCAAAAAACCCGTAATTATATGTGTAAAATCTTAGGTAACCATATTTGGTATTGGAGAAAAGTTTTTGTTAACCTTTTTAACTTGGAGGAGAAACCTTTAGTGAGAACCGTAGGTATAAAACTAAGGATAAGAATAGGTATAAAAATATATCTTGAAAGAGTTTTGAAGTATAGTGTGAGTAGTTTCTGATAAATTATATCCCTTCATGGATACTATAAGTGGACTTTATTATATAAAATATTTACAAATTGGTAATAAATATGAAAAAGGAACATCTGGACTGACTATATAGTTACATAGTATATTACAAGGGGCCTCACTGTTCACCTAGTTTTACACTCCTTAGGATATGCTTCAGAAATCTAAAAAGATTTTATTAACCATTATGAAGGACTTAATAGAATTTTAAGGTTAGAAAAACTAATAGGTATCATTACTATAGATAATGTATATTTAAACCTAGAGGCCCATAAGTTAGAACATACTTATCACTTATAAGTTATTTATTTTATATTTATAAGTTTCATTTTTGGTTTGTTAATTCATTCACATCTTGTTTCTTTTAACATTTTTGTTATTATAGGGAAACAAGAGAATGTAAATTTAGTATTCTGGTTACAAGATAATGGAAATTTTGTTATAGTACTGTTTAGGTTTTGGAACTCGAGAATAATGTTATTGGAGTATTTTTATCAATTTTAATATGGTAAAAAGAACCATGAAATATCTAAGGATTGTTCTGAATTATAATTTCTTTATAGATTTTTATTAATACGTTGAATGTTAATAATTAATTATAAGTGTTATTTAATGTAAAATTCATACTCTATAAAAAATTAATAATTTAGGAAAACACAGTCTTAGATATGTGATTGATATTGAGGTAATTTTAGTCTATTATTAATAATTGATTTTTTTGGAAATGATTGAGTTGTATAGAAAATGTTAATAGTTAAAAAAGGTATGTGATTACTAATTTATTTTTTTAATATGTTCATAATATTATTGAAAGGATTATAAAATCATGGATAATTATGAATACTAGTATCAGTTAAGTGTTTTCCACTATTTTAGACAAGGAATACTCATATTCGTAGAAACAACCCATCGCATCTGACAAAGTTGTGGAGATTAAACACACAATAGAAGGTTGATAATGGTGTAGTGCCTACCAATAGACTATATTATTTATTTTTTAGTATGAAATTGTTTTTACTAAAATGATTTAACGAATAAATATTAATTTGATCAAATATTGTTTAGGATATTATTGGTATTTCATGAGATGTTTTATTATTTAGAAGTAAACAAAACCATGATATTTAATGTAAATCATTATTTTTCACGAATGATATTATGTTTTTATAGATTTATTCTAAATAATTTAATAGATAGATACTTATAGAATAGACTAAGCTAAACACTAGAAAGTAATATTGAGGTATTGGAGATTAATGTATGGGAAAACTGATGCTAACCATTTCAGTTTTATTAAAGGTTAGAGATATAGACTGTTTTATTTTTTTTGGAATATTTGATATGTTATAAGTATATATTAGTTCTTAAGGAATGAAAAAATCTTCTTGAAAACACATAATTTGGAGAAAAATTAGATATTGTGCTGGAAATTGGTTAAAAGATGAAATTATACCTATCATGTAAGAATATTTACATTATTCTTTTTCTTGATAGTAAATGAATCCCTAATTTCTAGGAAAAAAAACTTCAAAAAACATTTATCCTATTACCTTCATGTTTGATTAATCATTAGTATTTTATCTCATAAAATATTTATAATTTTGAGGTCCTTAAATTTCCCTTGATCATTCAATTATTTGTGATCGATGATCTCTAGCACTTTGTATTGTTATTTATGCTTTTATTCAATGTCTATATCTTTAGTATACACTGATGTTTTACTATATGAAAACAAAGTTGTGTGATGAATTTAGAATTTTCCTTTCCCACTATCAAATTAGTTGTTTTATTAACTATTTTTATGATGCAGTTTTACCAAAAAGTTATTTTAAAATGTCAAACCCTTGATTATTGATATCAAGATTAAATTGCGAGGACACAATTTATTTAAAGGGTTAGAATGAACTCACTATGTTTTTTAAAGAATAAAATTATGTATAATATCATATTTTATATGAAAAAATAACATTAGAATAGAATTAAACCCCTGATACTTTATGATATATTTATTTTTAAATAAATTCAATCTCTTTGATAGATTGTAATGTATTCAACAAGGATAATTGAAATATGATTCTCTATTAGAATATTATTATTTACAAATGAAAAATATAACCAAGATGTAAAATTAGTGGGTATGAATTGAAATAAATAAATTATGAAAGTAATTTTTTACAAATGTATAATATTAATATTGTGGTTATCTATTTATTAGAAATAAAATGAGAACCATTTGAAAGGAATTTGTTTTGAAAAATTTCATTTTTTTAAATGACTGTTTAGTCCCACATTACACATATGTTTCCGACGCTTTTTCCGGGGCGAGCGCATCTGTTCGCCAGGGCGCAATAGGCGCAGTTTTCATTATGTTGCCCCGCATTCCCGCTTTCCAAAGGCGGGCAACATCCACTCCTTATTCAGTGACGTATTCTCCTTGACTGAAAATGAGATGATGGGATGTCAGTTCTTCCTTCCGTGGATTCCTCCTCGGAACTCGTTACCTAGTCCGGGTCTCCCTCATAGATTTAATACGTTGTTCGTGAAACTCTTCCCAATGCTATGTTTCCATGGATGCCAGTTAATTACACTGCATCTGTCAAGACATTCCAAAGGGTCCGGTCAGGGAAGAAACCTTCAGTCAGGGGAGTAGTCATGTCGAGACATCAGTATCCTGTCTGAACACTGTGGAATTGGTGTGTCTGTACTCTATACCTTATTATAGGGCTTCTAGAGGGCGTGGAAGCCCGAGGAATACCACATTGAGCTCGGGGAATAATATTCCATAGGCATGTATCTGAGGTTTTTCTCAGCTTCCTATGTTTAACACATGGTATGTCGCAGGTTTAACGTCCAGCAAAGATGGATCGGCCAGATCAGAACACTACCTGGAGTGGATTAGATTGAGGAATCCACCTTTAATGGATGCTGATATCGGGGTCATCCCGTGGGTGGCTTCCTGGATGTGGTGGAGGGAAGTGGAGTGGCACGATCTCACCGGGATGTGGCTGCCCGGGTGAGAATTAGGATGGATGAATAAAGTGGACGGGGATGAAATAGAACCATCGCAAGGGCGACAGTGATGTTGGTCTTGAGCCGTGAGAAGACGTCCTATGTATCCCCGTGGTAGGGAATCAAAGTCCACATAGTTCAGGATGGTGCCGGTGAAATGACGTGAAGGTGAACCTAGGGGTCCACTGGTGGTGGGCTTGAACCTCATGGAGGCTTCCTACATACCATGCCTTGACATGGATCAAAGTCCCCGTAGTTCAAATGAGGTATGGAATACAGTTTAACGACATGAGGGATGGGGGTGAACCGATTTGAGTGAGGTTAGAACGATCAGGTGATGGGCTTGAACCTCATGGAGGCTTCCTACGTATCGTGCCTTGACATGGATCAAATACCTCGTAGTTCATGTGGTTTTCGTCAGCGAACTGACGTGGAGGTGAAATAGTGTTTCCATTGGTTGTGGGCTTGAGCCTCAGGGGGGGTCATCCTACGTACCATGACTTGACATGGATCAAAGTCCTCGTAGTTCGGGAGGAAATGGTGGTTTTTGGAGAACCGACATGAAGATAGGACCTTGGTCCGATGAGAGACGGGCTTGAACCTCAGGGAGGCTTCCTATGTACCACCCCTTGACATGGATCAAAGTCCTCGTAGTTCGGGTTGGTCACAACAGATTGCCGTCAGACTGTAATGCAGTTTAATGTCATGTTGGATGAAGGTGGAACCTGACGTGATGAAATGATGGGCGGTGGGTTTGAACCTCATAGAGACTTCCTACGTACCATTCCTTGACATAGATCAAAGTCCTCGTAGTTCAAATGAATGTGCAGTTTAACGTCATGCTGGATAGGGTCATATAGTTTAATGTCATGCTGGATGAGGGCATACAGTTTAACGTCATGCTGGATGAGGGAATACAGTTTAATGTCATGCTGGACGAGGGAATTGACATGATTGATGCTTACTCTAAGCCCACGTGAGTCATGCTTAGTGTGAGAAACAAGAGGCAGTAGATACCTGATGATCACATCGCGAAGTATCCGTCCGTGAGAAGTGAAGAGGGGCTTACGCGTTAGCGAGAGAGGGATTTGGGACCAAAGATAGAATGTGCCTCGTTCCCTATCACTCCCCCACTAACCTTGGTAGTGGGGAAGTATGGAGGTGCATGGGTGCTACCTTCTGTAGAAGAGGATAGGGGTCTTAGACCAAGGTGGTTTCCCTTCTCCTGTGGACTTACGCCACTCTGATAAGGATGATATCATCCCCTGTGGAGGGGTGATCCCATCTCTGTGGAGACCAGTGGGCGTAAATAATGTCCGAGCCGGGGGGGGGGGGGGGACTTCGCGTGCGAGGAACGGGGTCGGATTACAGTTTAATGTCATGTGTTGAGGATGAAGTGCTTGGTAGTTTAACATCCTACAGCTCAGACGATGTGGGTTTACTCCGCACCCCTAGGACATACATGACCAGTCCATCTGCTCCTTGGGGGAGGGAAGGTACCAGAAAGGCCATAGTCAAGGGGGGTCGCAGAGCGAACCATCGAGGGGTCCATGTTAGCATGGCTATGCGAAGAAGAAATAGCCGTTAGCATGCCTATACGAAAAAGCATTAGGTGAAGCAATGCTAGGAGTGGTGTCATCTAGGGGACTTTGAAATCACATCGTGAAAACCTGGAGGGTCGCACAGGAAGAGGAATTGCCAAGCAAAGGGGTGTGCTTCGCGAAGTGGAGTGCCTTGGCCTTAGCATGGGGTAGGGGTGTGAATGGGAGGTCCTCCGTGAGGTGGAATAGTGTTCGTGGAGCACTGCCTCACAAAGCAGAGGTGCCTCGCGAAGCAAAGGTGCCTCGCGAAGTAGAGGTGTCTCGCGAAGCAGTGTGCCTCGCGAAGCAGTGTGCTTCGTGATGTACAGCGACCCTTCCTTGGCATGTGGATCACTAGTACATGATGGGTGTTTTTCGAAGCATAAACGCTCTGCGGATTCTCGAGTTCTCTTGGGAATCCCCGTCCTTTTCAAATGCCTTTATGCTTCACGAAGGGAATCCCTATCGGAAGAGGGGCTCAAAACGAGACAAGGCGAAGGCATCTCGCAAAGCAAAAATACCTCGTGGAGCACATGATTCCCCGGGCGAAGGGCGCTTCACGATTCGGGAGTTGAGAAGCTGAAAGGTCGGATTTTACCTTTTTCGAACTCAGGGGGAGCCCAATATTTATAGGAAAGGGGCGCCACAAAGCAGAGCTCACATGGCGCAAAGGGGGCTCCGGGGCTTTGCGGTGGGCTCGCGAACGTCAGGGTGTTCGCAGAGCGTTACCGCCTCCTGTGATTCGCGGCGGCCGCGGTGTTCGGTGGTGCTCCACGTCAGGGCATCGAGGCAGGATCGCAAACATCAGGGTGGTCACGTAGTGTTATCACCTCCGGGGCTTCGCGGTGGGCTCGCGAACGTATGGGTGTTTGTGTAGCTTTACCACCTCCTGTGCTTCGCGACAGCCGCGGTGTTCGGCAGCGCTCCACGTCGGGGCTTCACGGGGCAGTGTGCAGGCTTCTTTTAATACTTCCCTTTGCGTTCAATATTTTGGTGCCAAAAAATGCCCCCACTTAGACTTGGATCCGCGGAGGGTTCAAGGGTCGAATTCTGAGGTAAAATTTCCAAAATTATCTACAGTTCGTGAAGCGGAGTCGTGAAGGGGTGCGCAGGGATGATAGTGGCTGTGAATTCCAGATGCACTGTGTTCCTCCACACGGGCGGGGTGCACCGCGAAGCTCTAGGGTCTCTACCTATAAATAGGGGGGATGAACTCTCTTTTTCCCTCTCACGCCTTTTGTACTTTTCCGCTCTCAACTTCGCGAAGCTCCGCGTACTCCACGTATGCTCTCCGCGAATCGAGCATCGCGGCGACCCATGAGTCTCCGACTCCACGACCGCGCCAATCGAACTTCTGTTTGCCGGCCTAGGCCAGGCTCTGCGGCTTGGTTCTGCGCCCAAGATTCGCGAGAGATCCTTACGAGCAACCTTCATGACCCGAACCGAATTTTTTTCCAAGTTCCAAAACCGAAATGGCCCATCGAGAAGCTGTGTTGGGGGTGCTTGTAGACGCCGCTTAGAGGGATGAGATGGCTAACTGTCTGGGCCTTGGGGAGATGGTCCGAAGCCACTAGGACCATAATTCTTTGACAGAACTGCTATTAGAGAGTCAGAATAACTATCCGAATTCCAAGAAGCTGCCTTTGAATGGATTCGGACTAAGGGATGATGTCTTCATCCCTAAGGCGAGTAAGGAAGAACCAGCTTGATGGTTCAGAATCACGCCATGCCAATGCCAGTGGTTCAGGGTGGCCGATGGTCACACACGGGAGGACTTCACACCCGTCAATGCTGACTGTCTCTACAACCATGTGAACAATATTGACGGGAATCCACTGCAACCAGAAACATCCACTCCTCTGTACCGCACCATGCTGAAGGCGGATTTTCAAGATTCGATGAAGGGGCGGTCCGATGAGTGGGACCTATGCCAGGGCAGTAACTTCACCAATGATTAGGAATGGGCCTACTGGGTAGGCGACTCATGTGAGGATCTTGGGGCCAAGCTGAGGAGAGTGGGTTTGTATGATGTGGCATGGGCCTCCCAATTCAACATTTACCAACCGAAACAACTAATGCCGGAGCTGCTGAGTAGATGGTCGTCTAGGACCAATACTTTTCACCTGCACCATGGGGAGGTGGGCATCAGTCTGTGGGATGTCCATCAGATTTCGGGGGTCCCGATCTTGGGGGACATGTATGATGAGTTCCTCCCCGTCTTGAGCACGTGGGAGGATGTGGAGCAGAAGCCGCGACTGGCATCAGTACTGATGGCACTGGTCCCTGAAGAGGACAAGGAGGCAGTGAGAGATGTCCACATTAAGAAGTGGTTCGAGTAGTTCTTGAACTTTCTGAGGAATCGAGAGTTCCCTCCGAGGCCTCAAACGTGTCCGAAGGCGGCTCAACGGGGCAAGGAGCACTTGTATTGGTGGGTCTTGGAGGAAAGCCAATGGAAGACTTGGGGTTTTAGTGTCAGAAAAGAACAACAACCGATAGTTAGTCTGGAAACATTCATCGCAGCCATTATCCGCAATTGGATCCTACCGGTGAGGGATACTAGTATGGGGGTGCGGCCCAGCTCGTTTATCATGGCGTCCATGCTGGCCATGGGGTAGTGGGTCAATCTGGGGATTCTAATGCTCGCCAAGCTGTACAAAATACTGCGGCACGTTAGCGAGGGCAAGAAGACAACAAGGATATGCGGGCCCTTACACCTTCTATATGGGTGGATTGAGGTGAACATCCGGGGGATTTATGAGTATCCAAACCCTATCTCGCCACTGAGATCAAAATTTCGCCCCCCATTCTGAATGCGGCCGGGAGATTCCCATTCAAACTAACCATACCAATGGTGCTGAACCGGGTGTGGAGGGTGGATGAGTGTAACTTCCACCCGTTTCGGTTGCCGATGAGGGTACTTACTGATGACGGGCGGGGAACGGAAGAGAACTGGGCTTATTTCCTGGCCTTTCGAGGCGGAGTTTTGGTGGCATGAGTGGATCGTGAGCCGCTCTATGAACCTTACACCCCGAATTTGTTTGCGAGGCAGTTCTGGTGCCTCCAGTGGCGAACCCCGCAGGTCTAATGGGAGGTGCGTCATGAGGATCACCCGTGTGTGATGAGGCAGCTATGAATCATGTTCACACGAGAAGACGAGAAGATGAGAATTGCAATTGCCTCCATCCAACACTGGTTTCAGATTGGTGGGGGAGTATTCCATCAGCTGAGAGGCTTCTTATCCGGGGGATATGTTGAGGTAGCCAACCGTTCGGGTTGGTGATGGTGGGCCCACTCTATCCCGAGGTTGGGGTCAGAGGGAAGCAAGGGCCTCTTGTGGTGGCAGGGATGCCGTGGTGGAGAGACCCGCACCGGCCGAGGGTGTCGCAGTAGTGGCGGATCCGGTGATTCTAGAAGTGCAGGTCCATCTGGAGGGGCGACCACCGAGGGGATTCCGCAGGATATCTGCTCAGGCTCCAGGGAAGCGGCTGTGCCATATTGACATGCCATAGGACGTCGTCTTCCTGGAGGCCTGGGAAATTTGGGATATCAACTGGAAGCACTTCAGTATGCCTGAGATGTGGGAGATCCTGAACCATCATGGTATGGTTCTGCCAGGTATAGGCCCAACCCGGGCTGGTTTCACAGCGTCTCCGGCGGATGCGGAGCAATATTTGGTTGAACTGAAAGACTAAGTTCACTCCAGTGGTGTCCCAAACCCAATGACAGACTGGGTGAGGGTACTTCTGTATCAGACGGTTTTACCACAGCTGTCAGCTGTCGATCTGAGGGAGCGCTTCCCCCTGCTAGAAGAATCAGAGGACTCCTCTCGGGAGGATGAGGCTAGCGGAGGGAGCCCGTTAGAGGAGGGTGAAGTCAGAGATCCAGACTCAGATTCTGATGTTTTTGCAGAGGCTCTTGAGGTAGCATTATGAGATTCTTTCCTCATGACCCATTCTTAGGTCATCATGGATTTCTTACCCATGTTTGAACCATGCAGAAGGAACTTGTACGCAGGCCTCGCCCTCGTCCATTGGCGGGTGATGATGCAGGACCTTAAGAACCCGCGCCTACGGCTGCTTCCAGTTCTGTATCTGGTGGGGTTAGATTGCCCAAGGTGGCTCCCCCAGAATCTCCAGAACATCCAACAGTATAGGGAGGGCCACACCTCGGGGTCCTGTCAGTATCAACTCAAGAGCAGCACCATGAGTTCAATCTCAGTAAGTTTCCTCTACTGGATTCATTGTTGTCATATGTAGATTGTGCCAACTAACGTCTATGTCCCTCTTTGTAGTACAGTTCTTCGACTGGCATGGGATGATGTGGCAAGGCTAGTCGGGATGTCTGGTGGCATTCCTCCTAGGGGCATGCCGGTGACGGTGGAGATTGTCCCCCCATATCCCCGAACTGCAACACACACTATCATTGGCGGGTCAACTATCAGGGTCGTGCCCAAGGTCATTGAGGTGGAGTCCAGTGACAAGGATCAATCGGTCGACCCAAGTCCCGTCACGCCTGCTCCGGGGCCAGATGTCGCGCAAGATTCAATGCCAGATACAGATCCTGCCGAGGACTTCCTGCAGGCGCATCCTGTGTACGAGCCTACCAATCGCGCAGACTAGGATGAAATGGCCTCTGATGAGGAAGACAACAGCATAGTCCGCTGCCGATCATGGAAGCTAATCACGTGCTTCATCAAGGAAGCCCCCAAGCACTATGGATGAACGAAATGGACAGAATTCGCTTGCGGCTACACAAACTTTGCGCTGGGGGAGTGGATTCCCAACATCCTCATGTGCTCATCCGAGATCTCATGGCCGAGAAGATCCGGGAGTATGATCACGGGCTCAGTGTGGGCTCGTAGTGGAGGAAGGTAATAAACATCAAGAGGCTCTAGGAGGATGAAAGTGAGGTCCAATAACTGTAGGCCTGAGCAGATGAGCACTCAGCCTCTCTTAATACACAATCTGAACAGATCTCACGGTTTAAGGCCCAGCTGGTAGAGGTAGAAGAGCATATGAGGCAGGATTCTGGAAAGATGGCTGCCATTCAGGCCGGCATAGAGATGGATAGGGCCAAGGATAATGAACTGTGCCCCGCCATTGCTGAGGAAGAGTGGGATCTAAGTCAGGGAAAACAATTCCTAGATTCCACAAATCGAAGGGTGGCGGAGCTGCAAAGCTCTTTTGATGGGGTCAATTCGTCCATGGGGGAAGTCAACCCTCAGGTACTGTAACAATTACATACTTTTTAATGGTACTTTTGTGCTTCAATTGATTTTATTTTGAATGTCGTAGCATGCACGATTTATACTTTTTTCATCGGTTCATTACATCCCTACAATGTTTGCGGGACATCCGGAGACAATTACCCAAGCTCACATGGGTCAAGCCCGATGTGAGAAATAGAAGATAGTTGCCTCATCTTCCCACCCAAAATAGGAGTGGAAACCATGGTTCAGGCGTCCGGGGTTTGGATAACCAGTCCGGATTTCCGGAAAAAATAGGAGAGACTTGGCCGAAGAAAGGAGTTCTCAAAACAGTCGAATTACCATTTCTTCAGTGTGCTCTTATGCACGAACGGTGAAATGCCAGGGACACTAAAATTAGTACGAACAGATGAAAATGGGATGTGTGAATCATGATACCCAATATTCGGAACACTGTAGGGATGGTGTAACATTAAAGGACAACCGTTAATTGTGGCAGAGAAATGATATCCTTACTGAGTTAGCCTGAAATGGGGACAACAAATGAGGGTCGTCCATTGACCATGTTTGATACATGGGACCAGGTCACAAATTTTGTCGATCAATCCTTCGGGACGTCGGCCCAGGATAGTAGGCGGACCCTAGGTCGAGCATCCATACTGTTAGGGTGTTCTTCCAAACATGACCAATCTTCTGGAACGTTGACCCATGACGGTAGGTGAGCCGATGCATTATGAGACTAGGCTGTTAGGGGGTCCCTTCAGACATGAAAGGGGACGGGGGTCCGAATAAGGGGCACGAAAATCATGGAATATGGAGCGATGGTTTGTCCGAACAGAATCCAACACTCATGTAATTACACCACCTTGGTGGGAGTATGCCAGATGGGCGTGTCAGTTTGATTATAGATCCTTCCTTCTTTGGGACAAGGCCTCCCTGGCGAGGGGGTATGTTGCTTCCCAATGGGATATTGGGGCATCATGAAATTGTTCAGGGCAGAGTCATAGTTACATGGTCCTTTACGAGTGGTCCGGCCAGGGGGTCAGAAAGGGGGAGGATATGATTAATGATTCCTATGGGATGGACCCTAGAAAAAATACCAGGGTGTCTCTACGTATCCCATGAGGGTGGGAATCAAGACACACATAGTTCTAAAAGTGAAGTTTAACGTCATTCAGGACGATGAGAATCGCGACCGCATTGGTACACATCCTACCAAAACAACTAAGCCCACGTGAGTCATGCTCGATGTGAGAAACAAGAAGTAATGGTGGGACTTTACCGACACAGAAAGGGGTAGGTTAGGGTGAGGGGACTCGGTGAATATCAGCCCCAGGATACTAACGTGACCAGGTGGCATACCCAGATGCGCGAAGAGATAGAGCCGAGTATGTTGGAATTCCTCTTGAACTTGAGGAAATGGAAATGTGTGAATCACGACGCTCGAGATTTGGATCACAATGACGGCGACATGATGATAGAGGATAACTATTAACCGTGGAGGAAACACATCATCCATAACACGTTTGCTTAGAATGGGGACAGACAAATGAGGGTTGACTGTTGACCATGTTCTAAACAGGAGACCCTATCACAAATGTTGTCAGAGATCTGTAGGGACGTTGGCCTGAAATGATCGGAGGGCCCTTAGGTCCAGTGTTCATGGAGAGCCCTTAACCCTAGTATCCATGTCCTCTGAGGGTCCTTTTAGATGTGGAAGAGGATGAGGATCCAAATAGAGAACTCACGAAGCTTGGTCATGGGTTGAGGGGAATGTACCTATGAAAATACCACTCTCCAGGCTCTTTGTCAAAACGCATCTGAACACGACAACTAGGCGTATTAGATAGAGGGAGAAGAGTCCATTCTAATAGAGTGGTTTTGGTTTAGGGTCGTAGAATTCATACCATCTAGGGAGTGCTCAAGTCGAGGGACCGAACATGAAAGTTAGGTTGGGCCTGTGGGGAAGTGCCAGGGCGCTCCTACGTATCCCATGAGGATGGGAATCAAGACATACATAGTTCTGAAGGGTGGCACGGTAAGGTACCAGTTCCAGGGAAAAAGGGGATTGCGGGCATGACCCTTGCACTAAAATAAGTGGAATTTTATAAATCTGGTTTTTTCCTTTAAGATGAGTGGTTTTTTTTGTGATGCGACAGGCCTAGGGTAGCAAGCCCTAGTGTCACCACAAGAATCAAGCCCTGATAGGCATTGACAAATGGCATGGAACGTGACCAATAACCAACATGATGTCCACTACAATGAGGTCATCACAATGCAGTGCTATTTTTCGTCGTGCGGCCAGGATGATAATGTCAATGTTTAGGGTTGTGTGATAGGACCTAGTGTGCATTTTAACGTCATGCATCGAATACATAGCAGAGATGATGCTAGGAGGGGAATGTGTATGGTGTCATGAGACACAACCAATGTGAATGAGTACATGATCCCTCATCACACTACGCAGTCCCATAGTCAGGGTCCCAAAGGTAGGACGCTGAACTCAAGCTGGACCCAAAGACAGGAGGTCTGGGCATTCCTACTTATTCCATGAGGACGGGAATCAAGACAGATGTAGTTCTTGGGAGATTATAGTTTATGGTATTTAGAGCTCAGACCAGGGTCAGATGACAACTTTCCAAGTAAGCGCAGACCTCGGCCCGATCCCTAAGACAACGTGAGTTAAACTCAGTGTGGGAAACAAGGGGGGAAGATCCTAATCGCAATACCTAAAACATCCAACTAGGGGGAGTCAGTGAAGAGCCCCGAAGGACACTTTTGACACGATTTTGTTCCCCCAACGCACAGATGTGCACGGAGGAATAGTACCTAGAGATTCGAAACTCCACTAGGACATGCTGAGAATGGAGAAGGATGTGAATTGTGTAACCAACATTTTTGGCTTAATGGGGTTGGCGTGGCGATGGAGGATAACCGTTAACTGTGGTGGAAAAATAGTCTCCATATCACGTTAGCCTGAGGTGGGAACAACAAACGAGCATTGATCGCTGACCATATACACAACGTGAGATTTTTATCTATTTGTTGTCCGAAACCCTTGGGGTCGTTGGTCCGTAATAGTAGGAGAGCCCTTGGGCGTTTTATCCCGGATGTTCATGGGGGTCCCTTCGGGTGTGAAAGATGATGGAATCCCTGATTATGGGATACAAAAATCCTGGAAAGTGGGTGCGGACGTGTCCGACTAAAGCTTGACGTTCCAGGTAATAAACTAGAGTACCCTTAGGCACATTGGTGAACCAACGGAAAGGGTCGACAAAATAGATCTGGAGGGAGAGGTACATGGTATGGTCATTACAAGACTGACGTGAATGAGTATATAATCCCACAACACACCATATAATACCCTCATGGAGGAAGAGTAGGCCAAGGGGCCAAGGTGGGATGGAGGTTTTCGGAAGATAGGGCTAGACCCGAAGCTTAGAAATTCGGGTGGTACTACGTATCCATAAGGATGGGAATCAAGCCAGATGTAGTTCTGAAGGGATTACCAGGGGGTATAACATCTTAACAAGGAGTCGTACGGCGCGGTGGGTAATGAGAACATAATCCCACACCATACCGCACAGTTCTGTAGGAAAGAATCTGGGCCAAGGGGCCCGATAAGGCCAAGGGGCCTAAGGGTAGGCCTTGGTGAGGGAGGCCTGAGGCTGGGTCTTGTTCAGGATGGACTGAATAACTCGTAGTTTAACGTCTTCTAGCAAGGACAAGTGTCGTAGGCCTGGAGAGGCCCAGGGGCCTGAGGTTAGGCATCGGTCAGGGAGGCCTGGCCAGTTTGTAGTTTAACATCTTGCAATGAGGACAGGGAAAGAGATAACTGTATCTCATCCAGGGAGGTGTACGACATGGAAAGTAACCCGATGTGAAATACGATGTAATCCTACCCCACACCATGCATCCCTTATGAGGGAATCAGTGTCGTGGGCCCGACCATTGGTGCCACTCAGAGGGAAGTTTGTCGCTCCAGGATGGGGAATAACGAATCACTGCACTCGATGTTTGGGACATCTTGGGCTGGACCCAACGATCCAGGACACTATTGACCATGTTTGAAATATCACGTCCCTATGGTGACCTGATATGGGAGCAACAAATGAGTGTTGACCATTGACCAAACTCGCAATGCGAGACTTGTATCGGCTTGTTTCTCGGAAACCCTTGGGGGAGTTGGATCGTATCAGTAGGAGAGCCCTTGGGCGTTGTATCTAGGCCATACTTGGGGGTCCCTCTGGGTGTGAAAGATGATGGAATCCCAGCCAAAGAGTGGGTGAATCATAGCTATCTCCATCCATGAAAGAGGAGAACACATACAGGGGGGACGTGCAGCCGGGTCGAGGCTTGCTCGATGTGAGTTGGGAAAAAGTGTGCATCCTTCCATATGTCTTGATCCAAGGGGAAGATTTTTGGCTTTTGGGAAGGGCCGATAGACGAAATGTTCATGAGTTCTTATGTATCCCATTAGGATTGGAATCAAGCCATACGTAGTTCTTGAAGTTCATGTAGTTTAACATCATGCGGTGAGGATGTGGGAGGATAGAAGAACGGGAGTGGGCACTTGGTGAAACCATTATAATCCTTGTATGAGTATGGCTAAGAAATCCTACTCCTCGTCATGCAAGGATCCTCCGAGGAAACTATACCCAGGGGGGACAGTGAAAGAGAAGAGCTCGGGGCTGGGCTCAAGACGAGGCGTCCGAGCGTTCCTACGTATCCCATTAGGATGGGAATCAAGCCACACATAGTTCTTGAAGCACAGTTTAATGTCATTTTGGACAAGGGATGCATCTCATTTGGGGATATGTACAGTACGGCAGGTAACCCGACTTGAATGAGGACGTATCCCACACCACACCGTGCGATCCCACAAGAGAGTCTGAGTTGACGAAGTCCAAGGGGCCTGAGGCCGAGCCTCAGTCAGGGAGACCAGACCGGCATGGAGTTTAACGTCCTACAGTAAGGATGAGGGCCGAGGCCAGAGGAGGCCAAGGGGCCTGAGGCTGGGCCTCAGTCTGGAAGGCCTGACTAGCTTGCAGTTTAACATCTTGTAGTGAGGATGAGAGAGATCTTAGTTTAAGGTCATAGATCTCAGACCATTTTTCAATTTATCATCTTGCAGGATGGCGGTGCAGTTTAGGGTTGTGTGGGTACATAACGTATAGTTTAGGGTGGTGTGGGACCGTGACACGTAGTTTAGGGTCATGCAAGACCATACAGTTTAAGGTCGTGCAGGACCTTACAGTTTAAGGTCGTGCATGACCCTATAGTTTAAGGTCGTGCAGGACCATTGATTCTTAGGAAAAGTACTGCTTGAGGAACTTGGCGCTGGTGGGACTAGTTATGCACTCACCATTCGTGGTTTCCATGTAGTATTCTCCGTTGGGGTAAACCTTATGGATGATGTAAGGTCCTTCCCATTTGGGCTCTAGCTTGGGCAGTTTCCTACCGGGGATCATTGGCGCTCGAAGGGCCAACTCTAGGTCACCCTACAGAAAAGAGTGAAGGAAAACCTTATTGTTGAAGACCCTGGCTATCTTATTCTGATTCCTTTCCAGATTGTGCAGGGCACGAAGCATGTTCTCATCTAGTGCTTCCAATTCAGCTAGATAGATTTCAGCCACCTTATCTGGATCCTGTTGGTCATAGACTACAGTGCGTAACCATGGTAGCTAGGTCTCAATGGGTAGGATGGCCTCATCACCATACACCAGGGAATATGGGGTCACCTCGGTGGAATTGTGAGTCGTTGTCCGATAAGCCCAAAAGATATTGGGGAGATTGTCCGACCAAATTTTCTTGTTATGACCAACCATTTTCTATAGAATGTTAGAAAGTGTTTTGTTGAACGCCTCGATCTGTCCATTTTATTATTCATGATAGCGAGAGGTATGGTTCAAATGGATATCGTACTTGGAATAAAAATTCTTCAGCTCGATCGCTTGGAAGTCGGTGCCATTATCAGTGAGGACATCGCGAGGGACCCCAAACTGATGGATGATATTGGATCTCACAAAGTCGATGATGGGACGTGCCCTTAACTCTTTGAGTGAAATTTCCTCGGCCCACTTAGAGAAGAAATCTTTAGCAGTTAGGATGAACCCACACTGGTGAGCTGTCGCCGGTGGATATGGTCCCACTACATCAAGTCCCCACACTTCAAATGGCCAAGAGTACTTGGTGGAGTGGAGAGGCTCCGACAGCCGATGCAGGAAGTTGGCATGAACTTGGAACACGTGGCATCTCTTGGAAAACTCAATTCAATCATGTATCATAGAGGGCTAGAAGTACCCCAACCTCCAAATTTGATGGGACAGCTTGGGCCCAGCCTGGTGGGCACTGATGGAACCAGCGTGAACCTCTTGCATAACTTGATAAATCTAGACTCCTTTAATGCAACGAAGGAGAACGCCATCGCAACTCCACTTATAGAGGATCTTCTCAAGACTGGGACCACTATGGAGGGTAAATTTCAGGGCACGGTGTCAAATTTTCTCGCGCTCGGCCCGTCCGTCTAAGAGGAAACCATTTTGGAGGTACTCGACAAAAGGTGCCCTCCAGTCAGGAGTGGCCTCAACCGCTATGTCTAACGAACCTGGGACTCCTAACATAGAAGGTTCGGTGGTAAGATAACTTATCTGCAGGTCGTCATTGTCCTCTGGGGTGATGGGGGAAACGACTCTCTGGTGTGCTACATTTATGATCAAATCATCTTGTTCGGGTTCTACAAGCGACGCAGCTAAGCCAACCAAAGCATTAGCTCGACCATTCTCTGACCGAGGTACATGGATAGCCTCTGGTCGAGAAGAGAATTGGGCCATTAGACGGAGGGTGCACTACAGAAATGGCATAAGATGCGGATTCCTGATGACATAGTCTCCATTGAACTGTTTGATTACCAGCTCAGAATCTCCTTTCACATGTAGATGGGGCACATCGATCTCGAGGGCCAACTCGAGGCCGGTGATGAGAGCCTGGTACTCTTCCTAATTGTTGGTGCAGCCTTCTAACAACAAGAATGAGTATGGTAGGAAAGCTTGCACCGGGGTGATGAAGACGACACCCAGACCCACTCTGTTGAGCTTTGGATCATTTAGTCTCCTACCGGTAGGGCTCTGGGAGGCACCGTCGAAGTGCATTTTCCAACATGAGATGACATGATCGACTAATAGGATCACCTAATTAGGAAAATACAGGTCTAGGTATTGATCTGCAGAGGTTGGATGGGCGGCTAAAAAGTCTGCCAATTCCTGTCCCTTGATGGTCTTTTGAGGCACGAACCTGATGTCAAACTGCTAGAGGATCACTGCCCACCACGCTAGTCGGCCAGTTAATATGGGGCGGTACAATATGTACTTCAGAAGGTCTATCTGAGAGACCAACTGTACCTCATGGTGATGCAGGTAATTCCTCAGCTTCTGTATGGCAAAGACGAGCACAGGTCAGCTCTTTTTGACAGGGGAGTATCTGATCTCCGAATCAAGAAGCATGCAACTGAGATAGTAGAGACTGTTCTCTGTACCCTCGTTGTTCTTCTGGGAGAAAAGTGCACTGAGGGACCATTCTATGGAGGTCACGTAAAGAACCAAAAGCTTTCTGGAGATGGGTGGCATCATAATTGGAGGTTGGATCATATACTATTTTATTTTCTCGAAGGCGGTCCGACACTCTTCATCCCATTCGTAGGCGGCGCCTATCTTCATGAGCTAGGAAAATGGCTTACACTTTCCGTCTAGATTCGCGATGAATCGGAGTATATAGGCTATGTGGCCTTCGAGACCTCTATGTTCTTGAATATTACTCGGGGGAGGCATTTGGCTGGTGGCCTTGATCTTCTATGGGTTGATCTCAATGCCCCGATATCTAAAAAAATCCAAGAAACTACATGGAGGTGGCCCCGAAGGCACACTTTAACAGGTTCATCTTCAAGCAGTGGGAACCAAGGAAACTGAACAATTTCTCAAGGTCTTTGAGATGGTCCTCGCGCTTGCGAGATTTGACCACTAGATCATCCACGTAGCACTCCACCAGCGTCTTGAGAATCATCCTGAATATGTAATGCATGTCCCACTGATAAGTGGAACCTTCATTTTTTAGGCCGAAGGGCATAAACTGGTAACAAAAGGTACCTTGGGGAGCCTTGAGGGCAGTTTATTCCTCATCCTCAGGGGCCATCTGGATCTGGTTGTACCCAGAATACCCATCCATGAAAGAGAGGTCTTGGAACCCGGTCATGGCGTCAATCAATAACTCGATCACCGGGAGGGTAAAGTCATCCTTTTCCAGTGGCGATTGAGATCGCAGAAGTCGATGCAGACTCTGATATGCCCGTTCTTCTTCCTGACGAGAACAATGTTAGAAAGCCACTTGGGGTACTGGACTTCCTAGACGAAGTTGGCTTTGATAAGCTTGTCAACTTCAGTCTCAACCATAACACCGTGAAAAGGGTGCATCTTTATGGGAGGCTGTTTAAACCCATGATGGTTTGACAGGAGGCCCAGGCGGTGAACGACTACCTGAGGATCTAGTCCTGGCATCTCGTCGTAACTCCAGGCAAATACATCATAGTGTTGTTTGAGAATGTCTATGTACCGCCGCTGCTCCTCGGGGGACATCAATTCACTGATCAATGTGGGTCTCAGATCAGCCTCACTACCAAGGTTCACATGTACCAGTTCATCAACCATGGTAGAGACACCTTTCTCAAAGGTGGGGGGGGGCATCCTCCAGATTTTCGTCTCCACCCGTGGAGGGATTTCCCGCAAAGGGTGTTACTTATGAGATATCAAAGCCTGAAGGGAATCTGGTGACGACTTGGGCGGTGGTGGTCATCATATCAGGAGACCCATGCGCCACTAAGACCATAAAAATGAAGGCAGTCGATCCTATCCCATCTGGCCTCTGGCCTAAGGGGCCACGTTTTATGACATTGAAGAAGTGGCGACGCATCAGCCTGAGTCGGTTGATTCCAGCTCGGCGGAAGAGACACAAATGACGTCCTGCCATTGTCATAAGCCCGACATTCTAATACCGCATAGGGGTAGGAGGTTCCGGGATCATCTGAGCCTGGTTGGTGTAGGAGTACGAGGTGATTTTCCGCCGTCACTTGGACATGAGAGCATGCCTTCCTTTCGTACCTGTAACAACAAAACACTTCTCCATGTCAGGGGTCGTGGCATCCAATAGATTGATTGGGAAGATGTAGGTGTCATCCAAGTCTGCCCAGTGATCACTTATGACCGGGGCAGGTTCATCCTCACTTTCTAGGATTTGCTTATCCTTTCTCTTGTAATAGCCGGTGTCCTGATAGCAGGCTTCAAAAGTGGTGAAAGGAGATGCATCTCCTGGGAGCACACCTACTTGAACATTGAGGGAGTATTTGAGGCATTGGTGATACGACGAAGGGACCGCTGCTTGCAGATGGAGCCATGTCCTGCCCATCAATGCATTATAGGCACTATCCTGGGAGACAACCATGAACTCTGTGCTAGCAATTAGGCCACTGAACTGGGTCTTCAGGAATATCTTTCCAACTGGGGATTGCTCGGTCCTATCGTATCCTTGGATTCTGAGGTTGGAGGGAGTTAAATCATTTTTAGACAAACCCAGCTTTTGCAGTGTCCGAGTCAGGATTAGGTTGATCCCTGAACCCGTGTCAATGAGGGAGCGCCAGACTTCCTTGCCATTGAAGTGGACAATGACATACAGTGGGCGAATATTCCCCTGTATGGGAGGGTCCTCATCTTCACTGGAGAATGAGATAATTTCCTATCATTCGGCATTATCAATTGCCTCAGTGTGGAATACTTCTGCAGTTGCTACCTCCGTCTCAAACTGAAGGGGGATCCTTAGGGCCTCGACAAGTGCTTCATGTATTTCAGACGATAGGTGAAGGGACTCAAGGATAGAAAGCCTTGCTAGAATTCCGGCCTAGTGCTTTATGACACTGTACATTTGTGCCAAACGCGATCCTATGCTTACAGGAGGTCGTTCTACAGTTGGAGGCATAGCGGTTCCTGCCGATTGAACCGGCGGCTGGCTAGTTCTGAGTACATCCCGCTGCCTACTAGTTAAATCTTAGAGACTAGCCGTCGTATTAGGACCAGAAAAAGGAGATTGGCCTATAGCCAGGCAAGACTGATCATGATAAGTAAGAGGCAGCTCTACCTGATCTAGTAGCACAAACGACAGTGGAGGTATATCTGAGGGCATCATATGGGTTTGCGCATGCTGAGCTCTGCACTGAGCCTGCTGTCTGGTTTCAATAGCATACACGGCCTGACTGAAATCACCCGCTGACATGCATTGACAACCTGCGTGGTTGCAGTTCCACTGACGTTGACGTCGGCTAGAGATGTTGGGGAGGTTCGCCTGGTGTTCCCCCTCGTCGGGAGCCATATAGGGATTTACCAGCTCCACGATGTTAACTGAAACATACCCATGGCTGTCGCTCGATGAATCGTCCACTACTGGGCGGATTTTGGGAGAAATTGTAATGCCCCAACCCCAGCTACCCAGAGTCGGTGCATTACTTCGTAACATTGGCATGATCACAAAAGATCAAGTCTCGAAAGACCGATTAGTTTAGTAGCCTTGGAAACACTAGATACATTCATAAGTCTTTCATTACATCATAAAGTAAAACAAAACTACAACAACATATTGTCTTCATATCCCCTCACACTATCCCTGCAGGTCATTCATAATATACTTCTTCACATCCTAGAAAACATTAAAACATTGAAAGGGGTGAGCTCAGATGCTCAGTAAGGATAACGATATTGCGGAAGCTTTCATAAATAAAAATTAACAATTAAGGCAATGTATAACTAAACAAAAGCCTTATTAAACTTGAACTTCAGCATAATATGGAAAAAGTAAAATCAAATAATGCCACTTACTTACTCACATGGATATTCTGCTAGACTAATAATCACATGAAAGATCAATAACCACTTTCATAATGAGGGAATGTATAATGCCAGACATTCTGAAACATTTTGTCAAGGCCTTGGCCAAGACGTCTAAAATGATTAAGGCCTCGGCCAAAACCATAAATCAAATTGGGAAAGGGACTCGGCCAATTCCACGTCTAGTTTTCTCATGAGACATACCGATGCATCGAGGAGCTATAGCGGGCTCCACCCGTCACTTATTAAGTCCAATACATTCCTCATATGAACAGGTTTAAACATCTCATAAACCATAACATAATCGTATCACATAAAACATGCATAAAGGAAACATAACATTTCCACATTTCAATCACAAGATATCAATACAACACATTGATATAATAAAAATGCTTTCAAAACCATTTTCAATACTAAAATAAAAGAATAGTATAACATGGTATTTATTTTTCATTTAAAAAAGGGTATGGCTTGTAGAGGAAGCCGAAACTCAAATAGTGGTCACGGCGGCGGAGAAGTCGTTGTCGCCGCATACGTACAACAAAAACATTCCCTTTTGTCATTTAGTAAAAGCTTCATATAAAAAAGATTCCTTTTGAATAAATGTAAAAGTCAAAGTGGTTTACACACCGTATAAAAGAAATTTGTGTATAAAACCAAATATGCCTCAATGAAAGGAGATTGAGACGAAGTCCTTACAAAGATCATTTTTAAAATAAAATATATATATATAATTTGTATTCACTATAGGTACACATAAAGAAAGTAAAAATAAAAAATAATACATAATAATATTATGACATAATTTGAAAGTAGGAGATTAACCCAAAGAATGGAAGGTGGGTTAAGAAGTTCCCTTACCTCGTGTCTGACTTGACTCAACCATTCTTTAACCTCCTGAATAATGAACTAGAGTTAATATATACCTTATTAAGAACCATTTTCAATTTCATTATCCTTTTTATATCACTTATTACAATTTTATGAACATTATGTAATTATTTAAGTTAATAACGGTCGTTTTGTCGATCTTTGGTACTTGAGTCAACAGTAAACTTCTTATAATTACAAGTTGTTTATGTGGTAGAATATCCATTATCTCCAGAATTATATTCATGATTTAGATGTCATATATATCATATGTATCCAGTATATACATTAATTTATAATATTACGTAACATTTAGAGGTAAGAAATGAAATGCACCGTTTATGGAGACGGTAAGTCGTACGTACGCATGAACACTACATTCATTTCTATTTCGTATTTAATGGAATGAAATCATAATGATATAAATGTATAATATAATTACAGTATAATATGGTGTATAATACCATTTACTCCATCCTTTATAAATCCCACATATGGCATTAACGATTCAAATCACTTTGAGGGGGCGGTAGTCCGCACTTCCTAAAATGAAATTATCGCGTTTTACCCATAATGGAAATCATAAAGTATGCCATAAATGAGAAATACAGAAGCATAAGTAAAACATAAACATATTATATATCATATATAAATATAGTGACTTCTTAATGACCACCTTTGAAGGTGTTATATGAGTGTTGAACAATCATCGTTTCGTGAGGCAGAAATTCGCCATCCACCGAAACCGTATGTTCTTTAACCATTAGATGTAGGTGTGTGTAAGTGTATCTCGAATACTTCTTATAAAAACATCCTAGTATATTGAGGATACTGGTGTTGTTACAAAATAAATGAATAAAAAGATTTTAGGGGGTTGGAGAAGAAAAATAAAACAAAACAACATTAGAGAAGACATTACCTCAAAATCGGGTAACTCTTTTTTATTTGACCCAAAGGCATCATTGGGAAGAGTTATTCCCAAAGTGAGGCTTCTAGGAGTAAGAGGGGGAAGTTAGGAGAGTAGTTTGGTAGAGTTTGGCCGAGCCAAATGGTTTGAAAGTGTGAATGAGGTGGTAGAGGTGGGGGCCTTTTATAAGAGGAGAGGAGGGGCACTCTTGGAAAGTAAGGAAATTTTACATTATTATACAATGCTTTTCGGATTCTAAAGGTCCCACACTTATATAATTAGTTTATAAGGTGATAAGGGTTCGCAATATACCCATACAATAGTCTTCGGACAAGTGTATGCCCTGGATTGTACATTATCTTTTCATTTTCTTAAAATCGTTAAATAATGAGGTCATCGCTGCATCATAATGATGTCATAAATAATTTAATTTATTTAATGTCTAAACATTATAAAAAAAATACTATGTTGTAGGAAATCTTTTTATCTTTCAAATGACTATTTATAGTCAAAAAATATTACTTGTATAACCCCATGTAAAAATTGTTTTATTAAAAAATTTCATGTTTGTGTCATTTTTTACTTTAACATTAAATAAAAGGTATTTATGTCATTTTCTAACTAAAGTGGCTCCATGGGGTCCCCAAGTTGACCCATGGATTTTCTTGGTCGTCCATGGAATATCCAATGAGGGTAGGACATGTGTCAAGCTCATCTCATATTATTAAAACATTATTTTTACCTTAAACTACACTAATTACCTCTAATCGCGATTAAGAACTTAAAAGTGACTATTCACCAAAAATTATTTTAATCTCATTGAACCACATTTTACTTATTAATGACAACCATGTATGTAGGATTTTTGAAAATCAAATCACAGAAGTGGTAATATTTCATTTAAACGAAAAATCAGTTATTTAACTACCACTTAGTGGTTTCACTACTCATCAAAAATTGATGTTTTTCAAAACAATTCCAAAATTTAACCCTAAGCTATAATTGATATTCCGAATTCAAAAATGACATCTATTTTACAAAATTACAAACATATAAGTTGCATTAATTAATTTTATAATTAATTTCCACTGTCACAACAAATAGCGTGTTTTTAAGAAACAATTTATATCAAAAGATTGGAAATTGTTTATGTCCAATTTCAATGTTAAATTAATTCTAATGACCACCATTGGATAAAATGGTAAAAATATATTCTAATTATACTTTAAAACCACTAAATAGTATAATTTATCACTATAAATTATTTTGATTAAAAAAGTTGTTTTAAGTATTTTTCACTATTCATAAAAAATTAGAAGTTCTCAGAAAAATACCAAAAATTCAACATAGGCTAATTTGGATATTCCGAATCCAAAAATGAAGTCCATTTTGAAATATAAAATTTCAATAATTTTAAAAAGTGGTTATTACTATTCATAACGGTTACTTTGATTAGTCGCGGTGTTTTAGAACTCGAAGTTGCGTACAATGCAAGCCATTGCATTATTGAATGAGAAGCGTATCGTGGAAGCTCAGGGTGTTACATTCTCCCCTACTTTAATAAATTGCGTCCTCGCAATTTGAAATTATTTCTTTGAAAATAAAAGGTTGAAAAGAGAAAATACCTTTGTGGAAAACCCACATCGAAAATAAGATTAATAAAATTTAGCCTTAGTAAAAGGGAAATGGAAATTAGAAAGTCACCACCAAATTATGATCTCGATAAGGAGAACATTGGTGGAAATTAGAAACATATAATTGGAGGAAAAACGTAAATATTTGTAGGGAGTGATTGAGGTCATCAATCACAATCAACTGTCAAATTGAGGGCCTCAAAGCCTTCAATCTATGTTGATTTAAAATATCATCAGTTCAACAATACATAAGGTATTAAGATAACACATTTTTTTTGTTTTAATATCCCTTTACTAAAGTTTAAGAATTAATTTATTCATTGAATAAGAGATAGGTATATATATATATTTATTCTTGACAATTAGAGTTTCAACCTTTAACTCATCTTTCACTCAAAAAGATAATAGAACTCAGAAATATTATACTTATCCTAATTGTATAAGGTTCCAAATGTTAACACATACCATTTAGATTAGTAAAATTATTTTGTAATAACCAGGGACTTCGTGTAGGCTAGTGGTAGGAAATAAAGGTCTGTCGCACCATGATTATGGGTTCGATTCCTGCAGCTTTGTCCAACGCGATGGGTTATGCCCCACCCTGCAGGTTGTCCTTTTCCTAAAACTATAGTATCATAATATTCCAAAAATAATCTTCATTAATTTTTTAACCTTAAACAATACTATCCAAAGATCAACTTAATCCACTCCAACCTTTATAATTATCCAATATATCTCTGTCTAGACTTTCTCTAAAAGGTCTCTTAATTCCAAAATCAATTTATCAGATTCCCCAAACAAAGTAATGTTTCTCTTATTGTCACATACTAAAAATATAATTACCTTCATCATATTAAAACCTTACTGGAATCAACAAGTACTGCAGTACAATCCTTATATATATATCACATTATTCTAATAACCAGAATATAATCCATGAGTCCAAAAGCACCGTTACATTAGTTATTCTGATTCAACTATAGTAACAGCATAAGATTGTCCTTGATCCCTTGGCATTTTCTGAGGTAAGTTTCCCTGATGCTTAGGACATTCATTTGAATAATGACCCATTTCTCTACAATTGTAGCATTCAACTTTGATAGCCTCTTTCTTTCCCTTGCAATCACGAGCCTGGTGACCCTTTTCTCCACATTTATAACAAACTCCCATTCCTTTTAGGCAAGTACCTGGGTGATTCTTCCCACAATTATCACATAATGTAAAATCCTTCTTTCCCTTTTTCCCTTTATCTGTCTCTTGTTCCACTGTTCTCTACTTCTCTTGCTTTACTTTGTTGTCATAAGACATAGAGAATTCCTTTTCTGTCTTGATAGCACATGAGACAATATCTTTGTATGATGAGAAGGATTGTGATACTAAAGCTCTACGGAGAAATGGTTTTAACCCATCAAAGAAACGATCAATCTTACTCCTTGGGTTACCTATATAATATGAAGCATACCTCGCTAACCTTGTAAAGTTGGCCTCATACTTTGCGACATTCTCATCCTCCTTCTGCCTCAGACTCAGAAATTGCCTTTCCATATCTGCTCGATGGTCACGAGGAAAGTATTTTTCTAAGAAAAGCTCTTTTAACTCCCTCCATTCCATATTCGATACGTCATCATCTTCCTTTGTGTTTTGAATCAGCGACCACCACTGATCGGCATCTCCAGTGAGGCGGTAAACTGCCATGACAACCTTATCCCTTTCGCTACTTCCCAAGGCATGGAATATTTTCTCTAAGGAGTTTATCCATTGCTCAGCTACTAACGGATTTGTACCCCCATTAAATGTTGGTGGTTGATGCCTCATGAAGCGGTCTAACATTGATCCTCCACGTTGTGGATCAGGGTGATCCATACGAGTAAGGTTATTATTCATAACTTGAGTGAGTTGTCCCAGTATGGTAATAAGTTGATCAGCACCAGTTGTATCTCCAGATCCATAATAATTATCTTGAGCAGGAGGGCAATCCCTACACGGAGTGCATGCATTGATACGGTTTCCATTCCTTCCATTAGGCGCCATTTCTAAACAATGGCATAAACTAGATTAGTTTATGAATCAAAATACATAATTCCATGCTTGTAAAATACTTAACATAAATTGAAATATTTATGGATATAATCCATAATCATAAAAAGGTTTTATTTGAGGAAGTATATACTCATAACCGTTCATAGTGGTTTGTAAAGAAAATGGGAATTATCCTAAGAATATCCCCCGGGAGTGTCGTAACCAAGAGTGAAGCAAGGCCCGTTGTCGTGCACTAGTTCCCGTTCGAGTCTAGCTCAAAGCGGTGTTTTCAGGTTTTACCCCTAGGTACATCTGTGCTAGAGCTGCCTCTACCTTCTCGTATCCAGACAGGGATGTATTTCTTGGAAAACTCACAAAATATCTATAATAACAAAATTCTAGGAAGTTCTTCTATACTAATCCTCAAAGTCTATCTTTGGGCTATGTTCTCTAATCAGAGTTTATCTAAATCTAGCTTCCAAGGTTAGTACTAAACTGCCTCTGATACCAACTGTAACGCCCCGACCCCAGCTACCCAGAGTCGGTGCATTACTTCGTAACATTGGCATGATCACAAAAGATCAAGTCTCGAAAGACCGATTAGTTTAGTAGCCTTGGAAACACTAGATACATTCATAAGTGTTTCATTACATCATAAAGTAAAACAAAACTACAACAACATATTGTCTTCATATCCCCTCACACTATCCCTACAGGTCATTCATAATATACTTCTTCACATCCTGGAAAACATTAAAACATTGAAAGGGATGAGCTCAGATGCTCGGTAAGGATAACGATATTGCGGAAGCATTCATAAATAAAAATTAACAATTAAGGCAATGTATAACAAAACAAAAGCCTTATTAAACTTGAACTTCAGCATAATATGGAAAAAGTAAAATCAAATAATGCCACATACTTACTCACATGGATATTCTACTAGAATAATAATCTCATGAAAGATCAATAACCACTTTCATAATGAGGGAATGTATAATGCCAGACATTCTGAAACATTTTGTCAAGGCCTCGGCCAAGACGTCTAAAATGATTAAGGCCTTAGCCAAAACCATAAATCAAATTGGGAAAGGGCCTCGGCCAATTCCACATCTAGTTGTCTCATGAGACCTACCGATGCATCGAGGAGTTATAGTGGGCTCCACCCATCACTTATTAAGTCCAATACATTCCTCATATGAACAGGTTTAAACATCTCATAAACCATAACATAATCATATCACATAAAACATGCATAAAGGAAACATAAAATTTCCACATTTCAATCACAAGATATCAATACAACACATTGATATAATAAAAACGCTTTCAAAACCATTTTCAATACAAAAATAAAAGAAAAGTATAACATGGTATTTATTTTTCATTAAAAAAAGGGTATGGCTTGTAGAGGAAGCCGAAACTCAAATAGTGGTCATGGAGGTGGAGAAGTCGTTGTCGCCGCATACGTACGACAAAAACATTCCCTTTTTTTGTTTAGTAAACGCTTCGTATAAAAAATATTCCTTCTGAATAAACGTAAAAGTCAAAGTGGTTTACACACCGTATAAAAGAAATTATTGTATAAAACCAAATATACCTCAATGAAAGGAGATTGAGACGAAGTCATTACAAAGATAATTTTTAAAATGAAATATATATATTATGTGTATTCACTATAGGTACACATAAATAAAGTAAAAATAGAAAATAATACATAATAATATCATGACATAATTTGAAAGTAGGAGATTAACCCAAAGAATGGATGTTGGGTTAAGAAGTTCCCATACCTCGTGTCTGACTTGACTCAACTATTATTTAACCTCATGAATAATAAACTAGAGTTAATATATACCTTATTAAGAACCATTTTCAATTTCATTATCCTTTTTATATCACTTATTACAATGTTATGAACATTATGTAATTATTTAAGATAATAACGGTCGTTTTGTCGATCTTTGGTACTTGAGTCAACCATAAACTTCTTATAATTACAAGTTGTTTATGTGGTAGAATATCAATTATCTCCAGAATTATATTCATGACTTAGATGTAATATATATCATATATATCCAGTATATACATTCATTTTTAATATTACGTAACATTTAGAGGTAAGAAATGAAATGTACCGTTCATGGAGACGGTAAGCCGTACGTACTCATGAACGCTACTTTCATTTATATTTCGTATTTAATGGAATGAAATCATAATGATATAAATGTATAATATAATTCCAGTATAATATGGTGTATAATACCATTTACTCCATCCTTTATACATCACACATATGGCATTAACGATTCAAATCACTTTGAGAGGGCGGTAGTCCGCACTTCCTAAAATGAAATTATCGCATTTTACCCATAATGGAAATCATAAAGTATGCCATAAATGAGAAATACAGAAGCATAAGTAAAACATAAACATATTATATATCATATATAAATATAGTGACATCTTAATGGCCACCTTTGAAGGTGTTATATGAGTGTTGAACAATCATCGTTTCGTGAGGCAGAAATTCGCCATCCACAGAAACCGTATGTTCTTTAACTGTTAGATGTAGGTGTGTGTAAGTGTAGATCTAATACTTCTTATAAATACATCTTAGTATATTTAGTATACTGGTGTTGTTACAAAAGAAATGAATAAAAAGAGTTTAGGGGGTTGGAGGAGAAAAATAAAACAAAACAACATTAGAGAAGACATTACCTCAAAATCGGGTAACTCTTTTTGATTTGAGCCAAAGGCTTCCTTGGGAAGAGTTATGCCCAAAGTGAGGCTTCTAGGAGTAATATGGGGAAGTTGGGAGAGTATTTTGGCAGAGGTTGGCCAAGCCAAATGGTTTGAAAGTGTGAATGAGGTGGTAGAGGTGGGGGCCTTTTATAAGAGGAGAGGAGGGGCACTCTTGGAAAGTAAGGAAATTTTACATTATTATACAATGCTTTTCGGATTCTAAAGGTCCCACACTTATATAATTAGTTTCTAAGGTGATAAGGGCTCGAAATATACCCATCCAATAGTCTTTGGACAAGTGTAATCCTTGGATTGTACATTATCTTTTCATTTTCTTAAAATCGTTAAATAATGAGGTCATCACTGCGTCATAATGATGTCATAAATAATTTAATTTATTTAATATCTAAAAATTATAAAAAAAATACTATTTTGTAGAAAATCTTTTTATCTTTCCAATGACTATTTATAGTAAAAAATATGACTTGTATAACCCCATGTAAAAATTGTTTTATTAAAACATTTCATGATTGTGTCATTGATTTACTTTAACATTAAATAAAAGGTATTTATGTCATTTTCTAACTAAAGTGGCTCCATGGGGTCCCCAAGTTGACCCATGGATTGTCTTGGTCGGCCATGGCACATACAATGAGGGTAGGACATGTGTCAAGCTCATCTCATATTAGTAAAACATTATTTTTACCTAAAACTACACTAATTACCTCTAATCGCGATTAAGAACTTAAAAGTTACTATTCACAAAAAATTATTTTAATCTCATTGAACCACATTTTACTTCTTAATGACAACCATGTATGTCGGATTTTTGAAAATCAAATCACAGAAGTGGTAATATTTCATTTAAACGAAAAATCAGTTATTTAACTACCACTTAGTGGTTTCACTATTCATCAAAAATTGAAGTTTTTCAGAACAATCCCAAAATTTAACCCTAAGCTATAATTGATATTCTAAATTCCAGAATGATGTTTATTTTACAAAATTCCAAACATATAAGTTGCATTAATTAATTTTATAATTAATTCCCGCTGTCACAACAAATAGCGTGTTTTTAAGAAACAATTTATATCAAAAGATTGTCAATTGTTTATGTCCAATTTCAATGTTAAATTAATTATAATGACCACCATTGGATAAAATGGTAAAAATATATTATAATTATACTTTAAAACCACTAAATATTATAATTTATCACTATAAATTATTTTGATTAAAAAAGTTGTTTTTAAGTATTTTTCACTATTCATAAAAAATTAGAAGTTCTCAGAAAAATACCAAAAATTTAACATAGGCTAATTTCGATATTCCGAATCCAAAAATGAAGTCCATTTTGAAATATAAAATTTCTATAATTTTAAAAAGTGGTTATTACTATTCATAACGTCTACTTTGATTAGTCGCGATGTTTTAGAACTCGAAGTTGCGTTCAATGCAAGCCATTGCATTATTGAATGAGAAGCGTATCGTGGAAGCTCGAGGTGTTACAGAAATCCCCATTTCCAGGGGCATAAAGTTTCCAAGAGTGTGGGATGACGATGACAGTGGTGGAGTTCTTTTCTTCTTCTTGTGTCATCACTGCTTTCCCTTTTGGGAACAGGTCAGCTGTGATGACGATGCAGAGGTACCAGCTACTTCCTCCGAAGGATCCGGCTGATTCAGGCTTTCCCAGATGATACCGTGAGCACTGGTAATGGTATGTCAAGGCATCCCATTGTCATATTTCTGGGACTCACGGCTGGGAACCTGCTGCCACTCACCTTCACTATCGCTACCGATCTCGGACCTTATGAAGACACCCGATACTTGTGTCGGGGCCAGGACCAACCTGACTATGTTGTTGTTGAACTGGTCTTGAATCTAGTCTTTAAACACATATCATTTCTTGGGGGTGTTCCCTATAATCTGATGATAGGGATAGTAGTTGGGGTGATCTGTGAGATTCAACTCTACTGGCCTTCTTCACTTAGGTAAGCGCACAATCCCTTTCTCTAGAGCACTTCGGAAGTAGCCAAGGACCTGATTCTCATTGAACAAATAAGTCTGATTACTTATTTCCGGATAGGGGGCCCTGGGATCCTGGCCCTGATGAGGGGCCGGAGTGTCCTACTAAGGAGGCGGTTCCTGATTGTCTCTCCTAGGTGGTGGTGGCGCATTGCGCGGGGGAACCTACCGATTCTGAGGTGGTCGCTGCTGGGCAGGAGCCTGCGCTTGAGGTGGGGGACCTCCGCTGTGTTGCGGGGCTGGTGCTACTGGCAGTAATTCTAGCTACCTGGGGGATTCTATTTGGGCCACCGTGGAGGGTTCATCTCTAGCAGCCCTCCTGGATGGGATCAGAGGGGGCATCAAACATGCTTGACTAGCCTGTTGCAGAGCCTCCTCGAGGTGTTGAGCCTTATCTAAGAAATCCCAGAACCCTCCAGGGTAGTTCTGGGTGATTAGGGAAGGAACCAGTTCCGTTTTAACATTACCTACACACATTGTCAGTAATTGCTCATGAGTCAGTGGCATGTCGAGAGAGTATGTAAGCCCTTTCCACCAAGCGATGAAATCCACGACTCACTCATCCAGCCTTTGTTTTCACATGAAGAGGTCTGCGATGCTGGTCTTTCGTGTGGTGGAGCTGAACTGGTAAAGGAACTACCGGCGGAGATCCTCCCAACCGGTCACCGATCCGATAGGGTGCTGGCTGTACCAGACTAATGCGGGGCCCTCCAATGTCTGTATGAAACATCGGAGCATGGAGGCTTCTTACTGGGCTGGGGTCCCCAACATGGGGCCACACCTGGAAGAAACATTGGCCAAGTGCTGCGGTGGGTCCCCTTCCCCATTGAAGGGTGAGAAAGTAGGGTTCCCAAAACCCGAGGGCACAGGCATATCATCCACTCACGCGAGATATGGCTTTCCATCCGGTTGGACTGCCACCTTCCGCATTTCCAATGCTTCAAGGTGGGTGATGAGTGACGCTATAAGATCATCCGGGTGGGGTTCCCTATCTTGAAGGGGATCCCAAATCACAAGTGAGTTGACAAGTTCTTCGACATGGTATATGACTTCAACAGCTTGTGGAGCGACTGGCGGAATGACCTGTGGGGCAGCTGGGGGAACCTGGGATGGATTCCTCAGATTGCCCCGTTATTCAGGAGGGTTTGGCGAGACATATCGCACCCTCTTGCGGTGAGTTCTGGCTTCTGATCCGTCTGTATAAGTAGAATGATTAGGGTTGCCCAGAGGCATCTCACCGGGGGGAAATTGTTTCTACCCCTGCTGCCCCGTCTTGGGATTACCATAGTCGGGTCGCCACTCTGCAGCATGCTCGACCAGAAGTTTTTCAACCAGCCTCTTCTGCTCAGCAAACTATTGGCACAACGCGGCCTTCTCGGGATCTTCATCTGTCTTCTGTACAGAGGTGGACGAGTCGGAGTTCTTGACAGTTTCGACGTGCTCCTTACCCTTACCGGCATTTCGACTGAGTACTAGTGACTCGGTGGGTACCGGGAGGCCTAGAAGGATCTTATGTTGACAGGTAACCCTCCCTGATCAGTCCAGCAGCGGTGGTACACCCTCAGGGGGTAAGTCTCCATCGAGAAATTCAAGCTCGTCCTCCTTGTCCACTACATCATCCATGTGGACCGAAACCCCTCTCGGGGGCATGTCCTCAATTTCGCATAATGAATTGGGATTCCGTCCGATAGAACTGAAGAGGAGATAGGCATAGTGTCCGCATCCATGGACTTGCACATGGGGGGTAGCTTCCCTGATGACTCTATGGAGTACTTTGAAATATTGAATGCATTTCTGTTGAAGGGCGCTCTTGCGACCTGGCGACTCAGGGCGCCGGGCCACAGGGAGTGTGGCCAAATCGATCAGGCAGCATTGCTCGCTGATTCTCTCAAAGTTCTCTCAGCTCCTAGTGTACACTAACTGCTCATATTGAAGGCAGAATTATGTCTCCCATAGGGTTTGGTGGAATCACCCTACTTCCTCTGGGGTAATGGACTCTGGTGTGCAAAAGTTCGGCGTTGTCGTCGGCTAGAACATCTCCAGGAAGTGATCTGCTGAAAGAATGTTCTATAATCTCCTGGGCTCGGACTCAAGGTCTGGCCTGGTATTTCCCCACTCGTCAATCGGAGGCGGCTGAGGAACCAGTAGCGGTACCGAGGCGGACCGCTGGGATAGTAAACTGGGTGGCGAAGAATACAGCGAACGAGATGACTAGCCACTAAATTCTGGGCCATCCTATGAAGAGTGAGGTGACCTGACCACAATATCACGATACGATGGGCTGATAGCCACAGCTTCTGGCATAGGATCTGCAGTCACCGGTGATGGGTCACGCCATTTCTCTATCGTCATTGGTCCCCAAAATTGCTCTCCATGATCTCCGGTAGAGGTAGAGGGAACTTATGGTGACGACGGTGGTGATTGCGCAGTCAGAACCTACAGAATCTCCACAATTTCTTCTTCTGGATGTAACTATGGAGAGAGGTGGGAATCTGGTGGAATTCACATTCTGGGAGAATGAGGCTGACTCGCCTTGTTCATACCCTAGTCCTTGACACAGAGGAGCAGGGAGATGGTTCCATCGCAGAGTCGCATTCCACTTCAGAATCCAAGAAACTGGCTGTTTTGACCTCCACTTGGGCCTTCTTAGGATTCTTCTTGTGGTCGTGACAATCCACTCTCCTGCCCCTAGATGGATCTTTGGGACAAGGTTGATTCTCGACATGTAGTCTCGAAGCGGCGCTGGTGCCATGGTGGAGAGGACTCCCGCTTGAGATAGCTGGGGTGCGAGGGGAACCAGGGAAAATGTCAAAGGGTACATGGGGAGGACCTCCATGGAAAACACCCATGTGGGAGGAACCACTATTGGAATTGGCATGAGCATGGGGAGGACCTCCAAGCTTGGTGTGGGTGGAGCGAGGCTGACCTTCACCCCTCGGGTTTCTGGGGCGGGGATGACCTTCACTAGTTTCATAGAGGATGTAGGGAGGACCCCCACGCTGGAGAGGGACTGGATGGGCAATACCTTCACATTGACGGTCGGGGAAAGGAGGAGGAACTCTGTTCCCTATATGGTGGGCGCAGAAGAGGCTTCCGCGATGAGCATCACTGCCAAGAGGCAGGTATTCATTCGGGATGGGGGTAGCACGAGGCATACCTGCATGACGAGCTTCGGAGTGGGGAAGGACCATGCTCTGTGGAATGGTGGTATGGGGAGGCCGTCCGTACAGGGTGACATCACCGCGGATTGGTTCGCGGTGATCACCACTCGGGCCTGCGACCCCGAGAGCCAACCCAACCTAACCATGGGGCGGTTGGGGCCTCAGCCCTTGTCGGGTGAAGGAGTGCCCCTGCTCAGTGTATGAAAGGACTCCACGATGCACGTCGGCTATGGCTTGTGCCACAGTAGCTGTTGACGTTGACGCCCCTTGACGAGCGTTCTCAGCTCGGGCCCGACGCTGACGTCGAGTCAAACGAGATGGCGCAGGTGGTGCAGGGGCATAGCCTACCTGCTCCTATGGTAAATCCGGACGATGGCGCTGACGCGGACGGATGGGGGCCCATTCCTGGAGCCCTTGGGTTGGGACTCTGACAGGGCTGAGCCAAACATCACCCGCCTTATCAGTGTAAGGTGAGGAGTCGTCAAGGCGTTCCAGGGAGAGGCTCCCGAAATGATTGAACATTGGGGTGGGGAGTAGGGGCTCCCTGCGCGGACTTTGAGGGTGGCGTTGATGGTAGGGCCTGGATGCCTCCAGAACCAGGAGGGCCATATCCCGAGTTAGGATGACCCCTTCCTCCTCGTACATACGTAAAAGGTTGTTGATCACCCTTTATTGGATGATCTTTGATTTGTAGAGGGGACGTGGGTGTCCCGTATTCACGGATTTAGAGGCCGTCGTGATGGAAACAGAGCCAAGAGGAGAGGCTATGCTATTGTTGCCCCTGCCCCTGCGTAGGCGAGTGGGCGGTGTTCATGTTTCCAAAGTAGGATTCCGGTTCCTTGGATGCAGGGAGATCAACTCATCAGTACTGTGAGGAAAAATACCGACAAACAGTGCCCCAGCGTCATTCCATCCTCCGTGGTCAGTAAGAGGGATCCATGCCAAAACGTTGCAGAATAGAATGCCCCACATTCTACTGCCCCAACATCCAGTGAGTTTCACGCCAGGCCTGCCATTTGCTTAGCGGGACCAAGGGCCAGATATCTGGATCCAATGACACGTCAATCTACTGATGTCTCGAACATTACTAATATCTATTCTAAGGAGAATAATTTCACATAAGGTTCACCATTTCTATTTTTGATGCTTTCGTCGGGGCGCGCGCATCTATCTGCCAGGGTGCGACAGGAGCAGTTTTCATTGTGTTGCCCCGCATTCCCTCTTTCCAAAGGTGGGCGATATCCGCTCCTTATTCAGGGACGTCTTCTCCTTGGTCAAAACCGGGATGATGGGATGTCGGTTCTTCCTTCTGTGGATTCCTCCTCGGAACTCGTCACCTAGTCCGTGTATCCCTCATAGATTTAATATGTTGTTCGTGAAAATATTCCTAGTTCCAGGTTTCCATGGACGTCGGTTAATTACACTGCATCTGTCTGGACATTCCAAAGGGTCTGGTCAGGGAAGCAACCTTTAGTCGGGGGAGTAGCCAGGTCGAGGCATCAGTAACGTGTCTGAATGCTGGGGAATTGGTGTGTCTATCTTTTGTCCCTTATTATAAGGCTTCTCAAGGGCTTGGAAGCCCGAGGCATCCCACATCAAGTGTGGGGAATCATATTCCATAGGCATGTATCTGAGGTTTTCCTCAGCTTCCTATGTTTAAAACAGGGTATTCCGTAGGTTTAATGTCCATTAGAGACGGATCGGCCTAATTAGAACACTAGCTGGAGTGGACCAGATTGAGGAATCACCCTTGAATGGATGCCGATATCGGGGTCAGCCCATGGGTGGCTTCCCGTATGTTGTGGGGGGAAGTAGAGTGGCACAGTCTCACCTGGATGTGGCAGCCCGAGTGAGAATTAGGATGGATGAATGAAGTGGAGGGGGATGAAATGGAACCGTCGTAAGGGTGACAGTGAAGTTGTTCTTGAGCCTCGAGGATACCTCCTACGTATCCTCGTGGCAGGGAATCAAAGTCCGCATAGTTCGGGATGGTGCCGGTGAACCAACGTGAAGGTGGAACTTGGCCTGATGGGTATCATTAGTGAACCGACGTGAAGGTGAACCCGGGGGTCCACTGGTGATGGGATTGAACCTCGTGGAGGCTTCCTACGTACCATGGCTTGACATGGATTAAAGTCTCCATAGTTCAAATGAGGTGTGGAATACAGTTTAATGTCATGAGGGATGGGGGTGAACCAACGTGAGTGAGGTCGGAATGACCAGGTGATGGGCTTGAACCTCATAAAGGCTTCCTACGTTCCATTCCTTGACATGGATCAAAGACCTCGTAGTTCAGGTGGTTTTCGTCAGCGAACCGACATGGAGGTGAACCCGTGGGTCCATTGGTTGTGGGATTGAGCCTCAGGGGGGCTTCATACGTACCATGCCTTGACATGGATCAAAGTCCTCGTAGTTCGGGAGGAAATGGTGGTTGTCGGTGAACCAATGTGAAGAAAGGACCTTGGTCCGATGGGAGATGGGCTTGAACATCAGGGAGGCTTCCTACGTACCGTGCCTTAACATGGATCAATTTCCTCGTAGTTCGGGTTGGTCACAACGGCTCGCCGTCAGAATGGAATGTAGTTTAACGTCATGCTGGACGAAGGTGGAACCTGACATGAAGAAATGACAGGCAGTGGGATTGAACCTCGTGGAGGCTTCCTACGTACCATGCCTTGACATGGATCAAAGACCTCATAGTTCAAATGAATGTACAGTTTAACTTCATGCTGGAAAGGGGCATACAGTTTAACGTCATGTTGGATGAGGGCATACAGTTTAACATCGTGCTGGACGAGGGCATACAGTTTAACATCATGCTGGATGCGGCATACAGTTTAATGTCATGCTGGACGAGGGCATACAATTTAATGTCATGATGGACAAGGGAATTTCCCTGATCGATGCTTACTATAAGCCCACGTGGGTCATGCTCGGTGTGAGAAACAAGAGGCAGTAGAGACCTGATGATCACATCGCGAAGAATGTGTCCATGAGAAGCGAAGAGGGGATTACGCATTAGGCAGCCCATGGTGCTGGGACTTACTCAAGGATGGAGGCCCAAAGTGTGGAAAAGCACAGCGGGAGAGGGATTTGGGACCAAAGATGGAAGGTGCCTCATTCCCTATCATACCCCCACTGACCTTGGTAGTGGGGAAGTACAAAGGTGCATGGGTGATACCTTCCGCAGAAGTGGCTTGGGGGCTCACACCAAGGTGGTTTCCCTTCTCCCGTGGACATACGCCACTACGATAAGGAGGATATCATCCCCTGTGGTGGGGTGATCCCATCTCCATGGAGACTAGTGGGCATAAAGAATGTCCGAGCCGGGGGGGTGGGACCTTACGTGCGAGGAACGTGGTCAGATTACAGTTTAACATCATGTGTTGAGGATGAGGTTCTTTCCAGTTTAACGTCCTGTAGCTCAGACGAAGTGGGTTTAGTCTGCACACCAAGGAATTACATGATCGGTACCCACTGCTCCTTGGGGGAGGGAAGGTACCGGCAATGCTATAGTCAAGGGGGGTCGCCGAGCAAACCATCACGGGGTCCATGTTAGCGTGGCTATGCGAAGAAGAAATATCCATTAGCGTGCCTATGCGAAGACACATTAGGCGAATCAATTCTACAAGTGGTGTTGTCCACGGGACTTTGAAATCACATTGTGCAAACCTGGAGGGTCGCACGGGAAGAGGAATTTCCAAGCAAATGGGTGTGCTTCATGAAGTGGAGTGCCTTTATAACGACCCATACTTTACATACATTTTTAATACTTCAAAATTGAAGCACACTTATTACAACATATGACAAAACCACAAAGGACCATATAGGTATAGTGTCTTTAGAAACTGGGAAACATAAACAACTGGTTCATAAATATTCTACAATGTCTCCCATTTATTTCATCATATCTAGGGTCCCTTTTAGCATATTCTACTTAATATCCATCTTCCTGACCTGGGGAAAAGAAAACATAAAAGGGTGAGCTCAAATGCTCAGCAAGGGCAAATAAAGGAAATAAAAATCATATCATATCTTTTTGAAAATCATAACCTGCAAAAGAGATCATAATATCTTAACATGGAATAAATAATAGAAGTGAAAATGAGATCCCCATAATAATAACATGAAACTTGAAACTTTGTGGCATGCACACATAATCATGGAAAATCCTTTCTTGTTAGTCATGACTCATTTCCAAGACTATCTTAGTGGACAAAGTCCCTTTCTGAACCGAGTCACCCTCGTTCCAGTCCTGTTTCACTGAACCGGTATAACCTACCGTTCCATCCCTGTCTATCTCATGAGATATAAAATCTTTACCCAACCCATTGGAGGGAGATATAGGTCTCACCCATCTTATAATGAATCCTTTCTTATGTGTGCCACATAATCATAAACCATACATCATAGCGTAACCCATGTAATAAAAATGGAATTATTAAACAACATGACATCATAAAACACTTCATATAAGATAAAGGAATTCATAAAAATATTTCCATCACAACATAATCAAATCCATGTAATAATAGGGATAAAAACAAAACCCTATTATTATCTTAGATGGAAAATAATTTTGATAAAATACTTGAACTCCATTCTTGAGGAAAATATCCTTTCTACTTCAAAAACATTTTTCCTTTCATAACATGTCATACGACTTTAAAATAAAATAATTTGATTGAAAATAAACATGAAAACTTGTAAAGGAAGCTTCTTGGAAATAATGTTTTAAAAATCCATTCATGCCATATAAGTTAAAAAAACATTCTTCTCATACTTTTGTCGGAAAAGTCAAAAAAGTACCTCGTACGAAAAACGACAAAAGATTCCTTTCATATCCTTTACTAAATATTCACCGAAGGGTAAAATTGAATATAAACTATTTTATAAGGATATAAATATTACATATTTAAGAAACATGGATGTGGATGATAAAATACACCCTAGTAAATGCCAAAGTATAAACAATCTCGGATAAAAATGAGATTGTGATATTTCCCTTACCTTAGGTCTGATTTGCTTTGTATGTGTCCGAAGCTCCTGTATAATGGTTTAAATAATGTTATTGACTTATTCCAGAATCATACATATTGACATTATATCATATATGGTCATATTCTTAGCTTCTTGTTAGTAATATTTCATTGTTACTTGTTACTCGGGTCCTTATTGCCTTATGTTCTTATGCGTGTTTTGCCGAATAAATTCTTATTCTTCTTTTAAGGTTATAGATACCTTATATCCAGAATGTTAATACTGTAAAATATATCATATTTATTCATTCAATTCATTTATATAATTACTATGTAATGATGATCATGTAGAACGAGTCGCATCACATCGTGGAGACGGTATTCCGTACGTACGAACGAGTGATGATATCGTTCCTATGATCGTGGAACTGTATTGGAGTATATATATATTATTTCAGTATCAATATTACTTTATAATAATCATAAATAGTTACTCATTACACCATTATACCCATCCTTGTAAGGTGATGGTGGAAAATAGATTACACCACGGCATGGAGACGGTATTCCGTACGTACGCACGCGCGGTGATTTCATTTTTCCATAGGATGGATAGAAGGTGAATTAGGGTTGTTTAATATTTATAATGACATATAAGTATGTAAGTAATACTGATGTTATTACTTTATCAAGAAACAACTAAATAAGAAGAAGTTGAAGAAGAAATAAATTGAAAAGATCGGTAATGGATATTACCTCTTCTTTGGAACGCCTCTTTGAATCCTCCACTTAGGGAACTAAGATTGGTCTTTGAAGAAGACCAGGAAATCTAGGATTATTCTAGGAAAGTGGAGAGGAGAAAATGGCAGGGGTTGGCCGAGATTGAGTGCTCAAATTGGTGTGAGGAGGAGGGGGAGGAGGTGCCCTTTTATAAGGGAGGAGACATGCACCTTAGGAATATCTCAAAATATTATTTTATATTAAAGTCAAAATCGGTTTATAACGGTTCCAAATGGTCTTATTTCGAAGCTAAAGTGGGGATGGGTCGAAATACTATCAACCAATAGGATTTAGACAAGTTTAGGATATTATTTTAACCTTATCAATTAGATTTAACTCTAAGTTAAATAATTTAACTTTTACCGTGTCTTTTTGTTTTCTTTCACTATATGGTTAATACACTTACTATAACATGCCAAACGAACCCCAAATTGTTTATTATTAATATATATATCCTTATATAAGTCATTTGGCCGAACCTTAGATTTTTAGGAATAAAATAACAATTATTAATATAATATTTGATTTAAAAACTATTTTTTGTCAATTTTGACACTATTTGATATATGATTTTTTTGAAAGTCATAAAAGACTTATATGTTCGAACCAAGTTCATTAAATCAACAATAATATATCATAGTAACCTAGAAAATTAGTGTAATTCATATGAAGTCTCAAATTACATTTATTTTTGTGTTTATAACATCAATTTTGTCAATATTTCATTAATAAGATAATTACCGCATCATCATTGTGTCATAAATAAATTAAATTATTTAATGTCTAAAAATTAAAAATAAAATACCATTATGTAGGAAATATTTTTATCTTTCTAATGAATATTTATAGTCGAATTTATCTTATGTATAACTCCATATTAAAAATGATTTACTTATTAAACTTTGATTTTAACTATTTTAACCCTTCTTTAAATAAATTAATAATAAATGTCCTAATCTAACCCAAGTGGGCCTAAATGGTCATATATTATTCCTAAGTTTGTTTTTGGTCGAATTAAACTTATCCAATAGAATTAGGAAATGTGTTAGGGTAATAATAATATCATATTTACCCCTATTTACTATTAATCACAGTAAAAAAAGTAAAAAGTAACTATTCACCAAAAAAATTATTTTTATCTCATTGAACCACATTTTACTTACTGATATCAACCGTGTCTGTCGAATTTTCGAAATTCCATTCACAGAAGCGGTAAAATTAAGTTTTATGCAAAAATTCAGTTTTTAACCTACCACTTAGTGGTTTCACTATTCATCAAAAATTGAAAGTTTTCAGAAAAATACCAAAATTTCACCCTAGGCTAATTTTGGTATTCCGAATCGAAAAATAAAGTCCATTTTGAAAAGTAAAATTTATAAAATTTCAAAAAGTGGTTATTACTATTCATAACGGCTAGTTTTAATAATATTTTAATATCATATCGTTGTTTAGTGAAACTCGGTATTGCGTACGACGCAAGCTGTCGAGGAAGGTCGTGATTGCGTGTAAAGTAAGCCAAGAAAGTGTGTAGTGAAAGATTCCTTTGATGATATATAAAAACAAAATATTACTCATAAAAATCTCGGGTGTTACATTCTACCCCCCTTAAAAAGAATTTCGCCCTCGAAATTCGTCACTTTGTAACAAACAGATGAGGATACCTCTCCCTCATCATATCCTCAAGCTCCCAAGTAGCTTCTTCTAATTGGTGGTTCCTCCATAAAACTTTCACCAAGCGAGTGGTCTTGTTTCGTAGGAATTTTTCGCTACGATCTAGAATCTCTATCGGCTGTTCTTCATAAGAAAGATCTTGCTCCAGCGGTACAACTTCTGAGCTGAGTACATGTGAAGGATCTGGTATGTACTTTCTCAGGAGAGATACATGGAACACATCGTGAACTTGAGAGAGATTCGGTGGAAGCGCCAATCGGTAAGCTACCTTCCCAACACGATCCAGTATTTCGAAAGGACTGATATATCTAGGGATCAAATTCCCCTTCTTTCCAAATCTCATAACCCTCTTCCAGGGAGATATTCGTAAGAACACTTTATCACCCACTTCAAACTCTAGGTCTTTTCTTCGGTTGTCGGCATAACTTTTCTGTCGACTCTGAGCTGCTCTTATGTGTTGTTGAATAGATCTGACCTTTTCTGCCATTTCATCAACGTGGTTAGGTCCTAATAGATTTCTTTCCCCAACTTTATCCCAGCAAGTTGGAGTCATGCATTTCTTTCCATATAGAGCTTCATAAGGAACCATCTGAATACTGGAGTGAAAGCTATTATTATAAGAAAAGTCCACCAAAGGTAGGTGTTGATCCCAACCTCCTTTGAAATCCATAGAGCAAGCTCTCAACATATCTTCTAGGGTTTGAATTGTTCTCTCAGACTGACCGTCTGTCTGGGGATGATAAGCAGTGCTGAAACTCAACTCTGTATCCAGAGTATGCTGAAGACTTCGCCAGAACTTCGAGGTAAATCTCGGATCCCGATCAGATATAATAGAAAGTGGTACTCCATGCAATCTTACCACTTCCTTTACATATATCCTGGAAGGCTGATCTAGAGAGAAATCCTCTCTAATAGCAATGAAGTGTGAAGACTTTGTAAGACGATCAACTATGACCCAAATAGCATTATTGCCTTTGGATGTTTTAGGAAGTCCTGTGACAAAGTCCATAGTGATGTTTTCCCATTTCCATTTGGGTATGAGTAATGGTTGTAACATCCCCTTAGACTTCTGTCTCTCAGCTTTAACTTGTTGACAAACCAAGCATCGAGAGACATATTCAGCAACATCTCTTTTCATTCCATCCCACCAGAAGTACTCTTTCAGGTCCCTATACATCTTCGTGCTTCCAGGATGAATAGAGAATGATGAACTATGAGCCTCATCCAGCAGCTCCTTCTTTAATTCGGGGATGGGAGGAACACAAACCCGATTCCTGAACTTTATTATCCCATCACAATCAAGTTTGAATTCAGGAACATTTCTCACCTTCTTTTGTAACTCGACATCTTCTTTCTGTGCCTCTTTAATCTTCACATGTATAGATGGTTGAACATTCATTTGAGAAAGATAAGATTTTTCCCCTTCCATTATAATTCCAAGATCCATCCTTTGTAAATCCATAAATATTGGATCTTTTGTGATCCTCATCATGGATAAACTAGCATGGTCTTGTCGACTTAAGGCATCTGCCACCTTGTTTGCTTTCCCAGGGTGGTAATGGATTGAGCAGTCGTAATCCTTAATCAGCTCCAACCATCTTCTTTGACGCATATTCAACTCCTTTTGTGTGAAAATATACTTTAAACTTTTATGATCAGTATAAATATCACACCTTTCACCATAAAGGTAATGCCTCCAAATCTTTAATGCAAAGATTACCGCAGCCAACTCCAAATCATTAGTTTGGTAATTTTGCTCATGGATTTTCAACTGTCGTGAGACATAAGCTATCACCATATCATTTTGCATAAGAACACACCCCAATTCCTTCTTGGATGAATCACTGTAGATCACAAACCTTTCTCCACTACAAGGCATTATGAGCACAGGTGCACTGGATAACCTTCTTTTCAACTCCTTGAAATTCTCTTCACATTCCTCTGTCCAAACAAACTTAACTCCTTTCCGAGTCAACTTGGTGAGTGGATTAGATAATCATGAAAAATATTTTACGAAACGTCGATAATATCCAGCCAAACCAAGAAAACTTCGGATCTCAGTTACTGTTTTTGGTGTTGAACATCTTTTGATAACCTCTGTTTTTGCTGGATCCACAGATATCCCCTCTTTTGAGATTATGTGACCCAAAAATGAAACTTTTTGAATCCAAAATTCACACTTGGTAAATTTGGCATAAAGCTTCTCCTTTCTCAGGGTCTTCAATATAATTCTCAAGTGATCTTCATGCTCTTCCTTGCTCTTTTAATAGACAAGAATATCGTCTATAAAGACTACCACAAATTTATCAAGATAGTCTCTAAAGACTCTATTCATTAGATCCATGAAGATAGCAGGGGCATTAGTAAGACCAAATGGAATCACTATAAATTCATAGTGTCCATACCTTGTACGGAAAGCCATCTTTGGTATATCCTCCCTTTTGACCCTTAATTGATGATACCCTGAATGAAGATCAATCTTGGAAAAGTATTGAGCTCCGCGTAGTTGGTCAAATAAGTCATCAATGCGTGGGAGAGGATATTTTTTCTTGATAGTGATCTTGTTAAGTTCTCGATAATCAATGCAGAGTCCCATTGATCCATCTTTCATCTTAACAAATAGAACAGGTGCTCCCCAAGGTGACTCACTAGGTCGTATGAATCCCTTATCAAGATTCTCTTGGAGTTGCTTCTTCAATTCCTGAAACTCAATTGGGGCCATTCTATAAGGTGTCTTTGAAATTGGCAAAGCACCCGGTACGAGTTCTATTGAAAACTCAACATCACGATTTGGTGGAAGACCCGGTAATTCCTCCGGAAAGACATCATCAAACTCCAGTACAATGGGCATATTCTTAATCGTGAGTTTCTTACCAACCATTTGAGATAAATAACCTTTATTTAGTGGAATCAATACCCATAAGATGGAAGAAATTTCCACTGGAAGGTTATGTTCATCCTTGAATTGATAGAAGATCGTAGATTGATCTGGAATATGAAATGTGACTTCCCTTCTTTGGAAATTGATATGAGCTCCATGTAGAGAAAGCCAATCCATGCCAAGAATCACATCAAATTCCACTAAAGGAAGGATCACAATATTTGCAGGAAGCACTTTCCCACAAACTTCGATCAGAGAAGAATTATAAAGTTTTGATGCGACTGTTGTGCCATTAGGTGTTGTCACAGCTAACTCAACATCTAATTGTTGAGGTAATACGGTGATACCCTTAGAAAATTTTTCAGAAATAAAAGAGTGGGTGGATCCAGAATCAAATAAAACATTTTCTACTTTAGAGTGGATGGTAAGTGTACGTTTCACCACTTCGTTATCGTACTCCACATCGCTGATTGAAATTGCATGTGACTTTACTTTGTCTTTAGCCTTAAGATTTTGTTGACGTCGACCATCATCATCAACCCTTGGATTTGGGTATTGATTGGCATAATGCCCCATCTCCTTGCACTTGAAACATTTAAGTGTAGTAGGTTCATTCTGTGTATCCCTTCCTTTGTTTGCATCATTAGACATCTTTTTCCCATTATCGCGGCATTCAAATGCCCGATGACCTTCCTTTCCACATTTAAAACATTTACTTGTCCCTTTAAGACAACTCCCTCCATGTTTCTTTCCACACTTTTAGCATAAGGGAAAGCTCATCTTCTTTTCAGTGTGCTCTTTAGATTTTCCTTTGAATTCCATCTTCCTCTTCTTATCAAACCCATGTGACTGATGGGTTACTCCAATCTCCATCTCGACTTTGAGAGCACATCGAACGATTTCCTCGTAGCTATTGAAGTCCCTTATGGCTAACGCCCTTCGAAGACTTGGTTTTAAGCCACTAAAGAATCGATCGATCTTACTCTCAGGTTGGATAATAATACCAGAAGTGTACCTTGCAAGTCTTGTAAAATTTGCTTCATAGGTACCAACAGATTCATCATCCCTTTGCTTCAGTTCAAGAAACTCTTTCTCCATCTTTGTTCAGAGAATACGACGGAAGTACTTATTGAAAAATAAGTTCTTGAACTAGTCCCATTCCATAGACTCAATTTCATCCCTTTGCCTCGTATTCTTAATAAGATTCCACCATTGATCAGCATCTCCTTCCAAACGATACACTGCTAGGATGACTTTATCATGTTCAGAACATTGAAGAACTGAAAATATCTTTTCAGTAGTACTAATCCATTGTTCAGAAACTAATGGATCAGTAGACCCGCTGAAAGAAGGTGGACACTGCCTCATGATGGATTCAACAGAATGTTGCTCCTTCCTTTGCTCGTTTGGAAGTCCTGCATGATTCATAGCTTGAGAAAGTTGTGTGAGCATGGATATAAGATTTTGCATTCCAGATCCCATATCGTTTGGTTGCTCAGGGGGACAATCATTGCATTTCCCATCGCATTACGCATTAACACAGTTCCTTCGGGTTCCAGCCATTGACTAAAACCAAGAAGAATAGTGTGAGAAACACTAATTATAATAGGAAAACCACATAATCAAGGATAAAATTTCACACTTAAGTTCTTATCCTAGGGTATTCATGGCCATTTCTAAAACACTAAGATTGTGTTCTATGCTTAGACTTATCCTTAGGGTTCTTACTAAGGCTTTCACATCCTAGTTTCCAAAGGTTGAATATACCTTTCCACTAATACCAACTATAACGACCCATACATTACATACATTGTTAATACTTCAAAATTGAAGCACACTTATTACAACATATGAAAAAACCACAAAGGACCGTATTGGTATAACGTCTTTAAAAACTGGGAAACATAAACAACTGGTTCATAAATATTCTACAGTGTCTCCCATTTATTTCATCATATCTAGGGTCCCTTTTAGCATATTCTACTTAATATCCATCTTCCTGACCTGGGTAAAAGAAAACATAAAAGGGTGAGCTCAAATGCTCAGCAAGGGAAAATAAAGGAAATAAAAATCATATCATATCTTTTTGAAAATCATAACCTGCAAAAGAGATCATAATATCTTAACATGGAATAAATCAAAGAAGTGAAAATGAGATCCCCATAATCATAACATGAAACTTGAAACATTGTGGCATGCACACATAATCATGGAAGATCATTTCTTGTTAGTCATGACTCATTGCCAAGACTATCTTAGTGGACAGAGTCCCTTTCTGAACCGAGTCACCCTCGTTCCAGTCCTGTTTCACTGAACCGGTATAACCTACCGTTCCAGCCCTGTCTATCTCATGAGATATAAAATCTTTACCCAATTCATTGGAGGGAGATATAGGTCCCACCCATCTTATAATGAATCCTTTCTTATGTGTGCCACATAATAATAAACCATACATCATAGCGTAACCCATATAATAAAAATGTAATTCTTAAACAACATGACATCATAAAACAATTCATATAAGATAAAGGAATTCATAAAAATATTTCCATCACAACATAATCAAATCCATGTAATAATAGGGATAAAAACAGAACCCTTTTATTATCTTAGATGGAAAATAATTTTGATAAAATACTTGAACTCCATTCTTGAGGAAAATATCCTTTCTACTTAAAAAACATTTTTCCTTTCATAACATGTCATACGACTTTAAAATAAAAGAATTTGATTAAAAATAAACTTGAAAACTTGTAAATGAAGCTTCTTGGAAATAATGTTTTAAAAATCCATTCATGCCGTATAAGTTAAAAAAAACATTCTTCTCGTACTTTTGTCAGAAAAGTCAAAAAAGTACCTCGTACGAAAAACAACAAAAGATTCCTTTCATATACATTAATAAATATTCACCGAAGGGTAAAATTGAATATAAAACTATTGTATAAGGATATAAATATTACATATTGAGGAAACATGGATGTGGATGATAAAATACACCCCAGTAAATGCCAAAGTATAAACAATCTCAGATAAAAATGAGATTGTGATATTTCCCTTACCTTAGGTCCGATTTGATTTGTACGTGTCCGAAGCTCCTGTATAATGGTTAAAATAATGTTATTGACTTATTCCAGAATCATATATATTGATATTATATCATATATGGTCATATTCTTAGCTTCTTGTTAGTAATATTTCATTGTTACTTGTTACTCGGGTCCTTATTGCATTTTGTTCTTATGCGTGTTTTGCCGAATAAATTCTTATTCTTCTTTTAAGGTTATAGATACCTTATATCCAGAATGGTATTAGTGTAACATATATAATATTTATTTATTCAATTCATTTATATAATTACTATGTAATGATGATCATGTAGAACGAATCGCATCACATCGTGGAGACGGTATTCCGTACGTACGCACGAGTGATGATATCGTTCCTATGATCGTGGAACTGTATTGGAGTATATATATATTATTTCAGTATCAATATTACTTTATAATAATCATAAATAGTTACTCATTACACCATTATACCCATCCTTGTAAGGTGATGGTGTAAAATAGATTACACCACGGCATGGAGACGGTATTCCGTACGTACGCACGCGCGGTGATTTCATTTTTCCGTAGGATGGACAGAAGGTGAATTAGGGTTGTTTCACATTTATAATAACATATAAGTATGTAAGTAATACTGATGTTATTACTTTATCATGAAACAACTAAAGAAGAAGAAGTTGAAGAAGAAAGAAATTGAAAAGATCGGTAATGGATATTACCTCTTCTTTGGAACGCCGCTTTGAATCCTCCACTTAGGGAACTAATATTGGTCTTTGAAGAAGACCAGGACCTCTAGGATTATTCTAGTGAAGTGGGGAGGCGAAAATGGCAGGGGTTGGCCGAGCTTGAGGGCTCAAATTGGTGTGAGGAGGAGGGGGAGGAGGTTCCCTTTTATAAGGGAGGAGAGAGGCACCTTAGGAATATCTCAAAATATTATTTTATATTAAAGTAAAAATCGGTTTATAATGGTTCCAAATGGTCTTATTTCAAATCTAAAGTGGGGATGGGTCTAAATCATATCAACCAATAGGATTTAGACATGTTTAGGGTATTATTTTAACCTTATCAATTAGATTTAACTATAAGTTAAATAATTTAACTTTTACCGTGTCTTTTTGTTTTCTTTCACTATATGGTTATTACACTTACTATAACATGCCAAACGAACCCCAAATTGTTTATTATTAATATATATATCCTTATCTAAGTCATTTGGCGAACCTTAGATTTTTAGGAATAAAATAACAATTAGTAATATAATATTTGATTTACAAACTATTTTTTGTCAATTTTGACACTATTTGATATATGATTTTTGTGAAAGTCATAACAGAATTATATGTTCGAACCAAGTTGATTAAATCAACACTAATATATCATAGTAACCTATAAAATTAGTTTAATTCATAAAAAGTCTCAAATTACATTTATTTTGGTGTTTATAACATCAATTATGTCAATATTTCATTATTAAGATAATTGTTTCATCATCATTGTGTCATAAATAAATTAAATTATTTAATGTCTAAAAATTACAAATAAAATACAATTATGTAGTAAATCATTCTAGCTTTCTAATTAATATTTATAGTCGAATTTATCTTATGTATAACCCCATATTAAAAATTATTTACTTATTAAACTTTGATTTTAACTATTTTAACCCTTCTTTAAATAAATTAATAATAAATGTCCTAATCTAACCCAAGTGGGCCTAAATGGTCATATTTTATTCCTAAGTTTGTTTTTGGTCGAATTAAACTTATCCAATAGAATTATGACATGTGTTAGGGTAATAGTAATATCATATTTACCCCTATTTACTATTAGCCGCGGTAAAAAAAGTAAAAAATTACTATTCACCAAAAAATTATTTTTATCTCATTGAACCACATTTTACTTACTGATATCAGTCGTGTCTGTCGAATTTTCGAAATTCCATTCACAGAAGCCGTAAAATTAAGTTTTATGCAAAAATTCAGTTTTTAACCTACCACTTAGTGGTTTCACTATTCATAAAAAATTGAAATTTTTCAGAAAAATACCAAAATTTCACCCTAGGCTAATTTCGGTATTCCGAATCCAAAAATGAAGTCCATTTTGAAAAATAAAATTTATAAAATTTCAAAAAGTGGTTATTACTATTCATAACGGCTAGTTTTAATAATATTTTAATAGCATATCGTTTTTTAGTGAAACTCGGTATTGCGTACGACGCAAGCTATCGAGGAAGGTCGTGATTGCATGTAAAGTAAGCCAAGAAAGTGTGTAGTGAAAGATTCCTTTGATGATATATAAAAACAAAATATTACTCATAAAAATCTCGGGTGTTACAGCCTTGGCCATAGCATGGGGAAGGGGTGTGAATGGGAGGTGCTTCGCGAAGTGGAATTGTGTTCACGAAGCACTGCCTCGCGAAGTAGAGGTGCCTCACGAAGCAGTGTGCTTCGCGAAGCAGTGTGCTTCGCGAAGCAGTGTTCTTAGCGATGTAAAAAAACCTTCCTTGGCATGTGGATCACTAGTATAGGATAGGTGTTTCGCAAAGCATAAACGCTCCGCGGCTGCCTGGGTTCGCTTGGGAATCCCCGTCCTTCACGAATTCCCTTAGGCTTCGCGAAGGGAATCCCTCTTGGAAGAGGATCTCAAAACAAGACAAGGCGAAGGCATCTCGCAAAGCAAAAATATCTCGCGGAGCTCATGATTCCTGGGGCGAAGGGTGCTTCATGATTCGGGAGTTGAGAATCCGAATGGTTGGATTGTCCCTTATACAGACTCAGGGGGAGACCAGTATTTAAAGGAAAGGGGTGCCGCGAAGCAGAGCACACACGGCGCGAAGGGGGCTATGTTGCTTCATGGCAGGCTTGCGAACATCAGGGCATTCGCGGAGCGTTACCGTCTCCTGTGCTTCACGGTGGCCACGGTGTTCGGTGGTGCTCCGTGTCGGGGCTTCGTGTTGGGCTCATGAACGTTAGGGCGATCGCGGAGCATTACCGCCTCCGGGGCTTCGCGGCGGGCTCGCGAACGTTAGGGCGTTCGTGGAGCATTACCGCATCCTCTGCTTCGTGGCGGACATGGTGTTAGGCGGCGTTCTGCGTCGGGGCTTCGCGTGTCAGCGTGCGGGCATATTTTCCTTCCTCCCTTTGCGATCAATATTTTGGCACCAAAAACATAGAATTTAAAATTAAAATTTTAAACTTTTAGAAAATTTCTATTATAATAAAAAACTAATTTTTTAAATATAAATTTTGAAATAATATTTGCGTTAATTTTTAAAAATTTTCTGAAAAGGTAGATTTTATGAAGAATATTGAAAAATACTTCTTTTTATTTTAAACTTACTTGTAGTTTAAATTATTAAAAAAGTAAAATTGTATTCTAAATTAGTTATAAAGAAAAATTAAATAAATTATATTACATGGTAACCAGTTTAGTTCACTATAATCAATTTTATATTGAATTATGATATAAAAACCTTTTAAACTATTGAAAAGTTTTATTTGGAAAACTGTTTTTACACACTAGTGGGATTAATTTTGTAATAAATTTAAAATATTATGTGAGTTATATTTGGTGATATAGATTCCATATTTTTAATCAAAATAATTTGTATTATCTAATATGGTCAAATTTTCTTTTGATCATAATGAATAGTGAAAATAGTAAAAGATATTTTCCGCGGTTAAGGTAAAAACGGGTTTATTGGAGGTTAGACAAAAAATATAATTGTTAAAAATGATAAAAAATAGTAAAATTCGTATTTTATTATCCTTTTTCGACCATATATATTCTAAGGTTCTAAAATGGTCCATTTTTTAGACATTTGGAAAAATAAATATTCGAGAGGAATCATTTCATTTCAAAAATTCTCAGTGTGTCCTCACCCCCATTTATAGAAGGCCACCATTATCCTCTCCTTTACACACTTCCAAAACAAAATAGTTTATAAAATAAATATCCCAATAAATCCTATAATTCACTAAAATCATTCTATAAGCCTTATTTTTTTTAGAAATCCATCCTAAAATGGACTTCTATGAAAACCAAAAGAAGTTGTCTGAAGAAGAGGAAATGTCCCTAACCAAAAATTTTATTTTATTTCTTCTTCCACCTCATTAAAAAATTATTAAACATGACTATATAATAAATAATTTTTATTAAATATACATATATGTTTTAATTTTATGTTCATGACTTAAAACCATCTTATTCTCTTTCAAATGGGCAACAAAACTGTTGATTGTGTGTGTGACGTACTACCGCCTCACGAATTGACATAATCCAAATTCCATCACGGTTTCTCATGACTGGAAATAATGAAGTATATTATATATATATATATAGTATTATTGATTTAATTATTTATATGGAATTATATTATTATATATACATACTTAATTTCCATTCCGTAGAGAATACGATAATGTTGCCCGTGTGTAAGGCGGACTACCGCCTTGCTATGTGATGTGAATCATTTTTTACTTATTTTTTATATGGAAGCAAATAAGGATTAGTTTTGTTTTATATATTATATTAATGACATATTAATAACTATGTAAAATAAAAATATCACATAATTTCTTACATTACCATCCTTTGAATAAATGATAATGTCGTTCATGTGTATGGTGGACTACCGCCTCTAAAAGTGAGATGATTAATTTTTCACTAAAATTTTATATGGAATATAATAAAGGATAAATTTAATGAATATATGTTATATATATGAAATCATATGGATTATATAAAATTAATATACATTATAATTCCTTTCACAAAATTAATATAAAAATCACTTTATCATGTGATTCATTATCCCTGTTCAAAATTAAATAACGATTCTAAACTTGTAAATAATGAAAAAATATATTTATAACAATAATATAATTATTGAGATAATGTAACTATATACTATTTTCAAGATCTGTAAGATTCATGAAAAAACATGCATTATAAAATAGCGTAATAAACACCTAAAACAACAGTGATAATGAAATATTACTTACGAAATGGTAATTAGATTTTATAAAAGGATAATATGTAAAATTATATATATTAATATGGTTACATAATAATTTATTAAATTTATTGAAACCAATATAATGGATGTTAAAGAGTTTTCAATTAATGGGATGCGTGAGGAGAAGGGTTTCTAAACTCAATTTCAATACATTGGGTTATCTATCAAATTTGTTGATTATATTATGACAAGATTATTTGTGAAATGACTTTGGATTTATTTATGATTCTATTTACACTTGAATTTGAGTGGATTTATATTTTTTATATATAATCACTTAATTGATTAACTTTCACTTCAATGATATTAACTTTTTAATGTTTTCATCTCTAAAATTCCTTCCTTTAGACACATTTAATTCTATGCACCCAATATATTTTAAATGGTGCATATACGACCAATTTAAATTCTATATCTAGAATCCTACCAACTTCATGATATTTTAAGTTATTATTGATATATTTTATTCATGGTAAGTTATGATTCAAAAGTTACTCAAGAGGAAATTTTTTATGTTTCTATCCCATTTTAATCAGGATTGTTTATTCTGGAATTTCTGTTATTGGAAATTACTTAATAATTTACAAGTAAATATCAAATCAAAGGAGTTTACACTGGATACAAGAGGGGAGGGGGATAAATTATAGTTTTAAAAAATTTAAACTGAAATAAAACACAATTCATATTAATTATAAAGTGATTAGATTAAAAATTTGTCTAAAGATCACAGTGTTACAATCATAATCAGAAATTATCTGATTAAATCAGTATTTTTTTTAGTATCATAGTTATCACCAATAATTTTTTTAGAAAGATATGTATAAATAATAACTTTCTAATAATTTCACAATGTGAAATAATTCTTGTATAAAGAAGAAATAAAATATCTTAAAATTGTAATAATGAATTACGAGCATAGGAAAAAATTTACTCTTCAACCTTAAGATATAGGGTAGTTAGTAATCCTGAATAAATATATCCATTGTTTTTAGCACCTACTATAATGCATTAATTTCCATAAAGGAAAATACCTTGATCCAATTGATCAGTATCAATTCCATTTCAAAAAACCGTGGAATCCCTCAATCTGATGGATCAATATTAGATATGCCTTTCATGACAAAGAAAGCACTTTATACAATGATTGGCCTCTGTCTTCCTAGAAGTGGAAGCCCTCAATATGATAAATCAGATTCACCACACTTTTCCTATCACTGGAAGTCCTCAATTAGTACCACGACCATACATAAGAGAAAAAAATAAAATACATCTTAAGGAATTGAAATCCTCATAAGGATTCCATATAACATCAACTTTATAAAATTTTACAAAGATTAGGAATAAGTTTTTTATATAGAGAACTCTTCAGAAAACCTGAGTAGTGAATTCATCAGACCTCTAATCTTTAAATTTCTTCATATTTATAGTTTAATATTCAATTATTATATTTAAAATTTGGTTACAATGGACTAAGATAGATTTCACTTGACGACTCATAGTGATCTGAATTAACTGAATGTGGGATATCCTTTTTTATCACCATTACAATTATATTTTGGATTCTATTAGATAGAAACAAATTTATATATCCCAATTATAAAATTTTGGATATTTCTATGTACATTATTATTGTTTTTTAATCCAATAAACTAAATAAGTGTCAGTCTAGTGTATCAGTACCAATATCGGTCAGATGGTCATGACTCTTTTCAATTCGATAGATAAGACATAAGTCTATCCACTAGTCAGAACAAAATTCAGTCCTAAAAATTAGAAACACTTTTAGTTTTTAGGATCAGATTTAAAAATAAAAGCTTATTTTTTTAATACATTTTATGTATTTCTATATTTAGAACTAAGTAATGTTTTTTTTCAAAATCATACTAAAACACTTGGGATATAAGAAAAATTAAAAATATTTTTAAGGACTTGTTTATGATTTTAAAAACTAAAGGAATGTAAAACTAAAAAGTAAAATATTTGACTTAATAATCTACACCCTTTTGGAATGTACAATGAATAATACATAGAATAAAAGAATAATTTTAAAACACTTACAAACATTTTTACTTTTATAATATTGAAATATATAATTCATATTTTAACTCCCCTTGACTTTATAACATATTTATGATCTTTTAGAAATTATTAAGTCTTTGGATTATTCCCCTGAATAAAATTATTTATTAGATGTTTACCCTCTTTAAGATCTATACCCCTTAAACATATCTCCTAGATTTTATCCAAAACATTCTCCCCTTAAAATTATCTCTATATAAATTTCTCACACTTTATGATTTACCAAAAATATTTTGTATGTACATCATGTGAAATGTAATAAAGTGATAACAATTGAAACAATTTTCTATGAATAAACTATTAATACAAGAATTAAAATAAATAAAATACATCAACATTTTTTGAAGGCATTATGATAGAATTAATTTTGATAGAGTTATTCACATTCAAGAACCATTTAATTTTTTTCAAAGTATTACATAATTAGTCCAAAGATAACAGTCATTATTTTTTCAATAATTTCTTCCAATTTACATTATTTTCTTGAACTCATAATGATCCTTAAGATCCTCTATGACCCAAGATCAAAGCATCAAGATCTAGTCTTCAATCACTGTCTTATTCTGATCTTCTAATTTTAGTCTTGAAACATCAAAAAAATATTTTTATTTACATCCTACTTAAGGAAAATATCGTCTTCATATAGTTTGAGTATGCTACTTTCCAACTCCCAATTATAAACTTTATATTTCAAAACATTAACCTCTTCATCCTAATCATCATTAGGATCTATGAAGTTCTCAACAAACCTCACACAGTTTGGAACATCTATAGATAATTTTCAAAGGATTCGTCCATTTCAAATTAAAATTTATTCACATCCCCAAACTAATATTCATGATCCTTGTGTTAACTATCTACTTATTTTTATAAATTAACCATTTGATTATAAGATATCTTTTGAACATATGTATTCTATTTTGAACTTTTCAAATATTCCTCAATATTAATGACTAATGTTTTCAGAACATTAAGAGATTTACATTTTTTATTACGACACTTTTGAATTAGTTTAAACATCACCATAATGTTAGGAAGATGAATAATTGAATAACTTGACCTTTTCAATGTTGAATAATACTATCAATATTTTTTTAGAAATTGTGGATTTTGAATTTTATGATTTTGATAAAAACATTGGATCTTTTAGTTTAGAAAATATGTCATCTAGTTTCTCTTTCTCCTCATCCTTTTCATTTCTATTATGAGAATCATTTTCCTCTTCTGATACATTTGTGAAGTACACATCATTATATAATTTATCTTTTTTAAGAATTTCATAGAATATTTCTGGACTTCTTCCTCTTCCTTTGAGGATGGATTGAATTAATATTTTGATGATGGATTTTGTTTTTATGATCCTTCAGTGCCTACATACATATCATCTTTGGAAGATAACTGTGTTGAAGATGATAATGTATTAGATATTTTCTTTTCCTTATTCTCTTCATCCGAATCAATTTCTTCATTACCATTTTATTCATAATCTTCTTCATATTCTTCATTCCCTTCTTATTACTCCAATTCTTAAACTTTTTCTTCTTATTCTTCTTTCCCTTATTCCCCTTTTATTTCATTATATAACTACATGTTGGTTCTCAGTAAACCTTTTCGGTCTTTCTCAAAAACTAATTTTTTTTTCTTTGATTGATTTTGTGACATCTTCACTTTTTTTCTTTTACCCTCACCAGTCACTAAAATAACTTCTGGTGGAATAAATGAGGTTTCAACGAACTATAGAGAAAAAAATATAATATTCTAATTGGTATGTTGAACATTTCTAGTCCAAAGAGGTATCTTCACTCCTAATAATGGAAAAATGATAGAATTGGATTCTCAAAATCATTTATACATTCTTCAAAAAACATTATACAATTCTATTCCCTTATAATTTCTCTTTACATTTCTTCCTCTTCTCAACATATTTTAATTCATCTACTCTCAGAATATTCAAGGCTAAGGCCTTAGTCTTATTAAACCCAAATTTTAAATCCCCAAGTTTCTTCTTTTATTTTTTTCAATGAATCCTTTGAATTATTTATTTGGAATTTTTTTTCATTATTATGTTTTCTTTGAAGAAAATTTTAAAACATTCTTTTTTCCTCAGTGACCTCTACCTTATTGGATAGTTGAGATTCATACATAGATATATCTACTTTATCAAGAAACATTTTCCACTTAGATTGAAAAACTAACTTAATTCTTGATATTTTTTCTTTAACAATCAAATAAATATTTTCTCCCATCAGATATGTATTATTATCAACCTTGAATATTTCCATTCAATTCAAAATAAATCTATTATAAAATATGGTAACATTCGAATCATTTTTAATAGCTTCTATCATAATGAAAACAAATCTCACCAAGTTTATTTGCCTTATGTTCATGAAATTATCCAAAAACATATATGTTAGAAACTTTCAGGGTGCCCCTATCACCGTTTCTCAGTATGAGGTATCCCTAGATCCATAATGTGACAACTATTACATCCATAGATAAGTTAGAAACTTTCTTGACTTTATTATAAAAAGGAAACAATTATTCCTCCACCCCCTATTTCCAGAAAATTCCAAGTCTATTGGGTATTTTATGAGTTAGTAACTATAAGGTTCACCCAAATAAGGAATTACCACTGGATCAAAAAAAATTATATAAAATATTATTCAATTTATAAAACAATGTAAAATATAATTCTTCCTTCTCTCCTTCTAATAAAAACCCAACATATACATAAAATTATATAAACATTTTAGTGTAATATACATCAAAGTCCTTATATGGGTTTTCCATTCATAATTTCTCCCATCCTTGAAAACTAATGAACTTTTTAAGTACATAGTCATACTTATCATTACATTATTTCTCAATAATTATTTCTCTAAAAACATCACTATTCAAAAAATATTCCACAGTGGATATCATTGTGAGTGTTGTTTTGACGTTTGGATGAAAGGAAAAATATCAGAGTGAGTAGTAAAAAGAGTGGAAATAGAGGGTGAATAAATCACTAAAATCTAATGTGGGAGTTGGTTTGTCCCACTATTATATATGTGTGATAAATGATGGTTCGTATTCCAAAAAGAATTCAATGGGTTATATTTAAACTATTTTTAATATTATTGTTGAGATTTATTTGAATAAATATTTAAATATAATGTTGAACTATTAATTTTTTTTAAAATAAAATAAATTAGAGTTATAATCATTCTAATTAAAACAATTGCCTCTAAAAAACTATTAAAGATAAAATAATATGTACAAAAACAATTATAAAATAATGTTTTAAATAATTGTAAAAAATAAAATAAAAAATATTACCTTTTGGATTAGAATAGTTTTACTGTTATGACTAAACATTTCTTATTGGATTTTGTAATTAAAAATAATTATGATAAGGTTTGTAATAAAACTATTTTATGGAAAAGTGTAACGACCTCAATTTTACAAATGGTATAGACTATTAGTTTTTTTCTTCAAATTATTTCTTTTTCCCTAATAACTATTCCTCTGGAATTCAAGGGGTTTTCATGGGTGTACGGGTCTTGTTCGATGCCTGAAGCCCCATAATTAAAGAAAAATACTAGGAATAAAGATTAGTAGAAACCATGAAACCTAACCCACACAATTTCTCTAACCATGCAGCTTGAGGAAGTGGGGTATAGGGGTACCCAAAATTTTTATACAACTATGATGAACCTAGAGAACTTCTTTTTGATCCCCCTATAATTTTTAATAGAGGTATTTTTCATGGGATGTACACGGTTAACCAAACCATGTTCCTAGCTCATGTGAGGGTCCACATCGGGTAGTGGCTCAGTATATGGTTGGAATATGGTTTGTACAACCATGTGTCCACATTGTGTGCCCCTATCTATTAGGTTTAAATTTGTATTTTTCCCTTAATGAATGTTTTATTAAACACCCAATTTCCCCCCCCCTAATTTCTTTAATGTATTTGCTCCTTTACCACACTCAAATCATTCTTCCTAATCTTCAAAGGGTTCCTGATATCTCCCTCCTCTGGGTTCCAAATTTCTCATTGTTAGATCCAAAATAAATCTTGTGGTAATATCTTCAATCCACTTCATTCTATTTCATGTTTCTCTTCTCATCTATTTCTATATTTTGGTTCAAGTTAATTTCCCCCATTTTTAGGGAATTTAATGATATCTCTAAAATATCCAATTCTATATCAAATCTAAGGATGATTCTTGACAAGGGAAGAATTATAGGGAAATCGTAGGTGGTCTAGCATTGTTACCATTGTTTCATTGAATTTTATAACTCACACTACAGTTAAGAGAGTTGGACCCTTCCTATGTTGCCTCTAATTTTCTAAACAAATTCAATTAAGTGTTTTAAATGCCTGTTATTAATATAGTGAGTGGATAATAACCTCCTAGGTTGATCAACTTTACCTAAACCTCCCTATTGGGTGTTCCATATCCTTGAAAACCTATCTCCCATATTTTAAATATTGAAACACTTCTTGTGGTGTGTTTCCCCTATAACGGGATCCTTTAATTGATAAATTTAATTTAATTGAATAATGGTCCAGAGTTATGTCCTACACCTTATTCCATAAGTGGTCTTTTTTAATTAATCATCATGGAATCCTTGTTAAATCATGTTTCTTATACTTGATTTGTTAAAACATATGGATTTACTGACCATGTTATATCCTCAAATTATTATTTAGAGAGATATAAAGGGTTCTTATTTAAGGACCTATTGGACGGTATCATGACTCCTTATTTAAAATTAATCAACGCATTGTAATAACGTAGGTGAAGACACTAGATATTATTGGGATGGTCTCACTGTGATTTTATTTTTTTAGCCTCCACATGAGTGCCACTGGTTCCCTAAGGGAAACCCCATAGATGGTCTTATTGGTGCAATGGTCGTACCATTCCATGAGAGCACCTCGGTCCCTTACATGTGATATGAGGGATTGACTCATAGGTCAGTTGATGTTGTCTTCACACCATTCATGGAGTGGCACTTGGGATCTCATTCATGTGTCACCTTGCATGGAAATCGTTGGATTTGGACTTATACCGAGTGACAAGGGTGATACTTGGAATTAACTTAGAATTTACATGGATGGGATTAAGGTGAATCTCAATATTTTTTAAAGAGGATAATTGAATAAAAAAATAATTGAGTGGCCTTAATTAAAGAATGAAACAATGAAATTAAAAATTTAGGGACGTGTCTGCAAAGCCAAATAACATGCTTGGGGACAAACATTCTTTTTTAAACATTATCCCACTAACTACACTTAGTTATTTACTTCTATATTTCATTAATTAATAATTTGACAATATTTAATATATCTTGAATGACATGGATTGATCTAAACACCTTTGGTGGTAACCCACTAAGTGTATCTTAGATCCCACTTGGGCCACCCTAGGTACTCATGGAGAATTCATGGTTGAAAGTATTGATAAAGGTAATTAGATAGCCCATGATACAAGATATATGGTTTAAGATAACATACATTGGAAAAAGACTTAGGTTATGCTTGTGATTCTATCTGTAGTGATTTTTGGTCTTTTTGGTATATTGTATAGAATATGAAATTTGAATATATCCCTTGTTCCTTGAATATTCAATTGTTTATAGATAGATGACACATAATTATTATTATCATTTTATTCATTCTAGTTTAGCTTCCACTAGTTATTTATTTATCTTGTATCTTTGATTGTTATTTTTCAACTACTATCTATATATTGGTACTAATTTGGCTATAATGGGTTAGTAGTCTAATTATTTAGGGTATTTGTTTCTCTTATCTATATAAATATATATTTTTGTGCTTCACTCTGGTCAATGAAGGAATAGTCTCCACATAGACACACCATGTTCCATCACTGCTAGTCGACAACCTATAATGTTCACAGAGGGATGCTTGTGGTATTCTATCTAGCATATCGTGGTACCTTTAAGTTGCATCCAGGGAGGGATGCTATAAAGTTGTATGAGAGCCTCTTTTTTTTCTTTTTTCTTAATATTTTAGCATTAGAATAGAGAATAGGATTTCAGAATCTGGAAATAAGCCCAGGTATGGGAGTATCTGACCCACATATGGGGGAAACCCAAATTACTTTGGACGAGTAAATGTTATTATTTATTTTGATTATTATAGTTTCACATATTTCACCATTTAGGGATGAAATTATTTTTTACTGTAAATAATATTGATGTCATTATAAAGAATTATTAGCCTTAGATAGATGAAATGAGGGAGTTTCATTACATGGATCATTATAGGCCTAATAGATCTAAAATCCTTGAATTATGACATGTCATGTAAGATCCTGGTTTTTGGAACGGTATGTTTTCATTATGTGATGATTGAATCCCTTGTTCCAGGTTTCAAGGGATGTCTTCTGAAAGTATGAGAGGCATTGTGAGTATTTTAGGGGCTCGGGGCATGGATGAAAGGAATGCTGGGCAAGATAGGCCAGGGCACACGGCCTGCGCACAACCAGGGAAAACCATACGGCCTACCCAGGTAAACAATGAAACCCTTCTCCTCCGGGTAGTAGGATACTCACGGTTTGAGCATGGTTTTTTAAACCGTGTGGCTAAACCGTGCATCCTCTTAATGTTGGAAAAAATTAAAAGTTTGCCACTTCGGTATTTTAGGATCCCGCTCGGGATTTCCTCTCCATTCCTTATTCTTCTCCCTTGTAACAAACCAATTCACCCAAGATCTCCAAGAGGTAGATCTCCCTCATTTCTAAGGTGTTTTTGGTGCCGTTGGATGCGAATCGAAGCTTCGGGTAAGGCTAATCCCATCCTTTCTTCTCTTTTTGTATTAGGGTTTTTATCTTCTCTCCCTCTTGTTCTAAAGCTCTAAAACCCTATCTTTGGGGAGAGCATTAGGATGAAGCTCCAAAGGTTGGTCGGATCGAGGTGTAAGGACTCTATTGAGAGTGTTCTCAACCGAGGTTTCGAGGTAGGTGGTCTACAAGTGATATCCAATGGTTATTGGGGTATTTGTGCATGTTTAGTTGTGTTATTGCTTTCCATTGGTTATGTTTTGAATAACCATAGAATGTTTGGTAATATTTGTGTTTAAAATGGTAAATGTAAACTCTCACGATCCCCATGGTATGCGTTGGGAATGACTTGACCTAATTGGGGCCATCCATGGGATGTGCCAGCTTTTCCCGGATTCAGGGAATGTGATTGAACAAGGGACCTTGTTGTAATAAAGGGTAGAGACCTTGATAAATATGTGGGCATGTTTGGTTGAACTTGGAATAGAATTTAGGTGATTCATCTAGACTTGGTAATTACCTGAGGGTTATATAGAATGGGTTGAATGGTTGATTCATGGGAATGATGAACGGGTTAAATGGGTTAATGTGTAAACTGAATAAAGACCATAATGTGATGGATTATGGGTTTAGTGTTGAATGGTTAGTGAGATAATCATAACACATGGGAATTGGGTGAATGGTTAAATGATGTGAAATGGTAAGGTGTTAATGGGTTAAGGCATAATGTTAATTCCCATGTGGTTTGTTGTGAATGGTGTTTGCCTAAGGGTAATGGTATGGGGGGTTGATGCTTACTTCTATATAAGCATTTGCACATGGCTTGGTAGAGTGGGGTATGATTTGAGGATCTATGCCCATGGGTTGAGCGAAGACTGATGCTCTAAACTCCACCCTAAATGTATGGGTTTGGAATGAGGACTGATGATCTATTCTCCTAACGGTTTCATCCACCTAGATTGAGGCTTCAAGGTGAGGATATGGTTTCATCCACCCGGATGAAGGCTTCGAGGTGAGAATATTATTATCATGAGGGGTTTAGTCCTAGTGAGATAGTCTAATGATGTGTTTACCCTCTTGATTGTGATTGTCAGCCTTAAACCCATGTAACATAATGTATGTGATTAACCCATGGAATTTTGATAAATTGGTAAGTGATGTTAATTGGTGTGTAATGAATGGTAATGTAAGGGGCAATGGCTTTGTCCTTGAAATTTTTAATGGTACCTGAAATAATTACTTGGTAATTATCATTCATATTCCTTTTGCTTGAACTACTTGTTTATACTGGAGATTTTTTAGACAACGTTGGTGGTGGCCTACTAAGTTGTACTCACACCCTTCTCGGGCCACCGTTCGGTACCTGAGCAGACTTCATGTTTTCACGTCAGGAGAAGGGAAAGGGTTCTTTCTAGATAGTGAGTGGACATGGGTAGAACTTGGTGGAGGATCCAGACTTAGAGTCAGAACCATTTTGGGGATTTTGGCCATTGTCTTTATTTGGGGTTTTGTTCACTTTTACTCTTGTAGTATGACATGGCATATTTAATGTTGTAAATGGTTGTTATACATGTTCCTTGCTTTTTGATTATTGTTTCTCCTATTGGTTTATTTCTGTTGTGGCTTACTCTGATAAAAAGGGGGTATAGTCTCCCCACTTGACCACATAGAACCCCGCTGCTAGTCGGCAACTTTTGGCGTATGGGGAGGCACGCTTAAAGTCATGTAACCACCTGGCTCAGAGAACTCGTTTAGTGGATTTCGGCATGGGGACATTAAAAAGTAGTATCATAGGAGGTCTTTCATCTCCTTCTCTAAGGTCATGTTATTTGGGATAGGTTTCCAAGGGTTAATATGAGTCGGTCCATGGTAATGATCTTGTAATTGGGAGTAGCTAAACCATGTACGGGGGAAAACCCAAGTCACCCAATGTGGGTAATGTTGTTCTTGGTTGTGTGTTTTTTCAGTTGATGATATTTCACCATTGGGTGATTCATATGTGGTTTGATGTGACTATTTTATGATATTTGGCTCATTTACTTAACATCATGAGGATTTGAATTCATGCTTCATTGTAGGCACCTTGGGAGATAGGAGACATGCTTCATGATAGGCAAATGCACAAGATGGGTGTGTAAGGAAGGAAGGTAGAGTGCATCATGCATTTCATGAAACCAAGATATAATGAGAAGAATGAAATAAAAGAAGTGGGTAAAGGATGTTTAATGAAACATAAGGGTTTGAAACGAAGTGGAAAATGTTTTGTAAAACGTTGTGTGAGTTTGGTGGTAGTTCATAGTTGTTTACCCCATGTGGACCATGACCCATGGTAGGGATGGTCGGGGCGGTGAATTTGAGGTGCTAATGTTGTTAAATTATCATATGAAAATGGGTTGTTGTAGCTAGTAAAGAGATTTTTGAGGAAGTTGTGAAAGTTGTAAGGTATGCGTGCTAATTATTGTGTTTGGCAATGTAGAGACTTGCCACCACGACGTCGATTTCTAGTTTTGGAATGGGTGGATGTTGCTGAGAACACTCCTATAGTAGAAGAGAATGAAAATGTGGTGATCAAGGAAGGTAGAGAAGACCAGTTTTGAGAGAACATGGCTCACCTTATGCAGACGATGGTTCGGGACCCAGGGTGGGTTACACTGGGTATGTTTGAGCTGACAAGGGAATTACAGCTGTAGCACCCTCCGACCTTTACAAGAGAGGGTGGGCTAGAGGCAGCAGAGTTCTGGTTAGAGTATGTCCATATGATACTGGATCATCTGGATACCCCTATTGAAAAACAAGTAAAGCTGGTCATTTATATATTGCGGGGCCAGGAAAGGCGTTGGTGGGACATTCAGGCTCAGACTGAACAGGATGAGGGTATGTCATGGAACGTTTTCTAGGAGATGTTTCTGGAGCATTTTTACCCTGAGATTTGAGGTAGGAGCAGGCTGACGAGTTTTTGAGCCTGACTCAGGGATTGCTATCGGTGATGGACTATGCTAGTTGCTTCCCTGATTTGCGACGCTTCGTCCCAATGTTAGCTGGGGATGAGGCAGCGATAGCAAGGCATTTCCAGGATGGGTTGAGACATGAGATTAGGTCTTAAGTGAATATCTTCTGCTTGATGAAGTTTGCAGTGGTGATGGATCATGCACTCATATCGGAAGGGAACCTGAATGGAGCTTTGGGTGGAGGGATTGTCATGCCAGCTAGGTTGAAAATTGGTGCATATTCCGAAGGTTGGAAGCGCCATTTAGAAAGTTTCCAGAAAGGTAGTCAGAAGAGGGGGTCAACCTCTCAGAGTGGGATCCAGGTGTTTTGTTATCAGTGTGGCAGGCCAGGGAATATGCATGGTCAGTGTCCTCGACCTCCAGTTGAGTGTCGTTCATGCGGTAGGATGGGACATGTGTAGAAGTTCTGTAGGAAGCCACGGCAGGTGGGTGAGTATGATGGTGAAAAGAAGATACCAGATACAGGAAGGGGACCAGTTTCCCTGTATATGGCAGGCAGTTGGATCCCCACGGGCCGTACTGGCACGGGTGGTGGATTTGGAACTTCAGGGAAAGATCAATCATGCCAGCAGGGGAGTGTGGCGCAGGGTGTTCAGGCTGGAGCCTAGGGTATAGGGGCAAGTCAGCATCAGGTTGTTTAGTTTGCGCCTGGTGATGGAGAATCCGAACTGTCAACTATTCGAGGTATGATCCTTGTAGCTTCTACTTTTGCTGGTGCATTGTTTGACACAGGTTCCACACACTATTTTTTCTCTTCTCAACTTATGGTAGTGCTAGTTTTACCTGTGGAGAGGGTGACTGGAGTTATTTCAATTGACACTCCATTGGGGGTGCAGGTTGAGGATATCAATCAGTGTAAGGGATGTGCCTTGGAAGTCGGTGGGTGTCATTTTATGTGGGACTTGTTCGTTATCAAGATGTCAGGTTTTGACATAATCTTGGGAATGGATTGGTTGGTGTTGTATCGGGTGCATATAGACTGTTATCATCGTATATTATCATTCAGGTCGCTTGAGTGGGATGTTTATGTCCACCATGGTGAATGAGATATTCAAGCAGGGCATGCCGGGACATTTTGTCAACAGATGAGTGGACTCACGGCTTAGGTGGAATTTCTCATGCTCGATGATGATGATGGAGGGGAAAAATATAATTTTCCTCCTGTGGTGGATCAGTTTCAGTAGGTGTTTCTAGAGGATTTCTCAAGGTTACCCCCCAAGAGGGATGTTGAGTTTACGATCGAGTTGCTGTCGGGAGCAGAGCCAGTGTCTATTTCACCATACCGAATAGAACTGGCAGAACTCTAGGAACTGAAGGTTCAGCTTTAGGAGTTGGAGTGTAAGGGGTTTATCCATCATACTTCGTCCCCTTGGGGATATAACGTTCTTTTTGAAAAGATGGTCAATGGGTCCTTAAGGTTGTGTGTTGACAATCAGAATTTGAATCAGATGACAGTGAAAAATAAGTACCATATTCCTAGAATTGATGACCTTTTTGAATAGTTGAGGGGTGCATCGATGTTTTCTAATATTGACCTGAGGTCGGGTTATCACCAGTTAAGGGTGAGGTCTTCTGACGTACCATGAACAGCTTTCCAGAGTCGGTATAGGTTGTTTGAGTTTGTTGTAATGCCTTTCGGATTGACCAATTCATTAAAGATGTTTATGGCTTTGATGAACCAAATCTTTCATCCCTATCTAGATCAGTTTTTTGTTGTCTTTTTTGACGATATCGTAGTGTTCTCTAAAACTCACGATGATCATGCCCAACATCTTGATATCATCTTGGGAACGCTAAGATAGCATCATATATATTCTAAGTTATCAAAGTGTCAATTCTAGATAGGTGAGGTGCATTTTCTGGGTCACAACATCTTGGAGGAAGGTGTGATAGTGGATCCAGAGAAATTACAGGTAGTTGTATCTTGGGAGCAGCCCAAGTGTGTTTCTGATGATCAGAGTTTTCTGGGTTTGGCAGGGTATTACTGAAGGTTAATTCAGGATTTCTCTCGCTTGGCAGGACCACTCTCGGGCTTGACCAAGAAAGGAATTAGGTTCGAGTGGTCTGACACTTGTGAGAATGCCTTCCAAGAGTTGAAGAAGCGGTTGACGACCACACCTATCTTGATCTTACCTGAGCTGGGTAAGAATTACATCGTGTTTTGTGACGCATCTGGAATCATACTTGGGGTTGTATTGATGCATGATGATCAGGTTGTGGTTTATGGGTCAAGGTAGTTGAGACCCCACGAGTGGAACTATTCCACTCATGATCTTGATTCGGCTGCAGTAGTGTACGCCATGAAGTGTTGGAGGCACTATCTGTTGGGAGAATGGTTTACCATGTTTACTGTCCATAAGAGACTGATGTACATCTTCTCACAGAGGTATCGGAATCTTCGGAAGCGAAGATGGGTTGAATATATACATTCCTTTGACTTTGAGTTGGTTTACACGCCAGGAAAGGGAAACAATGTTGCTGATGCTCTGAGCAGGACGGTTCAGAATCAGGAGGTTCAGGAGTCCAACACCGAGTGGAAGGTGATGGCTTTGTTATTAGAAATGCACCTAGAGGTTCAGAAAGAGAGTGGTCAGGTCACTGTTCATTCCTTAACAACTGAGTCGATGCTTGTGAGTCAAGTTAAGGAAGGTCAGCTTGATGATCCTGAGTGTTTGATCATGAAGGAAAACCATAAAGGTGGTGAGCTACCTTTTGGTTGGGCTGTCGACGTAGAAGGTGTTGTTTGGGTTGGGGAATGTGTGGTTGTTCCAATGTGTGTGTGGAAAGTGTTGATGCATGAGTTCCATGCATGAATGTGGGCACTTCATCTTGGTTTGACCAAGATATACCGTGATCTCCGAAGGTAGTTTTGGTGGCCTGTAATGAAGAAGGAAGTTGCAGGATTTGTGGCACGGTGCATTACATGTCTGAAGGTGAAGGCCAAGAATCAATGCCCATGTGGTTTTTTGCATCAATTTCCCATTTTGGAATGGAATTGGGATGATGTAACAATGGATTTTTTCGTGGGTCTTCCGTAGACGCTGTGGAAGAAGGATGCAATCTGGGTGGTTGTGGATCGGTTAACGAAAGTGGCTCATTTATTACCGATTCAGGAGACATTTACAGTTGACCAATTGGGTGAGCTATATGTTTGGGAGATAGTTCTGTTGCATGGTGTTCTGCGAAATGTATATTCAGACTGAGATCCGTGTTTCACATCACATTTCTGGCAAAGGTTTCATAAGGCGCTTGGTACGCAAGTGTTTTTGAGTACGGATTTCCACCCGCAGATGGACAGCCATTCGGAGCGTACGATCCAAGTGTTGAAGACATGTTAAGAGCTTGTGTCTTGTACTTTGGTGGTTCTTGGGTGTGGCACCTATCATTAGTTGAGTTTGCCTACAATAATAGTTTTTAGGCTATGATTCAGATGATTAAATTTGAGGCACTCTATAAGAGGCCATGTAGATCTCCATTTTGTTGGATAGAGGCTGGTGAATCTGAGTTGTTGGGGACAAGTCTCATATAGAAGACTTCAGAGAGAGTTAAGCTGATCATGAATCAGATTGATATGGCTCAGATTATAAAAAATTCGTATGCAGATATGAGGCATAGACCTCTTGAGTTTGCGGTGGGTGATAAAGTGTTCTTTCGGGTGTCTCAAAGGTTGGGTCACCATTAGATTCGAAAGTAGGGTAAGTTGGTGCCCAGGTATGTTGGAATTTTTGAGATTGTGGAGAGGATCAGACCAGTGGCTTACCGATTGGATCTTCCACAACGGTATGGTGGGATGCATGATGTGTTTCATGCGTTGCAGCTTCGACAATATCATCCTGACCTATCTCACGTGGTTGATGTTGAGGATGTGGAGCTTGAGGCTGATGCGTCCTTTGAGGAACATCTGGTTCATGTGTTGGATCATAGTGAAACGATCTTTTGAGGTGAGGTTGTGCCATTAGTGGGAGTACTATGGCAGCATGGGAATGTTCCAGAAGAAACTTGGGAGTGGGAATCAGATATGTGGGATCAGTGGCCCAAACTATTCTCTTTGGTGGATCAATGAGGCTTGGTAACTCGACTTGAGGATGAGAAGTTATAAGGTGGGAAGATTGTAAGATCCCTTTATTTGGAAGGGTATGTTTACATTATGTTTTATTTTAATTCCTTATTCTGGGTTTCTAGGGATGTCTTCTGAAATTATGAGAGGCCTTGGGAGTGTTTTAGGGGCTCAGGTCATAGAAGAAAGGAAAGATAGGAAAGACAGGGTAGGGTGCACGACCGACGCACGACCAGGGCAAACCGTGCGGCCTAACTAGGTAAACCATGAAACCCTTCTCCTCTGGGCTATATTATGCACATAGTTTGCACATGTTTTGTCAAACTGTGGGGCTAAACCGTGCGAGCTCTTAATGTTTGGAAAAATTACAAGTTTTCCACTCTGTCATTTTAAGATCCCACTCGGTATTTCCACTTCATTCCTCCTTCTTCTCCCTTGGAACTAACCAAATCACCCAAGAGCTCTAAGAGGTTGATCTCCTTCATTTATAAGGCATTTTTGGTGCAGTTGGATGTGAATAGAAGCTTTGGGTAAGGCCAATCCCATCCTTGCTTCTCTTTTGGGTTTAGGGTTTGTATCTTCTTTCCCTCTTGTTCCGAAGCTCTAAAACCCTATCTTTTGGGTGAGTTTTAGGCTGAATCTACAAAGGTTAGTCGTATGGAGGTCTAAGGACTCGATTGTGAGTGCGTTCAACCACAGTTTCAAGGTAGGTGGTCTACAAGTGATATCCCATGGTTATTTGGGTATTTTTGCATGTTTAGTTGTGTTCTTGCTTTCCCTTGGTTATGTTTTGAATAACCTTGGCATGTTTGGTAATATAGGTGTTTAAAATGGTAAATGGAAAAACTCACGATCCCCATGGGATTCTTTGGGAATGACTTGACCTAATTGGGGCCATCCATGGGATGTACCGACTTTTCCTGGATTTATGGAATGTGATTGAACAAGTGACCTTGTTGTAATAAAGAGTGGAGACCTTAATGAATATGTTGGCATGTTTGGTTGAACTTGGAATAGAATTTTGGTGATGCACCTAGACTTGGTAATAAACTGATGGTTATATGGAATGGGTTGAATGGTTAACTCATGGGAATGATGAACGGGTTAAATGGGTTAATGTGTAAACTGAATAAAGACCATAATGTGATGGATTATGGGTTTAGTGTTGAATGCTTAGTGAGATAAGAATTACTCATGGGAATTGGGTGAATGGTTAAATGATGTAAAATGGTAAGCTGTTAATGGGTTATGTCATAATGTGAATTCCTATGTGGTTTGTTGTGAATGGTGTTTGCCTAAGTGAAATGGTATGGCGGGTTGATGGTTACATATATATAAGCATGTCCACATGGATTGGTATAGTGGGGTATGACTTGAGGATCTATGACCACAGGTCGAGCGAAGACTGATGCTCTAAACTCCACACTAAATGCATGGGTTTGGAATGAGGACTGATGATCTATTATCCTAATGGTTGCATCCACCTAGACTGAGTCTTTGAGGTGGGGATTTGGTTGAATCCACCCAGACTGGGGCTTTGAGGTGAGAATATGATTATCATGAGTGGGTTAGTCCTGGTGAGATAGGATAACAATGTGTTTACCCTCTTTCTTGGGATTTTCGGCCTCAAACCCATGTAACATAATGTATGCGATTAACCCATGGAAATGTGTTGAATTGGTAAGTGATGATAATTGGTGTGTTATGAATGGTAATGGAAGTGGAAATGGCTTTAGCCCTGAACTTGTTAATGGAACCTGAAATAATTACTTGTTAACTATCATTCATATTCCTTTTGCATGCACTACTTTTTTATACTGGATATTTTGTAGACACCGTTGGTGGTGGCCTACTGAGTTGTACTCACAACCTTCTTTGGCCGCCGTTTGGTACCTGAGTAGACGTCATGTTTGCAGGTCAGGAGAAGGGCAAGGGTCCTCTCTAGATAGTTAGTGGACATGGGTAGAACTTGGTGGAAGATCCAGACTTGGAGTCAGGAACATTTTAGGGATTTTGGCTATTGTCTTTATTTGGGGTTTTTCTCGCTTTTTCACTTGAAGTATGACATGGAATATTTATTGTTGGAAATGGTTATCATACATGTTCCTTGCTTATTGATTATTGTTTCTGCTATTGGTTTATTTCTATTGTGGCTTACTCTAATAAAAGGGGGTATAGTCTCCTCACTTGACAACATAGACCCTCGCTGCTAGTTGGCAACCTTTGGCGTACGAGGATGAATGCTTATGGTCAAGTAACCACCCGGCTCGGAGCACTGGTTTAGTGGCTTACGGGTCGGGGACGTTACATGTCATATCTACTTTCTATGTTCTTTTACTATTATACATGTTCTTTTTGTGGCTTTGGTCATCATGTATTGTTGTTATTTTATTTATATATATATAAATTCTCCAAATTTCCTTGGAGGACTAAAAAAATAATTGATAATTAAAGTACCTACCTTAACCATACAATGTTTTCTTAAATAGGTGAAGCAGACAACTTAAGTACTTGGTTATGGAAATGAATAATAATTTAAAAAAGTTAATATTTAAAATTAAATGGTCACCTTGTATGTGTAATATTAGACCTTAAACATGCCCCAAACTTATAGTGGGTAGTAAGAAATGTCTGTTAATCCTTTTGAAACCATTATTTATCTCCCATAACTGGATTCTACAACAAGATAAGGGTTGTGACAGTCTTATAGGTAGGATTTGTACTTGTCCCTTCTTTATCACTTTTCATATATATTATAAATCCAACGTGATATGTTTTCATTGAAAATATATGATACAACATGTATTTCCATCTGAGGCACCCCCTAAAGATCTTCCACTAGGCACTAATTCTAAGTTGTAGGGTAGTTTATTTTCATTCAAGTAGTTGGTTAGGGTGATCCCTATCCTAATCCTACAGTTGAAGAGATAACTAGAGAGCTATAGAAGGAACATATTCCCACAGTTTCCGTATATGGAAGACCTACAACAATAAAGTCATTTATAGATTCTTTACTTTTTTTCTTAATGCATATCAAGATGCCTCTAGAGTGAAGGGTCATGGTCCTAACCTACATGATTCATGAATCCACCACGTGTTGGTGGGATATCCTCACAAATGCAAGTTGACATTAGGTTGTGGGCTGGGATGACTTGTAGATATCCTTCATGGAAATTGTTTTTCAATAAACATTGAGAATTTAATGTTCTTGGGAGTTTATACACCTTTAAAATAGTGAAATTCCAGTGATGTAATATTCATCATGATTCACCAAATTACAACATTTTACACTAATATTGACTAGTGATGAGCTTTATACTACAAGAGGATTTTAGGAAAAGCTTTCGCATGCCACTTGATTAAAATTTAATGTATTTTGAATCACCGCCATTTCAAACAATATGAACTATGACCTAATCACTGAGAGGAATCTGAAAAAATCTGTCAATGTGACTTGGGGTGGTTCAGCTTCTAGGCCGAGTAGTGGTGTATCCATTAGTTGGAAGATGATTTTTAAGGGTACACATGGGGGTAAAACTATCAAGGTGGAACACAACAATAATAATGTGGTGTGTCACTAGTGAGGAAGGTTAGGATATAAAAAGAACCAGTGTATAAGAAACTTGATTAAGATCCTGGATTGCAGCAGGATGGGTCACCACCGATATTTCTTCTGATTTTCCCATGTATTCCTAGTGATCTGGGTTCAATACTAGCACCATTATCCTGTGAAAGATTAGTAATATCACATGAAGTGAGAAGTTAGTCTTCTATAGGATTTTTGGTCCAAGAAGGTGGTCATGGATGAGGTAGTCAGACATCAAAGTTTTAACATTAGCAGAGATGACATTACTAGACTACTTAGGCATTATCTAAGTGCTTCAGTTCTAGCCATATTTATGTTGTAATACCTATTCCATAATAGAAGATTCTGGGGAATTCTATTATACAAGGTACTATTATGGTGTTCACTACTTTAGTTTAAACTCTTTTCGGTACCGTTGCATCACACTCTTTTTTATCTACTATAGATATGGTATGTATGTATCAGTGATAGAGTATTCCAATGGTGTTATGACTCTTGACACAATATTAGGAGCTCGATATAAGGGTATATAACAGTACATGGAGTGACCCTTGAGATAGGTGTGTACTGTTTTCTATGGAGTTTCTTTATCCTTGATATGACTAGCTTTGATATCATTCTCAGTATGGACTGGCTTATAGATTAACTATCCCAACTGAATTGATATTTCCACTGGTAATACATTAAATCACTCAAGGTAAACTTGTATATCCATAATGGTTAATGGGATATCTAGGAATGTTGAGTTGGAATCAAGAAAAATATGCTAGGTGGAGTGACAACCTAGATAGTGAGTCTCTTCATGAGCGAGCAGGGAATGCAATTTATGGAATTTCCTATAGTTTTGTATTTTTTGTGATGTATTATATAAAGATTTATCCAAATTACCATATGAGAGAGAGGTTTCATTCACCAAATAACTAGTTCTACACGCGACACCAGTGACTATTCCTCATTATATGATGACACCAATAGAGCTCTAGGAACTCAATAAGTAGCTTGATGATATAGAGAAGGGTGTTATAAAAAAAACATCAAAATGGGGTTCAACTATTCTTTTCACCATGAAGGCAGTTGGTACCCTTTTATTGTGTATGTATTAAAACCAGCTGAAACATGTTATAGTGAATAAACAATACCCATAGACTCATATATATGATCCCTTTGACTTTATCAGAGGCTAAATAGTTTTCTCCAAGATCAATTTGAGGTTGGGCTACCATCAGGTGCATGAGATACCATTATAGATTCCACGTACAATATTATATAGAAGGTATGGCTTGTATGAGTATCTGATAATGTCGTTCTATCATAAGAATGAACCTAATGTCTTTATGGATATGATAAATTTGGTATTTCACCCTTACATGGATTCTTTAATGGTGGTATTCATTAATGAAATATTTGTGTATTAGTGTACCAGACACGACCAATACAATCACCTTGGTATCATGATGAATACATTGAGAGAGCACCAGATATTTATTAAGCTCACTGAATTCAACTTTTGGTTTAGTAAGGTTCATTTATTGGGATATATAATATCTGAGGCTAGCATATCTGTCGACCTAGATTTGTTGAGCATCATGATTTCTTCGGACCAGGCCAAGAATGTGTTTTAAATACATAGTTTATTAGGTATGTACACATATTATAGGTGATTCATCAATGATTTATCATTCCAAGTAGCACCTATTACGGGTTTAACCAAGAAAGGTGTGAAATTCGACTAGACTGAAGATTGTGAGATAGATTTTTAGATCTGATATAGAAGAATGAATTAATCACCGATCAAAATTCTTCTTAACCTGAAAAGAAGATTTATTATTTGTTGTGATGGTTTAGGAATTGGAATGGGGGCATTACTGATGCGGGGAAATCGGGTCATGACATATATTTCCTACCAAATGAGGCCTCATGATTGGAATTACCCTATGAAGATCCTCAATAATGAATTTTTGGTTCTTGAAATATTTTTTTGGAGGAACTAGCTAATGGGTGGGTGATTAATCATTTGCACATATCAAAAGAGTATCATATAAATCTCCGTGCAGCAAGACATGAATTTGATGTAATATAGTTGGATAGTGTAACTGTAGTATTTCAATTTTAATCTTTTTTATAACCCCAAGAAGGGTAATGTTTTATTTTAAACCATGAAATGGAATATTCAGACAAAATAAATCATGGTGTCCAATAGTGGGTGTCAGTTGATGTCTCTATTTTTTGAGATTCACCTGGAGGTTTAGGAGCAACATGGGTAACCTATATTAGTAACTATGTTAGTAACATCCTCCATACTAGAGAGGTTCCATATGTGTCACCTATATTTTTCCAAGGTCCTTATACTAAGGTATAATTTTATATGTGAAAACCCTCATTCTATTTGGGTTGTACATGAAAATGATATATTACTCTTCTGTGGGCATGTTTGGGTGAATTTCAATATACGAGAAGAGTAGATAAAAGAATATCATGACTCGTTTTGGGACGTTCATCTGGATCATGTTGATATCTACTGATACATCTTCCATAAATATAGATATATAGGTATGAGGTGGAAAATTATAGGTTTCATCCCAAGGCATTCCACCTGTCAGTAGGTGAAGGCCGATTACAAGTGACTTGATGGACTTCTATAGCCTCTATTTGTTCCTAAGTGTAAATGGAACAATTTCAAAATTGTTTTTATGATGGGTTTTTCGAGATCCCCTAGAGGTTTTTATATAGTATTAGTGATCATTGATAGGTTTACCATGGTTTTACACTTCCTACTGATCTGAGAGTCCTTCTCTATTAATGTGTTAGGAAGGTTTTAGTACTGGGAGACTCTGCACCATCATGGTGTTCCCCAATCTATCATATTTGGATTAGATGGCTGGTTTGCCTCACCATTCTAGAAAGGTTTATAGATAGGACTTGGTTCATAAGTGATATTGAGTATAACATATCACCCTTAGACCAACATAAAGTTTGAGAGGTTGATATGTGTGTTAGAGGATATGCTTTAGGCCTGCATCCTTGATCTCATCAGTTCATGGGAAAATCATATTACTTTGGTTGAGTTTTCTTATAAAAAATATTTCATGGAATTATTCTGATGGCTCCGAATGAGGCCCTTTATTTTATGCTATTCCATTAACCTCTGTTCTAGTTAGATGTGGGTGAGGGATATCTACTATGTCCTCATCTCATTTAAGAGACTTTAGAGAAAATCCATTTGATTCATAAGCATATGGCTATAGCTCAGTCATGGAAGAAGTCCTACAGTATTAATTTCCATAAATATCTGATGTTCAAGGTTGGACAATAGTTATTTTTCTTGTATCTCCAATATTGGGTCATATATAAATTTGGAGATAGGGATATTTATTACCTCGATTAGTATAGCCTTTTGAGATAGTAGAGTGATTCCAGACTGTAGAATATAGGTTATAATTATCTTAGATGTACTATTCCCTACATGATGTATTCCATGTAACACAGCTTTGACTATATCATCATAACCTGTCTCATTTTTTTGACCATGAGGATATTGATTTGTGGGAGGATGCATCCTTTGAGGAGCATCTGATACATATAATTGATTGGAGAATGAAGTATCTCTTAGGTAGGTCAGTTCCTCTTGTCAGGTTGATGTGGAATCATGACCATGTATAGGATAGTACCTAGGAGTGGGAAGCCGATGAAAGTGTGTAGTGGCCAAAAATAATCTTTTTTGATGCTCTACAACCCATATAAATGAAACTCAGGAAAAAACTGTCCTAAGGAGGGGTGTTTGTAACGTCCTAAATTTTCTAAAAGGTACAAACCAATAGTTTTATATTTCAAATTATTTATTCATCCCTAATAATAATGACTAAGGGAGTCAAGGAGGACTTGAGGGAGTTTGGGGCTTGTTTGGAGCTTGAATCCCCTAAAATTGAAGAAATAGGTTGGGTCACTCTTTTATTAAAAAGAGTGTTTCCCATCCCACACAGTTTCTCTAACCGTGTGGCTTGGGGAAGTGGGGTGTAGAGGTCTACATAGGTTTTCTTCAACTGTGTGGACCAAGGAGAATGACCTTACAGGGGGGTCATATTTGGTTAGTGTCTTGGTTCGTGGTTGGTGTACAGTCTGGCCAACCCTTTATCCAAACCGTGCACCCCTATCTATGTGGGTGAAATTACTATTTTCCCTTAAAGTATGTTTTTTAAACCCTATATTCTTCCTCCATTATTTTTCCAGTGGACCAGCTCCCCTCCTATTCTTGAATCTATCCTCCACCTCTTTGTACTATTCTTGATATCCCCCTTTATGGAATCCAAATATCTTATCGTCAGATCCATAAAAAATGTTGAGTTCTCTTAAATCATATCCCTCCTATTTCAAGTCTCTCTTCTCCTCTGTTTTACTATTTTGTTACAAGCTCATTTTCCTAATTTCTAGTTAATTTTTTATTTATCCCATAAATCCCATTCCATTTAAAATCAAAGGCTGATACTAAATGAGGTAATTAGTACGAGGATAAGGTAGGTGGTCTAACTTCTTGTCACTTGTTTTCTATCATTTTATAACATTTTCTATTGGGTAGTGAGTTAGAACATTCTAGTGTCACCTCTAAATGTATAAAAAAATTTCAATTGAGTGGTTTTCCATGTCTGTAATGACCGTAGTGGGTGGAAAATCACCTCCTAGGTTTATATACTTGAATGGAGATACCGCTTTAGGTTGTTCCACCTTCTTGAAATCCAATACGTCCCTTTTTTATATTGTGAAACATTCCTTAAGTTGTGTTTTCCAAGTAATGGATGACTTGAATTAATAAATTAAATTGAATAGAATGGTTATCCAGGAGTTGGGTCCTATACCTTATTCCCTTAGTGGTATTCTTAATTAAACATCATGGAATCTTTATTAAATCATGTTATAAAATCTTGATTTGTAAAAAAATATAAATTTAGAATCCATGTCATAGCCTTGCCTTAATGCTGAGTGTGATACAAGGGGTTCCACCATAAGGAACTCTTTGACGGGCTCATTGTTCTTAAGTTAGTATTTATCAATGCATTGTAAACATGTTGAGGGAGGTAGTTTCTTTTTCTGGGATGGGTTTGCTATGCATTTTTTTCCTCCATATGAGTGGCAAAAGTTTATTGGGGGGAACCCATGGAAGGGGTTTCTAGTGGAATGGTTATAACATTCCATGAGATAGACTTGTCCCCATACATGTGATAATATGGACAGACACATAGGTTAATTAGTGTTATTTTCCCACCAAGTCTAGAGTGAAACATTTGATCTCATTCATGGGTCACCTTGGATTGAATCCCATGGCATTCGACTTATATAGATCCCCTAGAGTGATACATGGAATTATATTATAATTACATTGATTGGGATTAGGGTAATTCTCAATATTTCATAAAGAGGTTAACTAAATCAAAAAGTAATTGAATGACCTTAATTATGGAACAAAATGGTTCAGTTGCAAATTTAGGGATGTGTACGCCATTCCAAATGACATGCTTAGGGAGAATCTATATTTATTATACATTATCCAAATCAATTCACTTATGTAGTATACCTCAGTTCAAACCTATCCATCTTAGTATCAAGAAGGTAAATTTGGATGGGTATCCCAAGTGTAATCTAGTCCAATATAATTGGTTATTTATTTCTATGTGTCATTAATTAATAAAGGAAATTTGTTCATTTTATATTTTATGATATGGATTGATATAGACACTGTTGTTTATGGCCTTCTGATTGTATCTCATTCACATATTAGGCTTCCTTCAGTATTCAAGAAGACATCATAGTTGTAGGTATTAATAAATCAAAGAAACCAACTCTTGATTCATGATTTATAGTTTAGAATGGAATATGAGGGTAGAGGATCAATATTATGCTCATGATGCTTGTTGTAGAAGTTTTTGTTCCTTTTGGTATTTTTTATAGAATATGTTATATACCAATAACCCTAGTACCCTACATAATAAGTTTTCCATAGATACATGAATCATCATTGTCATCATATTTTTATTTATTATATTTTTTAATTCAACCATTTATTTTTTTATGTTTCATGTATGTTTGTTATTGTTCCACTGATATATTATTGTTGTTAATTATTCCTCAATGACATGTTACTATCTTTGTAATTTAGGTTTTTTTCTATCAATTATATATATATATATATAAATATATTTTATTTATGTGGTCCACTCTAATTAATGAAGGCATAGTCTCCCCACAGACACACTCTAGTCCCTTGATGCTAGTCGCCGACCTCTGGAATTTAGGGAGGCATGCTTGTGGTCTTGTGGACACCATCTTAGGGCACTGTTAAGTGGAATATGGAGAAGGACCTAAAAAATTTTATAATAATTTTTGTTTTGGGAAAATTTTTATTTCAATATTTATTTTTATAAAAATATAATTACCTGTAAGTTTTTAAAAAAATTACAGTTTGATAAATTTTATAATCATTTTTTATTCTAAAAAAATTTTACATAGAAGAATCATTTATATATTTTTTTTATCTAGTTGGTTTTACAATAAAAACTGACTCTAATTTTTTTATATAATATTATTAGTCTGAAAATTTAATTATTAAAACTATTTTTTTAAAACTAAAAATTTAAGGGAAAAAAGTTTTAAGAAACTATATTTTTTAAGAAAAATTAATAGTTTTATTAAAAAAAACACATATGTACTCCACATATGAAGATGAGTTAATTAATGTATATATATTGGTAAACAAGAAGTAGATATGAATAATCATTTAACACTGATCATTACAAAATTTTATTTAATGAATTTAAATCAATCAAAACTGCGGGTTTCTATAAAAATATCAAGAGGTTATTTTATTCATTCAAATGAATTGTAAAATTATATCTCTTTTAATTATGTGATCTTAAATGAAATAGTGTCTTATATCTTTGTTAATATAATATGAATGATGTGATGGTTTTTTAATTATGAAAATTCCAATTCGGTTATTACACAAATTTTGATTTTTAGTAAAATGCATGCCATAGTCAATGAGTGTGTGTTGCATCCACAACACTTGAACACAACAACTTCAAACTACCACATATTCAACATCAAAAGTGAAATGAAATTTTGAGTGTTGTTTCTTACATGGAAAATAAATGAAAAATTCTCTTCATAAATGAATGTTTCCTAAATTACATTTTCTATCAATTCAACATCCACCAAAGCCATTATCCGAAAAACGTTTTAGTTCAAATTCACTTCAAGAAGAATAAAATAAACCTAAATCCATAGTTCTCTTATGATAAAAAAAATTTCATTTTAGAGATTTGATATGGGACACATTATATTATCTTGAAATATAGAACACAAGAATAGTGAAGATATTAAATTCATAAGACTAGAAATTATATAAATTAAATTTCGAATCAGAGCTCTAGAAATATTTTCATCAACTCGTTTTCCAACTTAATCAAGATATAAAGTATTGGATGTTCTGATATGAGTAATAATGCTTTTAGTTATTCCATATATAAATTTATTAAAAATATATTTTATATACTTATTTTTAGATATAAAATTTCCTTATGGTTTTTGTGATATTTTAAAACCAACAAAGTATGTTAACACTCTCATCACACCCATTTCTAAATCAGAATTTATAAGATCTAAAAAATAATATATTAATTATTTTCGATTTGAAGAATATATAATGTAATCAAAAAATATTTTAAAAATCAAAAAATGTTTATTTACTTATTTTATAAAAAGGGTTAGATTCACATCTCTATTACAAAAATTGTTTTGCAAATAAATATATAGTTAACCTATTGTACTAAGCTCTTGGGGCTTGTTTATGGCAACAATTTTCTTTGGTATACTTATAAACATGTTCTAGATGTTTTTTATTTTATCAAACAGTTTTTTATTCTACATAAATATCCTCCTGAAGATATCAATTTAGGAAATCACACTTCACATCTATTTGAAATAGGTTGAAATTTAAAAATATTGCATAAGCTATATGTATACGAATAGCTTCAAGCCTTAATACTAGAGAATATGATTATTCTTATTATATTACCTATTGTTTTTTATAATCCTTAGAAAAAGGAGTAGATATATTTCTCAATGTTATTCCATTTTTGTCAAATTTAATATAAAGAACCCATTTTACTCCAATTATAGAAGTTTCTATAAATCATTTAACCAAAGTTAAACTTATTTTCTAAAAAATCTATTGAGCTCATCTTACATAACTTTTAACAAATTATTATAACCTAAATCCTCAATATGAGTCTTAGGTTAAAATTGAGATAACAAATCTAGATGTTAAATTTCATTTTTCAAAGAAATTATAGTTCTAACTAGTTGATCTACATCACCAATAATATTATCAGTAAGTTGATTCCTAAGAAACAACCAACTTATTTGGTTTTCAAAAGTAAATTCTTCCACAATGGGTTGAAAATAAACTTTTTTAATAACTTTAGAATGTTATTATTCAGTTTTTTTCTCAGGAGAATAAGTTTATAATAATGATTGAATATCAGTGTTAGAACTAACATTCAAAGGTATATGTTGGGTTTGTTTGAAAACAAAGGGATTAGTTTCATTAAACTTAATATGTATTATTTATTTAATAATACTATTATTTTTATTAAATAATTTATATGACTTAGTAAAAGTGGAATAACATAAAACTATTACTTTATCAGATTTTGGACAAAATTTATGTAAATTATCTTTAGTATTCAAGATGGATACTTTTCATCAAAAAAATTAAACTAAGAATGTTTTGATTTCCTTCATGTTGAAAAATCATAAGGAGTATTATTAATAAAAGGTCTAATTAAAACTCAATTTATAATATAAATTGAATTTATTATGGATTTAGACAAAAAAATCTACAGAAAATCAGTATTTACCTAGCATAGTTCTAGAAATCTCCCTAAGAACTATATTTACTCTTTTAACTAAACTATGTTTTTTGTGGTGTTCACAGTGATGAAAAGTTATTTACAATACCTTTTTACTAAATATTGGTTAAAAATTAGAATTTACATATTATCTACCATGATCACTATGAATAGTTATCAAGCATAGGTTTTTTTGTTTTCAACTCTTTATAAAAACGTTTTAAAAAAATTAAATGATTCATATTTTTTCACTAGAAAACAATCCCATGTGTTTATAGCGTAATCATAATATAATACATATATATAAAATTTTACACTAATAATTCCTCTTTATGAAGGACAAAAAAAGTTCATGTTCACTAATTGTAAACAATCATAAGTTCAAATGTAATTAATAGTGTTAAAACTTGACTTATGATTCTTATTATATTGACAAATATCACTAAATTTTAATGTATTAAACCTATGTTCTAGTAGATCCTTAACAATTATTTTCATAGATATGTTAGCTAAGTTTCTAAGGTTATAATGTCCTAATATTCCATCCCATAAGCAAGAGTGGTCTTCCATTTCAGTAATACAATTTATGACTTTGCTCCTAAGGTCTTTTAATTCTATGGTGTTAACATTCTCACAGTAATTAATAGAAAAAATGAATTCATATTTTAAACTATGAATAGTACATTTGTCCTTCCTGAAGTTCACAAGGTAAACCTTATCAAATAATTGAATTATTATTTTAATATTTTTTTATTTCCTACAAAAAATACAAAATTTGAAATTAAAGGTTTTCCATGAATATAAATGTTTATTATACCAAGGATTTATCCTTGAGTATTTTCCTTCAATGTTAATTTTCCACCATTAATATTGATAATATTATTAAAGAAATATTTGTTTCAAGTAATATTTTTTTGAGAAAACACGATCCATATACCAAATATTGTTCTTGAAGGTACTTTCACTATTTTCTTGAAAACAAAAAATTTATTTTTTCTGAAACTGAAACCTTGTTGGGTATTGTATTATCAGAAAACGTGATATTATCTAATCATATTTGTCCAACATTAATTCATTGAGAAAATGTAACTTTATTAGAAATTTTAGCTTTATGAGAACATTAATATTGAAATTTATTAAGATAGAAGTTATGTTTATAAAATCAACCACATTGACATTTTCTGAATAATAGAGAACTTTTTTGGAATAAAATAGTTATTACTAAAAACAAGTCTATCATTAGTAAAACCCATTATCGTATTTCCACTACAATGTATAATTTTTTTCTACATTTTATCGATGTTTTCCTTCCAATAAGAAAACATGGATAATTGTTTCTTAAAAATAGAAATCTATTATTTTAGTTTTATAACTAAATTTTTATTCTCTATAGTAACAGTTTTCGAACTATATTTCACGAAGTCATTTGGTAAATTATTTTTCTCAAAAATATAATTTTCAAGTTCTTTATAATTACTACGTAATTAAATATTAGTTTTATTAATATCTCTATAAATATTTGATATTTATATAGTTAAAATAGTATCTCTGGAATTGTGTTAGTATGTTATTCCTCATCATTATAATGTTTTTAAAAAAAATCATAATTCTTGTTTTCAAGGATAGAAAACCTTGATATGTCTTCATAATTATGTAAGGCATTATCCTCAATAGTTGGAGAATATTCATCATCTTTAGATTCATAATTTTCATCTTCGTTACTATCAGGATAATTGTCATTAATAGTAAGATTGGTATGGGATTCAATTGTATGTACCTTTTCCATGAGATGATTAATTACCATAGGTATTTAACTAAAAAGACTAATATTACTCTATCAAGACCCTTCATTAGCTAATGAATTATCTAATAGAATATCTCCTCCACATGAAATATGAGTATTAGAATATTACAAAATCTTCTTGTTCATATAATTATAACACTCATTTGAATTCCTATCTGAATTTATTTTCTTCTTATCATTCATTTTTAGTGTAGGACAATATGGTCAAATTTTTCATGAAATTTTACATTCATAAAAAATAATATAAGTAGAATGTTTTCATTATTATAAAAATTTCTTTTCATGTATTTGTACTGAAAATATTTCTTTCTCTTGATTTCTTTCATTCGTTTAGAAATATTTCCAAACTCATTTCTAGAAGGTTATGAAAAACTAAAATCTGATTCAATAATAACTTTTTATTTTGTTTTATTATTTCATAACTTTCTTAGTTTACTATAATTTATTCAGAATAGTTGAATTATCTGATATATCTACATCAAAATTATTCTTTTTCATCATTTTATCATCTCTTTTCAATCCACATTCATATTTAATGAGAGTAACAATAAGAACATCTTATGTAAGATCTAGAATCTTCCTTGTATCATCCAAGGTAACCCATTTGGATTCCCATTAATTTAGAATTATCTATATAAAATTACCAACCAAAATACTATCTTTAAGATCCTTTTCTATAAGTGAAGGTAGAAAATTAAAAATAGTAATAAATCATTGATTAATTTTTTCTTCTAATTCTCTTCGATGAAGATAAAAATCATAATAGTCTACTCTCAACATAGATCTTTTTATCTCAATGACTTTAGAAGATCCAAATTGAGGGATTTATACCTTTTTAAAAATGATATTATAATCTTTACATGAAGAAATTTGACTGTATATATTCATAGTTATGAAACAAAATACAATATTATTTACTCTATTATTAAGTTAATATTCATGTTTCTTTTAATGAGTTTATAAAAAAGATTTATAATCATTTAATTTATAGAAAAGTCCACACATGAGGATTCCCGTTCAAAAGTAATATTTCTCATACATAGGAAATTATTAGACTCATAAATTATTCGATGATCCAAGTGTTATAACTATAATATAATACTATCTGATTAGATCAATATTATTTCTTGGTGTCACCATTTTATCTAGTAAAACTATTTTTTAGAAATAAAAGCATGAAAATTATATTTCAAATATATTCATAGAGGTAAATAAATATTGTGTAAATAATAAATATAAAATATTATCCTACTTATATTAACTTACCAGATTATAAAATACTTTAATATTTATCCTTACAAATTATGATAGTCCATAATATTTCCTAATAAATTCACAATTTTCATCACCTACAATACAAAATTTCATCCATAATTAAGAAATCACTTTATTAAAAGGATAAATATCATATTGATATTAAAAAACCCTACAATCCATAAATTTGATGGATAAGTATTAGGTATGTATTTCTTGACAATAAAGGCCATAAATACCGTGCTCAGTATCTATCTTCCTAGGCCTAGAATCCCTCAATCTGATGGATTAGTTTCATATAAGTATTCCTATACCCAGAGTACCTCGATTAGTACTATGAGTGTACACACAAATACAAAATAAAATAATTCTTAAGGAATGAAAATCCTCATAAGGATTCCTTATAACTTCAAATCTCTAATGTATTACAAAGACTAAGAAAGAGTTTTTTACAGAAATTAATATCTAGACTACATGATTTTTGAATGAATCAGCTCATATATATTCAAATGATCTCGTATTTATTTGAGAAGCTTCAACTATCATATTTCACAGTTGTTTTAAATGACCCCATATTTATTTCACTTGAGAGATTACAGTGATCTGGATTAACTAAATGTATGATGTCATTTTTTAGCACCATTACAATGCTGGGTTCCATCTGATAAAAATAAATTTATATATTCAAGTTATAAAATTTTGACAGTCCTTTGGAATTCTTTATTATTTTTCAAAATAATATACTAAATAAGTGTAAATCCGATGGTTGAGTACTAATGTTAGTCCGTTGGTCATGAAATTTTTCATTTTTATATATATGACATAACTTTAACCACTAGTCATAAAAACTATACATTATTGAATCACCCTTAGTTTCAGTCCAACAAATCAAATTAAATTATAAAATTTATATCCATAACCCATTATAAATACTTATATGTTTAATAAAATTTAATGTTAAAAAAAAACTAGAAAACCTAGGATATAAAACTTAGTAAACATAGTTTTATGAAATTCATTGTGTTTTCCTAAAATAATGGAATTATAATATAGAAAGTAAAAAATTTCAACTCAATAGTAAAACCCTTCCATTTTATTCTCTATTGGTTATCCATGAAATTTTCGAGTAATAATAAAATTTATCCCTATTAGTACCGATTGAGAATTTTTTTAATAAAATAAAGTTAATTTATATCTCTGGTTGAAAAACATTTTTCTTCCATATCCTTATTTTCTAGAAATTTTTTCCATTTTTTTATTATTCAACTTTTAATGTTAAAAGTAATTTTAAACTTGTTTTACTTTTTTTAAAATTATTTAAAAGGAATCTTCCTATCATTTTCAGAACGAGGTGCATTTAACATTTTTTTAGAATGTGAATGGAATACGTATTTTAACATGTCTAACATAAATGATATTTTCATCATCATTAATATTATTTTCCTTGAAGATTTATTTATAGAAATCCAAGGATATTTTCAAAGAAAATTATTTCTAAAATATATTTTGAATATTAGTTTTTTAATGTGATTTTGAAATGTTAAAGGTTATTTTCCTGAATAATTATTTTAATATTTTATGGTATTTCAATTCATCAAAGAAAACCAACAATAATGTTATGGAATGAATTTAAATTATGTTTATTTATCTCTTACATATATAACTACCTTATTCTCCTTTTATTTGGCTGTTAATATATAAATTATGACCATATTTCAAATTTCTTCTTTAAGGAATCCCTATTGATTATGTTATGAGTCAATATTATGAAACCCATTTCCTATCATGGGTAATTATTATTTTTATGAATAATGATTAATATTTTTATGTGGAATGCATATGCATGCATATGGAATGAATGTAGTGGGTGTTCTGAAAATTATATATCCCTCCAAATAACTGGGAAATATTTTAATCTCATGAGATGTAAAGTATTAGGTTAGGTAGTAAACCTAATTCATTATGTGACACTATCCACCATGTGATTTTTTGGCACCTGACCTTGAATTATTTTTATGCCATATTTTATATTGCATCCTCATTTCATATTATGAAATGATCTTAGGATACCATGTTATTTACATTATGTTTCCATGTGATTAGTCATGTGACTTCTCTTTATAATTACATGTCATATATATGAATCACACGTTATGTTTCCTTATCATCTTTATTCCCATACTAACATTTTTATCTCACATGTTTATTCTATATATTAACCAAGTTATGTTATGTAGTTTTTGGAGATAAAATTTATTTAGGATATCACTATGGAAATGAAAAAGTAACGATTCTATGATTTAGTTTCCTTTGGGGTATTATGATCCTAGTCTTCTAAATATATATGGCATCATGATCTTCAGGTTGTAATTAATTGGTGTTTATGTTACAAATCATGTAATAATATGTGTAAAAGGATTGGGTCACCATAGTTATTATCATTGAAAGGATTTATTTTATCTTTATAACTTGGGTGATAAAACATTATAGAGAACCCTTTGGATAAATCTAACGATAAGACTAATTATGTAAAATTATTCATAAATCTTGGTGATGTATAGAGAGAGTTGTTTCCAGAAGATTACATCCCTTTATGTATACTACAAGTGGATGTTTTTCTAGAAGATATTTACCTAAGGGTAATAATTAAAAAAAATGAGATTCTGGCATGACCCAAGTATTAACTAATATATGAAAACAAGCCTTACTGTACAATTGGTTTGTCACTTCCAAGGGATATGATTTATAAATTCAAAAAATCATTATAAAATATTATAACGAGCATAAATGAATTATTCATTTATAAAACCTAATAGGAATTATTACTATATATGAATTAGATTTAAGCATATGAGACTATTAGTTAGAACATACTTGTCATTTATAAGTTAGTTTTTTCTTGTTTTATAAGGTTCAATTAAATATGTTAATTCATTTTAATATTATTTATTTTAATATTTTTAGTTAATAGTAGTAAATAGGAGAAATAATTTCTAAAACCAATGTTAGGGAAAATGAAATTATTTTCATAATGATATTCCTAACCTAATGGGAATACAAGTTAAACATATTAGAATTATGAAAAAATGAACCATCTCGAACTACGATCAAATACATGAAAATAGTTTAGATTACAATGGAATCAAAGAGGAGAAGGATGCCAACTCATTGGATCTAAAGAAATAAATATGAAAATGAAAACAAGATTTAATTTCCTATATTCCAGAAAATGTGATAAGAGGTACTCAAAAAATGTCTTAAAAGAACTTGAGGTTTCTTTTAGTGTGTCAAAGGAGGGAATGAAGTAGTTAATTTCCAATGAAAAATGATGGGTCCAATTAAAATATTACAAGGAAATAAATTTGAACTTAAGGAACCAATAATAGTACAATATAATAAATATTCAGAACTTGGTCATTATTCAATTCAATTACATAATCCAAGGAGTAATTCCTAAGGGCCTATATATAAAAATCATTGAAGTGGAATGATCTTAGTGTTTACATGTTGAAACTCAATAATCATGTTGTTTGGGTATTGTTATCAATTTTATTATGGTTATAAGAACCTTAAAACATCTAAAGATTATTCTATATTATTTTTTCTCTAAGAATTAACAAGAATATATTTATTGGTAATAAGGATTGTGAAATGAGTTTAACTGGTAAGGGGACACTATATAGAAAAATAAATAATTGATGAAAATATAATCATAGAGACGTGCTTCAGGGTGAGGAAAATACAATCAATTAAAAGTAGTATTTTTTTTGGAATAGAATGAGCTATATATAATACCTTCATGGTCAAAAATAAGTTATCCGATGACTAATTCATTTTTTAAGATGTTCATAATATTCTTGATACAGTTATATTATTGTGAATAATTATGAATATTATTATCACATTATATTTTCATTGTTTTATAAAAATAAAAACTTGTATGTCAAGTGACAACCCTTCACACTCATTAAGCACATGGGGCTTTGATCCACAACTAAAGGTAGAGAATGGTTTAGTACTTACCATAGTCTTATATGATTTTCCGATTATTATGACGTTGTTTTTACTTAAATGATTTTATGAATAAATATTTTGATAGTTCAATCATTTATTGAAGCTTAATAATATTTAAGGAGACAATTTATTAAGTATAATTATATATAACCATGATGTTTTATGTAAAAGATTAATTAGGATGAATGATATTATGATTTTGTAAATGTAAGATAAAGGTTTATAAGTATAGAGACTTAATAAAGTAATTATGTTGATCTTTGGGAGTTACTATTAAAGTATTAGAGATAAATGTATAGAAAGAGCCATGCTCACCATTTTGGATTTAATAAAAATTATAGGAATAGTATGTTTTTATTTTGGGGAATATATAATTTATTAAAAGTTTATTTTAGTGCTTAAGTCATAAAAAATCATTTGAATACCCATAATTTTGAATTTTTTTCTGGAAATTTGTTTAAGGATGAAATTTGTTTAAGGATAAAATTATACGTATCAAGTAATTATATTTCCTTTATTCTTACTCTATATTAGAAAATAATCTCTTAACTCTAGAGAAATTATTTTTTAAAAAATTATATCCTATTAACTTAATGTTTGATTAATTAATAGTATTTTATCTCCTCATAGATTTATAGTTTTAGCTTATAAACATTCCCTCAATATTTCACTTTCTTATGATCAATGATTTTTACAAATCTTAATAATTATTTATTCTTTTATTTTATGTCAATATTTTCACATTACTCTAATATTATCCTATGTGGAAACCTAGTTATGGGATGAATTTAAAATTTTTGTTTCCTTATTTTCCTAAAGTTATTTATTTAACCATTTTTAATATGTAGTTTAAAAAAGGTATTTTAAAATTTCAAACCCTTGATTACCGAGATCATGTTTAAATTTTAACAAAATTCATTTAAGGAGGTATAATATAACACCCTAACATTTAAAAAGAATAAATTTATTTTTTATTGTGTAAATGAAATAATACCCCAATATTATAATAGAAGGAAAAACTAAAATAATTTTTGGTATAATTATTTTTAAATAAATTCAATCTCTTCAATAACTTCTGATACACACAACACCAAGTTTAAATAAAACATGATACTTTATTAAAATATCATTATATAAAAATGACCCTTATAACCTCACTTCCAAATTTGTGGGTATGAATAAGGATAAATAAAATTTTAATGCTATGTTTTACACTTGTATAAAATAAATTCAATGGTTATCTATTGATCAAAAGCAAAATAAGTACCATTTGAAAGAGAAATAAATGTTTTCTAAAAAATGAATATTTCTAAAAGATGATACTATCATGATTTTCACACATAATTTAAAATAAATTTTATTTGATTTTATAAAATTTATATGAAAAAAATTTACTTTGTAAATCTATGTGTAAAAATTATATTTTTGGTGTTTTTTCGAGAATTTTTGAAAAAGTTTAATGATATATCTTGAAAAATTACTTTTCATTTAAATTATTACCAAATTTAAATTATATTTTAAATTAGTATTAAAATAAAATTAGTTCAATTATGTTAATATTTATCAAATTCATTTCATTTTAATAAATTTAATTTGGAAGTCTTTATATTTTTTTTTCAACTTTTGTATATTTTTCTTTGGAAAAACCTTTTTTCAATACATTAGTAGGTTTATTTTTAAATTAAAATACTAGAATTAAGTAAGTTGAACTTTTAAAAATGGAATATATATTTTGAATTAGAATAATTTAAATTATATAATTTTTTCAGCTTATTTTTTAACCATAATTAATACTGAAAATAGTAAAAATTATTTTTTGTGATAAAGATAAAAACCAGTTTATTAGAAATAAAGTTAAAAGATAAGTGTTAAAAATGGGGAAAAACTTGTTTAATTATTATTTTATTTTTATATTTCTAACTTATAACTTTTAATTTTTTAAAATTATAATTTTTTTATAATTTTTTATTTAGAAAAATGTGGTTGGAATTCATTCTTTTAAAAAATTCATAGTGTGTCCTCACCCCCACTTATAAAAGGCCATCGTCTATAATCTCCTAAAAACACCTAAAAATCCAATTATTTTGGATAATAACTTCTAAAATAATCTCCCCTAATCTTATAATCCTTGTTTTATTCTATAATCCATGATACGAAGGATTTTGGTGAAAACAGAAAGATGTTGTTTGAAGAAGAGGAAATGTGTTTAACAGGACATTTAATTTCATTTCTAAATCCACATATTTGAAATGTTATTAATCCATGATAATATAATTAACATATTATCTTATATATATTAATATGTTTTTATGTTATGGTAATGACTTAAAACCATCTCCTCTTCAATCAAATGGGAAACAAAACCATCGATCGAGCAAACAACAGACTACCACCTCGCAAACTAATGTGATTCGTTTTGTATCAACTCTTATCATGAATGGATATAATGAATTATCTATAATTAATATATGATATTTTTTATATTATTTTTCTTAGTTAGATATAATATCATATATACCTTCTTACTCTCCTTTCTTTAGAGAATATGACCACGTCACTCCTGTGTATGGTGCACTACTGTCTCGCAAAGTGATCTGATTTGTTTCTCAATTAATCTTTACATAGATAGTAATGAGTATTAATTTTATGTTAATATATCATATTAAATAAATATTGAAAATTATGGACAATAAGTATAACAAATATTTTATTACCTTACCATCTATTGAATAAATGATAATATTGTCTTGTGTATGGAAGACTACCGCCTTGTGAAGCGATGTAATTATTTTTTCATTAAATTTTACTTGGAAGGTAATAAATGATAAATTTAATGAATATATATGACTTAAATGAAATTTCATTGTTCATTAAAAATTAATATACAATCAAAATTTTTAACTTTTCACCTTATAAGGATATGTTAACATCACTTGTACGTAAGTAAAACCAACCGTCTCCACGAAGCGATGTGATTAACATTCCATGTTCAAAATTAAATAAATGTTATAATGATGTATATATTTTAAAAAATATTTATAAAAATAATATAATTATGGATATTATTAAAATATATCGTATGTTCAAGATCAGAAACATTCATTACAAAACATGCAAGAGAAAATAAGGAAATTAACACCCAAAACAATAATGATAATGAAAGATTATTAACAAAAAATTAATAAGATGTTATAAAAGGATAATATATGATATTATAAATATCAATATGGTTCTATTATAAGTTTATAAAATGTTTAAAACCACTATATAGGAGGTTAAATAGTTCTGAATTAATGTGAAGGGTGAGGTAAGGGTTTTTATAACTCATTTTCCACTAATTGAGTTATATGTCTATTTTGATTATTATAGTATTCCAATATAATTTGTGAAATGAAATATGATTGATTTATGATTGTATTTAAAATTTTATTTGAGTGTATTTACATTATTCACTCATAATAACTTCTTTGAATAACTCATACTTTAATGATAGTTTATGAGATTCATCTCAAAACTTATTTGTTTGAAACTCGTGTTCTCTTATGCACCAAATCTCATTTAAATAGTGTAAATACTTACCCTTTCAATAATATACCACGAGTCCTTACTACTTCATGTCTTAAAATTTACAATTTATCTACTTTGTTCATGGTAATTTTGGATTCACAAGTTACCAAAGCGATAAATGTTTATGTTTTGATTTTATTTTAATCAAGATGGTTTATGATTTAATTTACATTGATGTAAATTATTTGATAATTTCCTAGTAAAAACCTTTAAATTTAGTATATTCTAGTTATTTAGTAACTTTTCATGCAGTATTATCTTTTCCCACTCTTTTATGCATAATATTATTTATAAAAAAATTTATGCAAATTTAATTTATTTCTTTCTTTGGTCGAAAGCCCTTTCTATTATAGGTCTATGTTTTATAAAAATGTTTTTAATTTTTTTTCTATTCTGATTTTATTTTTAAAATTCATTTGTACCCATTTTTTCCATTTTAAAAAATGGTTTAAAATTAATATTCTTGTCGATTTTTGAACAAGGTATATTTTAAATTTTACCATAAATGTGAAAGGAATCTTAATTTTAATGTGTATGATATGAGTGGAATTTTCTTCAATTATGACCATTATATGCTTCATGGATTAAATTGATATTTATGAGGATATTCTAAAATAAAATTAATTCCACAATATTTTTTGAAATTTAATTTTAAAAAGTGTTTATCAAAGTGGAAATACTATTTTCCTCGAAAATTTTTTCAATATATTTAATGGTATTTATATTTATCAATTAGAAAACTTTAATGTTATGAAATGATTATAAATTATATATATATATATATATATATATATATATTTGTGTGTGTATGTGTGTGTTTCTTACATATACAACTACCTTATTATCTCATTCTTTGATGGGTTAATATATGTCTTAAGGATATTTGACAATTTCCAATTCATGAAGGAATATATTTTGACTATGTTTTGAGGTAAAATTATACAAACCATTTATTTTCAAGGGTAATTATTTTGTTTATGCCTTATAGTTGATATCCTTAAATGATATTTAAATTTATGAACATGAAATGAATGTGATAGTTTGTCCTAGAATTATATTTTTCTCCAATCCATTAGGTAATGTCTTAGACTCATGATACCTTATGTATGAGATTAGGGTGTGAACCTAATATATCATGGGAATCTTTCCACCCTATGATGATGTCTTGGAAGTTATAATTGACTTATGTTTATGTCATTTTTAATTTTAATTCCACAATTTCTATAATTACATGATATTATGATACAATGCCCTTTATGTTATTCTTCAATATGATTACTCATATTCCATCCCTTAATGATAACATGTTATATCAATGAATCAAATGTTATGTTTCCTTATCATGTCCATTACATTATTGGAATTTCTAGAACAACCATTTCATATATATATATATTCTATATGTATTTCTGTGCAGTTTCAGGAACTTATATGTATTTAGGATCTCACTGTGGAATATAAAAATGTAATCATTCCATGCTTAGTTTCTTTGGATGAATTATGATCCTAGTCTTCCAAAGATAGTAGGCCTAATGAAATTTGGGTTTTTTTCATCCTTAGATATATTTATATTCTCTATATGGTCGAATGTGGGGGTGAGTTTTTTGAAATCACTCAAATTTGGTTTTGTATCTCTAAACGGGTTTCAATGGGTTTGTTTATAGAACCAAAAACACCCAATGGTTCTTTATGAATTATTACTTGGTTGGGATATTTGTCCAATGATGATTAAGAACTGATATTTGTTAAGAGGATGAGAGGTTGGTCTCATCACGCCCTTTTTAGTTGAATTATTGCCTACACCATGACTTTTTTTTTATAGATTTTAGATATGTTTGTGAATCCATCATTAATTATGAAGAATGATATAGATCATCTATGGATAAAAAATAAATTATTATCAGGTATTTAACTAAGAATCATCTATATTTACCCTAGGTTCTTCATTAATGGGTTCATCTGTATGTATCTAATGTTCTCCATCAATGGTATCCTCTTAGGTGGTGATTAAAGATTCTTTAGTTTTTATTATTATTATTCTCATTTTCTAGCCACATAGTAGGGATCTCTAGAGTGTATCACCCAGAGAGATGTAATTTGTTTTGGAGGTGGGATTGGACCCATAGATGGGCTTCCTATATATCCTTGTGAAATTAATCTGAACCCACATAGTTTTGTTCCACTTAATGTGTAACATTATACCTTTTAAGGTCATGTGATAAGGACCTAACCATATATTTTAATGTTATATGAAAAGTACATCTTAGGGAAATGTTCCTAGTAAATGTTTGGTATGATAATTATGATGAAGAAACCCAGGGAAATTTGAAGGGATATAAATTTACAAGTTGAATTTGACCCAATATGGATTGTGAACCAGAAGGAACATGGTTAGTTTTTGGCAATTAGGTTTAGACCTTAGGGAAGCTTCTTACACATACCATTTAGATGAGAATAAAAGCCTTTGTAGTTATATTATGAGGAACCATGCCTATGGAGGCACTTTTCAGGTTGGTCTCATAGGGGAGTATGTCCCTTTCAGAGAATTGAATTTTGGATTACTCTTGAAGAAGATGTTGTAGGAAAGGGACCACATGGAATATATCAACTCATGGTGATTTGGAGTATTTTTCAGGGCATAATACCCCGAAGGATGTCAATTGATGATTTTGGGGTATTTTGTAGAGGCTTACCCATGATGAGGATTCCCATTGAGCTTGGGACTTTATGAAAACATCATATGTACACTAATTATAGTAGACACTAGAGTTATTGTAGTTAAATTTATGTTAGACTTACACACAATGGTTTCATTGGATCTGTTCAATTGGGTATCACACCTGAGGAGGATGCCCGGAAGTTTTGGGATCATGAGGATGTAAGAACCACCACCAACCACTAATCCCTTGTGAGTCATGATCAAAGTGAGAAATAAGAGGAAATGTATGGTTTTGGAAACTGCGTGATCCACTTTTCCCTGAGGTTGGATACATGGCCTTAGGGACCCATACCAAAGGAGAAATCTGATGTAATGAAAGAGGAAAATTTAAAGAATGATTCTTTGAAAAAACATGCATTTGAAACTGTGGACACCATGATCAAGGCTATCCCCTAGTCCCCAAAGTCATTGATGAGTCATGGTTTAATATGGAAGACAAGAGGAAGTGAAAGATCAAGCAACCACACACTTATTCTTATGCACTAGTGGAAGAGGATGAGGTTATGAAACATCTATATATTCACTTTACCCTATAATGGTTCCATGGTATGGAGATTGAGGAGTGAAAGGATAATGAGGGAGAGGAGACGTATCCAGTTACCATCCCTTCTCTGACCCAGTTTCCAGGAGTGAGAGTGGAGCAAGAGAGAAACATCATGTAAGAAAGATTTTATAATTACTTGAATATGGATTCCCTTAAATTTATTCCATAGCGAGGGGGAGGATATCATTCCATCTTTAATGAAACCCATGCATAATACATGTCCTCTTATCAAGTAACTGGAGATGTAAGGTCTAAGAGACAAAATGTTAGGTCATGGTCATAAACATAGTATATGATATGAGGAAGTCTCAGACACAATCCTCGAGGTTTAGTCCTCATTACTGAAGGCGTAAAAATCCATATTGAACCTAAGGATCCTAACACTGTGGTAGGACAAGTGTATTGAAACTTTGACTGATGGAATAAAAAATTAAAATAATAGACACCTTGGTGTTCCCCTTTCCATGGGTTTTAATATTTTTGGTATTATTGGTGTTTTTAACTTGATATTTTTCAGTATATGGAACAAAGGGAAGAAGAGTCCTTCCATTGGAAGTTTGGAATAAGACTCAATGTGGGGCCTGTGCAGGTTCAGGTTTAAGGGGGAATGATTTCCTTGTTCATAGACTGGGAGGAACTGGAGGAGCTTTTTGCATGAGGTATACTCAAATGTGAGAAGAAAAAGTCTTAGGAAATGAACCACTATAGAAAAATCTCATGGTTGAGTCTGTAGCTTGGCCACCATGGGTCTCCTCTAGTGTCCTTGTAAGGGTCTCACAAAGGTTTCTTAATGAAGAAAGGGACCTCACATAGGTAGTTTCTCTCTAGGGGAGAATAGATCCTCACATATTATTATTGTGTTTTGTACCATGAAGTATCCTTAATCTCACTTATCCCTCTTAATTACCTATTCTCTTATGTTCTAGAGATTTACCTAGAGAAATTTGGAGACCCGGGTGAAGAGGATGCACAGTTGGAGCTTGGGGCTTCCTCAAATTTTTTCTTGTGATAAAATGAGGAGAAAAAGTGTCCTATTTATAATAAAATTATGAGACCTGGTCAATGTATACATCCTACATAGGTTCCTAACAGAGGTTCCTGATGTATGGGTCCCACTTAGAGGTATTCTTCCCTTTGATTTCACAGAGGGGGAGCTGTGTGGGCCTTCTGATGCACAAGGGTATGCATGTGTAGGAAAAATTTGGGAAACTCACTTTGACCCTCCTTAATGTTATTTGGTTCTTGAACATTAATAAGGTACACTTCATAATCTTTTCACTCCACTTGAAAAATGTAGTTTCAACCAAATCACCCCTCAGGATTGTATTAGATTGAAAGAGGAGGGTATATTTGGAGGCAAAATGGTTAAAAGATAATAAAAGTAGCTTTATAGAATCATGTAGGTCTTTGACAGAGAGATGTTGCAAATTTTTGGTGCATAGGACAATAAAATAGACTAGGTGCACAAGTTCATTATTTAGGCCAGTGACATTTATAATTATAGTTGGCTCCTTTTCAATTTTCCCCAGTTTTCAGGATTATAATTTTTTCACTCATTACGCATGTTTTTTGATCATCTGCACCGTGTTTTTATTTTCATAATGGGATCCTAAAGATCTTCCCATGGTACGACCACTTTGGGCTATGATACTATGTAGAGATGACCTTTTAGTGGATTATTTTAAAGGATATGATCGAGGGGCTTATGCTCGGTACATTTTTTGAGGGGGCTACATAGGAGACCTTGTCGAAGGATTTTCATGAATTATTCCCTCATCCATAATTTGGAATTATTTTATTTTAAAAATTAAATTTTCTAGGTCAACATTTTTTACATAATGGGATAACATGGTGCCCTCTTCCACGTTTTAAATGGAAGCTTTGATGACTGCAACTGAACAAGATACATCACGTTCTTCGGAGATGATCAAAGCTATCAGGATAAGTTACTATGAAATGGTTGAGAGTGATCTACTAGATCTAGTGAAACATTTGGCACCATACCAACATGAGTACCAACAAAGTGATTACCTCACAATGTATGATCACGAGATTTTGAGGGATGGTACTATACACGGGGATAAAAGTTATTTCCTGAGGACTCGGTTCATGAAGTATATAAATTGTACTTCTTAAAATATATCATAAAAGGGTGTTTTTATTAAGGAATAAATGGTACCTTTTGGTTGTATCAAGCATCACAATGTCTCCAATCTAGATATAAACATGTATATACTAGAATCAAAGCCACATTATTATGATTCACCCATCCCTTTTTCTGAGATCGATCATAATTAAGGTCAGAAGGAGGAGTTAAACATGAGTGGATGTGGGTGTATTAGGTGTACTAAAAAAGTATAGAATTCAAGAAAAATATGAAATATGTTCATATATATGTGGATGTTTTTTTTGGAAAAAACCTAAGCTTACAAGAACCAATTTATCATCACAGAACTTCTAAACTAATAAAGGCTGCTGATAAATTCTTTCCACTTTATGTATAGTGTTGTTGGAATCTCTTTGTGGGATGTCCACCAAATTACTGGTCCCTATTCTAATGGAAATATAGGATGAGTTCATCTTGCTAAAGACAACATGGGACGATGTTGAAATTATGTCACCATTCTCCCAAAATATTCTTAAGATGTTGAATAAATTACATATCAAAGATCCTCATGAAAAGGTAGAAATCCATACGAGAACGTGGTTGGAGTATTTTTTAGATTCAACAGGAGATGGTCCCTCTTATAGGCATCCTACTATATGTCCCACTACGGAGAATCGGGGTGCTCCTGACACATTATAGACTACTCTAGAGAAGTTTGTGTTTACTAGTTGGGGTTATAAGGTCAACCCCAAGGTTTATTTTAATACTCTACTAGTTAGATTCATTACAATGTGGGTATGAATTAATTTTCATCCATCATGAGAGTTCGGTGGCAGTGTGATGCTATGGAATTTCGTGATTGAGACCAAATTATCCTAGGGGAAGTATGTAGGTTTGGATTCCCCTATTCTGGTAAGAATTTATCACAATATACTAAATTCATATAAAAAAATTCCTTGTTTAGAATTGTTGGGAAGTTTGAAGTGATATGGGGATGCATTGTAGTGCGATTCATTTTGTATGCGGTGTTGATGATAGTTACAATCCCTAACAGGTGATTCCTCTCATTCGTTCAGTTTTTCTCATGAATCCATCCTCTGAACCTAGCGTATGATTACGCACTGAGGTTTTTGAATGTGTTAGGGGAATTTATTTACTTTCCACATGTTACTCTTCTAAACTGAAGTGTTACTAATAATGTAAAGGAAATGAATTATGTGATGAGGTTATATATGATAGAATATAGTGACATCATACTGGTGTCTCACATTGATTGTGATATTATCTACGAGTCTTGTGCTCCATATTGATTTTCCCACTATTTAAATTTCTTAAACAATAAATCATTTTCTCCTAGTGTATGTCCGGCTTGGGAAGCATCTGATGGTATCCCATCAAATTTGGATCCTGTTGTCCCGAGAAGCAGCCAAAATATCGATCACACAACCTCCAGTAGAGGAATACATTGTGATGGAGACAAGGTATGTTACGACATGGATCTCTTCATACCCTCTGGGGGAATTGGAGAAGGGTTTTTATCGAGTTAATTACATGATAACAACTGGTCATGGAATTTATTATAAAAATAATTGAGTTGAATATGATGATACTGAAGCTCTAAAGAATTCATGGTAATACTAGTAAAATACCACCATGAAAAATAGGGTTGAGAATACCAAAACTACCACACTAAGGGGGTCTATTCCCCATCATCAAAAAGAGTTGCATGACTTTCCTCCTTGTTTTCTTATGAGAGAAAAGACGTCTGAAGAGGCTTCTAGGTATAAGGGTATCATGTCTTCCTTGCAACTATCCACATCCGAGTCAAATTACATGTCAATTTTAGCGATCCAAGTTCGTGGGAGAATAAATCATGATAACAGAGAAGCCTGGTAAGTTTTACAAGATGGATTGTGGATCCTAGTGTTGGGTGAAATAAAGGAACCCTCTAATCTTCACCCAAATAGTGATTTAGTGTAGGTTATATGGTATATTTCAGAGTTGGATTCTTTGATATACACAACTTATTACCAGACTCAGGCCACAAAGTGAGTGTTTGACATGATAAAAATAGGAGTTCTTGAGGGAGTACTTGTTCATACTAAGGATGAATAGAACATATAACTCAATCCTGATGATGTATTTATCCTTTCTATTTTCCCTTTCCTAGTATTTCATCCACTAATAATAGTCATTAGGTGATTTTATTTTATGTTTCATAATAGAATAATAAGAAGAAATGGTCGGAGATTTGAGAAGAAATAGTGGGGAATGTGTCACCAATGTACCGACCCACAATCACCCCTTTATTGTAGCAAATGAGACCCTTGATTCCCTAAGGCTATCATGAGTCAAGAGGATTGTGATGGAGGAGATAGTTGAAGGAACCCCTTGACTATAACATCAGGTATCTTCTTCCAAGAGGGCTATGATATGTCTTTCACCATCTAAAGAGAAGAAGTGAAGAAGGGTATAATATTTTTATTAACAAATGCACCTAGGTAAGAATATTTTTCTATTATGTAACATCATGATATACTTGAAATATCCATTGATTGTAATTTTATTTTTCATAATTTTCATTGCTTTCTTCCCTCAAGTTGTGTGGCACTGATCCGTCATGGATTGAGGAAGATATCCCAGGGGACGCAAAGACTCATGCTGATGAATACTTCAATTTAATGGATGAATAATCAAGAGATGTGTCTATATCCACCCCAATTACATTAGATATATAATAGGGGTATTGTAATGTTACAAACACTATCTTTTGTTCCATGTTATATTTCTAACTTTCCTCTTCTCATTATATTTCAGATTCAACTCTCACACTAGTGGACCCTGCAATGGTCAATGTTGATCCCATTGTCACCCCAAAAGGGGACAAAAGGGATCTTGGATGGTTCAAAAAAGGTGTTAATGCTACCCTGGGTCTGTTGGGGCTAAATATGTGGTGTGTTCAGAGCAGTCAATAGTGGGGATCATCATCATAGCCAATTTCGGTCTTGAATAGTGCATATTGGATACCCTTACTTGTGAGGATGTTGTGAGACTTTAGAATACGTATCATGAATTTTGAGATCTAATTAATATAGACATTGATATTCCAGGTTCCCTGAAGGATTTTTTGGATTTCTATAAGGAATTTTAAGGATGTGAGTGTTATCATTTTTTCACTTTATATACATGGTTGATTTCCTTTCACATGATGTTTTACTTCACATTCCATCATGTGCATCTTTTTCTATAGCTAATTTCACTAAATAACTTCAGAAATAGGGCATAAAAGTCCTCCATAATCGTATTTCTGAGGAAAAATGGTTTGAATTACCGATTTGGGGAAATATATATAGCCTTTGGTTCTAGTTTTTTAGAAAAATAAATATGATATTTCTTGTCAAGAGGTCCTTGCTTCAGGTACCAGGACCTGGGAAACATGATACCTTTAAATTTTAAAATTCTATATAGTAATGGTTGAGTTTCATATACAATTTTGGTTGCATCACTTACTTTTATACTCGTTGACTTCCTGATGTTAATGATAAGAAACACCTTTTATCTAAGGCCATAGGCTTCAGTGACTAGTCTTCTAATGTAGGCTTACATGTCAGATACACCAACATTGGGAGGTAAAGCCATGGCTGTTTCTAGGGATAAAAATAAGGAGAATCATCTAGCAAACTAATCCAAGATTATGTCTCTCCTATCGAGAGAGGCTCGGAGTCTAAACTATAGATGCATGAGGGTTTTCTCCCTTCTCATATTCTAATTTTGAGAGATACCTAGAAGGAAATCAGGGATACACCTCTTGATGACATTCCATTGTGACTTCAATGAATTCTATTCAATGATTCCATGCTGAGATATGGTGGATCTACTTACTGCGAGATCCATGATATGAAGAAGGTGATCATTCATCCAAGGTATGGTTAGTAGAGGTTGTAGTAGACTGAGACACAATAGCTGGGATAGTTTTAGGAACTCAAATCTACCATAATCCAAGAAAAGCTCAGCTACTCCATAGAGGGTGAAAAGCATCATTATCGCCTCAATGAAAAGTCTCCCCATATAATGTACCTTGAATAAGAGTTAAATGATGCAAAGGAAGAGGTAGTAAAACTTTACCAATCCCTAACAGGGGCTTTGACATGAATGAGATATGATGTTGGTTTTAAGTAGGAGAAGCTTCATAGAATTTAGGAGGCTGAATCTACACAAACAGCTAATCTTTGGGAAGATTCACTAGTTTCTTGGGGTTCTATTCAACTTATCAAATTCTATGTTGAGGTAAAATTGTAAAATTTGGCAGAGAGGCTCTAATATGTGGATGTTCCTCTATGTTCTAGAACATAAATGAAAATTAATGTTTTGTTCCCAATTATATGTATCTTCATTTCTATTTTATTTATATTACAATAACATAACATTAAAGATGATGTATATTGTAAGACATATTTGTATAATCTTTTCATCACCAAAATGATTGGGATGGGTAAATTCTCCATTTTGTTTCTCATCCACGTGGTGTAGTGGGCATATTTTGAATATTGCTAGGTTCGTTTGGGTAACACAACAATATTTATTTATTTTATACATTCACCCAATTTTTTTCCAAACTCCAATATAAGGAAGGAATTGTTGGTGATACTAGTTTTTAATCTATCATTTTTGGGTTTTTAGTCTAACAATGTTTTTTTACCTTTTATCTTTTTATTGATATATTTTTCCTAAACCACATAGAGTGTAGTTCTAGCGAGCTGAGACTCAAATTTAATCCAGAGTTCCCTATATGGGTTTTCAATCCAATGAGTACTATTTCTATTTTCATGGGAAGTTAAAATTTATGCAAGCTGGGCTAGTGAGGCTGTTGTTTTAGGTTGAAGAACTTTGACCATAATATTTAAAATGTCAACTCAAACAAATATTAAAGGATAATAATGTTATAACATCATTCAATCACCTCCAAGATTAATTTTCAGCCACAATTTTTTGGTTTATAAAAATAAAACATGATCTTTAGGAATAGAGGATGTATTTAATTAGGATGATGTTACCACTGGTTGACTAATACATTATAAGGATCATTTCATGTAAGAGAAATGGGGGTGCATACTGCATTTCCAAATAGTGGATATATAGGCTAATAGAACTGTTTTGTGGGGAAATTATGTAAGCAAAACAGGGGAACATACCACATATTCAGGAAATGGAGTTCCTTGGAATTTTGACATTCTATTGAAGATGAATTAAGTGAGTTTATGGATATTTGGATTTCCCAATACCATGAGGGGTGGTTTCGCAAACTGAAAATGTCTAATAATGAAAAGGGAATCTGTATCAAATTTTTTCATGAATTGTAAAATAATACTAAATGAATTTGGTGTGTGAAGGAGGGTATATTTGGTTAAATGATTGCTATCATGGGAAAGGCCCCTTGCTGACAAGGGTTTATGAATCATGAAATTTAATGTCGTACGAATAGAAAATTGACTGTTTAGTTTAACATTTTATAACAAGGACATTATTCTTTGAAAATAATGTTGTACCACAAGGATATTAGGAGGGGGTATATAATATAAGGTCTTTTTCATTGTCAAAATGGTTGATCATTCTATTAGTACTAGTAATATGTTTGGGAATCTGCTCCTTTATTTAGGTGTGAGGGGAGAAAATGTTGTCGACTATAAATTGGGGGTATCTGGATCCAAATAGTGGTATGGTGAAAAAGACTTATGGAATTGGAGGAGGTATCCCATTAGAAAAAAGTCAACACTTATTGAAAAACCATTATGTGGGCTATTTTATGAAAATCCAAATATGGTATATTATTGAATATTCAATAGTTTCATCCTTTGTTTTATAAACCTTTATATGGGTTGTTTTATCAAAATACACCTTGATCATGTTACAAAAAAGTCAAGAAAAGATTTTTTTCGTGAATTCTAACTTTCTATTGTGAAAATCCAATGGAAGTTTAAGAAGATTCATATTTTCCTAGGAATAAAGTTTAGTATTTAATGGGAAAGTTCTTATATATGGAAGAATCATTTCAAGTCAAAAATTTTAAAGAATTGGAGGAATATTTTTCATACACTGGTATGGATAAACTCAAGAAATGTTTTTTATAGTATTGGGTTATACGACTTGGACCATGGTAGTATGGAAATACTGGATGATATATGGCACAACAAGCTGAGGTTACACTTGTTTGGATTGAACACACGAAGGAGGAAATTATCAACCATGGTCTTGGGGGATCTCAAATTAGGATAAAGGATGTGGAAAAAATATTAAGAATAACTACCGACAGTTTTAAATCATGGTTTTCAAAATATTTTCATCAATGCATACAAGGACCGAAGAGGCTTCTCAAAAATTCAAAGTTACTGTTGGTTGAAAAACACAATATGAGGGATATTTTATGCAAGTCCATATTTGGTGTGTGATTCATAGTCAAATAGTGGTATCCTTTGGGAAAAAAACCTGTTATGCGAGTATTTTTATGCAAGTACAACTAGCAATCTGACTACATATTCAGGAAAAGGAACCTTCGGGTTTTAGACATTCTGTCACTAAAAGCTGAGTAAAGATTATTAAGATTGGAAAGTTTCTAGGAATAGGAATATGACGTATGAAAGTGGGGAATGTATGATCATATGAGAAGTGTTTGTAATGATTATTGATAATAAAATGTATATTCCCTTATATAGATCTGCTTCATATGTAAAAAAGGGCATCTCTATTTCCTCGGTGGATTCCCAATTAATGGGCCACAAAATTAAAAAATTTCGCATAGATTTTTGTTTTTATGGCAAAGAGGGGGAATTTTTTCTCACCCCGTGGATGGGTCTAGGACACGAGTCCAAGGATTCACTATGTATCTCACTAGAATGAGAATAAATCCACACATAGTTCTAAAATAAAGAGCCCCACACTGATTGGATTCATGTGTGAAAAGAAAGTTTGGTTTTTTTCTTGAAATATGGTCTCACACATGGGGTGAGGCACCATATTGAATATTATTATGTAGATATGACACCTACATAATAGTGTAGGGGGAATTTTCCATATTATTTTGTCATTTTATCCGTGATTTAATATCTTCACATCACTATGTATCTCATTTCAATGAGAAAGAAGAAAAATAATGTTCTTGAGGAAATCAAATTGTTTATTGTCATGTGATGAATACATCTGGTGTTCCTTTTAATGCATTAAAACCACGACCAAGATAATCCCAATAAAAATTGACATAAATTACTTGTTTAGGGAACTTTTTTTACCAAAACTCCTAAGACCACGTGAGTTATGCATAGTGTGAGAAACAAGGAGTGGAAAAAGATTGTTAAAAAATGCAAAGTGGATAGAATTGAATGGTAGGGTCACTTTGATTTTATGATTCTTTTTAGGAGGTATTATTCGAGAATCACTACATATATCATTGGGATGAGAATGAATCCATACATAGTTCTTGAATTCCATGTAGTTTAATGTCATGTGGTAAAGATAATGGCTATAAAGCTTAACTTCATGCAGTAATGATGATGGCCTTGTAGTTTAACATCACATTGTAAGGATGAATATGATCCTATTTGAAAGTGGGGAAATTTTGTGGCTGAGAACATGTTTTAAATTTTTTGTGTCACTATGTATCTCTTTGGAAGGAAAATCAATCCACACATAGTTCTTGAAAAAGGAAAACTGTGTAGGTTCGAACTCGTACAAAGGAAGTAAAGGAGATTTTTTGTCTAATTGTGGATGGAATCAAGATAATAGATCAAGGAATTACTACATATCTCATTGGAATGAGAATGAAGACACATGTAGTTATTGAAAATTGTTGCCCCACATCAATCAGGATTTGATGTGTGGAATGGGGATTTATAATTTTACTGGATGATGGTTGGGCCCAAAACATGAGGTTTAGGTATCATTATAATACCCATTATAATGTGATAAATCCATATGCCCTCTAAAGGTTTTCTATCTATATTTTATTAGTGTACTAAGAAAACAATAGTATTTTATTTTCCTTAATCAAAACTGGACCTGGGACATGAGATATGGACGTCACTACACATCTCATCAAAATGAGAATATAGCCACATGTAGTTCTTTAAATGTTCCTTATACAGGTCCAATATATACACATATTTAGTGAAGGGTATTTTGATATTTTTTATAGATGGACTCACGATTGGAGACCTAAGGGTTGATAAATATCACATTGGTATGAGAATCATTCCATATGCATTTTATATAGAGCCTTTAAGTTTAATGTCATGAGGGTAGGATGCTGGTCACTTGATGTGAAAGAAAAAATTATTGCTGGACCAGGGATAGGACCCAAGTGTCACTATATATCTTATTGCGGAAAGAATTAATACACACGTAGTTTTTGAAGATATTTCCTGTACCAGTCTGATATATACATAGGGATAAGGGGAGATTATTTCCATTGTGGCTAGAATTGGGATAAGAGATACATACGTCACTACATGTATCACTATAATAAAATTCAATTTAACCGAGTTCTTTGAACTTGTCATGCTATTTACCATCATGCGCTGAGGATGTGATAATGTTATGGAATATACCTATAAATGTGTCAACATACACTATGGATTGGATGTGATGTGAGTGGGTCTTATTTAAGAAATATTCCCATCCTTTCTTCCTTATTTCCAGTGAAAAGGGAATCTTGACCCACTGAGGGGTTAGAGAGATCTGATTGATATATATACCCAAGATGGAAACCCATCTCTGATGGACCACATTAAGTATCATCTCATGGTGTTTTATGGGTTACTTAACATCAAATAAGGGAGAAATCAACCATAAAGTTTAATGTAATGAGATACAGACATTATTTTCATGCCTTTTAAGGTCAGGAAACAAGGAACATGTACTTAATTTAACTTCTTTTAGTTGGTATGTATATGGTGCTATGAAATTTAACATCGTAAAACTCAAAGAAATTTTATGTGATTACACTAAATACTTCTTTAGGAACCTTTCATTGGTTGGAGTCGTAATAATTTCTCCATCCATTGAGATCAATGAATGAGATCTCTTAGATTTAACCTTACGTATGAAGTAAGGTCCCTCCCAATTTCGCTCAATATTCAAAGGATTAATTCCTGGTTTCATTAGAGTATGATGTGAAAGTACCAATTTTCCATGGAGTAATTAACAAAGGCAATTTTTTTGGTGAAACAATTGCAATGTCATATTTTGAGAAACTTCCAAGCGACGTTAGGTGTGAAATATTTTTTCATCTAGTATCTCTAACTCATCTAGACATTTCTAGGATTTCTACAATATAGATAGTAGATCATAGATGAAAATATGATGCGATGGAAACTAAACCACAATGGGTAGTTCTGCATCTATTATGTATACAAATCTGTTCAGGGTTTCTTGTATGAAAGTATGAGATGTAGTCCAATAAGACCATAAGGCATGTAAGAGCTTCTGAGGACAAGAATTTTTATCATTTTCCATAATCTTCAGAAGTATATTCAATAGGGTCTTGTTAAAGTCCTATATATGTCCATTAGACACTTCATGATGGTGGGATGAATGGTTCGATTTGATGTCATGTTCTTGACATAACTCTTCCACCTCAATAGAACAGAAATTGGTTCCATTTTCCATAAATATTGTATGGGGGAAACCAAATATGGTAATGATGTTAATTTTTTAAACGCTAACTATACATTTGGTCCCAAATTCATTGAGGTGTATCAAAATTTCCCATTTGTAGACAAAATCAATAGAATTAAAGATGTATTTTAATGTCTTGGTCATAGATGGAATGTTTGGCCCAAAAACATCCATCAATGATATGTAAAATAGTTAAGAGTATTTGGATGTAGGTTGAAAATCTAGGGGTTGATTGATGAAGATGGAATTAACTTGGCAGGAATATAATTTCTTTGTGAAATATATGTAATCCTGTGTCATTGTGGTCCTGTAGTACCGACACCTTTAGATTTGGTTGGAAAGCTTTTATCCTAAATAGTGGGCACCACAGTCTCCTGAGTGTACTGCTTTCATGATGGAAATAATAACTATTCCACTGATACATCTGAGTATAAATCCTTAAAATCCTCATTTGTAGAGAACTCTTTAGTGATTTGGACCATTATAAAGAGTGAAGTTGACCACTCATCTCCATATTTTCCCTTTCAACATCTATCCTGTGGGATCACTCCATCATAAAGATAATACATGAATAGTATAATCCACCCATTGGTTGGTCCAGATAGATTAAGGATGATACGGACTTCATTACCCTCTTTTATTTTTATTTGAACAAATGGTTAGACTATTCTATGGTGGTTGATGTTGATGACTGTTTCATCTCAATTTGGATCTACAAAATTGGTATCTATAGTTGGAAACACATCTTCTCGGGCATTTTGTGATCATTGGATGTGAGTTAATTTTGGTTATGAAGGGAACTCTTCCATTAATCCTCGAACAAAGTCAAGTATGGTAATTAGATATTATATTATGATAGAATAATTCCTATTTATATATTTGTAACAATGCATCAATTTTCACCTCAAATTGGTCCACCAGTATTTGAAGCTTCGATTTCAGGACTGGTTTTTGGGCCTGATATTCTACCTCATAGTTAATACAACCTTCCGATAATAGGAATGATAAAGGAAGACTGTCTTCTCTGGGTAGAAAACCACAATCCGTAAATTATTATTTTTCATCTGGGGGTCATCCATTATCTTTAATATTTGTATCCTAGATGCACTGCCAAAATACATTTTCCCTATTGGGGGGCCACCTTGAAGTGAGAATATCTCCTCATTTGACAGTTTAGTATTTAACGATTTCGTTTATATAGATGGGTGTTCAACAAGGAAATCTACCAAGGAATAGCCTTTCATAACTTCTTGTGTCATGAATTGTATCTCAAATTTCTATAGAATAACTTCCCACCAATCCATATTTCCATTCAACATAAGACAATAGAGGATAAATTTGAGTGAGCTATTTTGAGATACCAATAAGATCTCGTGTTGTTGAAAGTGGTGCCTCAGCTTTTGAACCATGAAGATTAATCCAAGAAAGATCTTCTCTATATTTTAATAATTATTGACCACATCGAGCATGGTTTTAATGAGATAATAAAGGTCATTTTCATTTATATGTTGTTCTTTTTTGTGAGGAAGGCATCCAATGATATCTCCAAGGCTATAACATAGAGAATGAGTGGTTTTCCCTCTACAGGTGGCATTAATATTGGTTGAATCAAGATTTATTTCTTGAGGTTATAAAATTATTCCTAATATCCATTGTTACATTGATATGTGTCCCGCTTCTTTATCAATTTAGTGAAGGGATAACACTTTCCATCAGGTTGTCTATGAAGTTCCACATGTATGCAAATTTTCCTTAATGCCCTCTCTAATATTTTAGGTTTCGAGTATGTTACATGTTAGGTATATATATCATTTTATCATGATCAAATTTGATGCCATGATGACATACAATGAAGTTGATAACATTTTCCTGAGGTCACCCCATAGTCACATTTTATGGCTTCATCTTCAGGCTATGTTGTCGAAGCTTGTTAAAGATAGTCTCTATGTTTTCTAGGTGGTTAGGAAATTTTTAGGACATAAACAATAGATCATCAATGTAGTAGTTATAAACCTCCCCCAAAAATGGTTTGAACTTTCTATAAAAAACAAGTTGGTATGTATAACCAGTTTTCTTTAATCCAAAGGGAATTACCCTATTGAAGAATAATTCCTAAGGGGCCCTGAAGGAAATATCCTCTATATTTCAGGGACATATGAATTTGGTTGTACCCAGATTTTCCGTCTATGAATTATGGGAATTGATAACTAGCTATTTCATCAATCAGGAGTTCTGTGATGGGAATTGGGAAGTCATCTTTTGGAAAGTACCGATCAAATTCTCTGAATTCGATGCAATCATTGATTTGACTAATATTATTCTTTACGAGGAAGATATTTTCTAGACATATTGGATACTATACCTCTCATATGAAGATTTCCTTGTTGATATTATCCACTTAAACCTAAAATTTGGATGAGTGAGTTTGGTGTGTCAAACTAGATGACTGTTTATATCCTCAGTGGTCTTCTAGAAAACCCATGTGATGGGTGTCCACAACATTTGTTGATCCCTGGAATATCTATATTATTCTAGTAAAAAATATCATGGTTATGGTTCATAAAGGTTGTATATACCTCATATTTTTTGGGATTTATGGCCGCACTAATCAAGTTGGGTCGTGGATATTTTTCAATACCTAAATTTATCTCTCAGAGATCATTTACAATTATGGAGAGTCCTTCCTAAAATTCTAGAGGGGTATCCACAAGGTCTTCCTATTCGTCCCCTTCCTCATTCTTAAATTATTTCACCTCTTATTGGGAGGTAGGTGATTAAGAAAGAATCTATGATTTACGAGATTAATCATGGATTGAACATCCCGAATATAAAGAAATATTTTCTATATCAAACCATAGCGCAAGGCCTTTTTTTGATATCTAAAATGAAGTTGAGGAATTGCGAATGAGAATCTATGAAATATGTTTTAAACATGAAAAATTATTACATCCCATAAGATTAAATAGTTATTTTTTGAATCTTGGGGGGTGGAGTGAGGAAATTTACATCCAGAGTTTCATAACTTCTCAAAGAGTTGACAACATCTCATGTGTTGTTGGGTTTGGTTGTCACGACTCACATTACAGAAGTCACTAAATTAGTGTTTGTATTTGGCCCAACCCTTATATTTTATTTTTTGGAAGTATGTAATTTTTATTGAGTTTCTTGAAAGTATTATCTAGATTCATCTCTAGACCATTTGGGGCATTAATCTATGCAATATTGTCAGCCATAGATTGTTTCCCTTCTTTCTAATAGAACCTTGTATCAATTAACTATGGGTTATAATAATTAAATGGTGCCTTTTTAGCATTAAATTTTCCGATTTCACCATTGTTACAATATTTTAGGCATTGTTGGATTGAAAAAGAAATGAACACATGCTAATGTAGCCAAGGTATTCCCAAAATGACATTGAATGTTGTATCCTTCCAAACAACCAGAATTCTGAGTCATGCATGAGATCCCAGAAATGAGTTTGCAATGAGATATCCTAAAGAGAATCTTTATCATTCTTTTCATTACCTTGTAACGTCATAGTGGATGGGGAAAATGATAATTACTGAAATCTAGTTGATGGAGTTTCCATACAAGAATGAGGTTGACTCCTGAGCCATTGTCCATAAATGATCATTGTATATCAATTTCATTTATCCTGCTGATATATACAAGGGTCTGATGTGTCCTTGTATGATAGAATCCTTTTCTTGGTCTGTAAAAGATATGATCATATGTCATTCTATAGGATCATTCTCTACATGACCTACTTCAACAGTAGAAACCTATACTTCAAACTCTTAAGGCCTTGAAAAGGCTTTGAGAATCACTTCTCAAAGATATTTTGATAGACTCCATGCATCTTGGTTTGATAACATAGTAGATAACAAGGTTAGTTTCATCAAAACATAATACATATGATCTATAGTTCTATTCTTCCCAACATGGGGATTCTTTTTTGTAGGTGTTTTTGGAGATGAATGAACTAATCTAGAGGAACCATCTATTGTAATAGAAGTGGAAGGCACTTCCTCAATTGGTGGATTACTTTTATTGGGTCTACCCACACACCGAGGTTGATATGGTGGTGGTGTATCCTCTAGTTGATCTTCTAGGATGATCGTGTTAGGGAATACCCTTTCATGTGTGGGAGAATCCCCTTGTTCCTTCTTGTCTCACTAAAGATATCGCCCACAAGTATCGAACACAAAGATGGTTTGAGTAGGATCACGGTTAAAGTAGTGACTTCTGGCATGGTTTCGTCTTCCCCTGTAAGCTTCACTTTGATGGACGGTTCCCCTAATCCTCCTATTAAGAGTATGGAATTTGGATTCATAATCCAAATCATCATCTTTAAATGGATCCATTATGGGAATATAATTAAAGTAACTAAAGATAAATTCCTCATTTGATTAATATTTCATACGGTGGATAGATCCCTTTTGTACCGTTTGGTGGGGAGATGCACATAATTTTTGGGTTGTAGTACTGAAGTACCCTAAAGTTAAGGAAAATATTGGTTTTGTTCCAGGACCATATTCCTACATTTTCCTCTTATGTTTTTGATCATGTATCTTTTTGGAGGAATGAAATTTGGAGGATTGAGCTACCAGTGATGTCTGTTGTATTTTAGAGAAAGTAACAGATGATACAATTGGCTATTTCCACTATGTTTAAAGAATATCATGATTCTAATTGATCATTTTTCTGACCATCAAGTCACCCAACATCTGAAAAATCTTATTCTTAACTTCATTCCATTAATTTTTATTCTCTATATTACTGGTAGAAACCATCACAACATGAGTAGGTGAATGTTTGAGCTTCACATTCATGGATTCCATCATATTCTATAGGAGGTATTTGAAAACAAAACAATTCTGGATGTGGTTCTATAGAGATTTATGGAAGGGAAAATAATTTGGGATATCTTCATATCCTTATTTTCTAGGCATATTGGGATATAAAAAAATGACCAAGTTGTTTTTAAATTGTAAGATAATGTTGTTAGGGACTTAGTCATTTTGAATAGAATAGACTTTGTTTTCCATCTCCTAAAACTATTTCCACCTTTTCTCTATCCAATCGTCCTTAAAGGGTTGATGTTGTTGCTGATGATTAAAAGTTGGGGCTACATGATATGGTGTGGCCTTTTATGTGAGAGAATATACATGGTATTTCTTGAGTGTAACTATAGAAACCTCTTCTTTCCCTCATCTCTTACCTTGAGTTGATATAATTACTCACTCCTTGGATTTGTTATCTACGATTGAGTCTTATATATTTTTAGAAATTTAATAAAGGTCTCCAAACCATCATTTGGGTCTAATAGGAATCAAGATCCTGGAAAAATCATTGTTAATAATCACTATACATATGGTAAATAATTCTTCTTGAGTGATTAGTATGTTTAAGGATTTTTTCAATCCTTTCCACTGTGAAATTTAATATGAGATCCTTTCATTGTCCCATTATTTTTAGTATTTGAGATCAAATCATGTTGTATTCTATAACATTGAGATAAATTAAAAAAGATACTTCTAATATAGGTATTCCCATCTAATGATTGATCGAGACTGCAATCTAGTGTACTATAAAAAATCCTATCCCTGTAGTGATTGTATGATGAACACGAGTTTCACTGCATCCTGCTGTTTGTGAGTACCCATCATGGAATTTCAGTGAGTAAAAAAATATGTCATTTTCTATTCGGGGTCTCATGATCCATTGATGATTGGAAATGTAGGGTTCCCAAATTTTTTTGGGGGAGAATCAGATCTACCCATTCAAGGTAAGGTTTTTTCGGCTATATCATTTTACACCGTTCTTATATGGCTTCCAAACATGTTGTGAGTGCCTCAATAATGTTTATCAGCATTTGAGGAATGTAAGGATGAGATAGATCCTGGATGGGGGTGGAGAACAGTAATTCCAATGGTGGTGTCATTGCTAGTACATGCTGTGGGTAACCTATAGGGTAAGGCCTATAAGAAAGTGTCCCACCCTGTTCTGGAAGTGCACCTAATGTATGGAAATATAAATCTTCTATAGGGGATATATGTATATTGGTGGTTGATATACCATGTTTAGAGGATGTTACAAATGTGCTGCAGTTTCTACAGAAAACCTTCTTGGTTGAGGAGCACTAACAAGAAGTGAAACTTGAGGATCTTCCTGAAAAATGTATCTAATAGGATGGATACCTAAAAGTTCTTAGGAATTGAGTGTCCTTAATTATTTCATCAATTATTCTTGTTGAGAGAATCTTTCAGCATGTCAAAGGGGGTTACCCTATTCAGGAGGAAGGTGCAGAACCATTTTACCCTTAACTTTCACTTTATTTTGAGGAGGTATTGATGTATTGTTTGAGGGATTACCAAAATTAATGTCTTGCCTTTAGTTTTGAGTAAGTACACCTCCTTCAAATATTTTGAATAGGCAACATTATAAACCAGAACATCCTATTATTACTCCTCTGAATTGGCCTCATGCAGTGAAGAATTTGAGAGGGTGGTGTTGGTGATGTTCACTAAGGAGAAATTAATTTTAGTAATTCTATTAGTGTTGTTCGTAGAATGTCTTCTTTGATACACCTGTAAGTCATCTTCCTCTCATAAGTTGAATATCTGTGAGCTGCTTTGTAGATGGTAATCTGAAGGGAATATATAGATTGTTCATTCGCACATGTTCCATGAGAAGGTACTAGATTACGAGATGGGAAGAACTGGTAGGATTCCTTCTACATCATCTTACCTAATCAGGAGAAGATAGATTCCCTCTCAATATGGGGTTCAAGAGGTGGAACAATGTTCAATAACATAAAGTTAGGGTTGTTCCTATTATTTTTCCACAACTTTGACGGTCCTTTTAGTCACATTGTCTAAAGGAATGGAAAGGGAAATGACTTATCACAAATTGATTCATCCTATTAAGAAAACATCAAAAATCGACAAAGGAATGAAAAAGGAGTCAAATATCTTTGGGTCACACAAGTTCCCTCACTGTTGCGCAAGTACACTTGCGTGCCGCCTAATGGTCATGCAAGTGACTTGTGTGCCCTCTTTGAAAACTGGTCAGGGTCTTCTTCAGCCTATACATACCCCCGGTGGGCCCCCCATTTGAGGAGGATTTTTTCTAGAATTCAGATACAGAGTTCTGAACACCCAAGTCTCTTATTCAAGTCTTCTAATATATTACCCATACTTTACATACATTATTATTACTTTAGAATTGAAGCACACTTATTACAACATATAACAAAACCAAGAAAGGACCATATAGGTATAATGTCTTTAGAAATTGGGAAACATAAACAACTGGTTCATAAAGCATCTACTTTGCCTCCCATTTATTTCATCATATCTAGAGTCCCTTTTTAGCATATTCTACTTAATAACCTTCTTCCTGACCTAGGGAAATAAAACATACAAAAGGGTGAGCTCAAATGCTCAGTAAGGGTAAATAAAAGAAATATCAATCACATCATATACATAAGAACATAACTTTTGTAAATCTTATCCTGCAAAAGAGATCATAATATCATAACATGCGATAAATAATAGAAGTGAAATGTAATCCCAATAATCATAACTTAAAACCTGAAACTTTGTGGCATACACACATAATCATAGAGAATCATTTCTTAATATTCAAGACTCATTTCCAAGACTATCTTAGTGGACAAAGTCCATTTCTGAACCGAGTCAACCTCGTTTCAGTCCTGTTTCACTGAACCGGTATAACCTACCATTCCAGCCATGTCTATCTAATGAGATATAAAATCTTTATCCAATTCATTGGAGGGAGATATAGGTCCCACCCATCTCATAATGATACCATTCTTATGTGTGCCTCAAAATCATAAATCATACATCATTGCATAACCCATGTAATAAAAATGGGAATCTTAAACATCATGACATCATAAAACAATTCATATAGGATAAAGGAATTCATAAAAATATTACCATCACAACATAATCAAATCCATGTAATAATAGGGATAAAAACAGAACCCTTTTATTATCTTATATGGGATATAATTTTGATAAAACACTTGAACTCCATTCTTGAGGAAAATATCCTTTCTACTTCAAAAACACTTTTCCTTTCTTAACATGTCGTACAATTCTGAACTTAAAGAAGTTGATTAAAAATAAACTTGAAAACTTTTAAAGGAAGCTTCTTGGAAATAATGTTTTAAAAATCCATTCATGCCGTTAAGTTAAAAAAAACATTCTTCGTACTTTTGTCGGAAAAGTCAAAAGTACCTCGTACGAAAAACGAAAAAAGATTCCTTTCATATCTTTGACTAAAAACTAATCGAATGGTAAAATTGGATATAAACTATTGTTGAAGGATATAAATATTACATATTGAGGAAACATGGATGTGGATGATAAAATACACCCCAGTAAATGCCAAAGTATAAATAATCTCGGATAAAAACGAGATTGTGATATTTCCCTTACCTTAGGTCCGACTTGCTTTGTAAGTGTCCAAACCTCCTATATAATGATTTAAATAATGTTATTTAATTATTCCAAAATCATACTTATTTTTATGATATCATATATGGTAATATTCGTAGCTTCTTAGTAGTAACATTTCATTGCTACTTGTTATTCGGGTGTTTATAACTTTTTGTTCTTATGCGTGTTTTGTCGAATAAATTCTTATTCTTCTCTTTAGGTTATAGATACCTCATTTACAGAATGTTATTAGTGTAATATATATCATATTCATTCATTCAATTCATTTATATAATCATTATGAAATGAATATCATGTAGAACGAGTCGCATCACATCGTGGAGACGGTATTCCGTACGTACGCACGAGTGATGATATCATACCTATGATCATGGAATTGTATTGGAGTGTATTTATACTATTTCAGAATAAATATAACTTTATAATAGTCACATATAGTCATTATTTAAACCATTATACCCATCCAAGTAAGGTGGTGGTGGAAAATAGATTACACCACGACGTGGAGACGGTATTCCGTACGTACGCACGCGCGATGATTTCGTTTTCCGTAGGATGGATAGATGGTTAAATAGGGTTGTTTCATACTTATAATAACATATCAGTATATGAGTGATACTGATGTTATTACTTCATAATGAAACAACTAAAGAAGAAGAAGTTGAAGAAGAAAGAAATTGGAAAGGACCGGTAATGGATATTACCTCTTCTTTGAAGTGCTTCTTTTAGACCTCCTTTTAGGGCACTAAAATTGGTCTTTGCAGATGACCAGGACCTCTAGGATGTCTATAGGGAAGTGTAGAGGAGAAAATGGCAGGGTTTGGCCGAGCTTGAAGGCTCAAAGTGGTGTGAGGAAGAGAGGGATGAGGTGCCCTTTTATAAGGGAGGAGAGGGGAACCTTTGGAATAACTAAAACTATTATTTTATTATAAAGTCAAATTCGGTTTTAAATAGCTCCAAATTAATTTATTTCGAGGATAAGGTGGGGATGAGTCAAAATAATCTCATACAATAGAATTTAGACAAGTTTAGGTTCCTATTTTAACCTTATCATTTATATTTAACATTAAGTTAAATAATTTTACTTTTACCGTGTCTTCTTGTATTCTTATACTATAAGGTTAATAAACTTACTATATCAAGACAAACGAACCCCAAGTTGTTTATTATTAATATATATAACCTTATCTAAGTCATTTGGAAGAACCTTACATTTTTAGAAATAAAATAACAATTAATAATATAATATTTATTTTAAAAACTATTTTATGTCAATTTTGACATTATTTAGTAATTCATTTTTGTGAAAATCATAACAGAATGATAAATTCTAAAACAGTTAATTAAATCAATAATAACATGTCATATTAACCTATAAAATTAGTGTAATTCATAAAAAGTCTCAAATTATATTTATTTGGGTATTTATAACATCAATTATGTCAATATTTTATTAATAAGATAATTACTGCATCATCGTTGTGTCATAAATAAATTAAATTATTAAATGTCTAAAAATTACAAATAAAATACCATTATGTAGGAAATCGTTTTATATTTCTAATGAATATTTATAGTCGAATTTATCTTATGTATAACCCCATATTAAAAATGATTAATTATTAAACTTTGATTTTAACTATTTTAACCCTCCTTTAAATAAATTAATAATAAATGTCCTAATCTAATCCAAGTGGGCCTAAATTGTCATATTTTATTCCTAAGTTTGTTTTTGGTCGAATTACACTTGTCCAATAGAATTAGGACATGTGTTAGGGTAATAATAATATTATTTTTACTCTTAATTACCCTATTTACTTTTAACCGTGGTAAAAAAAGTAAAAAGTTACTATTCACCAAAAAATTATTTTCATCTCCTTGAACCACATTTTACTTACTGACATCAACCGTGTCTCTCATATTTTTGAAATTCCACTCACAGAAGCGGTAAAATTAAGATTTATGAAAAATTCAGTTTTTTTAACAGCCACTTAGTAGTTTCACTATTCATCAAAAATTGAAAGTTTTCAGAAAAATACCAAAATTTCACCCTAGGCTAATTTCGATATTCCAAAACCAAAAATGAAGTCCATTTTGAAAAATAAAATTTATAAAATTTCAAAAAGTGGTTATTACTATTCATAATTGCTAGTTTTAATAATATTTTAATAGCATATCATTGTTTAGTGAAACTCGGTATTGCGTACGACGCAAGCTATCGAGGAAGGTCGAGATTTCGTGTAAAGCAAGCCAAGCAAGTGTTGTGTGTATAAAAAGATTCCTTTGATGATTTATATAACATAAAAGTCTCGGGTGTTACATTCTACCCCCCTTAAAATGAATTTCACCCTCGAAATTCGTTACTTTGTAACAAACAGATGAGGATACCTCTCCCACATCATATCCTCAAGCTCCCATGTAGCTTCTTCTAATTGGTGGTTCCTCCATAAAACATTCACCAATCGAGTGGTCTTGTTTCTTAGGACTTTTTCGCTAAGATCCAGAATCTCTATCAGTTGTTCTTCATAAGAAAGATCTTGCTCCAGCGGTACAACTTCTGAGCTAAGTACATGTGAAGGATCAGGTATGTACTTTCTCAGTAGAGATACATGGAACACATCGTGAACTTGAGAGAGATTCAGTGGAAGCTCCAATTGGTAAGCTACCTTCCCAACACAATCCTGTATTTCGAAAGGACAGATATATCTAGGGCTCAACTTCCCCTTCTTTCCAAATCTCATGACTCTCTTCCAGGGAGATATCCGTAAGAACACTTTATCTCCCACTTCAAACTCTAGGTCTTTTCTTCGGTTGTCGGCATAATTTTTCTGTCTACTCTGAGTTGCTCTTATGTGTTGTTGAATAGATCTGACCTTTTCTGCCATTTCATCAACGAGATCAGGTCCTAATAGCTTTCTTTCCCCAACTTCATCCCAGCAAGTTGGAGTCCTGCATTTCATTCCATAGAGAGATTCATAAGGAGACATCTGAATACTGGAGTGAAAGCAATTATTATAAGAAAATTCCACCAAAGGTAGGTGTTGATCCCAACCACCATTTAAATCCATAGAGCAAGCTCTCAACATATCTTCTAGAGTTTTAATTGTTCTCTCAGACTGACCGTCTGTCTGAGGATGATAAGTAGTGCTGAAACTCAACTCTGTTTCCAGAGTATGCTGAAGACTTCTCCAGAACATTGAGGCAAACCTCGGATCCCGATTAGATATAATAGAAAGTGGTACTCCATGCAATCTTACCACTTCCTTTACATACATCCTGGAAAGCTGATCCAGAGAGAAATCCTCTCTAATAGCAATGAAGTGTGCAGACTTTGTAAGACGATCAACTATGACCCAGATAGCATTATTGCCTTTGGATGTTTTAGGAAGTCCTGTGACAAAGTCCATAGTGATGTTTTCCCATTTCCATTCGGTTATGGGTAATGGTTGTAACATCCCCTTAGACTTCTGTCTCTCAGCTTTAACTTGCTGAAAAACCAAGCATCGAGAGACATATTCAGCAACATCCCTTTTCATGCCATCCCACCAGAAGTACTCTTTCAGGTCCCTATACATCTTCGTGCTTCCAGGATGAATAGAGAATGAAGAAATATGAGCCTCATCCAGCAACTCCTTTAATTCGGGGATGGGAGGAACACAAACCCGATTCCTGAACTTTATTATCCCATCACAATCAAGGTTGAATTCAGGAACATTTCTCACCTTCTTTTGTAACTCGACATCTTCTTTCTGTGCCTCTTTAATCTTCATATGTATAGATGGTTGAACATTCATTTGATAAAGATAAGATTTTCCCCTTCCATTATAATTCCAAGATCCATCCTTTGTAAATCCATAAATATTGGATCTTTTGTGATCCTCATCATGGATAAACTAGCATGGTCTTGTCGACTTAATGCATCTGCCACCTTTTTCGCTTTCCCAGGGTGGTAATGGATTGAGCAGTGATAATCCTTAATCAGCTCCAACCATCTTCTTTGGCTTACATTCAGCTCCTTTTGAGTGAAAATATACTTTAAACATTTATGATCAGTATAAATATCACACCTTTCACCATAACGGTAATGAATCCAAATCTTTAATGCAAAGATTACCGCAGCTAACTCCAAATCATGAGTAGGGTAATTTTGCTCATGTATTTTCAACTGTCGTGAGGCATAAGCTATCACCATATCATTTTTCATAAGAACAAACCCCAATCCCTTCTTGGATGCATCACTGTAGATCACAAACCCTTCTCCACTACAAGGTAGTGTGAGCACAGGTGCACTGGATAACCTTCTTTTCAACTCCTTGAAATTCTCTTCACATTCCTCCGTCCATACAAACTTAACTTCTTTCCAAGTGATCTCGGTGAGTGGATTAGATAATCGTGAAACATCTTTCACAAAACGTCGATAATATCCAGCCAAACCAAGAAAACTTCGGATCTCAGTTACTATTTTTGGTCTCAACCATCTTTTGATAACCTCTGTTTTTGCTGGATCCACAGATATCCCCTCTTTTGAGATTATGTGACCCAAAAATGCAACTTTTTGAAGCCAAAATTCACACTTGGTAAATTTGGCATAAAGCATCTCCTTTCTCAGGGTCTTCAATATAATTCTCAAGTTATCTTCATGTTATTCCTTTCTCTTTGAATAGACAAGAATATCATCTATAAAGACTACCACAATCTGATCAAGATAGTCTCTAAAGACTCTATTCATCAGATCCATGAAGATAGCAGGGGCATTAGTAAGACCAAATGGCATCACTATAAATTTATAGTGTCTATACCTTGTACGGAAAGCCATATTTGGTATATCCTCCCTTTTGACCCTTAATTGATGATACCTTGAACAAAGATCAATCTTGGAAAAGTATTGAGCTCCGCGTAGTTGGTCAAATAGGTCATCAATGCATGGGAGAGGATATTTGTTCTTGATAGTGATGTTGTTAAGTTCTCGATAATCAATGCAGAGTCTCATTGATCCATCTTTCTTCTTAACAAACAGAACAGGAGCTCCCCAAGGTGACGCACTAGGGCATATGAACCCCTTATCAAGATTCTCTTGGAGTTGCTTCTTCAATTCCTGCAACTCAATTGGGGCCATTCTATAAGGTGTCTTTGAAATAGGCAAAGCACCCAGTACGAGTTCTATTGAAAACTCAACTTCAAGATTCGGTGGAAGACCCTGTAATTCCTCCGGAAAGACATCATAAAACTCCCGTACAATGGGAATATTCTTAATTGTGAGTTTCTCACCAACCATTTGAGATAAATAACCTTCATTTAGTGGAATCAATACCCATAAAATGGAAGAAATTTCCACTGGAAGGTTATGTTCATCCTTGCATCGATAGACGATCATAGATTGATCTGGAATATGAAATGTGACTTCCCTTATTTGGAAATTGATATGAGCTCCATGTAGAGAAATCCAATCCATGCCAAGAATCACATCAAATTCCACTATAGGAAGGATCACAAGATTTGCAGGAAGAACTTTCCCACAAACTTTAATCGAAGAAGAATTATAAACTTTTGATGCGACTGTTGTGCTATTAGGGGTTGTCACAGCTAACTCAACATCTAACTATTGAAGTAATAAATTGATATCCTTAGAAAATTCTTTAGAAATAAAGGAGTGGGTGGATCCAGAATCAAATAAAACATTTGCTACTTTAGAGTGGATGGTAAGTGTACCTTTCACCACATCATTATCGTACTCCACATCACTGTTATAAATTTCATGTGACTTTCCTTTTCCTTTATCCTTAAGAGCTTATTGACGTCGACCATCATCATCAACCCTTGGATTAGGGCATTTATTGGCATAATGTCCCATCTCCTTGCACATGAAACATTGAAGTGTAGTTGGTTCATTCTGTGTATCCCTTCCTTTGTTTGCATCATAAGACATCTTCTTCCCATAAGCGTGGCATTCAGATGCCCGATGACCTTCCTTTCCACATTTGAAACATTTACTTTTCTCTTTAAGACAACTCCCTCCATGTTTCATTCCACACTTTGTGCATAAGGGAAAGCTCATCTTCTTTTCAGGGTGCTCTTTAGATTTTCCTTTGAATTCCATTTTCCTCTTCTTATCATACCCATATGACTGATGGGTTACTCCAATCTCCATATCAAATTTGAGAGCACATCGAACAATTTCCTCGTATCTATTGAAGTACTTTATGGATAAGGCCCTAAAAATACTTGGTTTTAAGCCACTAAAGAATCGATCGATCTTACTCTCAGGTTGGATAATAATACCAGAAGCGTACCTTGAATGTCTTGTAAAATTTTCTTCATAGGTACCAATAGATTCATCATCCTTTTGCTTCAGTTCAAGAAACTCTTTCTCCATCTTTGTTCGGAGAATACGAGAGAAGTACTTATTGAAAAATAAGTTATTGAACTCGTCCCATTCCATGGACTCAATTTCATCCCTTTGCCTCGTATTCTTAATAAGATTCCACCATTGATCAGCATCACCCTCCAAACGATACACGGTTAGGATGACTTTATCATGATCAGAACATTGAAGAACTGAAAATATCTTTTCATTAGTACTAATCCATCGTTCAGCAACTAATGGATCAGTAGACCCGTTGGATGAAGGTGGACGCTGTCTCATGAAGAATTCAACAGAATGTTGCTCCTTCCTTTGCTCGTTTGGAAGGCCTGCATGATTCATAGCTTGAGAAAGTTGTGTGAGCATGGCTACAAGATTTTTCATTCCAGCTCCCATGACGTTTGGTTTCTCAAGGGGACAATCATTGCATTTCCCGTCGCATTCCGCATTAACACGGTTCCTTCGGGTTCCAACCATTGACTAAAACCAAGAAGAATTGTGTGAGAAACACTAATTATAATAGGAAAACCACATAATCAAGAATAAAAATTCACACTTAAGGTCTTATCCTAGGTTATTCATGGCCATTTCTAAAACACTAAGATTGTGTTCTATGCTTAGACTAATCCTTAGGGTTCTTACTAAGGCTTTCACATCCTAGTTTCCAAAGGTTGACTATACCTTTCCTCTGATACCAACTATAACGACCCATACGTTACATACATTATTATTACTTCATAATTGAAGAACACTTATTACAACAGATAACAAAACCAAGAATGGACCGTATAGGTATAGTGTCTTTAGAAACTGGGAAACCTAAACAACTGGTTCATAAAGAATCTACTTTGCCTCCCATTTATTTCATCATATCTAGAGTCCCTTTTTGGAATATTCTACTTAATAACCTTCTTCCTGACCTAGGGAAATAAAACATACAAAAGGGTGAGCTCAAATGCTTAGTAAGGGTAAACAAAAGAAATATTAATCACATCATATACATAAGAACATAACTTTTGGAAATCTTATCCTGCAAAAGAGATCATAATATCATAACATGGGATAAATCATAGAAGTGAAATGTAATCCAAATAATCATAACTTAAAACCTGAAACTTTGTGGCATACACACATAATCATAGAGAATCATTTCTTATTAGTCAAGACTCATTTCCAAGACTATCTTAGTGGACAAAGTCCATTTATGAACCGAGTCACCCTCGTTTCAGTCCTATTTCACTGAACCGGTATAACCTACCTTTCCAGCCATGTCTATCTCATGAGATATAAAATTTTTACCCAATTCATTGGAGGGATATATAGGTCCCACCCATCTCATAATGATACCATTCTTATGTGTGCCACAAAATCATAAATCCTACATCATTGCATAACCCATGTAATAAAAATGGGAATCTTAAACATCATGACATCATAAAACAATTCATATAGGATAAAGGAATTCATAAAAATATTTCCATCACAAAAAAATCAAATCCATGTAATAATAGAGATAAAAACAGAACCCTTTTATTATCTTAGATGGAAAATATATTTGATAAAACACTTGAACTCCATTCCTGATGAAAATATCCTTTCTACTTCAAAAACACTTTTCCTTTCTTAACATGTCGTACAATTATAAAATAAAAAAAGTTGATTAAAAATAAAATTGAAAACTTGTAAAGGAAGCTTCTTGGAAATAATGTTTTAAAAATCCATTCATGCCGTATAAGTCAAAAAACATTCTTCGTACTTTTGTCGGAATAGTCAAAAAGTACCTCGTACGAAAAATGACAAAAGATTCCTTTCATATCTTTTACTAAAAAGTCATAGAAGGGTAAAATTGGATATAAACTATTGTAGAAAGATATAAATATTACATATTGAGGAAACATGGATGTGGATGATAAAATACACCCCAGTAAATGCCAAAGTATAAACAATCTCGGATAAAAATGAGATTGTGATATTTCCCTTACCTTAGGTCCGACTTGCTTTGTAAGTGTCCGAACCTCCTGAATAATGATTTAAATAATGTTATTGACTTATTCCAGAATCATAATTATTTTTATGATATCATATATCATCATATTCTTAGCTTCTTAGTAGTAATATTTCATTGCTACTTGTTATTTAGGTGTTTATAACTTTTTGTTCTTATGCGTGTTTTGTCGAATAAATTATTATTCATCTCTTTAGGTTATAGATACCTCATTTATAGAATGGTATTAGTGTAATATATATCATATTCATTCATTCAATTCATTTATATAATAATTATTAAATTAAGATCATGTATAACGAGTCGCATCACATCGTGGAGACAGTATTCCGTACATACGCATGAGTGATGATATCATTCCTATGATCGTGGAATTGTATTGGAGTGTATGTATACTATTTCAGAATTAATATCACTTTATTATAGTCATATATAGTCATTATTCACACCATTATACCCATCCATGTAAGGTGGTGGTGGAAAATAGATTACACCACGGAGTGGAGATGGTATTCCGTACGTACGCACGCGCAGTGATTTCATTTTCCGTAGGATGGATAGATGGTTAAATAGGGTTTTTTTATACTTATAATAACATATAAGTATATTATTGATACTGATGTTATTACTTCATAATGAAACAACTGAAGAAGAAGATGTTGAAGAAGAAAGAAATTGGAAAGGATCGGTAATGGATATTACCTCTTCTTTGAAGTGCTTCTTTGAGACCTCCTTTTAGGGCACTAAAATTGGTCTTTGAAGAAGACCAGGACCTCTAGGATGTCTCTAGGGAAATGTAGAGGAGAAAATGTCAGGGGTTGGCCTATCTTGAAGGATAAAAGTGGTGTGAGGAAGAGAGGGAGGAGGTTCCCTTTGATAAGGGAGGAGAGGGGCACCTTTGGAATAACTAAAACTATTATTTTATTATAAAGTCAAATTCGGTTTTAAATAGCTCCAAATTGATTTATTTCTAGGATAAGGTGGGGATGGGTCGAAATCCTCTAATCCAATAGAATTTAGACAAGTTTAGGTTCTTATTTTAACCTTATCATTTAGATTTAACATTAAGTTATATAATTTTACTTTTACCGCGTCTTCTTGTATTATTATACTATAAGGTTAATAAAATTACTATATCAAGACAAACGAACCCAAAGTTGTTTATTATTAATATATATAACCTTATCTAAGTCATTTAGCCGAACCTTATATTTTTAGAAATAAAATAACAATTAATAATATAATATTTGTTTTAAAAACTATTTTAGGTCAATTTTGACATTATTTAGTAATTGATTTTTGTTAAAATCATAACAGAATGATAAGTTCAAACAAAGTTAATTATATCAATACTAACATGTCATATTAACCTATAAAATTAGTGTAATTTATAAAAAGTCTCAAATTTTATTTATTTGGGTATTTATAACATCAATTATGTCAATATTTCATTAATAAGATAATTACTGCATCATCGTTGTGTCATAAATAAATTAACTTATTTAATGTCTAAAATTAAAAATAAAATACCATTATGTAGGAAATCTTGTTATCTCTCTAATGAATATTTGTAGTCAAATTTATCGTATGTATAACCCCATATTAAAAATGGTTTAGTTATTAAACTTTGATTTTAACTATTTTAACCCTCCTTTAAATAAATTAATAATAAATGTCCTAATCTAATCCAAGTGGGACTAAATGGCCATATTTTATTCCTAAGTTTGTTTTTGGTCGAATTAAACTTGTCCAATAGAATTAGGACATGTGTTAGGGTAATAATAATATCATTTTTACCCTTAATTGCCCTATTTACTTTTAACCGTGGTAAAAAAAAGTAAAAAGTTACTATTCACCAAAAAATTATTTTCATCTCATTGAACCACATTTTACTTACTGACATCAACCGTGTCTCTCGGATTTTTGAAATTACACTCACAGAAGCAGTAAAATTATGTTTTATGAAAAATTCAGTTTTTTAACAGCCACTAAGTAGTTTCACTATTAATCAAAAATTGAATGTTTTCAGAAAAATACCAAAATTTCACCCTAGGCTAATTTCGATATTCCGAAACCAAAAATGAAGTACATTTTGAAAAATAAAATTTATAAAATTTCAAAAAGTTGTTATTACTATTCATAACGGCTAGTTTTAATAATATTTTAATAGCATATCATTGTTTAGTGAAACTTGGTATTGCGTACGACGCAAGCTATCGAGGAAAGTCGCGATTTCGTGTAAAGTAAGCCAAGAAAGTGTTCTGTGTATAAAAAGATTCTTTTGATTATTTATATAACATAAAAGTCTCGGGTGTTACATCTAAACACTTCTAAGGGAATTCTTTACCTAAAATGGAAGGTCTAAACAAAAGGAATAAGGTCTAAGTGTTAGAATTCAATAAAACTTGCGTGCCTAAGTGTTTTACCCTTAAGGGAAATAGACACACTTACGCGCCTCATTACCTACTCATTGAAACTTGCGCGCTACTCTTCTGGAAGTACCTCGGGATAATTCTAAAGGCATTGGTCAAGGATCACCCAAGTATTACTCTACTGGCCAAGGATCACCCAAGTATATATGTGTTGTGCAAGTATACTTGCACAACCAAGACTTGCGTGCCCATGAAGTACTTGCGCAACCCCCTAGGACTTGCACACCATTATATTTTTGGGTGCCCTTCCTGCCCATTTTTTTCTCTCTTATGCAATTCCACCTTTACTATTCAAGATTCAGACTTCAAGATACTATTCAAATCCATTTATGTCATGTTTTCTTGATTGAATTCCTTATCTGAAAGGATTTCCATGGAACATCTCTCAAAACCTATTGATTTACACATATTTATGTCACTAAAGTTAGATATTTCATTCATTCAACCCCATCCTTTAAGATGAGATAACCCTATTCATGGGCCTCCTTTTCAGGAGTAAGCCCCATTACATGTTCTCTTAATTGGGAATCCTTTTCAAGAGTAAGCCCGAAGTCCCCTATTTTGGGCATCCTCCTCAGGAGTAAGCCCCAACCATAATTCCTTTAACCTGGGCCTCCTTTTAAAGAGTAATCCCCAGTTCAAATTCTCATTAATTTTGGCATCCTCCTTAGGAGTAATCACCAAGTCCTCATTTGGGCTTCCTCCTTAGGAATAATCCCCAGTTTAAAAGTCAAAAAATATGGGCATCCTCCTTAGGAGTATGCCCCAAGTCCCTTAACCTGGGCTTCCTTCTTAGGTGTAAGCACCAATTTTAATTCCTCTTAACTAGTCTTAATTTACTTTTGATCTGGGCTTGCTTCTCAGGAGTAAAACCCAATCATAAGTCCCCTTTTAATTTTGACCTCTTCCTTAGGAGTAAGCCCGAAGATTAGAGTATCCAAATCTCCATAAAGTACATATACCTTTATAGACCCTATTCTTAGATTTCATCCCTGAAGTAAATATTAATCTTCATTTATTTTGGGCAGTCATACGTACATAATCCCCACATCATTGCATCTTTCATGGCACAAATTGTCTGGTTTCACCAATACCAATTATTTCTCACACCGAGCATGACTCACGTGAGCTTAGAGTGTAAAAGTAATCATGACATATTTCATGGAGAAATCAATCATGCATAAACATCATACTCCCTTACTCGAACTACGTGCTTTCAGATTCCTTTTCCAAAACAAAGGATACATAGGTAGCCCATCTACGGTTATGATCCCAACTCTGAAATAATACATGTCCTTCTGAATGACAATAAACTTCAAATGCCCCACTGTGTGGCTTTCAAAACCAGCATGGTCATCATAATGACCAAGAGACTTTTATGTATTGAAGGATACCATTGACTAAGAATCTCTAACAAATAGAGATGATTCTATATCGATGAAGAACCTCGAATATATATAAAAGATTCTCTAAATTTACTACATATCAATCATTGACTGTCAGATCTAAAGGAAAGATCATTTTATTCTTGGTAAAGTAATAAGGATTCATGAACATAACTTAAATCTATAAAGAGAGTCTCAGAGTAGACAATAATTCCCCTAAAAAGGTGTGATGAGTCTGACCTCCCATCCTCTCGACCAATGAAAATTGCTAAGCCTCATCAGTGCACAACTAATGAGAACCTTCCTTTGGAAAGTAGGTCCCAATAGATGTGGAATCATTGGATGTTTCCGGTTTTATGAACAAACCCGTTAGAAACCGATTGGAATGTTTGAACCTTCAATCAATGAATTTATCCCCAATTACAGAGGAAACAAAAAATGGTGAACCATACGTGAATCCTTAACTAAGTTAAAATTATGCTTTGCTTATTTGTCAGGCCCCTATTTGAACTCAATGAGAGGGCCAACAAAGCAATCCATAACATATTTGCTCATCCAAAAGATGTAGTGGCCGGACTTATCTTGATTAAGTCTGTTATATAAAATAGGCACTCTTTTCCAAGATCTTATGAATTATGAGAATGGATTTTATTAAGTTCAAGTATGTGAGTACCTTTGCTGTGAAAACCTCTACTGTGAATGCCAATACTACTACTCCTACTAGATCGTCATCCGCTCTGAGGACGACATCACCTACTCAGCATCTTCAACACTAGTTATCAAATGCACTGGTTAAGGAGTACCGTCAAAATGGTAGTATTCTGACTCTGGAGGCCCCTCGATAAGCCATCCTAGTAAATAATTCAACCTGGTCATCTGGACATCGATGAACAGTGATCAAGAAGTAGGTGGTGCCAACCACCGTCTCCAACCGTTTCTGGTCGTTATCCCCAGAACGCAATCACCAGTCCCTCCCATATTTTGGGGAGGTGAATGAGCAGGCCCCTCAGGGACTTAATTCAAGGAGACATGAGTCCTTACTAAGGGATCCCATCAACAATCACCACTAGACTTGTGTAGCAGTGCACCCTCAACATGATGAGGGTATCATCTCCAAGCGTTTAGCTCAGGTTCCTCGAACCCGAGCAGGCAAGATGAATTGACAGTGGTGAAATCCGGTCAACAGTGAGAAGGTTCTCATCTCTACCATCTATGGAGAAATCCACAACCTAACTTGGTGGAAAGAAACAAGCAGGCACACACACTCTTCCATTTTAATTCTTCTATCCAGCAGACTCGTCTGGCAGCATCACACCAATCCCACTAGGCAATTTTGGTGGAGTACTATAGACAGGAACATACACCTATTTATAAATCATCAGCTAGTCAGCAGGATCGTCTTAGTACATATTATGGATCTCGTCAACCACGTTCGGTGAAGTGCAATCTGCAGGCACATACACCTACTAGTATTGATCAAGCCTACCAAAAGTCTCACTTGGTAGCACTTGGGGAAGTTAGTCAGAAAGCTCCGACGAAAAACAGGAGGCAGACTCAACTCTCTACCACCACACTTGAGTACTGTCAGGATTCACTGATAGGAAAAGGAGGATAAGAGCAGGAATATACACCTACTCCAAGCACGGAATGGATGTTTATCCCCGTCCTAGAAGCTGAAGTCACCAAGAACATTCTGTCAATGGTGAAAGAGTAGAAGAAAAACCCTACTCATATTCTGGATGCCTGCCACGATATTATAACAGCTTCAGTAGCATATCAAGGAAAGACATATAAATCTATCCCTACCAATGGATAGACACATCAACAGTTCACTCTGGAATAGACACACACATCTGTTCCAGTCCAAGAGGGTTGTGGGGTGTACTCCCCTATATCATACAGACAACCAAGTCAGGCACATACACCTGGTTTGAGCGGAGATAATCAGCCTAACCTAATAATTTCTCCTAAGCAGGCTCATACACCTTCCAAATTGAGTAAGAAGGCATCTAAGAAGAAGACCCGCCCATCACAATCAAGAAATCAAGAGACAATCTGTAACAAGGCCTTTCTCGATGCTGGAGTTCTTAAATCACTCAAACAATTATATGTCAGAATCCAATATTCTACTCCCTCATTTCCCAATAGTGGGAACATTTATTCCGAAGGTCTTCAACAGACACTTCCTCATGAAGGATTGCTTCATGACAGTTTGGTCGATATTGAAGTGTCGTCTTAAGATGAGAGCTACAATAACCCCATGTGTGGCCAGAAGACCAAGGAGCAAGTGATCTCATCATTTTCTATAACCCACTATGATATTCCTCCCCGTCATGATGAATTTTGTTTCGAAAGTCCTCTCTACAGTAGTGATGAACATTTCTCGGAATGTACTCCAGTGGACAATGTAGTGCCGAGAAATACCTCTTATCTTGAGGCACTTGAAAAAGTAAATCTAGTCATGTCTGATGCTTTACCATCAGCAAGTGAAATATTTTCTCGATCAGAAGATAGCCCGGGGTGTAGGTCATTCTCCGAACCACCCCTGGTCATTCATCTTCTAGTTTGATCAGTGAATTCTCTACCAATACTATTTAATCTGATGAAGCAACAAGGAAGCACCAGCTCTGGTCAAATCAGGACGAAGAATATTCATTGAATGATAAAGAGGAAATGTTGAACATGAGAAAACAACTGGTGAAAGGTGAAGTGCCAGTCATGTTTTGGCCTCTAGATGACTCTCAGTATGACATTCCAAAGAAGTTGACGGAAGATGGAATTCATGATATTCATCTCAATATATGGAAAACTATTTTTCAATTGAAAAAAAAGTATTATCTTATGATGAATATGAAAATAATGTCAAGATAATAGAAGGGTTACAACGTCAGATTCATTTGGCATCTCTATCAGTCTCTCGATATCCGAATGCTGAAAAGCAGCAGAGAGCCCTTCAGCATTCATGCCTTGGCGCACTAAGAAGATTGAGCCAGTTAATTTCCAATGCCCCATCTATTATTCATATCAAGGGATGGGGTGTTCATGGAGTACTACATTTCACTATACTCTCCAGTCAGCAAAGCCCACCGAAAATGGTCTCATGCAATGTTATTTCCTGCAGTCGGCCATAGTCAATGTGTTTTGTTTGTTATCAAAAGATTCCCCAAGAATAGGCCTCAACTAAATTGCTTAAAAATCAAGAATATAGAGAAAAAGTTGTTGAATTACTCCTTCATCAAGAAAATGTGAATATTGAACAGGCCTCTCGTATGGAGAAAGCACATCATCAAGTGATAGAAGTGTTAGGAATCATCCAATGATCTTTTGAGCCGGGTGATAAAAGTGGATGTCGATTGATGCATCTAGATAATTTTCGGACTAAGGTCCGCAAGATCAGGAGAGATTTTAAGAAATTATTAGATATAGCATGTCAAGAACCACACCAGCTTTCTAGACTGAGGACTCTTTTAACCCAACCCTCAGAATCAACAAATAGTATTTAATGAGTTGAGCGAGAATAGTAGGAACAACCCCAGTCCACTAGACTGGGGACTTTTTCAAGTCATCAATCCCCTCCTCAGCGAAAGTCAGTCTTCCCTCGATTAGGGAAGAAACCATAAGAGGAACGAAGATCCAAATTATCAGAAGATTCTCTCCAAATTATGGTTTTCCAAGAGGTTCCTAAGGGATCAGATCAATAAAAGGGAATGTCTTGTCAGGGGCATGGTAGAAGAAAATATCATAGAAATAATGATAGAAGGGATGAAATGCGTTAAGAATCAATTAATGTCAATAATTCCATTGTTGCTGATCCTCCAAAACATGAGGCTCACTCAGAGGTATTAGATGAAGAGGTTCTTTCTCAAGAAGTTATACACACAGACACAAATGAAGAAGGTGTACGTACACGAAACCAAATGATTACTCAGAACCTAGGTAATCCTTCAAGTAACTCACTTCTCACTCTTCTAAAGGGATTCAAAAAGGGGAAAGGAAATAATCATGTTACATACCCTTCCTTTGGAGAGGGACAATCACTCTCACTAGAGAAAAGATTTTCACAATAAGAGGAAGAAATAATGGAATTGAGGAGGATGAAAGCACAACTATTTCAGGGTTTTCTTCTTCCTAAGCGTGCTGGAGTAGGTCAGTAAAAGAAAATTGTTGTGGCTACAAAAATGGATCAATAATATCCTCCTTTATCAGTACACCCTCACAGGTCTAATCCTATGGGTCAAGTGAAACAACAGTTCGCGGTGCTACCATCAGTTGCAGCACTAGCCACCACATCTGTACCAGCTACAGTCATTGCACCTTACCAAGTCCAAGTTCAACCAGATGTTTCTCAAAAGTTTATAACTACCATTGAGTCATTAACAGCTTGGTTAGAGACTATGGAAGGAAAGCATGTGCAGGTTCAACAAGAGAAAAGAGTCTACCCTGAATGGGTAGATTCAATCCCTCCCCCATCAAGTTTTGGGAACCTTGTATTTCATATTTTCAATGAATCAGGCGATCTTAACCAGTATTTGACGCATTACGTGTCTTGTTGAGATACTGTGATGGGAACTCCAGAACAACAAGAAGAAGTGAAACTCAGATGCTTCGTGCAAACCTTGCAAGGACCAACTTTTTTCTTGTACACAAGCTTGCAATCCCAGTAAATTACTAGGTGGGAGGATCTTCGCCATAAATTCCAACTTTAGTTCAAATCAACATTGACAAAGACAATTGTTTTTGATATTACAAACTATATGAAATTGGAGAATGAAAGGGTCTCATATTTCATTGCTCGCTAGAAGGGATTAACATATTCCCTAATCTTAGCACTCCCTTAAGAGGAATTGTTGCCAATTTGTGTGGCGAATTTACGTGATGAGTTGTGCACACCACTGATCCCTATGAAATACACAGGAGGGTTTTGAGACCTTACTTCAATCGCTCAATATATTGAAGATTCTTTTATAAAGACTAAGGATAAAGCTCATATAATTCCATCAGCTCTAGGAAAAAGAATTTATAAAGAAGAAACTACTATAGTTATGATCAAACAAGCACCGGTACCTACTTCTACTTCAAAATCATCATCTTCTCAAAGGGCTCCACCTCATGAGTGCCAACAACAGAGTATGTTTCATTAAGATGATCAAAGAGATCAAATATGAAAACAATTTGAGGATTTGAAAAGCAAAGTTTACTCTTTAAGAAATGAACATGTTCCTGGTTATTTCATTTCAGCTTTGGAAAATAATTTGGTTCAGTTTCCAAGGCGCAAGAGGCCAAACAAGGAAGGAGATGAAGAACATCCCAACTATTGCATGTTTCATCAAATGTTGGGGCATCCCATTCAAGAGTGTTTTGTTTTCAAGGACCTCCTACAAAAAATGGTCGATTTGGGACAAGTCAAACTGAAAGGTTCTTCATCTCAGATAGCATGTGTTACTTCTACAGTTCCAGAGGAGGAAGTCAAGTGGAAAGAAGTTAAGAACAAAAATGCACAAAAATATGATGATTGTATGGTCAGAAATACAATCAACTGAACTCATGCAATTTTGAGAACACAATTGAAGAAACCAATTGTGATTTCTGCTATAAATGTCGCAGCAAAACCCTTTTCATCTCAGGGAAAATCCTAAAAGAAATGGCATGATTCCAAGAAAGAGGAAAAATCAGAAGAAGATGAGTATCTGTCAAAGCCTAATATGTCTTTGAATTTAGAAGATTTTATTCCATCTACTTCAAAGCAACGGGCACCACCCCACCAAACGACACAGCCTAAATAGTCTAATCAGGTAGAGTCTTCATTGGATAAAGAGTTGATCTTAGGTTCTATTAATATGATTCAATTAACAGATCCATATGCCAGTCGCAGTTTTGATTTTGATGATACTGAATTCCCTATAGCAAATAGAGGAATCATAGGAAGTTCCAGAGGATCAGTATACAGAGGAAGACGTGGATCTTCAGAGGCCACTATTCCAATTCTACCCCTGCTTGAACTATGTATGCGGAAGAAACTCATGGTAGAGCCCTTAAACGAGCTCAACAAGAACAAGAAAGTTCTTCCACACAAGGTAGACTCAGTCCTAGAAAATTTATTCCGGAAGATTGGTTGAAGGTTTCATCTTCTTCCTCTCCGCAAGTAAATAGACCTAATCGGTCTAATCTTCCAAATCCAGGAGTGTTGGCAACTCCTATCCCGGTATAAGAAGCATCAAATTCCAAGTAACCTTCTAAACCACATGTTCTTATTGGGAAATCTAGACCTTTGGATCAAAAGTATGATATATGGAAACACTTGGCCCAAGTACCGGCCAAGTTATCAATTCTAGATGCCTTGAATTTATCGAAGGATCTTCAGGATGCACTCATCGAGGCTTTGTCAAGTCCTGAAGAGTTTGAAACTAAAATTGCTGCAACAGAAGTCTACCGTGTAGAGAATAATCCTACAGAATGACATGCAGTGATATCTTTCACAGATGAAGATGAAGTTGATTTCATGCATGGACATATGAGACCTTCATAATTATCTAGAAAGGTCAATGGTGTTAACGTTCGAAGAGTCTTCATTTATAATTGTTCAGGAGTCAACCTCATGCCCATTCATACACTTCATCGATTGGGCCTCATAGAATCTGATTTATCTCCTTCAACTATGATGTTACAAGGATATGATAAAAATTAACAAGAACCACTGGGAAAAATTACACTCACATCTCAGTTTGGAGATCTTGTATCCCATTCAGATTTCATGGTTGTTGATCAAGACTCAGCCTTTAACATCTTGCTTGGAAGACCCTGGCTACATCATCATGCGGTTATCCATTCATCATACCATAAATGTCTCAAATATTGTTTCAATGGTCAATTTGGAACATTATATGGTGATAAATCCCCATTCAAGACATGTGAATCTCAATAAATTGAGGAGGAATTCTATCACATAAAGGGAAATGAAGAATCCACAACAAAGGAGATTACAAAAGTTAATGCTCCATATGGTATTGAAAAGATTCCAGTAAACCCATTAGCACATGTGAGTACAGATTTTGCGTTTCCTATCAGTCAAATTGACAGGATAGACCCAAATCAAAATACTCTTATGGAAACCTCCATAATGTCAATCACAGCAATCAAGCCAGACAGCATGGGAGAAATTGGTGATCCACCCGGCAATGATGAAAGCTCGAATGGAGATGTCTTCATTTCATCTATTGAAATCTAGAAAGTCTATACTTCACCAACCGAGACAGAAGAAGTTATATCAATACCAGAGGTGAACAATGATGTTGATTCTCAATCCATCATCTTCTCTTTATTAACCAAGGAAGACCATTCATCATTAATTGGGTCAAAAATGGAAGCTTCTTCTTCAAGATGTTCAAATTCTAGCATCTCTTCTAATCATGGAAATTCTGCTTCATCATCTACTATGCAAGTAGAAACAGAAGAGGTAACACATGTTGAAGAATAAGAGGAAGATCTCAGAGATGCTCCTCCTGAATTTGAAGAGGGTATCTGCACCACTGTGGATGAACTCAGAGAAATCAATTTGGGTACAAAATAAGATCCACGCCCCACTTTAATCAGTGCGGCCATGACTCTTGAAGAACAAGATATGTATATTTCCCTTTTAAAGAAAAATCAAGACATATTTTCTTGGAACTATACAGAGATGCCCAGTCTTGATATTGATGTTGCTACTCATCATTTGGGTTTTCCAGAAGAACATCGGGGATTCAAACAAGCTGCTAGAAGAACACATCGAACCTATGCTTCCAAAATTGAGGCTAAAGTGGATAAGCTCATAAAATCTAACATCATCAGAGAAGTTCTATATCCCAAGTGGTTGGCTAATATTGTCCCAGTGAAAAAGAAGAATGGGAAAATTAAAGTTTTCATTGATTTCAGAGATCTTAATCGGCATTTTCCTAAGGATTATTTTCCAGTTTCGATTACAGAACTCCTAATTGATGCAACAGATAGCTATGAAGTACTCTCCTTCATGGATGGATATTCAGGGTATAATCAAATATGAATGGCTCTAGAAGATGAAGAATCTACAGCCTTCAGAGCCCCTCAAGGTGTGCTTTGTTATCAATTAATGCCCTTTGGATTATAGAATGCAGGAACAACATATCAGTGTGCCATGCATCGTATCTTCAAACCCCTTTTAAGGAAGTTTGTTGAATGTTATGTGGACAATTTGGTGGTCAAATACAGGGAATATTCTAATCACATGGATGATTTGGAAGTCATATTCCGCAAGCTTCAACAACATAATTTGAAGATGAACCCTTCAAAATGTGCTTTTCGGGTAACCTCAGGAAAATTTCTTGGCTTTGTTGTACACTATCATGGTATTGAAGTCGATCCTGAGAAGACCAAGTCAATCCTTGGTATATCACCTCCTCAAAATTTGAAAGAATTAAGAGGACTTCAAGGACACTTAGCCTATATTCGGCATTTCATCACAAATTTGGTAGGAAAAAGCTTACCCTTCACCAAATTGATGAAGAAGGGAGTCACTTATCATTAGACTGAAGAATGTAAAGAAACATTCATTATTATCAAGAAGTATCTATTGAATCTACCAGTGTTAATGTCACCTGTTGATGGAAGACCACTTATCCTCTATGTAACAGCTCCAGAGCCATCCTTGGGTGCTTTTCTTGCTCAGAAGAATGATGTTGGGAATGAAAACAGCCTCTACTATCTCAGTCGGACTACGCATGAAGTAGAAACCTGATATTCAAATATTGAGAAGTGCTGCCTAGCATTAGTCTTTGCAGTTCAGAAGTTAAGACACTACCTGAAACATCACAAGGTCTAATTGGTATCTCGTAATAACCCGCTCAAATTCATCTTTAGTTTTCCAATGCTTACATGAAGTTTGGAAATATGGGAAGTTATCTTACAGCAATTTGACATTCAATATGTGTCTCAGAAGGCAATAAAGTGCTATGCTCTGGCTGATTTCCTTGCTGAACACCCTTCACTAGAAGACACATCTTCAGATATTTAACTCCATGATGAGGAATTCTTCTCTATTCAAGAAAGTCTTCAAACATGGAAAATGTACTTTGATGGTGCTTCCATAAGTCCAATAGGAAGGAAAATGGAAAATCCTAAATTCAACAAAGTTGGCTTGGGAATTGTGCTCATTTCTCTATAAAAGGCAGTGTTACCCTATTCCTTATCATTGTTGGGAGGTGGTACAAATAATGAAGTGGAATACCAAGCTCTCATCATAGCCTTAGAGTTGGCGCTTCAAGCACAAGTGAATCACTTAAATGTGAAAGGTGATTCAGACCTGGTAATCAAACAAGTCAATGGGGATTATGAAATCATAAAAGAATAACTAATCACTTTGTATGATTATGTCATAGAGTTAATGGAGTAATTCCCTTTGGAACTGGCATTTTCTTATGTCCTACGGTCACAAAATGCTCAAGCAGATGCACTGGCTAATATAGCCACAACTCTAGAAGATCCAAATCGGGAGGAGACAATCATCAGTATCGCCCATAATCGTACAATTTCACCTTATGTTCAAGCTAGAATAGAGTGAATCAATGAAATTAGTCGCATATCTAAACCATACAGTCACACTACGGGATGGATGACCCCTATCCGGGAATACCTTCAAAATGGAACACTTCCACCTGATAGAGTTGGGAAAAAACAAATCCAGTGACGTGTGGTCAATTTTACTCTTTATGATATCCCATATTACCTAGAGAAAATTCTCGATAAGAGTGGTTTTGATGGAGTTATCTTCAGACGAATTGATGGTGAAGAGACTATGGCTATCATGAAAGAATTGCATGCATGAGTCTGTGTTTCCCACCAGTCTGGACATAGATTGTCTGATCAGATTCGAAGTCTTGGATACTTTTGGCCTTCAATGATACAAGATTGTGTTGATTTCACAAAGAAGTGTCATTCATTCCAAGTACATGCCAACTTCATCCATCAACCCCCAGAGTTTCTTCATACATCTAAATACTCGTGGCCATTTTCGACATGGGGAATGGATGTGGTGGGACCTTACCCTTCAGTTACAACCACAAATTTGAAGTATATTATTACTGCTACTGACTTATTTTCCAAATGGGCAGAGGCAATACCTCTCAATGAAGTTAGTTATAAAATCATTATTAGATTCATCAAGTCTAACATCATTTCCAGATTTGGTGTCCCTCATACAATATTGACAGATAATGGCACCAACTTCTGTTCATCAGAGGTGAAGAAGTTGTATCAAGAATACAACATCAAATCCAATCATTCATCTCGGTATCATGCAATAGCCAATGGCCAGATAGAAGACTTCAACATGACTTTGTCAGATATACTACAAAATATGGTGGATAAAGATAAGAGGTCATGGCCTGATAAACTCTTTCATGCTTTATGGGCTTATCGAACTACCACCCGCACTGCAACGCGATCAACTCCATATTCACTGGTATATGGAATGGAAGCAGTCTTGCCAATTGAGTTTCAATTACCTTCACTCAAAGTAGCCATTTTTTATCAGTCATCTACAGATGAACAATCTCAAAAGCTATTGGATTAATTGGAATTGTTAGATGAGAAAATATTATGCACCCAACACCACTTGGAAGTCTATCAGAATCGAATAACATGAGATTTCAACAAAAAAGTTTTTCTTCATTCATTCATTCAGGGAGAGTTGGTATTAGTTCTCAGAACTCCAATGATACCAAGAAGGAAACCTCCCAAGCTTGAGCCAAAGTGGGAAGGAAATTATTCAATACATAATGTCTATTCAAATTGAGCTTATTATTTAATCTCAATGGATGGAGAACTCATCACAACTCCAACAAATGCTTGATTTTTTGGAGAAGTATTTTGTATAAACACAAAATACATACAAAAATGGTCCATGCATAAGACCTTAAACTATTTACATGTCCCTTACATCCAGAATGATGTTAAACTGTGATGTCCTAACTACATGAAACTAAACTGTACAGAAGTCTCTTACATCCAGCACGACGTTAAACTACACCACCTAGAGTCCATGCATATGACATTAAACTATTTTCATCCCTTTCGTCCAACATGACATTAAACTATGTCCCCTTCATCGTCCTATATGACATTAAACTATATATCAAGAGTCCATGCATATGAATTTAAACTATTTTCATTTCTTTTATCCAATAAGACGTTAAACTATGAAAAACTCCCTAATATGTCCAACATGACTTTAAACAGTGTACTCTTTTATCCTTACTGCATGACATTAAACAGAAAATTCCCCCTTTCGTCCAACATGATGTCAAACTATATTATCCCCATCTTCCTAGCTACATGATGCTAAAATGTACAAAAGTCCATTAATACATCCTACATTTCATTAAACTGTACTTTTTCCCTGCTACATGACATTGAAATGTGCAACACCAATAGTCCTAACTACAAGACTTTAAACTACATAGTCACCTCATATGTCCTACATGACATTAAACTGTGTATTTTTAGGGTTTTTGTTACCTCTTGTTTCTCACATCGAGTATGACTCACGTGAGCTTAGAGAAACTTTCACCCATAACTCCCTCTTTGGGCCGCTAACCACGCGTAAGTCCCAACATCATTTTTAGGTTGTTGTTCCCAAAAACAACTTGATCACTAATTTATTCTTTAATTGAACTACGCGGACTTTGATCCTTGACTTCTAGTTTGGGTATGTAGGCAACATCCTAGGGTTCAAGACCAAAACCAATCTCTTCACATCAGTTCAACTCCATCTCATATGATGTTGAATTGTTAAAACGCCCCCAGAATCAATATCTTTACATTGGTTCACCTTTGTCCTTTCTATACGACATTAAAATATACAAAACATTTGTCCTGTAGGACAAAAAACCACAATATTCTTTGACACCCTCACCTAAGAGGGAATCATTATTTACATTGATTTTAAATCATGTTATATTCAAGAAAAAATTGTGCTTACATGGCAATGCTCGAACCTTTTATCGTGGGTTAAACCATCATTGCACTAATGTCCCCTTTCACCCTTCACATGTACAAACCAAATTTGTATAGAGGGTATTTCTAGAACTATGTGGGCTTGATTACCATCCTTATGGGATACGTAGGGACGTTCGAGGGTCCCTCAAATCTAGCCCAAAGTATTTTGGGCCTAACCCAAAATTCCACTTTCAGTCCCTTGGATGAAAAGTCCCCATGAAAACACACACTGTGTATTTCTTATAATGGTCTAAGATCTATGACTGTAAACTAAGATCTCCTATACTTTCATCCCGCACGATGTTAAACTGTAGTTTAAAAACTACGTATGGCTTGATTCCCATCCTTATGGTATACATAGTGAAGTCCAAAATTTCAATTCAGGACCCAGCCACAACATAGTTATGGTTAGCATTGATTTTTGTATCCCTGCACACACTGGAAAACACCCATCTTTGTGTGTTATAATCCTAACCTTAAATATTTTCAGATCTTCATAACCCTTTTCTTGACTTCTAGTCACACAAATGCAAAATTTCTGAGAGTTCTTTTTCTTAACTATGCAGCACGTGCCCTTAAGCGGCCTTGCATAAACAGTCTCCATAATAGATTTGTCAACCAAAAGACACTATTATTTTACTATGCATCCAATTACCCTAGGTGGCCCTGTATAATTCAACCCCCTAATGGGTTTTTTAGATACTGGTAACTTCATTATTTGGAAGAAAGCCTCTTTTTTCCTTATTGGTCTTATCAAAAATATGTAAGGATCCGTAAAAAAATAGCCATCCTTAACATATTTATTTCATGTTCTTTTTCATGATCTGAAAGTATTCAAGTCTATGGTTTATATTTACATTCCCTACGCTTGGGTTAATCCTTCGTAGGAGTAACATTCATCCAATTCTTAGACAATCTTGATTGAAAATATCTTATCCATATTCAAGTACCTCTTTCCATACATAAAACTATATACTTTGGAAAAGTTGAATCCCTGTAAACATTCCCTAGCTTCTTAGCAGTAGAAAAGTAAATTTTTGAGAGTTCATTTTCTTGACTATGCAGCACGTGCCCTTAGTCGGCCTTGGATAAGTTGTCTACATACCGGACCTATCAGCCAAAAGATGATATTATTTGTCTATGCAGCCAATGCCCTTAGGTGTCCCTACATAATTCAACCCCCTAACGGGTTTATTAAATAATGGTAACTTCATTATTGGTAACTACTTCTTCTAATGGATTTTTATCTCTTTTTCATATCATTATCATATTCAAATTTTCTTAAGTCATAGTTTACATATTTTCCCTCATACTTGAGTGTTGTAATATGTTTTCAGATAAATTTTCAAGGAATTGAGTCAATAATAATCCATTTCACTAAAATATATTTCGACCTTAATCATTATCCTTTTTTATGTCCAACGTGCATGACTTTAAAATGCCCAAAAAAGGCAAAAGAACGCTAAATAAAAGTCAAGTTCCATCTCATTAAACATACATTTTGTATGATTTAGGTAATATTGAGCAATTAAAAGATTCAAAGTTTGTAGGTTCATTTATAATAATCCTAGTAAAAATAAAACTATGCTTACTAGGCCCATTGGCTTAGGTAAAATCTAAAGCTGGTAGCAGGAAAATACGTGCACAAGTGATTGAAGATGAAATCATTCTTTCCATATGATGCACAAGAATTATAATGACATCCACAGACTAGAGTCTCTTCTCTTTTCTAGGAAATTACAAGAGGTTGTGAACATAAGTCTTCACTTGATGAATATCATCCCGAGGTTCATCAACAGCTACTTGAAGCTCATGCACCCGACCAACTTCACTCTTTTTAGCATGATGGAGTGATTTCTTGGCATCTGCGATGGCGTTCATCCCATTCATTTGAGCTCCCTCCAATGAATTATTGAGTTGGTCAAGTTTCCGAGTAACAGCGTCTAACTGTTGCTGAAGGTGAATTTTCTGGATGACTTTATCTTTGATCTTTAGCTTCAGCTCCTTCATCTTGGCAGCATAGTCCGCCTCAGCTCGGGATACTGCAGCCTCATATTAAATAATATTGGATGACAGTTTCACCCTAGTTAGATCTTCGCAACACTTTTGCTCTCGCTCCCTCCTGAAAATGACCTGTTTCACCGCGGCATGGATCTTTTCATATCCAAAACCGCCAAGTCCCAATATGACAAATAGGGATGAGAACGAGGTTATTTTAGATGGCAGCCCCTCTAGAGGAACTTCAGATATGATTTTCCATATGTTCTTCCATGCCTCATGTCATGAAAATTAGAACGCCTTTTTAACTTCTGGGTCCGACTCAGCTTCACTATCATAGGGGGAAGTATAATCTGGGATTAATGCACTTAGAGAAGTGCCATGTTTGGCTCCTTCCCCCCTGACCTGAGCTTCTTCACTTTCAATTCCCGTTGGGGCAGAGGTTGAGGCCTCACCTCCATATCTAGCCACTGCAATTGATGGCCCTACATAATTAATTGAAAATATTTGTTTAGTTTCAAAGGATAACAAAAGAATCAGTTGTCTTGCAAATTAAGTACAATCACAAATACTGTTATTCCTTACCCAACGGTAGATCAGCAACCTATGAAGTCTCCTCCCCATCTTTCCTAGCTTCGAAAAGATTTTCAGGACGAGTTTGAGGATGCTCTACTGGGTTCAGCTCCACATGTGCTATTGTTTCTGCAATGGTAGGGTTTTTTGTACCCCCTTCAAGTATGGGTAGTTCAGTAGCTTTCCTAGACAAAACTGAACATTTGAACCAGTTATTATTAGACATGTAATAAGAAGTTATTCTTAATAGGATGAAGGATAACACTCACGTCCATAATCTTTTAAATTACATGGTGATTTAACATGGTTTATAAAATCATCAAAATATGTGCCAAGTTCCATCATTTCATCTAATGTCATCTCAGAATCCTAGTTAGTCTCACCAGTGGGAGCATTTGATGTGTCTTCTTGGCGACCTTCATCCTGCGGTCCCTGACCCTGGACAACATCTTTGGATAAAATCGCGACATCTGTTTCAATAACCGCCAAAAGCTCTAATGCAGGTGTTGAACCTAAAGTATGACATAATGGAAGTTAGTAGATGTTTCATTCAGCATTTTATGAAGCATTGTAAACTTACCAGAAGTAGGTTCTTCTATTCTTGCAACAACAGCAGGAGGGATACTGGGAATAGATGCTGGTTCTTTTCCAGGAGTAGCCAAGTCAGATTGAATTTGTGATTGTTCCACAGCACCCTATGTGGTCCTCAGAGGAGGATCAGTCCTCTACCGCTGAGGGGAAATTGAAGAATCCCCTTCAATACCAAGGAAAATGAGCAATCTTTTTCATGATTTAAATTCATGATTATCCAAAGGACATACCACTACTGATGAAGTGTTTAGTTGTGGACTTCTTCCTCCGATGCCTTTACTTCTTTTGCTTTTTGGTAGTGTCGGCAGTCTCCATTATAGGTACTTGAATGGGAGAATGGAAAGCCATGTCCAACTCCTCATCCACGGCCTACTGGCCCAGAGATATCTTGCTTGACTCACGAGGATATTCATCAGCATCTTCGATGGCAGTACCACCAGGGTTATACTGTGGTGAAGGAACCTCATTAGTTCCTTTCTTTGCAAGATACAATAAGAATAAAATAACTTCCTTGAGTAACAAAGCTTCAACTAAAATCAAGTTGCAAAGTAAATAAGGAAAGAAAACTTACATCTTCAGGGGCCACGTAATCATGCCACTCCTCATCAGTCCCCTCAGTGGTGCCATGAAATATCATTTCCTTCACCCGCTTGGTGACAATAATTAAATCATGGGTGGTATATATGAGCATTTCCAGCTCTCTGATATAAGCTCACACTTCATGAGGACTATTTTTGAAATTAATATCAGTAGAATCCAGAAGAGTCCTTATTCCAGGGAGTTGCAGCCCCTCGCATAAATCCAGTAAGGCAGTTTCAATACCACAGTATAAACTCTGCCATGTCTGGATAGCCTCTAGTATTAGATATTTAGTGCGTGTACTAGAAGGCTACGAGGAAGGTCCTACAATATTAAACTTCAATTTATTCCTAGCTCTGGAACCTATTGATAGAGAATAAGAAATAAGACTTATTTATTTATAAAGTGATGGTGATTAAATTACCACTATGAGGTAACTCACCAGGAGTTGATGGAGTAGGTCTTTTGATTCTAACCAGAGGATTATATCAGGGATGAGGCCACTTTTCCACTTGTTGTGCCTCATCATCCCCATCATGGGAATCAGGGGAATCAGTCCTAGAGGAGGAATTTGGAGAATCAACTTTAGCTGTGGAAGCATCACCTTCATGAGGAAGATAATCCTCTTCCTTTTCCCCACCAGATAAACTGGGTGATTCGGCACCCCTTTAGGGTATGATTCTATCCAGTGCTCGGCATACCATGTAGTCAAGTTATGTTCCGCTCTTTCAACTAGTAGATCAAACACCATCCCAGGCTTCTCCCTAGACGTCAGCAACCACAGTTGTCGAGAAACCATCGAATTTTGCTCCAACCTGACATGTACAGGGGGAGATATAGAAATCTGTTGCAAACACTTGAATTGGCGTGCAAATATATATGGAGCATTGGAATCACATATAATCTCTCCGTCAATCCTGGTGACCATCTCACCATCTCTGCAGGCCAGCATGTATACCCTCAAATCCAAGTGGGTTGTTCCATCATCAAAAAACTGCCTGGTAGGAGGATTTCAATAGGGAAATAAGTTTAATTCCTTAAACATGCTCATCCTCACTTTCACATCATAGGAATTAAGATCTAATGGAGCAATTCCAGAGAATGATTGCACTGATGTCCTAAAAGAACTTCTAGAAATTTGTACTCCATTCTATACATTATAAGTCCTGATGTGAGTGGCGATCCATCCCCATAAAACATGGAATGGTCCCACTATTCTCAATGGATATTTACCCATGAAGACAAGATGTAAAATCCTGTGAATAATTGATAAAATGGGGGTATCCAACCCAACCATTTTTTCCTCGCCATCTTTACCCCAATAACGAAGGTCCCTGGCCTAACGTCTCCCTTCGAGTCCCGGACTGGCAAGAGATAAACACTGAGCCACAATGCCAAGAAGAACGCAAGACGAGTATTATTTGGGATCCTTTGAAGCACCTCATATCCCCATTTCTCAAACTATCATGCTTCTAGAGTTGGCCAGAATGTTCCAGGAGCACCCCTCTTCTCGGTTTTTGGGAAGGTGGTAGGATGGGTGGGCCTCTTATCCTTGGATTTGTTTTTCATGGATACTTTCTCCTTCAGCTCCTTCTCTTTTGGATCCTTCTCTTTCTTCTTAATAAGAAATATATTCATACACTCCTACAGCCAGCACGCTAGAGCCTACATTACTTGAACCTACGCGACGAGTGTTGCAAGCTGAACACTTGCACGCCTCTATCCCTTTGGTTTTATTCTTTTCCTCAGAGTCAAATCCTTTTTATTTTGGATCCAACTCTGAGGGGGAAATTTTTTTGACGCTCCTTTTCATCACATTGTCTAAAGGAATGTAAAGGTAAATTACTTAGCACAAATTGATTCATCCTTTGAAGAAAACATAAAAAATCGACAAAGGAATGAAAAAGGAGTCAAATACCTTTGGGTCGCGCAAGTTCCCTCACTGTCACGCAAGTACACTTGCGCACCGCCTAATGGCCTTGCAAGTGACTTGAACACCCTCTTTGAAAACCACCTAGGGTCTTCTTTAGCCTATAAATACCCCCAGTGGGCCCCCCATTTGAGGAGGATTTTTTCCAGAATTCAGATACAGAGCTCTGAACACCCAAGTCCCTTCTTCAAGTCTTCCAAACACATCTAAGGTAATTCTTTACCTAGAATGGAAGTTCTAAACAAGAGTAATAAGGTATAAGTGTTAGAATTCACTAACACTTGCGCCCTTAAGTGTTTTACCCTTAATGGAAATAGACACACTTGCGCACCTCCTTACCTACTTATTGAAACTTGTGTGCCACTCTTCTCGAAGTACCTCGGGATAATTCTAAAGTCTTTGGTCAAGGATCGCCCAAGTATTACTCTACTAGTCAAGGATTGCCCAACTATGTATGTGTTGCGCAAGTACACTTGTGTGACCAAGACTAGGGCGCCCATGCAGTACTTGCATGATCCCCCATGACATGCTTGCCATTCTATTTTTGGGTGCCCTTCCTGCCCATTTTTACCTCTCTTATGCCATTCCACCTTTCCTATTCAAGATTCAGTCTTCAAGACACTATTCAAAGCCATTTATGGCATGTTTTCTTGATTGAATTCCTTATCTGAAAGGAATTCCATGGAACATATCTCAAAACCTAGTGATTTACACATCTTTATGTCACTAAAGTTAGAGATTTCATTCATTCAACCTCATCGTTTAAGATGATAGAACCCTATTAATGGGCCTCTTTTTCAGAAGTAATCCCCAGTCATAATTTCCCATAACCTGGGCCTCCTTTTCAAGAGTAAGCCCCAGTCCATGTTCTCTTAATTGTGAATCCTTTTCAGGAGTAAGCCCCAAGTCCCCTAATTTGGGCATCCTCCTCAGGAGTAAGCCCCAAACATAATTACTTTAACCTGGTCCTCCTTTTCAGGAGTAATCCCCAGTTCAAATTCTCATTAATTTGGGCATCCTCCTTAGGATTAATCCCCAAGTCCTTATTTGGGATTCCTCCTTAGGAATAAGACCTAGTTTAAAAGTCTACAAATATTGGAATCCTCCTTAGGTGTAACCGCCAAGTCCCTTAACTTAGGCTTCCTTCTTTAGAGTAAGCCCCAATTTTAATTCCTCTTAACCAGTCTTAATTTACTTTTGATCTCAGCTTCCATCTCAGGAGTAAAACCCAATCATAAGTCCCCTCCTAATTTGGGCCACTTCCTTAGGAGTAAGCCCCAGGATTAGAGTATCCAAATATCCATAAAGTACATATACCTTTATGGACCCTGTTCTTGGATTTCTTCCCTGAAGTAAATCTTAATCTTTATTTATTTTGGGCAGTCATACATACATAATCCCCACATCATTGCATCTTTCATGGCACAAATTGTCTGGTTTCACCAATACCTCTTGTTTCTCACACCGTGAATGACTCACGTGAGCTTAGAGTGTAAAAGTAATCATGACATCTTTCTTGGAGCCATTAATCACTTATAAACATCATACTCACTTACTCGAACTACGTGGGTTCTAATTCTTTTTCCAAAACAAAGGATATGTAGGTAGCCCATCTGCAGATACGAACCCAACTCTGAAATAATCCATGTCATATTGAATGAAAATAAACATCAAGTGCCCCACTGAGTGCCTTTAATACTAGTATGTTCATCATAATGACAAAGATACTTTTATGTATTGAAGGATACCATTGAATAAGAATATCTAACAAATACAGATGATTCTCTATCGATGAAGAACCTAGAATATATATAAAATATTCTCTAAATTTCCTATATATCAATCATTGATTATCAGATCTAAAGTAAAGCTCATTTTATACTTGGTAATGTAATAAGGATTCATTAACAAAACTTAAATCTATAAAGAGAGTCCCGGAGTAGAAAATTATTCCCCTCAAAAAGGTGTGATGAGTTTTACTTCCCATCATCTCGACCAATGAAAATTCATAAGCCTCATCAGTCCTCAACTAATGAGCACCTACCTTTGGAAAGTAGGTCCAAATGGATGTGGAATCATTGGATGTTTTCGGTTCTATGAACAAACCCGTTAGAATCTGATTGAAATGTTTGAACCATCAATCAATGTGGCCATCCCCAATTCTAGAGGAAATAACAACTCCTTATGCTTGGTTGGATAGTCTTGGGGGTTGGGTTAAATAAATTTCCCATATCTATGGGACGAGGATGCTTTGAACTACTATAACTTCTACTTCTACATCTTTCTTTCCTATTCTAATAGTTTTGTTTGATCATGTGCTTGGTTCATCATTCAGAACACACCTAAATCACCCGTTTTGAATAATGTCTTGATATTTCCAAAATTATCATTATCTAATGATGGATTTCTACAACATGGTAGGCTTGATCGATATTCATATAAGCCTACTGAAAAATTCTCTCAATAGAAATTCTCTTATAAAAAAATATTAGTGAGAGTTAGTTGAGGCCTATTATTGAGAATGCCTTTTCTCATGAACAAACCTTATTTGTTTAAGTCATCCTGATGATATAACATTGCACGATAAAACCTTTGGGGGAATTTTAAGGTTGTAATTTAAGTGAAATGAAATTCCCCATGTGTACCCCATCCTCTAATATGAACACCATGTGGGGAATCTGGGATTAGTTTTGAAAAACAGATTAATGCATTGAGGCTTGCACATTGAAGGGCTCCTTACTATTTCTCAATATTTGGATTTCATGAATCTAAGAGAGCTTCCAATTCAACATGGAACCTTTATATTACCTTGATGCAACTTTGATATTCAGGTTGGGTAATGAATTTTATTTATAATGATAAAGAGTTATCAATATATTGAGTCATATTTCGTCTATAAAATCTTCTGAAAGTGTCGATATAATGTCATATTGAGGTGTGGACTGGGCTAGAATATGAATGGTATGTCATCTTTAGCCAACTATTTCCTCATTTTAGTATGTCATCATTGTATTTCATCATAGGCTACTTGACCTTTTCTAAATAGAGTGGGTGTTTCCCTACTATTTTATCATAAGAAGTTAGATTGGTAGGGATTTGCTCTATTGTGTTGGAAGGTATGTGGCCTAAGGGTGGTTTAGAGAATAACTTTCACTTTGTGATATCTCCTGGTTAAAAAATGATTCCACCTATCAATTAAAATGAAATATATTGCAGTGTATTTGTATTATCAAGTGCCTTGCGGTAGGAGGGATCTCTCATCACTACATTTTTAATTGAATAATTCTCTTGAAAACTTCACACAATTCTGTGAGGAGAACATTCGTATAAGAATCCATCATAGAAAGGACCACCATATTGTACTATTGAAAATTTAAGATCCATTTTCTTCTCAATCATCTAGACAAAAGGAGTGATATCATACATATCATCAAGAGATAATCTCTTTAGATTTATTATATTTTTTTTATGATGCAAGCCTTCATGGTGAAGTGTTTGGGGAGGACCTTCAGAATTATTTCCACTTCCTGTGTAATTCTAAAATGGGAGAGTAGGATATTGAGCTTCAGAATATAAGAATGTGAGAGATTCAAGAACTCTAGAATTACGTGAAGTGGGATTATATATCTTCTTATGATTTTACAATTGTGTTTTATGAGTATTTATCTTGGACGAACTTTTCTGAGTGACTAGGGGCGCTCTCCCGGGGAAGTGGTCGTCATGGGTGGTTTTTTATGTATTCCATGAAGCTGTCATTTGGATAGGATGATTAAATCTAGTTGAAGTGGATTTATGTTACTGATATTGTTTTACATATAGTATGGGGATTTTTTCCAATGAACCTCCTAGATAGGACCAGAGGTGTGTGTCTACTCAATGGTGACATGACTATAAGACACCCCATTTAGGGGGATAGAGTTGTGTTTCCATACATTAGGAACTATTTCAATTAACATAACCATATCCTGAATAGTTTTTAGGATTTTATAAGGGATTTATATTTACCCTTTAACTATTTGTAGGAAATACTTTGGGACTTCAGCATTCAAAACAATGATAAAGGCCCCTTTTGTATCTTGAGTAGGTGTATGTTCGAACTCCTATAATCCACATCCTTCCATTAGATATTGAAAGTACTCATCTGTGGGGAAATATAATTGAGTATAACCCTAATTATTATTATGTATTTCTAACTGATTTCTTTGGGTGTTGAAGACAAAACTGTTGGAAGGCTTGGTGAATATAGGCAGGTATGGGTGCCTACTTGAAAGTTTCCAGTGTATTTGTTTAGAATTTTTATTTGAGTTAGACAAGATGATTCCTCTTGTAGGATTTTTGAGTGTAGGAAAGTGTATATTTCACCTCACTATATGCTTCTATATATGAATTATGAGTTTCCTTGGATGTCGCCAGGCGAGTATCCTTGCCATCTGAATGAATAAAGACAGGTGTATTTTCCCACTCACAATTTTCCACCAAATTGGGTTGGTGGGATTATCAAGAGGGTATATGGGTTTGGAACTGATACCTGGTGACCGTCGCTACCCCTGATAAGTCATATTTCATACTTGAGTATGAAGGACCTAGGTCGGACAACCGAGGAAAGCACCAACACCATGTTGAGGGGTCACTACCATGCTCTGTTGGAAACAATGATTGCTGGAAGGATCCCTTGATAAGGTTACCAATATCTTCTATATGAGGTTATCTATGGCCCCTTGATACACCTTCCTAAAATAAATGGGGGATAGTTGTTGTGTTTGGGATATAATCTCCCAAAATGGTTGAAGATGGTGGTTGGTTCCATTTTCATTAGGACTACCAATCGTCACGGACCAGACAATTGGGGGTTCACTACAGGCTAGAGGGATTTTATGGGGGCCTTTAGGGTCTGTATTGTATAGTTATTATAGTTAACATGAACTAATGAGTTTGAGAATTAGTATTTAATGTGATGGTTTAGTGATGGCTTCTTCTGCATGGATACATATTTGTCCCAACCGGTAGCTAAGGAATTTATTATTGAAAACATAGATAATTCTATTGGTTTAAAGGGATCTATGAGAGTAAGTGACGAGATATATGAAACAAAAAAACTATGAAACCCCATCAAATCATTATCTCATTTGGATGAACAAAAACATAATTTATTTTCTTCCCATTCCCTATTTTCATGTAAATGGTGTCTAACAAATGAGTGACACTACCATCTTGGTTAAAGATTAATATCAGGTTCGCCATTTCTGGTTTTTCATAGAGATATTTGTGTCATATAAATGGTTGATTTTGGGGGGGGGGTTGAGTTTTGTGAAATCATTCACATTGAGTTTACTATCTCTAAATGGTTTCCAATGGGTTTTCTCATGGAACCAGAAACACCCAACTATTATTTATTAATGGGCACATGCTTTCCAAAGGTAGACATTTGTTTCGAGATTTTTAAAAAGATTTTTAATAACTCTCGTTCGGAGATAGGATGGGAGGTCAGGCTCATCAAACCATTTTTGGAGGAATCATTTACCACTATGGGACTCTATTATATAATTAATATATGTTCATGAATTCTTCATTAATTTTAATGTATGATGCAGGTCATCCTTGAATTAACAATCAATTATTAGCATGTATGGGGCTTAGAATCATCTATACGTATATAATGTTCTTCATTAATGGAGAAATAAGTATGTATCCAAGGTTCTCTATTAATAGTATCTTATTAGGTACTAATTTGATTTTCTTTGTTTGTTATTACGACGATAATGGTTTCTTAGCCACATAGTGAGGCACTCTGGAGTTTATTTCCATCCAAGGAGAGGAGAGTCATTTTGGTATTGGGATTGAACCCATGGATGTGATTCCTATATATCCCTTTAAAAGGAATCATAGCCCACATAGTTTTGTGACTCTTAATGGGGAACATAATAGATTTTATGGTCATGTGATAAGGGCCTAACCATATAGTTTAACGTAGTGAAGAAAAGACATCCAGGTGAAAGGTGAATAGTCATCATTTGTTGTGGGACTTACACCAAGTATCCTTGGGAACCCGTAAGGAATATAAATTTGAAAGTTGAATAATACCCTTCTTGGAACGTGGCCCAGAAAAATGGGGTGGATTTTGGATAATTGGGTTTGGACCTCAGGGAGGATTCCTTCATATCCCATTTGGACATGAATAAAATCCCATGTTATTCAGTTTTGAGGACCTACTCCAATGGAGGCTATTTTCAAGTTGAGATAATTGAAATGGGGCTCAATCTTGAAGAGGATTTCCTATGAAAGGGACTATGAGGAATATTTTGATTCGTGGTGATTTGGTAGCTTGTTTGGTTATTAATCTTAGTTAGGATTCCCATGGATTATTTAGGTGGATTTAGTTAGGGATTACTCCAGAGGAGGATTCCCATTGTGCTCGGGCCTTCTGGTTGGTGTCCTATGTATCATGATAATATATTAGGTATCCGAGTTCTTGTAGTTTATTTAATTTTGCTGTTACACATTGAGGTTACCTTGGAAATACTCAATTGGTGATTACTCTTGAGGATGATTCCCATAAGATTTGGGATCATGTGGATGTCATGACTACCACAACCCTCTTAGCCCTTGTGAGTTGTAACACACCGGATCCGGGTGCCACTAAACGGTTTCCCAAACCTGGTTGGTCACATGACCTCAAGCGCATTTACCCAAATGCCAGAGGCTTCCGAATAGAAGTGAAGGCCCATGTCTGATAGCGGGGAAACTATGCACTCATTTTTCAAATTGTAGCGCAGCGGAAAAGATAAATAACATACAATAGTGGAGGTTGTAAAAAATATACAACAAAAATGGACAACTGAATTAAAAGTGAACCAACAGTCATATATATAAAGTAGCAGCATGTCACTAATTCTATGAAAGTAGTCATAATAGGATACACTGCAATACAATACAATACAACTCAAGGTACAAGGTACAACAAAACAAAATAAAATAGAGTAAACAAAATGAAGCATAATCACAAGCCAAATCTTGGTCACATGTTATCCAACTCATCTTCTACAATCATGTATCTGTATAGGGACCCTTGCCCCTATGGAAACCCCGAAAAATATAGTCTGTTTGGGCCAAAGACATGACCCAAACAGGGTGTGGGAAATAAATCCTAGTAGGCCCCCACCAACGGCCTGTGCCCAACTATTAGTGAAAATATGTAACAACAGCATGAAAAAGTAAATGCAGTAAACTAGTAAGTACTCAAAAGTAACTATCACTACCAGTTTAATTGTAATTTCAATTATTACTTATCACCTCCAAGCTCGTGTTTCGGCTTTGTAGGTATAACATAGAAAATCAACACAGTGAATATTCTAAATAGCCATGTGCTCAGACATACTGTCCTTACCCTCAGGTAACATAATAAAATACCCACAGTTGATTTCCCTCAGGAATAAAAATCATTTATATAAACTTTATCTCAAAGAAATGCAATTCAAAAAATAATAATGGCATAACCTCGGGTATCTTGGCCAAATGGAAAAATAGAGGAACACACCCCTAAGTGGTCCTAGATCCAAGGAGTGATCCCAAACAGCAGTATTAACATATCAAAAGTTTATCTATGCAATTCTAGATAACATTCAGCAAATTCCACAACCATATGACACGTTAAACATGGGTTCCTAGCATAACGGTACACAAATTCAACTCAACATTTTGAAATAAACACCAGACCACCTACCTCGATCACCCCTGATCGGTATACATGAACAACACCTCCTGAAACACTAGTGAACGATGTAGATCGGGGAAAAAAGTTCCCTCATTAAAACTCAAATAACTATCCCTCAAGAAATAATTGGCAAGAACTACCCAAGGAGAAGGAAGGACTCACCCGTGCAGTTTAGAGGAGATCAACGTCGTTGGAATAAGGTTCCCGGTGTGCGGTCGGGAGATCACTAAAGATTCGACCGTCCACTCGGGCTCCAAAATGATCCCACAGCCTCATTTACCAAATGAGGAGGCTACTTCCCATTTTAAGTGAAACAAATAGACTACATGGTTTGTACTCTCAAGTAAACAACATGTAATTTTCATTTTTTAACCTATTCCCATGGTGGATTCTTTCAACCAAGACACTGTTAATCTGTCAACATGAGTACATGGATTGTATTCCTGATTACATGGAGTGTACTGTCGCTCCATTGGGGGATGCCTCCACCACCTTACTGTTCACCTGCCGACTGAGTACACGGCGTGTAAATATAATGTACATGGCGTATAGTCGGTTTTTACACCCTTCTTCACCGACATGCCAACACGCCCTGTGTACTCATCCCACACGGCCAAAGTACACGGCGTGTGGAAAAGTACATGGTGTGTACCCATAAAATTTGGGATTTCCCCTCATTTTCCATTTTTCTCAAAAACACTTGAGGAAAAAGTAAAATAATTTAACTGTACCTCAAAAATAAGAATCAGGTTCTTACAAAATTTCCCCCATAAAGAAATTCATCCCCGTATTTCCCTTCAAAGGGTGGTGAAGATAAAATCAGAACAACTCTAGCCACTGAGAACGTACATCGGTCTCCCGCTCTCAGGTTTTGTCCTATACTCCGCCATGCTGCCATAGCACCCGTACGAGAGGAACTGACCGGCCTCAGAGAACCTTCATGCTCCTATCAATAATACGAATAAGATGCTCCTCAAAGGATACATCGACCTAATTCTCAACCTCCTCGGGATGAAATACATGAGATGTGTCTGAGTGATAACGGTGCAACTAAGATACATGAAAGATATCATGCATGTCTAGGTACCTCTGTGGTTACAGCAACTAATAGGCACTGGCCCAACTCTCTCTAGAATCTCAAATGGCCCCACATACCTCAGTGAATGTTTACCCTGTCTCTTGATCCGCATTTGTCCCAACCTCAGCAAAAAACACAAGAAAACCTAACCCCCAACCACTAACTCCAAGGGTCATCTGCGGTGATTAACAGAAGATTTTTGATGAGACTGTGCAGTAGCCATCCGCTTCTGAAACAACTGCACCAGCTCAGAAGTCTCCTACATGAGAAGTGGTTCAGTAAAGCTGCCTCACCTACCTCCAACTAGCACAATGGTGATGAGCTTGGACTACCATATAAAGGCTTGTAATGTGTCATCTCAGTAATTTCCTGAAAACTATTATTATAGGAAAACTAGACTAGGTGTATATGCCTATCCCAAGAGCCCCAATGTCAATGATGCATGCACACAGTATGTCCTCTTTCACCTGTATCATACGCTCTAACTAGATATCGGTATGAGGGTGGTAAGATGTGCTCAGAAGCACCTGTGTACCCAGTGACCTCTGAAAACCCTGCTATAAACGAGACATAAAGAGGGCATCCCTATCTGAAATGATATAACGAGGGACCCCATGAAGACATACAACCTCACGAATATAAAACTTCTCGAGCTCTTCAACACCAAAGGTCTCCTTGATGAGAAAAAAAGCGATCTACCTTTGTGAGTCTATTCATAACAACCCACACGCCATCATTGCCTTGAGGTGACCTCGGCCACCCAGTCATGAAATCCATCAAGACATCATCCATTTTCCATTCCGGAACGGGTAACTGCTAAAACAGTCCAGATGGCCTCTAATGCTCCGCCTTCACCTGCTGACAGGTGGAGCATCTCATGAAAAAAATAGCTATTTCTCTCTTCATACCTGGCCACCAATACTAATGTCTCAAGTCACGATACATTTTGGTAACTCTAGGATGAATTGCCTAAGCTGAAACATGAAGCTCCCACATCAACTCCTCGCGTATGTCCCATGGAACCCACACTCATCCTTGGATACGTAGTACCTTATCATCGCCCATCGTCCTAACAGGAGGAGGTTCCTTACTTTCCACAGAATCTCAGAGAACTAGGATTTCTGAATCTAATAGTTGTCTCATCCTTACTCTATCTGGGAGGGAAGAAGTTGCAACTAAGGAAGATAGATAGGTTTTCCCCTGACTATCATGCACCTCCAAATTCATCTCAGATAACAAATCCATAAACATTCTCTCACCACTGGCCTCATGAACTTCCTATATTTGAGTCTTTTTGCTCAGTGAATCTACAACTAGGTTACCCTTACTAGGTGTATAGGGAAGCTTGAAGTCGATGGACTGAAGGTATTCAACCCACATTCGCTGTCTCAAATTCAGGTCATGCTGGGTAAATATATACTTGAGACTTTTGTGGTCCGTGAACACCAAAAAATGTTCTCCCAAGAGATAATGTCTCCAATAGCATACCACATGAATAAAAACGTCCAACTTGAGATCAAGCGTCGGGTAATTTCTCTCATGCGGTCACAACTGTCGTGGCCCGTATGCAACAAATCATTAACCCTACATCAGCACTGCTCCCAGCCCAATACCTGATCCATCACAGTAAAATGTATATGTCTTCCCTTGCTCTGTAAGTATCAGGATTGGTGCTGATGTCAACCTTCCCTTCTACTCCTGAAATAATATCTCGCATGCTTCTGACCAAATGAACTTCACGCCCTTCTTAGTAAAACCTATAAATGGCGCTGCTAAGTGGGATAAGTCCTGCATAAAGAGCCTGTAGTAACCAGCCATCCCCAAGAGACTCCATATCTCAAACATGTTCTTAGGATTATCCTATGAAACTACTACTCTCACTTTCTCTGGTTCAATCGCAACTCTTGCCACTAAGATGATATGACCCAGGAACTGATCATGGTTCATCCAAAAGTGGAAATTTGAGAGCTTAGCATATAACCAATGCTCTCTCAATGTACATAGTAAGATCTCTAGATGGGTGTCATGGTCATGTCTAGCGTGAGATTACACCAAGATATTGTCCATGAAGACTACCACAAAAGAATAAATATAAGGATGGAACACACGATTCATCAGACCCATGAAAAATTTTGGTGCTTTCGTGAGTCTGAATGACATAACCATGTACTCATAGAGAATATATCTGCTCTGAAAAGTTTTAAGTGGTATGTCCAATGGTCTAATGCGTAACTAATGATACCCATATCTCATGTCAATCTTCGATAACACTTGTTCACCTCAAAGTTAATCAAAAAGATAATCAATCCTTGGTAAGGGATATCGGTTCTTCACCGTCAGCTGGTTCAGCTTCCAATAATCCACACTGAGTCTGAGGGTACCATATGCCTTCATTGAAAAATGGACCGATGAACCCCAAGGAGAAGTACTAGGTTAGATAAAACCCTATGCCTGCAACTTCTCTAACTTCCTCTTGATATCCTGCAACTCAGGTGTAGATATCCTATAACGAGGTACGAACACTGTTGCTGCTATTGGAACAAGCTCAATAGATAAATCCACCTCTCACTTAGGAGGAAGACCCGAAAAGTCATCCAAGAAGACATCCCTGAAACAATCAACGACTGGAGGGAAATCCTTTTGAAAAGTCCCTTGGTCATCTAGATATAAACTTGCAATCTAGGCTATCACACCACCTCACCCATGATGCTCGGGTCTAGCTCGGCTCACTTGGACATCCCATTCACCCTTATAAAGAATATCTCCGCCCTTTGGTGACATGAAACTCACCCTCTAACGATAGAAATATATAAAGGCTGGAAATGGTACCAAACAGTCCATCCTGAGAACGACTTCATAGCCTGTCATCTCTAAGACATAGAGGTCCCATAGAAAGTGACACCCACTGACTTCTAGGGGGAAATCCTTGCACTGATGCACACCAACCGTCCTCACTCCCAACGGTGTGTCTAGCATCATCATATTAGAAGAAGAAGAAACACAGATCCCAAGGATCTCAACAATGACCACATATATAAAACTATTTGTGGCACCAATATAAAAAAGTGTAGAAGATAAAAAAGATGATACTAGAACAGTACCTCTGATATTAGAAGGTCCGGGATCCTGCTATTGTTGGGTCTGTTGCCCTGCATATTACGGCCCAGTGCTATGGCCCTGCGACACAGCTTGGCTACCCAGAGCTGACCCGGCCTGCTGCCTCTGAGATCTTGGTGTCTGGCTACCATGGCCACGATCACCATCTCTACCAACATGCCCTGATGTATTCTAGTTTCCTGACTGGTAAGAGGTTGCTGGTCCTGCTCTCGTACACGGAGTCTACAGCAACTGGTGGAAAATCCCTACAAAAACGTAGGAGGTGTCCCATCTTGCTGCAAGCTCGACACTCCACTAGGTGTTGTGGACACTGAGGTATCTTGTGACCATCTATACCACATTGGTAACAAATGACCTGGCCACCTGATGTATTATTCTATTTAGTACTTCCACCATGAGAGAAGTCTACCTTAGTGTTCCTCTTACTAGTTGAAATAGTACTAAAAAGTGGTGTCAAAGCCCCCTAGACCACACCACAATATTCCTACAGGTTATGATCAGTAATCAGTGCCTGGTTCAAAATATCATGCATGGTAGGAAAATTGAAAACATTCAACAGTGCTCATATGTCTCTTTGTAGACCATCCTCAAAGCGTCTAGCCCTCAACATCTCATCACCCACCAGAACGGGTGAAAAATGATGAAGCTCGATGAAGAGAGTAGAATAATCCGTCACTGACATAGCGCCCTGCTGCAGATTCATGAACTCTCGAGCTTGAATTTCCATCTGCTTCTTCCAGAAGAATAAGTCATAGAAGGATTCCTAAAAATCTTCCCATGCCATGTCACGGTGATGCTCAAACTGGGTGGTAACATCCCACCACCTCTTGGAGGAATCACGCTGCATGTATGTAGCGAGCTTGACACTCTACCCAAGAGGTGTCTCCAGATGCTCGAATATCATCTGCATGGAAACCAGCCATGACTCCTCATCTTGTGCTCCACCATCCTTTGAAAACATAGGTGGATGATAATACTGGAAGATATGCGTCAGCTCTGCAAAAGATGTGGAGGCCGGTGCTGCTCCCTGAAAGATCTGCATGAATAGCATGAAGACTTCATGGAACTACACATCAGCACCTATGTCTGGTATAATGGATGGCGCCACATCTGGGTCTGCTGGAGGATCCAGTGGTATCCCATGGCCCACCATCTCAAGAGTATAATCGTCGCCGCTTTCCTGGCAAACAATCAGTGGTCGTCTCGGTGGCATGACGCTACAAGTCCAACACAAAACATATATGAAGATTATCCAAGACCAAAAAGTTGGAGACCAAGAAGGGAACCGGAGAAAGAAAGCATTCAAGATGCACAAAACTTGATTACATGGCATGTATTAATACTACATGGTGTGTTCTCGCAAGCCATTGACATGGGTGTGTACTCCAGCTAAAACTGGTCATGTAACACCCCAAACACATGACAAGTCTTCGAAATACACAGTGTGTACTGGAATCCACCTTCCCTGCCCAAGTCCTTCTGCATGGCTAAGGCACACGGCTCTCCTAAAACAAAACTACATGGTGTTTCCCACAGGTACACGACGTGTACTTGACAAGCTATCACCGGCCCATGTTTTTTGTGACACGGCCTGTGTGCTCATGTCACACTACATGATGTGTGTCAAAAAGAGATGTCATGTTCAGAGAATCCCCAGACTGACCTGTGTTTCTCGCTACATGGCCAACTACACGAATGACACTACACGGTGTGTTCCAATAGGACACGATGTGTACTAGGAAAGATAACAATGACCCATGTTGTTCGTGACATGACCGGGTACCTGGGTCAGACTACACGGCGTGTTCATGGGAGACATGATGTGTATGTCTTAAGGTTTCCTCTGTCTGTGTTGTTAGTTACACGGGAAGACACCGGGTCATCACTACACGACGTGTACATTCATTACACAACGTGTTTCCCCAAGTCATTCCCTACTTTGTGTCCCCACCCACATGATCTATGACATAGAAAGAGACTACACGACATGTTCTTAGGGTACACATGGTGTACATAAAGAGTATTCATTTCTTCCCGAATATAAGAACTCACAGCCTGTGTCCATAGGGATACATGGTGTGTATCATGGGGTTTTCCAGACAGTAAGTCTCCAAAACTACTCTAGAACCTAGAACACATTGAAACAAACACCTAAGTGCCAAATTATGATCTGTGAGTACCCGTAATCCCCGATAATAAAAGTTTGGAATCTTACACATGCTATAACAAGTAAAAACGTGAATGATCCACCAAATTCTGGTCATTGAGGGCCCATACTCCCCAAAAACCAAAGCTTAGTGTTCATTATATCAACAACCTCTTACAATAATACCCTATCAAATAGTAGATATTTATCAAAGTAGCTATCACAACAACATGACTTTCTAGCACAAAAACTATCACAACAACATGCAATTTCAAATGCACTTACATGGCATGGAAACTATGCATGACCTGTGATTTCTAGCATGTTCCTATTTGATGCATGAGATGGCATACCCTCATCTCATCGGGCTTCAACTAAATAGAACCCATGTATAACATATAAACAGCACACCATAAGTGCATCACCCAACTCTGAAAATCAAATCAACTGTAAAATTGAAAAACCAGTAATAATTGCAATAACCGAGGTAGAATGGCTTTTCCTTGTACACGGGTTAGCTACTCGAAGGCAAAACATATTACCAACTACCATTTTCCATCCTATCCCTGACTATAGGATCCAAATATTATGTCAATGAAAATAACCCCTTTGATACCACTTTCTAATGTTCCGGATCCAGGTTCCACTCTACGGGTGCCCCGAACCCAATTGGTCACATGACCTCAAGCACATTTCCTCAAATTCCAGAGGCTGCTGACAAGCAGCGGGGGCCCAGGTCTGATTGAGCGGATAACTATGCCCCCATTTTTCAAATTGTAGCATAGTGTAAAAGATAAATAACATACAACATCGAAAGTAGTAAACAATATACAACTGAAATTGACAAATAAATTAAAAGAGAACATGCAGTTATATATATAAAGATGAAACATGTCACTAATTCACTGAAAGAAGTTAGAATAGGATACACTGTAATACAATACAAAACAACTCAAGGTAAAATGTACAGCCAAACAAAACGCAGCAGCATCACAAGCCAAATCTCAGTCCTCTGCTTTCCTACTCCTCTGATACAATCATGTACCTATATAGGGACCCTTTCCCCTGTCGAAACCTATAAAAATATAGTTTATTTGGACTAAAGACATGACCCAAATAGGGTGTGAGAAATAAATCCCAATAGGCACCCACCAAAGGCCAATGACCAACTGTTAGTGAAAATATTCAACAATAGTGTGAAAAAGTAAATGCAGTAAACTAGTAAGTACACAAAAAAACTATCAATACCAGTTTCATTGTCATTTTGATTATTACTTATTACCTCCATGCTTGTGCTTCAGCATGGCAGGTACAACATAGAAAATAACCAAAGTGAATATTTTAAATAGCTATGTCCTCAAACATACTATCCTTAAACTCATGTAAGGGAATCAAATACCCACAAGTGATTGAGATCATACATAATAATCATTTATATAAAGTTTCTCTAAAGAAAATGAAATGCACAAAATAATCATGCCATACCCTCCGGTATCCTGTTCAAATGACTAAACAGAGGAACACACCCCTGGGTGGTCCTGGATCCAAGTAGTGATCTGAAACAACAATTTTAACATATCAAAATTTTATATATGAAATTCTAGATAACATTAAGTAAAGTCCACATCCATATGACACCCCAAACATGGGTCCATAGCATAACTATACAGAAATTCAACTCAATAGCTTGAAATAAACACCAGACCACATACCTCGATCACCCCTGATCTATATATGTGAATGACACCTCCCGAAACGCCTTTGAACGTCATAGATATAGGATAAATGTTAACTAATTCAAACTCAAATAACTTTCCCTTGGGAAATAATTGGAAAGAAAAATCCAAGGAGAAGGAAGGACTTACCCATGCAATTCAAAGGAGATTGATGATGCAGGAATCATGTTCCTAGTCTGCGGTCAGGAGATCACCAAAGCTTCAGTCATTCTACAGGGCTAAAAAATGAACACAAAGTATCCTATGCCAAATGAGGAGGATAAATACCATTTTATGAAAAAAAATAGATTGCACGATGTGTACTCTCAAGTACATGTCGTGTAATTTTCATTTTTTAAACTGTTCCCCTGGCGGCTTCTTTCCACTATGGCACTGTTCATCAGTCGACATGAGTACACGACGTGTATTCCTGATTACACGTCGTGTACTATATCCCCACTGGCGGCTGCCTCCATTGCCTTACTATTCACCTGCCGACTTAGTACACAACGTGTAAATACAAAATACATGGCGTGTAGTCAATTTTTACACCCTTATTCACCAACAAGCCTTCACTCACTGTATACTCATCCCATATGGCCAAAGTACATGGCATGTGGAAAAGTACACAGCGTGTACCCATAAAATTTAGGATTTTTCCCCGTTTTCCTTTTTTTCTCAAAAATACTTAATGAAAAATGAAAAAGAAGAAACCCGTACCTCAAAAATAAGAACCGGGTTCTTACATGAGTCATGCTAAGTGTGAGATACACAAGGAAATTGATGATCTAGAAAACGACATGACCCACCTTTCCATGTGGATGGATAAATGGACTTGAAAAATCACACTAAAGGATTACTCAATATAAAGGTAAGAGGAAAATTCAAAGGATTATTATCTTATAAAACATTCATACGATAGTGTGGACGCTGTGATCATGGCTATCCTCTCTTCCCACAAGTCATAGATGACTCATGATTGAATGTGAAAAAACATAAGAAGACGAAGATCATGAAAACCACACATTTATCATATTCTATTGGTGGAAGAGACTAACTGTACGACACTTAACTCTCATTACATTAGCATGGAAAGGGTCCCATGTATGGAGAATTAGGAGGGAATATAGAAATAGGTAGAGGAGTGGAATTCAGTGCCTATACCTTCTATATACCAGTGGATATATGGAATATAGTAGAAAGAATGAAACCTCCTACAAGAAATGCAATGGGATTACTATAGGAGGGATTCCCTTAAATTGGTTCTGAAGTGAAGGAGGAATATCTCATTCCATGGTGACTAAATAGTCAAGCATAATTTATACCCCCTTAGGAATTGGAGGCTCTGGGTCTTATAGAGGTCAAGGGTAAATGACCGTTCAAACCCTAGTATATGAGACTGAGAACTCCGTGAGACCATCCCGGGGGATGGGGTCCTCATGACTGAAGGGGTAAAAATCCACCAAAACAATAAGAATCCTAAATATGTGGTATGAAAAGTGTGGGAATCCTCTACTATAATGATTAAAAATCCATGTAAGAGACATGTTGGTATTCCCCTTTCTGAGGTTTCTAATTTCTAGAGGTCTTGGTGGAGTTTTAAGCATGGTCTTTTTTGGGAAATCTAACCAAGGGAAGATGAGTCATTCCACTGGTGTTTTAGAAGAGGGCTCAAAAAGGGTTCCACAAATGACCTAATTTAAGGGGGTATAGGTTCCTTACCCAAGGCCTGGGAGGTACTAGAGTAACTTTGTGCAGTGCGTATTGTCTTGTGCGAGATTGAAATTCACTGGGAAATGGACCACGAGGGAAAAACACTTGGGTGATGCTTTAGACTAAGATCCCTAGGTCTCTTATGCTATCTATAGTGGAGTCACATAGAGGTTCCTTGTTAAAGAAAGGGACATCACACAAGTAGTTCATCAGTAGGGGAGAATGGATCCTAATAAAATTATCTTGTGTTTTAGACCCTGAAGGGCCATTAATATCACTTATCCTCCTTAATTTCCTCTTCTCTCAGGTATTGGAGAGTTACATAGAGAATATTTAGAGATATGGTCAAAGGGGTTGTGTAGCAAGTGCTTAGGGATTCTTATGATTTTCTAGTTGTTCAAAGGAGGAGACCAAGTTCCCAATTTATAGGAAAATAGGGGACCTTTTTCCAAAGAGGGTTCCTATAAAGGTCCCTAGCACAGGTTCCAGGAATAGTTTCCCCACTCAGGGGTTTCATTCCCATCAATTTCACATAAATGAAGTTGTGTGGGCCTTCCAATGAAAAGGGGTATGAATCTGGAAGAAAATTTTGGACAGGTCCCTTTGATCCTTCATTGGGGTATTTGGTGTTGAACATGCTTAAGGTACGCTTCATAATATTTTAACTCCACTTCACAAAACAAAGTCTCAACAAAGTTGTAATTAATGGAAGGTTAAATTAATTTTTTTTAATAATTTGTTTAGAAGGATTAGATCTCCATATGTTGCACTTTTAGTTACCATGAAGTGTCAAAATATGCGATAAGTCCTATTATTTTCGCATTCTCATTGAGGGATAAGGAAAATGATTGGATCATAGAGTTGCCACATTGTTTTATTATCACATATGAATCCTTGGATAAAGAATTTTTTGGTTAAGTATTTTCCCCCATCCAATATGGGAATACTATTGAATGAGATCCACTATTTTTAGCAACATGTGAGTGAGTCTTTTTATGAATCTCAGTAACACTTTAAGGAAATGTTGAGGAATTTTCCTTACCATGGTGTCCAATTTTGGATGCATGTCTAAAACTTTTATATATGAATCACTATTAGTACAATATCTATATTGGATGTAATAGATGTAGGGGTATTAATGAGAAAATATAATGAGGAATTATTTTTCATTATTATGGAAATGGAAGCTAATATATTTTAATTTCATTATGGATTGGGTAATTACAAAGTGGGCATATATAATGGTGATGAAATTACAATGTTTTCTTCCTAGTTGGATGAAATGTCAAAGAAAACTAATATAATACATCTCAATACAACTGAACTTGTTAAATTCATGAAACATACAACTTATAGTGACTATGGAGATAACCACGAGTTGGGAGAGTGTCTAAGAACAAGTGTCAGTCCATCTACTAGTGAGGTAAGATACATCTCAGAAAAATAGGAACCAATTATTTTTCCAAAATACAAGAATATGGCATGGAAAGATAACTTTAATATGGGTTATAATGGACAGAAATAGCAAGGCTATCAATAAATACCACCACAAACATCCCAGGTAAACTCAACCTCAATATTAGAATATATATCCAAAGTACAAGGAATTATAAAACCAATATTAGAAGGGGTCGTAACAACAGAAATGTTATCCAACCCCACATAAAGGATAATACCCTTGTCAACACTAATGAATCAAAGTGGAGAAATAAGCACATTTGGATAAAAATTATAATCTGGAAGAGATTATTACAAATTTGATCCAAATTTCTAAAAATATGTTTCAAAATCAAGAGGCAAACATTAAACTCTTGGAATATATTTCCAATCAACTTTCAAAAAGACAACAAGATATACTGTTATACGACACTGAGAAGAACCCTCTAGGGGAGGCCAAGGAAGTGAAATGGAGAAGTTGAAAATAACTATATCAATATGCAAAAAAAATATAAAAATACAATGGATGGTGAAAAGAAAGTTGAATCCTGATAACTATTGGAAGAATTGGATGAACCGAATGTTATACCATTTGTAATGAGAGAAATAAAAATGTAAAGAAGTGATTTGAGAAAAATAAAAGAGAGTGGGGGAACCTTATGTACCACTGTAACTATTCCCAAATTGAATAAAACATATAAATATAGATCAATAATTGTAATCTTTATAGTGGTGTTTGGAAATCTATAGATTAATATTCCCTTTGCTGATGTGTTTACTAAAATTTCAACTTATTAAAAGTCGATGAAAGTAATTATTTCCCCAAAAGGGAAGATTGAATACTTGGGAACTATTTACCTTAATAATTATTTTTCAGTGCTCATTCAACATGAAATTCCCCCTTGATTCAATATCTCATAAGTTTTTATATTTAATATGTAATAATATAATTTGAGTTCATTAAGGCTCTTGGTGACATAATATCTAATGTTAAATAGATAATGTTTACAGTTTTTATGAAGTTGGGATTTTAAGAGATAAAACCTACCAATGTGGAACTTCAACTATATGATCATTCCATCATGTATCCTTTGGGATTTTTAAATGGTTTCTTAGTGAATTTTGTAAAATATATCTTTATGAAAAACTTAATCATTATAGATATAGAGGAAGATGCTAAAATGACTGTTATCATAGGAAAACCTTTCCAAGAAACTAGGAAAGTATTGATTGATATCCACCAAGGGGAACTGATATTTTGATTGGGTGGTGAAAACTTATGTCATATCATATTTAATGATGTCATTAAGTACTCTCAAATGGATAATGAGATATATTGTGCTATCTATAAATTGTGAATTTTATTGGAAGTAATTTTTTTTTGATATAAGTAATTCCCAACTAATTATATTTTAAGGTGATGAGGAAGTCCAGTTTGTTTTAGAACAGAATGAGGTTTATTAAATTTAATTATAAGGTGAAGAATATTAGAAGTGATAAGTAGAAATTGATATTTAGGAATATGATATGACTAATCCAATTCCATATTTAGTTTTAAAGGCTTTGCATCTAGAATTAAATACTCTCCCATCATCATTAACATATGAATATTTGGGAGAGAAGGACATACTTCTAGTGATTCTCAAATATTCTCTCTTGAATGATCTAGTTTTTTTGAAATTCATAAAATAGTGTTTAAATCCATTATATCAATACTATATGATTTGAAATGAATTAATCCAAGTACTTGAACTCATAGGGTTCTTTTTGAGGAGGTAGCTCAACAATCAAGAAAACCTTAGTAGTAGCTCAATACTCCCATGAAATTAGTTGTTAAAAAGTATGTGATCAGGTTATTGGATGATATAATAATATTTCAAATATCATATAATTCATGGGTGAGTGATTTTCAATTAATTCCATTAAAACTAATAAAGATAGTGATTTTAAATGATAGGAATGAACTCATTCCCACATGGACTGTCATAGGTTCGAGAGTGTGCATTGACTACTGGGAGTTGAATGATGCTACTTGGAAGGTCCAATTTCTACCCCCCTTCATGGACCATATTCTAGGAGTCTCACATGAAACTGGTTTTATTGATTCTAAGGTGGTTACTAAGGGTATAGTCATATTTCTAACACTCCTAATGATCAGAAAAGAACATATTCATTTGACCATACAACAAATTTTTTTATAACATTATAATTCTATAGATTTTTATATTTGACTTCTCAGTTTATGGAAGTTCATTTGACACATTATTAAGAAATATAATTCTAGTTTTGGAAGAATGTGGGAAAAAAATATGCTTTTAAATAGTGTGAATTGACATTTGCAAGTACAACATTGTAGAGACCCTATTTTCACTTTGTAAGATTTTCTGAATATTTCTATATATAATTCTAGAGTTAGGCACTGAGACGACGTGTGATTCTGAGGCTCGGTGTGCCCAAAATAATTTATACGAAAATATTAATTCTTTTTGTACTACACACATGAATGAAATGAGATATATCTTAAACAATAGCTTAGATAAAAAATACATTGAAATGGTTGAGTCTGAAATGTGGTGTTTACCCTAGGCAGGGCATAACTTTTTTATACAGGAGCCTTCTATAGAAGCTTCCTTAGAGGGAATTTTATTAAATAGAATAACTAAATTTAATTATCATTATCTCAAATGCCTAACCAAATAACTCTCAAATAGGGACTCCGATTGGAAATATGAGACCTCATTTGAGTTCAGAATGGGGTGTTTTTCCTTAGTGGAACATAAAATTAGAGGGCATGAGAATTTTGAATTCCGCACCGATTAGAGATTCAATAAATAGAAATTTAAGATATTCTACTTATGGTTAAACCATAATTCCCTTTTCTCTCTAGATTATATCTCTCCCTATCTCCTATTGATTCTTTCTTCATTGAATGAAGGGGTGATCTCTGTTTAAACATTGGTGGATTGAAGCAGGAGAATCGTGGATGCATCATCAACACTGAACAGGTCAATCGAGGTTGGATTTATTCTATGTTTGAGTTAGTATTCAATATTTTACTTTAGAATCCTTTAATTATTCTTTGTTTCTTAATTTTTAATATCACTGTTGATTTTCACACTAACAAGGCCATTAATTATTATTGAAAACCACTTTTTTTTCATCGTGTTCTTTACCAATTCTTCAGTTTTATCAATGTTTAATCATGGACACATAAAATTTCCAATAGATCATCAATCAAGGCTTGAAGCTTCTAATGGATATATCCATGTATCCCAAAAAAACATTATTTTATGATATCAGTAGTGTGGTGGAGTCACATTGGTCAGTGGAAGGGACCAAAAGATCAAGGCCAACCGGTAGCAGCGGCACATGGTGGTCATGTAGGATGGCACGTCAGAGGAGAAATGGCTGAAAGACATTTTGTTGGTCAATAGAGTGGAACCACGGTCGAGGACGATGTGTGGTGGCCTTGTGGTGCGGCTTCCCTACGTGGCTGGTGATCGAGACAGCTAGGTTGGGAAAGAGGGAGGCGGGATTTAGAGGTCATGACAGCGTGAATGATGGAGGAGGCTAGAACAATGTTTGTAGGGGGGTTCGAGGAGGCGACCGAGACACATGAGAGGGAGGTGTGGGTGTTGTGTGGACATGGTGTAGTTGGGGCCACAGAGTAGTGGGGAAGTGGAGAAGGATGAAAAGATCAATTAGGGTTGATGGTAGAGAGTCAAGCCAACTAGGGTGGGCCGGACCACACTGAGAGATCTAACCATACTGGGTCAGACCAGTATGTTTCGGTCCATAAGGATTTAGGATGCTGTATCACATAAAAAACACTTCTGATTGATGCGTCATATGTAGAAACATTATCCTTGAGTTTATCTAGGACATTTGTGGTAGTTTTTGGAATTTTAAATTTTATTCTTGAAGGTGGGTGGGGAGAAGCACTCACTTTATTAATAATTATTTATTTATTATTTAGGCTCCTTCTTTCAGAAAAATAACCTGCATCTGAAGACTGATTGACCCGCCATCTATGGCCACATGTACCTCTAATCAAGACATATATTTTTAGACAAGTTCAAGACTTCTATGTTGGGGTTTCTTTATTGGGATTCACGAAAGACCTATGTTAATAATAATAATATATTTATTATTATTCATGGATCTTGTATTAAACCCATATTCTAAATGGAATTTCTGTTTAACACGCCACCATAGGTGTTGTGACCAAAGTGTTTAGGTTGGATTTTCCAGAAAACTTTTAGGCTTTTAAACTGAAGTTGAGGTGTGGTCCTCTACAAGGGCCTATTTGCACATGTCACTATGAAATGAATCATTATCACTGGTTATCCATTCTAGATGAATGATTAGTCTCTCTCATGAGTTTTTCCATGGGGATCACAATGACATGATCCATATAATTTGTTTTCAGATCCTGGTGTAGGACCCAAAGTAAATCTTTTGAGCACGATACAACAACATGAGATTTTCAATTAAATGTCCACTTGGGGTGAATAAATAGTTGATCTTGAATGTTTTTCACAAGGATCGAAATAGTGTGATCCATTTGGATGTGAAGAGCCTTTTTTTTGATCTCATGAAATGTGGAAACAAGAAAGGAATATCAGTGGAAGATAATTTTGATTTATTTGAGGAGAACCCATGACTTGGGTCAACATTGACTCATATGAGAGTGGAGAAGATGTATGAAGTGATGCATTCATATGTTCTGGATCCATTTGAGGAGGTGTGCCAACATAATTTCACTTTTGTCCCTTTGAATCAACGATGAGAATTGTGCACTCGTTGGCTAGTTGACTTTGTGTGTCATGTACTCTATGAGTAAGATGACATGACAAGGGGTACTTGTTCATAGTTGATTACCCAAGAATGGTTAGGCACATGGTCAGGCAATGAAGAAATATCACACATCATGCATGCCCCACATTCTTCGTGTAATACTTTTACGAATCTTCTGTCTCTCAGATATCATTCTTTTAGATTCATATTTTGGAATGCAGGTTGCATATCCTAAGTGTTTTTCTTCATGGAACATGATGGTTCCATCTGTTGTGGATTATGATATATTATGCGAGTTGTTCCTAGTGTGACACCTATATGAGGTTATACTCAATGTTCTGAGTGTATCTACTATATGAGGATATGATCGTTGTTCGGATCACAATGCATATCTGAGGTGAAACTCGATGATCTGAATGTGACTTCTATCCAAGATGATTCTCGATGAAAGAAGATAGAAGGCTATGTTTTTAGTGACTTATGAGTGGATTCATCTAGTGGGGATGGGTATGGGTCCTCAACGACACTAGAGTGGAACCCTCCATATCATTTGGGAATAAGTCCTCGACCATTTTTCACTGGAACCCTCCAGTTGGGTTGGGCATAGGCCCTTGACATTTTAAGTGTAAAACCCTCCAAATAGTTCAAGGATCGGTGCTCGACCATTGTTGAGTGGAATACTCCAGCTTGGATGGGGTTGGGTCCTCAACCTTTCTATAGTGGAACCCACTAATTGGGTTGGGCATGGGGCCTCAACGTTGAGGTACAACCTCTTGACTATGCAGATCGGTGATGAGATGTGGATTGATGTGCCTTTGGACTAAAAAGAAAGAGGAAAACTTTTCCCACTAAGACATCACCTTATAACACAATATGAAGTCATGTGAGAGAGACAGACTCACCCAAAGATGATAGTATCATGGTGTGGTGATTGGTACCCCTTGGATTTCTTGTTTGGGTAAAATGTGAGGGATACTGGTCATTAGTGGTGGTTAATTAAGAAACTATTAATGACTATTTTCCAAGGTTGAGTTGTGTGATTGAGATCCTGTTAGTCCCCAGATTGGTATTCCATGGTCGAATATATATATATATATATATGCTAGTAGTTTTACCCACTCCTTGGCTTTTTGATATTCTCCTTCTAGGAGAGGCGAAGACGTGTGTGGTATTCCACTTTCTTTCCATGTCTAGTCTCTTGTGGTTGGATGAATCTACTCTCCTACTATAGGTAACAAATATTTGATGATAGGTTCATCATCTCACCATTTCTTGATCCTTATTTTTTAGATGAGTTTTTTTACTATCTTTTTGTGTGAGTTTTACTCTCTTTCTATTCCTTATTCTATCTGCTACTCACCTTCTCAGTGTACCCATTTTGTTTCTCTTTCAATCAACCAGGTAATACTAATGATTATTTTTATACTCACCCACACATGGGATTTTATTGCACTTTGTCTTCCCATATAGTTGAGGAATGAGTTGGTCATGTCATCAGAGGATCTTAGGGATACGGGATCTTGGACCACGTGTGGTGGTTAAAGCTTGGAATTCAAGAGTGTGACTCTCCCAGATGTTTTACTTTTTCACATGTTTTCGGTTTGTGGCCCTTTTCTAGATGGGAGTTTGTGTTCCCCATTTCCCTTTCAGTCTACCTTATGTACTTGTACTATTTAGAGGTTGATGCATGTTTGGTTTCCTTTTATAGAAATTTTGTATCTTTCTTCCTTTCCCTCTGTACCTTTTCATTGGATGGGATGCGTGTGTGTGTAGGTTCTTAGGAAAATAAATCCATGAATTTTTTGTTCCTTCACAGCTTATTACTACCCCCTGATCTATAGAGGTAGGCTCGGGGTATTTGAGGCTCGAGAACGGATAAGGATCATA